>CM028679.1:23976063-25290545 GCA_016760335.1 Gastrodia elata | reverse complement strand
CAACATTCTGTAACTCATAGATCATCACTGATATTTATACATCATTCTGATTCTCATACATCATTATGATATTCACATATCATGCTTATGCTCATGCTCATGCTTCTAAATTATATGAGGTAAATCCAGAAAATGCTTTGAAATCTGATAATGAATCCAAAGTCTCCATTGTGCAGAATCCTGCTAAAAGGATTCTGACTCCTAAATTCTAATCTCGATAATTGGTTAAAGTTGAGAGTTTACTTAAAAGTCATTAGTTTGGGAGATTTATACACATATTTAGCATATTTGCAAGAAAGGTAGATTTAACCCTTAGCTTGTTTAGACTGCACTTATCGAAGTACACTACGATAGGAGGCAAAACCTGGTCACAGTTTACATCTCAAGCTAAGCTGTTAAATACCCTAATTACAAGCATACTTAGTGGTCTACGCAAAGTGACTTAAGATACTTAGTTTGCTTAAACTGCACTTATCGAAGCGCACTACGATAGGAGGCAGAACCCAGTCGCAGTTTATATCTCAAACTAAGGATCTTGTTCACTAATTGTAACACTCATAGTCTTGGAAGATTTACTTTAGTGAGACTGTATTCAACTAATCCCGCATGATAGCACCTGGTTATAAGTCCACATTGGAGTGAATTAACAAATCCTGAATATTACTGAATTAATCCAGTAATATGGGTATACTCTACTATACCTAACTAATAATTTGGGTTTAAAAGATTCTATTTAACTAACAATGATTCATCAAATCTATTAATCCTTACTCTAAGTAGGTGTATCTTACACAAGGCTCTAAGGATGTGATCAAATGATCACTCAATATAGGTTGCTACCACAAGGAATGAGCCACAATCTAAGTACTTTAGGTGATTTCTACCACAAGATATCAAGTTTAACTTCTAAAGTTATGAAAGATCAACTAGGTTTATACCTCAAAAAGTTACAAAAGTCCTTCCTACCTCAATGTATCATTAGTTAAGGTTTTTAACCATTTTAATAACGATCATATAGTAAGACCCTTAATGTAACAACACAGGCTATTATCGTAGTTAATTAAGACTAATACTAAGTCTTAAATATAATTATAAGTGCTAATTAGATCAATTAGAGTCAATCTCTGAGACCTAGTCCAAATCAGGAGTCAAATGGATCGAATCATGATTTCTGAAAATCCAAAAACCCTAAAATTTGACCTATCTAAATTGACATCGGATCAAAAAACGGACACTGCCATTGCGTTCATTAACCCCAAATTAGCTTGGGGTGAAGTTTTCGTGTCAATCGGAAGTCGTCGAAATTTCGACGAATATTTTAATAATAAAAATACCCCGGAAATAGAGGAAGCAAAATACTCGTCAGATCGAAAATCCGACCTCGCCATTGCATTCCTCACCCCTCAATTAGTTAGGAAAAACATGTTCAAAATTTCTTTTGAAAAAAATAAAAATAAATAATAATAATATTATTATTTTAATACTTAACGGCACGCCGTTAAGTATTTAAAGTTACCGTCAACTATAGCTGACGGCGCCATCACAGTCGTTGGATCGGGCCCGGATCCAACGGCTCCGTCCCGCGCGACACGCGGCGCCCCGCCGCCCCGCCTAGCCAACCGGAGCCTCCCCCGACCTCGGCGAGGTCGCCTGAGGTCTAAGACCTCAGGCGAGCTCGGGGCTCCTGGTTTTTGCGAAACCCGAGCCCCGAAGCGAGCGAGCCGTCCAGCCTCCATCCAGCCGTCGAAACCAGGTACCCCCGATCTCCCTCCTCCGTTCGTCTTTCGTCATCGCATAGTATTGGAATTGTAGGTTAGCATTTAGATTAACAATCAACCGGACCTGATCGACCTCGATCAGGTCCGACTGACTCAGGCCGAGGCTTAAAGCCTCGGGCCAATTTCCGCACGCCCTCACGCCGTAACCCTAGGACTAGGGTTTAATTTCGCCGGTGTGGCGACCCTGCCCCGCAGTGGTCTTGTTAACTCTTAAGTTAACATGATTACGGTGGAGGGGTTACTAAATGATAAGGTCCTTACTTATAATTGGATTAGACATACACTCTAATCCAACTTAACTAAGGACTTTGCCATTCATAAAGTAAATATCTTACTAAATGAATCATACAAGAAACCGTAGAAAGCGCGGAAGCATAAAATACAACATCCATCCATACAATACAATAATCCAGAATAAGAAAAGAGCTGAAAAGAAATGATTAACCTGTATTATTACAACATTTTAATAAGTTTAAAGAACTGAAATAAAACTCTCAATCTCACAAGCAGAAAGGAAACTAAATCTAAGGGTCCTTAGGCATGGACTTCTCCTCCAATGGCAAGCTCTTCACTGGATCAACTGCTTCAATAAACTTAGAACCTACTATTATCAATTTCATAATAGTAGGGCCCCAGCCAACAAAAGAAAAACTGGTTAGACTATTGTCTAAGTACATTTTAGGATAATCAATTGATTATGTTAATTAGATATCACTATAAAAACTAGGTACAAAAGCATAAAAGGAGCAGAAACACATAAGAAAAGAAAATGATAAAGTTATAAACAAACAGTTTATAACTTAAATAACTAGGAAGTAAGCACATACCTCCTCCAGCAACTGCAACAAAGTCAAGTAAGTAAAAGAAAAACTAAAGCAATGACTGTAAAGAAATTATATCCTAAATATGCTTATGATCAATACAGAATTATGCTGAGTGACATAAAAGTAAATGAACAAAAAAAAAACATTTTGAAAATAAAACAAACATCCTATATATATATATATATATATATATATATATATATATATATATGAAAGCAGTAAATAAGCCTAGCATCCTATATGAAAATAAGGCTAGAAAAGTGCAGTATAACTATAAGTAAAAACAATACTGAAATGCGGAAAAAATAAAGTAAAACAGTAAGATCAAAACTAAAAATCTATCTTGGCTACTCAAGCCACTCAACTATAAGTAAACACTTAGCCTGATAGGCTAAGGAAGAACTCTAAACTGAATATCACTGAAACCTCTTAGCCTGATGGGCTAAGGCAGAAAGTACTGAACTAAATAATCACTGAACAGAAAATCCACCCTCAACTAGTACTCACCATATCCAATCCTGTCATATGAGCGCAAAATTTATTTCTCGCCACCCTGGGAGTAATTTCAACCAAGCATGGATAGACTTACCGACAGTAGCAAATCAGTGTGCTATGCCAGACTCAAGGATTGGAGAGGCATACTAGTTAGGTCACAACTTACTAAATGAAAGGGATAAGCGCTCTAGTGCGTTCCCGCTCTCTTCATACGTACCTGTAAGATAAGAGAAGGAAAGGGCGCCTCTTTTTTTGATTTTGAAATGGGATTGAAAATACTGATAAAATATGAATGATATGTATGTAATTCAAAATTAACATGAGATATTTATCAAATATCCTATGTCCAGTATATGTGTACAAGGTATGAGGCTCAAAATAAGGTATGCAAAGCATCAATTCAAGGTGAGCAAGAAACTCTACTAGGACACAAGTGGTATCTATTTATTATCTAATTTAATCGTTCTACCTACTCTAAGTTACACAAGTTCAGGATCTCCAGGTCCTACTATCGAGTGTAACTTAGATTTACGACCTTACAAGTTAGAAAATAATTAGAACTGATCAGGTTCTAATCTTATCAAATTAATATCGATTATACATGGTAAATAATAAGTCAAACGTCATATTTTAATATTTATCATAATCCTAACCCATCTTGATTGATCAAATCAAGATGGAAGGATTAAGAATTAAACTCCAAATATGGAATTTAATCACTTAATCCAAATGGTGTATCTTAAGGATCTAAGGTTTAATACCCATATCTCACAGATTAAGTTAAGGCAAATCCTAATGAAAATTAACTCATTAGGATAGATCTCTATTCTTAGTTCTAAGATTTAAAGATAAAATAATTATTAAATAAACTTAAGAAAATCTATAAACTAATAAGCTCAAGGTTTCACCTATTGAGTAACCCAATTTACTCAATAGATGAACTCTAACCTAAGATCTATTCATAATCCTAGGAATTTAAGCTCTTAATTATTAAGGGTATTTCTCATGACACACATCCTAACTAATGTTATAAGACCTATAGAAGGATTTAAGAAGGATAAAGGAAGGGAAGCACTCAAATCTTACTTAAGAATCTCCTTAAGGACTTTAAAATAAGATCTTGATCAAAATCAAATTAAAGTTTGAATTTATCTAATTTCTATCCTAAATCATTTTATTTACTGTTTGAAATATTTAGAATGTGATTTTTAGGGCTTTAAATTGTTAAACCCTAACTTTGGGCAAAATTATTATTTTGCCCCTACTTAAGGGTCTAAATCTCTTCTTTATGAATTAGAGTTAAATTCTGAATTTTAACAAAGTGGAATGATAACTTACTGTTTAATATGAGTTTAGACAGTAAGATCGTTAATTTTGGTTAAGTATTAAGTCTTATAAGGTCAAAATTAAGAATTTGACCTATAAGGGAATAGTAGTAATTTTACCTTAAGGACACCTAAATTTTCCATTAGTTTACTGTAGGTTATGATCTAAGGTTTCCATAAAACTTAGATTTACTGATTTTTGATAAGTATTGGCCAAGTTATGGCCAATACAAGTTTTAGGGTTTAAATGGTAATTAAGGGATTCTTAATTTAGGTCAAAATTCCTAACTTTGTCAATTAATGTCCAAATTGAGTAAAATTAGTGGCTATGGCTTAAAAATAGTTCATTGATCATAAT
This sequence comes from Gastrodia elata, assembly GCA_016760335.1. NCBI lineage: Eukaryota > Viridiplantae > Streptophyta > Magnoliopsida > Asparagales > Orchidaceae > Gastrodia > Gastrodia elata. The sequence continues at coordinate 25,285,765 of CM028679.1, read as the reverse complement.
GGCATGTGATAGGCTCAATTTGGATATAATCTGACTAATTTATGACCTAATTAGGGTTTAGGGTGATTAGTGAATGATTAATAAAATTAATTACTCAATTACTAATCCAACCTTACAGATAGATTATAAAAGACTCTATGAGTTTTCTGAAACTTAAATCATTCAATTTGGATAACTAGATTTGCTAATATTCACTAATCAAGATTTAAAGTAATTAGGGGTGATTAGCAAATCTAACTGTTAGATCCTAAATATTTTTACAGATTACTGTTAATTAGGTTTTTCTGATCTAAATTGATATTTGAATCATCCAATTTGGAGCTCAATTGACCAAGTTATGGTCAATTGAAGTTCTAAGTCTAATTAGGATAATTAGGGTTAGGACCTAAAAGTGATTAGTCAAATACTAATCCAAGCAGCAAAGATAACCCTACTAAAATGATCCTTAGGATTTTCTGAGTATTTTAAAACCCATATTCAATAGGTTTAGATTATTAGATACAAAGTTATGGTCAAATGGTCAAATGAAATCTTGTAATATTATTTGGACTTAATTAATACCCCTAAATGTCACTATACAAAATATGTGTCCAAATGCAAAATTCATAGTGCCAAAAATATTCTTTGGATCACTGTGATATATTTATTTGTATTATTTGGATTTGTATTTTGTAAGTTAGGGATGTCTAAAATTTAAGGTTTAATTATTTAATTAATCTGTCTAATTACTATAAATCTCTATTGTTTAATATATATCAATATTAATTAATCCATCAGCATTTAATCAATATTATTTTGCTATTTATTAAGTTGTTGTTTGCAACTACAAGCTGGTACTAATAAATTCATATGTATATATATATTTATCTAAACTTATTAAATTACATAGAACCTAATATATCATTTTAATTAATTAAATATATTATATTAATATATGCATAATGTTTAATTTTCAAATTCCTGCAGGTGGGACCCACCACATACGTCGACTGAAGGAAGGTGGGTTCCACCTCCTTCAATTTTTCATACGGCTGGGACCCACGCGCTGCGGTGGCAGCAAAGGCTGCCACATGGTCAAATGGAGGCGCGCCACGTGGAGCAGAATAGAGTCGACACGCGGAGTGCTCGGGTTGAGAAACCCGGCCCGATTGTTACGGTTTAGCACTGGACCGGTTATACAAGACTTGGACCGGTCGAGATCGACCCGGTCCGGGAAGATTCGGGAAACCCTTCGTCTTCCCACAGATGGACATGCTTCGACTTTAGGGTTACAGACGAATCGAACGGGAGGGTTGAGTCGAGTTGATCCATTCAAGCATATCACAATAATCGCATACTCAATTTAAACACAATGTCTAAAGAAAAGAAATCGGCAGACGAGGGTACCTGAAAAATGTCTTGCTCAAAACTAGGGTTTCTAGATGTGCCTGCTTTAAGGGATTTTTCGCCTACTCAGTTTGATACCCTCTCCTAAAAAATTCTAGATCCAAGCTTAGGCTTTTGAGGAGAATCTCTCAGCAGCGGGGAGGACACGTATGGAGCCGACGCTGCCGCGTGCCCTATCTTCGCGACACGCGGTACTCCAGACGCGAGGAAGAGATCCAGCGGTCGTTGGATCGAACTTCTGTTCGATCAAACGGTGCATATCGCACGCCGTTAAGTCAAACGACTCAAGAAGGAAAGTGGATGGCACCGGCTAAGTATTTTAGGATATTAATATTTATTATTTAATTAATATATATATATATATTTAATGATAACTAATTAATTAATTAGGCTTAGAAAAATTTAAAAAAAAATTCAACATTAGCTAATCGAGGGGTAAGGAATGCAACGACACGATCGAATTTTTGATTTGACGAGTATTAAATTATTTGATTTTCTATGGTATTTAAATAATATTAAAATATTCAATAAAAATTCAACAACTTCCAAATGCCTCCAAAATTTCACCCCTAGCTAATTTGGGAGTTCTGAATGCAATGGCGAAGTCAGATTTTCAATCTGAGGTCTAGATAAAAAGTAAATTTTCTAGGGTTTGGAATTTTCTAAAATTTCTGATTTTGATCCAATTGACTTCTGATTTGACCTAGATCTTAGAGTGAGTTCTAAATGACTAAGTTAGTGTTCTAGAACCTCAATTAAGACTTAGATTAGTCTTAATTGGCCTAAGTAACAACCTGGGTTGTTACAGCCGGCCACCTCCGGCGAAAGTCCGCCCACCGACGTGTAGGCCTCGTCGAGGGCTACCGTCGGCCGTGCGGGCCAAGGTGGTTCGGCGCCAGGAAGGCCGGCAAAAGTCGTGCCCAAGCCCGACGCCCTCGGGCGTCTCCGCGAGGGAGATGGAGTTCGGGTCGGGCCGGGTCGACCCGAGCCCGACCCGACCGTGTCGGATCCGCGTAAGCCGCGGGTGGGGCCTACTACGCCACGTGGCCACCTCCGGGCCCGCCACATGTCACATGGACCCACACGCCGAGCCCACAACCCCTCGGCTTCGGCCGTGGGGCGCACCGCGCCACGGGGCAGCCGCTGGGCACGCCACGTGGCATGTGGGGCCCACTGCCCGAGCCCGCGGCTCTTCGGCTTCGACCGTGGGGCCCCCTGCGCCACATGGAAGCCAGCCGGCACGCCACGTGTCACGTGGGGGGGCCCACAGCCCGAGCCTCGCGGCTCTTCGGCTCCCCTGTGGGGCCCACCGTGCTACGTGGCCGCCTCTGGCCACGTGTCAAGTTGGACCCACTGTCCGGTCACCCGCGGCGCTTCGGCTTCCTGTGGGGCCTACAGTGCCACGTGTCATGTGGGCCCACTGCCCAGTCACCCGAGCTGACTCAGCTCTCCCGTGGGGCCCACAGTGTCACGTGTCTAGTGGGGCCCATTGTCTGTTAATTAAATTTAGTTAATTACTGTTAATGATTAATAAAATGTAATTAGTAGTTAATTAAATTAGGATTAGTGTTAATTACTTTTGAATAGTAATTTTATAATTAAGTAACTGTAATTAGTAATTAAGAGATTAATTATGATTAATTTAATATTAATTTGATCTTAACAGTAATTAGAACAATTAATAACTATTAAACAGTAAAATATAATTAATTATTCTTAATTAGATATTAATAAGTAATTAAGATTAATTAAATAATAATTAGTGCTAATGACTTTGCTACAGTAAAATAATAATAAAAATAATTTAATTAATTAATTAATATTAATTTATAATTAAGCCTAATTAATCACAGATTAATTAAAGATTAATAAATTCAGGAAATATATATAAACTTTAGGAATGAATAGTAAAATTATTTAATTTGAATAAATGAATAGTAAATTAATTTAAATTGTATTTTTGAATAGTAAATCTTAAAAGTTTAATAACTTTTTATAGGATGATCTAAACATAGCCAATATAGGTCTCAAAATACTCAGAAAAATATAAGGAATCAAATAACGTAATGTAAAAATTAATTTTGAGGTACGTATAATGAGGTTGCATTTTAGGACCTCTTTAGAGTCTCATAACTTTTTACCCAGTTATCAGAACATAGTCAATATGGGTCTTAAAATGCTCAGGAGAGCGGCCCCATCACTGTGGTAGTATTAGTTTTCTCATTTGGACATTAGGACAAAAAGTCAACCCTAGAATTCTTAGTGAAAAATGACCAAAATGCTCCTAGACTTCAAACAGCCATAACTTAGTCAAATTAACTCCAAATTTAAAAATTCAAGATGTTAACTAGTTTAGAATTTTAATATCATCAATAAACTAAAATAATATTTAGAATCTGAACCCTATAAATTTAGGTAAATGACCAAATTACCCCCTTACCTCATTTTGGTCATACTTTGACCATTTGGAGTCCAATTTGGATGTACTTACTGTCTATTATCAAGTTAGACAGTAAGGAATCAGTTGGAACTAAGAGAATTCAATTCTGACCTGTAAGTTAAAAGTTGACTTTTGACCCTTATAGTTAGGGCAAAATGGTCATTTTGCCCTAAGTTTGGACTAAGTACCCCTAATATTTAGTTAACATTCCAAATCATTAAAACTAATATTATAATCATCTTAGTGATATTTAAGTGAGTGAAATCAACCATTAAGTCAGATTCCTGAAATCTCTCTAAGTTTTAAACACTACACCTTAAGGACCTTTCCTGAGATTAGGACTAGATCATAGGTTAGAATTCATTCATTGGGTAAATTGGGTTACCCAATGGGTAAAACTTTGTTTTTATTAGTTTATAGACTTTTCTTTTATTTTATAACCTATTCTGATTATTTTGTCTTTTAACCTTAGATTTAAGATAGGAGATTTATCCTATTAAGCTTGATTAAATAATAAGATTGACCTTAACTAGTGGATCACTTATAGAATGAAATCTAGAACTTAGGTCTTATCCTTTTTGGATTATGTGATTAAACCTAAATCTCGTAGTGTTTAATCCATAATCTATATGTTTAGAAGATCTTGATCAGATCTTAGCTAGAATGTCTAAATTCACAAAATTAGGACGTATGATTTATTGATTTAACTTGTAGTTGTCTATCTGATTTAACTAGATTAGAACTTGATCAGTTCTAATCATTTTTAACTTATAAGGACAAATTTTTAAGTTATACTCGATAGTAGGAAGATGGTGATCCTAAACTTGTATAACTTGGAATAGTTAGAATAATTAAGTAGAAAACAAATAATATCACCATGTGTAGTAGAGTCTCTTGCTTCTATTTGATATTTTGTTGCTACGCATTCCTTGTACTTTTGTGCCATATTTTCTTGAGCATATCATATAAGACTGTTGATGCATAAATAAAATGTTAGGAAAATATGGAAACTCCTTAGATTCCTTATGAAAATATTAAAGTGATTAATGAAAAGATGATAGTTATATGAGCTGCATCTCAGCTATGTCCTTATTGCTTAGCCTCCTTACGTTGCTAGGAGAAGGATCTGCTTTGTTGTGTGCCTAGTTTACTAGCCTCCTTATGTCGCTAGGGGTACACCGTTGGTGCCTTAGCCGTACTGGTGTTAAGGTTACTTTGTATGCTTAGTTTACTAGCCTCCTTATGTCGCTAGGGATATACAGTTGGTGCCTTAGCCGTACTGGTGCTAAGACCCTTCGCTTGCTTTTGTGTGCTTAGTTGCCTAGCCTCCTTATGTCACTAGGGGTACACAATTTTATGACTTAGCCGTTATGGTGCTAAGCTCCTTTGATATTCGATGGGCTAGATTAGCTCTTTTCTGTATGGCAGTCGATATACGGATATATATATACAGTCATGTTATTTACTTTTCAGTATTCTTATTCAGTCAGCTACTTCTTTGTACTACTTATATATATATTTATGATGTTAGAATCTTGCTGCTATTTATATATACCACTGCTGAGTTGTCTTATTTTAATTGGCATATTTCTTTTGATCACCAGCATATTTAGGATGTAGTATTTTTCTTACAGCTCTTATTTATTTATGTATCTTTATATGCATTACCGTGTTTAGCTTGTATTTGAGGCCTGTCTTAGCCTCCTCTTTTTGTTTAAGTTATAAATGATAAATGAGTCAGAATAAGTGGAAATTTTTGGGACAAATCTACCATTATGAGAGTTTTTAGAGACAAATATCTTTTGTAATTGCAAGTTAAACATAAGTGGAAATTTTGGGGAAGCTAAACTCACTGTCATCCCTATAATTACTTTTGATATCATTCTTGGGATGGACTGGATGAGTCAGAATAAGGCATTAATTGATTGTGCAAAGAAGAGGGTATATATTTATAATGGAAATAAGAAAGTAATCTTTGTTGGTTAAAGAAGTGCAATTATTAGCCTTATCCCAGCAAACAAAATTGAAAAGTTCATTAGAAAGAAGTATCCCATATTCCTAACTTTACTCTCAAGTTCTGATGCTAAAACTACAACTCTGGAAGAAACTCCTATAGTGAAAGAATATGCAGATGTTTTTCCATAAGAACTTTCAGGTCTACCACCTCGAAGAGAAGTGGAGTTTAGTATTGATTTAAGTCAAAGAACAAATCCTTTATCAAAAGCTCCATACAGAATAGCATCCAAAGAGTTAGAAGAACTTAAAAATCAACTTTAAGAGTTGACTGAAAAAGGATTTATAAGACCAAGTAATTCTCCTTGGGGAGCCCCAGTTTTATTTATTAAAAAAAAAGATGGAAGTATGCGATTATGTATCGATTACCGGGAATTGAATAAGGTTACTATTAAAAATAAATACCCATTGCCAAGAATAGATGATTTATTTGACCAATTAGTTGGTGCTTCCATATTTTCCAAAATTGATTTGAGATCTGGTTATCACCAACTCCGTATTAAAGATGAAGATATTCCTAAATCTGCATTCAAAACGAGATATGGGCATTATGAATTTTTGGTGATGCCTTTTGGGTTAACCAACGCCCCATTCTATTTTATGGATCTGATGCAGCGAATAATGAAACCCTACTTAGATTCTCTTATCATCATCTTTATTGATGATATACTAATTTATACTAAGAATGCTAAGGAACATGAAGAGCATCTTAGAATCACCTTATACTTATTAAGGCAACATCAACTGTATGCCAAATTCTCAAAATGTGAATTTTGGCTTCACTCAGTCGCCTTCTTAGGCCGTATAATTAGTAAGGAAGGAATATCAGTTGATCCCAGCAAGATAAGTGCAATTCAGGATTGGCCCCAACCTACTTCAGTGACAGAAATATGAAGTTTCTTGGGATTAGCTGGGTATTATCGTAAATTTGTTAAGAACTTTTCCCATATTTCAATCCCTCTTACTTGTCTCACCCAAAAAGATGTACCTTATGTTTGGGACTCATCTTGTGAATCAGCATTTAAGAAATTAAAAGAATGTCTAACCTCAGCTCCTATTCTAGTTCTACCAGTTGAAGGAAAAGGCTATCAAATTTATTGTGATACTTCTAAAATTGGATTAGGCTGTGTTCTCATACAAGAAGGAAAAGTGATAGCTTTTGCATCTAGACAGCTCAAAATTCATGAAAAGAATTATCCAGTTCATGATTTAGAATTAGCTACAATAGTCTTTGCACTTAAGATCTGGAGACATTACTTGTATAGAGTAAGATGTGAAGTCTTCACGGATCACCAGAGTCTGAAGTATATCTTTACCTAGAAAGAGATCAATTTAAGACAGCAAAGATGGTTAGAATTAATCAAAGATTATGATTTATCAATTCAATATCATCATGGCAAGGCAAATGTAGTAGCAGATGCACTAAGTCGAAAGGCAGTTTCACATTTGCATATTTTGACTTCTAATCCTATATTACTCAAGGAAATAGAATATCTTCAATTAGAAGTCATATTGCCATCAAATACTAAGCTATTTTAGATGATTATAGAATGTTCATTAATGGAAGAGATTAAAGAAGCTCAATATCTTGATGAAGAATATAGCACCTTATCTGCATTTATTCAATCAGGAAAGCACTTAGAACTGAATTTAGATTCAAATAAGAATATTTGGTGTGGATCCAGAATATGGATATCAAATAAAGATGAGCTAAGATCTAAAGTATTGAAAGAATCTCATCAGTCTAGATACTCAATTCATCTTAGAAATAATAAGATGTATCAAGACTTGAAATCACATTTTTGGTGGTCAGGAATGAAGAGAAGTATAGCTGAGTTCATATCAAAGTGTGAAGCCTGTAACCTGGTAAAAGCAGAACATCAAAAACCAGGTGGATTACTTCAACCTCTAGCTATACCTCAATGGAAATGGGAAGATATTTCTATGGATTTTATAACTGGATTTCCTCGTTCAAAATCCAATAATTCTATTTGGGTAATTGTGGATAGGCTTATAAAATCAGCACACTTTTTACCCATTAAGCAAACAGATTCAGTAGACAAGTTGGCAAGGATCTATCTAAAAGAGATAGTAAGGTTATATGGTGTTCCAAATACCATTGTTTCTGATAGAGATAGCAGATTCACTTCAAAGTTTTGGAAGGCAGTTCATCAAGATCTTGGTTCACAACTCTGTATGAGTACAGCTTTTCATCCACATACTGATGGAAAAACTGAAAGAGTGAATCAAACTCTAGAAGATCTTCTTCGCCTTTGTGTCTTAGATTTTGGAGGAAGTTGGGATGATCACCTTCCATTAATTGAATTCTCTTATAATAACAGTTTTCAAGCAAGCATTGGAATAGCTCCTTATGAAGCCCTTTATGGAAGAAAGTGTATCACTCCTTTATCCTGGAATAGTATTGGAGAAAATAGGATATTAAAATCAGATTTGATTCTTCAAGCAATAGAGAAGATAAAAATAATTCAGTAACGAATGAAAGCAGCTCAAGACAGGTAGAAGCAGTATTTTGATGCTCATTATCGTTATGTTGAATTTTCTATTGGAGATTTTGTATATTTGAAAGTGAACCCATTTAGAGGAATTTTCAGATTTGGAGTTTCTGGGAAATTAAGTCCAAGATTTATTGAATCTTTTGAAGTTTTAAAAAGAGTGGGCCAAGTGGCTTATCATATTAAACTTCCACCTCATCTAAGACTGATGCACGACGTATTTCATATCTCCTCCTTAAGGAAATGTTTATCAGATCCATTAATGAGAATCGAAGTAGAAGATATCAATTTGCAACCAAACCTCAGATATGTGATTGAACCAGAAGAGATTCTAGATTGAGATGAGAGGAAATTAAGAAGTAAATCCATTCCTATGATAAAGGTTAGATGGAAAAACTGCCGCAAAGAAGAAGCTACATGGGAAGAAGAATTAAGTATGAGGAAAGCATACCCTCACTTATTTCACTAGTAAGTAATTCTAGATCTTGTAAATATCTTTAAATTTTAGATTGATGTCAGGACGACATCCCTTTTAAATTAGAGAGAATGTAAAATACCAAAAATTTCATTTTTAATTGTTTATTAATATTTAAATAATTTTGACCTCAGATTGAAAATTTGACTTTGTCATTGCGTTCACCACCCCCAAATTAGCTAGGGGTGAAGTTTTGAATGCATTTGGAAGTCATTAAATTTTTGACGAATATTTTAATATTATTTAAATACCTGAAAATTCGAGTAATTAAATACTCATCGGATCAAAAATCTGAATACACCATTGCATTCAGAAGCCCTCAATTAGCTAGGATTGATATTTTTAAAAATTTTGGAATATAATTATTAAGTTAAATTTAATTAATTAAATTGATTAAATTAAATTAAATAATTATTTATTTAACTAAATCTTAACGGACGACCGTTAAATAATTAACCGCCGTCACCTTCTTTCGGTTTAATCGTGGCCGTCTGATCATTTGATCAGATGGCAGAGAAGTCGTCTTCCCCAAAGAAGCTACGCGTGGCTTGGGAGGACGCGCGTCGCTCGCTACCATCACCGCACGGCAACCTTAGTCACTCCCTATCGTTCTTAAGTATATCCTAACCATTGTTCACATAAATAAAGTATTCAAATCGATTTAAAGGTTTTATCTGGCTCAGTTAGGACGAAAGGAAATGGGAGCTCTGTCAATCGAACCCTAGCATCTGAACCTTTCGATTTGAGGTACTTCTCATACTCAATTTCTCCTCACCAAATTCAATTCATTCGCTTCTTTTAATACTGTTATTATCATCTCGTATCACTGTGATTAAATTAAAAATCGTAATTGAAAAATGAATGAATTAATCTTCCGATTCAATTCTCATCAACTCAAACAATACATTTTCTTTTATACATGTGATCAATGCTACAAGTTATTGCATTTGGTAATTTTTACGAATCTAATTGCTATTGAAAGAATCTGGACATCTCGATTTGATTAAGAGTGCAATTGGGACTTCTGTGGGCAACGACCTTCGAAATTAGGGCATCCTATTTCCTGGCGTTAGAGATAAGATAAGGAGGAGCTTAAGATCTCGATCGAGAGATCGAAGCGTGAACTCTCGATCAAGTTTGGATTCAAATCCCGGGAACCCTCGCTCGCCTGGATTATTGATGCCCTAGCATCATCTCCCGCCGCCTGCCGAGAGGACGAAGACCCGTCTTCGTTTCGGGTCGGGAATATCGCGACCCGTCAACCGCGAAATTGGGTAAACGGTGGGACCCAGTCTAGACGCTTCGGCTAATCCGCTCGCACCATGTGGATGGAGAGGACCCACCGACTGTCAAAATTCCTGCAGATAAATAAGTTAAATAAAATAAATATTTATATATTAACAGATATATGATTATATATAAATACATATATAAAAACAGAAAATTAATATAATTAATTTCTATACATAAATTAAAATATTAAATATTGTTAAAAAAAATTAGTTAATAAAAATATAATAATTACAATACAGTAAATTTAATATATATACATATACAAAATAAATTCATTTTTATCAATATAATTTAATTAAATCAATTAATACCAAAACTTTAAACCTAAATAACTCCTAAAATATTTATCCAAATATTACAATTAAATATATTAAATTGATCAGCAAAAATTAAGGAATATTTTAGTGATATCCAAATTTCAATAGAAGTAATATTCTACATAAATGATATTTTTGAATATTTAAATAATTACAAAAATAATACAAAACTTAGATTAGTCATAACTTTGAGTGTGCTTACCTAAACATATCAAATATGGGTCTTAAAATACTCAAAAAAACCTAAAAAATAATTTAGAAGTATTATCTTTACGGTTTGGATTAAAATTAAATTAATCACAATTAGGACATAACCCTAATTAAGCTTTAACCCTAGAAACATCAAATAATCATAAGTCAATTTAGCTCCAAATTAGGCAATCCAAATATCTATTTAGATTAAAAAAACCTAGATTTTAGTAAACTACAAAAATATTTAGGATCCAACGGTTAGATCTCCTAATTAATCCTAATTACTCTAAAACTTGATTAGTGAATATTAGTAAATATAATAATCCAAATTAAGTAATTTCAGTTTTAAATGACTCATAAAGTAAATTAAAACCTAAATGTATAATTAGATTGATAATTTTGTAACTAAATTTACTAATCACCCACTAATCACATTTAACCCTAATTCTTAACCCTAGAAATTAGATTAGCTATAACTTAGCCAATTCATATCATAACTAAATAATTTCAGGTTCTATGAAAACCTTAAGATATAATCTATAATAAACTAACAGAAATTTTATATTTTATTAAGGGTAAAATACTAAAATGCCCTATTGGGAATTTGACCTTATAAGGCATAAATAATTATATAACTTAATAAAAATAATTCAAATAAATCAAAATAGTCATTTTATAAACATAATACTACAAATCATGATAAAAATATTAAATTAATAAATTTCATTATTTTGGTAGATCAAAGAAATTGCATTGATTGATATTTTGTCAAAATAGTCAGGTACGCAAATTTACTTAAAAGTTTTATTTCAGTATTCTTATTTGAGTCATTTTCCATTTGAGTATTATTTGCACTGCTTACCACATTTTAATCTACAAAATATTTATATCAAATAGCATATAACAAAAAGAATGAAACACAGTATATATATATTTTGTGATGTTTGTCTTTGGAGGGTGGAATGCATCATTGGAATCTGTACAGATTGGGCCAGCTAACAGCCCCTGGGAGTTATGTGGAGGGATTTAGCCTCTTGTAGAAAGTAGGCAAATCTAGAGGAAAGACACACCATCAGTTCCTATTTTGAGTAAGCTACCAACGGGTGGCGAGATAAGCTTCCTAAAGGTTATGCCTATGGGTTTACCTATTTGGGCTCAGGAGTATACGGACTCGACTTATTGTTACAAATGCTTTTGATAAAATTACAAATTTCATGCTTTTCATATATGTTGAATTTTCACAGCTGATTTGCAGGGCAGAAATTGAAATTGTAAATTGCTTTATTTTACTATGCAGATTTTCAATCATTTTCATACTTGATTCATGCCTATTATAGGATGCTAGATTTATTCTTATAAGAACAATTTGCGTACTCCTACCTGACTGGTAAACTGAATTTTTCAGATTTTGATAATTAAAAATCTAGAAGATCTGCCAAGTTAAAAAGGAGAAGAAATACAGAAGTAGGAGAATGTAAATATTTTATTTTATAGACTGTAAATTTTCATATATGTTTTGGCTCTATTTGTATAAATGGACTTTTATTATTTATTATGTCCTTTTTGTATATAAAAATGTATATGTTACATTGTGATGAATTGTTCTTTAAAGACTCTCGAACTTCGATCCCCGGTCGCCACAAGATGGAGAGCTAAGATTTATGACTGTAAACATACAATTGAGATGAAAGAAAATTGACATAATAAGATCTCTAAAATCTAGTTACAATATTTTATCCAAAAGGCAACACAGAAGTCATCATATGTGACTATATAGCTCCTCCGAGCTAATCTCCTATAAACCTAATACCACCAACGACTCGTTGATCCCCTCAGTATGATCTCTACGATCTCCAGAAGATACTCCTCCAGATATGCCGTCTCTTGAAGTGCGGTAGTAACGCGATCCAACCATTCTCTGGCGAGTGCTGAAAGCTGGTTCCTCCAAAGGATGAGTTGATAAGGATTTTATCTAGCACCTCAACTCCTCAAGGTGACACTCCATTGATGACCCTTCCGTAAATCTGGCCATCCCGGAGATCATCTACCCAGTAGTCGTCAAACCTTCTAAGGTAGAACCAAAATGCTGACTGCGAGTATTCCATTCCTAAAATAACTCAACTTATAAATATTTCATTCATATTTTATCATTACTTTTAAAGTTCGTTCATATCCTAAGATGTTCTTTTTGGTATTTAAAAATTCATAGTTTTAATCAAACTATTATGTGCATTAAATTTCTAGGGTGTTATCATCCTAGACATAGTCAATCCTTTCATTTCTGAGGTAACTTAATGAATATTTGGATGTTTATTTTTCATTACACTTAGTAACTTGTGATCTTGACCTGATACAGAGAATAGATCATAAAGTAGATAGGAACAAACTCCTTATCTGACACTTTATGATACTTCTCTGATACCAACTGTAACGCCCCGCCCCGTCGCCGCGTACAAAAAGGTATAACAGATCGGTGGCGGAGCGGTGCGCTACTCGGGAGGAACAAACAGCAACATCTTCCCGAATAGGCTTACTAAAATTAGCCACACTGAAGGGTTGCTGACTCGAACCCAAGAGTATGATCGAGGGTCAATACTTAAGATAAGAGTAGAATTCTTATTTTAAGTATTAGACTAATACGTATATTGGAAAAAGGTTAAACATGAATCCAATATATGTTATCATCATATCAGCATTTCCAGTATGCTGATATGTGATAACGTATATTGGATTCCTATTTAACCTTTTTCTAATGTATGTATTAATCTAATACTTAAGACAAGAATTTTACTCTTATCTTAAGTATTGACCCTCGATCATACTCTTAGGTTCGAGTCAGCAGCTCTTCAGTGTGGTTAGTTTTAGTAAGCCTATCCGGGAAGATGTTGTTGTTTGTTCCTCCCGAGTAGCACACCGCTCTGCCGCCGATCTGTTATACCTTTTCGCGCACGACAACGGGGCAGGGCGTTACAAGTACTTTGCCGGCAAACAAGGGATCCGCTGATGAAGGTAATGAGGGGCTGATTTCAGCCATGCGATGTAGAGGGCTGGCGCTCGGCCATGGAGAGGAGAGAGCGCTCGGCCTTAGAGAGGAAGAGAGGCTATACCTTGCGTCGCCTAGGGATAGAAGCTTTCGGCTGAAGGAAGGAATGAGAGGCAGGGTTTTAGGTTTAGAAAAGAAAGTAGGGTTTATATGCTCGGCTATGGAGAAGAGGAGAGCGCTCGGCCTTGGAGAGGAAGAGAGGCTATGCCTTGCATCACCTAGGGATAGAAGCTTTCGGCTGAAGGAAGGAATGAGAGGCAGAATTTTAGGTTTAGGAAAGAAAATAGGGTTTATATGAGATATAAAGCAAAATCTAAGATCTAATGTAGCCATTAGACTTAAATCGCATGGCTAAAAATTCTCGAGCTAAGATCTATAGCCATTTGACCTTCAAAAAATACAAACTTAGTATCGAAATGAGTGTCTCGACGAGATGAACGCACACATCTAAAAATTATTGAATTTGGACGAGTATGTTATTTTATATTAATTTTTAAATGAAAACTTCAAAAATTCGCTACGATTAATTCGGAGCTTGAAAATTTACAAAACTTAAAATATAGTGTCCTCTGATAATGCTTAACTTAAATATACAAAAAATTTTAAATTACAACTTATATTTTATCTATTATCAACTCCGGAAATTTAAACTTTTCAAATTTATTTAGAATGATTCGAAATCCCGATTGGGCTCAAATTTTCGCAAGAGGATCTTCCCAATATGCTTATTTGAGTATATTTTTATTTAATTTTTATTTGACTTAAATTAAGATCTTTATTTCTTACTTAATTTGATTAATTTTAGGTTAAATCAACTGGGTAATAACTTTGGATTGTTACAGACTCCTCCCTTAAAAATGATGTTGTCCTCGACATCACTGCTTAAATGAAATGGGCAAGAGTCAAATTCAATGACAGCGAGTAACTCGAGAAGGTTTCTAACATCCTTACTTAGTACTATTGAGTTCCATAAATAATGCTAGGTCCTACAAAACTGACCACTTCATCGCCATTTACTCTTTACATAGCTTCAAAATCTATCATTAAATTTGAATACATCAACCATATATTGGCCCCCAAAACTTAATTTAATCATAATTTTTTTTTCTCCTCAAAATTTCTTATTGCTCAATCAATTGCTCATCAGAGTTGTCATAATGTGCCACAACAATATTTCAAATGTCCCCAAATTCTCAAATCATAATTTCAAATTCTTATTAATATATGAAACATCAAATTTGATATCTAATTTGTATCATGCTTCAACGATTTTCTAATTGCCATCATATGCATTATAAAATAGGACTAAACCCAGATAATATAGCATTAATTACATACTTGAATCAGATTTAATATCAAACTAAATGGCCTAGATTTCAATTTATATGGAGATTTGAATGATTATGCTTTATGAGAATACACATTTAACTTTATTTTAAGAAAATAAGATACAACTAATTTGTGGTGCAGCTCTAAACTCTTCATCATAAAATTTAAATCTTTTTATTTTAGAACTAATGGCATTCAATGTTCCTTTCAAAATACCATCACATCCTATCTACAATTGTAAAGTGAAGTCAAGACACTTAACTGGCCGATCAAAATTAAAGATTCAAAAGCTTGCATTTAGGAATCAAGCTTGGCAAAAAGTTTCAGGATCAGCAACATGTCGCAAACACTTGGGAGTCTGTTGATTCCGCAAGCTTAAGTGGACCTATAATGGGTGTCGTCCGACGCTTAGTTGCTGTTGCTGCTGCTGTATTTAGAAGGTGAGAGAAGGGAAATGTCGTCATTTTGGGTGAAATTAATAATTGTGTAGATTAACATTGCTGGTAAGTTGCTTTGTATGGACGAGAAGCATGCATGTTGCCCATTAATTTCATATTATCAATTGCACATATAAGCAGAAATAGATTGATTTAATAATGATCCGAGGACATCTATTTGAACTCAAAATCTCGACGGCTATTCTATGTCTGTTTACTGCATATGAAACTTTGGTTCAAATTAAAAAATTTCAATGCAAAATCATATCAAGTATGAATTGATAAGACTATATTGACAGTAGGCTAAGAAATATAAATGCAAATGAGATATAGTATAACAAAACCAGTAACTTTGCACATAATATATTAAAAATCTAGGAAAAACAATGTTTTCGATTTGAGGCGAACACTAAAAGAAAAGGCAGCAAGCGAATAAGGATAGAAAATTCTGATATCCAGAATTTGTAATATAAAAGTTTGATTGAAGGAATTCGGTGAGATCAAGATCTCTTAAGCTTCCAGCTATAAGGCAGCGATTTAAAATTTTTGATTAATTTCAGCTTTCTACAACAGTGCCCACTATTCCTCAACAATTGGCTGCACATTGGCAGCACCAAGACAATTAAGCGCATAACTTTGCAGCAACTTGAACGTTTGTATATTATGCTTGTACGAATTACAATATATTTCAGCCATATTAAGATTTTTTTTCTTTTTTTACAAAAAAATAGTGATCGCATCTGGCTGCTGATCTAGTATTTTCAAGGTTATCTATGCGGAGGAAGCATTCAATCTCATGCGATTTTCTTCAACTGATAAAATTTACTATTACAAAATTGTCGTTTTGAATCATTGTGATGTCCTGCTGATTTCTTAAATGCTTTGATTCGGCATAAGTTATTTAGCTTTGGCTAGTTTTCCATCTTATTCTATGGATTCGCCAGTTTGCACTTAAGTGTGAATATTTTTCTTCTACTTATTTGAAAGACACTGGTTGTGCTTGCGTTATATACACACAAGACACACAGTAGTTGTATGTTATTATACATGGGAAAGACGTACTTTATTATAAGATGAAATCAAGTAGCAAAATTGCACTAAAAGAGAACTACAAAATTTAAGATCACAGCACTTTTAGCATGAGCACTAAACTTAGTTCTCAAATATCTCTTAAAAAGTATGGATGATTAGGATTTAAGATTTAAAAAATATATTTTTATGGGTCTCACAAATAAAAATGGATTTAATAAAAAAAATTTATTTCACTTAACTCCCTAAATCCTAATCATCAATATATTTTGAAAAATATTTGAGAATCATATAACAATATCTATTAAAATGAATAACATACCCTAACACCTAACTAACCACCTATCAAAATAAGCAGCAGCCAGTTCAAAACAAACTTTTCAAGATTAATGGCTTAAACACAATCCAACCATTCTTTTTTTTTTCTTTTTTTTTTATACTTGTTAAATTAAGCTTTAATTCTTAAATACTGTTGAAACATATATGTCAAATGAAAGTTTTTAGTTTAAAATACTCATAAATTTTTGCATTTATATATTTTTTTATTATTTTCATCCCCTTCCTAAAAGTTAAACGTATTTATATTCTTATGCTTTTTTTTTTCTTTTTATTAATGAAATTGAAAGTTCTCTTCTACTCAACCTTTCATCACTTCCTACCCCTCCCAACGCCTGTTGTCCATAAATTTCGCAGAAGCAACCCGCTGCTCTCCAGCCACAAGTCATCAAGCCACAACATATCCTTCCTTGGACGGCCGCAGCTTGCTCCAGCAGCTTGAAAAGCTTAAATATAATAGCAAATCAATTTTATACTGTACTTATTCCAGAAGTTAACATATATCAATCACGAATAAATTGTATTCTATCAGTCCAACTAGCAAATTAGAAGTAAAATAAAAGCATACACGTTAACCATGATAAAGATCTTAATTTATTTTGATGCTGGAATATATGTATACATATTTATTGCAAGTGAAAAGAGGCAGGTGATCTTTTGAAATTCATGGAAATTGTAGCTGTCAAAACAGTGCAAGAACGGCCTACGAAGGTGAGAAATTTGAAGTTCTATCTTCAATGATTGCTTGTGGCTGTGTACATTATATGGCTGCCCATTCTGGGAACAAATTAAACTTGCAAGGGAATGAGCTATCGAATATGCTAGCAGCATGCACACAACTTGGTTGTGTTAATTTCCAAAAGAAAACTTCAGAATTTGGAGACATTATTCAGCCTGCAAAAACTGCAGTAACCACTTATGCTCAACAACTGCAATAATTATATAGTAATAGGTACTACGACATACTGAATTTGATCGAGTATTAAAGCTAATTTGGATTCTTCAAGGTGGTCGCTCGGAGTACAAGTAGCTAGCTGAATTCGGCATAGGGTTGAAGAAAACATACTTTCAAGTAAATCAAATTCAAAAGGTTCAACTAAAGAAGTGAGCTTATTAAAGAAGAAATGTGCTATTTTAGAACTATTAGTGAGACTGAATTAGGATTAATATGAGGATTAGAGTAGCAACCAAAATGGGATTATTTATTCATATAGATCATTAAAATCATGATCACATCAACAAACCATTTTACTCCTCAACCGAAGTTTCAGAAGCAAAACCATAATCGTTGTAAAGAAAATCTTCTAACAACCAAGATTAAGTAAGCAAATTAAGAGTATTCAACCGCAATCATTAGTCACTTATGATCGGATAAAGAGAACATTATGTAGCCATAGAATCTAAATTCCACCTGAGCCATTGCACAATAAAATCCTTTTTAGAATTAAGGCAACTAGCCCCATTAAAGTCATACCACAAAATAACCAACAATTAAATTTTCAATTTGAACAATTTAGCAATATTACGAGCAATACGATGTTGAGTACAAAATATTTGAGAATTCCTTTCCTCGCCGTGTCAAAGGAAGAGATTGAAAAATAAGTGATTGTGCGTTTGCACCACAAAGACAACCCTCAAATGTCAAATGCAAACAATAGATCAAAATCACCACAAGGTGAATCACAAGCTTAAAGAAATTAACCACATCCTCAAGTATCGAAAGCACTTAGCGATTTAATGAGAAAATATTTTAGCAATCCCTTCATTCTTAAACACAGAAGTTATATACTACTTACTGCTCAATCACTATAAGACTAAACTTTTGAATGATCTACTGCCATCTCGATTTCAAACTCTGAATACAAAATCAGATTTGCTTGCACAATTCTTATGACATCAACTCAATCCAAATGTTATCGCTATGCAGCATTGCCCTTGTTCATTTTATTCTCAAAAGCTGACACAATTAATTTCCAGCACTTAAGATTTAATCTTTCTATCAATTAAATAGTATGATAATGAATTCAATGAAATTATCAAATTAATTCCTCCAACTTTTAAATTATTTGATTAATGATAATGACCATTTTAGAGTCGACAGCCCACCATTAGGGTAAGTTATTGGATTACTAATAAAAAATATCAAGGAAATATGTACAAATGCAGTTTCTATAAATTTGTCTGCAGCCGAATTTTGAAATTATGTATTTGTCATTTTTCTCCTTTATTACAGGTGATATAATCATTAGTTAGAGATACTCTTAGACTAAATTCATAGCTTCTTCATCTTATCTCCACGATTGATTATGTATTTCACTGTGTATGTATATTCTTACTAAATTCACACAATCTTAAGGAAACCAAAAATTTAGATGAATCATATTCCACTAATGCCTTAGCATCTCTACTATGCGTTTGCAAGCTAAATCTAGATGCATACATTATTTAGCTCTTTACACTGTTTGTTCAAACTTACAAAGCAAGGTTCACTTACATGTTTAGGTTTGAATTGGATTTAGTGATAGCTTAAGAAATGAATCAACAGAAGAATTGAAGTGGCTGAGATTAATTAAAGATGCCATTGAACGTATCATATTGTTTTCCTAACTTTTTTTTTTCTAATAATCTTTAACTTGACTCTTTTCTAAGTCTTATAATTTCTATGGTCCATTTCATAATATTCTCATAATTCTAACATTTTAGCTTGTATTGAATGAACTGTGGATCTAAATACTTCTTTAATAATGTTTCCCTAATCATGCTCAGTATTAGAATGAACCATTGGGTAGATAGAAACATAGCCCCTATCTGACACCCGATGTGTGGGGCCCCGTACTTTTCTGCGATGATGCTAATACTGATATTAGCATAAATACGGGGAGTACGGTGCTCTAGATGTAGCAAATCCCCAACTTAAGTAGAGTCAGGTAGGACCCAACTCGCCTTAAGCCAAGGACTTGTCACCTATAACAAGAAATATACATCAATACATATCAAAGTAGCAGAAGCAGAAAATAGATAGTAACATCCACAGTCATAACATAGTATAAAAGAAGAAAAGAAAATAACAACTCAGCTCAAGTGTAGAAAGTAAATATATCCAGAGTTTAATTATTATAAATTGAATTAAATGAAAGTAAAGATCTCTCAATCTTACTGCAAAAAGGGAAAATATATCTAAGCAGTAGTAGGAAGATCCTCATCCTGCACTGGCTCCTCTCTTGCAGTACTGCCAACAAATAACTTTGAATCTGACATTTATCGGTATCACAAATGCCAGGGCCCAGCCAACAAAAAATGTTACAGTTAGATAATTGTCTAAGTATATTTTAGGCTATTTAAGCGAAATAAATATTTAAGATATTATATTTAAAGGTTTTAAACATGCAAGCATTATAAGGTGCGACAAGCTACAAAGAACGGGATAGCTATAAATTAATCATATATAGCTAATCAACAAGTATGTAAAAATAACATACAAAATATCAACTAAATATGGTGAGGCTAAAAACAAAAGTAACTGCAACTATTGAAAAAAAATAATCCTAAGATACTTATGATTATATGGGTACATGATGAGTATATAAAGAATACAAGTACTTAAATAACATACAATTCTAGCATCCTAACATGCCAATATTTAATAACTAATCATTAAGAGCATATATACAACATGTAGATTTAATATGTAAAAGGCCACTGAAGCATGTGGCAAAAATAACTAAGTACAAAAAAGAGCTAAAGTAAAGCCACTGAGGTATGTGGCAAAGCAAGCCAAGTACTAAGTAAGGCCACTGAAGCATGTGGTAAAGTAAAACAATGCAAAAAAAATACTGAAATTGGACTGAAGTAAAAGTATTCCTAAGACATATTACTGCTATAACAAAAATATGCCATACCGGACCTCTGAACTGAAGTTCAACATATATCCATTCTAGGCATCCGCAGAGCTAGGTCCGAGTTGAACTTATAGAATAAGACATGTATCCATCATAGACATCCGCAAAGCTAAGTCCGAGTCTATTCTATAATAAAATTAGAACTAAAGAGACAGACTAAGCTAGGACATACTCTACTAACTGAAAGCATTAGATGAACTGAATGAATGTTATGCTTTTCAAATACTAACTATAAAAATATTGTAAAATAACTGAAAGTATAAAAATATACAAAATTGAAGTAAAGAAAAGTAAAATTGCAGAAAAGCTGTAAAGACGCTGAATAATTGAAACTGTATGAAATTTGTAGTAAAGTAAAGTAACGCTGAAATGTAAAGCTGAATACTAAAAATTGAAAAAGATAGTAAATAATCTGAAACTGAATAAGGTGTATGTGAAGGTATGTTGTATGCCACTAAATAAATATATCTGTATATGCCACTGAACTGAATGTCATGATATATAACCAATATATCACCGAGCTGCTATGAATCGTACGGTCCAATGCTTACATAAATCCAGTTGGGAATCCAGTACCAGTCATCCTGCAAATTCCCCGATTGATATATATATATAACATTCCGTAATCCATAAATTATCACCGATACTTATACATTATGCTTATGATTATGCTCATGCTTTTATGTCTACATGACTTGGAACTCAAAAATCCAGAAAATGATTTAAAATCAGATAATGAATCCAATAACTCTATTGTGCAGAATCCATCTAAATAGATTATGACTCATATTGTTGATTTCAATAATTAGTTATACTTAGGATTTTACCTAAAATCATCAACTGGGAAGGTTGTATACACTTAGTTGTATGTTTTCAAGAAAGGTGAATTTAACACTTAGTTTGTTTAAAATTGCACTCATCGAAGCGCACTATGATAGGAGGCAGAATTCGGTCGCAGTTTATATCTCAAATTAAGATGTTAAATCTTCTAATTACAAGCATACTTAGTGTTCAAAGAAGGATGATTGGAGATACTTAGTTTGTTTAAAATTGTGCTTATTGAGGCACATGATGATAGGAGGCAGAACCCGATCACAGTTTATCTTTTTAAACTAAAGGTTACACTTCCTTAAATATAACATACTAATAGTGTCTTCAGAATAGTAACTTTAGATACTTAGTTTGCTCATAATTGTGCTTGTCACCATGCACAACGATAGGAGGCTGAACCATGTCACAGTTATTCCTTCAAACTAAGGGTCTAGTTCACTAATTATAACACTCTTAGGATTGATTGATTTACTCTAAGTGAACTGTATCTGCCTAATCCCATGGGATAGCACAAGATAAGTCTTACTTAGAGTGACTCACCAATACTGAATATTTTTGGAGTGACCCAGCTCTATGGATCTACAACACTATACTCAACCAATAATCTGAGTTACATCAATGCTATTTAATCAACAAAGATTACCAAAATTATAAATTTTATGATTTAAATGGGACACATCCTACACAATGTTTCAAGGATGTGACCAAGGGGACACCCAATATAGGATACTACCATATGGAATAAATTTTATTCTAAGTAATTTAGGTGATTCTATCACAAAAATTTAAGATCAACTTCTAAGGTCAAGTAGGATCATCTAAGCTTCTACCTCATGATAACACAATAAGTCTTTCCTACCTCATTGGTTTAAAGATGATTAAGGCTAGTATTATTATCACATAAAATCTAATATAAGATCATCAAGATCTCACATATATAAATGCTTAAAATAATTTTATAGGATTATTCGTTAAGTTTAGTTAACTAGATCAGATGGGTAGCTCTATCTGACCGAGTCCTATACTACAATTATGAGATATAATCGAGAATCTTATTAGGATTTGATCTTGTAATGAATCATCATAGATTTTATAGTTAATTTTGTGCTAATAGTCTTATTTAAGAAAAAATCAAAGATCTTAAGTTTCAAGTCCAAATGCTTAATCATACCAGTTCTTTAATTTCCTTAGCACTTCTTTTCAATGAATTAAAGTCAATATCACATCAAATAGATTATTGGAATCATGTTAGTCAAATTATCTTACAATCAGGTTAATTATTATGTGATTAATGTGATTAAGAGTTTGGGTCTAAATCAGATAGATTAGGTGTTAACCCCTAACCTTATCAATTTAAGACCAATAGTTATATTACAGATTACTGACAAATCAAATGATTTATTAATGAATTATTGATAGTGAACTAAGATCTAGATTAAGTGTAAATGATCAAGCCCTAAGATCTCTTAAGTTTAATTAGGGATAAATGGGAGTTTAATGAAATTAAGCATTCTTAATAGAATTAAAACACCTTAATCCTTTAAAATAACTCGCAAAACTAAATGGAAACTAGTATAAGATTTAATAAAATAAAAGCGCAAAAATGGCAATAAGAACTATGCAATTGATGTACGCATTTAACATATGACTAAATAAATAATTTATTTATAGAACTCAATATAAGTTCTAAGTACTTACGTACCTTACACACTCCATATTAGCTTGCAATTTAATGATTTGATTAGGAGGAGGCAACAATCACAACACCTATAGCAATTGGGTAAAATGCAACTAATGATAAGTACTATGACGAGCTGCTTACTTAAAAGCATCCCAGACCAAGCGATCTCTATTCAACTTACTCAACAACTACAAATAGTTTATTTAAGTACAACATTCTAAGGAGGGATATTTAAGATAGCATATGAATCAACTTGGTAAGAAGGAAAGTAGTCATTTTTATGAGAGATTTGTGGAAATACATTGAACATGCTCTAAAAAAACTTTAATATAGATGAATTCAAAATCATCACTAAGTTATCTTCTTCGCACAAAATTTGATATTAACTAAGATTAGAAATAACGAGTGATAAATTATGCGATTGATTAATAAATCATTATACTAGACGTAGGAATATTCATTCTTAAACTAAATAAGAGAAACACAACTCCAACGATTGCATGAACCAACCATTGCAAAAGAGAAATAAGCATTTAACTAACATAACTAATTCTTATATTATTCATAAAATAAAAGGGGGCTGCATGCATGAGGTTTGATAAAGGGAATAACTAATATCCTAATGGAAGCAATGGGTATCATTTCCATAAGCAATTAAATGAAATTAACATGCGAAACTAGACAAAATTTTTACTTGCAACATGAATTGGAAACCAACCATTACTAAGCAAGCTTAAACTTGAATGAATAAGATTATTGGTGACGCATAACCCAATTTTGAATGATTAAGAACAAATAAAAGAGAGGTGCATATACAACGCTAAACTATTTATCAATCAATAAATATCCTTTGCATGTGACCCCTAGAAATTTGAGGAAATACTTATGATATGCTTCAATAACATATGATTTATATTCATATGAATTGCTGCATTTAGATTCAAATTAAATGTTCAATTGAGATACAACATGAAATTAACTAAATATTTAGCAAAGTAAATATTGAATATACTTCATATTAAGTTCTCCATATATGCACAAACCCATAATCATGCCTAATGCATGAGCATATGCTGTATAATAAAGATATATGCAAGCATATGGAAGCTACGAATGAAATTGATGAAAGTAGCTAGAGTTTCTAAATTTGATTTCATAAGAAGAGCTAAAACATGCCAACATGATTTCAAATAAAAATGCAAATTTCAGCTTTACCTAACTCAACTATAATTCAAATTAAATGCAAATTTCTTGCTAAACCGAAATCAACAAAATTCATGCAAATAAAGGTAGATCCACAGAGTTAATGAACACTAATTGTACAAGTATGAATTTGATAAAATACCAACAATGATTAAATCCATATAATTCAGATTTAAAGTGATTTAATACATTAAAATACATTCAAGGTTTCTCAAAACTCAAACCCATAAGGTTTTAGGTTGAGACATGGTAGAGTAGTACCTTGCCGGCGAGCAGGGGATCCGCAGATAAAGGTAATGAGGGGCGAATTTCGACTATGAGATGTAGAGGGCTGGCGCTCGGCCATGGAGAGGAGGAGAGCGCTCGGCCTTGGAGAGGAAGAGAGGCTATGCCTTGCGTCGCCTAAGGATAGAAGCTTTCGGCCGAAGGAAGGAATGAGAGGCAAGATTTTAGGTTTATGAAAGAAAATAGGGTTTATATGAGATATAAAGCAAAATCTAAAATCTAATGTAGCTATTAGATTTAAATCGTACGGCTGAAAATTCTCGAGCTAAGATCTATAATCATTTAACCTTCAAAAATTACAAACTTAGCATCGAAACGAGCATTTCGATGAGACGAACACACATGTTTAAAAATTATTAAATTTGGACGAGTATTTTATTTTAAATTAATTTTTAAATGAAAAACTTTAAAAATTCGCTATGATTAATCCGGAGCTTGAAAATATACGAAACTTAAAACATAGCGTCATCTGATAATGCTTAACTTAAATATATAAAAAATTTTAAATTACAATTTATATTTTATCTATTATCAACTTCGGAAGTTTAAATTTCTCGAATTTATTTAGGATGATTCGATATCCCGATTGGGCTCAAATTTTCGTAGGAGGATCCCCCAATATGCTTTATTTGAGTATATATTTATTTAATTTTTATTTTAATTAAATTAGGATCTTAATTTTTGACTTAATTTGATCAAATTTATGTTAAATCGACTAGGTAACAACTTTAGGTTGTTACACTAGCTATAATTGATGAACTTATCATTTGATGATCACTTCACTGTAATCATGTTAACTCAAGAGTTAACATGACCACGGTGAGACTGAGGTGCCACAAAGCATGACTTAATAAGTTAGGCTACAAGTGAGGAAGAGATGGCATGCCCCACTTGCTAATTTGAACAACTAATATGATAATTAAGTTTAGGCTATTAAACGAGTTTTTAAATATCACAAAATTTTATCTTTAACTAATTTGGGTGTGAGAAGCTCGATAATAGACTCCGATTTTTATTTGGAGATCAAATTAATTATCTTAGATTTTCTAATTAAGCAACTACATTAAAATGGGTTTTATTAAAGGTGGAAAATGTACAATAAATTCTCTATTTTTTGCAAATAGTGATGCTAGGCTTGATAAGAGGGTAAGCTATAGAGATTCATCTTTTGATGTAAGTGGAGAAGATAAGCATGACTTAATAAGTTAGGCTGCAAGTGAGGAAGAGGTAGCAGGCCCCACTTGCTAATTTGAACAAATAGTTTGATAATTAAGTTTATGCTATTAAATGAGTTCCAAAATATTATAAAATTTCACCATTAATTACTTTGGGTATGAGAAGCTCAATAATGAATTTTAATTTTTATTTGGAGATCAAATTAATTATCTTAAATTTTTAATTAAGCAACTACAATAAAATGAGTTTTATTAGAGGAGGTTGAAAAGCAGCAACAAATTCTCTATTTTCTGCAAGTAAATATGCTAAGCTTGATAAAAGGGTAAGCTATAAAGGTTCATCCTTTGCTACAAGTGGGGAGGATAAGCATGACAACAAGTTCGGTTGCAAGGGGGAATAGGTGGTAGACCCCACTTGCTAATTTGAACAACTAATTTGATAATTAAGTTTATGCTATTAAACGAGTTCCGAAATATCTTAAAATTTTACTCTTAACTATTTTGGGTGTGAGAAGCTCAATAGTGAACTCCGATTTTTATTTGTATATCAAATTAATTGTCTTAGATTTTCTAATTAAACAACTACAATAAAATTAACCCGAAGAGTTTGCAAATCGACAAATTCTCCGAAAATTACCAAAAATTCTCTAAGAGTATGCTTAAGAAATTTAAAATTGTATTGTGTCAAACTATCACATAATTTGATTAAATAAAAATTAAGATAAACAAAATTTAAAACTCAGTATTTTATAAATATTAATCTATTAATCGTTGCACTTTTACTTTCTTATTTTTCTTATGTACTTGATTTGTCAAAATTCGAGTTACTTGCTCGACTGAACAAATGATTTACATAAAAACCATCTCCAAGTACTAGATATATTCAATTTATTTTTTAATAGGTTATTCTATAACATATTATTTTTATCTATGTTCAAATATTATTTAATAATTATTTTGCTGAGAAATATGCTCGAAATTAGGGGATGTCAATCGGCTGGCTATGGATGATAACATTGTTCATCGGCTCACCGGGTCGAGTATAATCCTCCGATTGCATTGTTTAAATCCTATGTTTGTATCTACGCCGCGACTTTAAATGGTTAGCTGCAGTTGGATTAACTCGACGGATCCAACGGTCGAGAGCCTTCTCTTCGTTTATTTAAACGAATAAAGAATTTATAAAATAAAAATAATAAAAAATTAATTAAATTAATGCAAAAAAAAGAAATATTTCTCTTCTTTTAAATATATATATATAGATGAATAGAATCCCTTGTTAAATGTGAGTAATTCAAAAATAAAAAAAAGGCATTTGAAAGTATTCCAATAATATGAATAAATCTAGATTAAGATTAATTAAGTAGTATTTAGTTTAACAGTAACCTAAAATTGTTCCACAGAGTAATTAAAGTTGTAACCTATTTAGGAGAAAGAAATAAATTGGTCAATGAGGAGAAAAATTGAGACAGATGCTTTCTTCTATGATGTGAATATATAGTTTAAAAAAATATATGAATATTAAATCTAAAAATTTAAAGGAGAAAATTTAGATATTATTCTCTTTAAATACCAAATTCAATTAATTGACAAATATATCTGGAACGTATAAAGTTTTTTTTTTTTTTTTGAAGTAAAAAAAAATAAAGAAAAGGAGAGAAAATGGGTATCATGAATGGAACGCACGCCTGAAACGAACACGTACGTGGTTTTCTACTCAACAGTTGAAAATTGAATTCTAAGATCCAGTCTTTACCCCGACAGAAATCAAAATTCCACCATTTCAATTCTTCGGCGGTATCTCGTTCTTTCTCCATCTGTTGATCCTCGCCTCCTCCACCCCCTCTCCAGCCAAAAGGATAGGGCACCGGCCGAGGACGGCTTTTTAGGCACTGTTTTGGGAGCAGCGGAGGATCCGGATCTGTTGGCTGCGCTGTAAAGGCGACGCTGGGGGGTAGAGTTGCAGGAAAGCCTTGAGAAGGCGATCCGATTTGCTTTCTTTTGATTGGGCAGGCTTGGATTAGTGTTTTAGGTGCTCTGCCGATAGGGAAGGAGGAAGACCGTAGGAATGCACGCCGTCTCGCCTCCTGCGAACGTCGAGGAGACGCCAAGGGTTTACGAAGTCTGGAAAGGTACCAACGTAAGTGGATCTAATCCTCTTCTATCGCCATACATCCTCGAAAAATTTATGAGGAAGCGTTTTTACTTTATTCTTTTCTTCAAACTACCGTTCATTTATATCCACGGATTGCATATTTAGCGTCCAATCTTTGATATTTACTAAAAGATGATCTAGTCTTACTCTTATAGTTACCCTCACTCTCGTTATATGATAAAAAGCCTAACTGGGGTGAGAATTTGATGCGTTAAGAAGGTTTTGGGTTCTGGATAAGTAAATTCGAAAGATTGAGTGCTGCGTGGGTAGATTATGAGAATTTCGTCAAGTTTGGAGTTCACGAACTGAATACAACTCTGGAGTTTTTCACCTTTAAAAGGATTTTGGTTTCATGGAAATTTTACAATGCTTGGTGGTTTACCTTTTGCTGCTCCTACCATCTGGAATCCGAGTATCTAGTGATTGTTTTTGAGAATTAAGAGGTTTTGTGGTGGCTATGAAGCACAATTGAATTTGGATTTTATTTTGAACTGCCTTGTGTTTTATTCTTTGTATGTATCATAAACAAGTGTCTGCGAGTCTATGTAATGCTAGAAATTATCCCTATTTAACAATAAAGATGAAATTTTACCATTTTTAAAATATAAAGTTTTTAATCCATACAATAATAGTTTTCAGCCTTAAGTTTAGAATTCATTTTTTCTATTCACATTTAACATATAGCAGATTCAGGTTATAACTATCATCCCTAAATATCACTGTCTTATAGTGATGTAAATCGTTAGCTTTTTGATATTATATATCCGCTGCAATTGTTTTTTTTATACTAAATTTTGCTCACTTATTATAAGCTCTTTTTCCTTGACATTTCTCCATTGTTTTAACATTTCATTTATTTCTTTATGAATCCATGGTTATTACTGAAAGCAACAAATAACCTCAGTACATTGCTTTGCATATCCTTTGTATGAATTTTTAAGCTAATACAAAATGATATGAATTCCATGTTAATTCTTTATGTACTTCTTGTATAATTTAAAATATTCTGGCCTTTTTTCAATTACTTTTGGTACTATTGAGTTTCCGTGCACAGAGTTTTAGTAGAGTTAGATTTTCTTTTTTCACATTTTTTTTGTTAATGCACACTCAAATAATTTTTATGATAATCTATTATATGTCTTGTTAAGCTTAATACCCATCACACTTTTCAGTTCAATGTTCTTATTCATTACATTTTAACATACTTTATATGTCTCTGTTAGATTAATCTATTTATAGTTTTATTGTATGGTTAATTTTTTTTTCATTTATAAATGGTACAATTTATATCTTTGTTAAGCTTAACACCCATCAAACTTTTCAGTTCTATGTTCTTAGCCATTAATCTTAAACATAAAAATATTTTTAAAATATATTTTTTAGATTGAAACCAATTGGATTTCATAAATTAATATAATTTATATGTCTATTCTATATTAATCTTTATTGTGTGGCTATGTTTTTTCATTTAAGAATGATACCATTTCTATCTTTATTGTTAATTAGGGATGCTTTCTAGTATTTCACACACATACACACACACACACACACATATATATATATATACATATATATATGTATATATACATATGCATATATATATATTACATAACCTTTTGTATGAAATATCATCCATTTCTAATGATTTAAAAGTCCAAGTGGGATGGTGATATGGTGTAATAATAATGAATTGTGCAGTAGTTTGTACATGTCATAGTTTAGACTATTGACCTGCAGATAGAGAAAACTTTAGTGATATGTATTCATTGCGCCAAAATTATTGCATCCTCAATCATTTCATAATTTTAAATAGTGTGAAGTAATTATGGATTTTAAGTTTATAAATCACTCATGGAGAGGTGTATGATGAACTGCAACTAAAATTCATAAACAATGGGCCAATGACCATGTGAATTCTTTTCTTGAAGCACCTATCCACAATAGGGAGAAGCTCTCATAATTTATACACAAGTAACAAGCACACACAAGAGAGAGGGAAACTATAAATGAGTTTTAATACTTAATGTTCAATAATTTTTACACACCTTTTCTTCTCTTTGTATTTTTTAAAGAACTCAAAATAAGAAACTGCATAAATTTGCCAATAAGATCTGCTATATAAGTTCATTTCATCTTTATTTGCTTTCAGAAGCATAAATTTTTTCATGAATTCCATAAAAGTTAGAAGACTTTTGTCACAAATTTGAGAGGTGCTAAGAAAGTACCTGTGATAGAGTTGCCTTTATGACATGGAGACTAGGTTAATTCTTGACATCCGAGGATCATTGAAATATATATAAGTAGCTGTATCCACATTATTTTGTCCTGAACATTTCATTGAAAATAATTCATCATCAAGGCTTATTGGATTTCACCACAACTCATGAAATCCTTAACAGGTTTTCCATTTGGATATCAGGCTGGACCTATCCTTCTTTTTAGAGTTAACTTGATTTCACCTCTTTGGATATATCGCATTAATTTTTCATGCATCAAAATATTTCATAATCTTAGTTTTAAATTTTATATTTTTTTTAAATTGCATATTTATTATTTTCTTGATCTTTTTTCTTAAACTAAGATCCTAATATCTTTTATTCTGATGTATCCAAGCTTATCATATTTTAAATCAACAATTTTTATTATGTGAATGGTTTTGTAGCTTAGTAGTTGTAGCTATTGGATTTAAATTTTTGACAGTTTAAGAATTCAAATCCTATTGGCCTCAATTCTGCCTCATTAAGGCACAGCTTTTAAAAAAATATTCTTTATAAGCTATTTTATATAATTCATTTTCTTTTTTAGATTTTATATTTTGCAAGTAACATTCTCACTTTTTCCATGTTGCGTTTCTTTCACTAAGATTCTATTATCTTTCATTCTAATACATTTAAACCGGTTTTTAAATTTCTTTCACTAAGGCCTAAGTTTCTCTTTAAAGCTGATATATTGATGAGCTTTAGTTATATTATTTTCTTCTCTTTTATTTTTTGTTTGGAATGGGAGAAGAATGTAAGCGTTTATATGTTGGGTGATGTGGGGAGCCAAGTGAATTCTGTAAGGGTTTTTGGTAAGGAAAGGATATCTGTTTCTCTCTTTGGGCAGAAGCTTGTGATTCTTAGAAAACAGAAATGTTATTTTCTCTGCACAAGACACTGAATCTTTGGATGATCTTTTGCTTGATAAACAGAGAAGATACCGGTAACTGTTTGGGGCAGCAGGAGTGTCGGGATGCTGCTTGAATAAAAAACTTGTTGCTGTTGTGAATACTTTTCTAGCTCAAATTAGGATACTGCAGGCATTGAGGTAATAACTGTTTAAGGCCAGCTGAAATTGGCTGTCATTTTGTCAAGGTGTTTTCAGAAGAATTTGGCTGTTATTATGTCAAAATGGTGGAAGAGTGGGGAATACTAAGGTATCGTGGAATTGAGGGTAGGTAGTACAAGTATTGAGATGTGGAAGAGATTTAAGAGGAAAAAGAGAGCATGAACAGAAATCAATCTCGTTTTACTCATTATGGTTTCATTGTTGCTATTACATTAGATCTAACCCCTTTGACAAGTTTAGAAACAAGCAACAATAAAAAAACTCTATAATAGGGAAAGAGGGAAAGAACTGCCTGGTGTTTTGTTTTGGATTTATTTGTTTCTTGATTTGATTGAAATTTAATTTACTATTTTGTAAAACATATGGTCGGCTGCCCTTTGGTTGCATTAGTCGATTGCAACAATTTACGGCCAGCTGATTGATTACAAGCCCTAGCACTAGACCTGGATGAAAAGGAGCTTGCTCTGAACGATTGGGATTTTTTTTCTTAGCATAAGTTGGCTGTGCTGAATCTTAATGAAAGTTTGCTTAATCTAATTTTCTCTTAAAATATAATAATATAAAGGATAACTTTGGATTTGAAAACATTTATTGTTTAGTTTCTGCATTTATGGAAACAATTCACTTTTCTTGAATATCTTACTTTTTCTTTTCCAAAAATGTTATTCACCTTCAAACTCATGCACACTCATTTTTACTCGTTGTCCAAATATGGAAATGTTCTTATATTGAGTCCTCAATGTATAGATATTTTATTAACCTGAAACGATTATTTGTTATTTGCTCATATTGATGATGCCTACCTACACATTGGAGTATCACAAAACTGCATTTTTATGCTACACCAAATAATGAATCATTGGGAAATCTTGGCTTCTTATGAATCATTTCCTAATTTAGCAACTTTTTTGTAACAATAGATATTTTATTATTAATTTTTACCTGAAAAATCTTATTTAGTTCCTCCAATTACAGAAACATTACTCTGCCCTAAACACTTTGTTGATAGTAACTTTTCATTGATGCTTGTCTTTTTTAATTCTTGCACACACATCTTTTCACTTTTCAAATAGAAGTTTTCCTGTACAAATTTTCTTTCTTAATTTTAAATAATTTTTTTTCTTTGATTATACTGATGATGAGTGACTTAGGTAGGGTTTTCTATCTTGCATCAGTTTGCATGATTTCATCTGCCATGGTGAATAGAATGCAATCTTGCCTATCTTTGGTGCTTAGGGAACCTAGCCTTGTTCACATATAGAAACGCTCAGTAAGAATTACTTTCATCAAGTACAAAACCTTATAAATTTTGCAGGAACTTCTTACTGACCTAAAAAATTTGCCTGAGCTGGTCAAGGAAACCGTACTTTCTATGGATATAGTAAGCAGCTAATATTGTTGCTTAAAAATTTTCGTCTTCTTGATATTTTTCTTTTTAAAATTTTTAACTCCTATACCATGAGCATGGGGAAACTTTGTAGCATGCTAAATTTCAACTGAGGAGTGATTGAATTTTTTTTTGTTTTTTAGTTGGTATTAAAATTGTTTTGCTCTTAGATATTGTGCCTTTTCTTCTCAAATTTTTTGAGTCATTCTTATTTGGCTCAGCAGAATTTTTTGTGGGGCTGTTTTGGCCTGAGATAAAGAAATCTATAAAACAAATAGAATGTAAAATGCGTTAGGTAAAACAAACATAGTTGTTATACTATTATAGATATTTAGAGCATTTTCATTGTAATTAACATTGGATATATTTTTGGGCGCAATGTAAATTAATTCTAGAAAAAAAATATGAGGCCATAAAAATAAAAAAATATAGAATCCTGGCAATTAGAATCCACGATGACACCAGAGTGGGCTAAGCACTCACGAACATCGGTGAGGGCCAGCGTGACTAACTATGGCCATCATAGGCTGGACCAGGAGGGTTGGCGAATGCTAGTGAGGAGGGATTGAGTGGGATTGACGACTAGAAGAGGGACAGTGTGGGACCCATGGGATGGACATAAAAAGTAACAATTACCGGTGTCATGTTGAGAAGGGCAGGGGAGAGAGGGCCGTACAATTTTGATGGCCGGCAATGGTTATCGTAGATCGATGAGAAACACCTAGAGCCCAGTGTGAATTTTTCTTCCGAATGTTTTTTGCCTGAAATTTGAGTGTAATTCGTTTATAAAAAAATGAACTTTTGGGTAATCTAAAGGCGGCAAAAGTTTATGGTACTTTCTCGTTACATCTAATACCCGACAATGCTTCTCTTGCAATATAAACGCTGCAGACTGGAATTTTTTTAATGTATTGATTATATTTTTAATGTCTTGTTTCCATTTGACACATCAATAAGGAAATAAATATGACAAATGTTTTGCAGGTATTTTTCCTTAAAGGGAGGTTTATATTTGGACCCGATGCAAGATCGCTGTTTATCACTGTATTTCTAATTGTTGCTCCCGTTGTAATTTTCTGCATATTTGTTGGTAGAAAGCTGTTGGATAAGTTTCCTCATCATTCGGGTATATCCATTATAGTTGTTGCTGTGGTGTTCACACTTTATGTGAGTATCATTTTTTGTATTAAACTTATGTTATCTCTCTTGGTTTAGAAAGTTTTATGTTTGTAATACTCAATTTATCCTTAATTATCCTAGTGATTTTGTTAATAAAATAATTAGTTGCTTGGTTTACGGATAATAAATATTTGGGTGTATCACATATAATCTGCCCTTTTAGTTTATAATCTTTCTCGGAAAATTGGCCTACTCAACTGTCCAGTAATTTTTGACCTATGGTGTTAGTGCAATTATAGAAAGTGGTTTGACAATGAATTTATAACTAGTTCTCTTATGAAAATTTTTATGCCTTTTACATGCTATAGATAGGTCTTTAAAGTTTGGCTTATTTTTTGTATTAATTGTAAAAGTTGATTTTGACTGAGAACCAAGATAATGTAGTAAATTATTTTAGTTTGTCAAGGTATCAAAATAGTAACGCCATGAAAATCATTTACTTCTTTCTAATTGGCATGTATAGTTTTTATTGGGATTTTTTAAGCATTTTTGTAAAGAAATTCCACACATGTTGGTCTTGGGAATCAATATGCTTTATGAAGCACCGCAGAAATTGTTGATAGCTGAGTGTGGTAGAACTCGGAATGTTAAGTTGGATACGTGAAAAATTAGGAAGGATAAATTAAAAAATGATTACATTAGATGTATGATAAGTATTGACCCCTGTTTATGATAAGGTAATTGACTCAAGTGATGCAGATACCTACAATGTAGGATAGATAATATACTCCATTTGTCGAGTAGATAAAATTTATATTCTAGTTTTATGAAAGGGAAGATGTAGACCTTAGCTTAATTGATGCAAGTACTAAATTATTGAATGATTACTTTAGATGAATTGTTGGAATTGACTTCTGGTGTAAAAAAATGGTTGAGGTGGTTTGGATATACATATGAGGATAGAAAATGCTATATTTGTCTAGCCGACAAAATTTGTGCTCAAGGACCTAAAATTCAAGAGGTTGACCTTAAGTAAGATTGCAGAAGTGCTTTAACGGAATGGGTTTAACAATTTGGCTCAATGATTGTCTGAAAATAAGAGTGACAATTTACTCAGATCAAGCTTAGATCAAAATTAATGAGCCTATTAACAAACCAACCTACATTATATATGCATTTGCATCTATATTTATATATGCATTCGTACTTGATTTAACGTATACACTCACATATATGCATGCATAATACAACTTAATCATCATTTTCCAGGTTTCATTTATCAACAATAACTAACTATACAGCTGGGTATATAACACCCGTTACCTTTTGCATGCCAAATGAAGAGTTTAAAATGGGAGTTTTGTACAGTAACTGGTAAATGACAAAATATAGGAAACGTCATATAGTTGAAAAAATTCCCAATTCAGGAACTAGTAATCTCTTAATTGTCCTTGGTATTCTTTAAACATATAGATCTCATGGGTCTCATTTCCAATGCTTGTATGAATAGTGCTTTCTTAGAACTTTTTTGTTACTCCTGGTCTCTTACTTCCTCTAACATTTTCTCTCCCTTGCAATTCTAGTGTGTGCATTCATTGTCTCGTGATTATAATTTGGTCTATCTTCTTTGTCTAACACATGATCACAAGCTTCTTAATCTTTGTTTTATCATTGGTTGCCTAATGTCATTTTTGCATGTAACTCACTTCTTCATGTTTGACAACATTCATTATTTGGCCATTTCTTCTTGCTTAATTTTTGGTATTTCTTACACTCAAAGGAAGGATAAATAAAGTTTTATTCATTTTGACTTAATTATTATAACAACTCAAACTCTTAACTCTCAAGTTATTGTTTGTTTTAGCTTAGTGATGTTACTATTTCACTCTCAGATTTCAAATGACTACCTATTCTAGAATTGAGCACACATAATCTTGGAGTTCTTATCAGAAGCCTTGCCATTATCTCAAAAAGTGTCTTGGGATTTACAATAAAGCAGCGCTTTAGTAAATTTCTATCACCAAACCACAATGCCAAATTCGGGGAAGCGACAATTTCGGTAGAGCTGGGCATTAATTCACAGGGCATTTAATAAATATGACCCACAAACTTCTTATTAAATCAGTGCATTCAAAAATAACCCATAAACTATCTTACTAAATTACATTGTTCCATTTATGGAGGGGTCAATGCCAAACCGATAAATTCATCATCCCTCTCATAACCTTTGCAAAATATTTTGGATCGATTCAAATTTGCTTGTTATCTACCCCCAAATTTTACAATACTCAGGTTGTCATTACATTTATATTTAAATGTATGCAAATTCATAGATGTTCCATCTCACGATTCGTACTGATGATTTATGCTACAGAAGTTATCATATCAGATGAATATCAATGCACATGTATATGGACATATTTACATCCTCTAGCTCAGACCTGCAGTTCAAATATGTTCGTTTGGTGAACTTGTAGAGTTTGTTCAACTAATGTGGAACTGTTCTGGCCATTCATTTATTTTTCCTTTAAGGCCAATTGACTTGGACTATTTGTTGAAGCATCTTGGAAAATTAAATGATCCTTGGAAGATTAAATTAACCTTTAAGGCCAATCAAACAAATTTGGAATATTTATATAAAAAAATTAATATGAACAGCTTTGTTTTTTACAGTGTAGTGGTTTGTTCTACGGAGCCTTTAAAAGGCACGTTCATTCAATAAACCCGTTAGATTCGATCAATGAACTTGTACAAAAATTACAAATCTGAACATTTTAACACAAATTTTGTCTCAAAAATTTAGATTTAGCACATGCATGAATTTATTTACCAAAACTGTACATGGAATCTCACATGCAAATCGATCTTTACCCAATCAAAGTTCATGTATTCATGCAAATTTAGAGGGAAAACTATGCATAGACACTGGTGATTTACAAGGTCTTTTTGGAGTGAAAACATAAAACGTAGGCACTAAAAATTCAAGTTTCTATGCTAATTAACCTGGAGGAATCAAAGCAAAACTTGGATATAAAGATTTGGGAGCTGGAAATAAGCTCCTTAACAAAATTTTTTGGAGAAGTTAAATATATAAGCAAAAATAAAAGATCCTTAGTGGGGATTAGATCCATACCTTGCTATTCATGAGTTGAAGAGGAAAATAGGATTTGAACCTACAAAGGTTGGAGATCTCACAAATTAACTTTAGATTGGTGTTGTTGAAGCCTCCCTTGGCATTTCCCCTAACTTTTGCAAGAGTTTTCTTAGGGTATTCCTATGGATGGGATGAGGAAAATGATGTAGAATGAGAGGGTGTTAGGGTTTGGAATATGAGGGACAAAACTTAAACTTTAACTAAATATTTTATATGCCCGCCCCAAAACTCTCTTCAGGTTGATCTGAATCGTAGATCAAATAAATAATTAATGTAGCAAAAATTGGGCTAAATGATGTAAAGGCCATTCAAAAAATATAGAAGGTTCATTCAACAAAGATCATAATTTGTACAATGAGAACTGTAGTTTGCTCAACAAATCTTACAATAATTTGTGCACTTTGGATTTCATTGAGTGTATGGGTTTGTCACTGTTAATTTGAAGAATCTATTCATGTTTGATTAATTTTGTTGGAAGAATCATTGGTTTGATTTGTTTTAACGCCATTGTTAATCTTCAACCTAGTCAAAATTATGATAATCTTCATGGTTTGATTTTAATATAGAAGGTTCATTCAACAAAGATCATAATTTGTACAATGAGAACTGTAGTTTGCTCAAATCTTACAATAATTTGTGCACTTGGATTTAATTGAGTGTATGGGTTTGTCACTGTTAATTTGAAGAATCTATTCGTGTTTGATTTGTTTTGTTTGAAGAATCATTGATCATTGGTTTGATTTGTTTGAACGCCATTGTTAATCTTCAACCTAGTCAAAATTATGATAATCTTCATGCTTTGATTTTAATATGACCAACTTTTGAACACATTTTTTATTCTGATCTTTGATATTGTTGAAGGCTAACCTCCTCAATTGATATTTGATTCAAATTCATTGGATATGAATAGTTGCTTTGTTGGTCATGCTTGTAGCATTGTTGTCATTAGATAGTGGTAGGTATGAACATTTCAATTTCACTGCCTATAAAATACACTAAAATATGGAGAGATGTTCATTTGTGACTCAACTGTCGCCAAAGTTTTGCCATTTTACAACTTTTAATAAGTTTAATATGTTAATATCCGTGATGGTTGAAAGCTTTCTTAATAAGGTTGACTCAATGATTTTAGTGCATAAATAGTTGCAGAAGTTAATTAATCATGGTTAATTTTGCAACAGTCTATCAACAATTGCTTAGAACTTATATTTGGTAAAAGTCTGAACCATTTGTGAATAGAAACAATGATATCACATCCTAGATCATCCATAATTCTACACACTTGCATTATAGCCTAAGAAAAAACAGTAATAGAATCTTTAAATTGCTTTGAGCTCTTACAGAATTGTTATGCACTCCTAACCAACTCAGATCAACACAATATTAATGTAGACTTCCTTGTTAACCTCCGTTTTTAAGTTATAGCTGTTAGTAGGTAAAATCTTGGTCTTAATGTGTCTTTAGAAGAAACTGTGTTGCTAAAGTTATATGCCCTAAATAATGCGTGCTCCTCCCTTCTCTCACTCGTTGTGGGCTTAGTATTCACATATTGCTTTTCCACTCTATGGTTTAAAGTATTAAATTGCTAACATATGTTTAAGTAATGCAAATGAGTAAAATATTTTTTATGGTAATTATGGCAAACAAGAGCTAATGTCTATGTTAGTGCATCAATAAATATGTTTGTATATTGAAAAGTATTTTTATAATTTGCCTTTAAATTATTAGAATCTTAGAATGAGTTCTAATAGAATTTAAAAATTACTGAAGCATTTTTACAGCTCTTGCAAATTATGCTTAGCGGCTCTGATTTGTAAGCTGCTATGATGTGCCTTTATTTGTTATGTTCGGTATCTTATGAAGTGTAGGTCATATTGCATTCCCTTGAATTATTCAGTGAAAATTAGTACCATCGGGACTACCAATGGATGTGTTGACTCTTTGGTATTGAAAGCGTACCTTAGAATATTCATTCTCTTTAATGAATTTTGGATTAGTCAAATCAAGTTAAACTTGAGAATGTTTGAGCTAATGCTCGACTCGATTAAATTATTTTGAACTCGAGCTTGATGAAAGGCTTGAGCTTTAAAAGTAGATCAGTATGCTAATAGACTGGGTTTTGTGTGGAAATGATTTATGGTTTAAGCTTTATTAGATTAATGATTTTGATTAATTTAATTAATTTTATTTAAAATAGTATGACCAATTTGCAAGTTTAAGCTCAATTTGCAAGTTTATTAACAAGTTAAGCTTGAGTCGGGTAACAAGCTACTTGGCTCATTTACATCCTACTCTGGAGAGCATGAGACCTATGGTTGATAATCATGCTTCTGTACATTATGGATTAAAGCTATCTTTGGATGGCATATTGGAACCATTGATACACTTGGTATGGAGGAATCATAAATCGTGATTTAGTTTTCTTCCACTAACTTTTTTTTTTAATTCAATTTAACATTTAATTGGCAAAATTATACCAAAAAATTGGCGTAGGTAATCATCTTAGTTAAAGTTATTTGTGAATAAGAGGTGTAATTAATTATCAGAAGTTGCATATATTGAAAATCTTGAGCATGTTTTATTAAAAATTAATTTAACTTCAGGTTATAGGGATGAGACTAGGTAATGATTGATTTTGATTTACTCTATTTATTGTTACTTTTCGTTATCCCACTAATTCTACATAATGCTATAATGTTTTCTTTTCAAACACTTTGTGTAATTAGTGGATTATATAGGTTTTTTTAATGAATTTAAAGCTCATGCATTTCAGAAATACTATGTGAAATGACTTTACAACAACAATATCAACACTAAGCCTTAGTCCCACTAGGTGGGGTTGGCTAACAATGGAAAATGAATTTATAAATTTAAAATACAGCATCAATGCTTTAGATATTTTATCAGGTTGTATAAAATAGGTTTTTAGTATTTGGTTGGGGATAATCAATACCAAGAAAAAATATTTAAGAAGGAACCAAAATATGAAACGTTCAAACAATTAAGCATGTAACGAATGCTATTGAGAGGCTGGGGGTTGTGGTTGGCTCGGAGATGTCTTGATAAGGTAGAGGTGTTAATTTGGGTATCAGCTAGTTCAATTATAGCCCAAATTAGATTCATACCAAAACATACCAATTGAGTAGTTCCAAAATATTCTGGATTCAAATTAGCGCATAATTTAAAACTTCGATAAATCAATTAATCCTATGAGTTTGAATGCTTTTTTTTTCTTTTCATATTTTCTTATCGGGCCTATCTAACACTTTGTTTATTTCCCAAAAATTTTTTATAAATCAGTTGAGTAACTTTTAGGTTTGATGAATTTGACTAACGTGACCTCACCAGAAAAGTAATTGGCCAACAAATTAAATCTGAACCCTATTTGAAAATCAAACGAGTCAACTTGAAATCGAATTTCTTGGGTTAGGCCTATGTATATGTGTGACGATGGTTATCCCTGCTCTTTTTTCTTTTTTTCATTGAAAAAGGTAGTCTCAGACAATAATGTCTAGTAAAATTTAAACTTCAAATTGGGAGCATAATTTCAAGAACCATAATTTATTGGGCCACAACCCCATTCATTGCTTTTGTTTACATGGTATTTTTCTTACTCAGCCAAACAACCGATGAGAACTTTGTTTAAAAACGATCTAATTTAGCAAGTAATATACCTAGATTTGAAAATTTCAGCTAGCTGTTATTTAAGCTTGAGTATCATTATAATATAAAATCTAATTATTCTGATGTGTTATGTTTTCTAAAGTTGTCTTCTTAGTAATCAAAACCATACAAGTGGTAGTTTAATAGACATTCTCTACATTTCAATGCGCTGTTTTATTTGCTATTATATAAACCCTAGTTGAAATTTATAGTCTTATAGATTTACTACCTAATTTAATTAAGCTTAGATTAATTCTGAAATGACATTCCAGAGTTAATTTTCATGCCTTTCTATTAGACCTATTTCTCAAGCAAGATGCAAGTTTTTTTTCCCCTAAATTTTTTTTCTTAGGTCATTTGCTTGGATACGTGCTAGTTATTTTTTGGGAAATTTTTTTAGTCCCTATACTTTATTTATGTTTCAATTTAGTCCTTAATTTTTTGTTTGTATTATTTAAATCCCCATAAATATCTAAAATATTATATTTAGTCCGTACGGACCTATGAATAACATTGTCACCCTAATTCCCCATTCAGTCGCAACTCCAAATCGAATAGATCACACGAAGCTTGTCTCATCCCTTGCATCGGATGACACTTCTAAGCTTTGACTGACGTCGCGTTGCTTGCCAACAACACTTATCCTTTCCGCATCACAGATCGCTCGAACCTTTATCTCCTCCCTTGCTCATAGCTTCTTCTCCTCAAATGATGCATTGAAGCTCCTAAGGCACCTCATTGGACGTTGGCCATTGATTTCTACCCGGAGGTATCCACGTTGGAATTTCATTCTTGCGGACCAATGGCATCACCGGCTGCGGTCACAGATCTTCGAAGTGTTGTTCGATTCGAGGGAGGAGAAAATGCGAGGAGGAGATGAGCTTCGAGCGATCAATTAGGTTAGGCGCTGAGAAGAAAAAAGGGGTTTAGGTTGACGACTTTTTTTGTAAATCCGTCTAGTATAATTGCTTTAAATATTTATGGGAACTCAAATGATACAAATAAAAAATTAGGAACTAGATTAAACTAAATTGGACAGGTAAAAGTATAGGGACTGAAAATTTTCCCTTGATTTTTTTGTTGACGAATGCGAGCATTTAAATGAGCAAACGTGTGGTCGGTGAGAATTAAACTCATAACATGGAATAACAAATCATGCTCAACCATTGTGCTACAACATATTCACAGCTAATAACCTTAATTTTCTGCATTTTGGACCAATATTTATAGAAGTCATCATCATTGCGAATTGCAGTTTTCATCTCTTCAAAGCATCATCATATATTTGATTTTGATATTTTCAGTATTTTTCATGTCACCAATTCGAGCTGCATAAATATCTTGATGAACCGAATATTCTTATTTTAAAGTAGCTTATAATAAAAATATTATAAGCTTAACCATTGATTTCTATAGAACAAGCAATATGCTATAACCCTTTTTTATTAAAATTACATAGATAACACTTGAAATTTTGAATTTGCAGAATGGCCTCCTTCCCTAATATAGAGTTATTTTAAAAAATAATCCACCGACTATTGAAAATGGCTATTTTAGTTGCTCGACTAATAAAATTTTTTAATTTGTCTCTCAGTATTTCTTTTAAAAGTTCAAATTATTCTTATTTTAATATTTTAATTCATTTTGGATGGAAAGTTAAATTAATGAAAGACACTTTAGTATATGCGTGTGATGCAATATTATCATAATGCTCTTATTTAATTTAACTTTACCTCCCAAAATAGATGAAAAAGTTAAAAAAGATAATAATTTGAACTTTTCAAAGTAGTTGGCGGACTACTTTGGCCATTTTAAAAAATCGGAGGAATAAATTAGACATTTTACATTAATAAGGGGATCATTTTATAAAATATCTTCCTAAAATATAACCAAATGGCACAATGCCCATGTGCTGTGATCTAACTATTGTTATATTACAGAAGATATATTAATTGATGTTTTTTATACTCTTTGAAATGAGGGTGATTTTGTTGAAAAATGAATGTGTTAGTGCAGTAATCTTGTGTGCGTGCGTGCGTGTGCAAGTTTTGAGTGCAATATATGTAAAGATCCCCATTTTCTTGCCCAGATTACCTGCTATTGTGTCTGATGAGTAGTATCAGAAAGCAAACTGATTAAAAATTGTATTATGCATTTATTTCTTTAATTTCAATGCTTGCTCATCAGTTAATAACGATACAGCATCGGCTCTTTATCTGAAAAAGTGTATTTTTTTGTTTATATTAATGTCTGACTTACCTAAAGGGTTAAAGATTATTATCTTTACACTTGAAACCTTTTGAGATCATGATGTTTTTACACAATAACCTTCAGAGATCTTGATGTTCTTACACATAACCATCAGGATTTATGTCTTCTGCTGCTCACTTCGGGAAGGGATCCGGGCATTATACCCCGCAATTTACATCCTCCCGACCCTGAAGGGGTCGACAATAGTGTCGATGTTGGGGCTGTGCAGACACCACAGCTGCGCTTGCCACGAACGAAGGATGTGATAGTTAATGGAATCACTGTGAAGATCAAATATTGCGACACCTGCATGCTTTACCGGCCTCCCCGATGTTCCCATTGCTCGATTTGCAACAATTGCGTTGAACGCTTTGATCATCACTGTCCGTGGGTTGGGCAATGCATTGGTCTTGTAAGTGACTAAGTTTTTCAGAGTAAAATTTTTGAAAAGTAAATTATGGAGTTGTTTGGCAACAAGAAGGATTTAACAAAATGATGAAAGAACAGCAGCTTTACAAAACTGCAAAGTTCCATTTTTTGTGATTGGGCTTACTTATTGGGTAGTTATGTGCGCCTCATGAATTCATTTTAGTTGGATTTAGGGCTGTTTGGAAACATGTGATTTAAGGATTTATGTTGGATTCAAGTCCTGAGTCTTTAAACCCATCCAACCTGGATTTATAACCTGCTAGCTATTCGATCAAATAAATCTGCCAAATTTAAAAGAAACAATAAAATTGTAGTATTATGAAATGCCTGTCCACAGTGAATGCACTGAATCCGGATTTAAGGATTTACTAAATCC
This sequence comes from Gastrodia elata, assembly GCA_016760335.1. Lineage (NCBI taxonomy): Eukaryota > Viridiplantae > Streptophyta > Magnoliopsida > Asparagales > Orchidaceae > Gastrodia > Gastrodia elata. The sequence goes on along the minus strand of CM028679.1, from coordinate 25,242,028 downwards.
TACTGGCCTTTAAACCTTCTTGTTTCTAAGCAGCCCCCGTTTGTAAATCTACTTATTTGCACCGTGTTTTGAATTCATCAGATTTACTAGTCAAGTGCTTATCATTCAACCTAAATCTGATGTTGCCAAACAGTCCCGAAATCCGAAATTATGACTAATTGTCTGTTTTGCAAATTTGTGCTTTTGACATACTTTTTTCCATGATTTTTTTTCAGAGGAATTACAGGTTCTTTTACATGTTTGTCTTCTCCACTACTCTACTCTGTTTCTACGTGTTTGCATTCTGCTGGATTTATATCAAGAAAATCATGGATGCTGAAGATATAAGCATCTGGAAGGCAATGATCAAGACCCCTGCTTCCATTGTCTTGATAATTTACACATTTATTGCTGTTTGGTTTGTTGGTGGCCTCTCCGTCTTCCACTTGTATCTCATTGGCACTAACCAGGTAAATGGTACTTTTGAAAAAAAAAAAGAAAAAGAAAAATTTGTTTTACTACCCTTGTTCTTGCTATATGGCTGCTATGTTATTGTGGCTGAATGCTAGCCAACAAAAACAAAACCTATAAACTAAGTGTTATAAACATAAGATGCTAATGTGGATGAGCGAGTGCACTCATGAGCTTATTTGTAGCAAGGTTGGATGGCTCCAAGAATGTATAATATTAAGAATATGTTTATTTAGATGGTTTAGGCATGTTAAGTGTAAATTGTTTGATATCTTGTTAGAAAAATTGAGTAAATGAATTTTGTCCATGTTAAAAGAGGGTGATGAAGATATAAAAAGATATGGAAAGAAATCATTAGAATGAATTTTCTCTATTTGGAATTTAGGAATTGGTTTCTATTTGATCATGCACAGTCAAAATAAAGGATTCATGTAACCAACCCACTTTCTCTATCTAAATAGTAATACTTGATATGCTAGTTTGAAATTTATGATTTTTTTATGCATGGTCTAAATTCAATATTACATTTCTTCACAATGTTAGTAATTGCACTTTTTTTCTCGAACAAACTTTTATATGAAATTTTGTTTTAATTTGCTCATGCATAATGATTTGATTCTCCTACTTTCAGACGACGTACGAGAACTTTCGGTACAGGTACGATCGGCGAGAAAACCCGTACAATTTGGGCGTGGTGGGTAACTTCAAGGAGACCTTCTTTACTCACATCCCCCCCTCCAAGAACAAATTTCGAGACCGGGTTCCTTTGGACCTGGGCTCAAAATATCGGACATCCACTGGGGGAGGAGGCTTCATGAGCCCAAACATGGGCAAGGGCGTCGGAGACATCGAGATGGGTAGGAAGGCCATGGCTTGGGGAGAGCACGAGGCCGGGTCTGCCATTGACATGGAAACTGGCTTCAGTAGCGAGACAGTAGAAAACAAGGACAGAAGTCGGCTTTACAACTCGTCCCTAGATTCGGACCGCATCCTGCCGTTGGAAGTATCGGACGAGCAATTGATGATATCGGAGCATCAGTGGAATTGGGACGTGTCACCGCAGCTTCTGCCCGACGGCAGTTCGAATCTCTCCGGAGTTTCTTTGGGCACAAGCCGGTAAGCTAGGCCCTTATTTTCATCTAATCTAATAATTCAAGGGAAATCTTTTTTTTTTTTTTTTAATTTATTTTGTTTTGATTTTATGGGTTTTAATCTTATTTTATGTGGAGGATGTAGAGTGGAGTGATGGTGTGTTTCTGTCTTGTTATACTTGGTTTGAACTTTTTTCATTGAAAGGTGGAGCAAGCTTTGGGGTGGTGGAAGATGCGTTAGACTTGTTTATTATCGACCCGTATTAGTAACATCAGTTTTTCAATAGAAATTAAGCTTGCTTATTTTCAAGTAAGCACATCACTCTTCAAGTGCACACTGAGCCCTAATAAGGTTTAATGATATATTGATTCAGTGATTTGTGTTAATCGCAGCTCAATAAAATGGGCTGAGCCAGATATAAATATGGGTTAGTTTCTTGTTTGATTTGTGTTTCAGCAGTGCTTCTAAGAATTGTTTATTTAAAATGCTCATTAATTTGTTACTTATTATGGGTTTAGTTTTACTATTTTGGGTTCAAGTATAATAGTAAATAGTAGGCAACCAAAAAGACGAAACCAGTGCATATATAATTATTTTGTGGTACCCTTAAAATGCAAAAGATAATAAAATGACACCCAAATGTTTATTATGGTTGGGTAGGTAGGGGATGTAGCCACCATTCTCGTATACTCGATTTGATTAGGTTTTTTGTATACTCGATTGAAGTGTGGGTTTCTGGGGAAGTAGGCCATATGAGCCTCCCCAATCACTTAGCACTTTGTTGAAGTAGGCCATATATTGGCATAATTGATGTCTCTTAGCACTTTGTTGTTGCACGTTTCTCTAAAAAATGTGGAAGCCATGTGTTTGATTATGACTACTACTCTGGTGGTGCTCTCTTCACATGCTCTTCAATTTTAAGTCACCTTTTGGTTCCTAATTTAAGGAATGTTGGGTGATGTTTCTTTGACCTCCATGATGCCCTGTGCTCTTGTTTTAAATTTGAAACTCAGCATTAGAGAAGAAGGTAGAGGGTCCCTGGTGGGCTGTGGAGTCTCATGATGCTGTCCTATCGCACGTACCAGCTCCAACAAGTCCTAAGAGAATTGAAATTGCACAAACTATCGGAATTGGATAAGAACGTTCATGAGACTGCTTCGTCTTGCTCCTCTATGCATGGTAGAGAGTGGAAGCGATAATCTAGCCTAGCCAAAGAATTTGTAGTGTTTGGATGCTGCAAAAGTCGAAAACAAGTCAGTAAGGTGTTCTCAACAAGACAAATTTGTTGAAAGTATATCCCAACTAAAGAAAAAATCTTGGGTCACTCCAGAGTAGGGTTGACAATTTAACCCGAAAATTGAAATTTGAACTCGACTTTGACTCGACTTAACCTTGACTTGAAAATTTTTTAGTAGAGTTTGAATCATACGTCTTGACTCGAATCCTATTTAAAATGAGTCGAAATGACTTGAACTCGAACAAGTTCGAGTTGAATTTTAGTATGGGCTAACTTGACTTGAATTTGACTTGAAGCCAACTCTACCTGAGAGAAATGACAATGCACAGTAAAGTGCTCCATGTCCTGCTCAACCTCATAGCTCCAAACACATGCAAAAAACTGTGCAAGACCTTGTCATGGAGCCAAGTCATTGTTGGAGTGATAACTTTAAGTAGTTTCCATATGAAGCAAGCCTCCCTTGGTCCCAACGATATCTCCATAGGGCAGTAAAGGCCCACCTCTGATCCTCCATCTCGGCTTGGTATAGCTAACTGGCAAGACTTAGAAAAAGCATCAACTCCTCACTGCAAAGCATCCTGCTCTAACTGTGTGCCTCTTAAAAATTGGTCACCTGTGACCCAGAATCCTCCAGGCTGCAGAATCTTCCTGATGGACCGAGACATCCTTGCCTCTATGATTATAGTGAAACTCCATCTCTAGAACCCATGGAAGGTTCTCATGCCTAACATAACTGAGAGTATGGCGGGACAGCAAAAAGAAAATCTCTGAGCACAGAATTAACATATATGGAGAAAGTGGACAACCCTGCCTGAAACCCGCCTGCCTATAGTCCAAGGAAATCGCTGCCCATGCACGATTACAGAAAACTTGGGGTCTGAACACACTGGGGGGCCTAGTCTGACCAACATTTGCGGAAAGCCAAAGCAACGTAGAACCATTCGAAGACAATCCCACATCATATGGTTGTAAGCCTGCTCCATATTCACTTTGATAGTCATATGACCAACATTTGAGGTGGAATATGAGAGCTGCGTAAGATTCACTTGGACCGTGAGACAGTTATCACTAATATCTCTCCCATGAACAAAAGCATCATGTATTCGGGAGATCAACGTGAGCAACGTTGCCTCAAGGCGCTGCATCATCTAGCTTAGTGGATGGCTGCTAAGGTGTCAGCCTGAGTGACATTCTAGTAGCCTATAAAGAAAGATGGGATGATGCTATCAATCATAGGGGAATGGTTGGGGCCAAGATCCCTTAGGGCTAGCCAAATTTGTGTTCATAACTGACATTGAAGAGGCAAAATCTGCATCATCAAGAACACAATCTGGAATCAGATCATTTGAGCGAATAAGAGGAACCCACTTCCCCTAGTAGACTTATAAGAAAATAATTTATATTTTAATGTTATTAATTTTTTTTTATTGTAAACCTATGGGATCTATTTACCATGATGATATAGATAAAAAATAAATTTATTAAAAATAACTATATTGTAATAATGAAAACATTAAAATTAATTTTACTATGTAAATATTTGTTATTTTATATTTAAAATTTATTATAAATTTTAAATACAAAACTTTTTTTGAACATGTAAATAAATGGGATTTTTTTTACTTTCATAACACTCTAGTTTTGTAATTTATTTACAAATGACTTGTATTTTAAATTTAGCTCTCAAATAGTTTTTAGTAATAAAAATAAAAAATTACTCATAAGAAAATAAGAATTAAATAAAACTTTATGTACGAAATCTATATAAAAGCACATTTTAAATATAAAATGCAAAGTAGAATTTTTTCTTTAAATTTTACCCGCACATCACTTGAAACGCAAAATTTTGAGATAAAAATCATAATTTGGAAAAGTTGGGCTTGCGCTTTTGGATGTGGGCCAGCACAGCCTCCTCTACGTCACGTGACTTGAGTACGGCAGAGTTCCACGTGGCAACGTAATCGAGCCCATCATCCACACTCAAATTTCGGCTCTTCAAGAGCACCGCCTTCGTTCCCATCACCGCCGCCGCCGATTTCTCCGCCAACCCTTTAATTAAAGGTCAAAAGAGCTTCCAAATAACTAAAAAAATGCATAATTTTTTTTTTTAGTGTGCAAAAAAATATATATTTTGATTCTAAATCTCAAGTCATCAATGCTCATTGGAATTTAGGCAGCCAAATAGCTTTAAGAGTATGTTTGAAGAAGGATTTTGATGCACAAATCTCTTTAACAGCTCCTAAAAATACAAAATATTTTTAATCTTATAAAAAATCAACATTAAACTCACATTTGCGTGTGAGACTATTAAAAAATATATTTTAAATGTAAATCTTGATCATCTAAGATTTTAAGGAGCTATTCGGCAGAGAGATTATAAATGAAGTTACGTAAAACTTAAGTCATAAGATTAGTTTAGAATCTAGAAATTTTCATCTTAGTAGATCTAAGAAAAACATATGATGTGAGTGTAGAGGTAATAGAAGCTACAATCTCAAAGACAACATGATTTGTGATTCATAGGATCCAAGTTGGTTGAATGAAATGAAGGAGTGTTTCAAAATTGATGGAAACTTTTCTAGAGCAGCTGTGCAATCTGCTATGTTATATGGCCAACAAAGAAGAAATCTATTGATGAAATAAATGTTGCAGAGATGCTAATGCCAAGATAGATTGTGGTTAACTCGATATCATAGAATGAGAAATAAATTCATTCGTGGCTCAAGACTGTATGGTTTTGAGCATATTAAGAGAAACGGATCACTACCATTATTAACTGATCACACATGTGCTAAAGTTTGGTTGGCTTATAATGACTGATCAACAATATATATATATATATATATATATATATATATTTTTTTTTTTTTTTTTTTTTTTTTTTTTTGATCGATCAATATTTTTGCCTTCAGTTTTCTTCAAATCTCTGTACTTATTCAGAGTGAGTTTCCGGTGTAGCAAAGTTCTGCGATTGCTGATTCTGTGCTAAGTTTTATCTCAAGTGACTTTTTGGTAAGGAAATGGAGAATCATCTCTTAATTTAGAGAAAACAAACACAAGTAGTTACTGCTTTTGGGGAGAAAAGGAATCGAAAGCACTGTTCTTAATTCAGTAAGCTCTGCGTGACATAATTTTTTTCAAGTTTTAAAGAGACGTATGATATCTTAAAAAATGAAGAAAAGTGTTTTGGTGCCCCCTCGATAGCCCCTGTAATCATAATTTTGACTAGTGAATCTCAATAATTATCAATTTAATATTATGTTTAGATATATTAATTGTGTTGGGGCTGCAGAGGGGCACCGAGCGTGATACAACAGCAAAATCCAAAAATGAAATTTCAAGATTCCACTAAAGTAATTGATGTGAAGCATGCTGAGAGTAGAAGGTGTGCAATGTTACCTCTTTTGAAAAAGTTGTGCCAGATGAGAATGGAATTCAAGGTGCTTAGAAGTTTGTTGCACAAATATGAGCACATGGTTGCAGCGAATGAAGAATTAAGAGGTTATTAGTTTATTCCTTTGATGAAATGATGAATTCCTTCATGAAGTATGAAGGGAGACGCAATAGAAATGATGATAAACAATTTAAGGTGCTTCTGGTGAAAGGGGAGGTATCAACATTCAGAAGAAATAATGGTCCAGCTAGAGGCCAGGGCAGCTTTACTAGAGATTCATATGGAGGGAGAAGAGTTGGAACAGATCTAAAGAAGATTGATCACAATGAGATAAACCACAGTGTGGATATTGCAAGAAGCTTAGATACATAGAAGACCGTTGTTAGAATAAATAGAAGAATGCTTAATATAACAGAGAAGGCTGACAACCGAGTAACTTTGTTTATGACACGATCAAGTGGTGGAAGTGATTCATCAGACATGATTTATTGATAGTAGTTGTTCTAAACATATATTGAATATTAAATCACTTTTGGGTTCAAAAAGTATGAAATGAGACCCAGAGATAACATAATTGTTCAGGCGGAAATAATGGAAGCATTGTCATCAAAACATAGGGGTAAGGTGTTGTATTTTACATGTTTGGCGCATAATTTGTAACTATTAAGCAATTAATGAAGATGTACTAAGAGATCAAGTTTGAGGAGTAACATTATTTGACGTTAGACGTGAGTGAGACAAAGATATAAATGACAAAAAATAAAAATTTTCTGTTGCCATTGTCATTCATTCAAAAAGAAAGTATTATTGACAGAAAAAGGTGCTTTAAAAGAACTTCATCATCTCAGATATAGTCATTTGCACACACAAAGAATGCAAATCGACTTGCCAAATATTGATTATGAAGAGTATTGTGAAGCGTGTGCATTGGGAAAGCACTAGACAAAGTTATTTTCTAGTGGCAAATCATGAAGAGAAGAAATCAAAAGTTTCATAATTCCATTCTCGGCTGACTACCTCAAACCTTCAGCATTGATTAGAATTTATACATGCAAATATATGTACTCCAATGAAAACAAAATCACTAAATGGTGGTCATTATTTTATGTTATTTATTGAAGATTGCAATAGAATGAGTTAGATGTACAGTTGAAGTATAAATCAAAAGCTTTTGAGTTTTTTAAAATTTCAAAGCTTTGAAGAAGATGCAAAGTGAAAATTTTTAAAAACATTGTGAAGAGTTTGCTTCAAGGGATTCAACATTGCCTTGTGAGAAGAATGACATTATAAATGACTAGATGTATGTTGAAGGCCAAAGAGTTATCAAACTAGTTTTGGGTTGAAGCAGTGTCAACAACAATGTATATACTGATTCCATAAAAACAGTTGAGAACACGACACCATATGAAGAAGCATGCAGTCCTGCATTCGAAAGTGTTTGATTGTGTTGCTTATGCTATGATAGATGCAAAGCATGATAGCAAATTGAGGAAATTGATTCTCAATAGTCTATAGTGTTCATCCTAAAGCATACAAATTTCATAATCCAATCAATGATAGGGAAGCATCAGATAATCTGAAAAATCATTTTAGTGTTTGTGCCCCAATTTGATGGTGAAGAAGCAGTTGATGCACAATCTTTAGAAGCATTGTGGGTGGACCGAATTATTTGTTACATATAAAGCCTGATGTTGCTTTCTCTATTAATCCTATATCAAGTTCATGCACAAGCCTTCGATGCATCATCTTGGAGTAACAAAGAAATATTGAGATATGTTGCATGGACTGATTCATGGTCTTCAAAGCGCTGATGATAGAAGCACTTATGGAGATTCTCTGTTAGGGTTCAGGAGCAGTTTGTTGGAGTTCAAAGAAGCAAGAAACAATGGCTCTCTCAATAGCAGAAGTAAAATATGCAGCAGCAACTTAAACAACATGGCAAGCAGGTTAACAGAGAGGAATTCTCTACTCCAAACCTCTTTGGTTCTTTCAACATAGCGACAACTTCGGTTGACAAACAAATTCCCGAAAAAGGAAAATAGATGCGAGATAGAGAAGGCAAGAGTGCAGATCTGCACACCTTTGGCAAGGAGATCAACGCCCTCCTCGAGCACTGACAGTGATTGGGCGTTGATGATAGAAGCACTTATGGAGTATGTTATGTTAGGGTTCAGCAGTAGTTTGTTACCGTTCAAAGAAACAAGATTGGCCTTCTCAATAGCAGAAGCAAAATATGCAGCATCAAGTTCAACAACATGGCAAGCAGTTTAACAGAGAAGAACTCTCTTCTCCGAACAACTTCGGTTGATACCAAATTCCCGAAAAAAGCAAAGAAACGCGAGAAAGAGAAGACAAGATTGCATATCTGCTCACCTTTAGCAAGCAGATCGACGCCCTCCTCGAGGGCCGACACGGAGGGGAAAACCCTAGTGACGAGCCCCATCGCGCAGGCCTCGGACGCGGAGAACCTCCGGCAGGTGAGGGCGAGAACAACGGCGTTACCATACCCGACGATCCTCGGGAGGCGCTGGAGAGATCCGAGGTCTGCGATCATGCTGAGATCAGCCTCCTTGACGGCGAAGAAGGCGTCGTCGGAGCAGCATCGGATGTCGCAGGCGGCGACGAGATCGACCCCGCCGCCGATGCATCCGCCATGGACGGAAGCCACGACGGGCTTGCGGCAGTGCTCGAGGGCGGAAACGGCGGACTGGAGGGAGAGGATGGTGGAGCGGAGATCGGATAAAGAGGAGACGGAGCTGAGGGATCGGAGGTCGATGCCGGAGCAGAAATGGGGTCCGATGGCGGAGAGGACGATGGCGCGAGCGAAGGGGAGGGCGGAAAGGAGGGAGAGGGATCGTGCGAGGTCGGAGAAAAAGGGAATGGTGAGGGCGTTGCTGTTGGACGGATTGTTCAGGTAGATGTGGTAGACATAAGCTCGTGGGTCCTTTTGTAGGACCTCAAGCGTCTGGAACCCTCGCCGGAGCTCCTCTTCCGCCGCCCTTATCTCCGATTCCGATGCTGCCATTTCTCCTGCTCTTCTTTATCTGCTCTTTCTGAGGTGATGGTTTCTATCAGGAATAATTAGTCGATAAACTGTATTTATTTACATTTGGCTGAAGAGAATTTTATGTAAATATATATATATAAATTGATATAAAAGATTTTAGACAGCCGAGAAAGCGAGTGAAAGAGCCGGCAAATAAGGATTCCGTCAAATATCATTCGTTCGATTCGAAGAAATCGTTCCTTAGAAAAGCTTAGGTCTAAAGAAAATTTAAATCAAAATTATTTAAAAATTTTCATTTTAAAAATAATATTTATATTAATTTAATATAAAAATAATCTCAAATTTTATTAGATAAATTTTCTTAATCAACGAGCATAAATAATACTTCCCTTAATAAAAACTCTAAAATATAAATTTTGAACGCACGAGGTTTATTTTTAAGTTAATATATTCTTAAGAAAAAAAGAGTTAATCACTTATTAGTATCACTAAACAGAATCATAATCTTATTAAGACATTTAATTTTAATATTTAACTCTTATAAGTAAAAATTATAATTTTAAACTAATTAAAATGAATAAATTACATTAAAAATTTATTAAAACTATTTGTGTATTCAAATATTTTCCTTTTGTATATAAATTATACTGTAAATATATCGCTTAATAATCAAAATTTACACCGAAAAATTATTTACTTGACTAATATCACAACAAACCAAACAATTCACTAATAATTTAATTCGCATAGAAAACTAAACAAGCACAAAAAAGCAAAGAGACAGCAAACAAGAGGCACAGATTAACCAACCAAACCCCTCACAAATCTTAATTACATGATAATTATTATTAATTATTATCAGTCATCTTCTTCATCGCCTCCAAGTCTTCTTCCTGTTCTTCATCAGGAAGCTGCTTCTGCTTTTCTGCAAAGTCCTCTGGAACCAGTTTGGCATCTCTGTATATTATATACAGCACCATTTGCACTGCACCAAAGCTGAATCCCAGTACATTTGGGAGCTGCACCTCAAGAATTATATTTATTTAAATATCATTTTAATATAATCATTCATTTATATATAATAGTTGTAAAAAAAACAGCACTTACTGCGATATAAATGTCCCTGCTGAGAAGGCCAAAAGAGAACCACGCCACAGCGCATAAGGTGAGAGTGAAAGACAGAGAAAAAGGCATGAACTCAACACTCTTGGTGCGGACGACCAACCTCTGTCCATATTAACAATCCTTAAGTATTTAATTATGTATTATTATAATAAGTCTTATCTTAGATAATTATATAAGATCGATAAATAAACTATCAATCAAATAAAAATCATATATATATATATATAATGTATTGCTCTTACAATGATGCTCAGAGGAGCGGCGAAGACGCAGACGGCGGAGCTGACACAAATCCACCCCAGAACTTTGAGGCGAGTCGGGCCCTTAAAGATGAGCAGAGTGCCGAGAACAATAGAGGAGAGCAAGCCAACGTTCAAGAGCATGATCATCTTGATAGTGTGTATCTTCCAAGTTAACCAAAATATAATTAAGTTATATGCAAATTTGTTGTATGTATAAATGTAATTACATACCCTAGCCTTCTTTGGAGCATAAATGAGGAACAAAACAATGTATATTGTCTCAATGGCACATCCAAATGAGTTTATGGTGATGAGAAGGTACGTATTGGTTTTGATCAATGCATAGTATATCCAAAGCATTGCGCTGAATAACGCCATGACATACGGCACGGAGTGGAATCCTTCCGTTGATTTCTTTCGATACACGTGAAAAAATGTCGGTCTGCGCGCGCATAAATTTATGACAAAATGAGCGTAAGAACGAACAGAAAAAATCTTATTAAAAGAATATTGTTTCTTACATTGGAGAAAGATACACGAGGAATGAGATGAAATTTCCTGCAATATTTAAAAATAATTGTGATATAAGAAGATGAGCTTCAAATTATGACATGAGATCATAGCCTTAATCTATAACGCCATTCATGATGATTATGCATACACGTGCATGAACTCGATAGTGCTTTATGTATTCCTACAAGTCTCAACTGAAAGCTTTATGCAAGATTATAACAAATAAAGTATACTGCTAAGGATTAAATATAAGTGTTAAAATAGTCATACCAAGGATGCCAAATGTAAAAGCCCAGGGATGATCCAAAGACAAGCCACCAGCAGCCATATCTCTCTTATCGTTATATATATATATATATAGAGAGAGAGATCTTGAGAAGAACAATAGAATGGAGAAAAGTAAGGAGTTTTTCTTTGCTTTTTTTTGGTTAATTTTGTTCAGTCTTGGAAAGCTTGGTTGGTTTTAATGGAGTAGTTGGAGAAGCGAAAACATGGGATGCATTAGCTGGAGATGTGCAGCACAATTTATAGGAAAAATTGAGGTTATTTAGCTCTCAAATATCTTTCAAAAAGTATGAATAATTAGAATTTAAAATTTATAAAATATATTTTTATAGGTTCCATATATAAAATTGGATGCAATACTCTTGATAAAATAATGTTTACACTCGAAAGTGATTGCACTCATTTTAAGATAAACTTATGATTGTAATAAAAAGTCAAAATTTTGACATAAAAGTCTAAGCTTATGTTTGTAAGATTTTATCATCATGATTTTACAAAAAATATATGCGGATGAACAATATTGAGGTGGGTCCCATCATCATTAAGCATTATTAATTCAATATTAGTTATATTAATTATTAAATAACATATTAACCAAATCACTGTTTAGAAAAGGAGGCCTCAAAAAAGCTCAGTAATTTTCGGCGTCATTTATATTTTGTTAGATAGTATAATGCTGCACTTACAACATTATATGCATATATAATTATTATCATTTATTTTCTATTTATTTTCTTTTTTTCATACATATTAATCTATATTTATACATAGAATTATTATATCATATATATAATTATATAAGTATAGTAAAATAATTTAAAATATTTTTATTATTATTATGGTACAAAGAAAATAAAAATATATATGCAAACATAGTATTTTTACATAGAAAATCATGCTTTTATGCAAAGTTATGTCCCATTCTAAAAGCGGAAAAGGGTGCAACGCAAAACTTATCCAACGCAGTGAATCACCTCGTCAGCAGTACGGATACAGCCAGCCGCATATGTAAATGGAATGGGTGGTGGGTTCATTATCAAGAAAAATAAAATTTATTCTATAATAAATAAATATTCTTATATATAATAGCATGTCCAAAGTTTCACATAAATATGTTAAATTTATTTTTTATTATTTTTTTGATAGCCTTGCGTCCGTGAGTCCGGCGCTATCGCGCTTTGTAGTGCTTGCTGTCCAGAAACTATGTCTATATATTCTCTTAACCCAGATTTTAGGATTACACAAGCGCAAATTCGAAAATTTTTAACCTCTATTTGCAAACCCTAAAGCTCATTGTACTCACTACTCTAAATAGTGAGAATTTCTGCTCTCCTCCATGCGAATGTATGTGTTAGTAATGAACCACGTAAATTTTTTTTGTGTTGTGTTAGTGATTGTTTCTTATTTTATTTGATTTTACTCATCATCTCAAATTTTATTCCACATTGATTCATAACCTAAGAGATCCCAACATAAATAAATAGGTAAATAATCATTAATTTTAGATGTTACACTTCTCTTAAGATCCCAACATAAATAAATAGGTAAATAATCTTGTGTTATAAAGTAAATGCATTGATAGCATGAGCTTAGAAAAATATTGATTGTCCAATAATTTTTTGCTCATTAATTAAAGAATAAGAAAAAAAAAATTCAATTAAATTTAGATATCATTTCATTAATGTTTATTTATTTATATTAAAATAATATAAATATTATTTTTAAATTTTATATTGAAATGAGGTACAAATTTAATTGAATGAATTTTTTTAATGTCACATCAACAATTCTAAATAATATTTCTCATATATTTATATATTATATATATATATATATATATATATATATATATATATATATATATATATAACTAATATAACTATATATATTTTGATGAAATAAAATGTTTAATCGAAGGATAAAAAGGCCATTTGGATGCCTTAATGCCATTTGGATGATGAGTGGAAGTTCTTTATGTTATATCCCAGATTTATCTCCATATATCCCGAAGGATTTAGGTGGCAAGCCGAAGGCCCCACAATGATATTTCTTTTATAAAATCTGACAAGTGTGATTGTCTTCAAATATATCTCTATTAGTACTATATTATTAAAATTATGATTAAAATTTTATTAAAAATTAAAAATTAATTAAGAAAAAGATATGAGCATTTATTAGGACATTAAAACATTTTCATTCTAATAATAATAATAATAATAAATATTATTATTATTATTTATTTAATTGTGTATGATTATTCTTTTTCATGCAAGATTTGAGATAACGATACTTTAATTACTTTGATGCAATTTGGTGATCTTATTGACTATATAACAAACTTGTATTGGGACAATAATATTGTGATAGGATTATTTAAGAGTATATTTTGATTATTTATATATTTGATGAATATTTTCATATACATTATACAAAACTTTTGTATTTACATAATTAACACCCAAACTTTAAGGGCTCATTACATACATAGCAACCAATTTTTAAATACTACAAGGTTTCCATCTTTGAAGTTCAAAGCATGCATGAGTCATTGCACGGGAGATAGTAGCCTTTAAAGCACATTCAAGGAACCCACCAAGATTTGACCGCGTGTTAGTAAAGATGAACGATTCCACCTCTGAAGGAGAAGAAGTTGTTCTTGAACCTCAACACGACATTTGAAGAAGGCGAGTAAGACCAAGAAATAGTTGAAGGATGGAACCAATAGTGCAACATTGCTTGCAAAACACCAAGTTCAAGCTTGAAGTCGTAGACAAGCTAGTTAGAATATTTGTTTGAAAGGATGAATTTGTTGCAAAAGATCCTAGATATAGTTAAGAGTTCCCAGGCTTTGTGAAGTTGTGTAGAAGCTGTGAGACCTAGGCCACCGTGAGATTTTAGAGAGGTCCCAAGTGGTGATGTTGATTTTCATGTTGGTAGTGTTGTGGTCGAGGAGCCTTGAACAAATGAAGTTAATTTGCTTAATAGTGCTAGCCGTGGTATGGATTGCTTTGAACTAGTAGATGTCAAACTACTGGCCTCAGCAATTTTAGCACCCTCACTGAGATAATAAGCGTTGGGTCCAACCCTCATTTCAAGCAAAGTCATACAAAGGCTAGTTGAAGTTTTTTTTGTTGAGATGAAAATTCCAATGTATTTAATGAGAAAAGAGATGTAAAGATTGATACAGGACATGAGGGAAGCTTGGACCAAAACTGTATAAAAAATTAATATAAAAAATTTAGTTGTCTCATATTGGAGGTTCGAAGTTGATGAAGGTATTAAGAATCAAGCCAAGGTGTAAACAGAGGGTCATAATCTTTAAATAATTTTCACATATTTTTTGTTTAACATCTAATTGCATGCTTGGAGGATCCCAAAATGTGGCAACATTTACCTCAATCTCAAAGAGATCGCAAAATTTGAACGAGACTTGGTGAGAAATTTAAACAAAAGTGCATGAAATAATCCATATATTACTTAGAATCTTATCACATCATTAATAAGTTATTTTTAGTGAACTTGAGATAAAATATTAGTATCATGAAAGAATAAGATTGAGTATCATCACACGATATTTTATGTTGCTTGTGAAATTTGAATTTCTTAAATTTGAAATGATAAGGTTTTATAATTGCTTACTATTCATAGAGTATATGAACTTTACCAAGAATCTATAACGTGGTCGGTGAAATTTCAACTGTTAATATATAGCACAAAGTTAAGAGTGCATACCAAGAAGTACAACACCTTTGACTCTTAACTATCTATTATATGTTTTGGATAACTTTAGAATATCATAACATTTTTCAATGAAAGAGTATAAATCATATAGATAATGAAAATTTAAGAGCATGATGAACATAGTTTTTAATACCATATATTTTAATTAAAATAAGTAGCATAATTTTGAGGAATTTAGAACTTTAATAATATGGATCCTTTGCTTGATAAATTTGGAAGCACAGTTGCCATCGCTCTTTTTTACTAAGTTTTTATTTCACGCATCAAATTTATCTTATATGACATGTTCAAGGCAACAAGGCTCAAAATAAAGAAAGTAAAGCGTCAAAATCAAGGAATAAGCAAGACCCATATTAATAACTCATGTGATATCCACTGTTATCTAATTTATCTGTTCTAACTATTCTGAGAAAATACAAGCTTAGAAATTCTGATCCTACATGCTTATGATCACATTAAGATATGCTAAGTATAAAAGAACACAAGTACTAAATATAATAAGAAATTTTAACATCCTAAACATGCCAATATACATAAGTAAGCCATAAGAGTATACATACAACATGCTAATTAATACAAAGAAAAGAAAGGCCACTGAGACATATGGCAAAAGCAGAGCAATCTTTGTAATATAAAGCCATTGAGACATGTGGCAAAGCAAGCAAGTACTGTAAGTAAGGCCACTGAAGCATGTGACAAGGCAAAAAAAATTAAGACTGAAAAATCAAACTATAGTAGCAATAAACATAAGACATAGTACTGCCATACCAGCCAATAGACCATACAGGGCCTCAAAGATTAATCAATACCCATGTAACAACCTTAGGTTGTTACCCTAGCTAAAACTAGATTAATTAAGCCAAATCAATGTTTGATTTTGATTCCATTGGATTCAATGGGTCATTTAAACCTAAACCTAGGAGTTTGAAATCTATCGGAGCTAAATTGGAAAATTTGGTATTTTTGGCTATTTTTAAGCCCTGAAAAATACTTAAATTATTTTGATCTCCAAATTAAAATCTGATTTCATTTTTGAATTTCTCACACCCAAATTAGCTAAGGGTGAATTTTTGGGAATTTTTGGAGCTCATTTGGCCCTAAATTGAAATTGAATAATTTAAATATTATTTAAAAGATTTTAATTAATTAAATTAAATTATTTAATAAAAATTATTCGGCGGGATTTGCTGTCGGGACCGCGGCAGATCCGCTGTGGGGTCCCGACAGCGGCACATAGCAACGAGTCACCCGATGCGCTAGCACGCATCTCAGCGCCGGATCTGAGGGCTCGCGTCGCTCCGTCCCGTGATCGAATCTCAGACGCACGATCGGCATCTGGGATCCAACGCCTCGAATTAAATCCGTGCGGCCGTTACCTGGGATCTTCATCAGGCCATCCATTCCCAATGACTTTGCGCATCAGACGGCTTCCGATCTCCCGGTCGCTGTTCATCTTCGTCCCAGCTCGCACTCAGCCCCGACATCGAAGATCTGCCGTACGTGCCACGTCAAAACGGTCGGCCATGCCTTCACCATATTCCTCTGGCCGTTATGATTCCCTCCATGACTGGCCGAACCTGGTAGAGGGGCACAGTGGGGGTTGAACCTCCCAATTGAGGAAGGCCGAGGCTGCCATTTTTCCCCGAGCCTGGTTTGCGGGCTCCCAGCCTTGCCACCCAGAACTAGGCACCTTGGGGCCTATAAATACCTCCTCCGATCTCACAGGCTCACCTTCCCCACTGCCCTCCGTTCGCAGCTCCCAGTTCTTCCAAGCTCTCCCGGTGATCGAACCCGCTGCATCTGCTGATTGAGGGTGAGGTCTGGAGTTCAGACCCCTTGTGGAGCTCCTGAAACCTCTAAGTGCACTCGAGACGGCCCGCATTCCCTGCGTTTCTTCAAACCGAGGTACAGCCTCTCCCATTTCATGTAAAGCTGGTTTTCAGCTCGTTTTGCACTCAATTAAGCTTAGGTGCTGTGCTAGGTCCCTTCCTTAGCTCCTCCGCATTCGATCGAGTTAGGAAGCATGGTCTGGCAGTGACCCAGACGATGAATTCGTCGTCTGTACGCACCGCTAGACGGAGTTCTAGTTTCGCCAAATTCGGCATCTCCAGTAAAAGTCAGCTGCCTAGCTAGTATTAGATCCCTCATAGCAATAATTGTAACTGGTATCGAGGGTTAGGTTCGACCAGATCGATCAATTCGACTGAACTTGATCGATCCAGTCGAAGCTCTGAGCGGCAGAAAATGCCGAGTAGCACCCCGATGATCTAGACCACCCCAGGATCTCTGGTTGCGCCCTATCGCTCCATCTTCGATCCCTGAACGTGTAGGGATCGAGACATTGGAAGCTCGTGGACTCTGTGAGAAGAATTATCTCCTCATAGGTGCACCAGACTGAGGGATTTCGGCCGAATAGGCATCCAGCGAACCAGAGCGTCCCAATGAGGGCTTCTGGGTTTAATCGACGCGCCTTCGAAGCCTGAGCGTGTAGCCATTGAAATCGCGACGTGGCGTGATCGGAATGCAGAGAATTCAGCGCTAGAAGTCGCCTCTAGGGTTCGGACCACGGGCGCGTCGGGGAGGAAGACGAAGATGAATTTGGGCCGGGTCGACCCTGGACCCGCGTCTTTTTAATTTGGGCTGCGGATTATTATTGAATTATTAAATAACATTTTCAATAGTTTTGAATTTAATAAATCATAACCTAAAGTTCTGATTTAAATAAAAATGCAGAATGAATTAATTAAATAACTTTAGTTATAAAGATCCAAATGGTATGATCCAATATACCATTTGAATCAGAAAAATTCAATGAATCTGAATATAAAATAAAATTTCAGATCCAATGGTTGGATTTAAAAATATTTGCCAAACCTTCACTGTTTTTAATTAAATCATATAAAATCATTTAGTTTCCAATTTATGAGTTTAAGAGCTCTAATTGCTCCTTGTACTATAAGGAATAATTCTAGACCCTTAAAATTAATTTTAGATAATTAATTTTCTTAATCACTCCCTAATCACCCTAATCAAGGATTAGTGAATTAAACCCTAATTAAGCCTCTGATTTGGGTGGGGATGATTCCTAATATCATATTAGACCTACTATAACCTAAGTACAAAGTTGGATTGCCCTAAAGTTCCCTAATTTCACTAATCACCCAAAGAGGCTTAATTAAGTGATTAGTGCTAATTAAGACCATTTAGGTCATCAAAACCTAAATTAAAGGTGTTTCCCACTTCATTAGGTAATATGAAATACATTAGAATAGTCTAGAGCAAATTTGGGTGATTAAACCCTAAAATCCCAATTTTAGCCTTAAGAGGGCATTTTGGTCATTTTGGCCAAAATGTGATTTAGTGTTCTTTAAGGATTGAAAATTTCAGTAAGCCACTATAACATAGATTGGAAATGTTCTCTGAAAATTCTAGAATAATGATAATCACCAATCCATAAGGTCTCATTAATTCCTTAATTGAGATACTTAAATCTAAGCATTCCTTATAAAGGTCATTGAACCTTAACTTAATTAAGTTTAATAATTGAAATGGCCAAGTATCTCATTGATAAGTTCAGTTAAGATAACTTAAGAATTAAGTGTTAAAAGAAAAGTAATAGGAAATGTCTAAGTAAAATCTTAGCTTAAGGTCTAAAGTGATCAAAACTCAGACCCTTAGATCTTAAGTAGCCTAAGAAGGTCAAAATGGGTTTAATGTTAATCTAATACTTGGAATTGTCAGTTCTTAACATTAATAAGCTCCTTATAGTTAATTATGAAATTAGATTCTAAAGAAAATCACAAATGGAAACCCTTAAGTCAAAAATCTAATTAAAAGTCTAAAGTGATCAAACTTCAGATCTTTAGATCTTAGATCTTAGACTTAGATCTTCAATTTGAATCAAACTACCTCCAATTGAATTTCTTTAATGATTGATTGTTTAATCTTTTGAAACCTTCCATGTGGGTATATGATGATTCAATTAATAAGATAATGGAGTTATCTTAAAGATTGAATATAGATCTTAGATTCTCAAGTTCTTAATTGATTATTTTATCTTATAATTAGTAGAATAGTCTTTCACTAAGATCTTAGTTCCTGAATCTTTCAACTTATAGGATCCTTTACCCTTGGGATTAAGTGAGAAATATAGATCCTATTTTAGTATCACCTTGGATTTGGAATTTGAACTCAACATAGGGTTTAATTTATAAATCCTTAAAATCTTGATTTATTTGATCAAAATTTGGGTAGGAGAGTAAAATATTTATAAAATTAGGTCGTGGATTTGCTTACTTAAACTATATAGTCATCACATGATTTTTTCTTAGAACTTGTTAAGTTCTAATATTTAACTTTAAGGACGTAAATTTGAGATTCTACTCGATAGCTGGATATTGGAGATCCTAAGCTTGTACCTTCTCAGAGTAGTTAGATTTGGAAATTAGACAACAATAGATATCACATAAGTCTAGATTGAGTCTCTTGCATACTTTGACTAGATTGCTTTGCCTACCTTGGATTTTGAGTTTAGCCCTTGAGTATAATAAGAAAACTTAGGATGAGGTATCCTAAGCTAGTATTGAATTTACATATCATTCAGTTTTGTTTTGTCACAGTTAGTAGAATATGACCTAGTTTAGTCTGCCTCTTCAGTAGTAGTATTGTATAGAATGGACTCAGACCTAGCATATTTGGATGGCTAGGCTGGGGATTGATTGATTGATATCGGAGGCCTTGGATGGCCTATTGGCTGGTATGGCAGTACTAGAACTTAGGCATATTACTACTTTACCTGTATTATATTGTTTTGGTTTCCTGGTTTGTTTTGCCACATGCTTCAGTGGCCTTATTTTTTAGTATTTGCTCGCTTTGCCACATGTCTCAGTGGCCTTTCTTTTCATATTAATCTGCATGTTGTATGTATATTTTATGGCTTAGATATATGTATAAATGGCATGTTTAGGATGCTAGAATTTTATCGTATTCAGTACTTGTGTTCTTTTATACTCATCATATTTTACTTCGATCATAATCATGTTAGGATCATGTTTATTCAGCAGTTGCAGTTATTTTGCTTTTAGCCTTACCTTTCTTATTTAGTGTTTTGTATGTTTCATGCTATAAATAGATAGTTTATAATATTCCAGTTCTTTCATAGCTTGTTGTACCCTTTACTGCTTGCATGTGTAGCTAAATTAAATGTGATATCTTTTAATATTTAGTTCATTTAAATAGCCTAAAATGTACTTAGACAATTGTCTAACTGTAACCTTTTTATTTTGTTGGCTGGGGCCCTGGCATTTGTGATACCGACAAATGTCAGATTCAGACGTGTTCGTGGGCAGTGTCGCTGAGGAGGAGCCAATTCAGGAGGAGGACCTTCCAGCTACTGTCTAGCTAGCTTTATCTTGTTATTCCAATGAGGATGAGAGTCTTTCATTTTTAGTTATTCATTTCAGTTTGTAATAATTAAACTTTTTGGATGTACTTTACTTTCTGTATTGTGATGAGTTACTATATTGCATTTTCTTTTTCTACTATGTATGCTTATGGATGTTACCCTATTTTTATATTGTTTCAGCCACTTTGATATTTATATTAATGAATGTTATAGCACTTGGTGACAAGTCCCTGCCTTAAGGCAAGCTGGGTTCGCCTAACTTTACTTAAGTTGGGGATTTGCCACAGTTGGAGCATCGTACTTCCTTATCGTTAGTACGGGGGCCCCACAACCCAGCCTAGACATCCAAATCTGCTAGGCCTGGGTCCATCCTATACAATACTAATACTAAAGAGGCAGACTAAGCCAGGATATATTATACTAACTGAAAGCACTACAAGAACCAGATGAATGATATGCTTTACAACACTAACTTAGGATGTATCATCCATATCCTAAGTTCTCATATTATACTAAAGGGATAAGGCTCAATATCCAAGGTGTGCAAA
Organism: Gastrodia elata; assembly: GCA_016760335.1. Lineage (NCBI taxonomy): Eukaryota > Viridiplantae > Streptophyta > Magnoliopsida > Asparagales > Orchidaceae > Gastrodia > Gastrodia elata. Next base: position 25,220,990 of record CM028679.1, on the reverse strand, counting down.
GCAATCTAGTCAAAATAAGCAAGAGACTCAATTTAGACTTATGTGATATCTGTTGTTGTCTATTAAACCATTCTAACTATTCCAAGTTATATAACTTAGAAACATGACCTTATAAGTTGAAAATAATCAAAACTGATCAGGTTCCAATTTAGTTCAATCAAAATTGACTATAAGTTAAATAATAAATCATCACATCCTAATTGATGAATTGAGATATTTTAAGCTAAGATTTGATCCAGATCTACTAAGCTAAAGATTATAAATTAAACACCATAAATTTGGGTTCAATCACATAATCCAGAGGTAAGCTTAAGAGCTATGGTTCAATCTACATGTGAACTAATGATTAAGGTATATTCTATTAAGTAAAAAAAATCAAGCTTAATAGAATGAATCTCCTATTCTTAATTAAAAATTGAAAGATAAAATAATCAAAATAAAATTATGAAAATCTAGAAACTAATAAAACCAAGGTTCCATTCATTGAATAAATCACTTATTCAATGAATGAATCTAACCTAGTGTCTATTCCTAATCTTAAGGAAAAAATCCTATGGTGAAGTGAAGATCCTAAGGAAGTGCTTTAGTTTTAACTCTAAGTTCTCATTCATGTTCGCATAATTTACAATTTTTAACTAAGGTGATGATTACTACTTAGTTAATAAGAATTCTTATTATGATGCCATGGATTTCAAATAACAATCAAATCCCTAATTATGCTAAGATCTATGCAAGTGGTGTACGCATTGTACATAGAGCTCAAGAAAATCAAATAATTAAAAGAATACAGAACTCAATAAAGTTCTAAGTACGTACGTACCTTTATGATGCTTTGGATTTGCAGCTTAATGCCTTGGATGAGATGAAGAGCCATTCACAGTACCTGCAACAATCTTCCAAGGTACAACTGCATGGTAAGTTTTCTGATGAGTAGAGATTTCTTTAAGCTAACACGACTCTACTCAATTCTCTTTCCCAATCACTTAAGATGGAGAGTAAAACTACAGCATGATAGGGAGGAAGTTATAGGATGAATGAAGTGACTTGATGATGATCAATTTCTAAGAAGTATGAGGATGTGATTCCTTAAGATAAACTCAAGAATTAAATCAGCATTTAAGAATAATGAGTAATACTTTTTGAACCCTATTTAGGATATTAATACAAGATTTCACATAAAGTAAATTAGTAGCTAAATATTCATTAATTCTAACATAGGTAAACTAATATGTAGGGGTGTCAAATAAGAGTAATAAGTCATATGATCCTTATAGCCATAAGCATTATGAGAGAAGGTAAATGATAAATCTAATTTTTAGAATGGTAAGAACATTGATCATGCCAGAATAGTTGAGATTGCAACCATACAGGATAGTTAAGACAAGCTTGACGAACAAGATTATGAACAAACTTGTAGACAATCTTATTATCACAATATGATTTTTGTTTGATTATAAAATTAAACACTATAATATGATAGCCCTAAACAATCATAGCTCTCAACTCTGCATGAGCTACAAAATAAGAATTGCCAATCCTATTATAATAAATGTTCAAGAAAGGTTTATATCAAAAGGATTTCTCTGACAATATTAATCCTAATGTGTTATGTTTTATTAAATACATGGATGCATGTATATGTGTATACAAAATCTGTTAACATGCAAATATACGAATATATCATTTAGCGAACCATTTTTTTTAAGCTATATCAATATATTACAAGCAAGCTATAACAAGGAAAATTGATTGAGTCATACAACTTGAAATTAACTAATCATTTAGGGCAAGAGTAAAATGCTGAATATGCTAAGTTCTTCATATAATTACTGCATATAACTCTTAAAAACTTAAGAAAAGTTATGAGTAAATTATACCTTGATGGATGCACTTTGCTCAAGGGAGAGGAGTTGTGCACAACAAGGTGGCGGCTCGGCCATGGAGAGAAGAAGGCGGCTTGGCCATGGGAAGGAGCAGGATGGTTTGGCCATGGAGGTGAAGGAGAGCTGCTGATTTCTACCATCAATGGAGGGGACAGCTGCTCGGCCATGGAAGAGGAGATTCGGTCACTGCTCGGCCGTGGAGGAGAAGAGCTGCTCGAGCTCAGCCAAGAGGAGGAGAGCTATTGTTCGCCTATGGAAGGAGAGAGTTGCTACTACTCAGCCATGGAGGAGAGGAAAGAAAGGTGTGCTTGGCCAAGGGAAGGAGGAGAGGATTTGCGTGCGAAGGAGAGGGGTCAGTTTTTCATGGAGGAGAAGAAGTTGACGGCTGGGAAAAATGATAAAATTTTGGATTGCTGATTTAGGGTAGAGCTGAATATATTTATGAGGCAAAAACTAAATTCTATCGCAGCCGTTGAATCAAAATCCGATGGCTGAAAATTCTCATGCCTTGATCTATAGTCAATTGAATTCCAAAAATTACAAACTTGGTATCAAAACGATCGTCTCGACGAGACGAACGTAAGCATCAAAAATTATTGAATTTGAAATAGTATTTTATTTTATATTAATTTTTAAATGAAAAACTTCAAAAATTCGCTACGATTAATCCGGAGCTTGAAAATTTTCGAAACTTAAAACATAACACTCTCATATAACGCTTAACTCAAATCTAAAAAAATTTCTAAAATTTGACTTTTATTTTATCTATTATCAACTCTGAAAGTTTAAACTTCCCGAATTTATTTAGGATGATCCGGGACCCCGATTGCGCTCAAATTTTCGCAAGTGGATCCCCTCAATATGCTTTAATTGAGGATATTTTTATTTGATTTTTATTTGACTTAAATTAGGATCTTATATTTTCTCTTAATATGATTAAGTTTAGGCCTAAACGATCTGATAACAACACCGAGTTGTTAGAGAGAGAGAGGGAGAAATTGCATATTAAGGATCAAATAATTGCTTAATTATTTTCCTTAATTATTTAAAAATCCAAATTTTTAAAATATTCTTCGAAAATTCCCAAAAATTCACCCTTAGCTAATTTAGGGGTGAGGAATCCAACGACGAAGTCAGAATTTGATTATGACGATTATTTAATTATGCTAATTTTCGGGGTATTTAATTATATTAAAATATTGGCGAAAATTTGACGACTTCCAAATGCGTCCAAAAGATCACCCCTAGATAATTTGGGGGTGAAAATCGCAATGGCGAAGTCGGATTTCGATTTCGAGGTCAAGATAAATACCTAAATTTTCTAATTAATTAAATATTAAAATAATCCAAAATATTGGATTTAGCTCTGAATTGCTCCAAATCTTCAGGGTTTGGTTCTAAAAGCTAGATGGAATTAACAGAATAATAATTAAAATTTGATTATGCTCAAATTAAGCTGAGTAACAGCCTTGGGTTGTTACAGCTTTACTCCAGATTTAGTCAGATCTGAAGCTTCAAGATGCTAGTATATACATAATTAATCCATAAAAGTATACATACAATATGTGGGTTTAAGAGAAAGGAAAGCCACTGAGACATATGGTAAAAGCAAAGCAAGTAATTTTTACAATCATAAGTTATTACTCTAGCTAAACTTAGTTGAATTAAGCAAAACCAAACCTTGAATTTGATTCCATTAGATTTAAAGGGTCATTTAAATCTAACCATAACGGTTTAAAATCAATCAGAGCTAAATTGGAAATTTTGGTATTTTTGGCTATTTTTGAGCTCTAAAAAATACCTAAAATAATTTGATCTCCAAATCAAAATCTGAGTTCATTTTTGAATTCCTCATTCCTAAATTAATTATGGGTGAAATTTTGGGAATTTTTGGAGGTCATTTAGTCACATTTTGATTTAATTTAAATTGGTTTAATTGCAAATTAAGGTTTTAAACAATTCATAATTGCAAAATTATCCCTCCAACGGTCGACTCCTTCCAAACCGTGGGTGCCAACTGGGTCGTCCATTCCGCGGTCTTGATCAACGGTCCGCGCCTACGATCGAATTCGCTTCATCTCAACCGTTCTGCGGTTTCGAGATTTTAATCCAACGACGTCCAGCTATCCGCCGTAAGTATCATCGATCCGTCGTTAGATTACCCAATCTAATCTAACGGTGGATATTCTATCCGTGTCGTTCGTTAAGTGTCGAGAGATCAGGGCCGTCCCGCTTCGATGGATGATCAATCAGACGGCCCCGACCACCCCGAGCAATGTGGATCGTCTCCTTCACCTCTCCCGTCGCTAGCTGGTCCCCCCCCCCCCCCGACAGCCATAACCCCTCCAGCCCCTGTGGCAGTACGGGAAAAAGACCGAAATTCCTCTCCTACCCTCGGTGCATTCGTCTGGCCGGCTGTCTTCTCCCCAAATTGCCCATAGCCGTTGGCCCGAGCCATTTCCTTCGGCCCGCACCTCTTGCCATTGCCAAGCTCTAAAAACCACCCCTAGAGCTCCCAACTTCCTATAAATACCCCCAAGACTTCACAATGAGTCCCTTTGCTCACTGTGAATCCTTAATTCCCCAGTTAAGACCCTCTGGAGCTCCCATTATCTCGGTGGATTCCCGGCGTCATCTCGAAGGCTTAAACTGCTGATAGAGGGCCCGTCTGGTGTTCAGACCCCATGTGAACCTTCGTCTGTCATCCAGGAATCTCGGAGGCGCATCAATTCCTCTCGACCGAGCCTGCAACCCCGTCTCCACCGGTACAGCCTTCTCCCATGGATCCCTTCGATCCATTTTCTCTTCTGTCCTTGAATTGAGCCGCTGTATGTCGTCTAGATTACCTTAGCCACCTAGGAAACCCATTGTAATTATCGCCTGAGGAGCCGCTAGCTCAAATCGATTATATCGATCGATTGAGCTAGCGGCCGAGCCAATGGCTGAGTCTGAGTAAGGACCCAGTGATTGGCTGCACCCTATGTTATGAAATATTGGGGGATCGACTTGTCTCACCTCCCTGAAGGTGTAGGTATCGAGCTCCGGCTGGATAATGGCCTCTGTGAGGAGAATTGTCTACTCACAGTACACCTGAAATGCCTGTATCGAAGGCGTCTCAGATGGGTAGCACCCCGTCGATCCAGAGGGATCCAGATGGGGGTTCTTAGTCCAATTGATGCGTCTCGACCCCAGGAACGTGTAGGGATCAAGCCGAGTTGTCGCCGTTGTCTAAGCGCCGAGAATTTTAGCGCTGAGTATCTCCTGGGACTGACCCGTCGAGAGGAGGAAGACGATGCACTGGCGCTTCGGGCCAGGCCGACCCCGACCCGTGCGGTCTTGATTTTGGGTCGCGTCTATTTAATTAATTATAGGAATGTATTTTTAAAGGTTATGTGAATAATTAATTAAATCCTATAGTTTTAATTTAAATAAAAATACAGATTAAATTAATTAAATAATTTTGGCTATACTGATCCAAATGGTATGATCCAATATATCATTTGAATCAAAAAAATGCAAGGAATTTAAATATAAAATAAAATTACAGATCCAATGGTTGAATTTAAAATAATTGATCAAACCTTTTCTATTTTTAATTAAACCATAATAAATTTAATTAATAACCAAATTTAATGATTTAGGGTTCTGATTGATCATTAAACTTTAAGGAATAATTTCAGACCCTTAAACCTAAATTTGAATGTTAAAATTCTTAATTACTCCTTAATCACTTTAATTATGGATTAGTGAATTAAACTTTGGATTAGCCTCTAATTTTGGGTAGGTCAGTGCCTAATGGCATATTAAGTTCATTAGAACCTCTGGGCAAGGTTGGATTGCCCTAGAATGCCCTAAATCCTCTAATCACTCTATTAGGCTTAAATAAGTGATTAGTGATAATTAGCTTAATTAAGTAGTCAAAACCTAGGATAAGTGTGTTCCCCACTTCATTAATCCATATGAAGCACCTTAAAATAGATTAGATCCAGATTGGATTACTAAACCATAAAATCCTAAGTTTAGCCTTAAGAGAGGCATTTTGGTCATTTTGACCAAAATGTGCTTAAATGCTCCTTAAAACTTGGAAATTTTAGTGAACTACCCTAAGATAGATTAGAAATGTTCTCTGAACTCTTAGAATAATAATAATGTTAATGTGATCATTAATTTAAGAAATCTTTAATTAAGCCCTAATTAAGACACTTAGATCTTAAGTGACCTTAAAGAAGTCACTTAAGCTTAATACTTAAATTTAATTATTTTAATTATTAAAACCACTTTGATAAGTTCAATTTAGTTAAATTATGAGCTTAAATACTAAAAGAAATTCCATTGGTAAAAGTCTAAGTTAAAATCTAGCTTAAGTCTAAAGTGATCAATAATCAAAATTTAGATCTTAGATCTTAGACTTTAGACATTCTACTTGGATTAAGCCATCTCCTTTGTAAATCCCTTAAGTGATTGATTGTTTAATCTTTTGAAACCTTCTACGTGGGTATAGGATGATTCAATCTCTAAAGATAATGAGATTATCTTAAAGATTGAATATAGATCTTATATTCTCAAGTTCTTAAGTGATTATTTTATCTTATAATCAGTAGAATAACTCTTCTCTAAGTTCGTAGTTCTTGGATCTTTCAACTTATAGGATCCTTTATCCTTAAGTTTGGAATAGAGTGTGAACCCTCGATTATTATTAGGACACCCCCCCCTTGGATTTAAGTTTTGAACACCAAAGTGGAGTTCAAATCCAAGATCCTTAAATCTTGATTTACTTAATCAAGATTTGGGTAGAAGAGTAAAATATTAATAAATTAGGCCGTTGATTTATTTACTTAAACTATATAGTCATCACATGATTTTGGATTAGAACTTGTTAAGTTCTAATATTAACTTTAAGGATGTAAATCTGAAATTCTACTCGATATCTAGATATTGGAGATCCTAAACTTATAGCTTCTCAGAGTAGCTAGATTTGGTAATTATATAATATCAGATATCACATAAGTCTAGATTGAGTCTCTTGCTTACTTTGACTAGATTTGATTTGCATACCTTAGATATTGAGCCTTATTCCTTGAGCATAATAGGGGAACTTAGGATATGGATGATACATCCTAAGTTAATATTTGAATTGCATATCATTCAGTTTTACCTTATTTGCAGTTGGTAGAATATGTCATAACTTAGTCTACCTCTTCAGTAGTAGTATTATATAGACTAGACTCAGACCTAGCATATTTGGATGTTTAGGCTGGGGATTGATTGATTGATATTGTGTATGGCCTATTGGCTGGTATGGCAGTACCATGTCTTAAGCTTATTGCCACTTTAGCTAGATTGTTCAATATCATTTTTTATTTGCTTTGCCACATGCTTCAGTGGTTATTTTTAGTACTTGTTTGCTTGCCACATGTCTCAGTGACTTTACATAGATTGTTTTGCTTTTACCACATGTCTCAGTGGCCTTTTCTTTATATTTTCTTAATTAGCATGTTGTATGTATATTCACATGATTTACTTATATATATTGGCATGTTTAGGATGTTAGACTTGCATATTTTTAGTACTTGTGTTTCTTTTATATACGCAGCATGTGTTAATATGATCATAAGCATATTGGTTCAGAATTGTATTGTAGTTGCTGTTTCTTTTTAGCTTTTAGCCTCACCTTATTTATTTTGCATTGTATGTTATTCTTTATACTGGTTGCTGGCTATAAATGGATAGTTTATAGCTATCGTTTCTCCATAGCCTGTTGCACCTATTACTGCTTGCATGTTTAGCTATCTTAAATGTGATATCTTTAAATTATTTAGTTCATTAAAATAGCCTAAAATGTACTTAGACAATTGTCTAACTATAACCTTTTTGTTTTGTTGGCTGGGGCCCTAGCATTTGTGATACCGACAAATGTCAGATTCAGACGTGTTCGTGGGCAGTGTCACAGAAGAGGAGCAGGTTCAGGAGGAGGATCATGCTGCTGCTGTTTAGATAGATTTTGCATTTTTATTTCAATGAGTTTGAGAGATAATTTCATTCTCTTTAAAATTCAGTTTGTAAAAATTATTCTGGATGTGTTTCATTTCTACATTTCGATGAGTTACTATATTGTTTTCCCTCTTTCTACTATGTATGCTTGTGGATGTTACTACTCGCCTATTGCTTCCGCCACTTTGATAATTACACACACACACGCACATATATATATATATATATATATATATATATATATATTAATGAATGTTATAGTACTTGGTGAAAAGTCCTTAGCCTAAGGCGGGTTGGGTTTACCTAACTTTACTTAAGTTGGGGGTTTGCCACAGTTGGAGCACCGTACTTCCTTGTTGTTAGTACGGGGGCCCCATAGTAATATAATGCAAAGCCACTGAGACATGTGGCAAAACAAGCAAGTACTGAAAGTAAGGCCACTGAAGCATGTGGCAAGACAAAACAGAAAACAATACTGAACAATCCATCTAAAGTAGCAATAAGCCTAGATATAGTACTGCCATACCAGCCAATAAGCTATTCAGGGCACCCAATACTAAAATATCAATCAATACCCAGCCAATAGGCCATCCCAATCCTCTAGGCCTGGGTCAATCCTACATAATACTATTACTAAAGAGGCAGACTACGCTAGGACATATTCTACCACCTGCAGGCAAGGTAAGAACTGAATGATATGCAATTTAATTACTAACTTAGGATGTATCATCCATATCCTAAGTTCTCCTATTATGCTTAAGGAATAAGGCTCAATATCCAAGGTATGCCAAGCAATCTAGTCAAAGTAAGTAAGAGACTCAATCTAGACTATATGATATCTGTTGTTGTCTAATTAAGTCATTCTAACTATTCCAAGTTATACAACTTAGAAACACGGCCTTATAAGTTGAAAATAATTAGAACTGATCAGGTTCCAATTTAATTCAATCAAAATCGACTATAAGTTAAATAATAAATCATCACGTCCTAATTGATGATTTGAGATATTCTCAGCTAAGATCTAATCCAGATCTACTAAGCTAAGGATTATGATTAAACACCACAAACTTGGGTTCAATCACATGATCCAAGGGTAAGCTTAAGATCTATGATTCAATCCACAAGTGAACTGATTATCAAGGCATATTCTATTAAGTAAAAATCAAGCTTAATAGAATGGATCTCTATCCTTAATCTAAAATTAAAAGATAAGATAATCAAAATAAAATCCTAAAAAATATAGAAACTAATAAAACCAAGGTTTCATTCATTGAATAACTCATTTATTCAATGAATAAAATCTAATCTAGTGTCTAATCCTAATCTTAAGGAAAGAGCCTAAGGTGAAGTGAAGTTCCTAAGGAAGTACCTTAGTTTGACTCTAGGTTCTAATTCATATTCGCATAATTTACGGTTTTCAACTAAGGTAATGATTACTACTTAGTTAGCAAGAGTTCCTATTCCATAATATCATGGTTTCCAAATAACAAACAAATCTTAATGATATTAAGATCTATATAAGTGGTGTATGCACTGTACATAGAGCTCAAGAAAATAACATAATTAAAAGAAAATAGAACTCAATAAAGTTCTAAGTACATAATGTACCTTGCAAACTTTAAAACTTCTACAATAAATGACTTGTGAACTTTAAGCATTCAACTTCTCATTTTGAATAAATAGGTTTCATATCAACCTTCTCTGATGAAATGAAAACTAGCCAGCTTTTTATTTGACTTCATTGATCATGAAGACTTAACTTCTTCCCTATGCAATTAGATCTATAATGCTTTAGTATAATTTAAAAGGTGCTTGGTTCAACAAAAGTGCTTTCAAATTAAATCTTCACAATGGTTTAAGTGTGATTCTACACTAATATATGGATATATATATATATATATAACCTATGAAATGATATATATTTTGAGATGCATAGCATTAATAACTTAATCAAACTTAGATTTAGGATATTTTTAAATTGAGAAATATGAGATGAATATAATCAACGTGGAAACTTCTGATATTCCATAAAATATAAGCATTAAAGGAATAGAGTTGACTATTCATATATAGATAGAAATGGCCAAAAATCATAGAGATTAAAAGAATACATGCTTATTGGAAAAATTATACATACCAATTTTCTAATGAAACAAATCTGCTATGATTGGGCAAACATATTTAGAATAAAGGTACTTGAAATTTCTTGAATCAATTTATAAGTTCATACTAAGTAAACATTAAATCAAGTAATGAATATAGCGGTAATATTTTCAAAAATGCAGAATTTCTAGTATGCCAAGGTTGCCTATTTTTACTTTTATTCACTAATTTGATATGATGTGATAAAGTTTTAATAAGAGCCCTCTCCAAATTATATAAATATTTTATTTAATTGGGTTAGCTAGAAAGAACAAATAAGACTTGAGTGAATAACAATTTGAATAGTCACTTTAAGAAGATATGTCATATTATAAAAATCTCAGCATATTTGTATTAGAACAAAATATAGATTATGAATTCCAATATGACAATATAAGAAAGACATGAAGGAGGGTTTGCTTATACACATAAATTCCAATTAAAAACAAAGCTTACTTTTAAGTGCTAAATTGACATATAGATTTTCAATAGTCCGTAAATTAAGAGAATGAAGAATAGGCCAAGGTAATTAAGTAAGAAAGAAATTAAATTAGAAGGAAACTCAACATTGAGTCATCGAAGGATACCTGCACTAGAGAATGATAGATCAACAAAAAGGAAGGTTGGGAAGCAGGATGCACTAGTTCGGCAGTTCTTCGAAGGAAGAGAAAGGATCGACGTGATCTTTGCTTACTTGCCAAGATCAGCAAGCCACGTGAAGAGCTGTTGCGAGATCCCGACCTCTAGCCGAGAGAGAAGTCGACGCTGGCCACGCTCGGCCTCCCGCCGAGAGGAAGAACTCAGGCTGGCATGACTCTCGGCCTACAACTCCATCAAGGTTGATGCTGGCGGCAGCTCTCGACTTAGCCGAGGGGGAGAAGGGAGCTGTAACATCCGTGGAGAGGAGGAAGAGAGCTCCTCAATGCGTCGGATGGAAGGAAGAAAAAGTCGATTGGGAGGTGAGGGAATTTTGGCTCTGAGGAGTTAGGTTAGTGGCTTTAAAAAAATTAGGTTATAAGAGAGTATTTTATAAGTAGCTCAAGTTATTTAGGGACGTCAGATTGAGATCAAACGGCCAAAATTGCTTAAAACTTCTGAATTTTTTATCAATAGCTGATCGAACTCCAAAAATTACGAACTTGGTACCAAAATGACCGTCTCGACGAGATGAACGCAATCGTCAAAAATTATTGAATTTGAACGAATATTTTATTTTATATTAATTTTTAAATGAAAAACTTCAAAAATTCACTACCATTAATCCGGAGCTCAAAAATTTTTAAAACTTAAAACATAACACCCTTATATAACGCTTAACTCAAATCTACAAAAAAATTTGAAATCCAACTTTTATTTTATCTATTATCAACTCCAAAAGTTTAAACTTCCCGAATTTATTTAGGACGATCTGGGACCCCGGTTGCGTTCAAATTTTGGCATGTGGATCCTCTCAGTATGCTTTATTTGAGGATATTTTTATTTGATTTTTATCTAACTTAAATATAATATTGAATTTCGTCTTAATCTGCTTAGGATTAGATCTGAACGGCTCAGTAACAACGTCAGATTGTTACAATAGTAGGTTTTGAGTACTTATTAAAAAAGACAATAACCTTAAAATGCAAAAACAGTGAAGTTTTGGTCATTTTAGCCAATTCTGGACAGTTTTCAGAAAATTTTGGGCATTTTTTACAATTTTGGGCGCACTGTGGCGCGCTGCAGTGCTTCTGGCGCTGCAGCGCACTGTGGCGCTACTGGCGCTGCAGCGCGCTGTGGCGCTTTTAATGCTGCGGCCCACTGTGGCGCGCTATGGCACACTGCAGCGGCCAAACTTACAAAATTACTGTTCAATTAATTCATTTTTCATATTTCCTAAAGTTTTCCGAAAATTCCGCTGCAGCCCGCTACAACACGCTATGGCGCGCTGCAGCGGTCCATTTACAATTTATCGTTCAATTAATTTAACGATTGGTTTTACAAGGTTTTCTTGAAATACTGCTGCAGCTCGCTGCAGCACGCTTGCAGCGTCCTAGTTTGCAACTTTGGGCGCTGCAGTGCCAGACGGTATTTTTGCCAGGTGCGAAAACCACAATGGCTTACTTTCAAGCTCCAATACTCTCAATCCAAAGCATTCCATGAGCGGTGCCATATATCAATGGAAAAGTCTTTCTGATACCTTTCCATTGAGACTAAAATCAGCACAAACGAAGCATCTTAACTATACAAAAAATGTGGATAAAGAATAGAGTATACAAAATAGACGAAAAATAGAGCATGCTTTTTCAAAGAACTGAGATGCCACAATGAGCCTTAATGGCTTCCTTACACCATCATGAGGTTCTAGAGCTACAACCAAGCATAGTAGCAATATGAATAAGACAAAGGAGAGAAGCATATAGGTACAAGGAGAGTAAGCAAACGAGTACCTTTAGTCCTTGGAAATAGAGGAGGAAGAAAACTCTATTCCCTTCAAGACCTTGGGATGAGCCTTCTCCTTCAGCACGAGGGCAACAATAGAGAAGAAGAAGTGAAGGATTCAGCAAGAAGAGGAAGGAGGGGCTGGGATCCCTTCTTAAAGGAATGAGGAAAGGGAAAATGGGGGTATGGCCTATAGAAGCTAAGGGTGAGGGAAGAAGAGATGGCTCTCAGCCATCTCTTGCGTGCCATGGAGAGAGGGGCGCTGAATACGGGCTGTTGTCAGGATAATTAGAAAAAAAATAAGGGAAATTGCAATTTTAGGACTAGATAATCCCTTATTTATTTTCTTTGATTATTTAAAAATTTTGATTTTTAAAACGCACTCCGAAAATTCTCAAAAATTCACCCATAGCTAATTTGGGGGTGAGAAATTCAACGGTGAAGTCAGGTTTTGATTTTGACAACTATTTAATTATTCTATTTTTGGCACATTTAATTATATTAAAATATTCTCAAAAATTCGACGACTTCCAAATGCGTCCAAAACATCACCCCTAGCTAATTTATGGGTGACGATCGCAACGGCGAAGTCAGATTTCAATTTTGAGATCAAAATAAATACCCCAATTTTTTGATTAATTAAGTATTAAAATATTCCAAAATAATCGATTGAGCTCCGAATTGCTCCAAATCATCAAGGTTGTGTTCTAATTGTTAAATGAACTTAATAGAATGATAATTACGATACGATTAGGCTAAACTTAAGCTGAGTAATAAATTTGGATTGTTACAGGTAGGGAGCCTCTAAACTTAAGATTAGGAGTTCAATCAATAGCCCTAGTTAAACCCTTGCTATTTCAGTGTATTTCACACCCTGATGTGGCTCTAGCGTCGCACCAATTGAAACCCTATGGCATCATTGATGTGATCGACTGATGCAAGGACAAGAGTCATTTTAGGTCGGGTCGGGTCTGACGAGACCCGTTCTTTTGCGGCGGGCCACTGGCGTGTCTGCAGCGGGGACCGCAAGTCACAGTTGGCGTCAGCGCTAGGTTCTACCGGTCCATTCGGCTGAGTGGTGTAGGACCGTGTGTCGTATTCTCAGCTAATACCTCACTGATGCGTGTCTGTAGTAGGCCCACCGTTGCATCCATCGGTAGGCGTGGGTCCCACCTGCACTAAATAAATGGATTAATTAATAAATTATAATCATATATATATATATATATATATTAATCAGAAAAGGATAAGCTTATACAACAGATTAATTAAAGTACGGTGGCAATTTATCAAATAATTGATAAATAAAATAAAAAAACAGTTTAATTAATTTAAATCAAATAAATAGAAAACTTTAAACCTTCTGATCTTGCAATTTACATATCCAAATAATGCAAATAAATATATTATTTTGATCAACAAAAATAGAGAAATATTATGGTATCATTTAATTTTTCATAGGATTATTATTTTGTATAGTGATATTTTAAGATATTAAATAATTGTAAAAATGCTACAAATGTTCAATTAGCTATAACTTTGCATACACTTATCCAAACTATAATTTGTTTTACTTAGAACTAATCAAGTTTAGAATCTAATATTAGATTGAATGACTTGATTAGAAAATAAAGTGATATCACAAAGTTTGTTTAGTACTATTTTATTCATTGAGATTTGAATGTTTGGCTTCCTTATTTTGGACTTTATACTTTGAAACATTATATGGAACATAGTATATTTCTATGTTAACTTGATTCGTTCATAAAGCATATTATTAATTGAAAGAAAGAATTTAAGGTAATGAATTTTATGTAATTTATAGTGGAATATATTTTACTTAGTCTGCCTGGATAGTGTGACTTTACTTTTGTACTAGGAAATTTCTCTTAGGTGCTTAGATGATACTTTCCTTTTGCTCTAGGATGTTTCTCCTAGATGCTCAGTAGGTACTTTATGGCATTACTTTAATCTGTGATGTTTCTCTTAGATTTTCAGATGGAGTTAACTATATGATCTGGGATGTTTCTCCTAGATACCTTTCAAATGGAATTAAGTGATATTGGATCTAGAATATTTCTCCTAGATATTGTCAAATAAATTCTTTTAACATGTTTTTACTTTTTGGCAGGATTAAGTAAGAATATGTCCATATAACTTAATGTATTTTATTTTACATTTTCAGCATACTTCTTTAATTATAGCATTTTCAATATATTCTCTTTTATATGGCAATTTGATTATATTCAGCAATGCCTTTAGTACATACAGTATTTCATATTAATTATACTTTCACCAACTTATTTTTCATTTAATGGCATGATAGGATGTTAGAACTTTAATTTTAGTTCAGTACTTTCATTGTATATTGCAAACCAGTATGTATTAAATTGATCATATTACTTGAAAAATTTTCTTGTACTTAGTAGATTTCATTATGTGTTACTTAACCTTTTTTTACAGCTTGAGTTGAGGTATATACTTACCTCACATGTTATTGAGTTATAATTAAGTTAATTATAATTATTGCCACTTTTCTTTGATGCTTTTCTACTCCTAAATTTGCTTAAGTTAAGTTATGATATCATTTAAATTAATAATTTGCAGTCTAAAATGTACTTATACATTTTGTCTAACTCAATTTTTCTTTTGTTTGCTGGGGCTCTATCACTGTGAAACCGACAATGATAGACTCTGAGCTTTTCGAGATTGTGGAACTTTCTGAAGACCTTATTCAGGAGGAGGAGCGTGCAGGAGAAGATTCTTAATTCTTTCTTTTGTATTGTGAGGATTGAGTAACCTTACTTTATTGCTTTAACTTTTAAGTTATTTTATAATAATACAAGTTTAAATTGTTTTTCTTTCCATGCTTATATATTCTGAGTTGTATAGTTTTTATTTGGATTGTATGGATGTTATTACTTATATTTTTTCCGCACTCTTATTTATTATAGTATGCTCATTCAATGATTGGCTCTCTTTTGCTCTCTCATATTAGGGTATATCCTCCATTGACATTTGATTAAGAAGGTTATTCCTTAATCTAAATGCTAAGTGAGGGTCTGCCCGTTGACGACCACCCCTTAATCCAAATGGTTAAGGGGCGGCCGCCACAAGTGCCCCACCACGTCGCCGCGTGTAAAGAGGGGGTAATCGTATTCGATTCAGCGGCGGAGCGGCGCGCCACTCGGGGAGGAATATCCATCTCCAATGATAGGCTCAAATAAACCCCATCTGAGGGGCAGTTGGCTCAACCTCAATGAGGGTTAAGAGCTAATACTTAAGATAAGAGTAGTATCCTTATTTTAAGTATTAAGCTAATACATAGATTGGATTTAAAATATATATGAAGAATCCAATATATATATAAAATATCAGTATTTATAGTATACTGATCATATCACAATACTAAATATAAGTAGTATATAAACAGAGTGCAGAAACTAAAGCAAATATCCAGAAATATTCATCACAAAAGCTGTATGAAACATTCGTCTCAGAAAAGAAAAGAAAATACATCCAAAATTATTACAAATAGTTTACTGAAATTCATACATAAAAGCTAGGTATTGAACTATAATAACCCTAGTTGTTACTCTAGCTAAATCTAGTTTAATTAAGCTAAACCAAGCATTGGTTTTGATTCCATTAGATTCAATGGATCATTTAAACCTAACCCTAGAAGTTTGAAATCAATCAGAGCTAAATTGGAAATTTTGGTATTTTTGGCTATTTTTGAGCTCTAGAAAATACCTAAATTAATTTGATCTTCAAATTAAAATCTGACTTCATTTTTGAATTCCTCACCCCCAAATTAGCTAAGGGTGAAATTTTGGGAATTTTTGGAGGTTATTTAAGCATATTTTGGATTTAATTTAAATTGGTTCAAATGCAATTTAAGGTTTTAAACAATTTCTTAATTGCATTTATACCCTCTTCCAACGGTCGGCTAATCCCAAACCGCGGGCGCCATCCGGGTCGTTCATCCTGCGGATCTGATCCAACGGCCGCGCTTTAAATCAAATCCCATCTCATCTCGACCGTTCTGCGATTTTGAGATCCTGATACGACGATATTTAGCTACCCACCGTAAGTACCCTCGATCAACCGTTAGATCACCCGAGTTGATCTAACGGCCGATCCCTTATCCGCGGTCGTTCGTTAAGTGTCGGGAGATCAGGGCCATCCCGCTTCGATGGTTGATCAATCAGACGGCCCATGGCACCCCGAGCACTGTGGATCATCCCCTTCCTCACCCCGTCCGCGTCTGGTCCCCCCCTGTAACAACCCAAGTTGTTACCATGATTGATTAAGACTAACCCTAAGTCTTAAACATAATCTTAAGTGCTAATTAGGTCATTTGGAGTCAACTACCAAGATCCGGTCCAAACCAGAGGTCAAACGGATTAAATCTTTATTTTGAGAATTTCATGAACCTCGAAAATTGACATATTTAAATTGACCTCCGATCGAAAAATGGACACCGCCATTGCGTTCCTTGACCCCAAATTAGCTTGGGGTGAAGTTTTCGTGTCAATCGGAAGTCGTCGAAATTTCAACGAATATTTTAATAATAAAAATATCACGGAAATCGAGGTATCAAAATACTCGTTGGATCAAAAATCCGACTACGCCATTGAATTCCTTGACCCCAAATTAGCTTGGGGTGAAGTTTTCGTGTCAATCGGAAGTCGTCGAAATTTCGACGAATATTATAATAATAAAAATATCACGGAAATCGAGGTGTCAAAATACTCGTCGGATCGAAAATCCGACTGTGCCATTGAATTCCTTGACCCCAAATTAGCTAGGAAAAACATGTTCAAAATTTCTTTTTTCTGAAAATGTTTTTTTTTTTTTTAAAATTAATAATAATTAATTAATTAATTAATTAATTATTAATTAATTAATTAACGGCGCCGTACGACGCCGTTAACTCCAGTTAACGGCGCCGTTAGATCGGACGGATCCATCCGGACCGTCCGATCGCGCGCGGATCCCACGGCTCTCGGCCGCGATCCGCGTCACGCGGTCTGGAGCGATCCAGACCGTCCGATCGCACGTGGATCCCACGGCCCTCGGCCGCGATCCGCGTCGCGTGGTCTAGAGCGATCCGGACCGTCCGCGATCGCACAGATCCGACGATCCGGAGGCGTCTTCCTCGCCCTCTCCGCCCGCGTGACACGCGGCGGCCCGTCGCATTTTCTGGCCAATCCGGCCACATCCAGGCCTCGGCGAGGTCGCCGTCCGGTCTATAAGACCTCGGCCTACCCCTAGGCTCCGAGTTTTCACCGATCGGAGCCCGGATCGAGCCGGAATCAAGCCCGGAAGTCAGCCCTTTTTTTTCCGCCGAATCCTTCGCCGATCCGAACTTCAGGTACCCCGATCTCCCTCGTTTACCGTTCGATCGTTGCAAAAATTGTATGATAGGTAGATCAACATGTCCTCTTCACATCCACCGTTCCGATCGGGCTAAAACCCACCCGATCGGGCGCATCAGGTCCCCGAAGTGGACTGGGTTCGGTCCGCCGAACCCCCGGAAGGCGAAGGGTCACGCCTTCGGGTCGGGCCGGGCCGACCCGAGCCCGACCCGTCCGGGTCGGGTCCGCGTCAGCGCGGGTGGGGCCCACCCGGCCACGTGGCAGCCTACGGGCCCGCCACGTGTCATGTGGGCCCACAGCCCCGTCAGCCAGGCTGTCAGCAGCCGTGGGACCCACAGTGCCACGTGTCAGGTGAGCCCACTGTCCAGTCAGCCCGGGCTGAGTCAGCAGCCCGTGGGACCCACAGAGCCACGTGGCAGCCTCTGGCAGTGCCACGTGTCAGGTGGGACCCACTGCCCAGTCACCCGAGCTGAGTCAGCAGCCCGTGGGGTCCACTATGCCACGTGGCAGCCTCTGAAGGTGCCACGTGTCAGTGGGGCCCACTGTAAGTTAACTAGAAATTAATTAAATTAATGTTAGTGTTAATTAATTACTGTTTAGCCCTAATTAATTACTGTTAGTGGTTAATTAAGTTATGGTTAGTACTAATTACTTTTAAACAGTAATTTTAATTAAATAATTATAATTAAAGATTAATTAAGGATTAATTAACTGTTAATTAAATCTTAAACAGTAATTAGGATAATTAATTACTTTTGAACAGTAAAATTATTTAATTAATTAATTAATAATTAAATAGTGATTAATTAAATAAAAACTTTAGGAATGAATAGTAAATTTAAATAATTAAATATAATTATAGATTAATTAATATTAATTAAACAGTAATTAGCACTAATTACTTTACTACAATAAAATTATTTAATTAATTAATTAATAATTAAATAGTGATTAATTAAATAAAAACTTTATGAATGAACAGTAATTTTAAATAAATAAATATAATTAGAGATTAATTAAGATTAATTAAACAGTAATTAGCACTAATTACTTTACTACAGTAAAATTAATTAATTAATTAATTAATAATTAAACAGTGATTAATTAAATAAAAACTTTAGGAATGAACAGTAAAATCATTCAATTTGAATAAATGAATAGTAAATTAATTCAAATTGTATTTTTGAATAGTAAATCTTAAAAGTTTAATAACTTTTTGTAGGATGATCCAAACATAGCCAATATGGGTCTTAAAATACTCAGAAAAATATTTAGGATCAAATGGCGTAATGTAAAATTTTGTTTCGGGGTACGCATAACGAGGTAGCATTTTAGAGCCTCTTTAAGACCCCATAACTTTTTACCCGATTATCGAAACATAGTCAATATGGGTCTTAAAATGCTCAGGAGAGCGGCCCCATCACCGTGGTAGTATTAGTTTTCCAATTTGGACATCAGGACAAAAAGTCAACTCTAGAATTTAGAGTTGACTGTAGTGAAAAATGACCAAAATGCCCTTGGACTTCAAATGGCCATAACTTGGTCAATTTAACTCCAAATACAAAAATTCAAGAAGCTACCTAGTTTAGAATTTCAATGTCATCATTTTCACAGAAATAATATTTAGGATTTGAACCCTAAAATTTAGGGAAATGACCAAAATACCCCTAGCATTATTTTAGCCATAACTCGGCCGTTTCTCGTCCAAATTGGACGTACTTACTGTCTATCTTCAAGTTAGACAGTAAGAAATTAGTTGGAGAAGATAAAACTCAGTTTGGACCCCTAAATCAAAAGTTGATTGACCCATAAAGTAGGGGCAAAATAGTTATTTTTCCTTAAAATTGGAAATGCGCAACTTTAACCCTTAATTAAAATCTTAGAATACTAGGTTTAATAATATAATCATATTAGTACCATGTAAGTAAATAAAACAAGTCATTAAATTAAATTCCAATAATTTTTTTTCCTAAGTCTTAAGCATCCCACCTTAAGGACCTTTCCCGAGAGTAGGACTAGATCATAGGTTAGTGTTCATTCATTGGGTAAATTGGGTTACCCTATGGGTGAAACATTGGTTTTAGTAGTTTCTAGATATTATTTTGTTTTACAACCTATTCTGATTAGTTTATCTTTTAACTTTAGATTTAAGATAGGAGATTCATCCTATTAAGTTTGATTACTTAATAGGATCTGCCTTAACTAGTAGATCACTTATAGTATAAAACCTAGAACTTAAGTCTTATCCAGTTTGGATTATGTGATTAAACCTAAAATCTCGTAGTGTTTAATCCATAATCTATAGGTGTAGAAGATCTTGATCAGATCTTAGTTAGAATGTCTAAATTCACAAAATTAGGACGTATGATTTATTTGTTTAATTCATAGTCGTCTATCTGATTGAACTAGATTGGAACCTGATCAGTTCCAATCCTTTTTAACTTATAAAGACGAATTTCTAAGTTACACTCAATAGTAGGAAAATGGTGATCCTGAACTTGTGTAACTTGGAATAGTTAGCTGGTTAAGTAGAAAATAAATGATATCATCATATTTAGTCGAGTCTTTTGCTTACTTGTTATTTGTTGCTACGCATACCTTGTAATTTTGTGCCTTATATTTTCTTTGAACATATCATATAAGACATTTGATGCATAAATAAAATGTTAGGAAATTATGGAGACTCCTTAGATTCCTTATGAAAATATTAAAGTAAATAAGTGAAATGATAATGAATTGATGTGATTGAGCTGCCTCTCAGTGTTCTTTTGATCATACCAAATGTTGCCCTAGCCGTATCGTGCTAGGAGTTGCCCTAGCCGTACTGTGCTAGGATATTTCGGTATGATAGTTGGTGACCTAACCGTATCGAGCTAGGAGTAGCCCTAGTCATATCGTGTTAGGGCCATATATGTGACTGTTGTTGGCTTAGTCGTATCGAGCTAGGAGTAGCCCTAGCCGTATCGTGCTAAGATCTTCAGTTTCTTTTGGCGAGCTAGTGTAGCTCTTTTCTGTATGGCAGTGGATGTATTATAGTTTTATATGCAGTTGTGGTTGTTTCAGTATATTCTTTTTCAGTCAGCTATTTCCTTGTACTGCTTTATATATATCTAGGATGTAGAATCTTGCTGCTATATGTATATATCACTGCTGAGTTATTCATTTTTAATTATCATTTATTTTTATTGATCACCAGCATATTTAGGATGTAGAATTTTTCTTCCAGCATTATTCAATTATATTTACACTTATATGCCTTTCCTTGATTACTTGTTATGCGAGGCATGCTTCAGCCTCATTTCTTTGCCTTGTTTATACTATAGAGCATAGTCTATAGTTTACCTTTTTACTTGTGTTGCTTACTGCTCCTGTATTTACATATCATGCTTAGAAGTAAATGGTAAAATGGTGATATTATATAACCTTATTAAAAATTTAGCTTAAAATGTACTTAGACAATTGTCTAACCAGATTTTCTTTTTTTTTTTGCTGGGGCCCTACATTGTGAAACCGACAATGTCAGGCTTAGAGCAGTTTGAGGAGCCTGCACCCGAGGAGGAGCCTTACTTAGAGGAGGTGCAGCAGTTGGGGCCAGAAGATATCTAGTCATTTACTACTTGTGAGGATGAGTGGATTTTGAACATTTATTTTGTTAAATTTTAATTAATGTAATAATACAGGTACCTGTGACTGTGTGTTCAGATTTCACTATGCTACCTTTCTGAGTTATATTTCTCTTCTTATATACATTATGATGCTTGGATGTCATTTATTTATCGCTTCCGCACTCTGTATTTTTACTTATATAGTGACTGCTTGATTGATTCTGAGTTAACCTTTCTCTAATCAGGTGGATTGTGGAGTTTATCCTAATCCAATGCTAAGTGAGGGGTTAACCAGAGTGACACTCCACCCTTAATCTAAACCTATTGAGGGTTAAGGGTGAGGGTCCGCCACACCCCCCCGACAGCCAAAAACCTCCCATCCCGCATGGCAGTACGGGAAGACCCCGAATTTCCCCCTCCTGCCCTCGACACGTCCGTCTTGCCGGTCGTCATCTCCCCAAAATGCCCATAGCTGTTGGCCTGAGCCTTCTCTTCGGCATGAGCCTCCTCCCATTGCCAAGCCTTGGAAACCACCCCCATAGCTCCCTTGGACCTATAAATACCCCCTGGAGCTCATAGTGAGTCCCTTTGCTCACTATGAACCCCTAATTCTCAGCTAAGACCTCTCCTGAAGCCCCCTTCCCTCTCGGCGATTCTTGGAACTTCTGGAGCTAAGTGCCACTGATAGAGGGTGTGAGTCTGGTGTTTAGACCCCCTGTGAGCTCATGGTAGTCTTCTGGAAGCTCCAGCTACCTTAAATTCCTCTCGAACCGGACCTGTAACCCCATCTCCAAGGTACAGCCTTCTCCCATGGATTCCTTCGATCCATTTCCTCATCTGTCTCTGCATTGAGCCTCTGGATGTCGCCTAAGGAGCCATAGCCACTTAGGAAACTAGTTGTAATTATCGCCTGGGGCTGCGCTAGCTCGAATCGATCGTATCAATCGATTGGGCTAGCGGCCGAGCCATGGCTGAGTCCGAGTAAGGACCCAGCGATCGGCCGCGCCCCAGGTTATGAAACCTTAGGGGTTTGACTAGCCTCACCTCCCTGAAGGTGTAGGTATTGAACCCTGGCCGATTAATGGCCTCTGTGGGGAGAATTGTCTCCTCACAGTAAGCCTAAATCCCTCGTATCAAAGGCGTCCCGGGTGAGTAGCACCCCATCGATCAAGAGGGATCTAGATGGGGGTTCTTAGTCCAATCGATGCATCTCGACCCCAGGAACGTGTAGGGATCGAGTTGAGCCGTCGTCGTCGTCTGAATGCCGAGAATTTCAGCTCTGAATCTTGCCTGGGACGAACCCATCGAGAGGAAGATGATGACCCATTTTGGGCTGGGCTGACCCCGGCCCGTGCGGTTCTGATTTTGGGTCGCATATATTAATTAATTATCGGAAGGCATTTTTAAGGGTTATGCATTTAATTAATCAAATCCTATAGTTTTAATTTAAATAAAAGTACAAAATAAATTATTTAAACAACTTTGGTTATACTGATCCAAATGGTATGATCCAATATACCATTTGAATCTGAAAAATGCAATGAATCTAAATATAAAATAAAATCACAGATCCAATGGTTAAATTTAAAATAATTGATTAAACATTTTTTGTTTTTAATTAAATCATAATAAATTCAATTAATAACCAAATTAATTAATTAAGGGCTCAGATTGCTCACTAAATCCTAAAGAATAATTGGGGCCTCTTAAAAACAATTTTGGACGTTTAATTTTCTAATCACCCGTTAATTATCCTAATTAAAGATTAGTGAATTAAACCCTACATTAACCTCTGATTTTGGGTAAGTTAGTTTCCAATGTCATATTAAGTCTATTAGAACCCAAATGTAAGGTTGGATTGCCCTAAAGTGCCCTAATCTCACTAATCACCATAATTGGCTCAATTAAGTAATTAGTGCTAATTAAACTTAATTAGGTTATCAAAACCTAAAATATGTATATTTCACACTTCAGTAATCGATAGGAAACACATTAAAGCAGATTAGATTTAATTTGGATAACTAAACACAAAAATCCCAAAGTTTAGCCTTAAGAGGGGTATTTTGGTCATTTTGACCAAATGTGCTTAAATGCCCTTTAAACCTTGGAAATTTTAATAAACTACCCTAAGATAGATTAGCAATATTCTCTGAACTCTTAGACTAATAATAATGCTAATGTGGTCCTTAATTTAAGAAATCTTCAATTAAGCCCTAAGGAAGTCACTTGAGTTTAATGCTTAGTTCTAATAATTTCAATTGTTAAATATCACTTTAATAAGTTCAATTTAGTTAAATTATGAACTTAAATACCAAAAGAAATGCAATTGATGAAGTCCAAGTTAAAAACCTAGTTTAAGTCTAAAGTGATAAAAAAAAAGCAGTTATTAGATCTTAGACCTTATACTTTAAATCTTCTACTTGAATTAAACCATCTCCTTTAGAATTTCCTTAAATGATTGATTATTTAATCCCTTGAAATCTTTCATGTGGGTATAGGATGATTCAATCTATAAGATAATGAGATTATCTTAAAGACTGAATATAGATCTTAGATTCTCAAGTTCTTAATTGATTATTTTATCTTATAATCAGTAAAATAACTCATCACTAAGTTTTTAGTTCCTGAATCCTTCAGCTTCTAGGATTCCTCACCTTCAAATGGGTATTCAGTGTGAACCTTAAATCCTTAGTAGAACTTGACCTTGGGTTTAGGATTTGAACACCAAGGTGGAATTTAAACCCAAAGCCCTTGTCTCTTGATTTAGTCAGTCAAGATTTGGGTAAGAGAGCAAAATGCTAATAAATTAGATCATTGATTTAATTATTTAAACCTTATAGTCATCACATGATTTTGGATTAGAATTTGTTAAGTTCTAATATTAACTTTAAGGTCGTAACTCTGAGATTTTACTCGATAGCTGGATATTGGAGATTCTAAACTTGTATATTCTCAGAATAGTTAGATTAGTAAATTAGATAACCATAGATATCACATAAGTCTATATTGAGTCTCTTGCTTACTTTGACTAGATTGCTTGGCATACCTTGGATATTGAGCCTTATTCCTTAAGCATAATAGGAGAACTTAGGATAAAGATGATACATCCTAAGTTAGTGTTGAAATTGCATACCATTCTGTTATTATAGTAATTGCAGTTGGTAGAATATGTCCTAGCTTAGTCTGCCTCTTCAGTAGTAGTATTATATAAAATGGACTCAGACCTAGCAGATTTGGATGGCTAGGCTGGGGATTGATTGATTGATCTCATATTATGGAGGTCCTGTATGGCCTATTGGCTGGTATGACAGTACTATATCTTAGGCTTATTTCTAATTTAGCTGGATTGTTCAATATCATTTTTTATTTGCTTTGCCACATGCTTCAGTAGCCTTATTTTCAGTACTTGCTCGCTTTTATCACATGTCTCAGTGGTTTTACATAGATTGCTTTGCTTTTGCCACATGTCTCAGTGGTCTTCTTTACTTTTTCTTTCCTAAATCAGCATGTTGTATGTATACTCTTATGGATTACTTACATATATTGGCATGTTTAGGATGCTAGAATTGCATATTTGTTTTCGACATTTGTGTTGTTTATATACTCAGCATGTGTTAATACGATCATAAGTATGTTAGGTTCAAAATCGTATTTGCTGTTTCTTTTAGCTTTTAACCTTACCTTGTTTATTTCATATTGTATGTGACTTTTCATACTAGTTGCTGGTCATAAATGAATAATTTATAGTTACCCGTCTCTTCATAGCTTGTTGCACTCACTACTGCTTACATGTTTAGTTAAATTGAAATGTGATATCTTAAAATATTCAGTTCATTAAAATAGTCTAAAATATACTTAGACAATTGTCTAACTGTAACATTTTTCTTTTGTTGGTTGGGGCCCTGGCATTTGTGATACCGATAAATATCAGATTCGGACCTGTTTGTGGGTGAAGTCAGAGGAGACGAGCAGACTCCGAAGGAGGATCATGCTGTTGCTGCTTAGTTAGATTCTGATTTTCCTTTTTAGTGAGATTGAGAGACATTTGTATTTTCTATTAAATTTCAGTCTGTAATAATTAATTCTGGATGTATTTCATCTCTGCATTGTGACGAGTTACTATATTATTTTCCCTCTTTCTACTATGTATGCTTGTGGATGTTACCTTACTATTTATTGCTTTTGCCATTTTGATACTTGTATATTGATGAACATTATAGTGCTTGGTGACAAGTCCTTGGCTTAAGGCAGGTTGGGTTTACCTAACTTTACTTAAGTTGGGGATTTGCCACAGTTGGAGCACTGAACTTTCTTGTTGTCAGTACGGGGGCCCACATAAACTAAAATAAACTAAGCAAAATAGTAATACTGGGGAAGAGTTCACTAGTGTTCCACGAGCTCCTCCTGAATCTCCTGGGTGTCTTCATGACCTGGCTCAATATACTGCTCAAGATCTAGCAAATTATCGGATCCTAAAACTATCCCGTGTTTGACAATAAGTCTAATACATCGAAACTATTCTAACCAGTTCTAATTAATCATTTAACATTTACATAATGTAAGTAAATCTGTAGTAATACTGTAAAGGTAATTGAAGGTACAAAACTATATAAAATTATACAAAAATAAAGTAAAGTAAAATTATACTAGAAACTAAATATTGAAAATAAATAAAAATAATAATAGATTTAAAATTGAGTAATAGCATATAAAACTACTAAAATTATGCATCTGAATATACCACAATATTGTATATTACTGATATACAACTAAGATATCACTAAATAACTATGAGTCGTACAGTCCAGTGTATACATACATCCAGTTGAGAACTGCGATGCTGATGCATCCTGAAATTCCCCAGTCAATGTATGTAACATTTCATAACTCATAAATCATCACTGATACTCATACATATTGATATTCATACATCATGTGCATGCTCATGCTCATGCTTCTAAGCTACATGAGTTAAATCCATAAATCAGAAATATTTTGAAATTCGATAATGAATTCAAGATCTCCATTATGCAGAATCCTGCCAATAAGAAAGATTATGACTCCTAGACTCTAATCTTGATAATTGATTAAAGTTGAGAGTTTACTTAAAAATTATTAAATAAGAAGATTGTATATACATATTTAGCATGTTTGCAAGAAATGTGGCTCTTAACACTTAGTTTGATTAAGCCACCTAATAAAGTGATTTTAGGACTGATTGATTTACTCTAAGCGAGATTGTATCTGCCTAAGCCCGCAAGATAGCACAAAGATAAATCTTATTTAGAGTGACAACCATTCCTGAATACCACTGAAATAATCCAGTACTATGGGTATACTACTGAAAGAATTTAGTGCAAATATTAAATTGAGCATTACATAAAATTTTATGTGAAAATTAAATTTGAAAATTTGTCCTTTATAACATATACTTAAAATCTCTTATGTGCCTTAAAAATTTTGTGCCAACTATTAAAAATTAGGATCCTTGAATGCTTGTATTAGCTAAGTAGGTCTTAATAACCAAATTTGCATGAAACCTAAGTTCTTTAGATTTATAATCAAGTACTAACTGCTTTAGTTTGATTTAGAATTTGGTTAGTCTTAATTACCTTCTATTTTATATTACTTTATATTCCTATGCTTTTATGATATTATGATGTATTTTAAACTTTAATAATTATTTGGACACCTTGATATGCTTAAATTGACACTAAACTATATTTGAATATAAGAATCTTTAGAACTTGATTAAGTAAATAATATTAAATATAAACTTAAAATTTGCCATCAATAATTATAACAACCCAGGTTATTACTTGGCTCAATTAAGACTAATCTAAGTCTTAATCAAGGTTCTAATTCACTAATTAAGTAATTTAGAACTCATTCCTGAAACCTAGGTCAACTCAGAAGTCAACTGAGTCAAATCAAAAATTTTGGAAAATCTCAAACCCTAGAAAATTGACTTTTTATCTAGACCTCAAATTGAAAATCTGACTTTGCCATTGTGTTCAGAACACCCAAATTAGTTAAGGGTGAAATTTTGGAGGCATTTGGAAGTCTTTGGATTTTCATCGAATATTTTAATAATATTTAAATACCTAAAAATTCAAATAAATTAATACTCGTCAAAATGAAAATCTGAGTGCGCCGTTGTGTTCCTCACCCTTCAATTAACTAAGGGTGATTTATTGGAAATTTTTGGGATGCATTTAATAGGATAAATTTAATTAATTAAATCTGCATTTTATGAATTTAATAATAATATTTTTAAATAATATTTAACGGTGCCATCTGCATCTAATTTTCCGTCTCCTGTTTGCCGTTCAATTGGACGGCCATTTTTGACCGTTCGATCAGGAATCGAACGGTCGAGCCGTCGTCCCTTCCGCGTGAAGGACGCGTGTTGGGGTTAGGTGCGTGTCACGTTGCAGAGACCTCCGCGCGTCACTCTCCTCACCTCCTGCCGCTTAGCACCGCTCGCAGACACCATTAAAATCCTTAATCGGGCCTTCCTCATCCATTTTTCTCTCTTAAGATCCTGTGGTAGGCCCAGATTTTACCGATCAAACCCTAGTTCTCTCCTGCCGTTCGCATCGAGGTACCTCCTTCACCTCCTATCCTTTCATCTATGCGTTTTGCAAAACATTAACGATTGTATGCATTTCATTTCGGGCTGTGACCGATCGAAACTCCGTTCGATCGATCAAGAATCGCACAATCGAACCCTAAGTCGCGAGGGAGAAGACGTCGTACAAAGGATTTAATCAACGGCCAAGATTAAACCGTGGATCATGACTCATCTCTAAACCGTCCGATCCTAATTAGTTTAAGTTTAATTGTTTAGGTTTCTCCTAAATCTAACCTAATCTAAATAATTTAAGCCTAATCATTTTATTTTAAACCATAAACTTTATTCAATCGTTCTGATCCATCCATTTTAAGATCAGATTGATTTGGATCGCAGATCTTAGACCAATTTTAACCGGTCTATTTTTTTTTTCCCGGACCAGTCAAATCGGTCCTGGGATTCGAACCGGCATGCCTCTGTAGCGCGGGGCCCACCGCTGTCATGAAAAACTGACACGCTGCCAGGTGGGGCCCACCGATGCTCCCTTCAGCCACGGATCGCTGACGTGGCACTGTGGCTGTGGGACCCATCTGCTCTCCTTCGGCGAATCCGGTCATGACACTTGTACCTGCAGAATTAAAATCATTTATATATATATAATTATATAACAGTTAATTATAATTAAATTAATTATATATATATATATATATTATAACAACAAATTTATTTAAATTAAATAAGCAGTATTAATTAATTAATTAAATACTAAACTTTAAACCTTAATAACTCTTAAAATACACATCCAAATTATGCAAATAAATATATCAAATTGATCAGAAAAATAAGAGAAATGTATTGATGCCAATAATTTTGCATTTGGATTTGTATTTAGCAAAGTGATATTTTAGGGTATTAATTAAATTCTAAAAATGTCACAAAACTTGTTTAGCTCATAACTTTGTATACATTGACCCAAACATATTGAATATGGGTCTTAAAGTGATCAGAAAACCCTAAGGATTATTTTGGTAGTATTCATCTTGCTGTTTGGACTAGGATTTGACTAATGACATTTAGGACCTAACCCTAATAACCCTAATTAACCCTAGAATTTCAATTGACCATAACTTGGTCAATTGAACTCCAGATTGAATGATCCAAAGGTCCTTTTAGATTAGAAAAACCTAAGTAACGGTAATCTATAAAAATATTATAGATCTAATGGTTAGATTTGCTAATCACCCTTAATTACTCTAAATGTTGATTAGTGAATTTTAGCAAATCTAGTAACTCAAATTGATGATTTAAGTTTCAAATGACTCATAGAACCATTTAGAATCAATCTATAAGTTTGGATTAGTATTTGAGTGATTAATTTTGCTAATCACTCACTAATTACCCTAAACCCTAATTAGGTCTTAACTTAGTCAAATTAGGTCCAAATTGAGCTTACCACATGTCATTATGATCAGTGGACTAATTGTAAACCATAGCCACTAATTTTGCTTAATTTGGACACTAATTGGCAAAGTTAGGATTTTTGACCTATAATTAAGAATCCCTTAATTAACCTTAAACCCTAGATCTTGTATTGGCCATAACTTGGTCAATACTTATCAGAATTTAGCAAATTTAGATTCTATGAAAAGCTTAAATAGTAAAGAACAATAATCTGAAAGAAAATTTAACTTTTATTTAGTCAAATTACTAATTTGCTCTTATGAGTTAAATTTACTAATTTGATCTCATATGGCTTAATAATCACTCAAAATTAATTTAGTTGCTATTTAATCTTACATTAGATAGTAAGAAATACTTTCCAAAAGAAAATTTTAGAATTTAGGCCCTAGATTAAAATTTGGTCTTTAAACCCTTAAGTGGGGGCAAAATGGTCATTTTGCCCAAATTTAGGGTTTAGCTATCAAAAGCCCTAAAATCATTTTATAATCCTATTAATCAGTAATTATAATGATTTATAGCTGAAATTAATTGAATTCAAGTCTAAATTAGATTTTGATTAAAAATCTCAAAATTTTGCTCCTTAAGAAAATTCATAAGTCCTAAGTGAGTGTTCTCATGTTCCGTACTCATTCTTAGATACATCCTTAGGTCTTATAACATTAGTTAGGATGTGTGTCTTGAGAGATACTCTTAGTAATTAAGAGCCTTAATTCTTAAGATTAGGAATAGATCTTAAGTTAGAATTCATCTATTGAGTAAATTGGGTTACTCAATAGGTAAAACCTTGAGTTTTCTAGTTTATAGATTTTCTTAGTTTATTAAATGATTATTTGATCTTTAAACCGTAGAATTAGGAATAGAGAATCTATCCTAATGAATTGATTTATCATTAGGACTTACCTTAACTTAATCTGTGAGATTTGGGTTCTAAACTTAGACCCTTAGATTATACTTTTAGATTAAGTGATTAGACATCATCATCTGAAGTCTAATTCTTAATCTTTTCATCTTGATTTGGCTAATCAAGATAAGGTTGGGATGAATTAAAATACAAAATTAGGTCGATGATTTATTTATTTTAACCAAATAGTCATCTTTTGATTAAGTTATAATTAGGACTTGGCCAGTCCTAATTATCTTCAACTAGTAGGATTCGTGATTCTAAGTTACAGAATGTGTAAGAATTAATGATTCTGAAACTTATGTAACTTAGAGTAGATAGAACGAATAAAGTAGATAACAATGGATATCACCTATATTTTAGATAGAGTCTCTTGCTCACTTTGATTTTGATGCTCCGCATTCTTTGATTTGAGCCTTACACCTTGAACATATATTATGTACATAAGATATTTGATAAATACCTTATGTTAATTTGGAACATTTATAAGCAGCATGGTGTTTTCGTTTCACAAGTGGTTTGTAAGGTGTAGCTTGATTAGTATACCTCTTCGATCAACTCGTTCGGGGTCGGCAACCTTTCGAGGGTTTAATGTCCGACAGTTTATTGGCCATGCCTAGTCCGAGTGATAGGATGTATAGACTATAGAGTCAGGATTCTGATATGGATATAGTAATTTAAGTACACTTACATTCAGTTCTGTTTTAGCTCATCAGGCTAAGAGTTTTCAGTAATGTTCAGTTCAGAGTTTCTTAGCTCATCAGGCTAAGATTTGCTGAGTTCGTGTTCAATTCAGGTGACTTATATAGTCACTATAGTTTTAGTTTACAGTTACTGTTTTACTTGTATATTCTGCATTTCAGCACTATTTTACTTACAATTTTCCTGCACTTGTTTCTATATAGGATGTTAGTTTTACTTACTGTTTTCATATGCTCACCTAAGATGTTAGTTGTTTTCAGTTTTATACTGTTCAAATTATATATGTCACATAGCATATTCTGTTAGATCATAAGCATGTTTAGGTTATACTTTTCTTACAGTTTTGTTTAGTCTTTTGCTTACCTGTCTTTGTTGCAGTTGCTTAGAGGAGGTATGTATTACTTTCTAGTTGCTTTAGTTATAAACTATTTGTTTATAATTTTATTACTGTTCTTTTTGTACGCTTTTCTGCACCTATTTTGCTCAGTTCTGTTCTTATGGTGATATCTATTTAACTTAATAAAATTGTTTGCCCTAAAATATACTTAGACATATTATCTAACCAGTTTTTCTTTTGTTGGCTGGGGCCCTACCATTATGAAACTAATAATGGTAGGTTCTGAGTTTGTTGGAGCAGCAGATCCAGTAGAGAGCTTGCCATTGGAGGAGGAGCCCGTTCCTAAAGATCTGTAGCTTTAGTTTCTTTTGCTTGTGAGATTGAGAGTTTCCTTTCAGTTCTTTTAAACTTATTAAATGTTATAATAATACAGGTTTATATTTCTCTTTCAGTACTTAACTTATTATGTATTGTTGTATTTATACTGTATTGGATGGATGTTATATTCTTATTGCTTCTGCACTATGAGTTCATGTATAGTCATTTAGTGATAATTCTAATGTATTAAATGGCAAAGTCCTTAGTTAAATTAGATTAGAATGTGTGTCTAATCCAATCTTAAGTGGGGACCTTGTCATTTGGTGACCTCTCCACCGTAATCATGTTAACTTAAGGGTTAACAGGACCACGGCGGGGCAGGGCCGCCACAATAATACACCAATAATATATTAATTTGTCAATGATATATAGACTAACCATGGGTCTTAATTTTGGTAAGGTTAGGGGTTAAATCCTAACTTGTCTTGATTAAGATCTAAACCTTAATTACTTAATCAATTAATTTGATTGTAAGATAATTCATTTGACATTATTCCAATAATGCATCTGATTTAGTGTTAGTCTTAAATTATTGAATTAGAAGTGTTAAGGTTAATATTAAATCTACGTGATTGAATCATTTGAATCTAAATTTTAGATCTTTGATTTTCTCTTATATATGACTATCACCATAAGATGAATAATAAAATTATAATAATTTATGAAATAATCTAGCTCTAATAATATCTTTAATTTCATCCCATAATTGTATAATAGAATAAGATCGGATGAATTTTAATCATATAATATGATTACTTTAATCCAAGACTAATAAGTAAATCTTGAATGTTAACTTAAGAAATAGAAAAGTGAGATCTGAAAGGTCTTATTATAGGATCATTCTTGAAATACTTAAAAACTTTAAATATTGATACATTAAGGTAGGAAGAACTTTTGTAGCTCATTAAGGTAGAATCTTAGATGATCCTTCATAACTTTAGAAGTTGATCTTGACATCTTGTGGTAGGAACCACCTAAAGCTCTTATAATAAAACTTCTCCATTGCGGTAGAAATTAACATTTAGTGATCTTTTTTTTTTACATTCTTGAAGCCTTGTGTAGAACTCACCCATTTAGAGTAAAAATTAATAGCTTTGATAAATTTTTGTTGGTTAAATAAAATCTTCTAAACTTAGATTATTAGTTGGGTATTATAATAACCCTAGGTTATTACCCTATTAAATTCTAGCATAATTGAGTATTCATTTTGATCCTAATACTTTTAGGATATCAAATTAAGCTTATCTTAAAAATTTGAAGTCAATTGGATTCCCCTAAATCTATAATTGCATTTTGATCAATCTAGATGCCCTAGATTAGATCTAAAATATCTTGATCTCAGAATTAAAATTTGATTACATTTTCGAATTCCTCACCCCCAAATTAGGTAGGAGCGAAAATTTGGAATAATTTGAGAATCATTTAGACCATAATTTATATTTAATTAAAATGGTTTAATTGCATAAAAGGGTTCCTAATCTTTTCAAATTGCAAATATATCCCTAAAACTAAAATAACAGCCCGGATCCGCTGTGCGGACAGCAGACGATCCGCTGCGGAGCCCGGGTTGCGCGACAGCGGGATCCCATAAATCTAACCGTCGCGCTTAAATAATCGATTGCTAAGATTAGATCCCGCAGAATCCAGGGATCATCCATCAGATGCGCCCCGTAAATCCTACATTGTGGATCAAATCGGATCCGGCCGTTAGGATCCGAAGGATCAGGATCGTTTCGCGATCCTGATAGATCCATCAGACGGCCCCCAGCGCACTCACATTGTGGATCTTCGTCTTCGCCACGCTCGCGACCGACCGAGGAAATCCTGCAGATTCTGGACAGCCTGGCATGTCCCCCACTACTAGTTCCACCTCAGCATGCCATTGGGGATCTTCCCTCAACGGCATATTGGTTCTAATCGGGCCTCGTGACCCGGCCGAGCTCAATTAGGAAAATTAAGAGCTCAGCTATGGCCCGATCTCTCGGGTCTTTCCTATCCAAGCCAACCCTCTGTAAGCTTCCCTAAGCTCGTTTGAGGCTATAAATAGCCTCAGCAATCCTCCCTCTGCTCATTTACTGCTTAATTGAGTTCAATTCTCCACTGTTTCCTCTCCGTCATTGCCGTCTGTCCGAGCTTGCGTAGACGATCCAGGAGCTCCCGAACTGCTGATAGTAGGCTCTCCTGGTGTTCAGAATCCTTTGCAGCATCGGGAACCTCAGCTAAAGCCAGCAGAGCCCTTAGTCGATCGTCCCAAGCTCCCCCGTCAAACCAGGTACCCATCTTGCAGGTTACGAGCCAATGAGGCTCGGACCTCCCTTCCTTTGATGCGTATTGTAGTTTCAAACTCACAGCTATCGTAATCTAGTCCTAAGCTAACCCCAATCGGTCGAATCGATCAATCGGGCTAAGTCTTTTTAGGAATGCCTCGGGTGAGTAAGGTCCCAGTATTCCAGCCCACCTCAGGCCCTCAGACCAGGGGGCTTTGATCCATCTCACCTCATTAAAGGTGTAGGGATCGAGCCTTGGGTCTGGCATGGCCTCTATAGGGAGAATTGTCTCCCCACATTAGCTCCATTAAGGGAGCCCTTGGGTGAGTAAGGTTTGGCAGATCCGGACCACCTCACAGGGGACTTCAAGTGTCTATCGATGCGTCTCGGCTAGGGGATCGATTCTCGATTGACCCAAGGCCAAGGCGTGCACTCTAGATGGAGAATTTTGACGTCTAGGGTTTCTCGGATCAGCTTTTGTCGAGAGGAGTCGGGGCGGGGATGAAGACCCTGTGCGGGTCGGGTCAGCCCGTGACCTGCACGGTGCGACAGTCCCGAGTCTTCGGGCCTCGGTCGACCCGTGCAGTTCGGCTAATGGGCCGAGCCCGTTTTAATTAAATCCGATTAATTGAATTTATTTTCCTTAATGAAAATAATCAAAATTAATCCAATCATAGGAAATAATTTAAATAAAAATATATAATATATTAATTAAATAACTTTTAATATACTGGTCAAAACCCTATGATATCATATATGAAATTGTTCAAAAAATTCTCAGGGATCTAAATATAAAATAATATTGAACATCTAATAGTTAGATTTTCCATTTTTACTTAATTATTGTAGATCTTGATTAGGGTTGATTAGCAATTATACTTAACCAAATTGTATATTTAGGGTGCCATTAGTCTCCTTATGAAGAGTATAATGAATGTGCTAAGTGAATTGTTTTTCTGATCTTTGTATTTTAATTTATGCCCTAATCTTATTAAACCATGATTAGTGAAAATTAGGGTTTGTAGATATTGGATCTTAGCAAACTTAGTCTCTGATTATTTGTATTATTAAATAGAACTTATGTGCCCATTTGTATGAAATTTTGATGGCTAAATTTGTAATTAGGTGCTAATCATTTTGAATAGATTTAGGGTTTCATTAGTCCTAATTACTTTCTGTTTTTATAAATTTTCTATTAATATGCTTTATAACAGTAAGGTAAATGTATGTAAACCATGTATGTTAATTCATAATGTATAACTTGAATAATCCTAAGAAAATTAGAGAACTTAATCATCTTAATTAACTTAAGAAGTCTTAAGACTTTAATCAAGCCATTAAGACTTGATCTAGGTCTAAGATTGCCACCAATAATACATACCTAATTCACTGATTTAACATTTGAACTATAAATAAACACTTGATCTTAATTGGACATGAGTAGGGGTTAAACCCTAACCTGTTTAATTAAGATCCAAACTCTTAAACCTTAATTAAATGGACATGATTATAAGATAATATAATTAACATTATTCCAATAATGCATCTGATTGGATATTGATCTTAAACATTTGGATTATACATATTAAGGTTAATAATAAACCTATGAGATTGCTTAATTTGAATCTGAACTTTAGATCCTTAATTTTCTCCTAAATAAGACTATTAGCATAATAAGAATAATAGAACAATATTAATTGAACAAGTGATCTAACTCTATTAATATCCTTGATTTAAATCTCATAATCTTAGAATAAGCTATGATCAGATGACTTAATCATCTGATCTGATCATTCTAAATCTAAATGATAAGTAAAAGCTAGAGTGTTAGCATAAGAGTTAAGAGTGTGAGATCTTAAGTATCTCAACACAAGATCATTTCTAAAATATTTTAAAGACCTAAATTTAAATATACATTGAGGTAGGAGTACTTTGCATAACTTATTGAGGTAAAAGTTTAGATGATCCTTTAACTTTAGAAGTTGATCTTAACCTCTCGTGGTAGGAATCATTTAAGATATTAGAATGACACCTTTCCATGTGGTAGAATCTATATAGAGTGATACTTGATCATATTTTCTTGGAGCCTCATATAGGACTTACCTATTTAGTATAAGAAAGTATAGTCTTGATAAATCCTTATTAATTAAATAGAGTTGTGTGAACCCAGATTATTAGTTAGTGTAGTATGGTATACCCATAGTAGTAGTTTTCCTTAGGAGTATTCAAGATTTGTTGATTTACTCCAATGTGGACTTATGAGCAGGTGTTATCCTGAGGGATTAGTTGAATGCAATCCTGTTAGAGTAAATCTCCTAAGACTAAGAGTGTATTAAATGGGTACTCATTCCTTAGTTTGATTGAAATACAAATCGCCAATGGACGATGCCTCCTAGCGAAGACCGCTTCAATAGATGTGGCTCAAACAAACTAAAAAATTAGATTCACCTTTTTTAAGACACTAAGTGTGATTATGAGTAGGGTGTCTTACTAACTTAACTTGAGATACAAATCGCCAACGAGCGATGCCTCCTATCGAAGACCTCTTCGTTAGGGTGGCTCAATCAAACCAAGTGATAAGAATCACCTTTCTTGCAAATGTGCTAAATATGCATATAAAATCATCCCATCTAATGGCCTTTAAATAAATCTTCAACTTTAACCAATTATCATTCTAAAAGCTAGGAGTCAGAATCCTTTTAGCAGGATTCTGCACGGTAGAGACCTAGAATTGAGTATTGGTATTCAAAGTTTTGTGGATTTCTAAATTTTACTCATATAGAATAGAAGCATGAGCATAAACATGAGCATGAGTTTGAGAAATTATTTCAGTAATGATGCATGAGTATCAGTGATAAATTATGGGTTACGAAATATTGCATACATTAACTGGGGAATTTCATGATGCATCGGCATCACCGTACTGTTATCCCATCTGGGTGTATGCATACATTGGACCGTACGACTCAGCCTTTCAGTGATAGTTCCGTTACATACCGTGGCTGTAGCGCCCCACCCCGTCGCCGTGCGCAAAAAGAAGTAGTCATAATTAAGTTCGGCGACGGAACGGTGCGCCACTCGGGGAGAAATAACCCGTCTCCCCGAATAGCTGAAAACTAAGCCCATCTGAGGGGCTGCTGACTCAACCTCAAGTGGGGTTGAGAGCTAATACTTAAGATAATAGTAGTATTATTATCCTAAGTATTAGACAAATACATACATTAGATTTAGAATACAATATGAATCTAATATATGTATAAAATATCAGCATTTCTAGCATGCTGATCACATCACAATACTAAGTATAAATAGTATAAAAATAGAGTGCGAAAGCTTAAAGCAGACATCCAGAATCATTCATCACAGAAGCTGTAGAAAACATTCATCTCAGAAAAGAAAAGAAAATACATCCAGAATTATTACAAATAATTTACTGGAATACTGAAGTAAAACTAGGTACTGAACTAAAAATACTAAGCAGAAAGTAAAGCTGGAGGAGAATCCACTAGTACTCCGCAAACACCTCCTGAAACTCCTGGGTGTCCTCCTGACCTGTCTCAATATACTGCTCAGGATCTAGCAAATTGTTAGATCCAAAAGTACCTCGTGTTAGACAATAAGTCTAACACATCGAAACTATTCTAAACAGTTTTAATTATTTACTTAACATTTACATAATATGTATAAAACTGCAAGAAAACTGTAACATATCTGAAAATATAAAATTGTATAAAACTGTACAAAATTGAAGTAAAATAAAATAAAATTGAACTATAACTGAATACTGAAAGTAAACCAAAAACAGTACTGAATCTAAAACTGAGTAATCATCTGTAAACTATGCTGTATGTCACTGAAATTGTGCATCTGAATATGTCTCAACACGGTATGCTACTGATATGCTACCAAAATATTACTAAACTATTATGAGCAGTACGGTCCAATATCTACATACACCCTGTTGGGAATACTATTTATTGATGACACTGATGCATCCAGAAATTTCCTCGTCAATGTATGCAACATTCTATAACTCATAGATCATCACTGATACTTATACATCATTCTGATTATCATACATCATTCTGATATTCACACATCATGCTTATGCTCATGCTCATGCTTCTAAACTATATGAGATAAATCTAGAAAATACTATAAAATCTGATAATGAATCCAAAGTCTCCATTGTGCAGAATCCTGCTAAAAGGATTCTGACTCCTACAATTCTAACTTTGATAATTGGTTAAAGTTGAGAGTTTGCTTAAAAAATATTAGCTGGGATAATTGTATACACATATTTAGCATATTTGCAAGAAAGGTAGATTTAACCCATAGCTTATTTAAATTGTACTTATCGAAGCGCACTACAATAGGAGGCAGGACCCGGTCACAGTTTATATCTCAAGCTAAGCTGTTAAATGTCTTAATTACAAGCATACTTAGTGGTCTACATAAAGTGACTTAAAATACTTAGTTTGTTTAAATTGCACTTATCGAAGCGCACTATGATAGGAGGCAGAACCCGGTCGCAATTTATATCTCAAACTAAGGATCCTGTTTACTAATTATAACACTCTTAGTCTTGGAAGATTTACTTTAATGGGACTATATTCGACTAATCCCGTAGGATAGCACCTGGTCATAAATCCACATTGGAGTGAATCATCCAATCCAGAATATTACTGAATTAATGTGATGACCCACTTAAGTAGTAATAAGTGAAACTCTTAAACATCAAGGCGCCTTTTTAGATAACAGTGGAATTCCTGATAAGAACTCCAAAGTTAAGCGTGCTCAGGTGGGAGCACTCCCAGGATGGGTGACCTGCTGGGAAGTTATCTTCTGAGGGCAAAACCGTGAGGCCTTTCAGGCCAAAGCGAACAATACCTTGGTGTTAAGAGTTTGGACTGTTACAAAAATCGTGAGGCCTTTCAGGTCAAAGCGGACAATAGCTTAGTATTAAGAGTTTTGAATGTTACAAATAGTATCAGAGAAAACCATAGGGTGTCAGATATGAGCTAAATGCCATACAAGGCAAAGTACCACTTCATGTGAGCAGCCTCTTGAACCCATGATGGTTAAAGTGCTATATAGTTGTGGGTACCTCTTGCACCTGTAGGGGTCACCTCTAGTCCTATCTACCCAATGGATAGTTCTTGGATCTGTGTGTGAATACTGATGAGAACGTCAGTTATTTAAGTTGGGGAGATTGTGATGACCCACTTAAGTAGTAATAAATGAAACTCTTAAACATCGATGTGCTTTTTCAGATAATGGTGGAGTTCCTGATAAGAACTCCAAAGTTAAGCATGCTCAGGTGGGAGCACTCCCAGGATGGGTGACCTTCTGGGAAGTTATCTTCTGAGAAAAAAACCGTGAGACCTTTCAGGCCAAAGCGGACAATACTTTGGTGTTAAGAGTTTGGACTGTTACAATTAATCCAGTAATATGTGTATACCCTACTATACCCAACCAATAATCTGAGTTCAGCATATTCTATTTAATCGATAAGGATTTATCAAATATATTAATCATTATTCTAAATAGGTGTATCCTACACAAGGCTCCAAAGATGTGATCAAAGGATCACTCAACATAGGTTGCTACCACGAGGAATGAGTCACAATCTAAGTACTTTAGGTGATTCCTATCGCAATGTATCAAGTTCAACTTCTAAAGTTTTGAAGGATCAACTAGGTTTCTACCTCAATAAGTTACAAAGGTCCTTCCTACCTCAATGTTTCATTAGTTAAGGTCTTCAATCATTTCAATGACGAATCCTATAGTAAGTCCCTTAAGATCTCACTCTTCTACTTTTTAAGGTTTACTTGCTATACTGAGGTTAAGTGATCAGATCATATGATTAAAATTTATTTGATCCTTTCCTATTCTACAATCATGGGATAAAATCAAAGATCTTATTAGAGTTAAATCATTGCATAAATCATTACAATTTTATTTCCATCTCACGCTAATTATCTTATATAAGAGAAAATCAAAGATCTAAAGTTTGGATTCAGATGGTTCAATCACACATATTCAATATTATCCTTAGCACTTTTAATTTGATAATTTAAGATCAATATCAAATCATATGTATTATTGGAATAATATCAATTAAATTATCTTATAATCAAGTTAATTAATTAAGAGATTAAGGTTTAGATTTTAATCAAGATAAGTTAGGGTTTAACCCCTAACATTTCTACTATAAGACCAAATATTAATTTAAATGTCAATGACAAATTAATGTATTATTAGTGTATTCTTGATGTCAAACTTTAGGTTTGGATTAAGTATTATCTACTTAATCAAATTATCAAGATTCTTATGTTCAAGTTTAGTTTACATATCAAGATGTCCCATTTAAATGTAAATTTTCTAACATACATCATAATATCATAATAGCATATAAATGGAAAGATGACATAAAATAATAAGGTGATTAATGCTAATCAAATTCTAAAATAAATAAAAGGATTATCACTTAATCACAATTCTAAGAGATCTAAGTTTCATGCTATTTGGTTGTTAAACTATACCTAATTAATACAATCAATTAAGGTTATAATACTTATTCTTTAGCATAACATATGTTTAAGATTCATAGTAGATATGAGGGCTAATTTATAAGTGACAAGTTTCAAATTCAACTTTCATATAAAATTTTATGCAATATTCAATTTTAGCTAAAATATGTTTAAATTTAGTATAACTTAGCCCCACTAGGGTCCTAGGGGTCTTAAAATATGAAAATAGTAAAATTTTGGCCATTTCAGCCAAAACTGGGCAGTTTTCTGGAATTTTTGGAAATTTTGCAAATTCGGGCGCTGCAGCGCGCTGAAGCGCACTTTCCGCGCGGCAGCGCGCGGTAGTGTTTTCTGCTCTGAGGTACACAGTGGCCCGCTGTGGTCCGCTACGGCCCGCTGTAGCGCGCTAGGGCGCGCTGTAGCGGTCTGATTTGTAAAAATCACTGTTCAATTAATTTGTTTTGTCATTTCCTAAATTCTAAAATATTTTCACTATAGTCCGCTGCAGCGCGCTACCGCGCGCTGTAGCGACCCATTTTGCAAATCATTGTTCAATTAGTTTTATTGGCCATTTTTCTATATTTTCATGAAATGCCGCTGCATATCGCTGCAGCGCGCTACAGCGCGCAGTAGCGATTCATTTTGCAAATTACTATTCAATTAGTTCAACGTGCATTTTTATATGTTTTCCCTAAGTTTTTCTGTCCGCTGTAGCGCGCTGCAATGGCAGACGATGATTTTGCCAGGTGCGAAACCCGTGAGGGCCATTTTTTAAGCTTAATTACTCTCAATCCAGAGAGTTTCATGAGTGGTGCTATATATCAATGGAAAGGTATTTCCGATATCTTTCCATCGACACCAAAATCAGCATGAACGGAGTATCCTAGCTATACTAAAAATGATGATAAATACAAGGGTATGCAGAATAGACAAAAACAGAGCATATTTTTGTGAGTTCTTAAGAGCCTTAATGACTTTCATACATGCATATGGACTTCCAAGGCTGCATTCTAACATCATAATATCATAAGAAAGATAATGAGATGAACAAGAGGGTACTTTTGACCTTGCAAGAGGAGGAGAAGGAAAGTTCCATCTCCTTTAAGACCTTAGAGATGAGCTCCTTCCTTCAGCACTAAGGACTTGGCAATGTAGGGAAAAGATATGAGAAATTTTTTAGCAAGCATGAGAAGAGGGGCTGAGCTCTCCTTTTAAAGGAGGAGAGGGGAGGGGAGTCCTCATCAT
Organism: Gastrodia elata; assembly: GCA_016760335.1. Taxonomy (NCBI): domain Eukaryota; kingdom Viridiplantae; phylum Streptophyta; class Magnoliopsida; order Asparagales; family Orchidaceae; genus Gastrodia; species Gastrodia elata. The sequence continues at coordinate 25,179,172 of CM028679.1, read as the reverse complement.
GTCTAAGGGGCTAGAGGGGTAGAGCCATCATGCTTGAGCATTAATGGATGACATGGCTTAGGGAGGAAGGGGGAATGGCCAGCCAAAATACATGGGGGGGCTATCAGCCAAAAATAATAAAGATTTGAGAAAATTGCAAATAAGGGATCGGATAATTACATAATGATTTTCCTTAATTATTTAAAAATTATGATTTTTGAAATGCGCTCCGAAAATTCCAAAAATTCACCCCTAGCTAATTTGGGGTGAGGAATCCAATGGCAAAGTCGGATTTTAATTTCGACGATTATTTAATTATCATATTTTTCGATGCATTTAATTATATTAAAATATTTGTGAAATTTCGACGACTTCCAAATGCGTCCAAGACATCACCCCTAGCTAATTTGGGGGTGAGGATTACAACGGCGAAGTCGGATTTCGATTTCAATGTCAAAATAAATATCTCAATTTTCTAATTAATTAAATATTAAAATAATCCAAAATATTAGATTTAGCTCCGAATTGCTCCAAACATTCAGGGTTTGGTTCTAATGACTAGATGAATTTGATGAAATGATGATTACAATACGATTAAACTAAATTCAAGCTGGATAACAACCGTGGGTTGTTACAGTGGCATACCATATTGTGATATATTTGGGTGTATCATTCCAATAACATATAGTACAGAATTGGATATTTTTCATATTGATTTGTGAGCTTTTGATATTTTTGTTTACTTTCAATATTCAGTTTGATGCAATTTTACTTTACTTAGTCCTTATAGTTTCAGTTACATAGTGCCTTTATTATTATTTTTTACAGTCATGTTTACTTTACTGTCTATTGCATTTATTTTAGAACTATTTAGTTAGTTGCAATGTGTTAGACTTCTTGTCTAACACGGGGTACTTTTGAGATTCGATAATTTGCTAGATCCCGAGCAACTTGTGGAGACAGGGAAGGAGGACCTACAGGGGACCCAGGAGGAGTACATGAAGCCTTAGTGGATCAGCCTTCCACCTTTTACTTACGGCTTTATTTTCAGTACTTCATATAGACTTTGCTATTCATCTTTTAAATCAGTTTGTAATAATTCTGGATGTATTTTTCTTTTTTTTTCTGAGACGAATGTTTCATACTATTTTCTGTGATGAATGTATTCTAGATATTTTGCTTTAGCTTCCGCACTATGTTATACTACTATACTTAGTATTGTGATGTGATCAGTATACTGGAAATGCTAATATATTGATAATATAAATTGGATTTATATTTACCTCTTTAAATTCAATGTACATATTAGTATAATACTTAAGACAAATAATATAGTCTTATTTTAAGTATTGACTCTCGGTCCTACTCTTAGGTTAGAGTCAGCAGCCTTCAATGTGGCTCAGTTCCTTCTGTCCTATCCAGGAAGATGAGTTTTGTAAGCTCGTCCTCCCGAGCAGCGCACCGCTCCACCGCTGGTTATAACTATACCGTTCTTTGCGCGCGGCGACGGGGCGGGGAGCTACAGATATAGTAGGGTATACCCATAGTACTTGATTATTTCAGTAGTATTCAGGAATATATGAGTCACTCTAAGTAAGATTTATCTCTGTGGTATCCTGTGGGCTTAGGCGGATACAATCTCGCTTATAGTAAATCAATTAATCATAAGAGTGTTATAAATAGGGACTCGTTCCTTCATTTGATTAAAATACAAATTGTCATCGGGTGATGCCTCCTAGAGAATATTACTTTAATAGTGTGACTTAAACAGACTAAATAATTTGAGACACCCTCTTTAAGACACTAAGTGTGATTGTGAGTTAGGCATCTTAATGACTTAGCTTGAGATACAAATCATTATCGGGTGATACCTCCTATCGTATATCTCTTTATTAAGGTGGTTTAATCAAACTAAGTGCTAAAAATCATATTTTTTACAAATATGCTAAATATGTGTATACAATCTTCCCATCTAATGCTTTTTAAGTAAAAATCTCAATTTTAATTAATTATCAAAACTAGAATTTAGGAGTCAGAATCCTTTTAGCAGGATTCTGTACAATGAAGACCTTGAATTCATTATCGGATTTCAAAGCATTTCTGGATTTCTGAATTTAACTCATGTAGCTTAGAAGCACGAGCATGAGTATAAGCATGATATATGAGTACCATTAATAATGTTTAAGTATCAGTGATGAATTATGGGTTACAGAATATTGCATATATTGACTAGGGAATTTTAGGATGCATCGGCATCGCATTAAACTGTATTCCTAACTAGATATATGTATACATTGAACCGTACAACTCATAGCAGTTCAGTGATATTTTGTTTGCATACCAGCAGTATATAGTATTGTGGCATATTCAGATGCATAATTTCAATGTCATACAGCATAGTTTTACATACTATTACTCAGTTTCAGATCCATTACTATTTTTGTTTATTTTTAATATTCAGCTTGTAGTTCAACTTTACCTTACTTTACTTCAGTTTTGTATAGCTTTATACTTTCAGTTACCTTTATATTTTTTCTTCAGTTTTATTTACATTATGTAAATGTTAAGTAAATAATTATAACTGTTTAGACTAGTTTCGATGTATTAGACTATTAACACGTGGTACTTTTAGGATTCAGTAATTTGCTAGATCTAGAGCAGTTAATGGAGCTAGATCAGGTGGATACTCAAGAGATCTAGGAGGAGTTCATTGAGTACTAGTAGACTCTTCTCCAACATTATTATTTTGGTTAGTTTATTTCAATTCAATGCTTAGACTTTATGTCTGTATTTTATTAAATAGTTTGTAATAATTCTGGATGTATTTTTCTTTTTTTTTTATGAGATGAATATTTCATTCAGCTTCCGTGATGAATATTTCTGAATATTTGCTTTAGCTTCTGCACTCTGTTTATATACAACTTATACTTAGTATTGTGATGTAATCAGTATACTAGAAATATTGATACCTTATACATATATTGGATTCTTCATGTATGTTTTAAATCTAATGTATATATTAGCATAATACTTAGGATAAGGATACTACTCTTATCTTAAGTAATAGCTCTCAACTCTCTTTGAAGTTGAGTCAGCAGCCCTTCAGATGAGTTTTGTTTGAGCTATTCGGGGAGATGAGATATTCCTTCCTGAGTGGCGCTCCGCTGTCGAAACTGATTATTATTATCTCTTTTGCGCGCGACGATGGGGCGGGGCGCTACACAATTTCATTACTATTTTTTTTACTTTCAGTACTCAATTTTCAGTCTCAATTTTACTTTAGTTTTAGATTTGTACTGCTTTAAAATTTTTATTTATTTTAATACGTTCTGCAGTTATATTTGATTATTTAAGTATTAAACATTAGATAATTATAACTGTTTAGTAGCTTTCGATGTGCTAGACTTATTGTATAATATGTGGTACTTTTGGGATCCGACAATTTGCTAGATCCAGAGCAGCTTGTGAAGCAAGATCACGAGGCTTCATAGAAGATTCATGAGTAGTTCGTGGAACACTAGAGGACTCTTCATCAGCAATTATATTTCCCTGTTTTGGTCTTTTTTTCAGTTTAGTATTTAGACTATTTCTTGTATTTCATTTAAGTAAGTTGTTTGCAATAATTCTGAATATATTTTCTTTTCTTTTTTGAGATGAATGATTTACTTAGCTTATATGATGAATAATATGGATATATACTTTAATATCTGCACTCTGTACCTCTTACTACTTATACTTAGTATTATGATATGATCAGCATATGTGAAATGCTAATACTCATATAGATTAGATTCTCCTTCCACTCATAATTCAATGTACATAAGTAACCCACCTGATACTTAAGATAAGGTATTCTATGCTTATCTTAAGGATTATTATTCAGCTCTCTTTCCTCTGAGGTTGTGTTTCAGCATATTCAGCAGATATTCAAGGAGGTTCAGCAGTCCTCCTCGAGTAACGCATCATTATGCCACCAATTATTAACCCTTTGGCGCGCGGCGACAAGATGGGGCGTTACACTAAACTTAGAGCTCATCTCCAATGATAGCCTGAGTAGCATGCTCAAATTTAGCATTGTTGAACCAATGATTCTTCAGCGCATAATGATCACTCAAAAGCTAACAAAGAATATCCCAAGTTACCAGAAGGTGTAGGTAATGGTCGTTGCCTATACTTGCACATACATGAAGGGACCTACGTTTATAACAGAATTATGATTTGGGTCTCGAATGACCTAAACATTCGAATATAGATTCTCAAAGAAGCTCACAACATATGCTATACAATCCACTAGACAACAAATGTATAAAGATCTAAAAATAGTCTTCTGGTGACCCTGATTGAAAAGAAGCATAATTGAGTTCGTCTCTAAATGCCATGTCTAAAACTTGATTAAGGCAGAGCACCAGTGACCTGGTGGTTATCTCAACTCATTGAAAATTCTCGAGTGAAAATGATTAGACATATCCATGACTTTCGTTATGGGTTTGCCCAAGAATAAGTCAAAAGCAAATATTATATAGATAATAGTGGACAAATTAACCAAGTTCACCTACTTCCTACCAATTAATCAAACATATTCCATGGAGAAATTGGCCAGACTTTACATCAAGAAAATTATCATATTGTACGGAATTTTTAAAACCATTGTCTCATATCCCAATGGCATATTCACTTCCCGATTATGAATGGTAATTGATCAAGATTTGAGGACTACCTTAGCATTAAGCACAATCTTCCACCCACAAATTGATTGTGAGACTAAACGGGTTAACCAAATCCTAAAAGATCTCATATATTTATGCATATTGAACTTTAGAGGAAACTAGGAGGAACACCCCACACTAATGGAGTTTGCATCCAATAATAGCCACCATACCATAGAAGATAAGAGATGATTTTTTTTACAGTTACATAAAATTTATTTAAGAGAAGTTTTTAAAAAATAAAATAAAAAATATGAGACAATCTTACTCCTACAAATTATTCTAAATATCACAATCTAGATATTTCTTCATTTCAAATAAAAAATTCAAACAAAATATAATAATTACATTATACTTTAATTAAATTACACACTATAATTAAATTACATTATTCTAATTGTTTGTATTCCAAACTCCCTTAATGATTTCAAATTTTAAATTCCTTTTGATGGCTCTCTCTAAGCTAATAACGTGGTATTGCCAAAATTTATATTAAATTAAGAGAAATATTATTTAAATCTACTAATATAATATTTAAAAAATCTCATTTAATGAGATTTAAATATTATTTTAATATAAATTTAAAAAATAATATTTATATTATTTTAATATAAATAAAAAAATATTAATTAAATATTGTTCAAATTTTATTGAATAAAATTTTTTGAATGCTACTTCAATGGGTAAGTGGATATTAGCATTTCTCTTAAAGTAAATGATAAAATTTCAAATCAGTGACATTTCTGGCTGACCCAAACATAACCGAATCGTCATATGGCCGCGCCACATCTCTCAAATCTAATCTCTCCCGCTTTCCGCACTAGGGTTTCTATTCGACCTCAGGGTTAGTTCACGCACCCATGGCGTCCCCCGATCCCGATTCAAGCAAAGATAGCGCCAAGGGCGGACAGTCCTCCACCTCTGGCCAGCATGCGGGCTCGCCGGATCAAGAGATGGCACTGGGAGGAGAGCAGACGATATCGAAGAAACGGGGCAAGAAGAGGAGAAGGGATGTGAAAGAGGGGAAGGAAGGAAAGAAGGAGGGAAAGAAGGGTAAGGTTGTGAGCCCAGCTTCACCCGTCGAGAGGCCGTCGAGAGAAAGGAAGTCCGTGGTTCGATACGTGGCGACAGCACCGCGGGTTATGCCAGTAACGAAGGCTGTGACTATTCAGCAGGTGAAGCAATGCTTCTGTATCCATGGCTTAGGGATTTGGTGAATGATTTTACTGAAACTTGTTTCTTTCCTGCGTTGATTTAGGGTCGAGGGGAGAAGCTCAAGGACATCCCGAATGGTTCGTTTCTCATTAACTTTCTAGTATGGTTTCCTTGCCACATTATTTTGTCTTTGTTTGTTCTATTATGTTTTTCTTAAGAATGAAAGTATTTGGGTTTATTGCTCTTTAAAGTATAGAGTTTCCCTATAAATTTTAGGCATTCATAGATTAGGGATCTAAAATTTGAGTTGTGAAGGTCTACTTTAGAATATAATGGTTTTCATCTTATTAAATTTAAAACAGAATATATGGCATCAATTTTTATAGAATCTCTAATCACGATGACATAATTATCGAGGACTATGTGATCAAGAAGAGCGAGCGGCTTAATGGTTCAATTATTCAAAGTAATTGTAAAATAGTGAGCGATGTGATTAATTTGATCCAAATTGGTTGGATGAAATGGAGGAGCGCTCCTTGAGTGTGGTGTGATCCGAAAATCTCATTCAATATTAAAGGAAAATTTTGTAGAGTGGCTATGCAATCAGCTATGTTATATGAGCCTGAATATTGGCAAACAAAGAAGAAATTTAGTGATCCAAAAATCTCATTCAAAATTAAAGGAAATTTTTATAGAGCAGCTATACAACTAGCTATGTTATATGGGGCTGAATGTTGGCCAACAACAAAGAAAATTATCGAGAAAATTAATGTTACTGAGATGAGGATGCTTGGGTGGATGAGTGGTATACTTGTAAGGATAGAATGTGAAATGAGTTTATCCATTGCAAGGTTGGAGTGGCTCCAATAGTAGATAAGATTAAAGAATGCTACCTTAGGCGATTTGAGAAATTTAAGTGTAGATTGCGCAATGACACTGCTAGAAAAATTGAGTTTATAAAATTTGCTCGTAGTAAAAGAGGAAGAGAAAGGATAAAAAGGATACGGGAAGAAACTATTAGGAAGGATCTTCTCTATTTGAAACTTAGGGAGGGCTTGATGTTGTTGTTTGTTGTCGTTGTTGCTGTTGTAACATAAGAAGTTACAAATGGAAAGTCCATTTCATGGGATTTGTTACTCTCCGCTCTTAATAGTATCATCAAGAAGCTGCTATTTTAGACATTAAACTTTTTCAAGCATCTATGGAATGTTCTTTGAAAGTTTTGAGTTTTTTTGTAGAGTGAGGTTTTTTTATTTGATACCATTGACTTAAAACTAACTTTTAGGTGACTTTTTGGTTTTGTGCAAGTGTAATTGGGACAATTGTAATGAGATTTGTGCGATCAATTGGATTTGGATAATCCATTTAGCTAGCTTAAGTTTGTGTGAGGATTGAATATTTTCTTGATGGGCACAAAAGGGTATTTTTATTATTTTTATATTTAAAATACACTTTTAATCTTTTTTTGCTTAAACAAGTGGCTGACATTGGTAGTTTTACCTTTTATTTATTTAATATATAAATTAATTGTACATTAATGAAATACTCACAAAGGTTAATATCTGATTGTGTTCAGAATGTGTTGAATGATTACTTTATTGCTGATTTTATCTAATATATCATGTTCAATGTAGTTTACTAGAATGATTTTCATTGACCATTCTTCAACCATATTTTGTGTAATTATCATGGGTTGCATGGGCACATGTCTTTATGTCATTCAATCATTAAAGGCTAAAATATTGAATAAAATGGCTTCATCTAAGTTAGATTAAGGCAACTCGTTACTTAGAAGAGGTGACCCTTTTCTATCAACATGCGAGACAATTTGATGCTATAAAGAAATCATGCATAGGAAAACTATCGACAAAGAAGTTGTTCATATTGTTCCCAAATATTTTTGAAAAATTATTGCCAACCATGGCCATATGATTCAATACAGAGTAGGGCATATTGTTGACCAAACTAAACCTCAAAACTTTGAGTTAAACTATAAATGAAAAAGTTTGCCTTTATTAGTAAGCAAAATATTTACAATTATCTGAATCATATGCTTTTAGATACACAAAATGAAAGAAAGAAAAAAGATATGCATATTTTGAACTTTCTCTGCATCACACTCTTCCATTCTTGAAGGGATTTTTCAATATTGATGTGCTTGCCATTTGATTGGAACCTTCCTAACTTTCGAATTGGAGCCTCTTTGATTGAGTTGACTTCCTTTTGAAATAAAAAAATCATAGTGAGGAGAGCATTTCTATCCATTTTTATTTGTAAAAGTAGCCCACCTCTATGCATTGTAACTTCCTTTATATGGCATGTTGTTTTCTTATTTAGCTATTTGAACTTTTATTGTGAAATAGTTTCTTCCCTGCTTGACTTCGAAGAGGCAACATAACAATTTGAAGCTCGATAACCATTGTCTCTCCTCATCCTTCTCAATAATTGGTTGATAGATCTTTTATTCTCCCATCGTTTTTAGTACTACTGAAGGCTTAAAGTCATTTCAATTTTAACAGATTCACATTTAATTACTTTATTTATATTCTTCTATTATTTATTTATTTTTTCTTTCTTTTTAATTTTTTTTTAGTGTTTCTTGTAAGCTATGTTTTTTGTTTGTCCAAACTACCTGTTTTAAATTGTTATAGAAGGTGGCACCTACAAAATTTTCGTTCTTTTATTTTTTCTTGAGCTAAAATGTCAAGAGGTTTTTCAGCCGCTTATTGCTTAATCTTCTTTTGTTGACCTTGAGGCTTCAAAAAATGGCATTTAAAATTCTCCCTTTTACTTTGATGTAGAACTTATATCTATTTTCAAGGAGTTCTCAGATCATTGACCAAAGCAGTATCTTTGTGTGTAGATGGATTGGGAAACTTTTGCCAATTGATAACTGTGATGTCTTGATGCCGGCTCAGCGAGAACTGTCCCGACATTAGGTATTCACAAACTGCAATATCCTATTGAGCAATTTAAAAGAGAAAGTGATGCACATATAAATGCCAAATGATATTTCTCATTCAACAAAATTACATATTACAAAAATAGCCAACGTACATCTCATACAATTTCATCATTTTGAAACAAAAGATAAACTGAAACAAAAATAAAATAAAAAGTAAAGTAGCGTTGCAGATCCATCAGTAATTTGAAAATTTATGAATTAAAGTTTTCGGCCGAACTCTCCCTAGCTCCAAAATCGATGAAACTTTTAGCATAGTCTTTAAATAATATATTTAACCAAATGACATAAAAATTGATGAATTTGATATGGCATTTAAATTTATCAATTTATTGAATTAAAATAATTCAAAAATTAAAGCAAGAGTTTCCATTATTCAGATTTTTCTGAAACTAGGGCATTTAGATCTAAAAATTATTTCTATTCAAAGGTGTTTTGGTTTGCCCTAATTTTAAGTTCCCCGGGATTCTGATTTATGAGTCGGGATTTGACCTAATTTTCAAAGTAACGACATTGGGTCGTTACAAACTCCCCTACTTAAAAACGATGCCGTCCTCGATATCATAAGAACAAAATAAAGTCTTTAAGATACTTTCTTCGCCTAATATCTTCTTTTTCCCATGTGACTTCCTTTGCAGTATGGTTATGCCATTAAACTTTGATCATCAGGATTGTTTTGCTTGTTAATTTTCAATGGTCTTTTTCAATGATTTTATGAGATTTTTTTGACATAAGTCAGATCAAGTTGAATTTTGACTGTCGAATCTGAGATTTGCTGAGTGAATTTCTGGTCGCATTTGTGGAGTGCTGATACATGGAATACATTGTGCACGGATGTAAATCTTTCAAGAAGTTTAAGTCTATAAGCTGAGCTTCCAATTTTTGCAGTTATTTCGAAGGATCCAACATTTTTGGGGCTCAGCTTGCCAGTTACCCCAAAGCGATGAATTCTTTTCATAGGGCTAACCTTTAGATAAGCACAATCACCAATGTGAAATTCTAGCCTCTGGTTTTTTGAGTCGTGGTATTTCTTTTGTCAGTCCTGGGCTGCCACAATTCGATTCTTTATTAGCCATATCTTTTCGTTCTTTTCTTCAATTAATTCAGATTCATAAATTTGTGCATCTCCAACTTGTGTCCAAGTTAGAGGAGTACTGCACTTTCTCCCATATAAGGCTTCATAAGGGCCATCCCAATGCTCGACTAGTGGCTATTATTATACGCAAATTCTATTAAAGATATGTGCTCTTCCCAACTACCACCAAAATTTAAAATACTCAAACACAATAGATTTTTGAGTATTTGATTAACTATTTCAGTCTGCTCATCTGTTTGTGGATGGAAGACGGTGTTTAGAGTTAGCACGGTTCCTAAATCGTGGTGTACCGCTTGCCAAAATCGGGAAGTAAATCTGCTACCTTGGTCCGATACTATGACTTTTGGAATTCCATGGAGTCTGATTATTTCTTTGATATAAATTTTGGCTAACTTTTCAACAGTGTCCATTTGCTTAATTAGAATAAAATGGCTGATTCAATCAAACGATCCACTATTACCCAAATTGCATCAGCTCCTGAACGACTCCTGGGTAATCCCATGACAAAGTCCATAAAAATGTCGGACCATTTTCATTTTGGGATTTCTAATTGATGCAAAAGCTCACTTGGCCTTTGATGTTCAGCTTTTACTAAACAACACATATGACACTTAGCAATAAATTCAGCCATGCTTCTTTTGAGTCCTGGCCACCAGAATACTTCTTTTAGGTCTCGATGCATTTTGTTGTTTCCGGGGTAAACTGTATACGTTGAGTTGTGAGCTTCGCTTAGAATTTGGTTTCGAATGGATGCATTATTAGGGACCCAAACTCTTTTTCCATGATAAATATAAATCCCTTACTGAAGCTGTAAGTTTGATCGGCGTCCATTTTCTATGTCCTTCGTTAGCTTTGAATACTATGGGTCTTGCCCTTGAGCGATAATTATATGCTGCTGGAGCGTAGGTTCGGAGGGTACTTATATTGAGTAGATTTCTTAGTTGCTTGCTGGAAATAAGTCTTATCCCTAGTATATGAAGCTCTTCCACCAAGGGGCTTGTCATGATCATTTCATTTAGAGACATCTTTCTGCTGAGGGCATCAGCTACAACGTTAACCTTACCAGGGTGATACATGATACTAAGATCGTAGTCGCAGATTAATTCAAGCCATCTTCGTTGCCTGCAGTTTAATTGCTTCTGGGTAAAAATATACTTTTGGCTTTGGTGGTTTGTAAAGATCTCGTATCATACCCCATTTAAGAAGTGCCTCTAGATTTGCAAAAACAGCTGACGCTAATTCTAGATCATGAACTTGGTAATTCTTCTCTTGCTTCTTTAATTGCCTTGAGACATAGACAAGTACTTTTCCTTCCTGCATTAGGACACATCCCAATCCAATGTTGGATGCATTAATGAATACATGATAATTAATTCCCCCTTTTGGTAAAATTAGAATTGGTGCGACGATCAGTACTTCTTTTAACTTCTGAAAAGCTTCTTCACAGTCTTGGCTCCAGACGAAAGGCACCGCTTTTTGAGTTAACCTTAAAAGAGGTTAGGCTAATAGCGAAAATCTTTTAACAAACTTTTGGTAATAGCCTGCTAGTCCCAAAACACTTCGAATTTCGATTACAGTGGAGGGTTGTGGCCATTCCTGAATGACGCTTATTTTATTCTGATCAAACTTTATTCCTTTCGCACTAATTTCATGACCAAGAAAGGCAACGAATTTCAGCAAGAATTCACACTTTGTGTACTTTGCATATAGTTGTTGCTCCCTTAATGTGCCCAACACGAGTCTTAGGTAATTTCATGATCTTTCACTTTTGGAGTAAATAAGCATGTCGTCGATAAACGCGATCACAAATTTATCCAGGAAGGGTCCAAAAATTCGCTGCATTAGATCCATGAAAGCCGATGGAGCATTGATTAATTCGATTGACATTACCAAAAACTCAAAATGTCCGTTACGAGTTCTGAACGTTGTTTTTAGAATGAATTCTTCTCAAACTCGAACTTGATGATAACCTGGTCGCAGATCTATTTTTGAGAAGACTTTTGCTTCGGAGAGTTGATTGAATAGATTGTCTATTCGAGGTAGCATATACTTATTCTTGATTGTTATTTTGTTTAGCTTTAGGTAGTCAATGCACATGCGCATTAATCCATCCTTTTTTTTTATAAAAATAACTGGAGCTCCCCATGGTGACATGCTGGGTTTTATAAGGCCTTTATCCATTAGTTCTTACAATTGCTTGTGTAGTTCTTGCAACTCTTTTGTGGTTAGACGGTAAGGTGCTTTTGATAGTGGCTGCGATCCAGGCACTAAGTTTATAGTAAAATTCACTTCCCTTATTGGAGGTAGGCCAGGAATCTCGTCTGGGAAGACATTGGGGAATTCTCTATCTTTTTCGTTTTAAGTGGGTTGATTAGTGAGGCATTAATACATAATCTGCATATGAATACTCCTGGTTTCCCTTCTCCCTTAAGAGTGACCTTCTTCCGACAATCAATGACTGCATCATGCATACTTAATCAATCAATCTCTAAAATATTGTTGAAGTTCATTATAGGGAGGATTTGTAGAGTAGCCTCATACACCACATCATTGATTGGAAAGTTGCAAATGCAAAACTGTTGAGCGCTTATGGTTGCACTGGAGGGAAACCCAATATTAAGAGTGTTGACTAGATTGCCACACGGAATATTGAGAACCCTTGTGCAATTGTCCGAAATAAAGTTGTGGCTTGCTCACGTATCGAACAAGATGTTAAAAAATTTGCTATTAATTTGTTGGCGCCTAGTTAAAAAAGGAAACAACTATTAAAAAAAGTTTGTGTATGTGTGTGGAGAGATTTTAAAGTAAGGAAGGAAATGTACTTGACACCAAGTCGTTGTCGCCGGGTGCCGTTATAGGTGTGAGGGCGTACATCCTTGCTGGAACGGTGGGCCAAGGAACTTGACCATTCCTTTAGGTAGGTGCCACTGTTGTAATAACTTGTCTAGGAGCATCTCTCTATTGATTGTTGGCAAGGGGGCTGTTGATGCTGAGCTCTGGTTTGGGGCAGATCTTACCCCAGAAATAACATCTATGTCGATCGTCTTCTTGGCAATACAGAAATGAAAACCGTGATCGGAGTGCCCGCAGGCAAAACAACAGTTCTGCCCGTGATAGCTCCTCCTAATCGGGTGAGGTCGATTACAAGCTAAACTTTTGTTAGCCCTAGGAGCTTCCGCAAGTAAAACAACGGTTCTGCCAGTGATAGCACCTCCTAATCGGGTGAGGTCGATTACAAGTTAAACTTTCGTTAGCCCTGGGAGCTTCCACAGACAGTTGGTATGCCTTGGCTGGGGGAGGGGAACGAGGACGCTTGAACGCCTCTTGGTCCCTAGCGGAAGTGATCGACCTTTTTTTCTTGTCTTTTCGCGATCACTTGTTCGTTATGTTCAAGCATTGCTACACAATCTAAAAGCTTAGCAAACTTTGCATGCTTAAGCGAAATTAGATTAATACGAATGCTGTCCTTTAATCATTTCAGGAACCTGCTGCACCTTGTTGCTTCACAACCAACTAACTTAGGTGCATAACGAGAGAGTTTTGTGAACTCTATCTCGTAAGCTGCCACCGATCGATTGCCTCGAGTTACTTTTATAAATTGGTTCTCGAGTATCCTCTGCGTTGAGTGAGGAATGTAGTGGCTTCTGAACGTTGTTGTAAATTCCTCCCACGGTATATCCTCCAGACAGATGCTCTTAAAGGTGGTTTCATAAGTGATTTTCCACCACCTTTCAGCTTCACCTTTTAGCAAATATTTTGCTAGTCTTAATTGTTTTGTTTGCAGGACACTTTAAGCTGTCCAACTTACTTTAAGTTGCCTGGATCCAATCCTCGACCTCCATGGGTCGGGCTAAGCTGTTGAAGATAGGAGGATTTAGTTTAAGAAAGGCTTGCACGGCATCATCTACGAGGAAGGAGGTAGAGGTTCTCCCTTGATTTGAAAGGGATAGCAAAACATCATCCAATAGTCTGTTCGTTCTATTGTCTGCTGTTGTTGAAGAAATGGTTGTCTTAACCGGGGTTGCGGAGGGTACTGCGAGGAAGGCTTCGTCGAAATCCATCTGTTGGAAATGATTAATGAAAAATTGTGATTAGAAAATGTTGTGTCTAACTAAATACATAAATAATTATTCGCAACAATAAATAAAATTTACAATTTTTTTGATTCAAAAAGTTCCCATTAATAAAAGATTCGTACATAAAAAAGGGGTGCATTAACAGTAGGAGTAATTCCTTGCTGGATGCACAAGCTTCCAAGGATATTTTTGGGATACAAGGTCCTATTCTAATTTTTTTAAATATTGGGGGTCTTCTTTTTGATGAGGACTCCCGGTGGTTCTCAACTTTCCTCTTTCCTATAGAAGTAAAAGCTGTCGTGCTGTTGGGATGGCTGATAAGTGAGATGAAGAGTACCCTAGCTTGGTGGGTATCAGTATCCAGGAATAGGATCAGAGAATTAGAAATGATAGTTTAGGAACTGAAAGGTACCTTACATGGAAGAATGTCTACTTTAGAATGGGAGGTAAAAAAAAAGATGACATACAAAAGCAACAAGTCCTCCAACTACATAATGAAGTTCATAACCTGATTTGTGCTAAGCTTAGTTATTTCGGAGTGCGATGAGCCACCATCACTACCTCCATCCTCAAAGTATTCGTTCATTTTGTTATTGGGATTCATCTATATTTATAAAGATAAGATGAATAATAGCATGAGATATTTTGCACTAGCACTTATAAGTTCTACTTATAACTATGAATGGAAAGTTATTTAATATTTTTAAAGTTCTCAATCCCTCATAACTTCTCACAGAACTGATTTATCTTACAAAATGTCAATTCTAACATCTTAGAATAGATATATCTTTGTTTTTGTATCTATATTTTTTTTTTTCAAATGTGCTCAATCTTGCTCTGATACCAACTGTAAAGGCTCGATGCCAGTTTAACGAGAATTGTCCCGATATTAGGTATTCATAAACTGCAGGATCTTATTGAGCAATTTAAAATAAAAAGGGATACACATATAAAGGCCAACTGATATTTCTCATTCAAAAATAGCCAACGTACATCTCGTACAATGTTCATCATTTTAAAATAAAAGATAAACCGAAAAAAAATAAAATAAAATAAAAAGTAAAGTAGTGCCACAGATCCATCAACAATTGAAAATTTATGAATTAAAGTTCTCGTTCGAATTCTCCCAAAAGTACCAGACCTGATATTATAAAGAAAATATTACCGGGATTAGAATTCCTAATAATTAGAGAATACTCCAAGTACCGCAGTGAACAATAAAATATTAAATTTTATAATAGCAGAGATGCGATTAGCGAAAAAAGAATGTGAAAAAAATGCAGAAAAAATAAAGCAATAACGCAAATGGGATAATTAATTTCTTATAAAAAGTATTATCACAAAGATGTATGTTACTGATGTTATTTTTTCAATAACGAACCACGTATGTTACTGATATTATTTTTTTAGTAACCAGCCATGTACGTTATTGATATCATTTTTTCAGTAACCACTCATGTATGTTTTTGATATCATTATTCCAGTAACTAACCATGTATGTTATTTATGTCATTATTTTAGTAACCAACCACGTTATAAAAGAATGTTGGTTTCAAACAACCAATCAATTATCAATATGAATTTGGCTCAAAGCGAAGCTAAGCAGCATTAAAGTGCAAAAAGTAATACATGTATATGTATTGGTTATTTTTTTTAAAGTTTTTTTAATATTTTAAAATTTGGTTTTTTAGCCAAAAAAAAAGTAGTATGATATTTTTAGGAGTATTCATTTTCTTCTTTTCTATTATACTTTTTTTTACTTGCTCTTCTTGATAGAAGACATAATCTTAAGCTACTGAGGGTAGCAATAATATTTATAATTGCGTTATTATTATTATTATTTAATGATAATAATAATGTATGAGAAAAAGACATAATAGAAATGATTGAAATTAAATTGACAAAATAAAAATAGCAGTTGTAATATAATATTTTTATTGTTATTTATTATTAATTAATGATAATAATAGTAATGCAATGATATAATAGAGATATTATAATTATCATTAAGAAAAAATGAAAAAGAAATAAAGAAAACAATTTAAAAAAAAATACAAAATTTTCTCCTCATTTCTTTTTCGTTTTCTTCCTCTCACCTAGGGTTAGGGTTGCCGGGAGTCGGACGTGGCTGAAGGGGGCCGGAGTGGGGTGGCCAAAGCAGAGGAGACTGCGGCTGGCAGAGGGCTGAGAGGCTGCTGTTGGGATGAAGGAAGGGTTGAGGGGGTTTAAATAGAGAGAAGGGAAGGAGAGAGAGGGAGAGATGGCTGGTCGGGCGCCGACCAGGGCGGCGCTTGTGCGGCACAAAGCATGAGCCTTGGAGTCGGGGTCGGGGGGAAACGGGAAAATAGAGACAGGAAAACAGGAAAACTTAAAAATATAATTTCAATTAAATTTTTCGTATTTTTTCGTCGTTCGATTTCCCAAAATAATGAAACTTGACACCGAGATGTATTACAATGAGAAGAACTCCCTCGCGTCAAAAAATTTCGATTCAGAGCAATATTTTATTTTAAAATATTTTCTGGAGTTTGAAATTTAAAAATTTATCACGATCGAACCGGAGCTCCAAAATTGATGAAATTTTTAGCATATCCTTTAAATAATATATTTAACATAATGACACAAAAATCGATGAATTTTGATTTGTATTTAATTTTCTCAATTTATTTAATTAAAATAATTCAGAAATTAAAGCATGAATTTCTGTTATGTAGATTTCTTCCAAATTAGGGCATTTTGATTTAAAAATTATTTCTATCCAAATATATTTTGGTTTGCCCTAATTTGAAGTTCTCCGGAACCTGATTTCTGAGTCGAGATTTGACTTAATATTTAAAGTAACGACATTGGGTCGTTACAATAACTTTCTATTTAGTTCCTCGACCATTCCTTTTGCGGCTTGTTCGACATTAAATATTAACCGCACCATTGATAAACGTTGAGGGGTCTCATAAATTATTCTTTTCTTTTCATCTTTATCATCCAATTTCTCAATGTTAGTAGATCTACCAATATGCTTAAATGCATTTAAAAGAAATGAATATTGACATGTTATAATTTTTGACACTAGATAATAGTTTGAAAATTCATATAGTTCACTCTCTTAAGAATAATTGAGTTGCATGTCCTATATTAAATATTAGTTGTTTTATTGATATAGGTAGGTTAAGGATTCTCATAAATAATCCTCAACTCATAATCATCATCTACATTATCATATTTTTAACCTAAGTAGATCTGCCAACATGCTTGACTTTAGTAAAGAGAGATGAGTCGTTTTCATGATCAAAGTTTTTAACATAGGAAAATATTTTGCAAATTTATAACCTCCCATTTTTCAAAAATAATTTGTTTTTTTTTGAACTTTGAGATTTCTTCACCATTTGTATGTCATCTTCCTCTTCCTCGATAGATGACTCAATAAAAAGAATATGAAGTGTTTGTACTATGAATTTGGCCAAGCTTTGATGACTAATTTATTGACGGCCATGGCCTTAGGGTTACCCAGTTGTTTCTTTCTGTTTTTTAGAAGTGCATGGCTCTAATGGACTTCCATTTCTTCTTTTTCTTGCAGTGCATACAAGCTAGTTTTGTAACACTAATATAGTCATATTGAGATTAAGTTAGGGAATTCATTCATGAGCTTTGTTAATTATATTTCTTAATATCATGATGATGCAGACTTTCATACCTAAAACAATTTATAAAGAAGATAAATTATAAGTTAGGTCTGTAGCCGATCTAAACTTCATTGTCTCCTCTTTATTTAGATTGGGAAGAGATGCAATTGTTAACTTGCCTTCTTCTCTGTCAAGGTGCTGCTCAATAAAATGCTTGCTGGATCCCTTTACCCCGTAGGTGCCCTAAGCTCAAAATTTGTTGAACCTCTTTTTACATTGACTTACTTTCAAAATTTTTCTACGATACCACCCTTGGATAAGCCCATTTATATATAACACGATTTTTTAGCAAAAGTAGTCAGTCTTCTACTTTTTTTGGCTTGTTGTTAGATCCATAGAATGAACACCCTCTTAATTTTTCCAACTTGTAAGTAATTGAGGCTAGTATTATTCTATAGATGACATGTGAAAAGCGGTTTTCTATTAAAAACTTAATGAACTATTGATTCAGAACTTCATCAATAATATCTATAATCTAAAGTGAATTAGGGAAAACTTGGGTTGATACAAATTTGAAAGGCAGTCAGATCCATATTGAAAATGATTGCTCTGAAAGGCATCTTCATATCAAGAATGGTCTTGTTTAAACTCATCCTTTCCTTGGAGCATGAATATAAATTCTTTTTGTTAGTAACATGCTCTTGTAACTTATTCTAAATTTTGGCTAGAAATACCTTCTAAGGAGGTAGATCTTAAATGCGTGTTATCATTAAATTTTTTTCAAATGTCATAGAATTGGTCAAGCATAGGAAAACAATTTGGGGAGATAGTAGAGTAGAAGTTGCCATTGTGCACCTTTCATAAATTTTCATGCATGGATGGAAGGAACATGAATGTGTATTATCTTTTCTTTACCAACATGGAAATATGGACATCCTTGAAGCAACATGTTGTGAGGGGGGTTAAAGTAAAATATGCAACTTTTTTCTTATTAAAAGATTTGAATTGATGTTTCTATTATTCAAGTTTCCTATCCATCTTGTTAATTAATATTAATAATTGACACTTAAAAGTTTATTTAATAAATACCAATTTTAAAATCTTAATTTGACAAACTATAAAATACTCAACAAACTATTCAATAATGACTCAACCACAAGCCGATCATCAATATGACTTGGCCACCCTTTTGATTATGTCAAAATAATCGGTCATCAAACTAACATTTGAAGCTTAATTACAAAACAGTCTATGTTTATGTTGGCTTGTCTGAATTGATTTTGCTTGACTCATGAGCTTCTAAATAATGCACACTCAGTATGACTCTCGAGATTAAACATGTAAATTATTGACATTTATCACGTTTGACTATTTATTGCTTGACTTAACAATGATACATTCCCTTTTGAATTAATTATGCTAATACCAAGAAATATGAAAATAATGCATTAAAATTCATATAGAAACAAAAAATTTAAGTTTCTTTTTTCATTACTCAGTATAATAAAGGTTATTATTATTTATTCTTTACACGGTAATTATTTCAAAAAAAATAGGCATACTCGAATGTCTAAGCTAGCTTCATCCAGTGCTACCCACAATAATCTGGATGAGCTCCCTTTTTATATTTGTAAATATGTTTTTATGTAATTTGAGCTAGGATCATGCTATGAACTTGCGCATATCGTTTGTCACAAACCTCATTGAAACTTGGTATCTGAGTTGAGTTAAACAAGATGCCCTCAATCTATATTAGATACATAGTTATTGACTTGATATAATCTTGATACAACTGTGCAAAGGTTCGTCTAGCTTTATGGTTGGCTAAGAATAATGATTGCTGAATCCTTTTTTACCGGATCTTCAATTTGCTTAACATTTAGCTTATTTTCTCTTAACTTAAAAATTAATTCACTCTTAAAGGCCTCAAACCAATTGTTCACAATGAACCCAATTTTTTTCTTAATTAAGCCATTGCAACATTTTATCGAGTGTACATTTATTTTATGTCATTATATCTTTTATTTAAAGTTCTGCATTTTACTTTGAATTTATTTTTAAATGGAGATGTTACACTACGTCTACTTGATCTTGATGATTTGATGATCAAACTTTGATCAAACTGTGCAGATCCTTGCCAAATCAAGTCAAAGAAACTTCCATTTTTTGATAATTATAACTGGTAACATTTCAAGTTCATCATGCATATACTCTCCATCACTTAAGGACAACAATCTAAAGATCACAACTATCTTGGGGACTAGAGTTCTGTCCATCCGTATTGACTTGAGAACTGTCTCAGATAAAGCAACAAATTTTTTTGAAGAATTATTAATTCTTACAAAAGTGACATTTGTAAGGAAAATTTATTGTCTTTTACACCACTATCTATTTCTTTGGCCTGGTTTTTGCAACTCTAAGCTATTCTACTCACTTAGCAACCATTTGTCACAACCACAACTGAAGTGATTCTGATATAAGTATAGGCTTGTACGTTGGGATTATATTTCTCACCATTTTATATTTGCTTGATCGGTATTTTCTTGTTTTGCTCAGCTACAGTCTAAGGGGATTAATCTTTATTATCCCTTTATGGATAACTAGGGAAGGAATACCTATTAAAGCTTGGTTTCTTTCATTTTCCTTTTTATATTTTAGTCTTCTCAAACTCAGATGGGACATTTGTTTTTCGTTGTTAAAGTCTTGTTGCTTTCAATTTCATTTTTATATGGTTCCATTACTTTTAATATTTGCAAAAATAGCATTTTTTATTGGATATTAATTTAATCCGTTTCTAAAGAACTTGTCTACCATATCTACATCTAAATCTGTTTCTTTCCACACAATTCTCTATACGCATGTAGAGGTAATGACACTCTAACTCTACTTATGACTCCAATTTGAAAAATGTAACAATCTCAGTGATTCCATATGCAAGAGTAGATGCACAGGGTTGCATGCTAACAGACGTTTCTTCAGCTCTTATTTCAACACAATATCTCTTTTCAGTTATTTCCTACCCTGAAATCACTCCCAAAATTTAAAATTATAATCTCATTGTGGGATGCAAATGAATTTTTTCGATTATGGAAGCAATAAATCAATGAGAAACTAAAGCTCTAATTCTGTAAAATGGCATGCCAAGTCTGCTGGGGAATAGGTTATAAGCAATTATATCAAGTATTATATATACATATTCAATTGGTGGGTTTAATTATGCTTGAATTTTAATTAGTCTGGAGATGACTTGGGGAATGTTGCTCTTAATTGATAATCATATTTTGGATTGGCATGCATTGTCGGTTGATGTTAACTTAGCTCGACCATACATTATAACTCAATAGCCTCGACTCTATTGTCTTGCTGCTCAGCTACATGACTCAATTGATCTATATTTTAGTCCTTGCTTGACACAAGTTGTGTTGAGACTCCAAGGCAATTAACCACGAAAAATTACTTGGCTAAGCATTACATCTTTACTAATTCCTGTATCCTAATAGAATTGAGATGGTTCTCTAACAGAGACAAAGCATCCATATGCTTTTCCAATGGATAAATGAGATGTCAAAATCAATCGTTAAGGCTTTGGTTTGTTTGTTATAAAATTCCTTTTGGTAATAAAGGAAGAAACTTCTAATTCTTGACTTAGTTTTACAATGGACATTTTTTGGTGCCACTTGGGATTTTTTTCTCTCTCATAGCTTGAACTCTCTCAACAAACCAAGCAAACTATAGTAAACAATACAAAACTATATTATTTTGTATTTTTCATAACAGACACTAAACAAATCTTGGAAAGTAGATATATGCATTAAAACTAAATCACTGTAATTAGTATATTTCTTGTGCGTGCTTTACTTCTTTCTGGATTGTTTTCCATTTGTCTTAACTACTTGTAAATTAATTTGATATTGTTGTATTTTCATTAGGATTAGTATAATATGCGTTTGTGTTAGGGTTATTTCATCTTTTACTGCTTGTGTTTGGAGTCTTTATATTTTGTAACCAAGTCGAAGGATCACTCAACTCTATTCTTTTAACCATTGTCTTTTTTGTTGGAAAATCATCCATTATAACCCAATTAGGCTTCCAACTTTGTAGTTTAGTATCATACTGTAGTGTATGAGTGTTATCTTTCTATCCAATTAACTTATTTATGACTTGGTGGTTGAGCAAGCAACTGAGAGCGCTAGCGATTACAATTATGCTTCAAACCTGTGAAGGATACAGAGCTTGTGGTGAGAAGCCAATCTATTCTGATTAGAATTAGAGCAGAGGCCAGAGGCTACATTTGATATGAAGATTTAGTGGAATTTGGATTGTTATCATTTTGTTATCTTTAGTGCTTGTTATCATTTTTAGGATTATGTAAATAGGCGTTGTGTTAGGGTTCTTCCTTTTCTTATTGCTGGTGTTCTGAATATTTATACTTTGTAACAAGTTGAAGGATCACTCGGATGTACCATTGTATCCCTTTATCTTCATCAATAGAAAATCGTTCACTATTGTTTCTCTAAACTTCTGCTAGTGCAAGTTAGTTTAATATTTCTATTCTATGTGTTTGTTATTCTCCTTGCCAAATAACTTATTACTGTGACACGTTGGCCAAATGAACAGCCTGGAGAGAAAGAGAGTCAATTAACCATACACGAGAATGTCATTCTACATTCGCAATGTTGTTCTCATTTAATCTTGAATTCCTGCTCCTGCATGTCTCTATTTCCCTTGATGTTTTCTGCCCCATCTTAACTTTGTATTCTCCCATCTTTATCTGTTGTTCTTTTATATCTTTAATGTTGCACCTTGTTTCCAACTTCATGTACTTCATTTTTTGCATTTTTTGCTTTATTTTGTTAGGATATTTCAACAAATTATGAGCAGTATTTTGATTCCTAGAAAGCATCAGCACAAATCATTTTATGTTTCTGTTTATTTACACTCAATGAAACTTAGGCGATTAATTTTGCTTTTCTTTTATTCTTACCATATAAATCGTTTTAGTTCTATTTTATTTTATTTTATATGCCCACCCATACAAAGTTCGAGTGCCTTTTCTATCTTAGACATTCGGGCTTATTAAGCATCAGCACAAACCATTTTTGAAGTTTCTTTCGTTAAAAGATGAAGGGGAAGGCAAAAAAGACTGGAAGAATTTATAAGAATGAATCTTTTTTATTTGAAACTAAGTGAGAGGCTTCTATTCTATCATGCAATAGAACATAGAATTCATGTAGCTGACCCCATGTAGTTGGACTAAGATTTAGTGGTGTTGTTGTTGTGCACGTACACATGCATTTGCTCACACATAGCTGCTTGTTTTAGTTCCTTCAATATTATATGTTGTATCCTTGTTTGGCCATTTTTCTTCTGTGATTTGTTCTTTCAATACATCTTTGTACTCTTAGCACAATACCTATCCTTCAAATACTGATGACAATATGTGCTATTAAGCTTGCATGAAAAAATTTGACTGTTTACTTATTTTTATGCTTACTTTAGGAATTTAATACTTGCATGGAACAAATTTTGAGAAGCATGCAGCATGGAAAAGATCTGCCTAGTTGAACGTATTATGTTATTCTTACTGGTCAAGTGTGGTGAAAGTGGATGATAATTAGTTTGATACTTGTTAACATGCTGTCATTTTTTTTCTTGATTTTTCAGTGATTTTCAAGTTGTCAAAAAGAAAATCTGATGAGAGTCTCCGTGTTCTTCATAAAATTCTTTTTGGAAGAAAAGCAAATGTAAAACCATTTTTTTACTTTCTCATCTTTATTGTTCACATGTTTAAAGTTGTCATTATAATTAATTTTCTTTTTTTAAGGTACATTTCTTGAAGAGAAATATTCTGCAATTCTCTGGTTTTGTTTGGTCTCAGAATGAGGTATCAATGGTATTTTATTACCTGTTTTTCTCTTACTTGTTGTGTATGCACTTGAACTAGTATTCTCAATTATATACTCTTATATCAGCCATTGGTTAATAATCCGTAATTTGACTCACAAGTTTTATTATTGCCCTGGTTTGCTAGGGATTAGGATTAAATGAGAGAAACCAAGCTGGATAAATTGGGTAAGTAAGCTATGGTAATTAGAGAGATAAATTTAGTTGAAAACTAGTTGCTTGCTACTGAGGTATAATTTGTCAAATTAACGAATTAATTGACACATTAATTATTATAAATGGATACATATCTAAAATTTATTTATTAATCTGTACAGTAAATTACAAAGAGTTATTAATATACATTATTTATTAATATACATTAATTATCAATTGTAATTATTATAAATATTTATTAGTTATTGTACCAATTATCATTTTATACTAATACACTTATTTTTATCAAAATAAATATCATTTTATATTTAATTAAAATATTTATAGTAAAAATTTGTGTTAATTATGCTCATTAATATACCAGCTTTGTGCAATTTGATATTAAGTTGTCCCTTTCTCTAAATCTCTCTTGTTTTAAATTATTAAAAAATATTTTGGGCACAAGGCAATTTTTGCATAAAATAATGCAGTTGGACTTGTTTAAATTTTTTTGCTCAGAATGCTTAAGATTAGGCTCACAAATCACTTAGTTTGCTTAAGCAAATTTTTGTGTGGATTACTGGTTATAATCTCTGCTTAAACCAGTGCCAAACATACCCAAATGCCTCTTTTGGTGAAATTAGATGCTGCAGTATTTTATAGCATGACAACTCACGCTTATTTGGTAGCCCACATGCCGCTGAAAGGGGACCTTTCCCTCTTCGGAAAGTTGTGTGGTAAATCTTTCAAAGAATTTATTTTAATTTTGATGTTTTGCTGGGAAGCAAAAATGTTTTATAACCTTTATACAATTACCCTCACATGTATGCATATACCTTTCATTCTCAGTATCTTTGTATCTTATTTTGATATGTACATTATAATCATAATATTGCATACAATTACATGAATTAATGCAAATGATTCTACAATCGTAACCAACATTCCCACATATATTCCAACGATTTAGGCACATACCTTGGCATGTGCTTCATATTATATGCTTTATGCTTGATACATTGTAAT
This sequence comes from Gastrodia elata, assembly GCA_016760335.1. Taxonomy (NCBI): domain Eukaryota; kingdom Viridiplantae; phylum Streptophyta; class Magnoliopsida; order Asparagales; family Orchidaceae; genus Gastrodia; species Gastrodia elata. The sequence continues at coordinate 25,154,513 of CM028679.1, read as the reverse complement.
TGTAAATTTATATCACATATTTTTTTTGTCATTTTTCATAGCAAATATGAGTGTTATGTGCAAAATAATTACTGTTAACATATATACCAGTTTTTTCATGCAAATCCATGAATTCTACTTTTACGAGAATGTGAAGCACGTAGAATGATTTGCTAATAATGTAATTAATAATAAGGATCAAGAGAAGTGACCAAAGCTGATGATTAATATCCCTTGAATCGTTAACCAAAATTGAATTGGTTACTTATGTGACAGTTAACAAGCATTTATGAAGTTGAGTGCATTAAAGCATCTTTGATATAATTGATGAATATGGACTGCAAGCATCTTCTTATTAATATTTTGAAGTGCAAGTCCTTGTTTATTTGTCAAAAGCTTTCTTAAAATCAATCTAAAGATTAGCAGGCTTATTTTGCTCTTTGATGTTGAATTGGAATTATTTCATAATTGACAAGAGTGCTTCTTTTATTTAGAAATACACTTTCAGAAAACTATACAAACTTGTCCTTAAAGGATTAACTTTGTTAGCAACCTCAAACTTGGAAGGCTTATTTTTTCCTTTGAGGTTGAATAGGATTATTTCATAATTGACAAGAGTGCTTCTTTTATTGAGAAGTATATTTTCAGAAAACTATACAAATTTGTCCTTAAAGGATTAACTTTGTTAGCAAGAACCTTTGTAAAGATGTATTTGCACAATTCAAGAGATCAATAGGTGATGGGAATTGCATCTATACACAATTCAAGCACCATTTTAATTGATGTTTAATAAATATTAGGGTATGTATATTTTCATTAAATTTGTAGTTTTTCTATCTTCTTTGTTTTATTTTGAATAAAATTTTTGGGGTATATTTTTTCATCGATCTCGGCTTTTTGGTATCCGGTTAAAACTTACAAATTGTTAGCTGAAACAATCAAATTTCATTATTTGAATTATTAGCTATAGCCATTGAATTTCATCTCATGGATTATCGAATACAACTATCAGATTACGAACTATGGATCATTACCCAAAACTATTATACAACCTATTGATCACTAGCATTAATCATTTGATTAGAATTTTTGGATATTCTGCGACAACGAGATATTTTTCTGAAGAATCATCATATTTGTTATTCTGAGACTTTATAAAATTTTATTTAGGGCTCAATTTTCTACATTGTAACTTTTGCTCAAAAGTAAAATGAATTTGCTTCCTCAATTTTTTTGAATTTGTGGATATTATTTTTGAGTGCAAAGCAAAAGTGATGATCATATGAAGGATTCATTCTTTTTTTTTTTTATATCCATGTGGGGTTTAGACCGTGTTAGTTTAGTGATCACTTTAGGACATTGTTAGTGTGCACTATCACCTGGGAAATAGTTTTTTATTCTCCATTCTATTGAGAGATTCCTAATTTGCTCAATCTTTTGAATCTATTCTACATGTTAATGCTTCAAAGCTCTAATTCTAAATTTTAAAGCTTGTTTATTTATTTAAATTTCAAATGGGTTTTTTGGAATTTTTTTGAATTTCAGTGGTTTACAGATCTTTTTCTCCTTTTTGAGCATTAATGCATCTTTTTCTCTTAAATTTTTCATAAACTGCAGACATTTCGACACATTCCCTAATCATGACAATATATAGCCCTATTTTGACCTGTTTCGCGTTAATAGATCTGAAGTTTGTTGGACCTTCACACCTCACTTTTGAGAATGGAAGAAACATTTGCAGATGAGATTCTAGCAATGGAGGTAATGCCATTGATAGTTCGTTCGATATAAACTTAATGTCACCTTAAACAATGTATAAATTTTCATGATAGAGTTTGTGAGAAAATCATCCCTTAGTGTAATTTAGAAATTTTAAGAATGAAACTTGAGCTTTTAATTTCTTTAACAGTAAGCTTTACATCTAAAATTTCAGGATTAATCCAATGATTATCTGAACACAGGCCTTTTAGAATATGATGAATATAATTTTTTTTTTGTTGCTGGCCAGTTTGCAAAAAACATTATTTTGACCCGCCCTTTGGAAACACTTTGATTTTGTACTGTTGATGCTAATGTATTTATTTCCCTTAGCGGTTCTAAAAAAGCCATTTTCTACTAGTAGTCATCCATATAATATACATTTATATATTATATTTTCCTATGATGATTTTTCTTCCAAATGATTCAATTTGTCAAGTATTTATAATGTCTTTGATTTTATGATATGTATTTTTTCTTTTGCACTATATTTTCATGAATGCATAAATTTGAACACAATCCTTTCGACTGTATCACCTTTGATGTAGATGCTTTTCCATCAAATGTGGTCACTTCTTTAATGCCTTAAATTTGAATCTGATGTCATAAATCTGTTTTAAGATGAGGGAGTAGGCTCGAGATGAAGATGTTTGGATCATTGTCATTAGAAATTTGTTTAAAAGACACCTTTTTTACTTCACGAGGTCCCTCGTGCTTTCAAAATCTTGAGAATTGTGAATTTTAATGTTTCACTATAGTGGCATATTGTCTGATATTGAACTACGAAACCACCATCCAATAATGTGCAGGTCAGCACATTTGAAACAATAAGCAAAATCGATGAATAGTTCAGAGGGGAATTTCGTACTGTTTGCAGTTCTTACATGTGCAAATAAAATGTCAATGGATCCCCATAAATAATAAGTTCTTGCTACTTTTATTTATCGTCAGTGTTGAAGGTGTTTATTTTAGAAATCCTTGTTATTGCGTTTGATCATATATAAAGATAAGCTTGAATTCAAAGCTATCATTCATATTTAACAATTGGATAAATGTATAATAAATTTTATTCGTGGTGAACGCTTTAGAAATGTAGAATTTCTTACCTCCAGAAAAACTATAGTTGTTGCCATTCATCAATAGAAGAGATGGAGTTATGTTATTTAATTTGGTTTTACATAAAACATCTAATTTTGATCAAATGCGCAGCTATGCTGGGTATTCATTAAGAACAAATTAGGATCATTGCTTGCTTTTGTTGAAGATTCATGGTTTCTAAAGTTTCCGGAGTTGATAATCATATTATTAATTGAGGACGCTGCAGCAGTATCATACCTTTTGCATATGAACAAGAAATTTAAAATGAAAACTGAAAATTTTAGTAATGGGTTTTGCTTAAAGTAAAGCAGCAATCATTTAATTTTCTTAGTAATAACTATAGTTAATTTTTAGTATTGAGATTTGTTCAGGCTTTTAATAGAGATTATAACTGTATTTGTAGCAAGTGGAGATCACGGTTTTGATTGAAAAGGTTTTGAATCTTTCTCAGAGATAAATTTGTTTTAAATTGTAAACTTCAGTTCAAAACATAAATGATATGAGGCATTGTTGGTAGAAAAACTGTGGAGTAATAAAAATTTAATGGATTATTATCAGTGATTGAAGCCTGAAAGATGTTGAAGTGCCATGGTGGCTAGCATGGAGTTTGCGTTTTGAATTAGGTTGGAGTATGTTAAAGTATTGAGAGGTGTAAAGTAGTAATTGCATACATATTAATAGCAGTAAACTCTCTAATGGTACCATCTTTTGTTGAGCACTGGACGGTTGATTCATATTAGAAATATAAAAGTGGGTATTGCTAACATCACACACTAAAAGTCTTGAAAATATACACATCCAACACCCAAGCTTTAAGATTTATGAAACTGTTTGTTAACATTACTTGTGCATAAAATCCTTTTATTTGTAAATATTGAAAGAACTTAGCTGGGTGGTAGGTTTGGTGTAATGTTAGGACTTTGGTTGGTGGTTTTGTTGACATGAAATTTCCTAAAGGAAAATACGCAAGTTTCTTTTAAGATGGCTGCAAAGTAATACATCTTTCTTTCTGTTGGAAGTATTGTCGAACTTATTGAGGTAAATAACACCTTATATTATGATGCATAGGTTATTTCCCAATTCTGCAATTAGTAAAACAACTGTAGTTAAACAGTTCAAGTGTGTTATATTCTCACTTTTTTCCTTCCAGCCAAATTTAGGTGAGAGAAATTGAAAGAAAGCGGTGTTTATAGTTGCTATTGGTAAAGTTCTTTCCAAGCAGTTAAAAAATGCAAATGTGTTGTCCCTTTTGATCTTTTTTATATGTTTTCGTGTTTTTTTCTCTATATTAGTTTGATGATCTTCACTATTTATGGTGATATCTAGAAAGTCTTGGCAACTCAAGTCTGTCATTTAAAAAATATTTGAAAACATTTTGAATCTATTACTGCATTATGATGTGTAGGTTTTACTTTAAGATCATTATCATACATAATTTTCATGATATGAAACAGTTAGCCTTAAATCATGTTGTTGGGTCTATCTTACTTGCTTTTTTTCTGTCTGCTTTATAGGAGAAAGATAGAACAAGAGTTAAGGAGAAGCTCAACAAGTGCAACAAAGACACACTGCTAGAGTTTTGTGATCTGCTAGATGTCTACACCTTAAAAGTTACTACAAAGAAGGTTAGTTATTGATATCATCTTTTATGTTTCCTTTTTTTGTGCATCACCGAAGTTGGCTCCCTCTTGTTTTTTTAGTTTGTGTATTGCATGAGCCAACTTATGTGGTTTGAGTGTTTAACCAAAGCTTTCTTGTGGCAATTAAATTGAATTAGGATTTACCTGTATTTATGTTGGCCATTCATGGGTTGTTTTTTTAAGCTTTTATTTTTTGCTCTATTACCACAAAACTTAGTCTAGGATAATTCTATATTATGGAAATTGGAGAGAATTAGTGTTGTTAAGAGTGTGCTTCGCTTAGCTTTTGAAGCCTAACAATGCTTTGCGAGGCACATTAGAAGATGTTATGCTGCAAAGTGCCCTTGTAACACTCAGGCTTGTAAAGCAAAACACAATTCTCTGTTGTGATTTGGGTGTTAGGGAATTTGACAAGCAAGTTACGTTGCTCAAGCTCTCAATTAAAGACTATGTCTTATTATCTTTGCAACAATTATTTTTGCAAGATTGTAAGTTAAAGTGTTATCTATGTAAAATTTCAATAATTATTCTATAATGGAATTGCTTATATGAGACTATTAGATACACTGATTCTCTATTATATGAGTCTATCATTGTTGTTTTAATTCCCTTGGAGGTATTTTGACCCACATTCATTTACATCTGCCATTTTCTATTGCTCTAAACATAGCCTCTTGCTTTTGCAGATGACACTTTTTGGGTGCTTCATGTAACTATATTTGCCCAATCATAAATGCATTATCTTGATGTAAATATTTTATCTAATAGAGCATGCCACATTATCGTAACATTATACTTCAGCCTGTTGATTTGTTGTTCTTAATGAACTAATAACCTTTCTCTGTGGAAAGTTGGGACTCCTTGCTAATATATACTTAATTTTCTCATGTTTTTTGTTAAGAAAGTTCTTGTATTGGTTAAGCACTCTCAAAGTGTATCCAAAGCATGTGTGACTATGTTAAAAGCTATAGAATTGATTTTAGAAAAATCAATTTCTCTAGTACTTTTGGAAAACTTTAATTTTTTGGTCAATACATATATATACTCCGATTTATATTCTATTTTAGAGAACCAATTTTATTTTTGTTGACAAATCAACTACGTAATTTCTTTGACACATTCCTTTGCACCGAGGACTTCCATTTAAAAATATTTTTTGATTTTCAAGGTTTATGATTTTAAATTCGTAGGCTAACAATTTTTTTTCATCACGATTCATAAGAATCATTGGATAAGCTTGACATTTTTAGCATCCTTGAGCTTTTACTGTTTTTGTGAATTTGTCAAACCATAATCAAAGAGATTATTCATGTTCATACTAAGATTTTCTTTAATGTAAAAGTTTGATGTGAATATTTATTCAATTTAGGAGGAATCATTATCTATTCTTTTTCAAGATTATCATTAACAAACACATTTCATGTAATGTTCAGCCTATGTTATCATACAATAACAATGCTAGCTGTGGTTGGCTATAGGAATTATTTATTTTTATTGTGCATGATTAATTTGAAGCCCCTCCATAAGTTTAAAATAGAGAAAATTCTTACATTAAATTGATGTAATGTACTCAATTTTTATAACAGACACTGAACAATCTATGTTTAATATGCTTGAACCATCTAGGACAACATTTTTTAATTTTATGAAGTAATGGGGCCACTTCAACCTTGCAACGAACGAACTTGTTTCTGATTTTATCTTTTCAAGTATACTCACTCATCCACCATCGCATCCTTTGTAATTTTCCTCTTTATTATCTAACATTCAACCCCTGATATAATGTACTTAATCATATAGCTGCTCCATTTTTTTTTTTGTAGTTGACTGAGAATTTTGATCATGTGACACTCCCAAAGTGCTCATTCATTTCATTCAGCTAGCTTGAATCCTATTAATCACGTGGCTTTCTATTCCACCATTAATTTAAATAATTGAATCAAGGTATATGAACTCTCTTTTTAATGACATGGTTCTTAAGACTAGTACAACAATTAGTATAATTTTCTTAGATCTCTTAAGACAAATCCTTAGATTCTAAAGTAGTCCTCGATAACTCTAGTTTTGTTTTAGCTCCATCTCTAATTTTATCAATTAAGAGAATGTCATTTGCAGAATAACATGCACCAAGAAATTTCCTTTTGAATGTGTTCTATAGGACTATCCGTAATTAAAGCATAAGTTATGTACTGGGAGCATAACTTTGATTTAATTTAATAGTGTAACATGAAAATCATTAGACAAGCCACTTTACAATCAAACACTATTTACAACCTCATTTTAAATAACTTTAAAAATATCAAAGTATGCCACAAATTTTTCTCATTAAAATCCTTCAAAGAATTCTTTTTGGTACTCTATCATAAGCCTTTTGAGATCAATAAAGATAACGAAGATTCTTTATTTTTTTTAAATTTCTTTATCAAACCTTTTGGTAAATGTATGATTTTCGTGGTATATTTGCTTGACATACAATTAATTTATTTTGTGAAATACGAGTATACTTGTAATCTATATTTAATTACTCTTTTCCAAAGTTTCAATGTATGCCTCATTAACTTAATTTTTTTATAGTGAGCAAGTATTTAGCATTATTTTTTTCTTGTGAATAGGTATAATAAGACTCTTTCATTCATCTATTTTTTTTTCGTTTTCAAAATCATATTAAATAATAAGTCAAGAAATTCCTTATTCACTGAAACCTTGTCACCCATTAATAAGGATGCCATCCAATCGTACAATATTTCACTGTAACCTCTGTAATGCTTTCACAATAGAAAGCTTATTAATTGCTGAATTAAAGTTCAATAGATATTTTTAATAACTCTTTTACTCACTCATATTAATTGTATTAGTACAATATTCATTAAAAATTTAGTAAAATAACCCTATCTTTTTATATTGAATATGTTTTTTACTAAAAAGAATTTTTTTAATTACCATTTTATATATGTTTTACGTAGTACTATTTAGTTCTATGACATATTTTAGATTTAGTTTTACTCATTTTAAAAAATCAAAATAATCGACATTGGGCCGTCAAATATTCACCCGTAATAATTTTACAATTCTTGAAATATAATTTTACAATTCTTGATATAATTTTACAATTCTTGAAATAATCTTACAATTCTTGAAATAGAATTTATATTGATGTGCATGCCTTTGCACACTTTTCACAGTATTTCAACAATGCGTCACATTGTTTTTCATGATTCTAAATTAAGATAAAATAATTTATATGAATTTTATAAGCCCCTTTTAAGTGATAACATATATTCTTTTATTAAAGTTATGACAATCGTAAGATCATAAATTAAAAGCAAATTTTTTTATTAAACTTCTAGCAATCATATTAATCTTTTTTATATTAATCTCTTCAAAAAACTAGCATGAGTATTGCTAAATTTTTAAGACACTTTTTCAACTTATCTATATAACTCTTCTCCTATAAATAGCATCATTTGGGGTACTTGGTGTGTCTAAATCATGCAATAATCTTTTTTTTACATCCTATATTATTAGAGGTACATAAACACTTGCAATGTTAAAAACTATTTCATCAATTATAAATTTTAATTATAAATTTTCTTGCACAACCTCTTAACTTCGAATATTATTCTTTAAATTATTATCTAAGGTGGCACTTGTGCAATTTTAATGATGATGTTTACTTGTGTACCAGAGTTAAAAGCTTAAATTATCAACTTTTTTTGTTTTCGTACCCACCCCCTTTGTTTCTTGTAGACAAATGTTTATCTTCAATTTTAATATTTACTAACTTAAAATGCTTGTTAGTGAGAGTGCCTAAATTCTAAATATCTAATTTTAATTTAGCATCATTGACTAACTTTTTTACCCTATTCGTCCAGAATACTGACTTTCTTACTTTTTTTAGTATTACACTGGACATTGATGTAGTGGCATTCACACATTTTCCACTATATTCAGTTAATGTACTACATCGCTTCTTGGGGACAGTCTAGCTTTAACTTGATTCCTAAATAATGTATGTTATGAGAAAATTGTATGAAGTCTTACATTAGTTATTGACTACTTAACACAACTCTTTTTTCTCATTCGAGACTTGCGATCCAGTGTGATGGCCCTTTATTATTATATAATAATAATACTTTATGTAGCTGGGTGCCTAGATGCCTAGGTCATGCTCAAAAGCTGATGCGCCCATGCGTGACCCAATGCTTACTCAGGCGTCAGATAAGCCCATGCAATTTTTAATTTAATGTTCAATACTATTCATATGTTGAGTCATGCACCAAATGCGTTCAAATACACGCCTAGGCACATGTTCATGTCCTATAAATACCCATGTCAGTCAAAAAGTTATTTTTCTTCCTGATTTCTTTTACTTTGCTGGAACTTGAGCTTTCTAAGATTGCTTTAGGCATTAGCATTCAATTGAGAACGTTGTTTTGAACTCGGGGAGCGCTAATTCCTTTTTTTCTCTGTCGACTGTGGGTGGTACATTTTGTTCTAGTTGAGCCATTATGTCATTGTTATGCCTATAAAAATTAGCAGTTAATTTTCTTTTTATTCATAGAAATACTGATTGTCTTGACTATTTCTTGTAATTTAGAATTGCATTATAGAAGCTGCTATGTGTGATCATTGCATAATTTAGTATTTGAAATCATCACATTTAGTTTTATGTTTTGCAAGCCTAGAATCTGGTTGAGGTGTTTTTTAGTATTGCTTTTGATGTCAATAAATTGAGGATATATTCATACATAATCCTAATATTGGCTTAAAAATTTTATTGGAATACGAAACAATGAATAATTAAAGCAAACATACTCTATATTCAATTATTATATGTATTCATACAAATGAGTAGAGATTATTGCATATGATGCATTTTTTTAAGAAAGTCAGCTTTATTTTATTGTATCTGTTGCATTATTTTTGAAAAGGGCACTGTACCGTTGTTTACTTGATACATTTTTTTATTTAAACAGTTCCTTATGAAGTACCTATGTAGTTTTCCCTTGGTTTCACAATGATATATTTCACGAATCTATACAGAAATTTGGACATGCCTTTGTTCTTTTTCGAGGGATAAAGAGATCTGTATGGCTACCATGAGGGGGGGTACACGTTATATATATATATCTAGGAGCCACTCCTTGCAATCAAATATGCTTAGATCTTGATACAGTATCAATGTCCTGCGGAAAGCTCATTGAAAAAGGACATGAATATGTCATTTTTAACACGGGCATGTTATTTTTGATATATAATATTTGACTTTTAAGATTTGATTTTGCATTTATATTTCTTGAATTTATATGGAAGTTACCTTGAAACATTTTTTTTATATATCATTCAGCTTGAATAGTGTTTTTACTAAATTAGTTTTGTTTTTCATTTATTGCATTTAAACTTGTAAGTAACACCCTTCACATTTTTTATTCTTACCTTGATATGCGTAGTACATATTCTTAGGATTCTGTGTGCAATTTGGGTTTTTAGTAGCTGTTCAGGAGCAGTTTGTGGAGTGTAGTTGTTGAACTCGCATGGAGATGCATGGGGAATTAACTATCTTTTATCTTATATATTTTTGACTTGTAATAATTATAATGATAATATCTTCTGGCTATGTATTATTCATTTTGGCTAGATGTTAGGAGCTTATATATTTTCTGAATGAATATTTTTTAATATAATTCTTCAATCATTATACCCGGCAACTATGGAGTTTGCCTATTTTATCATTGAACGGTAATAATATATTAGTAGTAATAAATTTCTAGTATTGTGTTGTGATTTTCTCAATTAGTCATGACTTTGTTTTTTTGTAAAATTCCATTTGCATCTTATTAATTTTTTTTTCTTGCTAGAAGTTCAGCTTGTTATTATGCTTCATTTTTTATGGGGATGCAATGTCTTCCCATACAGCCTTCAGTTTATGAAAGCTTTTATGACTTCATATATATTATTTGGAATTTGTCTAGGTTTAGGCACAGAAATTTAGAGCAAATATTTGTATGCTATGTAGTTATATGATATTCTTAGTAAATCAGCTTTTAATTTTGACTTTTTCAATAGGTTAAACTAAACAGTTCCTTTTTTAGGTTTGATTTTTGGCTACGTTAAAGTTGTGATCTGTTACCATTCAGTTCTCTGTTATTACTCCTACGAGCATGGACACTATATGGAAATGAATTGTTGTCTGGGAAAAAAAAGTTAAGTAGAAAGTTGTTGAGTGATGACGTTTGGTTCAATTTTTACATGCTAGTAATAGTATCTGGTTAAATTGAAAGGAATGGGGATCAATGTTTTTTCTGTACACATTCCTTGAAGTAGCTAAGGGTCATAGATCAAGGTTTTTTTTCTAAAAGTATTCTGAGACTTTGTTGGTGTAATAATGGATTTTGGCTTTTAAGGAATCTTCATTGCAAATATAATATTCCACGAGTGGTCTTTCACCTCATCAATTTCTGAACACTAAGATTCATTTCCATTTCTTGGTGTCCATGCTATATGGAAATGAATCTTGGTGTCCTTGTCATTTTTAATCTCTATTGAAAATTCTATTTTATGATGTTGAATATATTCTTTTAGGTGAAACATGTTTGCACCCTCTCCTGTTCTTTTATTTTCATTTGTTCAGCATGCTTTTAATGGATTTTGTAGCCATGATTCTTGGCGTGATCTTTTTTGAAATTAATCACTTAAACATGTACCTTTTCTTAAAATTGATGCTAATGTAAAACAAACATTTCAAGGCTTGGATTAGATTGCATTGTCATGAACTTTTCTTTGCTTTTTTTTTTGAAACTATTACACACTCAGATGGAAGATTTTGACACTAAATTTTTTTGCTCAAGTATTTATGTAGGTTCTTGGTGAAGCTTGTAAATAAGACATTTTTTTTATTTTTTCACTAAGAGTTGTTTGAACTGAGGTAACATGAGTGTAAAGTAAAATTTCTTTTGGGTAAATTGAGATTATAAGCGCTTGGCATGAAGTAAAACGAGTGAAAAATTTTTACACTATAATTCAATTTTACGCTAATATATATAGAAACACGGTATTGGAATTATGCCCAAATCGAGCATAATGGGAGATTATGCGGCTAACCGGAGCAGCCGAGCGAGGAGAGGCCCGATGTGAGAGCTCCCATCGACGCTAGGAGAGAACCTCTTTTCTGCGATGCGAGAGCTCCCTCTTCCCGACACGACTCAAGAGCCTCCCCTTGTTGCACGCGGGAGCTTCCACTTCTTCCACGTGACGCACGAGCTCCTTATTTTCGGATGTGAATAAACTCCCTCTTCTCCGGCTTCATCCACAGCTTCATCGAGGCCTTTGACGTTCAAACAAACGATTCAAATGATTTTGAAGGAATCATTCAAATGAAATCTATTAAAATTCATTTTTTTTAATTAGAATATATTGAGAGAATTGAAATACTGGGTCACAGTTTAGTTCGCTTGTTGTAGAGTATGCAGTATGCTTTAGATTCTTATTAGTTTGTAGCATTCAACAGTTAAGAAGACTCCTTGGTAGCGCTTCACCACTGTTATCTAAGCCCTCGTTAACACTCCCACTCAAACCCCTAAAACCAATAGCTCTGTCTCCTTGGTAGACCTTAATCTGCTTCTCCAAGAGAATAGCAAGCGCCACATTCATTGAGCCACACCTCGAAGCCCCACACACTTAACAATTTCATTAATTCCCCATTCATCATTGAACAGCCTCTTAACCTGTCATCATCATGAATGATCTATTCGTCATTGAATTACTATCAAAATTCACACTAGAATGATTGCACCGGAGATGTATCAAAGATACAATTTAATGTGATTATTATCAACTCTAAGAGCAGAGTTTAAAACTCTTGAAACTTGATGCAACACTTTGTATGTTTTAAAACGGAATTTTCTGGTCCCAGAAGGCTTTATTGTTAAACCATCTCAAAGAATTTAAAAATCACTATTTTCAAGCAATCTAAAATTCAAGTTTTATCAAAGTTCAAGGGCAAGATTCATGTATGGCTGCATTCACCACCATGTTTTAAGAGCATTATGATTATTCAAAGTCAGAAAGATCAGTTTTCCTTCTTAATGTGTCTTGGCCGAGCCACCCTCACCATGTCGTGAGACCTTTTGAATGTAATAAGGATCATTGCCTCATTGGCAGCGCGGTCAGCTTTTTATTAAAAGGGACGATAATTTCATATTTAAATTAAATTATATCAAGCCAACAAAGGAAACATGGAATTTTTTTTACGGTTCCCATTATTGTTTGGCTTGTTCCTCTGACTTGAAATTGTTAGTTACTGCTTTAAAAATAATACTTTATTTTAATGCTTGAGTGTAATGTGAAAGGTTGAGAGTAGGCTTTATATATGTTATGATTATAAATATTAGATTTGGCATACCTTGGTTAATGAAAGTTTGTTGTTAAATGAGACGATTTGGTGTCTTTCTTTCCACCATATTCTTTTCTTTAAATGCTGTTTTCTTCCTCCAAATTTTCTAACTTTTTCAGCCTCATTAAGCTTCATCTTTTTTGCTCCCTATAACTTGCAACAGTTTTTACCTGCCCTGGTGTTTTAACAAAATTGTTACTATTATTATAATTGTCATCATCATCATCATTGTTGATTGTGTTAATTCATTATAATTGATTAATTGAATCCACTATATGTTTATTTCCTTCTATTTTCATTTATTTTCTATACTTGAGAATGTCATCATCAAACTGGTTTTTCTATTGTCTAGGAGGAGATATCAGAAAAACTTCTTGAATTCTTAGAATCTCCGCATGCTACTAGGGATGTCGTACTTTCAGAGAAAGATACGGTTTGTGACTCTGCTACCACTACTGAATAAACTTATGCTGTTTAAAATTTTGCAGAAAAATCCAAATTGGGTATGCTTGACACTAGTTTTCTTTGATTTAAGTTTAGAAAGGAAAAAAACGCAGACGTGGTGGTGCAAAAGGAACTGGTGAGAGATCTCATGAAGATGAATCAACAGATAAAGAAAAGATGGTATTTTGATTTGTTCATCTGCTAATTTCATGAAATCACTTCTAATACTCATCCAATAGGAATATTTACTGATTTTTTTGCCTGCAAATGTACTATCTATGTTTGACGTTTTGTGTTCTGGTTGAAGTATAAAATATTATTGAATTGACTTTCGACTATGATGGACAAAGTTGATTTTTTTGATCTGTCAATCTTTTAAGTTGAATGAGGCGTGCTTAATATTCAAAGAAATTTATATATATGAAAACAATGAATTTATTTTATTTTGAACTGTGCTTAGTGGAGAATTTTATTGTCTTTCATGGTAGAGATATGCTTATCAAGATAAATTATTCAAAATGTTGTTGAAATGTACTATATTAAGCATTTCATTCTTTACAATTGTGATGCAGAAGGCTGAGTTAAAAAAAGGGATATTGAATTTCTTATATTGAAGGGCTTTAAGGATTCTTTACATGCAAAATCAAATCTTTATATTGTACATATCCAACACGAAATATTTCATATTTGCTAATAAAGTACTATCATTTTACCTATCTTTGTGATGTGAAAGTGCTGTTTTGTAAATAACCAAGTTTGGGCTCTGGATATTTCTATTATAAAGATTTGTGTGTTATATATTTGTAAAAATGTCATATTATTAATGAGATTTTGGATGAGCTTGAAAGAGGGAATTTCTTTTAAGGCCTTAAAGAGAACTTATACAGAGAAGATCAATAAAGAACAATCAAGCAAGTGACTTGGCTTCAAGGATTGTGACAAATGAAGTTACACAAGGAAAAAAAAGTGAACTAGGTAATGTGTAATGTACCATTTAGAACACAGGCTTTTAATCCTATGCATTCTATTAGTGCAAGTTGTGCCATATCCCGTTAAGTAATTAGGTTGTGTGCAATGCATTCCATTCTGTTTTTCTTAGAAATGTTACTCGTAGCATTTCAGTATAAAAAGTTAGGGCATACCTGCATTTTGTATAACCAAGTTCAAATTTCGATCCGCGATTTGCATCACCTCTGTTTATAATTTTTTTCATGGGTAAGGCCTGAGCTTGATTATGTAGATACTAAGACTAAATTCATAACAATTTCTCTTAGTATAAATTAATGAACACATATTTAGTCTAATCAATGTTTATGGATGAGTAAAGTGTGAAATGTCTTCAGAAGAATATAAATGTACTTATTACAAGCTGTTAACGTTTTTGTGTTTTATACCTTTATGCATTCTGCAAAAACTGTAACACATTTAGTGCTTGACAATATGCTTTATTAATAAGACCATTCATGTGTTTAGATGAGCAAAACAAATTCTTGATATTACACATTTTATAAGGCTATTCATGTGCTTAGATAAAGAATTAAAATGTGTAAGTACTTTTTCTTATTGTAATTGTTGCCTTTGTTGCTGTGTAATTGGAAAATCACATTAATACTTTATCACTTGTTTATATATAGTTGGCAACATTCACATTCCTTACAATCTTATATTAGAGTATCATTGTATTTAAATATATATTTTAATCTTGTGCACATTTATTTATTGCCAAGTTTGGCTATACATATACCAATACTAGAATGTTTTTCCCTTAATATGATGAATAATGTATTTCAAGTTATTCTAGGTCCATCATAAAGGGATTGAAATTAAAAAAAAAAGTGGATACAAAGGTGACTAAATAATTGTAGTTGCTTTTCTTGTCGTTGATAAGATCATCGATGTACAAAGGTGACTAAATGATTGTAGTTGCTTTTCTTGTCGTGGATAAGATCATCGATGTCTAGCGAGGCAGTAGGTAATCCAATTTATAGTTTCATAATCGGTTTATGTTGAAGAATTGCTCAATTTAGGATTTCAGGATAATATCAACCAAGATGAACATCCTACGTGTTCACTACTAAATTGGTTGCAAAAGTCATCTTACCCGGTCAATTAGATGGCCTAGGAGAGGGAGAGTAGCAATCTCAGAAAACACTTCTTTGTGTCAGGCCAGCCATAAACCCACTCACTATGACTAAAAAGAGCCGTAATTTACATTTGAAGATGGTGTTCACTTTTCACAAGCATTGTATTTATATGGCAATTTCTCCAAGAGCATGCGCTAGGTGTATCTGTGGATCCTCAAAAGATTAAACCCGTGGTGGATTGTCTAGACGCCATAGCTTTTTGGGCATGGCTAGTTAATGCATGAAATTTGTCCGTGGGTTCTCCAAGAGTGCTATCCCTCTGACTTGTCTATTTCAGACTGGAAATCAATTTGTTTGAGATTCTGCATATGCTGATCTATTTTTTCAACTTAGGAGGTGTATGGTGACTACCATCTCTCTAACTCCATATCCTATATGTGGTTGTTTTTAAATTTTAATGTTGCTTCCGACCCACGATTTACATCACCTCCATTTATAGGTTTTTTCTTGGGTATGCATTGAGGATGATTTTGTAGTTTCTAAGACAGTTCATAGCAATTTCTGTTAGCATAAATTAATGAACAAATATAAAGTTTTTTCAATGTTTATGGATGAATAAAGTGAGAAATATATGTCTTGGAGCTGCTTCTCTTGTCGTGGATAGGATCATCGATATATCTAGCAAGGAAATAGATCATCCAATTTATAGTTTCATAATCGGTTTGATGTTGAAGAATTGTTTGATTTAGGATTTCAGGATATTATGAATCAAGATGCGCTTTGTAACTACTAAAATTGGTTGCAAAAGTCATCTTACTTAGTTGACTAGATGGTTTGGGGGGTAAGACTAGCAATCTCAAAAAACACTACTATATATCCAGTGTCAGGCTGACGACCATAAGCCCACTCACTATGATTAAAAGGGTCATACTTTACATTTGAGGATGATATTGTTCACTTTTTGCAAGCATCGTACAGATGGTAAGCTCCCCAAGAGCTAGTTTTAGCCAACTCTACTATATTTTTGGGGTGTGTAATAAGCGCCTTATGTGTATCCATGAATCCTCAAAATATTAAACCAGTGGTGGTACCCATTGCTTTTTGGGCATGGCTAGTTAATTCATGAAGTTTATCCGTGAGTTCTCTGAGAGTGCTATCCCTCTGACTTATCTTACTCAGAGAGAATAGTTCATTTGTAGCCTATAGTTCATGTCAATTGAAGTCTCATAAGAGAAACTGTCCTACCTATGTTTTAGAGTTGGTTGTGTATTTGTTCAAAGTTATGAAGGCACTAATTATATGGGGCACGATATAGAGTTTATATTGATTATTAAAGGAGTAAAACCATTATCAGTGGCATAGATTGAAGCTAACAACAGATTATTTTTTGGATAATCTCTATCCTTCCAGGAAATCATTAGTAGCTGCTTTGATTTTTGTTAATGCACTCCAACTCAAGTTTGAAATCATTTCATATGCTTCTATCTCTACTTTGCTTGGTTCCGTCTCCATTCTGATCTCATTTCATGATTAGATTGTATTCTTTCAATCTGTTGTTATGAGGATGCTAGTTTGGTTTGGATATTTGTTCAGGTAAACATTCTTATTTGCATGTTGATAATTACGGTATAATCTTCTGTGTGATTGTACGTGGATGTCTGGAAAATATTATGATAGATTTTTTTTTTTTTTGGTGTCAACTGAGATTGATTAGTGTGTTATCATTGTTTATGTAAAGAAAGTAATGTGTTTTTTAACCTTAGGATCTCTTCCTTATGAATTAGAGATAGAGATTTAGGTTAGAGTTCATTCATCGAGTAAATGAGTTACTCAATGAATGAAATCTTGGTTTTAATAGTTTCTAGATTTCATCTTTTATAATTGAATAAGTGATATGGGTTTCCATTGTAGAGGAATTTTGGCTGTTTTTATTGTTAATTTAGACTGTTGTTACATGCCTCATCTACTTCCACTGATCCTTTATTTTAACATATTCACTAATCAGAATACTTTTTAGTAATAATTTTTTTCATAAGAATTAAGTTGTAAATCTTTATATGTGAATCTCTTCAGTTATTTTGCTTATTAGATTATGTGCCATTTAAGTTATAGTTGTAAGCACTCTTTGAGTAGCCCTTACATTAAATTTTATTAAAGCTTTTGGTTATTTCTAAATGTGACATGATAAGTGAGTTGAGTTCTCATGAGAATATTTATTTGTACTTAAGCACAATAATGTAATTGAAAATAAATTTGTTGTTCCTTGGGTAGTGCTTTGTTTTTCCGCATAAAGTATTTATATTGTGATATATTTTAATTATTTTTAAAAGAAATACAATTTTTAAGTATTTCATTAAAATCAATCAATACTTGAACATCTTTTTTATGCTGTATTATGATCAAGAGTTTGCTATAATGGCCAATGAAGGGATAAAATGAAGGCTTGATGAGGTAGCATGTCAATGTTAAACTGGGATGATGAGATGTATTTTTTCTTAATAATTGCTCAGACGTTTGTCATTTTTTTGGTTTATTTGTGTAATATTTCTTTATGATTAAAGATGATTATTTTTTTTGTTTATATCATTATAGAGACTTGTTTATTGAGTGTGCTAAATTGAATGTCCTCAGGTATGTTATTGCCATCACCATTCTTATGTGTCATTTACGTGCATAGCATTGAAAACCTTTTGATTTATATATCTAGGATCAATCTATGATATTTACAAATAAAGCAACAAATTATTTTTTCTATTAAACTTTCAATCCCTCAGGTTTTTTAATCATTGTACTTGATGGGATTCCATGCATAAGTTTTTATGCTCAAATTTTGTGAATCTAAGTTTTATTAGTTTGTATTTTTGGATTATATCATTCCTAAAAAATTTAAGATCATGTTATTTTGACTAAATACATCCTAGAAAGCTTTAAAAAATACATGAGCTATTATACCCTGCAAATGAAATTTAAGATGAGGTTTTTTCTAACATGCGAATCATCTTTTTATTATTTATCTGAACACTAAATATTCTGTATTTACTATTAACACTCAAGCCTTTGTGGATTCATTAAAAATCTTATTGTGATTAATTTCTTACTTATAAGATATGGATGTTATTACTAAAATAGGTATGATAAGGTTATCGTGTAGTCTATTTTAAAGATTTAGTGTAAAATATATACATTATGAAAGTTTAGGTAAAAATTTGAATTTTTGAAATAGTTTTTTTTAGGAGCACATTCTTCATCAATTCCTTGACTACATAAAATATATTAGCGTGCTTCTGTAATATACTCTTGAAAGGCAATCAATTAAAATTTTTTTATTTCATTTCATTGCAAATTTTTGGGGAAATAGAAATAAACGGTAACTTGAAAGAATTTTCAATCTGCTCGATAAAACCATTCTAAAAATGAATGCTTATAAAGTTAAATGTTCAATAAGTTTATTGTCTTGAGTTAATTTTATATGATCAGATGATACCAACCTTGAAACTATTTACGCCATACATACTTGGAACATTGCCTTTTTTCAATCATTCAGACATATCTTTGACTTGCATGTGGGTATTTGTAGAAAACTGACTGTCACTTATGATAACTAGAAGCTTTTTGGTGGTGTGAACAAGTGGCATGTGGACTTTAAAATTGCTGTTTACATCAATCTTATCAGGAACCCCTAAGAAAATGATGCAAGAAGAAAAAAAAATTAACATTTATAACAGAATGCAACTAATGCTTTAAAATGTAAATCATGAGAAATATTTTGTTTTAATTTAGCTTTCAATTTGTTAAATTTGACTTTGTTACATATGCATTTGGCATTTCTTAGACTCTATTTCTTTTATCATTGCATAATTGAGTGTTTAAATCCTCTGTTAGATTCTAAATGAAGTCTGCTTTTGTGTTTTATTTAGATGATATGATTGTATCAATTCTTAATGACAAATTTTTATCTTTAGAGAAATCCTGTTCATTAACCCGACATGTTTTTTAACTAGTGATGATCTATGTACAGTTTTTGATTGTGATTCCGTCACAGCTTTTGGCTAAAGTTGTTTTTTGAATATTGGATATTAATTTTTGAGATGACGCTGTCAAAGCTTGATAGATTAGGAGTACACGTTTTGTTAGAAAATTACATCAAGTAATAGCTGAAGCAGATTTTTTTTTTTGTTTTAACTTCATTTGTCTGGTTATTTAATGTTGTTTTACAGTTTAGAATATATAAATGTGACTATGGACTTGTAAAAAGCGTATATCTTTTTTAGTGCTGGTTTAGTCTATATGGTTTGATTCGAATTATGCTTGTTATTCTAAGTATAAAATACCTTTATATATATTAGCATTTAAAGATTTCAATAATATTATTAAAATATATAAAAAACATATGCGATGTTCATTTCAATTAATGTATTAGTCACTCATAAAATATCCATTATTATTCAATCGCAATAAGCACTTAAATTTAAATTTGATTATCTTTATAAAAACGAGCAAGTTCATCATCTCTTAAAAAATAAATGAGTCGCATGACCTGGCAAAATCTAGTAAAATTTAGCTTGAACTTTAGCTCAAACTCAAGTAATTAATCAAACTCATACTTAGGGCTGACTTGAGCAAGCAAAAATGAGTCAGGCAGAAGATTCCCAACTCAGTCCATTATCTAGCTGAGTCAGCAAGTCATGAATTGTTCTGTAATCATCACAAGATTATTGGTCACAAGGAATAGAATTGCTAGAAATTTCATCCCCACTTGCACCCACCAGAATTTGCTAAGAAGACAACTACTACAATTACTGACTCAAATGACTCGGAGAATCTTGAAAACACGTTTTCTTTCCTTATCAGTTGATCCTGTGAGTTGAGAAGGGTTGTTCACCATTTTTATACAAATCAAATGGAGAGGGTCATTGCTATTTTTTGACTCAGGTAGCCAGAAAAAGTTCATTTTTGAGTAATTAATGAAGAAATAGGGGTTTTCATTTGAGATGATACCTTAGACCATGTCCACTCATGTGGATTCAAGATGAAGCTGGGATGCAATTTATAGGCAATGTCCACTCAAATGACTTGGAAAATCTTGAAAACGCGAGTTTTCTTTCCTCTATGAGTTGAGAAGGGTTATTCACCATTTTTATACAAATCAAATGGAGAGGGTCATTTACCATTTTTATACAAATCAAATGGAGAGGATCATTGCTATTTTTGACTCAGGTAGCTAGAAAAAGTTCATTTTTAGTAATTAGTGAAGAAATAGGGGTTTTCATTTGAGATGATATCCTAGACCGTGTCCACTCATGTGGATTCAAGATGAAGCTGGGATGCAATTTATAGGCAATGTCAACTCAGATTTTTCCTCTCTTGGAAATTCATAGATTAAAAATTGTTTGCGGTAATATGGTATTGGACATTTATCAGATATTTTTGGGCAGCCCATTTACATTTCTAAATGGTTGTTTCTGTGATGATGCCAAAGGTTCAACTCATAGGAATTTATTGTTTTTAAGTTGAATTAGTTAATGAAAGATTATTGTACCTACCAATCTTTTTTCTGGCGTTATTTCTAGAACTGTTGGTCGAGGATGTAACCTGTAACCTTGATTTTCTTATTTTTTGGGCGGTATTTTAAATTAAGTTGGATCTACAATTTTATATTAGAAGTTACCTCTGTGTAAAGATGTGAGGCATGTATTTATTTTTTGATGATGGGATGGGTTTTTTAATTTAATTGATAGAAGATTGCAAAGTCAAAAATAGACATCCAAAAGAACAAAACTAAGGGGTTGTTTGGTTCGTAGACATCTACGTGCAATGCTATGTTATTTAAAGATGTCATTTATATTGAAGCTATCTGGTTCAATGCGATCTCATTAATGACATTTCAAATTTTTAAAAATACACTACATTCAAAAAACATCGTGACATCTAATTTTTTGCTTCACCTGCGAATCGATGAAGAAGACGAATCAGCGATGAAGGCGAATCGGCAGTGATGATGGAGAAGGCAAATCAGTGGTGGTGATGGCGAAGGCGAATCAGTGATGGCTAAGCTTTGTGTTCGTGAAGTGGGCCGAGAAGCTCCGTGTTCGCGAAGAAGATGGCAAAGCTCTACGTTTGAGTAGGGGATGGCGACAAAGACGAACAGCCTTTTTTTACCCTATTATCAATTGGGGTAATCTTACCTCACGTGTTACATTACATAAGTGACAATTTCAATAACATTGAACCAATAACTTGTTACATGAATTAGATTGCTATCTAAATAATATGCTATCTTAATAACTTTTCATCTGACATTGAACCAAATATAACATGTTATCTGAATTACACTCCTATCTTAATACATTCTATCTTAATAACTTTTCACATGACATTGAACCAAATAGCCCCTAAGCACGATAAACTAAAGACCTTAAAAAGAGCAAATGAGGTTGCTAAAGCTAAAAATAGAAACCAAACTGATGACAATGGTAAATGAGAAAGTCTCCTGGGGATATGCGGTGTTCAGCAGGAAGTTTCAAAATAAGCGATGAATTTCTATTGGCTTGTGTTTATTATTTTAGGATTTCTATTCTTTGTTTTGTCTCATCTCTGTAATTTGAAATGAATTTGCTCAATACTTTTGATTTACATATTGGAAAGCCTTCTCATGTAAACTATTTTTTATTGCTTGTTTAGTTTATTTATTTCCAATTCCCCATTGCATTTCTAAATTTATGTTAGTTCTTTCATCATTTGTTGGATTTTTTTTATTCTCGTATTGGTGTTTACATTTAAAGAAGTTGTGAAATTCATTTGTAACATGATTTTCTTTTGCGTGAAATCATATTAATCAAAGTTTTGGTTGCATTTTGAAGTATTGCTGCCACCTACATCACTCCGTATTACATTTTTGTATGAATTGCAGCTCCCACTCATACCTTGACTGTTCCATTTATTTGAAATGCGTTAGCTACATTCCATGGATTCATAAATAATGATATCTTGATATGGCTTTGCTTCCATCTATAAAATTTTTAAACTGCCTGTTTATTTCTGAGTTATTGGCTTCTGCAGCAGGGTCCTAAAAAAGATGGCAAACTTGATGCAAAGAAAGCCCGCAAAAGCCCTGCTAAAGCTCATAAGGTAGATCTAGTTAAGGGTGGCTCAGTTGTCATTGGTGATAAATCTGAAGATAAAAAGGATGATGCAGTGACGACTACTGAACACTCTAATGGTGAGGCAGAAGAAGACCACAATGATGAGCGTGAGGTGCCAACGTCAGCAAAATTGTTGTCAGTTGATAAAGAGATTGATGAGCACGAAGAATCGAAATCCAAAGAAAAAGCCTCAGCAGTAAGAAATGTCTCTCGAACCAAATCCAAAAAAGAGCCATTTGCATCAGCTACAATGGATGATGCAAAACTCACATCAGAGAGTAAAACAAGTAAGAGGAACAAGGGCAGTCCAAGGATTGATAAAAATAAAGCAACGTCCAGAAAGGATTCCAAGGATAGTTCTACCCTAAAGGTCCCCCAAAAGAAGGGTGGCACTACCTTAGACCCTGATTTGTCCAATACATCAAAAAAAGTTGAAGGAAAGAACGTTGCCAGAACGGCCTCAAAATTTATTGAAGGAAAGAAAAGACGAGTAACAATGACTACATCAGAAGATTTGAAAGAAAACAAGAAACAAATTGCACAATCAAAGTCAAAAAATCTTGCCAAGAAAAAAGGTATAATGTTTTCAAATTCTATTAAGCTCTGTGCATACCACGAAAAGATGTCTTCAGTGAGCTTTATTCTTATATTTAATTTTCTCTTATTCCCACTTAATGAAAGAATATATATGGATTCCAGCGTAAAGGTGCAAGATCAGTTAATTATTTTTTTTGTAGATTGAGCTTCTTCTTGGGTTGTCATTCCGTACAAAGTTAAAGATTGACTACTAGATTTTGCTTGGTTCATAATTATTTATCAAATGCTTTTAATATCAATTATTTAATTTAACATTGCAGCTCAAAAATTTTTATTGTATATTTGCTCTTATTATTTATTGAAAAATACAAATTTATTATTTTTTCTTGTTGGGTGAACTGTGAAATAAGCACGTTTTTCTTATTTGGTTGCACATGTGTTCTTATTTTCTTACTCTCATTTTATCATGTTATTCACATTGTTACGAAAGCCTTAATTTCAGCTTACATATAACCTGCTATGAAGCAAGGGCATCAAATTTTGTCTGTTCCAAACTTACGAACAATAAGCAATGTATGCTATACCTAGAATGATTGGTAGTCTATGTTTAAATTTTTAGAAAGCAGAGTAGAAATGATCTACATGTACTATCCACTATTTGGCTTGACGTCACTGCTACCCATGAATTATAAATGCCAGATGATGTT
The DNA here is from genome assembly GCA_016760335.1 of Gastrodia elata. Taxonomy (NCBI): domain Eukaryota; kingdom Viridiplantae; phylum Streptophyta; class Magnoliopsida; order Asparagales; family Orchidaceae; genus Gastrodia; species Gastrodia elata. The sequence goes on along the minus strand of CM028679.1, from coordinate 25,130,732 downwards.
GAAAGATGGATGATGAAGATTCTCTGGTCTGTTTGAAGGTTCTTAGGTGCTGATTTGCTGCAAACCTTGGGGTGGTGCAAGTTGGGGTGGTGGAATTGGCTATCCCTTGCTCTCTTATTGGTCTCTTTCTTCTGCGAGGCATTAGATGGGTCTGACCCTATCTCTTTTGTTCCCACCTCTATGGATGGCGTGGGTTGGGGCCTTTTTTGACATCTGTGCTGGATTGGTCTTTAACTGCCTCAATTGGCCTATGGAGGGTTGGGTGACACTAAGGCTCCGTTTGGGGCAGCTGCAGCTGTCTTAAAAAGATGCAGTGAAGCTGATGCAAATGAAGCTGCTGTTTTTGTTGTTTGAGTGCCCTGTTATCTTATCGATGTGCAAGACATCAACAATGCCCATTACAACCCCAGTATAACTAACAAAATTAAAATTTATTTGTCAGTCCTATCTTGATAGTTCTCTTAAAAAAATATGATGAAGGCTGCTGTTAAATTTATGTAGTTTAATTTCTCCTATGGCAACCGTATTTCTTGAAATTGCAGCCCTGATTTTATATATTTATTAATCTGAATAAAGCTTTAGCGGTCTATATATATTTTGAACAAATAATATGGGTTATTATTTTTATTCAGCATATTTACAAATTGAAACATAAATTAATCGCTGGTGAATGGGCTGACACAAGGTTTGTGATACCATCAGGTAAAAAAGAGGTTGTTTTTAGTGAACCTACTACCGAACAACTGCAGGCAGTAGCCAGTGAGATACTGAAACAAGTGGACTTTAATGTTGTGAGTATTTTTTTCTGAATAATGCAATGTTATTTATTTATATTTTTTCTAAATATAATTTGTTGACACCTTTTGCAGGCAACTTTGGCTGATATTATCAGGCAATTAGGTATGCCATAAATGCATGGTGATGTTCTTTTTGTTTCAGGGTATTTTTGGCTGCAAATTCTTAGGGTTCATGTATTTTGAGAATTTTTTTTGTTGGTTTTGAAATAAAATGACTCAAATGAATTTCGTTTCATAGAATTTGTTTTGTATGAAGCACATGAAATCACCTATTCACCTTTTATTTTATTAAAAAAACATAAGTTGACGGGCAAGCTTGATGACAGCAGCTGCTAAGGTGGGTAGCAACTGGTAGTGGCCATGACAGGTAGTGATGGCAGCATGTGTTGTGATGGTTGATGGTTGCAGTGATGATCGGGGTTGGGGTGGGGGTCTGCAGCAGAGTAGGCATGCCATTGTGTGGGTGGCGTCTGTGAGAACCGAAAGGAGGAAAGGAGAGCTAATGTTATTAGTGAGATTGATAATGATCGTGTATTACATGGCTATGCTCATACATATATATAGGTATATAACATGGTTATCTTCTAATATTCCCCTGTGAGATGATAGTGAGGTCTTGAACCGCTAGCTTATCGCGTTGAAGATTAAACTGCAAGATTGAGATGCATATGCTGGCAGATGCGGTTGATATTTGTAGTTTGTCATTCCGAAGTCCTGGAGGAGCTGAGTTGCGCATGTTGCTTGAAATAAATGTAGGCCATTCCTATTTTCCTTGAGAAATATGCTGGCTGAATGTTTCAGTGTAGTCTATCCCGTAGGTTTGATTAGAACTTTGAGCCACAAGACGAGCCTTGTCGAGCTATTGATTCGTTGGTGTTATATTTAGTTCGGAATGCCCATTTTCTATCCAGAGCTGTTTGAGCTGGATTTGGTGGAACTAGTTTCCAAGTATCTTGATTTTTAAGGTCCATGATTTTATCGGCCATGGCTTTTCTCACCAATGGTCATGTTTGGCCTCTTGAGGATAGGTTGTAGGATTAGTTGGCATAGTTGACTGGGTTGTGGGGGCTTTTTGGGCGATGAAGAACAGTAATGGGATTTGTTTAGGTTGAAGAGTGCTTGTTTTGGACCGGGTGAACATAGGATGTGTTGGATTGGGGAGACAAAACAAAGATAGATGATGATGTGTCGGATTGGGGTAACATGTGCTATCGAGGACGCAAAGGCGGTTGTATGTAGGTTTTTGATTGTGGATCAGTTTGTAACGCGTTTTGTATTTGGTGGTGGTTGTTGGGAGATAATTTATGAGGTAGATCGAGGTTGAGAGGGCGTCGGTCCAATAGATGGGGAGAGGTTGGCGTTCTTGAGGAGAGTTCGGTTAGTTTTCATTAGATGGCGATGTTTCCTTTCAACAATGTTGTTTTGTTGTGGTTTGTCAAGGCAAGAGATTTCAAGATGAATGCTGATTTTTTGTAGGAAAGTGATGAGAGTGGTGTTGCAGTATTCACGACCACCGTTGGTACAAAGAACTCTGATTTGATGTTGAAATTGTCGTTTGATGAATCGTTATAGTTGAATGAATAAGGTTGTTGTTTCAGATTTATGTTTCATTGGAAATGTCCAAAGAAAGTGAGAGAAGTCATCGACAAAGGACACATAATATTGGTAACCTTCATTGGATAAAATTGGGGATGGTCCCCATACATCGGAATGAATTAATTATAATAGTTGATAACAAGGATTTTTAGAAGTAGAGAAAGGCAATCGATGATGTTTATTCTTAATACATTGATGACAACGTGTGGTTGTTGTTGTAGGAGATTTGGGGATGCTGTTGAGCTAGAAGCTATTAGATTAGGACGGCTGGATGGCCTAGCCGCTGATGCTAGAGGGCTGAATTGTTGTGCTAGAAGCTGTTCGATTAGGACGGCTGGATGGCCTAGCCGCTGATGCCAGAGGGCTGAATCGAGTGACGTTGTGGGTGAAGCAAGGATGAGCTGCTGGCGGAACTCGTCGGTGGTGGTCGAATGAAATGAAGTAGAGACCGTTACGACTGCAGCCTCGAAGGAGGATTGTGTTTGAGTGTAGATTCTTTATACAAAAGTCGTTAGGATCAAAGGTAATAGAATATTTATTTTCCGTAGCAAGTTTATAGAAAGAAATGAGATTTGATTGAGTTTGAAGTACGTGTAATATTTGAGGAAGAGTGAGCTTACAAGATGGAGTGGGTAAGAGACTATTGCTGATGTTGGAGATATGCAAGGATTGGTCGTTACCGATAGTGACCTTGTCTTGGCCACTGTATGAATTGGAGATGGAGAGGTTGCTAAGATCTTTTGGTATGTAAGCGGGTGCGTCAGAATCGAGAAACCAATTTTTGTCGATGTAGCCATCGTCGGCTACAAGGGCAGTGGGATGTGGAATGTCTTGTGCTTGATGAATCAAGTCTATGCCAATAGTCAGAGACCGTCCTCTTTTTTTCGTAGAATTGACATTCCACGGTTGCGAGATGAGGATGATATCACGGTTGTTGGCTGAGCTGAGTGGCTTCTTTCTCCCCACTGTATGAATTGGAGATGGAGATGTTGCTAAGATCTTTTGCTATGTGGCAGGTGCGCCGGAGTCAAGAAACCAAGTTTTATCTCGTAGCCATTGCTACAAGGGCGATGGGATGTGGTGTGTCTTGTGCGCGATGAATTGTCAATGCTAATAAGGGGCTGTGTCCTCTTTTTCAGTAGATTTGGCATTCCATGGTTGCAAGACGATGATGATATTCACGGTTGTTGGCTGTTCTTGAGACTGAGCTGAGCCGACTTCTTCCTCTCCACTGCCGGCTGCATCCTCTCCCTCGTGTGCATCAAGAATGCAGGCTACGGGTGTTGTTGGAGATCGTGACTAGCTTCATGTTGGAGATTTATCTCTTCTCTGCCAAGTAAGGAATATAGATCATCTAGGCTTAGTGGATGAAAATTTGTTCGAAACATTGTTTTGAAAGCTTGATATTGAGTCAAGAGACCGTTTATGGTGTAAAATGATTGTCTTCTAGATCGACAGTGGATTTGGCGGCTGAAATTTTGTCTACGATCTCTTTGATTTTGGAGAGCTATGCTAACATCGACTTGTCTTTTATGATGACGTTGTGTAGGGTGTTCTAGAGTTGAATTACTTTAGATCGATTCATTGCATAGAGTTTTCTTTCAAGAATTTGCCATGCTTTTTGGCTAGTGTCACCATTTATTATGTAGGGGAAAATTGAGAGGGAGATGGAGCAAAGTGCAGAAATGAGGTTGCGATTGGTGGAGCTCCTCACAGTAAATATGGATCCGATTCCAGGACCATGCTGATCATTTGCTTTGAATAGGTTGAGGAGCGGCACACGCCATAGTAGGTAGTTTTTTGCAGTTAGGAGATTATTGACTAGGCTTTTTATGTTGTTTATCGAGAATGCGAGGAAGGATGGGAGAGTGGGCTGGATTAATGTTTCTTGATTTTCTTGAATGTAATCGTTGACTCCAGAACTTGTGTTTGAGGATGCCATTATGAATCAATGAGTTTTTGGCTGATGGATTTTCAAAGGTGCGGTTTCTTGATGCGGCAGTATTGATATGGAGCTGGAAGAGGGTAGGAGGTGCTGTTTCTCGAGAGATAGAAGGAAGGCAGAGGTAGCTGGGAGGGGTGCGTTGATTGTTGAAATGGAAGCTTCTGTTCTTGAGTGTCTGGAAGAGGTAGGAGAGCTGGAGGAGTGGTTTCAGCTGAGGGTTTAAGGTTTCTTGAACTAGTTGGAGGAGAGGAGATTGAGGATGCGTGAGCAAGTTAGTTCTGATACCCTGGGAGAACTGAAAGAAGGAGAGCTAATGTTATTAGAGAGAATGATAATGAGCGTGTATTACATGGCTATGCTCATATATATATATAGACAGAGGTACATAACATTGTTATCCTCTAATAGCGGCAATGGGTGCATTGGTAAATTTTCATGCGTTTAACTTTATAGAGCTTGCTTTCTCATGAAGCTGTTGTGAAATGTAGCTCTCTTTAGAAGAATATCATTTAACGGTTTAACTTTACAAAAGAAATTAAAATGTAGCTCTCTAAATGTGCTTTAGGCTTCCGGGATACTTTATGTAAACGTAGCAGTTATAAAGCTATCCCAAACGATGTATCCATTCAAAAAATGATACTTTATGATTAAATTAGTTGTAAAATGATTAGTTGAGGGATAATATCGAATATATCAATAGTTTGGAGGGAAAGTTAGACAAGATTAAGTAGTTTAAGGTTAAATTGATTGAGCTTTAATAGTTGAGGGACTATTTTGGCTGATTAATCAGTGCTATACATTCTAACACATTAATTTCTGCACTCAAAGGTCCCCTTTTAACAATTAAGTGGCCAATGAACTTTATGAAATTATGTATTTTGACATTGTACGATGAATTTTTTTATTGAAATTTAGGTTCTATTTTACAGGCGCTCATTTCAATACTGATCTCATGCATAGAAAAGCAGAAATTAAAAGCATTTTGGAAGAAGTGATTAATAGTATGACTGATGAAGAAGAAGACGAAGATGATAATGATGATGGCGGCGATGCCGCAGACGAAAGTGGTGAGAAGAACTGAGATTGGGCTTAGTTTGTAACATTTTCCCCTGAAATGTAATTTCAAGATATTTAGAGTTGCATGGATTAATTTCCTTCTACGCTTGCTTCATTGATGTTGTATCGTATCAATCTTCTTTTATTTGTTTGAATTTTATCTCTGTACATTAGCTCTAACAATTTATTGTCTTTTTCTAAAATAGGAGCATAAAGAAAACTTACAATTTTTTCTTTTATGTTTTTGTTTATTTTCTATTAATATACTGTGGTTTTAACTTGTTAATACTTCCAAATGCTTTTGATTACTAATTTTTCTTGCAAGAATACATTAATTTTTATTGCAGGTGTGCCTAGTTATTCTGATTGTAATTTAGTATTATTACACAGCAAGTCAGAAGCATGCAGGATTACCTGTAAGTCTATTTGCATGTTCCTTCTGTCAGTTTTATTCATTAGTAACTAGCCATAGTGAATCTATTGTCTCCCTTATTCTCTATCAAATAACAAACCAAACCCTTTATAAGCTCTCCGAGTATGTGTAGTGAATGTAGCTGTGGCTTGGATTCCAGCCTTTGGTGGCTCTTGCATTTTCTTAAAGGTTAATCTCTTCTCGTTACTTCAGTCATCTTCAGCAAAATTGTCTTTTGCTTCCAAATTTTGTGCACCCTTTGTCTTCTCTTTGTTGCTGCCTTTTGGCTTGGATCTTTCATTCTCTCAGGTATTATTTGGTGTCCTGTTTCCTTTCTCTTATATTCGTTTGATTCTCTTGAATTCAAGCTTATTGGTGCTTGGTTGGTTTGACTCAAGCCATGTCTTCCTCAAGCTCTCCAATGAGGAAGATCATGCACAATTATTTGTTAGATATTGTTCTGGTGACCCTGATCAGGAATCTCCTATTCAACATATTTGGATGATTTTTCCTAAACTTCAGATCTTCCACTTGACCGACCCTATGCTTCTTTTTATTTTTAATAAGCACACACATCCGATGTCTCTCATATGTGCTAAAGATCAGAATATCGTCAAAGTACACAATGAGAAACTATCCCAAGAATGGGCGAAAACAGTGTTCATTACGTCTTAAAGGTTGTTTCCGTTCATTTCCTGGTCATATTTTGATTTGGTGATAATCACTCATGACTTGTAGGGCCGGTTTCGAGTCAAGTTTGAGCGAATCAATTTAAAATAGCAAATAACCACTTATGATCTCATGAAAAATAGAGAGAGCTTTAACCACTTGTGCTTCAAATAATTTTTGTTATTTTATTGGTAAAATGCCTAGTGATTATTTTAATTTAGTAAATATGGTAAATAGATAAAACAACTGTTAAATACAATTTAAAATAGTAATATAACTAAATGTACTATTTTAAAATCAATATTTATTTAAATAATTGTAGATATATATAATGTCATAACATTATTACATTAATTAATAAGGCCTAATAATCACTTTATATATATATATATAGGACTGTGTATATTTAAACATTACTAAAACTAAATTATTTATGTTGCTGATTAGTTATACAATTTAACTTATTAAAATAGTCTCAAGTATTATAAATGCATCAAAAGCAAAACCAATGAATATATATTACAAATATATGCCAGTGAAATTGAGTCGTATGTTATAATGTCTGTCATTCAAATATGTTTTAGCTTTTAATATTTTAATTTTTTGAAAGGCTTATGTATGCATGCTTTTGATAAGGGTTTTGATACATAACTCCTGATAGTTTTTCAAATAAATTTCAAAAATATATATTCTTTTTCTCATAAAAAGTCAGCATCAAATTTAATTTTGTGTTAGGCATTCTTGAAATTATATAAGTTAAAGGTAGATCATACTTATCTAATCTTTTGAGGCAATAGAGATGTATGTACTTGATATTGCAAAGGGGCACTTCTTCTCAAGTCTTGGTTGTGGTATTTTACTTTTCACTACTTCATGTATGTATATATAAGAGATTTGATAGAACTTGAGAAGGTGTGGTGTGTTTCTGTGATTTTGAGCCCTATCTTATATCAAAAATTATGGTTGGATGTGTTCTCTTTTTCTTTAAGAAGTCATTTTTTTGAAGACATTTTTTATTTCTTTTCTACCAAAAAATTGTTAATATGACTTAATCACTCCCTCATCTCCTTGATTCTGAAGACTTTAGGCTCATATCCTTATATAATAGGGTTTACAAAAATACTCCAAAATTATTGTTCAAAGGTTTTCTTTCTATCAGCTCGATATTATTCGGCTTAAGCAGGTTGCTTTTGTTAGAGGAAGACAATCCGCCCACAATGTTATTTTTGCGAATGAAGTGGTTCGTTTCAGCAGCTCAAGGTGGTTCGTTTTGTAAATCAATGTTCCATCATATAGATGAGGCCACCAATTACTAGAAAATTCTGCTTTTGGTGCTTGGAGATTTCAATTGGTCTCACCTAATGTTTGTCGGTGACTTGCTCAAGGCTGAGCGCCGCTATTAACCACCTGCTGAATCCAATGAAAAATTGGATTTTTGCTCTAATCATCTTAAAAAAAAAAAAAAAAAAAATTGCAGAACGCGATAGATGCATCTCTTAAGAGACGATGGAGACTTGAGAAGAGGAATTGCCCTTTTGCTGGTTTATTAGAATTAATGGTGAGGCAGACATCACATCACCACACCATTTTTCACAAAACAACAAAATGAAATGTTCAATCAAGTAATAATAGTAATAGTTTATTTCAACGTAAAATCGAACAGCAACAATGAACGGTGGATGTTGCATCATCATTATTTAATTACTTTCCCAAGCTGAGCATTAGCCGTTAATGGCAAAAATGCCACATTGTGCCTAATCATAATGGAAGAAGGAACGCATTATGGTGATAGAATTAACTCCTTTCCTTTAGATTAATGAGTTTTAGATAGCTCAAAAAAAAATAAAAAATATAAATAAATTTTCTAAAATAATATGATTTTGTATATTTAGCTCATAAAATCAAAATGAAAAATATCAAATCTATATGGAAAATTCAAAGTTAAGAAAAACTATGGATTCACACCTCCAAAAAAATTTCACTATAAAATAAAAATGGAGAAATTTCTGATTTAATCGGATTTTACAAAATAATATGTGCTACTCCAAAACTTTCCTAAACCTAACTAAGAAGAACTAAATACCACTATTATTTTGTCAATATAGTTTTATGTTAGGGAATTCATTTGTTTTTTGATGATGCTAGAAGTGTGGAAAATTTTATCCAAAAAACTTGTTATAGTATGATTATTGGAATAAGAGATACTTGTCTATAGAGCTCAAAGCAAAATTAGATGACATTTAATCCTAAATTTCATCTCCTAGAATTGTCAAGTTATCTATCAATGTATTGTTGGACAATGAGTAGAAACTATAGAGGTTGGTACAATACCTCCCAAAGGAGTGCTGAACTTAATGCGTGTGAGCTTGGTGTGTACTGTGTTGACGGAATCTATGTGCACGCAAAGCGTGTTGCTTATTAGATTCCACCATAGAATGTTGATGATGAGACAATTTAATAGACAAAATCATTGGACCATTGATTCTCTCTACATTTGTTCTCATTTTTTCTCCGAACATTCTGATTTCTTCCATGGTAGTATCGACACTTTGTGTTACCCTGAACATCTAACGATGAGGGCTTCCGCATTGACAGTCGACACACATCTCGCCTTGGTTCTTCTTTCATCCCACCCTTTAAAAGCAGCTCCATCGAGTGTCGGCTCTTTGAGCTATCAACACATCAGCGACAATTCCATAACAATCTGTGTTAATTTTTTTACTATAAATACCTCTTCTTTAACAAGAGGGTTCTGTAAGATCTTTTTGAACTAACGACACTTTGATGATAGTTTGTAGTTAGAAAGTTATTCTCTGTTTCCATATTTTTAGACATTGCAATATGAGTGGTCATTTTATAATTTACGAAACATAAGCAAGCTGAAGAGAAAATTATGAGGTGGACATAAATTCTACTTTGAACTAAGCCATTATGAACTATGTGTTAGTTTCCTTTTTTCAGATACTTGACCACTAAATTATAATTGTGTATTTCAATGATTTCTCAAACTCTGACGATTGATTCAATAGTGTAAGATAACGAATTTAGTTTTGACAAATAAAGTAAATTCTATTAGTGGCATTTAGTATTTTGGATGATTTTTTACATAGAACTTAAATCGTTATAATTTGCATATCTATCATATATAAATGATTAAAATTAATAATACATCATATGTTAAAACTTTGGGAGAGTTCTAATCCAAATCCTCAAGATCCAATTTAACATCCTTCCCCCATTACGTCACTTTTTATTATTTTTTATGTGAACTTCAGATAAAAAACAAACATATGCCCAATAAGAATTGAACTCAACCACTAAAACTATAACAACATTCACTTTTAAACATAAATTAGTTGAAGTAGGGAAGATATTTATCTTTAAAACTCCTAACTCAAGGCAAACGAAAGCCTTCTCATTACTTAATTCAGTTTGCAACCAAAACGACCAAATTAGCACTCACGCCCATCCACCTCATATTCTTTTTGTTGAGATTCATATCCCATTAAACAAAAGTTCTCATCTTTTATCTTTTGGCATGTCTCATGATTAAAAAGCTGAAAGCCTTTTTTAATTTCACATATATTCTATCTACAAGAAGCGGCAACTAAAATCTTGAATACTTGCTTTTGAAGAATCCAAGCTATGATGATCAACATCATGTTGATCAACACATGAACATCACCAGATATGCGCATAATACATACAAACAATTAACTATCAACAGCAACTAAGAAGAAGATCTTAGCAAGCCCAAATTGTAAAGAAACTTCTCAGAATGAGACCTGAAAAGGCTTCCAAAAGAGAACCTTCCACTGTCCTGCAATGGAGACTTGGAGCAATCATCATCCTTCACTGATAGCAAAGCCTCCCCTATTTCGTTCCTCACCGCTTCAATCGTCCGGCTCTGGACTGGTTTTCCCGACGCGTCCGTGACATAGAAGACATTCATCGCTCGGGAGTCTCTGGTCGACACCTCAGCTCGTATAACAGAAATCCCGTTCTCCCTGAATATGCGGGTGACATCTGACAGAAGGCCGATTCGATCTTCGCTGCACAGCTCAAGCCTCAATCCCTGGATCAAGCAAGCATGAGTGAGTGAGGCGATTGCGGTCTAAGCATTGCGCCAAAATTCGAATTTTGATACCTCAGTGCTCCTCCTTTTGATTGCAGCTTCCAAACAATGAGTGAGCCTTTGCTTCTCTCCTTCAAAGCTAACTGGACACCCATCAATATGCCTAATGTAGTATTCCTGTTTGATTAGAGAAAGAATGAGTGCACATGATCAACTATCCAAGCTTGTTTTCCAAACACAGCGAAAACTGCCTACCTGATAAGCTTCAGGCCCTTCAGAGATGACAGTGGCATGGAACACCACATACTGCATATATGTCAAAGTGCAGACTGTATCAAAGAGCAGTTTTGGCCTATCCCGGCTCCTCACATAAACCACAGTGTATCCTCTTTCAGCACAATGCTCGACGGTAACAGCCGGCCCCGTCTTGTCATCCCTGGCCTCCTCCATCGCGGAATCGTCCTTATCGAAATCACGATCATCGTACATCATCTGGTGAAGGCGCCGTTCGGTATGAGTCATCCCGATCGAAATTGCAGTCTTCGCACTTTGCTTGTCCTTATTTCCCTTCAGCACAAAGCGAAGCATCCTCTTGATCTTGGCCAGACGATCGCAATCGTCGATCGGTCCTCCGGTACCTTCGTCTGTAATGTAGACCACGGATGCCATTCTCGAATTATGAGTCCAGACTTCAGCAGCCACGATGTTGCAGTTCAGGTCAGTGAGAACTGCAAAAACCTCCGAGAGAAGTCCCGGACGATCTCTACCAATCAGTTCAATTGAGGTGCGATTTGAGGCAGCCTGGATGATGCCTACTGACTGCCTCATTGACTTGAAGCCAGATCCTCTTGAACTCAGTGACTGTGTTCAGCAAGCTATTGTTAGCAAAAGAAAGTGGAAAATTTTTTATATGAAATCATGAACAAATGTGAATTCATTACTAGCACAGCTTTTCCAAAAAAAGTTGTTATACTTCCTAAAAATTGTCACGTTGAATGGCGGCTTGATGAGATAGGAAGAACATAGGTATAAAGAATGGATTCAAAATGATGAGCTTTAAAATGAGTTGCCAACCTTTTTGTGCAAAGTTCAAATTATAATGCAGAAACAACATGAAAGAAAAATAGGTTATGAATTTGACCAATATCAAAAGAAGAAGAGGAAGACCAAAGAGAGCATGGAAAGAAACCATTAGAACGGATCTTCTCTACTTGGAACTTGGAGAGGGGCCTCTAATTGTTGTTGTTTTTGTAACAGCATGAAAGAAAGTTAAAAAAAGGAAACCATATTTTTACTTTCCGTAAATTTTCAGTCAATTCTAGCATATATTATAGAACTTGCCTGTTGAATCCTCTCAATGACTTGACTACTATAGAGCTTATTACCTTTTTGATCTACAACATGAAACACTGAAAAAAAAAACATAAACAATAAATTAAAGAAAAACAGATTAAACAAAAGAATAATTGGCACTACATAAAGTATAATGTGCATAATTTTACCATCCATGAACCACTCCCCATCAGAGGAAATGTAAGCCCTTTTGATTGTTAGGTTTAAATCAATCAAAACCTGCACGACCTCCAACAAACTCCCATGCTTATTAGCACTGTCCACCTGCATAAAAAACGATCAATCAATACAGGATGATTTCAAACCCTAAAATTGAAAAAGAAGACCTTGATCAAGGTGGCCCTCCTGCTAGTGCTGTTATCCACTGAAACTCTGAGAAAAAAAAACGCCAAAATTCGATCAGAGAGGGAGTGAGAGAGGAGGGATCAATACAATGACAGAAGGAGAATAAAGATTCGACCTTGGAGGGTTCATTCGAATCACAAGCTTCTCATACTCGTCTTCAACCTCGATTGAGGGAGATCCACAGCGCAGCATAGCTGATCAATAATAGGGGGGGGGGGGGGGGGGGGGGCAGGGGGGAGGAAAGGGAGATTGGATTTGAAGAAAGATAGGGCAAAAGGGGATTTTGGAAAGGAGCAAAAATGACTCCTTTTTCTACTGTCTTCCTTTTTCTTAGAGAGCTCTTCTTCTTCTTCTTCTTCTTCTTCTTTCGAGCTTTAAGCATGGTGGGGCAATGGGCAAGACATGGCTTCTGTCTGCGCGTGTTTGTGCGGTGCTTTACCCTGTGGCCTCTCACAGTTGGCAAGTTGGTAGAGAGAGAAATTAATTTAACGGTTGAGAGAAAATCCAGGGGATTTTTTAAGTGGATATTTGACACAAAAAATATTTAAAAAAATTGAGTGTAAGAATAATTTATAGTTTAATATAAAATTTAACATATTTTTATTTATTTTTAATAAATAAAGATATTCTTAGAAATGGTAAGTATATATATCCATTGTGGTATTTTTCAAGCATGATTTTACACAAAAGATTTAAGCTTGCCTTAATTAATTTATTATTGAATTTGAAGAGTAAAAATTTGAGCTTTAGATATTAAAACTATATAATTACAATTGAATAATTATGTTTATTAATTAGTTATGCTAAAAATAGTTACAATCAATTAATTATTGTAATTCTAATTTTTTTATATTCCAATTGTGTTAATCTGTATGTTATTTATGATTTTAAAAAGTTGATTGTTGTTATAAATAATTATATTATTTTTATTTTTATTAATTAAATTTAAGTGATTATAGTATGTAATTTTATATGCAAGCACTGCGGCGTGCCGTGAGGTCCGCCTCTCAGGCGCGCGGTGTGCACAGACCAAAATGTGCTGAATTTGAAACATTTCTATAATATGATAACATATTTATATTATTAAAGGAATCATACGATCATAAAACTAAGAATAATACTACAGTACCCCCCAAATTCCCCCAACTTTTGTTGATGAGATGGCAGCTGACGTGGCGCAGCAGGCCATGTCAACTGCATAACCTAAAATGTTCGCATAACCTAATAATTGCAGCACTTTTACCTAGCCGATACCTTCGTCTGTTCGTCGCTCCCTTTCGTGGCTTCATCGCTTCGGCTTCGTCGCGCCCTCTCGTGGCTTCCGCGCTTCTTCGATTTGGTCTTTGGATCGTAGATCATAGATCCACCGATAGGCGATCGGAACCTTCTTCTTTCGTCAAGCTTGACTTCTCCGCTAGCTCAAGTTCAAGTTTGGTTTTTCACGTTCTTCTCCGTTAGCTCTAGCTTGTTTTTGTTTTTTCTTAATTTTTTTATTAATTTTTTCTTATAGCACACAATGAAGTAAATAAAATGCAATGCGTTGCACAAAATGGGAAAAATTTAGGGCTTTGGAAATGGCGATGCTACTATGTCTCTTCATTAAGAGGAAGAGACAGCAGGCTGACATAGAGAAATATAATAACCTCAAGAGAGAATTGTCCAGTTTTGGCATTTTCTATGAGGCAGAAAATGATAATAAAAGCTAATGCATATCCTTAAAAAAAGAAATCGGAGATCACCGACATGCCATTAAATTGGATCACTGAAGCTTGGCTGTGATCCTCGCTAGCTAATGCAGCATTTGGATATTTTGAAATCTCTGTTGAAAAATTTGATGATTGAAGTTATAATCTAGTGTCTAAAATTGTATGTTATAGAGCATTAAATGTGGCCATTCACGTATCAATACACTTGAGCAAAAAAGGATGAACTAAGGATGGGGAAAGCCACAAGCTAGCTTATAATCAAATCCACTTAGTCAAGCCAAGTGAAGTTAAAATACTTGATGATAACAACATGCTCTACACATATTTGCCCCATTGATTGTGACAAAGGAACAAAATCATCTATGGGAGTATGACGAGAAAAAGAATGAATTAAGGATGGGGATGACACTAAACTAGAACTATAAAGAATATATTATCATATTTAAAGAATAATGATATTTTTACTTCCAAATCTTTTGTTGTTCATCATTTGATTTGAATAATATAGACTAAAGTACTCTATAAGATAACAAGTCACATCATATATTATTTTTATGATAGAACACATCTACATTTTTCCCACTACAGCCATAATGCTATTGTGTTTAATATTATATTGCTTGGGATCAAGTAGGGCATAAAGTCATTCAAATCAACAAATGTTTCTTCAAGGATAAAATGAACTAAAATAAAGTTTATTAATTTTATTATATGAATACATGCAAGTAAATATTTCAATTCAAGCATAGATTTTCATATTCTTGTAGTATAAAGCACTAATTTAAAGGATTTCATTGCTTATCAATTGAACCAACACCTACATAATCAAGAGGACCATAAGGCATAAATATGTTTGCCAAAAAGCCCTTCTTCCTTCTTGGATTGCATCCTATATCCTTGCAGAGAAAATCATTATACCACGTATGAATTATGCTAATACTCGATCTTTTAAAGGAGTTTCTTTTCATATACTTTTTCCACTCAACTACATCCTTCTCCATAAGTTTAATGCTTGGGAGTCTAAATCCCCCATCAAGCAATTGTGCAATCCAAATTGCCCTCATCTCAGAAGTATGAAGGTTCGAAAAGCTCTCTGTGTACCCTATCACAGTCATTTGTGGTATCCTTGGATGAATACATTCTCTACAAAAAAAGTGAAGATTTTCTATAAGGAATATGAGTTGAAGTAAAATATGTTTTTTTTCTTAGAAATTGAAGGATATATTAACAAGTTTTACATCAGATAAACCGAACTACTAGATGATGGCTACATTCAAACAAATAGAAGAAATATTGCCACGCATCGAAAGATAGTTGGGCTTATCCTAATGTAAAACTAATGAATATGCACTTGTATAATTATCCTTTCACTTCAATATATATTATATCCCTTATTTAAAAATACCTATATAAAGGAAAGCTAAAGTCTAAGCTGCCAGCCATGAGATCTTGAAACATTGGAGAAGCAAATATGTTAATAAGCTTATGATCACCCTTATAACCTGTAGCAAAGATCACCAAATCAGCCTTAATTTGTGTCAAAGATTTGTCTTTGACGATAATTCCATCCTCATAGAACTCAAAGCTCTTTGATTGTTTGAGCACAATGCTTCCCTTTTCTACATTTTCATAGAAATTTTCAGGGGAGATAGCAAGCAAACAAGAAGCCACTGCATAAGAGAAACTATGCTCAGGAACTATGTCATATTTCTTCATGGGAACAACTCTCTTGTAGTAAGCCTCCACAATTTTGGAAATGAGCCATCTCTAAGAACATTTAAAAATTGTAAATACATTTGATACAAATTATCAAATAATAAGTTATGACAAATAACTAGATCTTGTATATATATATATATATAGGTATGTATATAAAATAAAAAACTTTACCAAAGGAGAAAGAAAAAAGGCTAAAAGAAATAGGAGGAATCCTTCATTAGGCTTATGAGTTAATAATTCTGCAAAGCGATTAAAGTAAAAGAAAGAAAGAGGCATGCCCCAAACATTTAAGTTTGGTATGACCCATCTCTTTGTCCTTATGATCATAGTGCATGGATATTCTTCTCCTACAAAAAATACAAAAATAAAACTATTATTTAAAAAATATTCATGTACAGTTATAATTAATTCATATATATATATATATATGTGTGTGAGTTGATGTTAAATGTGCAATAATTAAAAACTCATATCCATAATAGTGAGGCATATGAATGCATTGCATAAATGCAGTATTAGAACTTGATATAAGATTGTGCGGTGTGAATGATGTTGTTGATGTTCATGATTTATCATTCTAAGCATACATAAAATGAATGGCATAAATGCAATTTTAGAACCTGATAAAAAAAGTGTGCACGTGAATGATGTTGTAGCTCAGTGGTTGAGGCTGAGGATTTATTATCCCGAGCCTTAGTTCAAATCTCACCGATCACATATTTGCTTCATAACTCTATGAAACTATTTATGGTGATGATGATATGATAACAATAACGAAGATGATGATGGTGATGTTTACCATTGATGTTAGAGCACACAGCTGCAATATCAAGAGCCGATTTCAAAAAGCCGACGATGATGATGCGCTTATTTTTGACAAGTTCTTCGGCAGCTACGCCTCCCAATTTGGCCAAGTCCATGCTGTGAATAACCTTGCCATGGAAGACCTCAGGGCCGTTATTATTGGGAAAATTTGTGGGTATATTTGGAATATCACTGAATCTTCCCATGCACAGCACCACGAAGTCCATTGCATGCACCTGCATGATATAAAATCCTTCATATTGATTAACTTTCAATGAACGGTAAGAATGAGATATAAAGCAATAGGGCTCTGCCAGTTGGTGCATCTAAGCATTATTTAGATCAGACTCAAATCTCTACAGGAGTATTACTACAATGCCTCAATGGTATTCCCTCCAATGCCTCTCAGTACTATTAAAATTTCTAAACTTAATATTATCACATAATAATTGGTATTTACTATTTAAGATTATGATTATAAACTATTAAAACCAATAAATCACCTATAAAAATGAGATTTGAATGTAAAATATTGGATTAATTGATTGCAAGCAGTTAAATTTTATTAATATCTCCACAGTTTCAGCAAAATTAATACATTTAGATTTAGTGTTAAACTCATAATAATTATTGAAATTCAATAAGTTAAAATTATAATTATAACAGCAACAAAAACAAAAAAAAATAATAGACTAAGAAAAAAGAAAGATTAATATGTTTGATTGAGATAGAAAATAGAGAAATGCTAATTGGATGTTGACTTAGGCAAAAAAAAATTCATCTAATAATATTTGAACATAATTTTAATACAACATTAAAAATAATATTTATATTATTTTAATGTAAATAAAAAATAATAATAAAATATACTCAATTTTTATTGGTTTGAATTTTTTTTGGACGACACAGTAATCAACAGCTCCAAAAGTCAATATCTTTAGAAATAATGGAGTCAATATCAAATAGACTTTTTCTATTGATAAATATATATTAAAAATTATTCATGATTAATATATATATATATATATATATATATATTTTGTATATAGGTCAAAAATATATATATATATATATATATTTATTTATTTATTTAATATATATTAGATTAATATATCATTTATATATTTTGATATTTTGATGTATAAAAATACTCATAAAAATTAGACAAATTTTATTATCATACTAAAAAAATATTAAAAAATTATTGGAAATGTATTCGTCACACAATTTGCTCACGGAATCCGCGCACCCTATGAACAAAGCGCGCGCTGTGCTGCGTGCGAGCTGCCATAGGTTGCGCGGCCGTCCGCCCCATACCTCGACGGAGCCGTCCGCAATTCGTTGCACGGTGACATTCCAAACCCCCCTGGTGGCGCTGGAAAAGGGGTCGCCGGCGCCCCCCCACAGCTTCCAGGCGGACATCTCCGCCTCGCCGGCACCGACGAATTCCAGCGAGAGGACCCTCTCGCCGAGCCTCAGGTGCCGGGAAAGGCCGAACCGGTGGGTGTAACCCTCCAGATAGCGCACAACCCGGGCGTGGTGCGGCGGGCCAGAGTTCGTCTCGTCCCATAAGAAGTCTGAGAATTGGTAGGCCTCTGGGGGCGTCTGGAGGCGGGTCGAGTTCAATGTGCAGTGAGCCCAAACGCCTCCGACAGAGTCGTGGGACTCGAACACGACTGGATGAAAACCCTTCTCCAGAAGGTATTTGCAGGCCACAAGACCGCTCACGCCCGCCCCGACCACGCAGACCCTCCTCTCCTCCATTACTCTCTGTGCTCTCAGCTCACTCGTTCTGGTAATATATAGAAGAGCTGGGGGATACTAATGTTACATAAAAATATATATCAAAAAAATATTTATGATTAATTAAAAATTTTATTTTTTTATAATTTTTGTATATAGATCATATCAAAAAAATACATTCAATCAATAATCTATTTATACATTAGATTGACAACATTATCTATATATTTTGATATGTACTAATATGTAAGTGTAGTAATACTCACGAAAAATACCCTTATTGATATGGGTTTTGATATAGGAAAATGCTTTTTAGACCCGATTATGTACTCAAGAAAACTCGTCCAATAAATTATGAGCAATATTGAGTGTCACATCAACGTTAGATAAATAACTAATAAAATAAATATTTAATAAAAATATAATGCAATATTACTCACACATCATTTGATGGACTTTTTTGAGTGACACATTAGCCCATTACTCTTTGATATATATATATATATATATATATATATATATATATATATTTTGCATAATTTTGTAATACTAAGATGAAAAAAATAATAATAATAAAAGTTGAAGAAAAGTCAAGTATACGCCGAACGAATGAGTGAGAAAATCAATTCGCTTATATATTTTTAATTAAAAATATATATTACAAGACAAAAATAATATTATTTATACTGATTATCGTAACACCTAAAAAAACTTATATAATAAAATTTGAATATTATTTAAATATAAATTTTAAAAATAATATTTATTTATGTAAATAAATTGCAAAAGAGATTTGAATATTATTTCTCAAAATAAAATTTAAGCAACACAAAAATAAAATAAAAAGGTATATATTACAAGACAAAAAAAGAGGAAATCATTCTTGATATCCTCTTCTTGACTTTGAATTTTCAGCCACCAATGAGCTCCCACAAAATTAGCACACCAAACCACTCTAACATAACATATTAACTTTCAAAAGGGACACCAAACAAACCCCCAAGTGTCCCAAACGGCCTTAGGACACGTCACTTCCGCCTGCCATGTTGTCTCTAGGGCGTCTTGGCACTATGCTTGATGTCTTTGGAGCGCCTGTAAGCCAGACTAATGGATGTGGTGAGTTGACGGAGATCTAGACTTTCAGAGCAATGGATGTGCGGATGGAAACTGCAACTTTCCATGCTTTAAGAAGAATGAAAGTTGCCATCAGTTCTCGCAAATTACTTCTTATTACAAATGATTGTTTGTAAATAGGAAATTATATTTTATTAAATGTATGCAGAAAACTTTCATACATTATATTCATGAGACTGATAATATACATATATATGTTTGGCGCTCATTTCATATATATAGTTTTTCACAAAATTTTTTAACAAAAGGCAAAATAATAATTAAATGATAATCTCACAATTAAATTACTTGGAATAGTGTACTCAACAGATAATTTCATTTCAAATAAAAAAATTCAAATTATTGCATAATTTTTACAAATAATTAAATAATAATAAAATAATCAAATTATATTATAATTAAAATATTTACATTCAAATTTCATTAGGTCAAATAGCCCCTAAAATAATTTTGAATTTCAAGCAAAATCACCAACATCATTTACAAGAAAACACATACATAGCATAATAATTTTTATTATTATAATAACTATTGTTGTTATTGTATTATTACAATAATACAAAGCTTAATTATTATGTCAATTTCATTAAGTTTTTTCAATCATTTCAGATGAACAAATGGGAAAGAAGAATAATTACAATTCTCAATACATCTAAATTTCTCCCAAAAAGACATTACATGAGAACTCCATTTTAAGAACTTTTAGAAAGAAATCGAGGCACTATTGCAGTGCTTTGAGAAAAAAATGGAAGCTAACTTTATTTATATGAAAAGCTAGTTTTTATTTTTTTGCTTTTAGGGTGTGATGAAGCTCTCACTAATTTGCTATTACTATAATTCAACAAAAGAAGTCAGAGAATAAAAGAAAACAAAAAAAGGAATGGAAAAAAAGGATGCATCATAATTAGAAGCTACAATTAAACCCTTGAGGTTCCGAGCTTTCGCTCAAAGAGGCGTTGGAGAAGATAAACCTGCAGGACACTGGCTCCGATCAGCGCCGCCGACTCGAACAGCGCCTTGTGAATAGCCCTTCTGCTCATCCCTTCATTCACTATCAATAAAATTGAGTAGGGTTTAGAGTCTTAGGGTGCGAAATTGAGCTTATAAGACAATAAATATGTGGTTGGTGGGGATTTGAACTCTAAACATGTCAAGAGTTCAAACCCAAGAGCTCAATCACTGAGACACAACATGATTCACAGAATGTTGTATTTTGCAGCATGACTTACCAATTGCTTGGCGCTCAGTCTGGGCCTCAAGCCAGTGCTGCTCAAACTGGATGTTGTAGAGGGCTTCTTCCAGCTTGCCGATTTGCTCAAGGAGAGGGGAGATGTGCTCTGCAAGTATTGTTGGGGGAATGAAGAAAAGGTGGAGGGGAAGGGGAAAGGAAAAGGGAAAAGGGAAAAGGGCTTACCGTCCTTGGCGTGCTGCTCCAAGTAAGAGAAGTGGGCAATGTGGACGTCGAAATCGAGGGTCGAATGGTAGGGGGCGTTGTTGGTGAAGCAGAAGCGGTGCAGCCCCTTCCGTCGAGCCGTGAACTCGAACCTCTCGCTCACCCTCCCCCGGAAATCATGGATCTGATCGCCGGCTGGGTCTCTCACCTGCCCATCGTGATTTCTCGTCAGCAAAGAAAAACAAGTGCATGGAATCAATACCTTTTCTATCTAACATTCTTCTAGATGGTACCAATGAATAAGCTGTTATTAACATTTCTGCTTGTGAATGGTATTATAATCTGATGATTAAGAATTTGAATTTGCTATCCCATGTCATTGGTTCCAGCCCCAACAACAACATATTTGCTTCTTTATTGAAGCTCGCATTCTTTCAAACATAAAAAATATTACCGCTTCATTAATTTTACAAGAAAAATGCTGTGAAAATTTAAAATTATCTCAATTTCTTAGAAAGAGAATAGATGTAATAAATAGTTGAAGGAGAGAAATAAGAGACCCCACATAACTACATTCGGCAGCAATTGCTCCTTCAAATCTAAAATTGTTGGAGAACCAGTATATGTATATATATATATACCATGTTCCTCAAGGATCCATTAATCTAATTTTAATTGGATGCATTGTTGATAATACTTGTAACATAGTGTTTATTTCTTATGGATGTATAATGGAAAATATATTTATACATAAGATTCTTGAATTCAAAACAAAAAAATATATAGCAGTGAAAATAACTTTTACTGGCTAACTTGTTTGTGTTTTTTTTGAGACAATCTCACTGTAATCTATTTATTGTATTTTTATTTCTATTTTCAATTAAATTTTACTATATCTATGTATGTCTATATATATTATATATAAGGTTATTTGAATTCAAAGATATTGTTACAATGATCAAAAGTGGCTTATTTCAAAATAAATTAATTATGTCCCAAAGCTTGTCTCAATTATTTTAATGGAAAGTGTAAGGTAGCATCATTGTAGTTTGCTTACTCAAATGCTTATAGTTTGGGGCTCAGCACTTCCTCATCCGGCTATAAATATTCCATCACTTTCATTGATTCTTTCAATTGATTTAGTAATATAATTCTACTTCTTGCATGCTAAATCTAACTAGTTTGAAAACCTCAAATCCTTGGCCTTAATCGTTAAAACTTAATTTGATGAATGCAGGAGTCTTTCATTGCAATCTAGAACAAAGAATGCATGACAAGTGTATATAGTAATACTCAAGGAAACACTAAAGTTAAACAAAAGAATAATCATACTATTGGCGCAACTCAAATACTTGTTATCCCACCAACATATTGGGAAGAGACAATGCACAAGTTTTTCAATAAATCCTCAAATCTATAAGAAATTTAAAAATCCAAGTTTTTTTTATACACCGTATCAAGATCAATCAATTATAAACTCCGCATCCTTGTCTAAAAGTCACAAACTTTTAGCTTAAGCAGTTGAATACGTCATCCGGTCATCAAATGTTATAGTTGTTAGAAATGCAGGATGTGTGTCTTGAGAAAAGCAATTCAACAACATGAATGCTTGGTTTCCTTTAAATTATATTATTTTAAAACCTTTTCTGTATTTCAATCTTGGTTCAAATTCAAAAGAATGGTGGAATAGAGAGACATGTGATCAATAGGATCCAAGCTGGTTAGATAAAATGTAGAAGCACTTGTGGGAGTTTTGTGTGACTAGAAAATCTCACTCAAATTAACAAAAAATTCTATGAAACAGCTATAAGTTAGCTATGTTATATGAGGATGTATTGGCAAAGAAAAAAAGAATTTTTTGATAAAATAAGTGTTACAGTAATTAGGTGCAAAGGTGGATAAATGGGTATACTCAAAAAGATAGAATAAGAAATGAATTTATTCATAGTAAGGTTAGAAGGGCTCTAATAGTGAATAAGATTAGAGTTATCATCTTAAATGGTTTGAGCATATTACATGTAAATTGTTTGATGCCCCTGTGGGAGTTTTGTGCGACTAGAAAATCTCACTCAAATTAACAAAAAAATTCTATGAAACAGCTATAAGTTAGCTATGTTATATGAGGATGTATTGGCAAAGAAAAAAAGAATTTATTGATAAAATAAGTGTTACAGTAATTAGGTGCAAAGGTGGATAAATGGGTATACTCAAAAAGATAGAATAAGAAATGAATTTATTCATAGTAAGGTTAGGACTCTAATAGTGAATAAGATTAGAGTTATCATCTTAAATGGTTTGAGCATATTACATGTAAACTGTTTGATGCCCCTGTGGGAGTTTTGTGTGACTAGAAAATCTCACTCAAATTAACAAAAAATTCTATGAAACAGCTATAAGTTAGCTATGTTATATGAGGATGTATTGGCAAAGAAAAAAAGAATTTATTGATAAAATAAGTGTTACAGTAATTAGGTGCAAAGGTGGATAAATGGGTATACTCAAAAAGATAGAATAAGAAATGAATTTATTCATAGTTAGGTTAGAAGGGCTCTAATAGTGAATAAGATTAGAGTTATCATCTTAAATGGTTTGAGCATATTACATGTAAACTGTTTGATGCCCCTATTAAGAAAATTGAGTATATAAATTTTCACCATGTTAAAAGAGAAAGCAAAAGACCAAATAAAATATGGAAAAAAACTATTAGAAAAGGATCATCCATATTTGAAACTTATGGAGAAGATTCTATTTGACTGTGCACAATGAAAACAAAGGATTCATCCAATCAACCCCACCAAATGGGACTAAGGCTAAGTGTTATTGTTATTGCTGTTGTGTGTTTCAATCTTAGCTTTCAATCATAAAGTCATGTTAAAAAGCCAGTTTTCAATATTACCTAGTAAGATATGTTATTTAATGTTCTAAATATTTTCAACAAATTGGGATTAAATCTTTAAATTAGAACAAACTTGGATCGGTTATCTCACTAGATTCCTTTGTAAGGCATGTTTTTATGATTCTATATCGCAGGTCATAAGTATTCTTCAGGCATGCCTCCAGCCAGCATCACGAGTCCTGCACATCCTCTTGGTTTCGAGTCTTTTGTGATCACTTCTATGCTGACGATAGGTTTAGGTTATCCTTTTATAGAATCCAGATTTCAATAGTACCTTGTAACTTTTATGATAAATAATGGAGCAGTTGCGATGATAAATAGCCTAAGGTATGTAGGAACATTTTCTAATATTTTATTTTAGTTCTATATTGTTTCATAATTTGACTGATTTTAAGTGATTCTTTCAATCCCAGTATATTTGGAGACCGCTGATTTCCAAGACTTTTGTTGTCAGTGGTCAGCTGAGATCGCCAAAGGACAGCTAAGGCTGGTGAATGCCGGCTAAGACCAATGAAGAAGAAACGATTGGAGGCAACGACTAAAATAATCTAGTGAGCCCAGTGAATGTCAAACAAACCTGTCATAAAATGGAGAACCTGCCAAAAGCAAGTGAAGTCACACGCTGGCCGTGATGTTCTACTTCAGGGTGTATGCAGGCAAATTTTGTTCAGATGGGTGAAAAATTATTACATGAGATTTGTGCATAAACTTTATATGAGAAAAAGGTGAGTTTGGGGGAAAGTTCATTCCCCAATATTAAGCTTACAAAATGCAGTAAGCCAACTACCCAATTTTTAATATTACATGTAATTATATTGCTTTACACGCATAACACAGAAAATCAAACGGCACTTTAGAGAATTTTAAACCCTAAGACTTACTGCATCCATTTTTTTTCATAGGTATTGCAAAAAAAAATGCAATAACTTACAAAGAAAAAGAAATATATTTTTCCATAAGTGTAATGACCCTTAGTCGTTACTAAAAATGACGTTAACATCCCCGCTCAGTCTTATTATTCGTTAAATATCCATTATAGTTTGTTTTGTATTTATTACCTGCAAATTTCTATTTTTCTGTTGATTTTCCCATCGAATTTTGTTTTATACTAACATCCCACCAATCTTGTTTCACGCTATAATCAATTTTATTCATTGACCTCAATTTTAAAAAAATATATACATATATATACATACGTATATAATAAATATATATATATACACGTATATACATATATATATATATAATTATAATTGTGTGAAAAATTTTAAACGGTAACATTTAAGTTTAAATGATGAGAGGGGACCCATTTCTATCAACTGCCGATTCATTCTCTGCCGCCGCATCGAAGGAGAGACGTCTCCATAGTGTGCAACGCCTCATGCGGAAGAGGTGCGGTGCTTTAGTAAAGCCTGATGGAACGTATTAAGGACTTTGAACTCTACGACACCTAAACAGCAAACCATCGCAGCCTCCCATATCCAAAAGAGCCTCTACCAATCCCGTAAGCTCTCACTGTAGCCGACAGAACTAGCATAACTCTCAGGAATTTGCCACAAAGGTGAAGACGAGTCCCTCCCATTCCCTCAACTTATCCTCCGCTCTCAGTGACATTCGAGAGCCTCTTCCCGAACCCATTCCTGCCCTCCGGAAACGAATCGGTTATCGGATCCTTCTCGTATGCTCCCCGTTTCCTCGATGAGAAGCTCCACCCCGATTCCCTTCGTCCGATCACTGTTTCTGTATTTCTGAGCCATATTCTCCTTAATCTCCCGATTCCTGGAGATTGACCGATAGCATAAGATATCAATTCAAACTTCAATTGCTGCTCGAATTTTAGAAATGTTTGAATTTTTGCAATTCAGCTTGAAGTAATAACGAATGAAGGAAATTTTGTCCCCCAATTTATCTTGGTAAACAATGAATTTCCCTAGGAGTAGTTTACTTAAGTTGTTATTGCTTAATCTTCATAAATAAAAGTTGATTCTTAGTGGAATCCTTAGGATGGTTTTATGTTAAGATTATATCACGTGCATTCTATAAAAAAAAAAGAATTATAGAAGAATCTCAGATTCAGTTAATTGTGCTGTAAAGAACAAAATTTTATTTCAAGTACATATTGCTTAAAAGTCCCTGTTTCAGCATTTTGGTAAACTTGATTAAGCATAAGAGCTCCAGATCTTAACTAATGTTTGAAGCTACATATGCTTAGCTAATGTTTGAAGCTCTATATGCTGAACCTGGTACAAAACTTATACTGAAATCACCTATGACAACAATAATCAGATGAGCTTAAATATTAGTGAGCCTCTAGCAACAATCAAATTGAGCATATGAGACTATGATTCTAACCTAAGACAATCTCAGAGTAGTAAAGTAAATTGGGTGATGTTACATTAGAAAGTTACTTGGTGCTGAAATTACTGAATAGAAAATTTTTGAATAGACATCTGACATAGAAAGGATCAAATATTAACATCCAATCTGATGTTAGGAATTAATCCATGTATCAGTAATCTTTAGTAAATGTTAAGATCAGGGATATTTGCAATTGGGATTAACAAGCGATGGCTCTCAAATCCGTGCCAATTGATTTTGTTCACCAGTAATATAGTTACCTAAATATAAGCTTCAGTGTACTTGGACCCCAAATCCTAAAGTCATTCTTCCGTGCCTTGAAACTCTTGATCAATATAGTAAAGTCTTAATGTTCCACTATGCTTGCATCTAAAGCAATATCAGAATTCTGTAGAATTTACCTTCACCATAGGGAAAATCTATTTGAAATTATATGATAAATCAAGAATAGGAGTGGGTATAGCAATACAGTAGAATCATTTGGATACTAATGTATAGGATTTGAAGTGCATATGACACTTCAAGATAGTAAATCCCGAGGTACTTGGAATATAACTAATGCTGAAATTAGAAACAAAGATGCCAAGATCTTTTGAATCCTGCTATTCAACCCAACTTCAGACCCATAAAATATATATAAGAACTGTACCTAAAAATTTAATAAATCTGATGATATGGCAAGGGTGAATTTGCCACTTGCTGAAGTAGAACCTAATTCTCCTATACTTAAAGATGCCATTGGCAATTCTGCATTTAGTAGCTGTTAGGGAGTTGTTTGAGGGTCCAAATGGCTGCAGTTTAATGTCACTTGAGTAGCTGTCCAAGGGACGTACCGAGTGGCTATATGAGCGAATGTGATGGCTGCTGTTTAGTGCTATTAACCTTTGAATAGAGGCTATTTTAAGCCGTCAATTGGGGATCGGTATACAAGGCTGTGCTGAACCATCCTAAGCTATATTAATTCCAATTGGTGGCTATTTAGAGGCGGAATTTGTACCTTGAATGCCCTTTTTAATTTGGGCAGATTTATTGACCATTTCTAAGTACGATCTTAAGAAGTAAATCAGAATCTATTTGCTATAATAAGAACTAAATCTAAGGTCGTTTATAGAGTTATCCTTAAAGTCTTAAATTTTGAAGGAAGAATCAATGTGTTAATAAGGCAATACGTTACTATCTCAAGAGAGCTTTTGAAGGTTAGTTTAGAGAGAAACTTTGCTAGATGTAGAGATAATCAAATAGATCAATTATAATAAGTTAACCGATGATTTTTAATCAAGCTATTAGTTATAGGATTCAAGAGAATGAGTGCAGTTTTCCTTGTCATTTGTAAGTAGTGTATGCATTAGAGGTTATATTGGTAGATAATAATATTTAAGTTTAGAGAACAATAGAGATGTTTAATAATGCAAGCATCATTTTTAAAAGATAATAAAGATTTCTAATATGAATTTTGCAAACACATCAGCCTTGTGAGTACTTCTCAGTCACTGTCAAAAAAAAGGTACACAGATACTACTTTCTTGCACTTAATGTGTTGTTGTTGCCGCTTATGCTTCGCTTTGAGCTTTATTCTTGTCAATATTAAATGAAATACTAAATTTTTGCCAGAATAATGTCACAGAACAAAATGTAATAATTATTATATCTTGTGAATGTGTGCAAGAGTTCCGAAACAATGGATGATTTATGTTAGGGACATGGCTAGTCCATCATGAGTATAAGGGTGTCATATGAAGCCTTTGAGGGGGCCCAGGTGATGAACATATTTTATTAAACCCAAACTCGAGGTTCTGAATTTGCTCAACATAATTGCTAACATTGCTTCATGAAATCAAGTCATATTTATGGAATGTTGATATTTATGTTTATGGGATGACAGGTGCTGTAATTATGGCAAGAGAAATGTTTTATTTGCAAGAAACTTTCAAATTTATTTTGCTCTAAACGCTTGATCTCCTGTAATATTATTTGTTTTCGCTTTCCGCATTTGCTAAGTATAACATTTAGTATTTTTTGTACTTAGGATATGCACTAAGAAATTATTCTTATAATGCAAGATCAGGTACAATTGAAAAAGATTGAAATAGCCTAAAGTCATCTAAGGAATCGAGGTGCAACATGAAACATTAAAGCTTTAGCTTTTACTCTTATAAGCAATAAATTTTTATTTTTGTATGCTATTAGCATATAATATTTTGGTTAATGTTATCTTTAAATTGAATAAAGGAAATTCCTTGTATGTTCGTATGGCTCTGAAAATTTTGAATATTGCTTGAATGCTATTTTTTTCTTAATCGCCAATATGATCATGCGGAGATGTACCCAATGGTAGATTGGTTGTTACTAAATCTAACATTGGGCCATCACAATATGCCATCTTCTTTAACAATCATATCATTTACCACCATCATCTATGTTTTTTCCCTTTTTTTCCTAATCCATATTACATTTATTTTATACAAAATATCAAGAAGACAATTATGGCAGATTTAACCATAATCCATGAGTGATGAAAAATATCAGTAGCCCAAAATTCGGGAGTGCTTGCTATACAATTGAACAAGCTGAAAATGTATGCTATTTGAGATCTTCACATACTTAGTAGCCAGATCTCTAAATAATACATATCCAATACCCAAACTCTAATATTTATAAATAAAGTAATATCATTTCACTAATCATATAATTTTTCTAATTATAAAGAGAAACGAACTGTTGTGCACATTAGGAAAATGGAGATGAAAGTTCATATTTTATAAACATAAATTTTGGGTGCTAAATATGTATTATATAAAGTTTAAGATGTTCTGTATATAAAAAATCAAACTTTTTTCAGCAAATCGCAGAAATTTTTTACCACTGAATCATATCTCTCCATCTTACTCAAAAGAAAAGAAAGAAAATTAGATGTCTTTGTAAAAGCAAAGAAGAAATTTTGATTCTTCAATCCTATGCAGCAACCTATTGAATGCAATTGAGTTTATGTTTTAAGGTAACTCTCATATACTTCAATGAAAAAAAAAAACAATTTGTAGCAATATGATATCGATGAAATTTAAGCATGTATGTAAAAGTTCTGTTGCCACAATTCCTAAAATAATTACTGATCAAACTCGAATTGTTCTTATTGCATCTACATCTTAGCCTATCAAGTCGATCAATGTAACATTTTGATAAGAGTGACTTAATTAAAGTGGCATAAAAATAATATAAGAATTTGTGTAGCATGCCAACATAGTTCTATGATTAGAAATGCTCATCAATTACTATTTTGTGCAAAAAAGCCATAATAAAAATACAAGCTTGATGATGCCAGGCTTTTCTACAACTGAAACTCTTTGAGAAAAAAAAGTTGCATATTAAATGGAAAGAAAAACATTAAACGTAGTTAAATCATACAGTTGGACAAGATGGCAGACATGGCTTTAAGAAAAAGCAAATTGAAAATATGTTAAGCTTTCATGAGTTCATAAAGTTGGGCCGCTTGAATCTCAATATGAATTGAATGAAGCAAGGTATTGGGTTTTTATGAGCAACAGCAGTGAGTAAAGGCTATCATGGCAGCCAGGGAGACACATTGAGTTAAATAAGTTAGATAAGCTTCTGAGCAGGTTAGGCCTTAATCAGAGGTGCCAAAATGTGACCTGACATGAAAACATAATTAAAACTCGATCAGAAAAAAGCGGGACAGGTTAGTCCCAATAATATTCAGGTGGGGCTCATGTTAAAGTTTGATACCTAGAGTCGTACTCGAGCTGACCGAAAAAAAACCCAAATTTGTCCCGATTTGACCAGTTAACTGGCTTAAAAAGTCTTAAAATGGGTCATGTTTGGGTCAAACAAGCTGCGTTTGGGTTGAAACAGACCGTGCTCATGTCAAAAACGCTCTACTGCTTCTATAATGCTTGTGTATCTATGTCAAAATGGGTTGCCTTCCATCAATCAGGTCGGCTGGGATATTTGAGCTATTTAATAAATTCATTCATTGATTAGTCAAACCTGAACCCAATACACCGACCCATTTTGACACCCTTAGTCGCAATCAAAAAGATAATATTGCAGGATAGTCTTCCCTTGAGCTGAAACCAAACTTAGGTAAAAGGAGGGCCTTTTTCATTCAATAAAATAGCTATTCTTAGATCATAACATATCAGAAACCAGTTAAAAATGGCATGACACAAAGAGCAAACGAATCACCCTAAGAACTCAGAAACAATAAAGGCATACCACGAGATCGACATTCTCATTGCCATAATGCCACGGATTCTCAGACTTGATAACAACAAACGAAAAATGAATAGCATCTCCTTCATATGGAACATCATGGGAGAAGCACTCTTCTCTGTCGATCACAAACCTAATACCAGCAGCAGGCTGCAAGCATAACAGAAGCCCTACCACCAAAAGAAACGCCAAACTGACCGGAAAACTCTCCATCTGTGCACATAAAAGATAAGGCAAGGATCAGAGAACAAGATAGAATGCCACAAATAGATACAAGCGCAATATATACACTAATCCCAACCTAGCTAATCCTAAAATTTCTGAACAGCAGATCGGACAATCAAAGGGAGCTAGCGAAGTTACAGACCAAAACAAAAGAAAATACATCGTAAATACGATGAAAATTAACACAACAACACTTCAACCGAGAAGAAACGTTTCATCAGCTAGGATTTCTGATAAAACCCTGCACAGTTACACTTATTAGAAAAACTCACGATACATTACAGATCATGGTGATCGATTGCGAAACCAAAGAGAAGCTAGAATTTCCGATCAAGGAGAAGAAGGGAAGTGAAAAGTACCTCTTCGATCCTCCGATCGACGGCAGATTGGCAGGAGAAGTTTACAGCGCGAGACGATTCAGATCTGAAAGGAGTGAAAGACTCTGCCCAAGGACCGCTCCTTCTCGACTCTTCACGGCCGATAAATTTTATTTGGGGAAATTTCGTACCTACCCAAAATAATTCTTCTATTTACATCTTTAACCCCCATATCTTAGATATTAGAGCATTGTAATCTAAATCCAATTATTGCTTCCAAATTGTTGTCCAATTAATATTTTCCTATTATTAAAAATCGAGTAATATTTAACTTTTAAAAATTTAAATGTCTTAATTTTTTAAATTAATTAAATATATAATACGAAATAAATATGTAATCGATAACATTTGAATTAAGAAAAAATATTTAATTAATTTTTAAAAAAATTATTTAACTTCTAAATAGTTCTTAAAAGATTTTGATGATTAATAATATATTTTTAAAAAGGCTCCATCATCTTAATACTAATTGTTATTTAAGAGATAAATATCAAATCACTGTTATAACATCTTAATGAACACTGCAGCTCTTTTAATCTCTCCCATAATTGAACATAATAAGGATATTTGGGATTAAGATGAATTATTATTATATTTACATATTAATATATATCAAAATATATAGATGATGTGTTAATTAAATTTATAAATAAATTATTAGTTGAATACATTTTTTTTTTGGAGTTTATATATAAAAATTAAAAAAAAAAAAAAAAATTATTGATAATAAATATTTTTTGATATATATTTTTATATAAGCATAATATTTTTTTAATTGATATAATTCATTTAAAAGTAATAATGATAAATTTAAATACTATATTTATGTAAAAAATTTAAAATTGAAAAAATATTACGGAGACACACTAATACAGAAAATGTACTATAAATAAAAAGCAGTCTTTGCTGCAACTTAGCAGACATACAAGTCATCTTTAAGCAAGAATATCATGATCCAATCTCGATCAGAATGGGTGTCAAGGCCCTCTTTTTTGTAGAAAACATTGACTATTCAATCAAAGAATGCATGATTCACCAACTAAAGATCAAAGCTTTTATAGTTCATGTTCAGGACACGGATCATTCATCCATCATCCATCCATCCATCATCAGCCTTCCCTCTCCTGCAACTGCTCAATCCTTTCGAGAGCTTCCCTCATGTCTACCCTCCGATCCGCATTCTCCTCGCAGCAATCGATCCCGATCTTCAGCAGCTTGCGCATCCCAACTTCCCCGTCCGCCGTTCCGCCAATCCCGCCGTCGAAAACCTCGCCCGCCGTCCCTTCCTCCTGCGTCACGGAGCTCACCCACGCGCCGAAATCCGAGCCGCCGGATCCTTTGTGCAGGAAGTTCGCCGGGAATTTTCCCGTGAGAAGCTCGAGTATCAGAATGCCGAGGCTCCACACGTCGCACTTCTTCGAAGGGCGGCCGAATTGGGCGACCTCCGGCGACTTGTAGGCAACCATGACCTCAGCTGCGTGGCTAACGTTTATCACCGGAACCAGAGCGTAGTCGGTGAGAAGAGGATCCATGGTTTCGTCAAGGAGGACATTTGAGGACTTGAGGTGGCCGTGAGGGAGGCTCAGCATCGGCAATTCATCATAAAGGTACGCCAGCCCCCGCGCCACTCCCTTCACTATCTTCAGCCTCGTCGGCCAATCCAGCGGCGGCAGGGTCGATCCGCGGTTACCTGAAGCAGAGCACGAAATGCATCAATAAGCAGCTCTAGCTCAGCCTTGACAGTATAAATATTGAAGCAAAATGCGTTTTTTAGTCTCTCTAACAGTCTCAAAATTCTATATAACACTCAAATTTTGGATTGTTTTGAAGAAATTATAGAAATTTGAGAATCTGATTATACTATTGTTTAGTAATTTTTCAAAAATTTTAATATTTTTTTATTTGAAATAATGTAATCTAATAAAAGAATGTTTCGAGTACTATTTAAGGTTAGAATATTTCGTTGAAATAATTGATTCGAACAATTCAGAAAGCTTTGTTGACGTAGAAGACCTCCTTCGCTCGTTGTTGCTCCGCTCAAAGGGGCGAAATCACGAGTTACACCCGATTCATAGCAAGAGACATCCACACATCGTTGACCTCCTCGTCGGCTAGAAGCACCCGAAAGCTTTCCTCTTTGCGAAACGAGAAGTGAGGGCAGTGAGGAAGTCCAGCCACGGCCTCATCGGAGGGTAATACAGCCGGTGGACATAAACAGAGGGTTATATTGTGTACCTAAAATTTTAGGTGTTATGTGTAGGTAAATTTAAAATTTTAGATATTTTATGAGTGATATTTAAGAGTTTATGATATGGGACTAAAACCCCAACTTTTGTGAATTCAAACGAAAAAGAGGAAGAAGAAGATGGATTAAATGGAGATTTGTGTAAAGATGAGAGATTCATCCCCAAAAATGAATCTTTTACCATGAAGCATGTGAGCCAGGCTTCCATCGGCGACGAATCTTGTAATGAGGAGCTTCTCCTCTCTTTTGTAGTAGTAAGACAAAAGAGGGAGCAGGTTGGGGTGGGAGAGCCTGCCTAGCCTTCTCATATGCTCGCTGAACTCTTCCCTGCCTACTCTGTTCATCTCTCTGAACCTCTTGACCACGACGGTGGGGCCTGCCGACAGCACCGCCTTGTAGGAAGAACCGAAGTTCCCGCTTCCGAGCATCTCCGCAGACGCCCTGAGAAGGTCACGAAGCTCGAATCTCTCCCCTGCGTCTTGAACGAACACCAGCCGCCCCTGCTCGCTCTCCTTCCCTCCTCCCTTCCTTGCCGTTTCCATTTCCGGCTTGAGGCCGTCCTCTTCACTCAAAGCGGCTGCCCTTGAGGGAGGAAGGCCGGCGACCTTCTTGCGCTGGTATCGGGAGAGGAGGACGAAGAGGAGGAAGATGATCAAAATGGCAGCGCCCAGAGCAACATTTCGAATTTGTTTCTCATGCTTCGCCTTGCAAGCCACCGCCAGCGGTGCCCCGCAGAGCATGCCGTTGCCTGCGCAGATTTGGGCCTTTTAGGTCACAACGAAACAAAAAAAGTAGTAGACAAAAAACTTTTAGAACAACAAAAACTTTCGCTACAAATTCTTGGCTAAGAGTCTTCGGGGAATTTCTTTGGATAA
The DNA here is from genome assembly GCA_016760335.1 of Gastrodia elata. NCBI lineage: Eukaryota > Viridiplantae > Streptophyta > Magnoliopsida > Asparagales > Orchidaceae > Gastrodia > Gastrodia elata. Next base: position 25,096,782 of record CM028679.1, on the reverse strand, counting down.
ATTGATTAAATTATTTATGATATGAAAGAACGAAGATTTATGCACAAATTTTATTGTTCTTCTATTTTAACAACTTTCGTTGTTCTATTTTGAAAATAACTGTTGCATCACGAAAACTTCCTCATGCTGAAATCCATGAAATTTTGGGACGAATTGAATTCGCGCCTAAACATGTATTTGGGTATGCAATTTTTTGGAGACTGGTTTAATTGCGCTGAGATTCATATTGCAGTTATTTTTTCAGAATATTTACTGTTAGATGACGTATGGTTTACACTGTTTTGACTTACATTGTTGAAAAATATTATACTTAAACAAGATTATATATCAAAATATATTAATAATTAATAAAAAAAAAATTTGTATATAAATCTATAAAAATTTATATACAATCAATAATCTATTATATTCAATCAATAATCTACTATATTTTCTTAACAGTCAATAACTCAGTTTTCATGTTATCTCAGATAATGTAGGATAGTGATACAATCGAGGCAACTTAATGCCCGAATGAGTCATGGACATCATCTCAGCCTCTTTGGAGGCGCTAAAGTTTTAGTATTAGTCTTAAGTTTTTTTTGATAAGAATTGGGATACAACAAAGTTCAACTATAATTTGACATGAATCCTATCTAAAATGATTTGAAATAATTTGAACTCATTCGAATTTGACTCAAATTCAAACAAGTTCAAGTATGAGCTCTCGACTCAAAGTCAGCCCTACTTGCAAGGTTTGTGCTAGGCGGATTCCATCTTGAGACAAGCAGCATTTTGATCTTTTGTTGAACAATGTTAAATGAGGTTGAATGAAGCTATGATAGGCTTATTAGTTTTTACATCCATATCACTAAAATCTTTATGAATTCACATAAGTTTCTCGCTCATTATTCAATTAGCTCCTAAAATATAACTTTTTACTAAAAAATAAGAATTAGGATTTTATTTACAGTAGATATATTTTCAATGAATCATTTGGGAGTCATTATCCATATAACAGAAAATGCAGCTTTTCATGATAACAAAAGCAGCTAAGCTTTGCATGATAACAAAAAGAGCTTTACAGAAGCAAAAAAAGCAATTTTTAGGGAGACCTTGAAAGAAAGCAGGGTCCATCTTAGAGAGGCTTTCGGGAATGGCGCCCTGTAGATTATTAAACGAGACATTGAAAACCTCAAGCCCCCTCTGCGAGAACTCCGGAATCCCGCCGTTGAATCCGTTGCGGTCGAGCATCACCTCCATCAACCTCGGGAGGCTCCCGAGGGAAGCCGGAATGGGGCCGGAGAAGGCGTTGCCGGATAAAAATACCTTCTTCAGCGACCTCATGCCAGAGAAGGCGTCGCCTTGGATCACGCCAGAGAAGTTGTTGTCCGAGAGAAAGACGGCCTTGAGGGCGCCGAGGATCCGGAGGTCCGGCAGAGACCCGCCGAACTGGTTCCCCGCGAAGCTGATGGCACGAAGGCCGCCGAGCGGCAGCAGGGGCCGCAGATCCAGCCTTCCCGCCAGGCCCCTGTTCTCCAGCTGAATCCCCCGGACGCGGCCTTCGAAGCAGATGACTCCTTCCCAGGAGGTGACGTTCAGGAGGCAGGGCGCTGGGCCGGGGATCCAGGATTGCAGCTCGGCGCCGCCAAGGGCCGCCTTGAAGCGAAGCAGGGCTTCGCCTTCCTCAGCTCCGGCGGAGGCATAGCAGAGGCAGAGCCAGAGGCAGAGGAGCCGCAGGGGAAGCGGCGGCGCCGCCATGGAGAGAGGAGGAGCGAAGGGGTTGCGAAGGGGAGAAGGGATGGCAGGCCGCTTGAAGGGAAGCCCGCAGGGGGAGGCTAAGAATAGAGAGGGAAACGGATTCGAATTGGGGTTGTGGTGCTCTTCATGTCTGGATTGCAGAAAGTCAAGGAGGTTACTTATTTCTATTTTTGGATTTTTAATTATTATTCTATAATGCAAAAATTTAACAATGTACTCAAATTATCAATTATTTTAAGAAAAATGACGTAATATTCACAAAAATTTATCATTTAAATATCATTAATTAGTATTTATTATTTAAATTTAAATAATACAAATATTATTTTTAAAATTTTATTGAAATAATATTCAAATATTATTAGATAATTTATTTTTTGTTGTAATATCATCATTTTTTTATTTCAACATTATCTAATCAAATAACATAAATGAAATAAATATAACATAGTAAAAATAATTATTATAAATGAAAATGGCATATTAATAGTAATTATAATAACAATAAGTAATCATAATAAATGATATAAGTAAATAAATGCATTAATAATAATAATAATAAAAATAATAAAGATTTACATAAATAAAAATATTAATAATAATATTAATATTAATAATATTTTTTTTACATTAATAAAAATGATAATATTAATTATGTTAATGATTATCATAACATTAATTAGTATATATATTAACCCTTATAATAATAACAATAATAATAATTTATCATTATTATCATTGTATATGAAAATATAATATAAATTTTAAAATATAAATTAAGAAAAAAATTAAAATATTCTAAAAAAATATTCCTCACACATTCTCTCAATTGTGCGCAAGGGGTTTTGTTGATCCGCGAAGGTCGAGCGGCGGTGGGGTGCCGCGAAGTAGGGAGAGGCGGTGGCTGAAGTTTGTGGCTGTTGGAGGTGAGGGGAGGAGAAGGTGTTTGTGAGAAAATGAGAGAGGTTTAATGTTCTATATATTTAGAAGAGGGGAGATGAGGAGGAGTGTAGCGATAGGACAGGCCAGTCGCCTTAGTGCCTGCCGAACACCTCGCGAATGTGGGAGTCGTGTGCTGCACGATTCCAGTCGCCATCCATCGCATGCCCGAGGACACCCACGTGAATGCGTGAGGGGTAAAGATGAGAAACAAAATTGAATTTTTTTAATAAATAATTTATTTCAATTAAATTTTGTGCGTTTTTACATATTTGATCTTCAAAATTAACAAAATCTAACCCGGATGTGTATATCGACGAGACAAACACACCGTACCAAATTTTATCAATTTAGAGCTAAGTTTTATTTATATTAATTCTTGAAGATTAAAACTTCAAAAAATAATTACAGTCAATTCAAATCTTTAAATTTGATGAGATCGAACTTTTTGTATTGCATTTTATTAATATTTTTAATCTAAGAGTGTTAAGCTTTTATTTACTTTTTCTATTTTTTTGAATTATAAATATTTAGAAATTAATTCAAGAGTATCTATTATATATATTTGTAACGTTCAGTCCCGTCACAGCGCACAACTGAGGTAATTTAAGAACAATTGGAGGCAGAACGGTGTGTTACTTGGGAATGCCTACTGAACCTACCTGAATATCTGCTGAAACTGAACTGCCGAATCTCAACCCCAAATGAGAGATGATAACTAATCATTAGCATAAGTGTAAAGTCATTATCTTAAATATTATATATAATACTTATGTATATTATATTATGAGTGGGTTGAAATAAGAATACAATATACATGAGTTTAGCATTTCATATATATTAATCATATCACAATATTAAGTATAAGTAGTAGTAAGTACAGAGTGCAGAAGCTAAAAACATTCATCCATATCATTCGTCACAGAAGCTAAATAAAGTATTCATCTTCAAAAAGAAAGAAAATGCATCCAAAATTTAATTATTGCAAATTGTTTGCTTAAGTAAAACAATAATAAAAGAGTTTCTCACACAAACTAAAATAAAACTAAAGCAAAAAAGTAAGTGCTGATGTCGAGTCCACTAATGCTCCATGAACTCCTCTTATATCTCTTATAAAGCCTCCAGATCTTTTCCCACAAGCTGCTCTGAATCTAATAAATTATCGGATCTCAAAAGTACCACGTGTTAGACAATGAGTTTAACACATCGAAAGTTATTATAAGCAATTATAGTTATCTAAGATTTAATATTTAACCAATTAAACAAAACTGTAGAAAAAGACACTAAGCAACTGAAAATTTTAAAATGACATAAAATTGAAAGTAAAGTAAAACAATAACTGAAAATTAAGCACTTAAAATAGGGAAAACAATAAGAAAATTAAAACTAAATAAATACTGAAATAAATTTGTGTCGTATGCCATTGAATATATATATATATATATATATATATCTGAATATGTCACAGAATTGTATGCCACAAGTATGTCTGGCTCGATATCGCATGACATCCCATAGATTTCTAAGTGAGTGAATGCTCCGCTAACAGATCTTATGTGAGCACATCGCTCCGCTAATAGATCCTATGTGAGCACATCGCTCCACTAATGCTGATATGACTTGTGCATTTCATGATATGCCTAGGCTTTAATAACATATGCTTTAAATCATTAAAATCCAAAAAATTAAACAAAACCAAGTAATAATCATTTTTTATCCTTTGTGCAGAATTCATCTAAATGAATTATGACTCTTGGTCCAATATTTCTAAATTTTACGGTTCTCACTATAATTATACCTTAAATCATCACATGAAAATATTGCATATACATAATTTAGCATGTTCTGAAAATGGTGCATTTAACACTTAATTTGTTTAACTGCACTTATCGATGCACACAAAGATAAAGGATATAATTATTTTACAGTTTATTCTTTCAAACTAAGTTGTTAAATCCTCATCTTATAAATATAATTTAAAGTATCATAAGAAAAGTAATTTGAAACACTTAGTTTGTTTAACTGCACTTATCGATGCTCACAAAGATAAGAGATGAAATTCTTTTATAGTTTATTCTCTCAAATTAAGTTGTTATATCCTCTACTTATAACATACTTTGGACTTGGTATCTTTATCATGAACTTAACTATACTTATTCAATTATCTATGATAAGGCAAAGACTCTACAATTCTATTGAGGGTAAATCAATCAATTTCATTTTATGCTGAATAATTCAGATCTATGGATATGCACTATCATCTTCTTCTAATAATACTACTATTTATCATTCTAACAAATTTATTTATAATTCAAGGAATATAAACTAATAAATCCACACTTCATTATGGTGAGTCATACATAAAAGTTCTAAGGATATGACATGAAAGTCACTTAACTTATGATACTACTACAAGGGGTAATCTTAATATAAAATCTTTAGATTATTCTACCACAAGGTTTTAGAATCAATATTTAAGGTTGTTAAGGTACATATAAGATTCTACCTTAAAATAAGACAATTAAGCATTTCCTACCTCAAGAGTTAGCTTACTTAAGGGTCTAACATTTACTTGATTCAAAGCTATATTTATATTCTAAAGCAATAATCACTCTACTAACGTGATAAACTAATATTTAAGATATGTAAGTGTAACAATATAACAATCCAAGGTTATTACCCAGCTTAATTTTAGCTTAATCATATCTTAACTAAGTTCATCTACTCGTTTGAACCAATCTCTAAAGATTTTGAGCAATTCAGAGCTAAATCAAATATTTTGAATTATTTTAATATTTAATTAATTAGAAAATTAAAGTGTTTATTTTAACCTCAAAATCAAAATCTGACTTTGTCATTACGATCATCACCCCCAAATCAGCTATAGGTGATGTTTTGGGCTCGTTTGGAAGTCGTCGATTTTTCACGAATATTTAATATATTTAAATACCCCGAAAAAGATAGGATAATTAAATAATCGTCTGAATCAAAATTCGACTTCGCCGTTGAATTCCTCACTCCCAAATTAGCTAGGGGTGAATTTTTAGAAATTTTCAGAGCGCGCTCATAAAATCTAAAAATTAGAAAATGAATTAAGTATTTTATTTCTTAATATTTTCTCTAATTTTCTTTCCCATCTCTCCTAGCTGGCTCCCCATTCGGCTGATCCCTCTCCCCTTTCTCCTTTTTTTTCAGTTAGCCCCTTGCCTCCCCATTGTGCATTGATGGCTAAGGCCATCCCTCTCCTCCCTAACTCATGATAGCCTCCCCCTTCCTTCTCCTCCTATAAATGAAAGCTCAGCTCTTCATCTTCATTTTTGGCTGTCAAGTTAAGGCTCCCAAGCTTCCACCCTTCTCCCATTGTTGAGCTTGGTGCTGAAGAAGAAGAAGAAGAAGAAGAAGAAGTTCCTCCTCCAAGCTTTCCAAGGTTCCTTCTTCCTCTTCTAAAGGCTAAGGTACCCATTTTCCACTCTTCCTTGTCTATTTCATATTGCTATCATGCTGGTTTGTATCTTTAGAAATCCCTGATTATATTTGGAAACTATTGAGGCTCATTTAAGCATCATATTACTTTGAAAGTCGCATGCTCTGTTTTTCGTCTTTTTCGTATACTTGAGCTGTAACAACCCAAGTTGTTACCTTAGTCAATTAGGATTAATCTCAATTTAATCTTGATCCTAAGAGCTAATTAAGTCTTTAAGAGTCAACCTCTAAGACCTAGTTCAAATCAAGAGTCAAATGGATCGAATCCCGATTTCTAGAAAAATCCAAAAACCCTGAAATTTGACCTATCTAATTTGACCTCATATCAAAAAATAGACTTCACCATTGCGCTCATTACCCCCAAATTAGTTATGGGTGATGTTTTCGTGCAAATCGGAAGTCGTCAAAATTTTGACGAATATTTTAATAATATTTAAATACCCCAAAAATTGGGAAATTAAAATATTTGTCGAATCAAAAATCAGACCTCACCGTTGCGTTCCTCACCCCTCAAATAGCTAGGGATGAGTGCTTGAAAATTTTTGAGAATTAAATAATTAATTAGAATTAAATAAATAATTAGGTATTAATAAATTTAAATAATTAATTATTTACTTATTTAAGATAACGACGCCGTCAAATAACCGCCCACGACGTTCGTTCGCGCGTGACGCCGTCGCCTTCCGTCTAATCAGATCAGACAGATTTGAGCCGTCCGATCGGGGTCGATCGAATGGCTCGGGCTCGTCTCCTACACCGGGCTCTCCGAGCCAACCAGAGCGCCTCGCTGCAAGCGCCGCCCAACCAGAGCACTCCGACACCTCATCCGTTCTGCCTCGACCTCCTTTCGATCGAGATTCAACCCAGCAACTCGAGAACGAGTCATACTGATCTAATAACATACCTCGGACGGCTCCTATGTGGCGGACGACGCGTGCCTTCAGATCGCGAGTCGCATGTCGGGGGACACGACACGTGGAACCCTAAATCGCGGGGCAGCGTGATGATGACCCCTTAGCCGTCCGATCTTTCGATCGGACGGATCATGATGATCCGTTAGAGGAAACGGTGGAATTAAAATAATGCGTTATATTAAATGGACAGCGCCGTTATACTTAATTTAAATAATTAAATATTATGAAATATTTTATTCTCATTTTATTAATTAAAATTAACTAATTAAACAATTTTCAAAAATTCTCAATAAATCACCCATAGCTAATTGAGAGGTGAGGAACGCAGCGGCGCATTTGGATTTTTGTTTTAACTAGTATTTAATTATCTCATTTTTCGGGGTATTTAAATAATGTTAAAATATTCGATGAACATCTAACGACTTCCAAATGCTTGCAAAATATCACCCGTAGCTATTTTGGGGGTGGTGAACGCAATGACGAAGTCAGATTTTTGATTTAAGGTCAAAATAAAAATTCAATTTCTAGGATTTTGGGATTTTCTAGAAATCCAGTTTTGATTCAATTGATTCCTGATTTGATCTAGATCCTAGAGATAAGTTCTAAATGACTTAATTAATATTTTAGAATCATAATTAAGACTTAGATTAGTCTTAATTGACCTAAGTAACAACTAGGATTATTACATGAACTCTTAATAACTTAATTAAAGCATTAAAATCATAATCAAGACTTGATTTAGTCCTAATTAACATAAGTAATAACATGGGTTATTACACTATTCATATAGAAAAGAATGCAACAGTTCATGCCAGGACAAAGCACATTCAACTTCGTTACCATTTCATCCGTACACTGTTAGAAGAAGTACAGCTTAGATTGGAGAATAACTATACTTCTAAGAATATATTTGATATGCTTACTAAAGCTGTAACAGTGGAGAAGCTGAAACTATGTGACTAAAAGACATGATTGATTATATGAAATTTCAATTAAGTGCACTTAAAGATCTATGATTGAATGACTAAAGGACAATGACAAATTTTTATATAATAAAAATATTTTATGACACAAACTAACATTATTTAACACACATTTATTTTGTGTAAGTATTGCTACACTTATATATTATTATACACTAATATATATATAGATGATGTGTCAATTCAATATAAAAGTAAATTATTGGTTGAGTACACTTTTTGTGAGGCCAATATATAAATATTAAAAAAAAAATTATCGGTCATAAATACTTTTTAGTATATATTCTTGTGTAAGCGTGCCATTTTTCTTATTTATTTAGCTCATCCAACTAAAGTGATTCAAATTATGTCTCTTTTTATGTGTTAGTTTTAGGACATTATAATTACTCATCAAGGATTATCCTTATAAACTCAATCTTAATCAAAACCATCACCTATTTTTATCCCTCTTTTATGGAAAACAAACAAACATTTCATGATAAGAGAGATGCATGAAATCTAAACCCTTTTATTATAAAAGATTTTGTTATATTTATATCATCATATACACATTAAACTGAGAAGGATGTGGCAAGACTATTTGTAAATATATGATTGATATAATTCAATTTTTACTTGAAATTTTTTTTTTTTTTTTTGATTGGTCGTGAATATAACTGTGTGTATGATGATGTAAGTGTATCGTATAGATATGTGAAGGCACATACATACGATCAAAACATAAAAAACATACATATTGGATATTCATAACAAATAGAAATTAAATTCATGTCAAACCGTAAAAAATCTATCTCAGAAGAGTGTATCATATCAGCACAGCTAATTGTTTTCTAAGCACAAGACTTTGTTAATTAAGAAAAATGTGAATTAATAGCAAAAGAAACTCAAGACATCCTTGCCGCCATGAGAGCAATATCAAACTCAGAAGCCAGCATCAGCCAGCCGTGTTAGGCTCCATTGACTTAATACGGCAGCGTGTTTGGAGAAAATACAAGGGTTGCTGTATTTGCTTCTTTATGATTATAGTATTTAGTTTTACTTAATACACGCAACGTATTTTTTCAACAATACAAATAAAAAAAAAAAAAAAAAAAAATATTTTTTTAATCCCTAAAGTTTTATTTTTTCATTAGATAAATTTCTTTTTTCATCAAATTAGTCCCTCGAGCTAGAAAAAATATTGCAAGTTACAAGGTCTGCCGGCGCTCCGGCTGCCATGGATCCGACGTCCTTGAAGCCATGGAAGTCGTCGGTGCCATCGGGAAGTTTGTCGTCGTCAATAGCAACATCCATGGCGGTAAGGATGTCAGATTCAAAGCAGCTGGAGGGCCATCAGATCTTGCATAGGCCATAAAGCAAAATCTAAAACTTTTTCAATAAAATACAGTGCATTGGGGTAGTGTTCTCAAATTAAATAAAATATTTAAACCATGTACTCTTACACAACTTTATTTCGCATATTTGACTTAGTACAAATAATACTGCTAATTTTATTATTATTATTTTCTTAAATTATGAAATAAATATGGTATTTTTATCCGATATAATATTCATGTTTACAGAGTTTTAACAATTTAAATTCACTGACTTAGCACCCAAAAATATTCATCTAATTGGATTTGGATATCATTTCATAAATGTTTATTTATTTATATTAAAATAATATAAATATTATTTTTAAAATTTGTATTGAAATAATATTCAAATCCTATTGGATGGATTTTTTAGGTGCACGCCGACGAGTTTAAATAATATTTCTCTTTAACAATTGCAATTATAATTCAAAATATTTCTAAAATATAATATACAGCTATTATTTTATTTAAAATATATATTTTTAATATATCAAAAATCAACAAAATTTATGAAAATGTATGCATTTTTTATATAAATTCATTGATATAATTACAATTTAATGAATTGTTTGTATAGTCATGCAAATAAAATACAAAATATATTTTTATCTCATAAAAAATCAAAATTAAATGTAGTTTTTCACATAAAATTCATTAAAAATACATATTTTAAATAAAAATTATAGTCATGTATTATTTATTATGAATTATTTGAAAATCATAGTCATTATATTAAATTTTGAAACATAATAAAGAGACATTTAATAATACTTAGGTCTTAGAATTTATAAATCAAGTACCCTAAACTCTTAAAATTGCAATTATAATATCTAAAAGTCATTAAAATAACAAATTAAAAACTTGAGGGCCTGATCGGGCTTAAGTCTCAGATTAATCGGCTTAAGCCCACCTGGCATCAAATAGGATTATTTGGATTAAGCTAATCCTAGCATCTTATATTTTAACTACTTATATAATTACTGAACAATATTAATTGATAATTAATCTTTAAATGTGATAATTAAAAGTCTCTATTAGTGTGCTATACAAGCACTGCACTCCTTTTTAAAGGTGTTTATTTTTGAAGAAGTCCGCATTTGAAATAATATTTATATTTATAATTATTTAATTTACAAAATAAGACTAAGCTCCACAAAAGAACAATTAATTCAACTATTTAAATTTTAAATTACGCTATTTTAATCAAGTAAATTATATTAAGAAAAAAATCTTTATACACATTGCAATCCAACCTTAAATTTTTAAAAAAATAAAATAGATAATTAATAATTTTATAAAACATAGATATAATATCCAAATTTGAAATGACGTGGACCTAACATTTTATGAATTGAATTTTATTTAGAGAAATGCTTCTGTACTTTAAAAAATAGCATATATTTTTTCTCTAAGTAATTATTGATCTTTAATGAATTTTTAATTATGATTTTGACTAATAAATCTTAATCATTATGAGTTAAATATTAATTTTAAGTGATTTAATGATGATAGGGCAACGAAAATGATGTATTTGAGGGTATTACAGTAACTCTCTTTCATTTTAGGGTTAAAAATACAAATTCAAAGTCTTAATAACTATGCTACAAAAATATTCAAGAGATATTCATAAGAAAAAACTAATGGTTCACCTGTCCAGCAGACCAAGCTTGAAGATTTTAACCAGTTATGTCGGCCTCTTCGATCTCCCCGCGACGAGTCCGACTCTAACACGATTAAATAAACAAGCTAATTATGTTATCCGTACCAAAATCTACCACATTCTTTGCAATCTTCTCTTGGTTGCACTCCCTGATATTTTATATTAGATATTTTGATCCAACATTATGAGTTACTGTAGTGATTAATGATGGGCTAATAAATCTTAATCCATTATTAAACACTACACGGAGTTAAGAATCTATAAGATGAAAAAGATATATAATAATAGTCATTGCCATTACAACCATCCACATAAACAAAAGAAAAAGCAATCATCACAGATAAAGAAAATAAAAATTGTCCAAAGTTAATTTATTACAATATGGTAATAAAGCAACACTCATTTTCACAAAAAAAGAAATATAACTGAAAGTAAGCTCAAGTCTGCGCTTGATCTTCTGGTTCAACTTTTAGCTCGCTTGCTGGATCACCTCCAAGCTCATAGTCATTTGTATTTTGTTTTTAATACGATATAACATAACCAATAAAAGAATAAGTGATTATACTTAATAATTATAAGTCTATTTTAGGATATATCATTTTATTATTTGTTAAGGAATATCACATTTAATGAATTACAATTATATATAAAGGGAGCACAATACTATAAAAAAAACATTAGAAGTAAAGAAATAATTGAAAATGACAAGTAAAATATAAGTATATGTACTGATATGATTACAAATAACTTGAAAACAAATAGGTTAAGTAACAACAATAGATATGTATGTGAAGTAAATGCTAGGCTGAATATATGCAAGTAGATACAAGCTAAGAAACTGTAGAGGCAATATAAAGAATGCAACAATATTAAATTTGAATTGAAACATACAAAAGTAAACCTATAAAACATGATTTGAATACTATAAACTGTAAATGTTAAATTTTTATGTTATTTTAGGATTTTATGATCTGCGGTCGCATATAGAACAATGATGAGTTATGTATGTCTACCCAACTGTATGCAAATAGGTCTCATGTATAACTATACATTCCCCATCTATAATGTGTGTAGTCTCATGATTACTCCATAGCTAGCCTTGACTCAATAATATTTGCACAAATTAATCCGCTCAGAATGAAATTTCTTCAAGTTTTATTTAATGTTTGTTTATACACAATGTTTAAATGTTATGATCAAAGGGTTAAGGCTCGAAGAGTAGCTGAAATTCAAAGTTTGTTAAATTGCAAATCATTCGATATCCATTGTTACGTTATAGTTTTATAACCTTAATAATTGGAGTTATTTATACCCCTGATTGACTTGAGACATTAAATGTATGTCTTAATCAATTGAAATGCAATACATATAAGAATATAATTTTGAAAATATTAATTCAAATATCATATTCTTTTAGTTGTATTAGTGATATGTTATTCTATGATAAGTTATTCTAATACTTAACTTAAATCTAATAATTTAGACTTTAGTTCACCTAAACTTTTTAAGTAAGCCTATATTATCACTAATTAACAAATATTACCTTAATAAGGTTATTGGCCCCTTATCTGTAGCGTCTCACCCCGTCGCCGCGCAAAAGAGATAACATAATCAATTTCGGCGGCGGAACAGTGCGCCACTCGAAAAGGAATTTTCCATGTCCCCGAATACCTGAAAAAAAATCCATCTGAAGGATTGCTGACTTAACCCCAAATGAGGGTCGAGAGCTAATACTTAAGATAATAGTAATATCCTTATCATAAGTATTAGACAAATACATATATTAGATTTAAAATACAATATGAAGAATCCAATATATATATATATATATATATATATATATAAAATATCAGCATTTCTAGTATGCTGATCATATCACAATACTAAGTATAAGTAATATATAAACAGAGTGCAGAGATAAGCATACATTAAAAATATTCATCACAAAAATAGGAACATTCATCTCAGAACAGAAAAATAAATGTATCCAGAATTATTACAAACTGTTTAATGAAATAAAGTCTAATTATTGAACTGAAATAAACACAGAAAGAAAATGGCAAGGCTAAAGGATGGTCCACTAAGGCTCAACAAACTTCTCCTGAATCTCTTGAGAGTCATCCTGACCTGGCTCAATATGCTGCTCAAGATCTAGCAAATTATCGGATCCTAAAAGTACCACGTGTTAGACAATAAGTCTAACACTACGAAACTAATATAAGCAGTTTTAATTATTTACATTTAACAGTAAAGTAAACAAAGCTGCAGAAAGACTGTAAAAATAACTGAATAACTAAAATAGTATAAAATTGAGTAAAGAAAAACTGACTGAAATTAAGTAAATAGCATGTAAAACTATTCTGTATGCCACTGAAATTATGCATATGAATATCTTATATTACTGTATGCCACTGATATGCAATTGAACTATTACTGAACTGCTATGAGCTGTACGGTCCAATGTCTACATAAATCGTACTGGGAAATACAATTTACTGTAATGTCTGAATATCATGAGTTTCCCTTGTTGATGTATGCAACATTCCATAATTCATAAATCATCACTAATACTTATATATCATGTTTATGCTCATGCTCATGCCGCTACACTACATGAATTAAAAATGTATCTTTAAATTTTTTTAAATGCTCAATTTTAAATGTATCTTTAATTTTTTTTAAATGCTCAATTTTAAATGTATCTTTAAATTTTTTTAAATGATGGTAATTAAAAATGCTCAAAATTTTAATCACTATGTAATATCACTATGAGCACTTTTCGAATTAATATTTTTATTACATAGAAGTGCCACAGCTTCTCCCGCGACTATAAAGAAGCAGCCGTTCACAGGGCTTTTGCTTCCTCTCCGTCAAAACAGAAAGGCGCTTCTCCGTCGGCCTCACCTCCAAGATTCTTTCACCGGAAAAATGGCAGAAATCGTCCGCCACCGTCTAATGCTCCTCTTCTTACTTATCTTCATCGCCTTCTCCCCTGGTAAGCAAACCTCTCTCATCTCCTTCTTCTTTACAAGAATCAACGCTCATCTCCCCCACTCGCAGCTCGATCGGCCCCTTTCCACCGCATTGGCATCAACTACGGCCAGCTAGGGGACAACCTTCCCTCCCCCAGTGTCTCAATCGATCTCATCAACCGCCTCGGCGCCACCGCCGTCAAGATCTACGATGCAAATCCGGCGATTCTCCGCGCTCTCTGCGGATCAAACCTCGTCGTCTCCGTCATGGTCCCCAACGGCCTTCTTCCCTCCATCGGCTCTAATCAGTCTGCTGCAGACGACTGGATCTCCTCCAACATCCTCCCCTTCTACCCCTGCGTTCGCTTCCGCTTCCTCCTCGCAGGTAACGAGATCTTCTCCCCGTTCGCATCGAACCCCTCCCTCTGGCCCTTTCTCGTCCAGGCCATGACGAATCTCCATCGCTCCTTGGATCTATATTCCATACGTGGCATCAAGGTGAGCACTACCCACGCCATGGAAATCCTCCAAACTTCCTTCCCCCCTTCTTCAGGGCAATTCCGCACAGACATTGCCGCTTCCTTCATCCCTAGCTTGCTTGGCTTTCTCCGCCGCACCTCCTCCTATTTCTTCATCGACGCGTTCCCCTATTTCGAATGGTCTCAGAACTACACCGCGATTCCGCTCGATTACGCCCTTTTTCAGAACTCCAGCTCCTTCTTCCGCGATCCGGTGAGCGGGTTCATATACACAAATCTATTGGACCAGATGATCGACGCGATGGCCGCAGCCATGGCCAAAATAGGGTTCGCCGACGTCCGGATCGGATTATCCGAGACGGGATGGCCGAATGCGGGCGATCTGGATCAGATCGGGGCGAATGTATTCAACGCAGCCATCTATAACCGGGAGGTCTCTATTCGGGCGGCCAAGAAAGGGGGGATACGAACGCCCGCAAGGCACAATGCATCGATTCCGACTTTCATCTTTGCTCTGTACAACGAGAATAAGAAGCCCGGTCCTGGGACGGAGCGCCATTTTGGCCTGCTGTACCCCAACGGTACGGAAGTCTATGAGGTAGATCTGACCGGAAAGCTGCCGGAGAATGACTACCCCCCATTGCCGCTGCCCACGAACAACACGCCGTTCAAGGGGAAGCTGTGGTGCGTGGTGGACGTCCGCCGAGGCTTGAAGGCGTCGGAGGTGGCGGACGCGCTAAACTTCGCGTGCGGGCAGGGCGAGATCACGTGCGAAGAAATTCAGGCTGGGGGAAAATGCTTTCTGCCCAACACGCTGACTGCGCATGCGAATTATGCGTTCAATTCGTACTGGCAGCAGGTCCGGCCAACCGCCGGCGCATGTTACTTCAACGGCCTTGCCGTCGAGACAACCGTCGATCCCAGTAAGTATTTTTTTTGTTTGCTTTTTTCTTAAAGCATTTATATTTCATACTTTAGACTCAATTTTGAATTAGGTTAAACTCAAAATTTTGAAGTTTATAGAGCTATTATAATTAAATTAAACTGGAATCAAAATCAGACCTAGTTTTAGCAATAAAAATGTCTCCCGAAAAATATTAGAAAATGCACTATGGAATTTAAATATAAAAAATTGAGAGATTAGCAATATAAATTATAAAAATTGAGTGTTATATATATATATATATATATATTAAATTATGCTTAACCTCTATAAAATTTAAATACTTTTGCTTAAGTTTGCAACTAAATTGTTCTAATCCTAAAGTAATTTAAATTTACTTAATTATTAAAGAATTTTAGTTTAACATATAAAGTCATTTGGTTGTTTGAGAAAAATAGATTGATCATATTTGTTTTAGTTGAGAAACTTTTCATTGACTTTTTAAAAGTTTGAATAGGTTCAAATTAAGTTAATTTTGTTAAATATAATTATGAATTTACAGAGTAAAATTTAAGTGTAGATTAAAATAAATTTCTTGAATAATATGTACATATGATATTATGTAAGTATAATATGTGAATTTAAAAACATACTATTTTAGTCCCTAAAAATCAATAAATTAATTTACTAATTTTAATTTGCTTTTGGGTTTATATTTCTTATCATTTGTCTGGGTTTTAATCTAATTTTTAAAAGCTTATATAATTATAATCTAGTCTCATAACAATACAAAAAGAATATATATATATACAAAATTTAAATTTATTAAATTTGATAAAAATTTTAGAGAAAGTAATTGCTTATTAAACTTTCTTATCACACTAAAATATCATCAAAATTTACATTTTTATCATTCAAAATGGGTAAAAGAGTGATCAAATGTTAGTTTTGTAAATGTGCAAATGCATATAAACTTTAGAGTTGTATATATATATTATATCAGATTAAGCTAAATTTCAATGAGTTAATTACGAGATTGGTGGAATTTGAGCGTTTAAATCAAAGAATCTCATCCTCTGGTCAACAACATTGGTTTTGTATGTGTTGGCAAATGGCAAACGTGGCAATGGTTCTTTTTGAAATTTCCCCCCATTTTAATAAAAATAAATATTTTGAATAAGTCATATTTTGTTTTTTTGAATTTTTCAAAAAAAATCAAATATAAATAAGAGAAATATTATTTAGATTGGTTGATGTCCAAAAATATAAAAAAAAAAAATTATTTAATAAAATTTAAATATTATTTCAATATAAACTTTAAATTAATATTTATATTATTTTAATATAAATACTAATGAAATAATTTTTAAATCTCAATGAATTTTTTTATATGCCAGATGAGCAGATTTAAATAGTATTTCTCTAAATAAATAAGTCAATAAATGCATAATTAAATAAAATTAAATTAAATCATCATATAATTTTCTTAATTTTTTTATATTTGAACAGGCTATGGTTCCTGCATATATCCGAGTCTGTAGAGCTGAGAACTGGTAGGTAATTTACCCCTCTGTGTAAGTGAAAATAAAAAAAAAATACAGTATGTGTAATTTATCTATTTAATATTTAATTATTTATATTTATTAGGCTAATATTTTTGTTAGTTTAATAAATATTAAAGATTAATTGTTAAGTAGGTGAATATTTGCTGTTTTTTGTGTTGCTTTCCTCTATTCTGTATTGTTTGTGTTCTTGCTTTAGACGAGAATGTGATGGACAGCTTTCAAAGTTATACTTTTGTTTTTTTAATGATATATATAATATTGAATATATTAAAATATATAGATTATGTATTAATTCAATATATAATATATAAGTAGATGATTAGTTAAATATATTTTTTTTATGAAGTTTATATGTAAAAATAAAAAAAATAAAAACTTTTTATTGATCCTGAATATTTTTTAATATTTATTTTTATATAAGCATAATATTTTTTCAAAAAAAATAAATTAAAGATAGTTAAAAGATATTTTGACAGTGAACACTAAATTAGTCTAATTTCCGTATAGATATTTTGGCATTGAACACTAAATCTCATGGATCTAATTCCCTTTTTTTTTTTTTTTTTTTTTTTTTTACATTGAACACTAGATTGAGAAATCATAAAATTATTTTTCAAATTTTAATCTAAAAATAGGAATTCATTTCAAAATTCACAATATTAAATTCTATTTTATACATATTTTACCATATCAAAATTTTTATTATGTATTTATTACATAGTTTTACTATACCGATTTTATATTAAAAAAAGAGAGCTATTAAAATTTATATTATACATGAATTTTTATTCTAAATTATTATAATTTCATCTCTGTTTGAGGTCATAAAAAGGTTTTATATAAATATATATTTCAAAACAAAACAAAATTCTCAGCAAAGCCAATTCAAAATATGTATACATTTTCTATGTAAATTCTAATCATTCAATTTTTTTTTTCTAACTTCCAAAGATAATTTTTTAAAAATAGTATTAAATTAACATTTAAGTATAAGACATAAAATATACATTTTCTATGTAAATTCTAATCATTCAATTTTTTAGGAAATTATTTGGAAGTCAAATAGTTTTTTTCTTTTGTCTCTAACAAACAACAAGAGATCAGATAGTTTTAAGCATCATAGTGATATAGGGGTTAGATTTTGCAGACCATGGATATATATATATATATATATGAGGGTAATCCGATAAACATTCTTCTTTTGAGCACGCAGATGTATCTACATATGAGGTATCAAATTATTATTTAATTATAAATCACTCTAAGCATAACATCACTTAGATAATGATCTATTTGCTACTTAGAAGAATTGTTATTTTATTATATGAAGCATTTAATATATTTTGATGAAATAATGGCTCCCTAATGTAATATTAAGGAACCTTGAGTAAAAGTTAACTCAGGCCCATAGCTATAAGACCAAAATAAGATGATTAATGAATTAACCTCAAAGAAAGGTCAAAATATTTTGGCAACTTAAGATTTAATTACTCAAGTAGAAACAAGGGTAAATGTGTAAAGAAAGTAGCTCAAATATATTTGATCCCAACCTAAAGAAATAATGATAATGGCTATTTAGTTCTTAAATTAAGTGAATTTTACAAAAATATATGCACAAAATTATAATTAAATTGACATTCTTAAAATAAGTAAAAGGGATGAATCGCTTCTTGGATCGTTTTGATTTTTTTAATTTTTTCAAAGACATTTTATTTTTACAGTTTGATATAACTTATAATCGTGCCACTGAATTTTGTGCTAGATGATGTAGTGGTGGGGATTTCACTTGTGTTGGAGAAGTTCTAATTGAGCATTCTTTGGGAGAACTTGATTGAATGTACTTGTTTTTCTCTCTTAATAGCTAGGCATATGCATAGGCATAGGAATAGGCAGATGCTCCAATGGAAAAAAATTTTTAGCAAAGCCTAAAACTTCCTTATATTTTGACCATAAAGGTTACAAGATGAAAGATTGAAAAGCTTTCTTTGAATATAAGCCAAGTGCCAAGTAAAAATATCATCAAATTTAAAATTTATTATACACCAATTTTTTTTTTCTTACAAGTGTGCCTTTGGAGTTGATAAAAAATTCAAAGGGATTATTAAAAGTATAATCTAGGAATTATAAGCTTAATAAATATGGAAAAAAGGTTATGTGGAAACCTAAATAAGATCAACCTGCTTTCATTTATAGCATGGAAATAATTGCAAGCCAAAGATCATACTCAAGTGTATTCTCATTCTTAATTATAATTTTACCTTCATCAATTTATAATTTGTATAATTGTGTCGTACTTGC
Source organism: Gastrodia elata (assembly GCA_016760335.1). Lineage (NCBI taxonomy): Eukaryota > Viridiplantae > Streptophyta > Magnoliopsida > Asparagales > Orchidaceae > Gastrodia > Gastrodia elata. The sequence continues at coordinate 25,077,511 of CM028679.1, read as the reverse complement.
AAAGACTAACTATAATGATTTATGCAATAGTGTACAAAGAGAAAAATAGGGTTGCACCTGCCAAAAGTACTCCAAGCATTCTTAATGACTTCAGTGTAGTTATATTTGAAATTCCAATCAGTTCGGTATTGGAACAAATTCGCCTACATTTTATCTTGAGAAATTCCATTGAAAAGTGATCAGATATACTCGGATTGTTCGCCTTATAAAAGGAAAGAGGGAAACCCTCTTAGCATATTACATAGGACTCTATCAAGCCTTGTCAAAACAAGATTCTTGTCTTGTTGAAAATTTAGGTCATGAGGATGGATTCTTCAAAGAGGCTTCAAAGATACAATCATTAAAATTTGATTATTTATTGTAAGCTTAAAGGACTCCCATAAATTATTTTCATTAGTAGTTAAAACACAATTGAAATCGCTTGTTAAGATGTGATGCAGGTCCAAAGAGAACTCTTTTTAGTATGAGAATTTGCTGCATAAATAAAGATAGTTGTAAAAGGCTTGGAAACAAGCAACATATAGTCTTGTTTCCAATAGAGTAACAAATTAATCCTCAAGTTCTTAACCAAACTCTTGCATGTAAGAATATAAAAAAACTTCATAAGTTATAAGAAGATCTATGTTCGTTCAACAAAAAATGTTTTGACAATGTACCCTGATTTTCACAATTGATCAGTAGAGGAAGGAACCTCCAACAAAGGTAATCTCTTAAGAGTAGGAGGGTCATTCAAATTTAGAGTATGTTTAGTAGAAACCTGAGCCTAAGCCACGACCGGGATAAACCTCTCAATGGTAGTAAGGATTGAACCCTATAGTTCAAAGCTGGAGCTGAACATCAAAAGAGGTCTTGATAATCTCAGTCGGGGCCTCGACAAAAAAGTATCTTGGCTAGAAAAAGCATGAATAACTCGTACGAAAGTGTTTTTATTTTTTATTTTGCTTGTAGGTTTGGAGTGTGATCAACCACACAAAGTAGAAGAAAAACATTTGCAAGAGCATCTATTGTTGTGGATTTAACTACCTCTTCAGTACTCATCAAGCTCAAACAAAAAATGTTGCAATGAAAACACCAAATAATCACCGACTTTGTCACCTTTAGAAAAACAAAGAAAAATAAGCATCAAAGAGAAGAAAAATAGAGTAAAAACCTCAATATCAGGGAAAAATCACATTATCACACCACGAAGAATTTCACTATAGTAATTAAGAAAAAGATACAAGAGTGTTTTACTCTTCAAAAGCTCTCAGAACATTCACAAGCCCAAATCATAAATTCTTCTTCCTCACAGTACTCAAACCTCATAACCTTTAGCCTCTAACCACTAACACTTGAATAATACACATCACACAAACCCCAAGTATCTCTTAGATATCACATGCCCCGTACGGGCACGCAACATGTGGCAACCCGCCATTGATTTAGGATAGCTAATCTAGCGTTATGTGCTCACTTTCCATGATCAAATCGGAAGTTAGTATAACAGTATATTTAGAGACGTATAAAATACACACTTTCACATTCATTGCAATATTCATAAATACTAGAATATTAAAGGAAATATATTTATAACATATATAATAATTATTTTATAAAATCTATTACACACTGAGCAAAAAAATAAAATAAATTAAAATTTAAGAAAAATAAGCATCTAAGTTTGCATTAAGTTATTATATCCTGCATTAGCTCCCCTCAAATACTTGATCTAGAGATTTTTATATGACAGGACAAACAAAGAAAAAGAAAAGAAAAGAAAAAAAAACAAAATATTTAATTAGACACATAGATTTAAGTAAGATTTGTAGGATATCAAAATTTACATATAATATTTAAGCGATATGATTCTGTAGAAGAAGCATATACAAATAAAATTATATATAATATTTAAGTATGATATGCTTGCAAAATTATTTTGATTTTAAATACAATATACATATTTAAGATATATGCTTATTTTGAAAGAAAAAGTACAACAATATGTAATATTTGTTATGTTGGACAAAATTACAAAATAATCAAAGAATTAGATATATCTGTCTAACTATTTAAAATGTGAGTTTCTGACAAATTACACATTCTCCCTCAAAGGTTATGTGCAATCTCTTTATTTCTTTAAATATCAGTCTATTCTGGCATAATATATTATCTGTACATACTAGAAATTAATCTGAATGAACCCATGATACTAATTTATAATTACTTATTTTAAATTATGAGCACAAAATCTCATATAAATATATCAAAGTTAGTCAAAGCTTAATAGTGATGCAAATACTGCAATTAAAATAATTAAATGAAAAAAAATGATATCATTCATTTTATTTTAGTAAAAATATCAATATTATTATTATATTATTTATTTATTAATATAAATTTAAAATAACAATTTTTATTATTATAAATAATAATATATATATAAAAATAAAAGAAATAACATTATTATTATTAATAAAAGATAAAGAAGAAATAATAAGAATAAAAAATATTTCATCTCTTTCTCATTTCTTACTTTATCTTAATGTTGATGAGGCTTTACTGGAAGTCGGCGGGAAAATTCGATGGTGGATGAGGAAGAAGATGAGGCAATGGAGGGGTGAAGAGGAGCGCGGGAGGGGAGTGAGGGAGGATGGGATATTAAGGGGAGGGGGTGGGCATTTATAAGAAATTTCTTATTTCTGTCCCCTCTTTATCTCTCCTCTATTATTTCAATATGAAAAAATTAGATTCTCTCTCTTAAATGCTTTGAAGTGTACAAATTGACTTTCTCTTCCTCTTTCTCTCTTATTTCTCTCTCTTCTTTCTCTCTCCTCTAATATTTCTAAAAAAATAACAAATTTTGATATAAATGTGTATTTTGATGAGACGAACACACTCGCGCTAAAATTTCTCAGTTTGGAGCAATATTTTATTTTATATTAATTTCTGAAGATAAAAATTTCAAAAATTAATTATGATAAATTCGGAGCTCCAAATTCGACGAAATATTGTGTAGCATTTTTATAATATTCTTAATCAAACAACACTTAAATCGCTAAATCTAAACTTCTATTTAATTTTCTCAATTTATTGAATTTAAATAATTCATAAATTAATTTAGATACTTGGGCATTATGATCACAAAAATATACTCTATCCAACGATATTTCTAATTTTTCCTAATTTTAAAGTCACTCGGGATTTTGATTTTTGAGTCGGGTTTAGTCCTAATTATTCTAGTAACGATTTGGGTTGTTACACGTGTCCAATCAGGCAATCCCCGCGCTCCAATATTTTCTTAAAATCTGCATTCGCCATTTGGCTTGCACACCCAAACGCCTGCGTCAAACTGTTTCAGCTGGGTTGAGCTACACATAGTGCTTGGGTGCGCCCAAGCGCCCATACCTCTATTCTGGCTCCTGCTTGGTTTGTCTGAACTACACATAGTGCTTGGGTGCGCCCATACCTCTATTTTGGCTCCTGCTTGGTTCGACTATTGGTGCATGAGTGCGACTAAGTGCCCTGGTCTCTATTTTTGTCATTGATGTCTAAAAAAGTGTCAATGCTTGGGCGCACCCAAGGCTCGGCCCGCTGCATCTGATCAATGTAGCCAATGCTTGGGCATGCCAAAGCGCCCAGCCTTGGTTTGTTGAGATCCAGAAGCAAACTCCTCAGCACTTGGGCGTGCCCAAGCGCCCAAAACTCGGTTATTGAGTACTTCCCTAACGCTTGGGCGGTCCCATGCCCCGGCTGCTAGGCCAATCCAAATCCTTAACAATTTTCACTTGATTTGATTATGTTTAGCTTGCATTCGGTTGATCTATGGCTAATCTGAAGTCACTTTAAGCTCCGCAACTTACCCATGATCTATTCCAAGGCCACTCCATTGCACTTGAGACATCACCACATCTATCTCTAGCTCGCATTGACGCTGCAAGTTCATGTGCACCCAAACTCGCCACATTATATTTGGTTGCACATGAGGCTCCACAAAAGACATATGTAATCAGCCCGTGAAAACAAGGAACAAAGATTGTAAATAGATGACTTCCATTCATACTCAAAGTTTATGAGGGAAAGCAATACCAATTAAGCTCAACTGAATATATTCCAAGAAAAAATAGGAGGCATAGACCTCGATACAAATTCTCACAAAAGACGGGCATTTTCTAGTTATTGTGAGAGGGCAACCAATCTTGCTAGCAATCTTCGAGGTCACAATGTTCGACCAAAGTACAATGAGTAGATTAAGAAATCTTACCCAAATAGGCAGCGCTTGGAAGCTCTCTTAAGAAGGAATGAACAAGGGAGTTCAAGCTTTGAGAAAGAATCGAGCTTGAAGAGTTTAACATGATCAGCTCTCCAAAAGTTTGGAGTCGTCCTCTTCACAAGAGAGTCTAACAGATCGTAGCCAAAATCGACTGTGGTAAGTTATAGGTACCTTTGAGTTTCTAGATTTTGTTCATGGCTGCAAGTAGAGCAGAGCCTAGGAAGGGAACTTTGCTTCACTCGCAAAGAAACCCTAGTTCTTGAAGAACCCCTCACTCATTTCAGTCAGATACAGTTCTTTTTTTTTTCTCTGTTGTATAAATTAATAAATAAATAGTCTATTGGAAGTGTTCAAGAAGGCTTACAAGGCCTATTGGATATCCAATTCACTGTAAATAAAGAAGTAGTTTAAACTATAATGATGTATGAGAGTTCTTTCTGCAGTTCATTGCTCGTGGATAATTAAATAGTTGTTTTACACTTTCCAATACATGTTAGAGCAAACCCTATTAAATACTCGCATTAACCTAATATAATTTATACCTCATACATTTTGTTAAACATGCATATTTAAGAAAAATATTTGATAAAAAATTACTTTCGCGGGTATCATTCTCTATCTGAATGCTAAAAAGAAATTAAGAGGCAAAAATGAGAACTCAACGACTAACAATAAGATGCAATTCATCCTAAAGAGAAACAGCAGAGGTCTCTTTAGCTTGGCTAAATGACTTGCTACAACTTGTGTAGAATGATTAATACAAGCAACAAACATCATTAAAAGGCTAATTGAATCCTAATATAGCGACCGATCCTCATCTTCATTAATGGGCCAAAATAACAATTAATTCAAGTGCTTAAGAGCAGCTTCATTAATAACAGATTTTCTAAATTAGCCGACTCACAACGTTAGAATTAAACCAATGGCCTATATTATTTCATGCATTACAACAAATATTTGCATGTTCTGAAATTAACTATGAACAAAAAAATGAAGCAAAGGTTCAATTACAACTCTGGTGAAGAGATTATAATTTGGGCCAAATACAAGTCATTTAAAAAAATATCTATCGAATTTGAAATGACACAATTACTATATTTCTTTCTACCCATAATAAAATTTAATAATAGAATTTCACAATTTAATTATGCAATCAATTTAATCTTGACATGCACTCAAAGCATTTGTAAATTTATAGTTATACAGATTTTTCTTACATGTTCAAACTAAATGGTTTTTTGAGGTTCATAAAGATTGATGAGAAATCATCTCTCAAGGATTTAGTTTTTGGGAAAAATACCTGGTCCGTCATTTGACCAAAAGAAGCCAACTTCCCTTATAGTGCACAGAAAAAAATCTGAAATTTGCAGAAAGAGAATGAAGTTCCGGTGGAAGAGAGCTTCCATATGCAAAATTTTTAACATGCGGATGTCAGAAGAAGAAAATATCTGCACGCTGAAGTAGAAAAAAGTAAAGATGTGATGACCCAATGTTAAGTTAGGTATCAACTAATTAACATTGGGTACATCTCCGCAGAATCATATTGACGGTTGAAAGAAAATAGCATTCAAACATAAATCAAATAATAGAGCCATACAACATAATAATTTTATTATTCATTCAATTTAAAAAATACATTATCCAAGTTATTACAAGTTAACAGCATAAATAAAAGTTTGCTGAATAAAAAACTAAAGCTCTAAGTGACAACTCAGCACATGATTTTCTTAGATAACCTCAAGCTATGTCAATCTCTTCCAACTGCACCTGATCTGATAATATAAGAATAATACCTTAATACACAACTTAAGTATAAGAGATATTAAATAGTGCACTTTAGCAAAAAGAAAAGTCGTAAGCAAAAGCATGTAGCAAAATTTCAGGAGAGCAAAGGTAAGTTGAAATTTCTTGCAAGTAAAACGGTTTGTTATAATTATGTCGCATGTCATTTCATTTAAAATATAAGAAACTTCCACAAATATATATATATATATATATATATGTCTTATTTATATGAAGCAAGATTAGCAGTTCTATTGGGCAAATCCAGAACCTTGAGGCTGTGTTCAATAAGAGCATCTCCTTCATCTGGGCACTCTCAAAGGCTTCAGATGGCACCCTTATAACTCCCGATAGACTAGCTCTGTCCCTAACCTAAATTAACCACCATTTCGAAATCCTTGCAAACACTCACAAGACATGACAAATACATTTCATTTTATGATATTATTCTGGTAGTAATTAAGCATTTCATTTTTCATCAGCATGGACAAAATTTCAAAGCGATGCTAAGCAGCAAATAAAAGCAATTAAGTGCAAACAGTAATATCTTATGTACCTCGATATTTCAATATGCTGAAAAGTACTCAAAAATCTGTTGTGTCTGCAAAAGTTATATCTGCAATATTATTAAGTTTTGAAAATGACCCATCTAATAATGAAATATAAATTCTTACTCCTAAGTTTACATAAGGACAGCGTACTAGATCCGCGCCTTCTTCTAGAGAGGAACATGCCTTTACTAAACTACAATTATAACTATTATTAAACTTATATTTGCGAAGCAAAATTCAATTTTTATAAATAAATAGCAATATATTGCCATGTTTGGTTAAAAACCAGTACATAATACCTATTGATCTCCATATCCAGACTATAACATAAAAGTGTTACTCATGAATTGTGACTATGACAATTTGAAGCTTATAATTAGTCTTAAAAGCCACTTTTTATAAATAATCTTATATTTATTTGATAACTTATGTAAGTTGTCTTTGCTTTAGCTGTAAAAGAAGAAAATGATTTGTATATATTGATATAAATTTGCAAATAAAAGAATGAGATCATTTATATCATTGGTATTAATTTTATTTACTTAAAAATAAGTGTTGGGCTAGTAAAGCAACTTAGAAACCAAGTAATAAAAGGAACAATTCTAAGAGTTTGTGGATACAAAAAATTTCACAGGAAAATATATTGATTTGCAATGCAGTAAAATAGGAGCAATAAATATACTAATCATTGTGATGTTTGGATAAACATGTTATGTTGAGATATAACAACTTCTCAATCCACCATATACTCATATTAGATACCTCAGAATCTAGATGCCATTCACGGTCCAAACAAGACAACTATTTTGATAGATCATGCCCAGCAACAACACAGTTTAAGAGGAATAGAACAACAACAAGAACACCAATCCTCACTCCCACTAGATAATGGTGCTAAAACTTGAGAATATTATCCTCACACTTAATAAAATCAAAATAAGCATAACTGGATTGTAGTTCTCAAAGCCATTACACCAATTAAGTAAGAAAACTTATCCTTAAAAGAAAATGCAGCTCCCCTTGAAATAATGAAAGATCTCACAGCTACTCATTTATGACTCATTGGAGTTCATAGATCAGATTAGAAGTCTACTTACAAGGAAAGAATTCATGTTTACAAACAATGAATACTCATTCTACCGTCAAACATAAATGATTATAAAGAGAAGAGAATTCCTTCTCCAAAAAAAAATTCATGTAAAATTGCAAATGACTGAGGTGCTTTCAGTCAGATTCAGAATTCATATGTTTAAGCACACTATTTAATAGATTGAGCTTATTTCACTGTCACTTAGTGCATGAAACATGTTAATACTGAAGGATTAAAAACCTACCCAAGAACTTCTTTCTTTGCAAGCTAAAACTAGTAGATAAATAAAAAGTTTCAAACATCAAGGACTCTCATTTGATAAAAAAAGGCGAAGAAGAAGATGATGGTCTTTTAGAAGGGAAGGTCCTTACTGTCCAATTTAATAGCTCCATCTGAAGTTGTATTGCATAGATGAATAAATATAAATGATTTTGATATCCTTAACACCTAATTGAACTATTGAAGTTTCTGACATACTCGATTAATAGCAAATTTCAAAATAAAACTTAAAATCTTGACAGCTAATGTTGGCATGGAAAATTCTTAACGCAGTCTTTGACTCTCTAACACAGGATCAAGCTTCCTAATAAAACATGTTTCAGTGGTTATAACAACATTTTCCATAGCTTAAAAGATTGGGTCTCTCTCCAGAACGCATGAATTGGATGCATGAAATCGGGCGGAGCTTCGGCTAATGGAGCCGAGGCGGTCATGCTTGCCAACGGACAAGACGATCTTGTTGCCGAACGAGGATCGGACGAGAGGAGTGTTGTGTGAGACACCAGCGATACACAAGATACCTAATGCGGAATGACACTTGTAATGGCGACAACAAACCAAAGTCCAGAGATTGAGCATCGGGGTGCGTTGACGGTTACCGAGCTAGCTTAGAAATCCCAAAATCACAGCAAGAAATTCGCAGCACGTGCAAATCATCAAAGCACAAGCATATACGTGAAAAACTCAAAGATTGGGAAAAACTACTGAGCCACACCAATGAGAAAATCCACTATGAAAAAGCTTCAAAGTTCACGGAGTTACAAGAGCTATACTACCTCAGCATACACAGCTGTAGCTCTACTCTTAGAATGGAGAAGGGAACAAGCTGCTATCTCTTGAAGTATCTTCTTCAAACAGTAAGCCTTCTCTTGCTCAGCAGTCCCTAGGGTTTAGCTTAGAGTTCTTCTCCTCCACAGCCTCCAAGCCTCCAAACTGATTACCAAAGCCTTAGGTTTTCCTTCACTACTTAGGCTTAAGTAGCTAGCTCCATTCGAACCCAAAAAGTCCAAAATACCCCTCAAATTTCTTCAAATCAAGACCTGGAATGAAGCAGAACTCCGTCGGCCGCTACAGCGCGCTGTAGCGGTCGACTTTCAGAATTGCATCCGCTATAGCGCGCTGCGGCGCGCTGTAGCGCCCGCGTTTCAAACTTGCATCCGCTGGAGCGCGCTACGGCGCACTGCAGCGCGCGGTAGCGCCCGCGTTTGATTCAGCTGTGGCGCGCTGCAGCGCCCGCTTCTCGATTGCTGACCGCTGAGGCGCGCAGTGGCGCCTCAGCTTCGGGATTGGATCAGCTGTAGCGCACTGTGGCACGTTGCAGCGCCTGTGCTGATTTTTTGACGATGAAGTCTCAACAACACAACAATCTCCCACTTGGAGATTTCCAGGCAACATTCCTTAACTTCCTCCATTGAACCTTCACTGTCTTCTTCTGTGTCTGTCAAGGATTATGGTGTGACTCACCACCGCTCTCCCTTCACGTACCGAGGCCAACTGAAGCTGCACATAGCTTCAGTTTCTCCACTGTTACTGCTTTGGTAAGCATGTCGACTGGATTCTTAGAAGTATGAATCTTCTCCAATCCAAGCTGCCCTTCTTCCAACAGTGTCTGGATGAAATGGCAACGAAGTTGAATGTGCTTTGTCCTGGCATGAAAAGCGACATTCTTAGCTAGATGAATGGCACTCATATTGTTACTGTAGAGCTTTACATCCTTCTGCTCCTTGCCTAATTCAGCCATGAATCCCTTCAACCAAATCATCTCCTTACTTGCCTTCGTGATGGCAATGTACTCTGCTTCCGTTGTAGATAGCGATACAATTTTTTGTAGCCTGGAGATCCAGCTCACCGCTGCACTACCCAATGTATAGACATAGCTTGTAGTACTTCTCTTGCTATCAACATCTCCTACAAGATCTGAGTCTACATATCCCTGCAAAATGATATCAAATCTTTCAAAACATAAAGCTTTGTCCGCTGTACCTTTCAGATACCTTAGAATCCACTTGACTGCATCCCAATCGTGCTTTCCTGGGTTTCATAGAATCTGCTGACCACTCCCACTGCATGGGCAATGTCCGGTCTTGTGCAGGTCATCACGTACATCAAGCTCCCAATTGTTGAAACATAAGGAACCTTCATCATATGTTCCTTCTCCTCTTCAGATTTCGGCATCTGTTCCTTCAATAAGCTGAAGTGACTTGCTAGGGGAGTGCCCTTCCTTTTCCTCTCAGATTTCGGCATCTGTTCCTTCAATAAGCTGAAATGACTTGCTAAGGGAGTGCCCACTGACTTCGCTTCATTCATGTTGAATCGTTTTAGCACCTTTTCAACATAATCCTTCTGTGACAGCTTCAGAATTCCTGCAGTTCTTTTCCTATGGATTCTCATTCCAAGAATCTGCTTGGCCGGCCCCAAGTCCTTCATGTCAAATTCCCTTGACATCTACTCTTTTTCAGTATCTTTATCTCCTCCATGTCCAATCCTACGATCAACATATCATCTACATACAGCAATATAATAATATAAGAGGACTTATACTGCTTTATGTAACAGCAATGATCCGTCTGGCATCTTTTGTACCCTGATTCTGACATGAACCTGCCAAACCTTTTGTACCACTGCCTTGGTGCCTGCTTCAAGCCATAAAAGCTTTTCGTGAGCTTGTACACTAGCTCAGACTTCTCTTTCCCTTGAGCCTTGTACCCTTCAGGCTATTGCATATAAAGCTCTTCTTCCAGTTCTCCGTTAAGGAATGCAATTTTAACATCCATTTGCTCCATATGCAAATCTTAAACTGCAACTAAATTCAGTATAACCCTTGTGGTCGTCATCTTCACAACTGGGGCGAAGATCTCACTGTAGTCGACCCCATGTCTTTGCTGGAAACCTTTGACTACAAGTCTCGCCTTGTAGCGCTTACTTCCATTCATCTCTTCCTTCATCCAATAAACCCACTTATTTTGAAGAGCTTTCTTCCCAGCTGGTAAGGGTGCCAACTCTCATATCCCATTTGACATGAGTGATGCAATTTCATCATTCATGGCAGCCTCCCACTTGCTTGAATCTTCAACTTGAGGTGCCTCTTCTAAACTTTCTGGTTCACCACTATCAATTAGTAACAAATAGAACAAAGAATGAGAGTACCTCTGTAGCGATCTAGACACTCTTGTGGATCTTCTTAACATGAGTGTTTGTGGTTCAACATTGACACCCTCTTGAACTTCTCCAACATCTGGCTCAACGCTATCATCAATCTCTATGTGTCGGGATTCTCCATCTGAAGCATCCTTGGAGTTAATCTTGACTCTCATACAATCCTTGTACATCTCACTTTCATTGAAAGTGACATCCCTGCTTCTAATGACTTTCTGGTTCTGATTGTCCCAGAGTCTGTATCCGAACTCGCCCGCACTATATCCAACAAATGTGCACTTGATCGCCTTTGCATCAAGTTTGTTCCTGGATCCTGCATCAATGTGCACATAAGATAAGCAGCCAAATACCTTGAGGTTATTCAACTTCACCTACTTTCCGCTCCAAGCTTCTTCAGAGATCCCTTCATTCAAGGGTACAGAAGGTCCCCTCTTGATTACGTATACAGCCGTATTGACAACTTCAGCCCAATACTGCTTGGGAGACCTGCATGCAATCTCATGCTCCTGGCTCTCTCTGTGTATGGTTCATCCGTTCTGCAACACCGTGTTGCTGCGGTGTTCTAGGGACTGTAAACTCACTCTTGATTCCTCTCAAGGCACAGAACTCCTTGAACTCTTTATCACAGTACTCGCCGCCATTATCAGACCTTAAGCATTTCAGCTTCAACCCGGTCTCATTCTCCACCAAAGCTAGGCACTTTCCAAACACATTAAACACATCAAATTTATGTTTGAGAAAGTAAACCCATACCTTTCTTGTATGATCATCAATGAAGGTGACGAAATATGTTGCTCCACCTATGGAAGATGTAAGAGCTGGCCCCATACATCTGTATGTACCAACTCCAATTTCTTGCTTTTGAACTCCCTTCCAACTTTGGAGAATGAAACTTTCTTCAGCTTGCCTAGTACGCAATCTTCACAAAAATCCAAGTCAACTGACTTCAGCCCTTGGAGCTTTCCTTTTGACTGTAAAGATTTCAGCCCCCTCTCACTCATATGGTCAAGCCTCTGGTGCCATAGATCTGCATCTATCTCCTCTGCAGCTACAATAGTATCAGACACTTTATTGATCAAGTAAAGTATACCTTCCATACTGCCCCGTGCAATAATGAGTGCACCATTGGTGACCTTCCATGAGTCTCCTGTGAAATAAGTGTTGTAGCCTTCTCTGGCTAACTGGCTTACTGAGATCAAATTTCTTCTTAGACATGGCACGTGTCTAACATCCTTAAGCTTCCAAATAGCGCCGCTTGGTAGCTTCACATCCACATCACCTCTGCCGATGATATCACACGCCTTATTATCTCCAAGATATACTTTCCCCAAGTCACCCATGGTGTAGTACTTGAAGGCACTCCTCAACGGAGTCGCATGACAAGAGGCGCTCGAGTCCACAACCCAGGATTCCGTGTTAACAAGTGAGAGGATCAAAGCATCCTGATCCTCTTCAGCTGAAATATTTACAGTGAGGTTCATCATCTTACCACCACCACTTGGCTTATTTAGAGTAGGGCAGTCCTTCTTGAAGTGATCTACTTTTCCAGGTCTTGATTTACCTCACCGAGACAGACCTATTCCCGGTATGTCTCCTCTCAGCATGTCTTCCCCTGCTCTCAACATTCAGTGCTGAGGTAGATGCTTCTCCATGAGATCTCTTTCGCACCTCCTCATTCAGCACTAGCCCAATGATGTCGTCGAACTTCAACGACGCATTTCCAAATGAATTGCTGATGGCTATAACCAGCCCATCCAAACTGTCCGGCAACGAAGAGAGGAACAACAGGGCTCGGACCTCGTCATCAAAACTGATGCCAACCGACTCAGCTGGTTCGTCACAGTGTTGAACCCATTGAGGTGTTCAGTCACTGAATACCCATCCATCATCTTCATATTAAACAGTCTCTTCATTAGGAAAACCTTATTCGAAGCAGACGGCTTCTCATACATTCTCGTCAGAGCATTCATGAGATCTACAGTAATTTTCTCATTAACAATGTTAAAAGCAACAGAAGAAGACAGTAATAAGGGTATCAAACCCAATGCGGTTCTATCAAGAACCTCCCATTCTTCATCAGTCATAGCTCCAGGTTTCTTGTCGACTCCTTTCAATGGAAGATACAACTTCTTCTGGTAGAGCAAATCCTCCATTTGCATTCTCCAGACGCAAAATTTGTCCCGCTGAACTTCTCAATCTTGTGTCTCATTTCTTCGGTCATAGCTCCCACTCAAACAAGCAAACCCTCCTTAACAACAAGGCAAAGAACTTAACGTTCTGATACCACTTGTTGTGTGAGACACCAACGATACACAAGATACCTAATGTGGAATGGCACTTGTAATGGCGACAACAAACCAAAGTCCAAAGACTTTGAGGATCGGGGTGCGTTGACGGTTACCGAACTAGCTTAAAAATCACAAAATCACAGCAAGAAATTTGCAGCACATACAAATCATCCAAACACAAGCATATACGTGGAAAACCCAAAGATTGAGAAAAACCAAGAAGCCACACCAACGAAAAAATTCATTATAAAAAAGCTTCAAGGTTTACAAAGTTACAAGAGCTATATCACCTCAGTATACACAGCTGTAGTTCTACTCTTAGAATGGAGAAGGGAAGAAGCTGCTACCTCCTGAAGTTTCTTCTTCAAACAACAAGCCTTCTCTTGCTCAGCAGCTCCCTAGGTTTTAGCTTAGGGTTCTTCTCCTCCACAACATCCAAACTAATTGCCAAAGCCTTAGGTTTTCCTCCAATACTTAGGCTCAAGTAGCTAGCTCCATTTCGAACCCAAAAAGTCCAAAATACCCCTCAAATTTCTTCAAATCGAGATCTGGAATGTAGCAGAACTCTGTCGGCCTCCACAGCGCGCTGTAGCGATCAACTTTCAGAATTGCATCCGCTATAGCGCGCTGCGGCGCACTGTAGCGCCCGCGTTTCAAAGCTTGCATCCGCTGTAGCGCGCTACGACGCACTGTAGCACGCGGTAGCGCCCGCATTTGATTCCGCTGTGGCGCACTGCAGTGCCTGTGCTAATTTTTGAACGATGAAGTCTCCACAACACAACAAGGAGAACCACAAGCGCCAAGAGTCTTCATTGATAGCCGCTTCATTCCTAGAGAGCAGGGCGGCTCGGTCACGGCGTCGGGAGCGAAGCGTATGGATTTTACTAGAGTTGCGATATTTTACGTGCTTAGGTGTCGTAGGTTCCATTTCCTATTTACACTATCGATCTTCTTTATCGAAGCGTCACCCCCTTCTGCAAGCGACGTCGCGCCACATGAAGATAGAGAAGCTGTTTCTGGGATGTGGCGGCAATTGAAGGATCGGCTGGTAAAATATTACCGTTACAAACTTTTTTTTTTCTTTTTAAAAAATTTAAAAAAGATTGGTAGCAATTGTAGGAATAGATTGGCGGGATATCAACATAAAACAAAATTTGGAGGGGAAAATTAACAGAAAAACAGAAATTTGCGGGTAAAATTGCAAAAATAAACTATAACGGGTAATTAACGAATATTTAGGATTGGACAGGGATGTCAACGCCCTTCTTAGTAACAAACAATGGTCGTTACAACAGAGAAGCAGTGTTGTCCAAAAAAAACACAGGTTTTTTTTAACATAACAAAATAGATGCGCATACAATCACTATATTGAAAATAATTTCACATCATGACCACCCAGACACAATCACATTTATCGTTTCATTCAAACACTTGTACTCTAAAAATACTGTTACTTAGCATGGCACGTGTACCATAGTACATGTCTTTATTTGATTCATTCCAAACATATGTACTTAAGTAGTACAGGTTTACACTTTGGAAAACACAACTATTTTATCTTATGAGCTATGCAATTTATGATACCGTATGTGCAAAATTATGTAGGAGATTAAAAAATTTATAAAGTATGCCAAAAGGAGCATTTTATTGATATTACAACAATTGTGTATATTTTAAAGGAACAAGCATATTTATGTAGAGATGAAAATTCATGAGAAATAAAGCATGATAACAAAAATTATAATACATGCATACAATTTATGAAAGGAAGAAAATATCTTAATGATAATATAATATTCGTGCACATGATGTAGCAACACATAATTCTAAGAAATATGAAGTGCTTCAACCTAGAATTTTATATAATATATTCCATATAAGTGTGCAAGCGTATGTATACTAATACTATTTAGTAGAGTCAAGGTTGTGAATTCTCAAGCCTGCATATAAATATAAATATATACATATATACACTCTCTAATATAAATATGTGTATACATACATATATACACATATATGAATATGTATAAAACTCAACATTTAAATATATACATATATGTATATACCTTATTCATACATACATACATAAATGGGAACATATATATATATATATATATATATATATATATATATATATTTATGTGTAATAGGCCATCACACACACAGACACACGTGCACATATATGCAATGATTTTTATTTATTATGTATTAGTGTATGTACATATTTCAATCATACTAATACCTCCGTCGATGTTTTATGATCAAACTATCATAAGGTAACTAACCATCTAAGGATAATATGAAAATCTTAATTATAATATTAGCAAGTCATTTACAATATGATTAATGATGAACAAGAAAAGATAAAATGTGAATTCTCAAGATAAAGGATAGGATCATTCTTTCCAAAAGAAATGCTACGCATTGCTCCCTAGATGTACATCGTGATTCTCATGTTTTGTTAATACAAGTTTACTTACTAACCCTAAGTTCCCAAGCATTAGAAAGAGAATTGAGGATAGAGAAAATAGAAGAGAAAAAATATAGGAGAGAAAAGATTCCCCATATGAATCATAAACTTTCTATATTCTCAACCAACTGAAGACTAATCTATAACTATGAGGAAACATAAAATAGCATTTCTAATAACAATTAGGAGCTTAAGAAAGAGAGAGAGTACATGGATCTTGGAATTTGATAAATAAGAAGCGGATGAAGGATTTTTATTGTTCAAGCCTCCCAAGAGTTTCTTTGACTTGATTAAATAGTTGTTCCTTAGCCTTCTGTGATCCCTCTAAACTTAGTGACTAGCTCAGAAACAAAGGTGGGCAAAAGCTTCATGGGAGAACAGAGAAATGGTATTTATCAATGGAGGCCTTTAAGCTTCAATTCAATGATTCAATAAGCTTATTTGAGATTGAGTAAAACTCAATGAATGGAATAGGATTGTACATGTGAGGTTCAAGTCGATGAAGACAAATTTGAGTTTCAAGCATCCATAAATAGACCTCTTCCAAATTAGAATTTAAATTTGATAATTAAGGATTGACATTTATGAATTATTTCGAGTTCAAAATCACGATGATTCAAGGTGCTAAATAGCTAAATATTAAGATTTTTGATGATTACCAGCGAAAACGATGAACTATAATGGATAGGGTCGTTTGAAACAACGAGTACTACAACCGTTCGATATCACTTTATTTATATCTTACAAATATGATTATTCTGCATTTTCTAAGAGACGCGAGCCATCGAATGCCATTCGACAGTTTGATTATCATTATAATCATTGTTGGGCCATTAATACATGACACACGTCCCGCAAACGATTCGACAATTGAATGAACTTCATGTGTTAATTATTATTATCAGTCATTGATGGGGGTTGTTTGTATTTAGATTTGTGTCACGCATCCCGCGGTTGGTCCAAATGGTCCTGATTAACTCTTCCATTTTATGAAATTTTAATTAATTAAATAAAAAAATATTATTTGCATTTTTTGATTAAATGGACTCCAAAATTAATAAAAATTTACAAGAAAGTATATAAATATATGAAGAATCCAAAATTATAATTATTTTTTTGAAATATAAATTATTTATAATTATTTCTAAAAATAGAATCTTTAATAACTCATTATAAACCATTTACAAATAAAAAAATGCCAAATTTTAATAGAAAATATACTAAATTATCCTTTAATTAATCGCACATTTATTTTAATAATTCTCTAAATATTCTAGAGAGTAATAAAAAAAGAATCTAAAATTTATAAAAAATTTAATTATCTATTTTTTCAATTTCAAATTCTAGCATTTTAAAGATATTACAAACCCCAACTTAAAACAAATGGTGTCATCGACACAAATCGGTAAATGGGGATGAGTAAAATTTATACATACGCTAATGTTATAGCACAAATTGAGACTGTCAAGCAGTGATCATCGTTGGTGGATAGAATTTCAAGAAAGGTAAATAAGGAGCTACCACCAAGAATAACTCAGATATCACCATCACAAATCTGAATTTGTAACCTTATCCTGATTGAAGCCCAAGAAAACTTGACATAGAGATGAGTACTACCTCTTACTTATATATGCAAGTTTTTATTTGATCTTTATTACTAAGAGACTTAATTTATTAAAATATCATGAATAAGTTAGTATAACTTTTAGTTCATGTGCAACTAATTGCTTGTGGAAATATTTATGTCCCATACAACCATACCTAAAACATTGGTTCTCATTGTAATAACATTTGCCAAATGGACGTGATTTGTTGCATGGTTTCCTTGGACCTTGTTTGGTTGAGTCAAATGATATGTTGTTCACTTGGCTTACGAGGGTTGCCTAATGTTTCTTGAATTTTTGTTTGCAAGGATATAATGGATCATCCTCTTCTTGAACTTTTCTTCAGTTATCTAATCCTCATTCTCTAGTAACATTGCACTTTTTAACAGGTTGGCAATGTCTATAATATGCAAAGGCTTAAGTCTTCACTCCTTAGGTCTGACTAAAATCAAATACACTTCTCTTCATCTGTATCAACCAACTTAGGAGTGTATCTGGCCAACTTGTTAAATCTATATTCATACTCGGCTACCATCTTGCTTCCCTGTTTTAATTTCAGGGTTGTTTGAATTGGGAGTAAAGTAAGAAAATTTCGGATAAAATGAGATTATAGGCATTTAATTTGAAGTAAAACGGGTGAAAAACTATTACACCACAATTCAATTTTGTGTTCCTATATATATAATCAGTGAAATCAGGTTACGCCCGAATCGGGCAAAACTTGAGATTACACCGCGAGAAGAGAAGATGAGCGGAGCAGCTGAGCGAAGAGAAGAAGCATTTGAACGAATCGAGCAAAGTATCCAGTGTCTTCTCCGGCGAAGTTACATTTGTTCGAACAAATCAAACGATTCGTTCAATCGATTCATTCGATAATGATTCGAACAAATCATTCTATCGAACGATTCCTTCAAATACGTCCAGGCGGAGGGTGAAGGAGCAGAGGAGGTCTATCTTCTCCGCCCACTGAGAAAATCGATTCGAACGAAATCGATTTCGTTGGAATCAATTTTGAATGAACAAAATCGATTTCGTTGAAATCGGTTTCGAACGAACAAAATCAATTTCGGGCTGCTTGGTATGAAGAAAAGTTGAGGTAAAGTAATATTTTTTTGGGCAAGTAAAATTATATGTATTTGGTTTGAAGTAAAAAGGGTGAAAAAAATTTTACAGTGTAATTCAATTTTGCATTAATATATAAAGGAGCGGGGGATTCGAGCGCACAGTGAGATTACAGAGGCTAAGCGGAGCAGCATAGTGAGTTCATTCGTTTTAACGAACGAAATCGAATGAACGAACAACGTCGTCTCCTTAGGCAAATGAGTCCGTTGATTGTCTTCTCCGACAAACAAGGTCATTGGCCATCTTCTCTGGCAAAAATTGACATGAACGAAATCGATTTCGTTCTAATTGATTCAAATCGATGGAAAATGATTTCGTTTGAAATCGTTCGAACGATTCGTTCGATCGAATCCATAAAAAAATAAAAATAAAAATTATGGGGTAATTTTACCTCTCTATTTTACTCAAATCGCAACACTCACATATTATTTTATTCCAAATAGCAAAATATTAAATTTTTAGTAAAACTACCGAATAACAGTACAGCAATATGATTACACTGTAAGCAAATTATGCTGTAATCAGATTATTTTACCTTCAAATTTCTCAAATTTTCTCATGCCAAACAGCCCCTTCGTTAATTTTGTAAACTTAAGAAAATGAAATTTTTTTGGGGGTAATCTTACCCCCCAATATTACATGAAACATGCACTCTCGGTTACTTTATTCCAAACAGAAAAATTTAAAATTTTCTGAAAAACTACCACACAACAGTAAAATAATCTTTTTACACTGTAATTTTATTCACACTAATCAGATTACTTTACTCTCAAATTTCTCGAATTTGCTCGTGCCAAACAACCCCTTCATGAATTGGTCTTACATTGATGTGTAATAGCTTGAATCATAGCCTGAGACTGTAGATGCTGGGAAATCAGTCCCATAAATCGGTCAGGGAACCTCCTTCAGATGCGGTAGGATTGAATATTACCCACAAGTTTAATAAAACATCTTAACTAAGGTTTCTAATCATATATTATTTAAATCAATTTTTTTTTTGTTTTAATCTAACTGGTTTTGCTCTATTTTGATTAAAATTCTGCTCACGATCATATTAAAAAGAACATTCAAGCAAAAAAAAGTGCTGAAACTTCGAATTTGTTGCGTTAATTGGATATTTTGATATGTGAGTTGGGACTGATATTTTCATTTTTTTGTTGTATTATGTTTTGTTTTTAATTTTTAATGTTATTATATTAATTAATTCTTGTTTTCCTTGACACTGGCCCAGGATGCCATACCCTCCTCCTAAGTTCCTCCACTCTACATTTTTTTCTACTAGATCCGTACCATTGGGATGGATCTGCTTCTATATTTTTTAGTGTCAAACTTAGAATCTTCTCATGATCCACCTCAATAGTGAGTTTCGGCTATAAAATAATATTCTCAATTTCCACCCTCAAGGTATGTTCCAATATGCACTTACGAAGTGAAGATACATACAAGCCGTCATGGATAGAACTTAGAAGAGAAAAACTTTTATATGCAAACTGTCAACTTGTGTAACTACCTTAAATAGACTTATGTATCTTGAACATAGCTTTCCAGAAACTCCCAAGTGATTAATGCCCTTAAAAAGACTAATCTTAAAGCATGAAAAGGCTTTATATTGAACTATTTATAAAGGTACCTATGCAGCCTCCATGCAAAACTGAATCATCCTAGTCTTTATAACAAATTCCTCTGTAATCTTGAATCTCACAAACTGACTACCACCAACCTCTATCCAAGCTAGTGGGGTGGAACACATCTTTCTATATAAAGCTTCATATGAGGTGATGTGGGATGGGGGTGATGACATGTAACATAATCAAATCCACCAATTAATTAACGAAATTAACCTTGCATATTTAAGTTACTAGTAGATATTCGAGTCGCTTGTTGAGAATAAAAAGAGGCGTCGTAAGCGTTTATAAGTAATGAGAGCTAGGATTAAACGAGCACACTTGTAAGGTAGGAGGAAAGAAAATAAAAATAAATGGAGAAGATCTTACGGGAGACTTATTGCCGAATATGCCGCTTACGATAAAGAAGACTAACTTCTACGAGCAATCCTTCGCCACAGATCAAACCTTCTTTTCTTGGAAGTCCTTCTCCAAGAATTGCAAACCACACCTCAAGAAGTCATTCTCTCAAGAATGAAGCTCACATAACACAAAGAAAAATAGAGTATTTTGTTTTATCACTTGCAATGCCATAATACATGTGATGTGGCCAATTTATAGCTAGAAAATATATGTCAAATGACCATAAAAATCATTAATCAACCTCTCATGAAGGACTAAAGTGTCATATCTTCTAAAAGACCAAAAAAGCTATATATTTACTCTCTCATGAAGGACTAAAATGTCATTTCACACAAATAATCAAACAAACCATAAACCAACTCTCATGAAGGACTAAAGTGTCCTTTCACATAAAAAACTCACATGACAATATATGGGCTAGGATGAAGGCCCATTTATGAAACAAATACAAAAGCCCATAGGACTCAAAAAAAGAAAAATAAAATATAGTACCATTAAACTAATTTATGATCTGACATGTCAATGATAATTTCGTTGATGCCCTGCATCATGAAGCCATCCCTATACTAGGTTGAAAGTGACTATTGCAAGTGAATTCAACCAGTGATAAGTGGTCTTTCCAATCTTCACCAAAGTTTAATACACAAATTCATAGAAAATCCTTTAGGGTTCAATTTCTTCTTTTAGTATGTCCATCTATCTAAGATCAAAAAGAAGATTTATATTGATTTAAAATCTCAAATCTCCTTGATATGTCCACCAAGATCATATATTAATTCTAATGCCACAATTAAGAATTGTTGTCTTATGAATTCCACATGATCTAACAATCCTTTAAAATACTATATGGCAAGTATCTCAACTGAATCTATTAAGCAAATCGATAGGAAATACGCATGTCATATATTAATCTACTATAGCCCAAATAGAATCATGTCCATGTTTGGTAAGTGAAAAAATCAACTACATAATTCATGAATATGCTTTTCCATTTCTAGTCTGGGATTGGTAAAACTAATAGACTGATATATTTTTTAAATTCAACTTTCACATCTAACGACAACTTCATCCACATCTCATACCGGTCCTAACCACCAGATAAGAGACTTTGTAAGAAGTTGTGGCAGCCCGATGCTGGTTCTGCAGAAACAGTTCTGGCATCGGGTGACTACTCAGCGCAGGATCATATCGAGCTATTTGAGAGAAAAGAAATACGCATATAAAAGTAAAAGATAATTTTCATTTATCTAAATTCTTATTACAAGATCATTCATCGTACAAAACAAAAGAAATAAAATAAGCAAATCAGCGCCGTTGTCGATCCATTAGGGTTCTTGTTTAACCTCTTCCAGGAGCACCTGACCTGGTATTGTACAGAAAACATTGTCGGGATTGGAATTCCTAGTAATTAGAGAATACTAAGTACAACAGTACACAATTACAAATTACTTTATAAAGATGCGATTAGCGGAAATAAGGTGAAAATAAAATGTAGGATAGGTAAGTCAACCGCGCAAAATAAGCAAGCAAATTCCTGCAACAAGTATTTATCACAAAATAAAGGTTATTGATGTCATTTTCCAGTAACTAACCCCGAATGCTACTGATGTCATTTTTCTAGTAACAATCTCGAATGTTATTGATGTCATTTTCAAATAACAACCTTGAATGTTGCTGATGTCATTTTTTTAGCAACAACCCCGAATGTTACTGATATCATTTTTCCAGTAACAACCCCGAATGATACCGATGTCATTTTTCGGTAACAACCTCGAATGATATTACGTTGGTTCCTGACAACCAACCAAGCTTCAAATGGATTTGGCTCAAAGTAAATACGCGAAGCATAGCAACAATAGAAAAATGCAAGATGTAATGCAAGTCATATACTGGGTACCTTTGATCCTTAAGTTCAGAAATTCAACAGCTCGAATGAGTGACAGTTCGCTCAATCTGCATTTAAGTCCCTGATATTTTTAAGTTAGCTTTTTAATCAAATGATTTAGGAGTTTAATTTCTTCTTTCATTCTGTTCTTCTGCTTTTGGAGTTCGATTGATTTAAGTGCTATTAAAGCAGTTATAATTATTTAAGTGTCTTAAAATTATGATCACATATTGTATGACGACAAAGTCAGAATAAAAATGACTGAATTGACAATTTAGGAAATAATAGTCATTTATAACAATTAAATCATTCTCATTATCAATGAGAATAATTTTATTGTGAATGACTAATTATGAATTTGATAGCTATAAAGAGAGTAACAAGATTTAGAGAAAACAAATGTGTTCTTTAATTTCCTCCTCTTACTTTAGAATTAGGATTGCTAGAAAATGAAGAGAGGCCAGAACGGGTTGGCCGAAGACTGGCCGAGGTGGCAACGGCAAGAGGCTAGCTGGCAGCGGCTACAAAGTGGTTTGGCGGCTTGATAGCTGGCTGTCGGGGCTGCCGAAGGCTGCTGGAAGGAGGGAGGTGGGCTGCCGAAGGCTGCTGCGGGCTGGGAAGCTTGCTGGAGGGGGCTATCGCTAGCTGCCGGAGGCTGGACTGCTGTTGGCATGCTGCCGGAAGCTGGAAGGAGGGAGGCTGGAGCTGTTGAGGAGGCTGCTGCTGTGTGCGATTGTGGGGAGGAGAGGGGAGGGGATGGGGATTAAATAGGCGCAGGATTTGGGCCAAAACGTGTGCCAAATCGGTGCCTGGCATGCGCCAGAATCCCCCTAGCGTGGAAGCTTCTTCCGCCAAGAGGCGGAAGGGGGTCGAGATCGGCCCATAAGGCCGACAGCCTGCGCCAAAAACGGCGCAAGCAGGCGGAAGAACCTTCTGCTGCAGGCTCTGTCTCGCGACAGAGCCTGCGATCGCATCGCAAGATGCGATCGGTGAAAGGAGGGGGGGCCGATTGGGGAAAACAATGGAAAAATGGAAAAAAAAATTAAACTTTAGATTAATCGCATTTTTCCGCCGTTTGGCGTCCAAATACAATGAAACTTGGCGCCAAGGTGTGTCACGACGTGATAAACACCCTCGCGTTAAAAAAATTTGATTCGGAGCAAAATTTTATTTTATTATAATTTTTGAGGTTTAAAACTTCAAAAATTTGCCACGATCAAATTGGTGCTCAGAATTAGATGAAACTTCTCGATCAGCCTTTAAAAAATATATTTAATACCACGACACTGAAAATGATAAATTCGGACACGTATTTTAATATTTTTGATTTTTTTAATTTAAATAATTTCGGGAATAAGGCAGGAGCTTCCGTCTTTCGGATTTTACCCAAGTTATAGCAAATTGATCTTTAAAATTGCCTCTATCTATTGATAAGTTTGTTTGTCCTAAATTGAAATTCCCCAGGATCCTGATTCCTAAGGCGGGATTTTGACCTAATTTGCAAAATAATGACTTTGGGTCGTTACAGAAGTATCACATCTAGCTCTAATCTTCCAATTTTCTTAATTAAATAATAAGCATATGTTTAAGCATGGAGACTACTAGCTATCTTCTTGTTGAGAAATAGTAACAACACTAGTCCTTCAAGGGTCATTCTAATAAATATCTCACTAAAGCTTTTTTAACTTCTGATGGAGCCAATACACTAGTGTCAGTATCCTAGCACCCCATGTGAAAAAACTTGATCCAACAAATTAATGATCAGAGAATTGATGTGATTGCCAACATTGTTTTGTTGTTTCTAAGTTGTTTCACAAAAGTTATTTTTATTTTAAGGAGAGAAAAGGATCTTAATTATTTTGCAAAGACGAACAAATAGCTAACTCCAAAATAAAATGAATAATACAGAAATGTAGAGGCATATAATTAGTACAAGTAGCTACATCTAGAACTTATCGAGCTATAGTAGAAGGTTAAAGTCACTTTTAAGATCCTGATCCTCGTTACTTCTAGATGATGAAGGTCTTTCTCCTTCAAAATTTCTAATGGTTTTTTTATCAATAGTTTTGTGAGCATGACACATAAATTTTATGGCTTTTTTTTTGCATTGAAAGCGTTGCCCTATTCTCGTGTAGCATCTTTCTGGTATGATTTCTTTCAAAAAATTTACATGCAATTGTAACATTTTATTGAGGGTTATTTGCTCAATCTTTATAATTGTGCTAGAAATGAGGTCATTGCTTCACAAGAGGAAATCTTTGAATATTTTTCTTAGCTTCCTTGTACAACAAGATACATCATTGTACTTCAATCATTTAATTTGTTCAACAAAATCAATGAACTTTAATATCCTTTGTGATACCATGATATGCTGGTAAGAATCATGAGCTTATGATTATTTGACATCTGTTATCCTCAAGGCACTGAACAAATTTGGACTCTTCCTTAATCCAAAACAGACTCCTCTAGAGATAAGCTGGAACATCAAATCCATTCCATTGTCTCCTACTGAATATTTTATTTAAGGAGGTAATTCAAATTATGTTTAACTGCTCACATTCTATTGTTATGAGTTATTAATGTTATTCTTGTAATTACAACTGTCCTTGTCCATTATATTCTAAAACCTAAAAGCTAACGCTTAAAGTTTTTAATTTAAAGAAAGGAACTTAAATGATTTAACTTCCAAACTTAAAATTATACATGCTCACAAAATCAAACTTATTGGCTTTATCTAATCATTACTCAAATTCCTCTATCTGACTCTGATATCAACTATAACATCTGGGGATAAAGTGGATAAAAAAATTGTAATCAAGTAATCTTAAACTACTTCAATAAAATATGATAAAAATCATATAAATAAACTTCCAAAATCAACATTCTAACACACCACAAGACTAAATAAAAAAACATATAATAAAAATCTAGTATTTAGACCGCCCATAATAATATAGAAACAAATTTAAAATAAGTACAAGTAATAAGTGAAAAGAAAAAGATTATAGTCCATTAAAATTTTCTTCTACCACTAACCAAAAGTCACACCCCCATAATAGTAGCTATCCTAGCACCTAATGATTCTCAATATCTATGAACTACTTATCAGCTAGGTAGAAGTACATAAATGTAGTCTATTTATTATTTGCATTTAATAATAAAAGAAGAGTAACATTCATATAAGTATTTCAAGAAGAGGTAAAGAGCTAAAAGCAGTGCAATTGAAAATGGAGCATACAAAAATAAAAAGAATTCTAACAGCAAGAGCAAGAAGCAAATGCTATCACCAACACTGTAAGACAATCATAGTGTAGGATTTGAACTTACAAATTCCCAAGATTTTAACCTAGTTCATAGAATACTAATTAGAAATGTATACAATAACATGTCTGCAATTCTTCACATATTTATACAGTATAGTGAGTCATTAAAGTAACAAATCATCAACCAGTTTTTACTGGACACGACTCTCCTTATTTCATTATGCATTCTAACAATACTACATGTATAGGTTCACAATAGAATCTCCAACCACAGGACCTCACCCAACACACAAGTACTCAGCTCATAGGTTAGCAGTTAGGAGAGCATGCAATCACATATTTGTAGTTGTTCATATAGAGAGTTTTAAAAAAAATAAGTTATTACCCATTTCTAGTGGACACAACTTCTCCTTATTCCTATATATGTGCTAGTAACAATATCTCTCACACAAGGACCTTAATAACCATTGTGAGCATAAGTACTCAAGATAGTATTTTATAAAACCCAAGTGGATATATATCATATCTCATGATACAGCAATCACATGATTTTGAAGATCTAAAAGCATACACTGGCATTAGTATCATAACAACCAATAAGTATTTTTACTTGTTCATAAAATTGCAAGCATAATAAAAGAGATACAATCACATAACTTTGCAAATAAAAAACAAACTCATGCAATATAAATGGTAATAAGAAGTCACAGCAACACTAATAACAAAATTACTAAATTCTACCTACATGATATCCCATTAAAAAAACTAGAAAGTAATACCCACTCAATCACTTAAAATTGAAATTTAATAAAATTTTGGGAAAATGCATTATTATTTAATTCTCATAAATCAATAATTATGAACAAATATTACTATATTTATTTAATTATAATAAAATATTAATTTTTAAAATCACCAATAATAAATAATAAATAACCATATATTTAATAGGATTTGATGATATTGATTATTTGAGTAGTATCTATACCTTAGATCTTTTGATCACTACAACTAAGGCTAATAGATCATTGTAAGTACATAATTCCAAGCTTAAGAGTAGCCTGTAAGGGGTAAATTGGTTTCCCAAAGGTTGTGTTCAACAGGGTTTTAGATCTTATGATCACTTAGTTATAAAAATCAATTCCTCCAAATTACAATCTATCTATAAATTATACAGAATTTTACTCAAGTTTAGTAAGAACTTAATACAGAGTTTTACATAAGTTTGAATATATTTGTTGGCTAGATTAGATTAATAGATTCTCACCATAGATGCCTTAAAGGAAAACTCTGTTGACAAAGGATCCATCTAGGCCAAGTTTAACATTCCATTCACTTAAGGATGATTCAACTAGTAACCTCACATATTTTTATTCAATGTACTAGAATAAAAGATCATTAATCTTAATTAAAAGGAAAGAAGCTGTAATGACTAAATGTCATTACTTTGCAAAATTAGGTCAAATCCCGACTCAGAAATTAGGACCCCGGGGAACTTGAATTTTAAGGCAAACAAAAATACCATTAGATAGAAATATTCTTTTTAGATCAAAATGCCCTAGTTTTAGAGAAATTCGAATAACAAAAACTCCCGCTTTAATTTCTGAATTATTTAAATTCAATAAATTGAGAAAATTAAATACGTGTCCAAATTCATCGATTTTCATGTCATTGTATTAAGCATATTATTTAAAAATTATGCTAAAAGTTTCATCGATTTTAAAGTTCCGATTTAATCGCAATTAATTTTTGAAGTTTCAAACTCCTGAAATTAATTTAAAATACAATATTGCTTCATATCGAAAATTTTTAAAGTGAGGGTATTCGTTACGTCATAATACACGTCTGTGTCAACTTTCATTATTTTTTGAGATCAAACGGCGAAAAATACGAAAATTTTAACTTTAAATAATTATTTTAATTTTTCCTTCAGTTTTTTTCCCTCTGTTTATCCCCCCGCAACAGAGGCGTAGACTCTGCGCTCGACAGAACCGCAGACGCAGACGGACAAACGTGGACGAGCGCTGTTTCTCCCATGCGCGCCATCCTGGTCGCCGTCGGCCGACCGACTGTCCCCCTTCCCTTCCCTATTTATACCCCCTAAACCCTCACCTTCTCCCACAGCCACAGCAACAGCCTCCCACTCAGCCTCCCTATATATATAATAATCATTATTATTTTTATAATAATGATAATTATTCATCAGTAGTATTTTTATTTGTTCTCATTAATTAATAATGTAAATAGTACAAATATTATAAAATAATTATTATTTCCATTCTGTTAATTCAATTCAGATATTTTTATTCTGACATTTTATTATTATTATTATTATTATTATTATTATTATTATTATTATTACTTTCTGCAATTTTTACAGTCATTTCCATTATGTCTTTTTCTTTCATACATTATTATTGTCATTATTATTATTAGATGATAATAATAACATTATTATAAATATTATTGCTACCCTCAGTAACTTAAAAATGCTATCTTCTATCAATAAGAGAGAGTGAAAAAAAAATAATAAAAAAGAAGAAAGTAAAAATTCTTAAAAATATCATATCACTTTCATAATAATATTGGCTAAAACCCTAATTTAAAATATCAAAATTTTAAATGCAAACTTGATCAAACTGTTGCACTTTTGAACTTAAAGAAAAAGGTATCCAGTATATGAACACGTATTACCTTTGCACTTTACTGCTGCTTAATTTCACTTTGAGCCAAATTCATATTGATGCTTGGTTAGTTGTTCGAAATCAACATCATTTTATTCGTAGTTAGTTACTAGAAAAATTATATCAATAACATTCGTGATAAGTTACTAAAAAAATGACATCAGTAATATTCGTGGTTAGTTACTAGAAAATGATAATATTTGTGGTTAGTTACTAAAAAAATAACATCAGTAACATTCATGGTTGGTTACTAAAAAAATGATATTAATAACCAACATCTTTGTGTTAATACTTGTTGCAGGAAATTATTTATCGTGTTTGCGCTATTGTCATATTTTTCTTGCATTTTTATTACACCCTTATTTTTGTTAATCGCATTTTTGCTATTATAAAATGTAATATTTTATTGTTTACTACGGTACTTAGAGTATTCTCTAATTACTGAGAATTTCAATCCTGGTATATTTTTCTTTACAATACCAGGTCAGGTACTACTGGGAGAATTTGCGCAAAAACCCTAATTTTAAAATTTTCAAATCCGCTGAAGGATCTGCGGCGCTACTTTACTTTTATTTTTATTTTACTTTTGTTTCAGATCATCTTTTGTTCTAAGAAAATGAACTTTGTAAGATGTATACGTGGGCTATTTTGTAAAATGGAATTTCAATGAATGTGAAATATCACTTGATTTTTATATGTCTATTCCTTCTCTTTTAAATTGCTCAATAGGATCCTACGGTACGGGAATACCTGATGTTGGGACAGTTCTCGCTGAACCGGCACCGAGCCCTCACAGAAGTAACTTAAGTAAGCATGAGGTTTTAATTGAGGATAATCAAAAGGAATTATTAAACCTAAATAGAAGTTAATGAGGGTATAAATCCTCTATTCTCAAGTGTGTTAAGAATAAAAGGTCCTCTTTTAATTTAGTCATTAAAGGATGCCTTTTATAGAAGTGCTCAAGGTTTCTAAAGACCAATGATGGGTTTAAGATATCAAAATCTAGGGCTTTTAAATCTATATGATCAAAGTCATCTATTAATAGAACTTAACATAAGAGATTAGTGAAAGGATAACTATGGATTAAGGTTTATCTTATTAAGATTGGGCTAAACCTAATCAAGATAAGGGCCCAACTAAGTAACTTTTCCTTAATGAAGCCTATTGCAAGGGGGATTAGGGATGAATGTTTGCATTAGGCTGTCCTTGATCACTCAATTAAGGATTAGAATCCAATGATCTTACTCTTCTAATTTCCTTAATTAAGAAATGATCAAGTCTCATTAAATAAATTAAGGTTTAACCTTGGAGGCAAACCTCAATAGTTTGCTAAATAAACTTATCATGAGACTATTCTTAACTATACAAATTTCATAAGGCATAATTAAGCTAATCACAGTTTAAGATAGAAAAAAAACATAAGTTTGAAGAAAGTTACGTGACACCAAATAAGTGTTAAGGAAATCAAAATTTTAC
The DNA here is from genome assembly GCA_016760335.1 of Gastrodia elata. Classification (NCBI taxonomy): domain Eukaryota; kingdom Viridiplantae; phylum Streptophyta; class Magnoliopsida; order Asparagales; family Orchidaceae; genus Gastrodia; species Gastrodia elata. The sequence goes on along the minus strand of CM028679.1, from coordinate 25,047,585 downwards.
ATTGTATGAAGCAGATTTGGTTTCATTCCATCAAAAAGTAAGTATATATAGTGCGACTAATATGATTAAGGATGAAGAACAAATCAGATCAATTTGATTAGAGGCAACAGCAATCCATTGCACTAATCCTGAATTTATTTAAAGTAGGAAGTAGAGGTCAAGTAGGTTTCCAGGCACATGATTAAAATTTTACTAAAAAATCACATCTATTTACAAGAAAATAATATCTGCTATAATAACTAAGAATCAAAAAGTGCTACGATAGCAGGTTCACGTAGTCTCCAAAAAACTGATTTAAATGTTCATTGTCGATTTTCATCATAAAAGGATTTGGTTAAAATTATTACGAAAATAGAAAACCCATTCCATAGTCTATCATTATAACCACTGGCTGCACTTTCTCTCAGCCAACTAAAAACCTTTAACTTCATAGATAGAGTGCTTTTTATGAAATTGAGGTTCGGTGGCTGTAGATTTTTGTGATACATCGTAGCATTAGTAACAATGCATCAATCATCATGCGGCCTTAGGGATCACAGAAAAAATGGTAGGCACGGAAAAAAATATTTTGAGAGAAGCAGTACCGATTCTTACAGCAGACGACAAGCTAAAGTGTTGCGTCAAACTGAAGAAAAGCCGATGGCGTTCTCTGGTCAGAGACACAATGGTTGTTCCAATCCAATTCATCGGCAGCTCACAAAACAGGGGTGTGAACTCGACTGTAAGGCGACGGTAGAGGAGATAGGTGGTGGCTCAGCAGTGTCACTGCGTTGCTTCGATGACGATCAATGGATTTCGTGAGACACAGAATGAGGGGAAAAGGGAAATGGAAGAAATGTCATAGAGGCGAAGAAGATGATGCTTTTAACGTCTGTGTTCAAGAGGAGATTGGAAGAGCTGCGGCAGTTTCTTCTTCGCGAAACTAGGGCAGAGGGTCGGCAATTGGCAATTTTGCTATAAATCGCTTGAATTTGACTCAATCCAGGCACAAGCTTCGATTCACAGTCTAAAACTAAAGTATGAAATATGAAGATATTATAGGTTTGAATCCCTTCTATATTTTATTTTCATATTATTTTTTATGTAATGCTCTAAAATTATTAATAAATATATTTCCTGAAGAGAAAGTAAGGAAATCAAACCTAAAATATTTATATTTTTCAAAAATATTTCAAATTTTGTTTATTTGTAGAGAGAAAATGTAATTAAAAAATATGAAATTTTTTAATTTGGCTAATTATTTAAAAAAAAACTTCAAATTATTAAAATAGTCTATAATGTTTAATTTTGGATATATTTAAAATTTTTATTTTTACAAAATTATTGCAAGTAGGCACAACTTAAGATAGTGGTGATTTAGGCTATCTTAAAATTGAAACTTCAGTTTTAAGAGTTTACTAAGAAATTATTATTATTTATATATTATCAATATTATAATTATCTATTATTGCTATTATATTATTATTATTATTATTATTATTTATATTATCAATATTATAATTATCTATTATTGCTTATAAAATGATTTTATTTGTTTATATATACAAATTTAATGTGTTTTTCATATTTATATTCTTAATTGTTTTGCACATGTGCATACAATGTAGACAATAATATCCAAGTAATTGAAAACGATCTAATTTAAATACAAATTTTGACACATTTAATATGTCAGGTAAGAAAGATGAGGAAGAGCTGGACCACTCTTGACACGGATGATTGTTGCATCTTTATTTTAAATTTGCTTAATTTAGTTCATATTTTGTTTTAAGTAAATCTAAAATTTACATTATAACTTAAAGTAGTAAATGAATGTAGGTTATTGAATTTTTTATGTATTTTTAATTAAAATGAAATGATTTTATGATAAATGTACTTTAAATGTACAATCATACAAAATACTTAATATGATCCTACGAAGCAGATCAAACATTTGGTGTTAGGTTAATCTCCTAATCTGCTATTGGATCACCAGGTCCGGTTATTGGTATTGGGAGGACCCGGCAATAACGATTCAGGTAATCTTCTATTGGCTAAAAAGAAACAATTAGTATCAGAATTCTCATTAGTTCTAATAACAACTAGGGTTGTCATATGAGAACGAGTTGGAATAGAATTATGCTATTTAATGTTGTGCAAGTGTTTAACTAACATACTGTATGTTCCAAGTGATGCTTCATTTAGTGTTACAAGGGTGGTAAGATGTAACATATATATATATATATATATATGCCAATTCAAAGACCTTGCTTCTCTACAAGATTTATAAAATTTTCTTATCTTTCTAAGTAATTTTATTATTTTAGAAGCTTGTTTGGTCCAAAATAATATCTTATATTTATATTTATCTAATTTTTATGTATATTTGTTAATTAAAAAATTTATAATATGGTCCAACTATAATAATAAAATAGTAAGATGATCATCTGCTATTAGATATTTCTATTCAAACTTGAATCTTTGAATCGAAATCAATGTTTTAAATAAATTGTGGATTTATTCTATTTAAATATCAATTGTTCTATTCAATCCATTTAGTTAAAATAGCCGAACACATGGACTATTCAATTAGCCATTTAATCCATAATCAATAGATTAAAACACAATCTCAAATTCAAAATCGTTAATCTGTTAACAACTTGAATTTGACCCGAACCATCTATAGTGTCATCATCATTGTAGCCATCACCCATATTGCCCTAAATTGTAGGCGGAGGAAATCATTTACTAAAACTATTCAAATCAGTTTCAAATGACAATCATATCCTAAAAATGATATGTTATCATATTCGGACTTAATTACAATTATTTGAAAAGAATGAAAAATTTGATCAAAATTGAATGAAAATTTTCTCTATTTATTTATTTCTCATATTCATGTTTGATCATTTTTTCCTTCAATTTATGTTGAGTTGTCACATAAGGAGAATGTACACAAATATTATAAACATTATGTTATGATATCAACAATAACATACATTTATTTTATGGGATACAAAGTATGTGTGGCTTAATGCAAACCCCCCATTTTAGTATTATTTGCTTTATACACATCTAACATTTTATATTATTGCCTATTAAAGTTAATTGTAATAATAAAAAAATGTTTTGAGTATTTTTCTTTTGAAAGTGTGCCCAATAACTCATTATGAAATAATATTATTGGAAACTCATGTTAATTCAATTAGAAAACAAAAAATAATGCTAAAACACTATTATACTTAGTTCATGTAATTGAGAATAGATTATGTCAAATAACATGCTTCTTAGTTCTATCTTATTCATTTCTTACTCAAAAATATAATCTAATGATTCTTTTTTAATGAAAGTAGGTGAGTTTCAATAAGAATCAAATATGTGATTTATATACAAAAATTTTAGAACATAGAATAATAAAATGAGAATTTTAATCACTTGACTATAATCTTAAATCTAACAATTTCTTATGAACTTATTTATACTTGTGGTTAATGTTCTATGACTATAAGAAAAAAAGAGAGAACATCAATAACCCTAACTCTAATGAGAGGGAATGATTTTAAAAGTAGCGGCTAAATATGATAAAATATAACATCAAATAATAAAATGAATAACATGTAGACATCCTTACGATGGCTGATGGCTGATGGCATAAAAAACTCTTTGAAATATTAATTATTTAGACATCATAGTGTTTCTACTTTAATCACTTGTCAACAAAAAAAAAATCACTATTAAACCAAAACCACCCTCACATGGCCACCACATATCTTCCAAAAAATTATCACAGCTCTCTTTCTCTTCTATAGAACCTTGAGATAGCTTCCAGTAGCAGAGGGAGACCAATCCCCCTCTATTTCCTATTACAAAACTAAAAGGGTCAACCATTTCCCCTCTTCAAAGTTCTTCCCCCTTTTACCTCTTTTTCCACCCATTCCTCCTCCAAAGGTCCCTCCTTTCCTCCTTCCTGCTTAAAATCGCCATCAAAGGAGAAGCTTTTATCTCCCCTGAGATGAATTACGGGCCGCCTTCTCAGGATCAGCCTAACCTCAACTGGGATCAGCCATTGAATCTTTTCAGCACTGATTTTCCCTCTCAGGAAACTGCTGAGATCCCCTGCTTCACAAATGACACTCTTAGTTCTATGCATGCCAACCGTTTGCTGCCTTTTCCTGCCTTTAGTTCTGACAGCTATGCAGCAATTGCCGGCCAATTTTGTCTCTCTGAGCCTGGAAGGCTTTCTAGGGTTTCAAGCAGTAAGGCTCTTAAAGCTGATGAGAGCCCAATTCAGTCAGAGATTGGAGATGGGGATTCCTCGGTGACTAATATAGCTTCTGTTTCTGGAGATAGATTTATGAAGAAGAGAAAGGCAGCGCCCAAGAGCAAAGCAAAGGTACTGAAGTTTAAAAAAGTTTTATTTTCTGCTTTTGTTATTTAAAGTTGAAACTCTTACATAGGTAGAAGAGGAAAATGATCTGAATTCAAAGAAATGCCGGTCATTTGAAGATTCTGGAAATGATGATGGCGGCGTTAGGCCTAAGGAAGATCAGATTCAGAATGGTGATAAGAAGAATAGAAAGGTTAATGGCTCGAACGCCATTGAACCTCCCACAGGCTACATCCATGTCAGGGCGAGAAGAGGGCAAGCCACAGATAGCCATAGCCTTGCTGAGAGAGTAAAATCACTTAACTTTTGTGGAGGAAAAAACCCACTTTTTGCAGCTTCTCCTCGTCGATATTCATGGGGATTTTCTCCATTTTCAGGTTAGAAGAGAAAAAATCAGCCAGAGAATGAAACTGCTTCAAGATCTTGTGCCGGGTTGCAACAAGGTATGCTTTTAGTTCAATTTGAGGAATGATTATTAAGATGGAACGTGCTTTTATACTTCAAAGAATGCTTTTTGATGAGCTTTTACTTGCATACAACAGATAACTGGCAAAGCTCTAATGCTCGATGAAATCATAAACTATGTGCAGTCATTGCAACGGCAAGTTGAGGCAGGAGATTGCATAAAAATGATAAAAGTTGTGTTTGAATAATACCTTTGCTTAATAACTTCAATAACTATTTATTCTACTTGTTGTTGCAGTTCCTCTCGATGAAGCTAGCCACGGTGAACCCCCAGCTTGATTTTAGCTTTGAAGATTTCATCAAAAAGGAGGTTCCTTTGGCTTCTGCTTTTCCTTTGGCTCACCAATCTAAGGATGGAAACCACCCTTTTCCGCTTAATTTGGCAAGTGCAATTGATCCCAATTGTCCCATCAGTCAATATGAGCCCTTCCTTTATCAATCGTCAAGCATACAAACATCTCTTGATATGTTTATAGGCTCAAATTCTCAGGTATTTAATTGCTTATAAAAATGAAACTAGTTGTGCGAATTATGATACTTGATAGCAGCTTTATTGAGGGATTCAATGTATTTTGGTTCTATTTTTCAGGCGGGGAATCTCTTAGATGATGTGCTTCAAGCAAGCTTTATGCAGAACCAGGAGATTGGAATGAGGTCCCAAAGCTTTCATGGTAAACAAAATAAAATCTAAGTTTTTCTTGGTTTATGTTTGTTGATGTAGCTTTTAAATAACTATATATATATATATATATATATATATATATATATGAATTTTATATCAAATTCATGTATAATGCTCTTATAATACCCGTGCATCTATATTATCCAAAAAACTTACATTTCATTTTTTTAAATTTACATTAAAATTCGCAAATTTTAAATATAAAAAGTGCAATATGTATCTCCGTATTATTGAAAATACTTATGTATCTAATTTTGCCACCCCAAAGTTTTGAGCTTGATGATTTGATTAAAATCATGATTTGTTGATGATGGATGATTTTCTACAGGACAATTGCCAGCAACACACATGAAGATAGAGTTCTAATTATGTTGATCTCCATTCAAGCTGCAAGGATTCCTTGTATATAAGAGAATTCTGCATGGTGTTAGCATAATATGGTTTGAACTAACAATCTACTGGTCACAATAGCTTCCTTCTAATTTCTTTTTATTTATTTATTTCTTTGGGCTATTGATTGTTGTGCAGCAGTTGTGATGCTGGCATCCTGTGGTGCTATTTATGTGTCAACACCACATGAAAGATGTAATTTGAATAACATTGCATCCACTTTGTTGTATTAAACTTGACAATTCCAGCATCAATTTATTGAGTATTTTCTGCTTCCTACTTGCTTGAAAATAGAAGATAAATGCTGAAAAATATGAAATTTGATTAATCCTGTCTTGAATAGTGCACTGTGATGTGTGGTGATGATATAAAAGTCACAGAATCAGGGATTAGTTGGTGCATTAGCTGTTGAGGTGGAATGGGGTCCATTAGTTATAATCTTTCTAGTCATGAAAAGGACTTTACCGTGTAAAATCACAAGCAAATCCTCAACTTTTGTTCATTGTTTTTAAGGAGCGAATGAAATTTTCTTTCAGAGACAGCTAAGCTAGCACTGGAAAACAATACACCATAGCAAATATTCAGCTTGATAGCTGTCTCAAATGAGATATCTCTATCATGCTAGGAGGGTGAGACATGGGACAATAGCCAAGTTGGGCTTTAGAATATTAGTAAATGAACATTTCTTATAGTTAAAATGTTAGATATTAATCACATATCTTATTACTAGATATGCGGCTATATGTCATGCTGATACAGTGGAAGTTAACTAGATTTGAATACAAGATTAAATTTTTGATGTGATCATGATTTGTTAGTAAATCATTGAGTCGACAAATGATATCTTTAGCTTCTAACCTCACATAGGGACTATTTGGTTTGTTGTGATTGAATTTCTAGGATAATTCAATTATAAGATAATTGAATTCTGGCGTAATTGCTTTGCTTTGCTAAAATTTGGATAGCAACAAAATATTTTTGTGGAATTGAAAATTTGATGTTTGTTGGACGTAATTTGCTTCTAATGCCGAATGAAGGCTGATCATGGCCAATTGAAGGTCTGCAAATGTTAAGGAATGTCGAACCAAGGCCGGTGATGGCTGGCAATGACTGACAAATGTGGGTGAAAGCTCAGGTGATTCGTGAAATTTCCCCCCCTTATTTGTAGTATTTGGTTACTCCAAATATGGGATAGAGAAAGAATTCATTTCTCTCCAAATGATTTCAATTATTTTATAAAAGAAACAGCCCCATCCTCTACCTATGCATGAAGAATTTAATATAATAGAGAGATTAATATCCATGTTATATTGTAAAACGCCGTTATCAAAATAAATATCATATGCAAGTGAATTCCTAAACCCTTTAAACCGCTTATTTGACTTTAGTCAATAAATGAACTCATATTTCTTATTCAATATGGGTTTTTATTACAAAGATTGATAGAGCACCCGTGGAACAATAGTAAAAATTAAAGACAATTATAATATTTGTTTTTCTTTGCCACTAAACTCTAGATAAGTATTACATGTATGTAAGTGCCTATCCTAAAAATAGGAAACAAAATCTTAGTGTGTATTGTTCTTTAGTTTGTCTTGCTCTATTCTTCATATCATGTAATATGTGTCATCTCTTTTGATCATATAAAATGTAAGCTGATTTTGGCTCTTAATCAGTTCAATATTCCTATTCATTCTTATCCAATGCAATTGATTTAGAATAGAAAGGTAATATGAACATATGTGCCTTGGACGAACAAATCGAAGAGGTTATCAAAAGATAAAAATCTTCACTCTACATTAGGCAACACATTATGATGGGGTTTAAAATGATCTATTGTTACTAATCCTCAACTAAAAAATAGTGAGTGCATACATCTAATTGAGAAGGGGAAATCTTGCAAACCATCTACTATGATGATGTTGATTCTCTGAAACCAAGTGTTTATGTAGCATATCAGGAAAATACTCAAAGGTCTAATAATAATTATAACAACCCAAATCTTAATCAAAATAATTATGATCAAATTATCGACTCAGTTAGGATAAAATCATGATTCCGTGCAAGTTTAAAATTAGGTCAAACCAAATATACAATTGGAAAGACTATATTTTTATGAACGTAATGCCCAAGTTTGAAAATAATCTGATCAACGGATATTCATACATTAATTTTTGAACTTTTTAAATACGAAAAATTAGGAAAATAAAATATAATTCCAAATTCAAAAATTTTAGTGATGTTGGATACGTAATAATAAAAGAAGGGTACACAAAATTTTTCGTCAAATTTTGAATGTCAGATTGTTCGTAATTAATTTTTGAAGTTTTTACCTTCAAAAACTAATAAAAAATAAAATATAACTCCGAATTGAAATTTTTTTGATCGAAAACGCTCGTCTTGTTAAATTTGAAAATCGAACGACGGAAAATTGCAATTAATATTTTCTATTTAATTTTTTACCAAAAATTCCCCTCTCCTCTCTCCTCCCATCTTTACTTCCTTGACCTGCACGGGTGCCATGTTAGGGAACGCAAGGGGGATTGGCCCCCCATTGGGGCTGCATGCCTGTAGCGCCCCGCCCCGTCGCCGCTCGCAAAAGAATTAAAATCATAAATTCGGCGGCGGAGCGGTGCGCCGCTTGGGGAAGGATATCCCGTCTCCCCAAATAGCTGAAAACTAAACCCACCTGAAAGGCTGCTGACTCAACCTCAAGTGGGGTTGAGAGCTAATACTTAAGATAAGTGTAGTATAATTATCCTAAGTATTAATAAATACATACATAAATTTCGTTTCGTGGTACGCATAACGAGGTAGCGTTTTGGGGCCTCTTTAAGACCCCATAACTTTTTAACCGATTATCGAAACATAGTCAATATGGGTCTTAAAATGCTCAGGAGAGCGGCCCCATCACCGTGGTAGTATTAGTTTTCCCATTTGGACATCAGGATAAAAAGTCAACTCTAGAATTTAGAGTTGACTTTAGTGACAAATGACCAAAATACTCTTGGACTTCAAATAGCCATAACTTGGTCAGTTTAACTCCAAATTTAAAAATTCAAGAAGCTACCTAGTTTAGAATTTCAATGTCATCATTTTTACAGAAATAATATTTAGGATTTGAACCCTAAAATTTAGGGAAATAATCAAAATACCCCTAGCCTTATTTTAGCTATAACTCGGTCGTTTCTCGTCCAAATTGGACGTACTTACTGTCTATCTTCAAGTTAGACAGTAAGGAATTAGTTGGAGAAGAGAAAACTCAGTTTGGACTCCTAAATCAAAAGTTGACTTTTGGACCCTTAAAGTAGGGGCAAAATAGTCATTTTACCTTAAAATTGGAAATGCACACTTTTAGCTCTTAATTAAATTTTTAGGATACTAGGATTAATAATGTAATCATATTAGTACCATACAAGTAAATAAAATAAGTCATTAAATTGAATTCCAATAATTTTTCCTAAGTCTTAAGCACCCCACCTTAAGGACCTTTCCTGAGATTAGGACTAGATCATAGGTTAGAGTTCATTCATTGGGTAAATTTGGTTACCCTATGGGTGAAACCTTGGTTTTAGTAGTTTCTAGATATTATTTTGTTTTACAATCCATTTTGATTAGTTTATCTTTTAACTTTAGATTTAAGATAAGAGATTCATCCTATTAAGTTTGATTACTTAATAGGATTTGCCTTAACTAGTAGATCACTTATAGTATAAAACCTAGAACTTAGATCTTATCCAGTTTGGATTATGTGATTAAACCTAAAATCTCGTAGTGTTTAATCCATAATCTATGGGTGTAGAAGATCTTGATCAGATCTTAGTTAGAACGTCTAAATTCACAAAATTAGGACGTATGATTTTTTGTTTAATTCATAGTCATCTATCTGATTGATCTAGATTAGAACCTGATCAGTTCTAATCCTTTTAACTTATAAGGACGAGTTTCCAAATTACACTCAATAGTAGGAAAATAGTGATCCTGAACTTGTGTAATTTGGAATAGTTAGAATGGTTAAGTAGAAAACAAATGATATCACCATGTGTAGTCGAGTCTCTTGTTTACTTGTTATTTGTTGCTACGCATACCTTGTATTTTTGTGCCCTATATTTTTCTTTGAGCATATCATATAAGACATTTGATGCATAAATAAAATGTTAGGAAATTATGGAGGCTCCCTAGATTCCTTATGAAAATATTAAAGTAAATAAGTGAAATGATAATAAAGTGATGTGATTGAGCTGCCTCTCAGTGGGTTTCTTTTGATCAGACCGAATGTTGCCCTAGCCGTATCGTGCTAGGAGTTACCCTAGTCATACTGTGCTAGGATATTTCGGTATGATAGTTGGTGACCTAACCGTATCGAGCTAGGAGTAGCCCTAGTCGTATCGTGTTAGGGCCATATATGTGACTGTTGTTGGCTTAGTCGTATCGAGCTAGGAGTAGCCCTAGCCGTATCGTGCTAAGATCTTCAGTTTCTTTTGGCGAGCTAGTGTAGCTCTTTTATATATGGCAGTTGACGTATTATAGATTTATATGTAGTTGTAGTTATTTCAGTATATTCTTTTTTTTCAGTCAACTATTTCTTTGTACCACTTTATATATATTTAGGATGTTAGACTCTTACTGCTATATGTATATATCACTACTGAGTTATTCATTTTTAATTGGCATATTATTTTTATTGATCACCAGCATGTCTAGGATGTAGAATTTTTCTTTCAGTATTTATTCAATTATATTTACACTCATATGCCTTTCCTTGTTTACTTGTTATGCGAGACATGCTTCAGCCTCTTTTCTTTGCCTTGTTTATACTATAGATCATAGTATATAGCTTGCCTTTTTATTTGTGTTGCTTACTGTTCCTGTATTTACACATCATGCCTAGAAATAAATGGTAAAATGGTGATATTATATAACCTTATTAATAATCAGCTTAAAATGTACTTAGATAATTGTCTAACCAGATTTTCTCTTTTTTTGGCTGGGGCCCTACATTGTGAAACCGACAATGTCAGGCTTAGAGCAGTTTGAGGAGCCTGCACCCGATGAGGAGCCTTACTTAGAGGAGGCGCAGCAGTTGGGGCCAGAAGATATCTAGTCATTTACTGCCTGTGAGGATGAGTGGATTTTGAATATTTATTTTGTTAAACTTTAATTGATGTAATAATAATACAGGTACCTACGACTGTGTGTTCAGATTTCACTATGCTACTTTTCTGAGTTATATTTCTCTTCTTATATATATTATGATGCTTGGATGTCATTTATTTATCGCTTCCGCACTCTGTATTTTTACTTATATAGTGATTGCTTGATTGATTCTGAGTTAACCTTTCTCTAATCAGGTGGATTGTTGAATTTATCATAATCCAATGCTAAGTGAGGGGTTAACCAGAGTGACACTCCACACTTAATCTAAACCTATTAAGGGTTAAGGGTGAGGGTCGCCACACCCTACTATACCCAACCAATAATCTAAGTTCAACAGATTCTATTTAATCGACAAGGATTTATCAAATCTATTAATCCTTACTCTAATTAGATGTATCCTACACAAGGCTCCAAGGATGTGATCAAAGGATCACTCAACATAGGTTGCTACTACAAGGAATGAGCCACAATCTAAGTACTTTAGGTGATTCCTACCACAAGGTATCAAGTTCAACTTTTAAAGTTATGAAGTAGCAACTAGGTTTCTACCTCAATAAGTTACAAAGGTCCTTCCTACCTCAATGTTTCATTAGTTAAGGTCTTCAATCATTTCAATGTCGAATCATATAGCAAGACCCTTAAGATCTCACTTTTTGACTTCTTAAGGTTTACTTGTTATACTTAAGTTAAGATGATTAGATCAAATTATTAAAATTCATTTGATCATTTCCTATTCTATAATCATGGGATAAAATCAAAGATCTTATTAGATTTAGATCATTGCATAAATCATTACAATTTTATTTTCATCTTATGCTAATTGTCTTATATAAGAGAAAATCAAAGATCTAAAATTTAGATTTAGATAGTTTAATCACACATATTCAATGTTATCCTTAGCACTTCTAATTTGATGATTTAAGATCAATACTTAATCAAATGCATTATTGGAATAATGTAAATCAGATTCTCTTACAATCAAGTAGATTGATTAAATGATTAAGATTTAGATCTTAATCAAGATAAGTTAGGATTTAATCCCTAACCCTTCTATCATTAAGATCAATGATTAATTTTAAGGTCAATAGCAAATCAATATATTATTAGCATATTATTAATGTCAACTTAGGTTTCGATTAAGTATCATCTACTTAATCAAGTTATAAAGATTCTCATGTTCAAGTGATTACATTTAAGTGTCCAAATAAGTGTTAAGGTTCTCTAATATACATCCTAAGTTTATGAACACATATAGATGAAAAGGTAACATAAAATAAAAAGGTGTTTGTTGCTAATCAAAATCTAAATCAAATAAAAGAGATTAGCACTTAATCACAATTTTAAAAGATCTAAGTTTCATGCCATTTAGATTATTATTAAGGTATACCTAATTGATACAAGCAATTAAAACTCCAGTACTTAGCATATGACATAACATGTATTTAAGATACATAGGTTTTGAGCACTTAATGAAATTGACAAAATTTCAAATTCAATTTTAAAGTATAATTTTATGTAGTGTTCAATTATAACTCAACCCCACTAGGGTCCCAGGAGTCTTAAAACACCAAAACCATTGAGTTTTGGCCATTTCAGTCAAAACTGGGCAGATTTACAAAATCTGGGTAGTTTTCTGAGAATTCTGGAAATTTTGCAAGTTTGGACGCTGCAGCGCGCTGTAGCGCTTTTCGCACGACAGCCCGTGGTAGCGCCTTTGCGATGCGGCTTGCTGTGGTCCGCTGTGATCCACTGCAATTCGCTGTGACCCACTGTGACCCGCTGCAGCGCACTATGGCGCGCTATAGCGGTTCATTTTGCAAAACTACTATTCAATTAATTTATTTTGTCATTTACTAAGATCTGAAATATTTTCTCTAAGGTCTGCTGCAGCGCTCTACAGCGCATTGCAGTGTCCCATTTTGCAAGTTACTGTTCAATTAATTTTTGTGGCCGTTTCCTAAGTTTCGTGAAATGCCGCTGCAAACTGCTGCAGCGCACTATAGCGCGCTGTAGCGGTTCATTTCGCAATTTTACTGTTCAATTAATTAATGTGCATTTTTCCTAAATTTTCCTGTCCGCTGCAGCCCGCAGCAATCCGCTGCAGCGCGCTACAGCGCGCTGCAGCGGCAGACAGTGATTTCGCCAGGTGCAAAACCCGCGAGAGCCGTTTTTCGAGCTTAATTACTCTTAATCCAGAGAGTTCTATGAGTGTAACTATATATCAATGGAAAGGTATTTTCGATACCTTTCCATCGACACTAAAATCAGCATGAACGGAGCATCCTAGCTATACTAAAAATGACGATGAATGACATGGTATACAAAATAGAGAAAAATAGATCAGATTTTCATGGAGTTTTTAAGAGCCTTAATGGCTTTCATACATGCATATAGATATTCCAAGGCTGCATTCTAACATCATAACATCATAAGAAAGATAAGGAGAGGAGCAAGAGGGTACCTTTAACCTTTGGAAAGAGTAGGGGATGAAGACTTCCTTGCTTTCTTTAGGAACTTGGAGGGAGCTTCTTCAAGGTGCAACAATGGAGTAGCAAGGGAGAAGAAAGGTGAGAGACTTTCAGCAAGAGGAAGACAGGAGGCTGAGCTCTCCATTTAAAAGAGAAGGAAAAGGTAGGGAGCCATTATGAGTCTAGGGGAGCTAGAGGTGAGTAGAGAGCTATCATGAAGGAGCCTTAATGAGGCATGATCAAGGGGTGAGGGAAAAGATGGCCAGTCAAAATTGCTTGGGGGAAGTCAGCCAAAAATAATAGAAATTCAGGAAATTGCAGATAGGGGACTCAAAGATTGCTTATTTATTTATTTATTTTCCCCTAATTATTTAAAGATTCTGATTTTTGAAATGTGCTCTGAAAATTTCCAAAAATTCACCCCTATCTAATTTGGGGGTGAGGAATTCAACGGCGAAGTCAAAATTTGATTCCGACGATTATTTAATTTTCCTATTTTTCGACGCATTTAATTACATTAAAATAGTCGCAAAAATTCGATGACTTCCAAACGCTTCCAAAACATCACCCCTAGCTAATTTGGGGGGTGACGATCGTAACGGCTAAGTTGGACTTCGATTTCGAGGTCAAAATAAATACCTCAATTTTCTTATTAAAATATTATAAATTAATCGATTGATCTCCGAATTGCTTTGAACCTTCATGGTTAGGTTCTAATGACTAGATGATCTTAATGGAATGATAATTATGATATGATCATGCTAAAATCAAACTGGGTAACAACCTTGGGTTGTTATAGTGCCCCCTTGCCCGACGGGCAACCCGGCCACCTAGCCAACGAGCAGCCCAGCCAGGTAGCCGAATCCCACCCTCCCATGACTATTTAAGGCCCCCTCCCCCGTCAAGCAAGCAACCCCTCCTCCTCCGACAAGCCCCCAACCTCCCTCCTCCACCTCCCTAACTTGCTGGCAACCCCTAGCCTCCCTCTCTGTAAAATACCAAGTTTTGAATTTTTGTTTATCATGATTTTTATTTAATCAAATCATGCGATAATTTGGCTCAATAAAATTTTAAGATTTTTTTAATATATTTTAAGAATTTTGTTGGTAAATTTCGAAGAATTCCTCAATTTGTGTACTTTTCATATTAATTTTAATGTAGTTGCTTAATTAGAAAATCTAAGATAATTAATTTGATATATAATTAAAAATCAAATTTCACCATTGAGTTCATCACCCCTACATTTACTATGGGTGAAATTTTGTAATTTTTCAGAGCCCATTTAATAACCTAATTTTAATTATTAAAATAATATTTAATATTTAAATCAGTTTAACAAGTGGGACCTACCACCTACATATCATGCCATCTTCCCCACTTATAGCTTATCCCCTAATCAAACTCATTTTCTTTATCCACTTACTGTGACGGCCGGGGAATCGAGTTTGAGAATTTTTAAGGAATAATTCATACTTTGAAAATATACATTCATGAAAGTAAAGAAAATAAAATATATAAATGTCCATATTTACATTCAGAGCCATTCATATGAATTACACATGTTATAATTATCACAAAAGAAGTTTGAAATTTTAAAATATCTTCATTCTGCTCACTTTTCAAACTTTATCTTTAACTTTAATGCAAGAAGATCTCCTTAAAGCTTAATTATCAAAATCTGAAATATTATCAATAATTACCAGTCAGGTAGGAGTACGTAGACCACTCTTATAAGAATTACATTCTAGCATCCTATAATAGGCATAAATTAATGTAAAAGTGAGATAAAAATTTTTTTACATTACAAGTAAGAAAATAAAGCATTTGCCAAATGAAATTAATTTTTGCCTTACATATTAGTCTTGAAGTTCAGTATATAAGAAAAGCATGAAATAAATTTTATCATAAGCATTTGTAACATAAAATCGAGTCTGTAGACTCCTAAGCCCAAATGGGTAAACCCATAGGCATAACTTTTAGGAAGCTTTCTCGCTACCCGTCGATAGTTTATTCAAAATTAGAAACTGTTGGTGTGTATTTCCTCTGAATTTGCCTACTTCTTAAAAAGAGCTAAATCCCTCCATATGACTCACAGGGGCTATTAGTAGGCCCAATCTGTACAGATTCTCAATGTTGCTTTCTATCCTCCAAAGATAAATACCACAATAATATAATACATTTTACTTTTTGTTATATGCCTTATGATAATTTTTGCAAATTAATAAGCAGTAAGCATATTTGAAAGCATAAGCAAGATTTAAATGAAAATTGCTCAAAGTAGATATGCTGAAATAAAACTTATAAGTAGATCTACGTACCTGACTGTTTTGATAAAAATACAACCAAATTAATTCCTTTGATCTGCCAAATAATAATTTAATTTAATAATTTAATATTTTATGATTTAACATGATTTGTTATTTATTAATGTAATACTAGGTTTATAATAACTAAAATTTGTAATTTAGATTTTTTAAAATAAGAAAATGATCTAAATATTTTTAAATTGATTTTGAATTATTAAGTTACTAATTTAAGATATAAAGAACTATTTTAATTTATTAAAATTTATTTAATTTAATATTTGGCCAAAATTGCCAAAATGCCCCTCTTAAAGGTGTCCAAAATGTGATTTTAAAAATTAGGCTTCCAAATTAAATTTTATTAATGTCAAATATTTTCTTACTATCTAATATAAAGGTAGACACTAAGAACACACAATTTGGCCAAGGATTAAGAGTAATGAGCTTAAATTAATATTTAAGCTCATTAAGAGTTGATTAACAATTGTACTTAAGGAAATCTAGAATTTTTGCTATAATTATATTGCTTACTGCCTAAAGATTCCATAGAATTCAAAATTTATAAATTCTGAGGTCTTTTGACTAAGTTATGACCAAAACAAGGTTTAGGGTTAAAAGTGTAATTTAGGAGATTTATGAATATGACCAAAAAGCTAATTTATTCATTATGTGTCCAAATTGAACAAAGTCAGTGGCTATAATTTTCTTATAGTACACTGATCACAATGAAATTGAGTTTTCTCAATTTGGATTTCATGTGACTAAGTTTTGAGGCTAATGAGCTTAAAATTAGGATTTAAGCTCATTAATAAATAATTAGTGAGTAATTAGTGAAATTAATTAGAGAAAAAAAATACTTTGATTATGCCAATGTGCTCTTCTCTATTTTGTGAGTGATCAAAAACTTAAAATTTGAATTTTGGATAATTAATGAGTCTAATATTTACTAATCCATTTTTTAGAGTAATTAGGCTAAATTAAGAAATTTAATGACATCAATTAAACTTTTCTTGCAGATTAGTACTCCTTGTATTTTTTTGATCAAAATGGTATATTGGATCAATATATTTGGATGTAATTTGGATAAGTTATGATATTATCAATATTTGAGGTTAAGTGGTTAATTAGGCAAATAAAGTGATTAGAGAAACTAATCACCAAATAAAAAGATTAATGGAATAATCTTAATCCTAACATGAGATGTGAATAAATTTAAATATTAATTTAAATATAAAATTAACATACAATATTTATTCTTATGGAAGTAAATCTAAAGTTTCCAATTATATTTATCTTCATCCCAATATAAGTTATTATTTTACAAATGTAATTTAAATGTGATGATAAATTTAAATATTAATTTAAAAAAATTTGAACATACAATATTCATTCTTATTGAATTAAATCTAAAGTTTCTAATACATATATTTTCATTCTAATATAAGAACTTAACATGTGAAACTCATAATTATGTAAGATATGATTTTGCAAATGAATTTAAATCTAAACATTCATTTAAATAATAACTTGAACATATTACATATATACCATCATCTAATTATTGGCATGAATATAAATATTTAAGAAAAACTCTTTATTTCTCGTAAGTTTAAATATAATTTGTAATTTTCTTATGACATAAGATTGATGATTTAAATTAAGTCATCACTCATGACTTAAAGTTTAATTTAAGCTTAATACAAAATAAGGAGAAGGGCATTTCTTACAATTTATTTGCTCACCTTGAGACTAAAGAAAGAATGAAAGATGATGATGATTTGCTAGAGTTCCTATCACTTTGATGGGAACTTGAAGTCCTCTTAATGCCCCTTTAGTCTTTGAGAAGGTGTACGATAAAGTGTTCTAGCTTGAGGAAGAAGTATGAGAGAAAGAGATGGAGAGGGCTTTGAGCACTTGCTGAAGTTAATAATGAAGACTTAAGGGAATAAGAAAGTGTCCAGCCCTTTTTATGGTTAAGTGGATTTCAAATGTAAGCATTAGGATATATCTAATGGAGAGTATTTGATTTTAGAGGATTTGAATGGTTAAGATTGGATGGCACTCCTTTTATCCTCTAATGAAGAAACTATCTATTATAATATGAATAGCGTATTCTTATGGATGGAACCAAGATGAAATTTTTATGAAATTTTTATTTAATTTATCCAAAAGTGCTAAAAATGAAAGTTTAATCATCCATAAAATTGATCACATAAAAATTACCAAAATTTCAAATTGAGGTATCCATTAGATAGGTCTTGATGAGAAGATTCTATAGACACAAAAATTCCCAATTTGCATAAGTGGTTGAGCCAAAATTTGCATTTGAATTTTCAAAAAATTTTCTTATTTTTAGCTGACCCGTCTACTAATAGCGCCATAACGGAGCCGTCAATGCCGTTAACAGCAGTCGCTTTCACCGTGAGCGGTGTCAGGCGCAGATTAAATATGCACCTTCCACTTGAACGACATAAGACAGCAGCCGAATGATCCGCCACTTAGATTGACGGCGCGTTTGCCGTTAACGTGACATGACGTTAACACCGTTACCGACGTCTTTTTTTTTTTAAACCAAAATTGAATGAGTTCCTAAAAATCTCAAAATTTCATCCTTAGCTAATTTGGGGGTGAGGAACACAACGACGAAGTCGGATTTTGATTTCGAGATCAATTTAATTATACTAATTTTTGGGGTATTAAAATATATTAAAATATTCGAGAAAATTTGACGACTTCCAAAATTTTTCAAAATGTCATTCCTGGCTAATTCAGGGGTGATGAGCGTAATGGCGAAATCAGATTTTCAATCTGATAACTAAATAATTTAGCGTATTTTTCTTAATCAAATAATATAATAAAATAACCAAGAAACAATGGAAAATTAAAAAATTTCAAATAAATTACCAAAAAGTTTCTAAAAATATTCCTAGTAATCCTATAATTTTATTTTATCAATTTATTATGAATTTTAAAATTAAGAAACTAATTTGAAAAGAAATCTAGTATTTCACATTCTCTCCAACTTGAAAAGGATGTCGTCTCGACATCAATCTAAATTTTTTAAAGAAGTTTACTAGACTTATAATCACTTATTAGTAAAATAAATGAGGGTATAATTTCTTCATACTTGATTCCTCTTCTCATGTAGTTTCTTCCTTGCGGCCATCGAACTTTTATCATGGGAATAGATTTATTTCTCAATCTCCTTTCGTCTCAATCTAGAATTTCTTCTAGTTCAATCACATAACTAAGATTTGATTACAAATTAATATCTTCTACTTTTACTCTCATTGAAGGTTCTGATAAGCATTTCCTTAATGAGGAGATGTGAAATACGTCGTGCATCAGACTTAAATGTGATGGAATCTTGATTTGATATGACACTTGGCCCACTCTTTTCAAGACTTCGAAATGTCCAATAAACCTTGGACTTAATTTCTTGAAAACTCTGAATCTTGGAACTTCTTAGAATGGATTTACTTTTAGATATAAAAAGTCTCCAATAGAAAATTCTACATGACCATGATAAGCATCAAAATACTGCTTCTGTCTATCTTGAGCTGCTTTTATTCGGTGCTGAATTAATTTAATCTTTTATGTTGCTTGAAGAATTAGATCCTACTTTGGAATATTAGGGCTCAATCTGATATTTGTTTGATTTTTTGAATTATTAAAATCATAACTAGATAAAGATTAAATCTTAGATTATATAGGCCATGTATGATACAGTGTATGTCGAGCTCGATGACAAATAGAACTTTTTTGAGAGCATATAGTACAATTGTGGATAACTTGTAAAACTTGATATTTATAAAATTAATACCTTAAGGTAAGGAGAGGTATCAGTATACTCCATGTTCATTGACAAGGTTGGGATCATCGTTATAACTCGAAGTTGGAGGCTAGCCTTTTCTGATTTGGAAGGTAGTAAATTTGAGGAATGTTGATTATTTTAGATTTGGAATATGTATATGTATAAATATATATATATATATATATATATATATATATATATATATATATATATATATATATATATATATATTCATTTTTTTCAAAATTCATTGCATTTTATAAGTTTAGCAAATCAAAAAATTATAACAGATAGAAAGTTTGTGACCTCAAAACAAAATTAGGAAAATAATGAAATAAAATAAAAGCAAACAAAGCAAAAAAGGAGAAACGATCAAACAAACTTCACAGTATCCTATATACCAACTAAAGCTGGACAAATATGTGCAAGAGAATCATGAGTAGTGGTTGCTTTGGTTACCGGTTGGATTTGGATTTTTTTTTTGTTTTCAATGTTGTTCCAAGATAAAAGAGTGATACACCTTCTTCCATAAAGAGCTTCATAAGGAGCCATTCCAATACTTACTTGAAAACTATTATTATAGAAAAATTTGATTAACGGAAGATGATTATCCCAATTTCCTTCAAAATCTAAGATACTCAAGCGAAGCGGATCTTCTAAAGTTTGGTTCACCCTTTCAGTTTGTCCATCAGTTTGCGGATGAAATGTTGTGCTCATACAGAGCTGGGAACCAAGATCTTGATGAACCATTTTCTAGAACCTTGAAGTGAATCGACTATCTTTATCTGAAATAATGGTCTTTGGAATACCATATAGTCTTACAATTTCTTTAAGGTAAATCTTTGCTAGTTTGTCCATTGTATCTGTCTGCTTGATGGGTAAAAAGTGCGCTGTTTTTGTATCAGACTATGATGGGTAACCCCGTACACAAATACATCTAAGAAAAACCAAGTACTATTAGAAATAAAAACATATAAAGGTTGTTCGAAATCCAGTGTTCCTCCTATATAATATGGATGCCCACATTATCATTATTGAAACCACAAAATATAACATCTTACAAAGATTAAAGAGTTGTTGGATACTCAATTTTGGTTTGACAACTTTAATATTAATGCCATATAAAATAACCAAATATTTATATGTATTAAGAGATGAGGTATAAACCACAGCTATAAGAATTTAAGTAAAGACTTTAAATGTTATTAATTTATTATTATTATTATTGTTGTTGTTGTTGTTGTTGTTGTTATTGTTATTGTCGTTGCTGTTACTATAACTGTTGTTTGGTTTGTTGATAATTTTGCGCGTTGCTTATGATAACACTTTTGATGGTTGATGTTGACTTGGTGGTGCATGAGCCTTATTTTTGGCTATGGAACCCACTTTGTAGTTGTGTTCTTGTAAAATGTGGTCTTTTTGTTGTGTAATATTTATTGATTATGTTATTTGCCTTGTGTGGTAGGGTGAAGATGGTGTGTGTCTCTTATACTTCATCTTTTTCATATGAATTACTAATAAAAATTTGTCTTATATATATATATATATATTTATATATATGCACACATTTATAACAAATTTATCAAAGTAAATCACTTGTCTAAATATGTGTGCTCAAAAAATCATTCCATGTCTTATTTTGTAATGATCATTAAGAGTTTAGAGTTTAATATTATTATTCTTCTAAATAGTATATATATAATAAGAGAAATACTATTTAGATTCATTGATGTGACATTCAAAAAAATTATCCAAAAAAATTTGGACATCATTTCATTAATGTTTGTTTATTTATATAAAAATAATATAAATATTATTTTTTAAGTTTGTATTGAAATGATGCCAAAATCTCATTAGATGATTTTTCTGGATACATCAGCTAGTCTAAATAGCACTTATATAATAATAATTATAAATGGAGTCAAACATATTGTACATAGCCTTGATTGATCCAACACCAATTCCCAAAGTCTTATCACCATTTGATTAACATATGTTTAAGATATACGACTACAATAGAGTATGGACCTAACAACCGTAGGGGATCCTTGTATTTAAAATATTAATATTTGCATTGAACTTACTTTATAATTTAATATTTACTATTTATTATATCTTATATTAATTTAAAAAATATTATTTTGCTCTCAAATATCTCTTAAGAAAAATAATGACTAAAATTTTATATTTAAAATATGTATTTTTATGAGTTTTCATATGAGCTAAAATAGATTAAATAATAATTTTGCTGAATAAAAAATTTTTATATTTTTTGGGAAATATTTGAGAACAAAATCCTATTAATTAACAACACTAACAAGAATTATTTAAATAATAATAATAATAATAATAATAATTTGCAAACTTAGGCCGGCACCAAAGGATTAATTACAATAATTATTACCCCATTTCTTTTCCTTAAGATTAGGCTTAGAGTTTATTTATTAATTGTTTGCATAATATATATTGACATCTAAAAAAATTTATCTAATAAGATTTGAATATCATTTTAATACAAATTTTAAAAATAATATTTATATTATTTATTTTAATATAAATAAATAAATATCAATAAGATAATATTCAAATCTTATTAGATAAAATTTTTTAAATACCACTTATATATATAATTAAAATATCATTTATATTTTATTATTATGTATATGATTATTTAAATATATCAAAATTTATGCGTACTTTAAGAAATATTAAGGTTTGAGTGCTTAGAAAGGAATAATAAATCATGATTATTTATCTGTAAGGAAAGCTCAAATGATTGATAAAAAATACTGCATATATATGAGTATTGCTACACTTACATACTAGTATACACTAAAATATATAGATGATGTGTCAATTCAATGTGTAATAAGATCTATATTCAAAAATTATAAAAAAAAAAATTTCTAATTGTTTCTGTATAATTTTGATGTACATTCTTACGTAATCATAGTATTTTCCATAATATTTAGATAAAAAATGTTATAATATTCAGCATTAATAAAAAATTTTATTCTTTTATTTTTATATATAATCACTATAAAAAAAATATATTCTATCAATAATTTATTTATACATTGAATTGAGATATCATTTATATATTTTTGTATATATTAAGAGCAAATAAATATTAATAAAATAATAGTTAAAATTGTGAGAGCTTTTAGAGTTTTTGGGAGGCACATGGAATGGTCTTTTCCTGCGATTAGTTGGGGGAGCAGAGCTCCATTGTTTGGTTAGAGCTTTAAATTAAGAAAAAAATATTATTATTCTTGATTTTTTATGAGACATGTCTGAATTATATTTAAATTTGTATTTTTTTTAGGATAAGAAAAAATTAATTATTATATTTTTAAAGAATTATATGAGAATTATTTTAAAATTAAAAATATTAATTATAATTACTATCAATACAAAATTATCTTTTTTTTTTTTATATATATTAGTATAAGTAAAAAGTAAATTGAATCAATCATATATTTATATATATATAATTATTATATCATTTTTATTTTAATATATGAACGATCGTAAAATTATTTTAAAATCATTTAGTAGCCGTTAATCTTTTTTTTACTCTACTAAACACTTTCCAGCTCATTGGATTCCGTTGCCTTGCAAAAGTCTGTGGGCAAATTGTCTATTCTTTTCTCCTATTTTACACTTATTGAATATATATATATATATATATATATATATATATATATAATTAGTTTAACTAAGAGAGAAGATTATATTAACAAAATTGTGATATCAAAGTTAAGTACTTAGAAAATGTTGATGAACAGAGAGAAAAATGCCTAAATACTAATGAAATAATATTCAGATCTTATTAGATGATTTTTTTGAGGTGTCACGTTAAAGAGTCAAATAGTATTTTTCTTCAATTTTTAAAATAATTTTCAAGTTAATTGTTATTTTCGGAAAACTTAATACATATTCTTAGAAACTTTTCATAAAATTTGGTATTTTGATTCATATTTTATTATAATAAATAATTAAGTTTATGTATTTAAGAGATTATTTTAAATAAAAACTTTAGCCAATATTAAAGCTTTTATATCTTTATATTATATTTATCATTCCACAATTATTTGTAAATTTTTATACTTTTTGGAGTTCATTTTAATGAGAAATGCAATTAAAATTAATTAATATTATAATAAAATAATATAAATACATCTTAATTAGTTCTTAGATTCATATGGATTCATTATTCACTATTTATATTCAATGTTGTCATCACCGACCATTCACCCTCAACATGCCAAATTACTAAAATGGCCTCAAATTAATCTCAATCATGTTATTAACTTCAATAAACTCTCAAGAAATCATCATTAACCATTGATTTGGATTAATTAGAATTATTTTGCTAAAAACTAAATAATGAAATATTAGAATTGCTTGCAAAATATAAATTCAATCTAAAAAAAAATTCCTCTCTCCTCCTTCCTTCCTTCCCGATCATGCCATTCCTTGTCGTCCGCCACTTCTGAACGGCACCCGGCTTCGTCTGCTTGGGGCCCGCACCGGCCAATGCACCCCCCTTCATCTTTCTCTATAAAACCCCCATTATCCCCTCTTAAAACCCTAAAAAAATCTCCATCTCTCTACACCTGCAACCTTCCTCTTCCCTCCTCGCCGCCACCACCTCCAACCCAGCCTTCGTCGTCGCCTCTGCCTGCCTCTGACGCCTGTAAACACTCTCCCCGAGTACGTGAAAGAGAGAAAGAGAGTTAGGGAAATATTAATTTTATTTTTTTATTTTATGAGATTTTCTTGTTTAAAATTATGTTTTAATTTTTATAAGAACAATATTAACAAATATTATAATTATAATCAAAATTATTATATGATAATTATCCTCATAATAATCTTAATGATTATTATTCTTATTAGTTATTAATGTTTAATAATAATAATAATAATATTATTATTATTCTTAATATTATTCATTATTATTCTTAATAATATTATAAATATTATTTTGTTATATTCAATTAATTATTTCATTTATTTAATTATTATATGTCATTTTTATATTTTTTATCTTATTATTATTATTATTATTATGAAGTATCAATAATATTATGTCATTAAGTCTTTATATTTATATATTATTATTGCTATTATGATTATTATGTTTATGATTATTATTATTATTATTTTTATTAGCCGTATAATAATAATAATAATAATATATGATTGTTATTATTACTAATATTATTAAATATTAATGTTATTATTATCAATATCATTAATACATATTGACCTTAATATTAATAATATTAAGTCAATATTAATTATTTTCTTTTTATTTTCCTATAAAAAATATGAGAATAAGAAAATGAGATAAAGAGAAAATATAATTATTTCACATTATACCATAATATGATAATCATTATTATTATTCTTATAATTAATGTTATTATTATCTTACTTTAATAAATTATTAGTATGAAAAGTATTATTATTAAATAAGTATTTTTACATCTTGACTTTTAATCCAATCAAAAGTATTCAAATACCAATGAACATCTTACATTATAATATAACTTGATGGCATGAAACAAATTATAAAATCATGAGTATTTGACATTAATCGATAATCAAATCAAGAAAAGGTATCTGATATATTCATTTACTCTTATTTTTGCATACTTTTACGCTCAGCTACGCACAATTTTGAGAAATCTGTTTTATGTCACACAAAATGATATTTGAAGAGTTTGGATAACTGAGTAGCTTGAGTTCACTGTTGGTCTATTTTTAGTCTGATCAGACAATTGTTAAGATGAGACTATCCAATATCGTGAGATATAAAAAGCCTATATTGATAAGCCTTTGAGGGGGCAGATATAGAGGGGAGATGGAATTATTATATAACATCAAATCTGAACCCCCATTTTTCCTGATTTTATATTTGACTAACAAAATCAATTTTTTCTTCAGATATTAAATATGAAAATTCTAAATTCATTTTTTGAAATAATGAATGTTTTTATGTTAAAGTTTCAAAGCAATTGAAATAAGATTTGCATGAATAAATTATAAAGCTCTTTATTTTATGTCAACTGATTATTTTGTTTATTATTTAACAATTGTAAATTTGCTATCCATCAATACTTAATTTGACAACTAATTAATATTCAGATACCCGTACTTTTCAAACGTGCCCAGATCAAGAACTAGTTGAGATCCTGGATTGAAGGCTTTTAGAGCTAGAAGATAATGATGCTTCTTCTTTCAATCTTTATATTTCTGGTGCTAGCATTTTTAATTTCAACTTTTTATCTTAAAAGTCCTAATTTATTAAATAAATGTAACTGAATTTTTCTTTAATAATGAATACTATGAATTGATGAATGCTACCTTCTTTCATGTATGGCTCTTGAAAGTACGATGTGATATCTAATTTAAATATCAAATAGGGTTCTGCAGCTAAGGAACCCCTGATACTGAATTAGCTCATGCTAACTTGGTGTCGGGTCCCCACGCCCTTCCCCTAGGCTACCCTAACACTAGCACAGGATTTCCAACAAAAATCTTGCATCAGCCACGATGTGGCATGGCGTCGGCCTAGCTCTCCTCTCTCCTCAATTACTTCCTATAATTTCCCTCCCATTTCCTTTATTTCTCATCACCAAAACCCGAACCCTATTTCCTTTGACATCAATATTATTTTGATATCATATTTCATAGACTCTAAACTACACAAATCACAAGCCAACTCAAGCTCAATATCGAAGGAGATTAGCCAATTGACCTTGAACTAAATCATCCATAATAACTCAAATCAACCTTAATATTTAGGGGCTGCTTAGATTTTAGTAGTTTGAGTATTGGATTTTAGCAGTTTGAGTGTAAAGTAAAATTTTCTCAAGTTATTCAAAATTCTTGCTATTTGGCATGCAAAATTTCAGGTTTAAAGTGATTTACCAGGGTAAATACTTCACACCGGTACAAAAAGCTTGTTATTAGATTTCAGCCAATTTGGCTGAAATCCAGGTTTACACGGGAGCTCCTCACGCGAGCGGGATTCCTACCTCAGCGAATGAAAAGCGGCGCGCTCCTCTAAGGTGAAGGAATGTCACGTCTCTAACGCCTCGTCGACGTCTTTAACGCGACGCAAAGGAACTCTTCGTCCACGCCCCACTACGTTCACCTCCGACATTTTCGTCCATGCTTTCATCCACGAATTCGTTCAGAAATCCTTCGATTCAACAATCCACGTTTGAATTCGATCGAATCTCATTCGAAATCGAACGCAAACGTGAATCATTCTACTCGAACACCAATTGAAACGATTTAGTAATGAAATTGAATTTGAACCCTAAAAAATAAAAAAATAAAAAAAGAAGTGATTAAATATACATTTATATGTAAAGTCCACTAAAATTTCTCTTAATACTCAAAAAGTAAAAATAAAAATTCTTCACAAAAAATTAAGCTTAAATCCGGATTTATATGTAAAGTTCACTAAAATTTTATGTTTTAAAGACAAATTTTGTTTTTCTTTCTTGATAAGAAGAAGTGATTAAAAATAAAATAATATGATTATGCTTAACTATGAGTACTGCAAATCCCGATTGATTTCAACAAAATTTTTCATAAAATTTCAAAATTTAAAATATTAAAGAATATTACTTCAATTACACACAAATATACACAAAAATATTTAATATCATTATGCTTGGATATTAAGGAGGAGATTGTGCATGCAATGGTTACAAAAACAGAAATATTATTTAGATTTATTTGTGTAATATTAAAAAAATAAATCTAATAAAATTTATACATTATTTATTTATTTATATTAAAAGAATACAAATATTATTTTTAAAATGTTGAAATAATATCCAAATTTTATTGGAAGAATTTTTTAAGTGCCACATCAGCGGATCACATCTCTTTAAAAAATAATATTTGACGGCCCAAAATAATTGAGGATTAGGTTTTTTTAATTAAATTATGTATTTTTAATCAATCATGCTTGCAAAAATGCATTTAATTTTGTATGAGATAAAAAATATAACTTCTTATTTTTTTAAATTATTTTGAAGCTACATATCCATACTCAATGGTGGTATATAGCTCTAGTTTTAAAATAAAGTATCATTCATGAGTTTATGCTCTTGGAGATAATATTACCAAATCTCATCTAATAGAATAGAACAATAGTTCAAAAGGCTTCGACTAAAGACTCACATAGCCTCTGCTTCATAGCCTTCTACTCTTCGCCTCTGCTCTGAAAATCTATCGGCTCATATTTTTTCTGATGGCCTCATATAGCCTCAATTTATATGCTAATAATTACATTCAGGAGTATAAAGGTATCTCCGACTAGCATCTCAACTCACTGCTTTGACATTCTTTCCTAAGTAAAGTCAGGCAAGGCTACTATAGCTGTCCCTAGAATACGAGGCTAAAAAGGCTACCGTTTAAGTAGGGAAGAGTGTTTAGATAGCCCTAACGGGTAAGTTATAGGATTACCAATTTGATGAAGAAATTTAAGAAAATAATTGTCATTAAATCTTTATTTATCTAGAAAAGACTAATGAGAAAGTTCTTTTGATTTTAAAAAGTGGCACTTATTAATGTTATTAAAGATGTGTAATGAGCTAAAACATATGTTGGATTGCAAGGTGACAAGCATTCAAGAGAAGGTTTCTTGGTGCATTTTTTTATAAATTTATCTTAATTAATAAGACTAGAAATGAAGTTAAAGTAAAACTTGAATCGTAGAGAATCACTTTAAAATCTAATGAAGTTAAAGTAAAACTTGAAGGAGTCCATCGGGTCACGACAGGTTATATTTATGAATCCGCCATATTTATATGTTTTATTTGCTTATGTTTGCTTTTATATTTTTTTTAACATTTTGTGTTTTCATAATAGTTTATTTTGTGTGTTGGAGAATCCAAAAAGTCACTCAATAAAATGTAATGAGACTATATATATTATGTAAACTCTAATTTTAAAAAGTTGAATGATATTATAGAATTTTGACTTGTGAGTTTGCTCATTGTGAATAGCCAAGGAAATCTTCTTTGGTGTGCATAACATTCAAGAACCCAATGTGTGAATAGTATTAGAGTTATCTTTCTTTTCTTTATATTTGGAATCATAGTATTCTCTGCTAGTTTTCATTTCTATTTTGATTCGCTTAAATCTGCTTCCGTTTCGACCATCAAAAGTTCCTCCTACGAAACTTACGCGTACTCTGATGTCATCTCACTTCACCAAATCATACAAGACTTCCTACATATTTCTAACATTCATGACAACACCCTCATAAAATTACGTATCAATCGACATCATTTGATCCACCAAAAGCCATCATGAAATCTTCAAAATCATATGTACAATCATACCACCATAACCCCCATCATTTTTGATATCAAAGCCAGATTTTTTAGCTAAGATTATAAGAAATTTCATACTGAAAATATACATATTTTTTTCATAATTTTGTGGAATTTGTTTGACCATGTTTCGACCCCAAGAAGATCATTTTCCAGCCACCCATGACTGCCGCCACCACCTGCCGTCGCTGAACTGACGCGACCCGTGTTGCCACCGTTCATGAACTGTTAGCCTGACAGTTCCCAGCCTGTGAACCAGAACCGGCCCAGCCCATCTCAATTGGGCACCTACGTCCAGCCAGGCGCACACGCACACGCGAGTGCCCACTTGCGCGCACACATCAGCCTGTTGTGCCGTCGTCATTCAACAAGCCAACTTCTGACTATGCACAAATAAAACAAATTATTCATATAGGCCACTCACCTAGTGAGATTAATATTTACTGTTATTATTATATATCCAACTCCAAACTTTAATATTTTATACTAATGCATCTAAGGAAATTCAGTACACAAAATATTTGCTTTTTTTGTCCCCATCTTTAATATTTCTCATTAAAAGTACAAATGAAGCACATCAAAATGTTAGAAAACCAAAGAAAGCATATAGAGAAAATAACTGAGTTAAGAAAATTATAAAGAGAAGGTGATTGCATGTTCACTTTATGCATCTCTAAATGAACCCTAAAAATTCAATTAATAAGTTATACAACAATATATTTGCGGCATCTATAAGCCTCCACACTTAATATAATATTTGAATCATACGAGACAACCTCCTCTAAGTTTAAGTTTATCTTTAACTTTTTAGCACCCCTATCTTAAAGCATTTCAATTTCTCCCTTTAACCAACATATTCGCAGAACTTTGATCTTTGCAAGTTGCCGAGGCCAATAGCAATAAGAGCTTTGGCACAAGCATTGACAGAAGATGGCGCCTTCTAAAAGGCCCAAAGGATTTTGTAAGTTGGGATCTTTTGGGGTCTTCTGTTTGTTACACTTTTATCCTAGGAGCAGCTTGCTTCTCATTTCTCTACAGCCACCTCCAGTCATCGCTATAAGTTCATTGGTCAGATTGTAGCAGACTCTCTCTACTAAATATGAAGGAGCTGGAAAAAGAAAAGACATGGGCAGTCCTACTCTACCCTATTGTGTGCGCGGGCATGATACTTTTCACTTTGGTCAACGCTAGTCTATGCGATGGGGCGGACTCCTGTGGCTCCATGGCTCTCCCGGGGCCTTCTCCCACTACTAGATCTCCCCTATATTATTTTTGTACACAGCATGTGCGACTTAAATTACACTGCAGATTTTTGTTCTTTTTTGGTCTAGCAGAGTGACTTCTTTTGCTAAGATTGATGAGCTCCCCAATGAGATTTTTGGGCCTCCTAGCCGATGAAAATGTAGAGTTTGATCTCAATTGATTGTCTACTGTTAATTTTATTTTATTATATATACATAGGTCTAGGATGGCTTTCATTAAAGACCCAAAGGACACGACAAATAAATCATTCCTCGATGTTGAACTAAAGGCCGAACGATCAATCATTTTCTAATATGAGTTTAAGTTTTTTTGAAGGAGCAGTTATGGTGTAGACAAGATGAAGATTTAACTCATGCTTAGAGGAGGCATACAACCTTGCCATCAAGGAAGGGAGCAAACCAATGCATTCAATATCAGTTCAAATAGTTGAAGCTAGTGACCGAACAAATGGAGATGAAGGAGACTATGTCCATTCAGATCTTAAACAGTTGCAAACTCAGACACAAGCTCAGTTCAGTTACAAATGCAATTTCAATAGTGATTACTCGGGCAAATGCTGAACATGACTTAGCCAAGTACTAGGAAGATTCTATACTTAAAGAAGACAATCTGCAAAAAAAAATTATGATTCATAATTCTTCCCGGCAAGTTCCAAATACTTCCACTGATGGAAAAAAAAAAGTGTCAGCAATTACCCTTATGCATCTATTGTAAGAAGATGGCCAATGTGATTGAATACTCAAAAGTAGATTGAATGACTATCAACAATTTAGCCCTTTCCTTGATGGATACCGAATAGAAAAGATTCAAGTTGGGCCAATGACCCAGGAAGCTTAGAAGAGTTATTAATTATTAAAATCAAATAAAGTAGGAAATAATCATCACAATCTTTATAACAAGAAGTCAAAAGAGTTTGATTTTCAAGAACATGGTGCAAAAACTAAGTCCATATACACAATACCACACATCTAAGACCATACCCATTTGATTCGATGCTCAGAATTGTCGAGATGACTGAATCAACAATGTCAAATAAAGTGTGCTATCACAAAAAATTAATAATGGAGTAGAGTGTGATATTAGCTCGCTAATTACAAAAATATTCCCTGTTAAAGGAACAAGGTTTAGTCTTTATTGAGATGAACTTAATTTGCCACAGAGTTCACAATCGCCAACAAGATCCAGTGTATATTGCATGCTATAAGACGCACCTCCAATTGTTTATCCGTGAAGCCGAGAAGGAACCACTAAATCGAGAAGAAATTTGCTTGATTAGAAAATTAACATTGTCAACTAAGAAACATGATTATATTTGACAATGTTTAAAAAGATACATGCTGATTTTTTTCAAGAGCCAATGAGCTATAACCTCCATTAAGAGCAATGGACTATGACATCTAATTAATGCTTGAGCATCACATTATTGAAATCTTTATGTGCAAAACTTCAGTGTTGGAGAGTAAGGAGATAAATAAGTAGATAGTTAAATTAGTTGAATAAAAGAGAATTCAGTCGCGCAACTCACCTTATGGTTCCCCATAATGATGTTGCCTAAGAAGGCAGTGGATGGCATGTGTGAGATGATTCTAGAGTTTTAAACAATGTTCACTAGAGAGAATAGATGATTTAGTGGATAAGCTTAAGTCGGTAAAAATCTTTGTCAAGTTGAATCTTTAGTCAAGTTGACACTAAGTCAAAGTAGCTTATGCGTACAGTTGAAATAATGCAATTATAACATCACAAGATCTATATTAGTTAGTGTGTCATTCAGGCTTTGCAATGCCCTAAACAATATTATGTAGCTAATGAACAACATTCTTAGACCAATTTTAAATGATTTTGTCCATGTTTACCTAAATGACATTAGTTTATAGTCGGGTCAGACAGAGCACTTGGGCAATGTAGTCGATCTCATGAAGCAGCATCCAAATCTTCATCGACCCTCTACTTTTAGCAATCTTTAAGAACTTAAAAATGATTTTTCTAAACCCAACCTCCTGCATATCAATAACCTTATCATATTGATTCAAGGATCCAGACGTAGTGCATCAATGTTTGCAGCATTTTATTCCTCTTTAAGTGAAGAATAATGATGAAATTTATCATTCTAGTGCTAAAAATAATGATTATATGAAATAATTGCATCATTTTCTCCTTTTTTTCATTTCTTATCATGTACGT
Organism: Gastrodia elata; assembly: GCA_016760335.1. Taxonomy (NCBI): domain Eukaryota; kingdom Viridiplantae; phylum Streptophyta; class Magnoliopsida; order Asparagales; family Orchidaceae; genus Gastrodia; species Gastrodia elata. The sequence continues at coordinate 25,015,128 of CM028679.1, read as the reverse complement.
ATTCTGATTGACTTCTTTTGTATTTCCAGAGAGTCAGTTCACCACTATATTTGATTATGGGAAATCTCACACTATGAATGAAAAATTGTCCAGATCAAGCTCGACAAAAATGCAGAATAATGAAAAACTACTACATTGTTACAGAAGCATCAAATGCTAATATAGGTTGGGTGAATTCTAGAAGCAAAGCTACAACACCAAAAGGCGATAGAAAATAAGAGTTTGAGCTGATATTCGTCAATTAGACAACAAGTTTATACTTCAAGATGAAAATATGGTATTTAAAAATAGTGCATGTGCGTGGGTATATATATACACATATATTTCAATCTGAGAGATTTTGAGCTGCATCAATTTTAATATTTTATCATTTATACTTCTTTAAGTAGTTGCTTTATGCATCTTGTTATAAGGCCATGCATTCATTCACACATGTGTATCTTAATATTCATATGATGTAACACAATGAATGGTTATTTAGTTATTTGTAACTTCATTTGTTGAGCTTCACTTTGCAGGTGTATGATTGCAGAGATCGAAAAAAATAAACTGATTGACATGCATACAGTGAAGACATAAACCTACTTCTATTTATGGTGTCATCATACTATTGGCAGTGCAGAATGAAAATAGCTTGTGGGTCTCACAAGTATGGGCTTTCCATGATGATCTGTTAGATATCCAAGGGATACCATGTCTCACACAACCTCATTACTAACTTCTAGGTTATAAGCTAAATTGAGTCAATATTGCCAATCAGCTTGTATTTTCACCTCAGCTTGGATCAAATCGAGTGGATATGGTTTAAAGATGCCGCTCAATCAACACCTTCACCAAATCCTAAAAAAAAAGGTTCTTTTGACCTCATGAGTCAAGATAGCTATGAATTGTTCCTGCTGAATTGAATGTATATGGTGAAATTTTCCCGGCTTGCCAAGTCAGTCGAATGAAGAGGCTCTTTTCCTTTCATCATTGTCATCAAGGAAAGTAACATCTTGGCATTTTCAAGCTTATCCACTTCACTTGCTCTTTTAAGGACTACGGTTGTATTCCTCCTAGCAAACTTCAAGAGATAAAAGTCAAAATAAAATTTCAAGCAGTTTGCTCCTTATGCTCAGCTACATTGCAACGATTACATAACAACCCCTTCGAGATGCTCTGTGTAACTTTGCTCTCTATCTCAATGGGCCAAGTAACTTGTATATGAGTCAATAATATCTCATCCGACTAACTAATAATCATTTTGATTTTCATTGCTTCCACGGCCTCAAGGGCTTCTTCCCATTATTGCTTTCTGTATCTTCTCTGAGGGTTTATCTTTCCAGTGCTTGTGCTGGTTCTTCTTCTCAATAGTTAAGGCAAAAGCACTCATATGATTGAACTCCTTACAAGGAAATAGTGTGAACTTTGTAGAGATGTGGGAATATACTCCTGTCGTGTACTAAGTATATTTTCATTACAAACTAATAACTCCATTTTGAAGCAATGCCATCTAAATGGTATAGTATATTCAGGTTACAACTAATCTCTTCTTTTCCTTAATCTACCAATTTTTTTAGTTCTCATCTTCATGCCCCATTAGATAAAATTTTTCTTAAAAGAGTTTCTTAAATTTTTCCAAGCTGAACTTTTCTTAGTAGGCTTTGATCCAGGTTCTCCAAGTAAGAGCACACTCGCTCAATTTTACCTCCCAATTGTTATAATCATGCTACTTGAAAAAACTCTTTATCTGTTCTTCCCAAGACGCCACTCTCCCAGCATAAATCAATTGTTTGATTTTTGCCTCGATTCAAGGGAGACGTCTCCTTTTCAATCTTTCCTCAGATGCAACTTCCTCCTTTCACTGGATTCATCTACCTTGACTTGGGTCGCTCTAATCTCCGAACATCATTTTCACCAAATTCTCCATGTGATCTCCCTTCTGTTTTCTCATAGCTGTTGTTACTACTTCAGCGATGCTCTTTGGGCACTAGTTGATGCCAATAAGATACCACGCCTCTCCAGCTTGAAGCTTCTTCAGATGAAATCTGCTCCTCCTTAAACATGATATTCTTGATGAGTCAATATCATTAAAGACACGGTCTCCTCTGGTTCGATACAAAACCTTGAACTCTTATACTGAAATAATTACTTGAACTGATCACAAAACCAATCAAGCTTGAGGCTCTTTAATTGTAGAGCCTTAATCAAATTTGAACCACATGACCAAATAGTAACGTGTGTGTTTGTAGAGTGAAACAAAAAGCTACGTAGCACTTAAAGAGCAAGAGAGAGTAATGGAGAGGTAAGAAGAAATAGAGAAAAAATTTGAGACGATGGCGTTACACCTGGATGAAATCAACAACATATAATGTTTACATTGGGAGGGGAGGACTAATTATACTTGAGTCATAGAAATAAGACAAACAAAAAAGATAAAACTAATTAAGAACTAGATGATAATTAATTGTCTGCGCAATGACATTTAATGCATAATATTTCTTCCAACAGTTAACTAACATCTTTTGACTGAGCAACTCTAATTAGCTCACTTAGCATCCTGCAACAAATTTGACAGTCTTTACTGTCTTTTCGCAAAATACTATTCTCAGTCAAAAAATATTTACGCTCAGAATGCCTTCTCAATTGATTCAACCAAAAAAACCCTCTCAATTGATTCAATCAATCAAAAAACCCCGATAGGGCTTCTTGTTAAGTTTTTCCTTATATCTATAGAACTTTATTACTGCTTTAATTAATCAAGTTAATACTCCATCGAGAAAGTCATCCAAGTTAACAATAGTCAAGTAACTCAACTTGTGACAGACTACACCAGTCTGACCAATAATACTTAAACTCAACAAATTATCTAAGTCAGAATTTTTTATCCAAGATACTAACAGTTGGGGATGAGCTCCGAATTTATCAAGTAGGATAATGATAGTCGACAACTGGATGCCTGGGAAGCATCTAGTTAACAACTTGCCAATTGAGAAGCAATTTATCAATAACAGCAACAAGGAAAATGGTTAGAGGAGCAATATTTATTAGTTGGGTAAGTCCAAGTGCACTTAATAATCATAAGAAAATTATGATTTTTAGTTGGAGTACCTAAAACTTCTCCCAGGACAGTTATAATAACAACTATCAGAACACGCGTAGCATTCATTCATCTCATCTGCCAACTAGAATCACTTAGATGGCTATAACTAGCAAGACATGTTGTATTCACTCAACTCTCCTGCCAACTAGAGTTGGCCAGGTGGGGGTATTACTGTGGTTGACATTGAATAAAAGATTGTTTAATTGGCCACAAGTTGTTTAGGTTAGTTAGATGAATGTTTTACTATTTTATTCTATATGACTTATATTATAGTTAAATCCTATTATTTAAAAAATTGACCATTTTACCCAGTTATTTGAAATAATCAACCAATTTTTTAAAGGAAAATCATTTCAATATAAGTATTAGATCTGCTACAATGTGATCAACATCTTCATCAGCAACTACCTCTGGCTAACACTAATCACACGTCATCAATCTTCAGTATTCACCTGAATAATGAAGCTGGGCGACCTATAAAATTATTAATGTATTGGTAGATGTTAGGGTGAATCCATAAGTTCGTACTCTTCCTATTCTCCATTGATTATTGAAAGTTTTCTCTTCTCTCCCTATATACATAGATGAATCTCACTGAACCACATAAATCATTGTGTTTTATGTTGTGCTTGTGTGAATTTATGTTTGCGATTGTACTCTTTGGCGATGATGATCTCAACAAAGGGTACCAGGGCTGGTTGTTGTTGTTACAAGATTCGGTAGAGATTCAAGTATCTGTGTCATTGCGAAAGGAGGAGAAACTTCATCAACTTTTACAACGGTAGAAAGATCCGTGCATCAAATTGAGATTCACTCGGCAAAAATCAATATCATTAAATTTGAAGGTGAGAACAACTTTGTGATGTGGATGTGTGAGGTGATAGATGCACTATGTGCCCTAAATCTCAAAGGCATTCTTGACGATGATGGAAAACCAAAAGATATGTTAGAGAAAGATTAGGCTACGATGAACAAGAGCTCAAGAAGATTAACTCATAACTATTCTCACCCAGAACATCAAATATGCCATGAGGACGAAGACGTCAGCGGTGAAGTTATGGTAAACAATGGAGAAAAAGAACCTGACGAGACTGTGAAGAATTAACTCCACATGAAGAAAAGGGTGTACATACTAAAAGATATTTTCATTGACAAGCACTTTAAAAATTCATTAAGTTGTTAGTGTATCTTATTAAATCTGGATGAAGACATGACAGATGAAACCAATGCGCTCCTGCAATTGAACTCACTCTTAAATGAGTACGAGAAATTCACTATGATGCTCATCCATGGGAAGGAGGCCTTGAAGTACGAAAAGGCAACAATAACACTATTGAATCATAAATTCTAATGAAAGGATGAGGAGTACACTAAGACAGAGATGATCGAAGCACTACCCTCCAACGTGAAAAGATAGATTGGAAAAAGAAGAATAGCAGCAATGATGGCAACTAGAAGGGAGATAAATCTAAAGGTTGAAGTATTAGGCACAATTACTGCACTTTCTGTTTGGAGACTGTTCATTGAAAGAAGAATTGTCCCATGTTAAGAAATAAGAAGATAGTGAAGCCATCAAATGCAAAGGTACGTGTTACATAAGAATGACATACAAAAGATTGATTGGAAAAGAAGAATAGCAACAATGATGGCAACTAGAAGGGATATAAATCTAAAGGTCAAAGTATTAGCCACAATTACTGCACTTTCTGTTTGGAGACTGTTCATTGAAAGAAGAATTGTCCCATGTTAAGAAATAAGAAGATAGTGAAGCCATCAAATGCAAAGGTACATGTTACATAAGAATGATTTGATACAAAAGACTTGGATGTGTCATTCCCGATGGTGCCCCAATATGTATATACGGATGACATGTATTGGATCATGTCATCCAATGCAAAAGGCTCATGTTACGAAGGAATAACTTGATGCAAAAGACTCATATATGCCACTCTCGAAGGTGCCCTAATATTTATATACAATGACAAGTGTTGGATCGTGGACATCGGCGCAACCTATCATTTCTAACAACGACAAGATTTGTTGTAGACATATAGTACACTTGAAGGCGGTGCAGTGTAAAATCCAAGATTTATGGAGACAATTAAATTTTTATTTATCACTTATTTTAATTTGAGTAAATCACCAATTATTTTTGCAAAAATCAAATACTAGGATCTTAAGATTAATTCTAAAAAATTTTGATAAATTTTTTATAATTTTTCTAAAAATCACATGTAGTACAATGGGCAAAGATCAAGACTATTGTATTGTTAGGATAAATATCATTTTGGTGCACATGCATGATGGGGCAATTATAAAGTTAGAGGAAGTGTGACACATACCATACATCTACAAGAACTTACTAACAGTAGGGTTTTTGGAGGCTAAAGGTTACAGGGTGGTTATTGAGACAAGGGTCTTAAAGACCAGTCAAGGAGCGATGACATACATGAGAGAAGTTCATCGTCACAATCTGTACTATGGGGAGCTACAGTGACATATGGAGCTACAGTGACATATGGAGCTACAGTTGCAAACACACTATATAACACATGAGGCTTGTACATGTTAAAAAGCCTTCATTACAAGCATTGAAGACACAGTGGCTGTTCAAAGAAGCAGATACATGCAAGTTCATGTTTTATGAGCATTATGTATTAGCAAAAAGATATGTATATCCTTTGGTACTATCATCTACAATGCCAAAGGCATATTTGATTATATCACAGATGTATGGATTCCGTCGATTATAGCATCATTGAGTGGACAATGTTTTTTTTTATTGACAATTAATTCAAATGTCTGGATGTATATAATATAAAGTGAAGATATGAGGTACTAGAAAAGTTTGTGATATAGAAGTGGATAGAGAGAATTATATTGGCAAAACAATAAATAAAATTAGATCAGATAATGGGCGAGCACACTTCAAATGTGTTCTTACAAGAGTGCTAGAAAACTGGGATAGAACACCACTTCCCATTGAGAGACATCAAAATGGGGTGGCGAAGCGAATAAACTGAACTTTGTTGGAGAGGCTGGTGTATTCCATCAAATATTGAAATTGAGGGTCTTTTGGAAGAGGCCCTAGACTAGATTTTTCACAGTCAGCTGTGGAGATGTGCTCTAGTAAACCTACTTGTGGATTGCTTATTACCATGTTAAATATGATAGATCAAAATTAATGGCCAAAAAGCCCATTTTTATTACGTACATATGTAAATAAACATTTTAAGTTATTTGATTGAGTGATAGAAAATTTGTATTGAGCAAGGATATGACCTTTGATGAAGAATGTTTAACGAGAACAGGGAGCGAGAGCTCAAAGCAAGTGAAAAATCCTACAGGGGCCAAAGACAACTTGCAAAAATTGAAGTTTGATGCAACTCCATTTGCTCCACAAGTATCATCCTCCTCAGAGTCTGTATCTGAGCAGACAATTTCAGAAGATGATCAAGGAAATTTGAGGAAATAATGTTAGATGAGACTAGGGCAGACGTTTATTGCAATTGGTATAACTAAAAGAGAATATCCCAAAGCTAATGGCTAAGAGACTATAATAACTTTGCATTTTTAGCTACTGAGGCCATATCATGGATGCCCTGTGAGCCCTAAAAGTAAGCATTGAAAGAAAACTATAGATGAAGAAAAAGAATCTCTTCAAAGAATGAAACATAAGGACAGGTGAAGCTACCTCAAGACAAGAAAGCTATTAGGTGCAAATAGATTTATGCCAGGAATGAGGAGGGATCTAATTGAGTTGGAGATGAGCATTATAAGGCAAGACTAGCAGATAAAGGCTGTGTCAAGAGAGGGGATAGACTACAATGAAGATTTTTGCCCCGGCACTTGTAGTGCAAGTTGATCCGATCTTAAAAAATCTTGATATCAATACAACATTCATACATGTAGAATTAAATAAAGAGATTAATATGCAACAACCTTCTCTATACTATGCCAAAAATAAAAGGGATTTGGTGTGCAAACTGGACAAGCACCTTTATAACTTGAAGCAGACAACATGTCAATAGTACAACAAATTTGATCAATTTATGCAGGGACATAAATACAAGAGAGATAAAAATACAATATGATCATTGTATCTATTTCAATATATTGAGCAATAGTAAGTTCATCTATTTTATTATATATGTGAGCGATATGTTGATAACATCTAGTAGTGGTAGATGAGGTGAACAAGTTGTTATTACACTTTAAAATGAAAGAACTATGTAAAGCTTGCATAATATTGAGTATGAAGATTAAAAAAGATAAGGTAGATGAGAAGATTTGCCCAGCATATAAGAATTATTTGCAGAAAGTGCTGAACATTTTGGAGTTGATGATTCAACCAAATGAGTGAGCTTGTCATTAAGAATGCAATTTTTAAAAGGTTATAGACCAACTAAAGGCAAAATGGAGCTAAATATGGCCAGAACAAGCTTCGTGACAAAACTAATTTTTTTTTGTTTTTTCGGGTGTTTTGCCCAAAGGACATGCGTTTGAAAGCACCCAAGCGTTCGACAACTAATTTTTCCCATTTAGTCGAGAAGCCGATGATAAGAGAACTATTTTTTGAGTTTTTATTGTTGGTGGTTTTTAAAGTGAACCCTTAAATTTATGTCTACGTTTATGTTTGTATTCTTCGAAACATCTCAACATGACCAACCCTCTTGAGTTGTTAGCCAATTCGATGAATCACTCGACCCAAGCTATTGGAGATCAAGTGATTCCTTCTCAGTTGTATTGTTGTTTGTTTTTCTTTTCTCAATATTTGAATAACTCCAATTTTGAGAAGGCAGCGTTTTTAAATGCCATCCTGTGTCAAGTTTACTCTCCATATAGCCAATCCAACAATCAATATTCTCAACATAAGGGGGCTCCATCATAAATTGTAAATTAATCTTTAGTTCTGCTCTAAAATAACAATGTCTCCTTAGTTCTCCTTCTTCATCCATGACAACAAAGAAGTTCACTTATGTTGCACTTAACATCCCTTTCCTCAATAGTTTAAAATCTTCAATACCAAGTTTTAGAAAAAAAACATTGTTGGCATTTGCATCTGAATTACCTCGAGTTATGGTTGCCAAAAGCTTGGCAAGTAGAGATGTATGTCTACACTACAAGTTTTGTGTTTCTTCAGTGCGAAAAAAACATCTCCACCTCTATCCTTAATTATGTAATCGATCAACAGTAAAAAATTCTTTATTTCAAGTTCTATAGCTGATTTTAATCAGCATACCAAGAGCTTCTCCTCCACCTAGCATAGCCCACACTGATACAAAAACTTGATCCGTTAATGTTGCATGAGAATCGATCCTTAACTGCTGATCAACTTGAGACTAAATTTAGAAGTTTAAAGCAAAGAAAGCTTAATGCAAAGCGATTGGAACAATAATCAAACTATTAGCTGCAAATGATAACTTATAATCATAAGAAAAGCAATCCCTTCCTGCATATACTTAGGAATTTATAAAAATATAACGCAAAAATAAATATGTAAAAAACCAACAAATACTAAAACCCATGAATCTGAATACCCTAATAAGCTTGTTCTATCAATTATAAGATAGCATCCACAAAGCGTTCAGTTTACAATGTTGTATAAATTATATATTAAAATTTAAATATATTTAAACAATTTTAAATCATACATTAGCTCTAGATATAGCAAATATTCTATATAATATGCAACACATAAGATGACAGCAAAGAAAGAGCAAAACCTAACCATGAAAAACAGCCGGATGGAAATAAAAAGAAGCATTTGTAGCCATCATCGTGTAATGAGAGATCGGAAACTTCAGATCCACATCACACACGGCTATAACCGACGGAGGCCGGGCCAACGTTAGAATTCCCTCCGGAAAGGAACGACAAAAATCCTGTCGCCTCCGCACCTCCCGATTCCCGATCATCGAGGAACAGATCCTCCGGAATACGGAACGCTCCGTGAGCGGCTACGATCGCGAAGCCGACCATAAAAGCCGATATTATGAGAGATCCTACCGAGGTGAGGAAGATGACGAAGAGGGTTATGCCAGTGAGGCCGATCAGAGTTTCGCGTTCAGAGAAGGCACGGCCGAAGAGGAACAGAGGGGAATCGGAGGGGCGGAAGAGGTAGAGGAAGCACCACGATGAGAGCAGAGCCAGGAGGACCACGAGGGAGGCGGGATGGGTGATGAGGGAGAGGGCGAGGACGGCGGCGATTAGGGCGAAGTAGTTAATGCGGAAGTACGCAAAGTTCTTCCGAATGCGGGAGGTTGCATCGGAGAGGGAATCCGGGCGGGAAACGGAGGAGATATCGAAGAGCTCCGGCCAAGGGCGACGATCAGAGAGGGAACGGCGGACGGATTCTTGGAGGCCGGAGAGGAAGGAGCGAAAGGCCCCATCAGAGGATGAAGGGACGACGGCGGCGGGTTGGGAATTAGAGATCGGGAGAATCGCCGGTGATGCTGAAGAAGTCATGACAGCGAGGGAGAGTGAACGGGGAGAGAACAGATTTTGAAGCTTCTGATTTACGGCGGTGTACACCACTTTATATAGAATCATAATATTCAAAGCCGTGTTTTAGAAACTAATTAATAAAATAAAATATATACATTTTTTTTATTATTGTTTCAATTCAATTTTTTTTGAAATAATATGTAAGAAAAATAAATATAATTTTTTTTTTATTTGTGGTAAATATAAATATGTGTAAGATGATTTAAATGTATCAATAAATTTGGGTGAATTTAAATTACCAATATTTGATACACATAAAATGAGGGAAAACATTCACTAGTATTAAATTTTGTGTTAAATTTTGTGTTAATATGTATAAAAAAGAGTAAATAAGGTTACACAATACTCAAATATCACTTTATGTCAAATAAATAAATATTAAATTTCATATAAAATTAACAAATAGTAATAAATTAAACTAATTATATTGTAATATGATTTTATTATTATAAGCACATTATTTTAACTTAAAAATTTCAAATTATCACATGCCATACAATACTTTAATAATATTTTTTCTTAATAAAGTAACAAGTAAATGATGTTTTTGAGTAAATTATGGGTAAGATTATCTTGAAAGAAAAATATTTTGATTTTTTTAAAAAATTTTATTTGAACCAATCAATTGGATTGTTTTGAAATTTTTTTTTTAATTTTATTTGATCATTTGTTCGAATGAATGATTCTCAAGAATTGTTTGTTTGATTGAGAAGATGGACGAACATAATCGTTTGTTTGCTGAAATCATCTGTTCGCTCACTCAGCTGCTCTGTGTATTCCCAAAATAAGTCAGATTATTATGTAATTCCTTTACTCTTTGCCTTGTATATTAACACGAAATCGAATAACATTATTAAAGTTTTTCATCTGTTTTATATGTTAACCGTCGATAATTTCAATACTCTGAAATTTTTTTACTTTACATAACTTTTATCTCATACCAAACAAACACTAAGAGAGTTGCTCTAATACTTGTATTGATAATATCATTAAATATTTTAAATTAATGATTAACTCATAATAATTAAGATCTATTAGTCAAAAAAAGAGATTATTAAACTATAAAAAATAAGTTAAAAATATAATAAGAATTAGGTGATAATCATATGTATAAGCACATGACAAAAGCAATAAATTATTTTAAGCTTATATGTAAAAATAAAAGTGAAAAAAAATTATATAGGTAATGAATATTTTTTCTTAACTATATATATTTTTTAAATTAACAAATTATATATATATATATATATATATATATATATATATATTATTAATATTTTATTAAGCAGTATAGCTAGCTGTTCACAGATCAGTACAGCACATAGCCCGGCCTTCCCATTTCACCCTCATTCCTTCTTATTCTCGACTACGCTCTCTTCCACTCGAGTCTACCATGTCCGCTGGCAAGACAATGCATGCCGTTCAATACAGGGGTTACGGGGGCGGCGCTGAAACACTCAAGGTATAAAAAATCTTTTTTCGAAGTACCCTTCTTCTCTGTTTTATCAATTCCTTCTTCTTCCTGGTTCGATTGCGGTTGGACTATGGATTCTTAGCCCGAATCGTTAACCTGATAAATTTACTTTTTCTTAAATTTAATGTAACTTTTTTTGCACGTATATGAGCATTCTTTGGTTCTTAAAACGAAGCAACATTCTTGGTGATTTGCCCTTATTTTAGCAAAAGAAAACATTTTTCTGTAGCGGGTAAAATTTTATGATTGTATAGTTGATGGGCTAACGATTGGAGTTTAAAGGAGGCTAGATTCATTAATAATTCTGAAATTGTTACACATGCGTGGCTCAAATTTGATATGACCCTTGTATTTGACATATGTGTGTTTCACATGCATCACACTGGGGCGTCCCCTGATGGAAGTCCACCTGAGGATGTTTTGGTACTCTCTAAAGGCCTGACCTCCATTGACCAATTATCTAGTGATTGAGGCCTTATTTTGTGCTTAGTTATGTTATTAGTAGCATTATGATTATATGTTGCATAGTTTTAAGTAGCATATGTGTGTTAAAATTTGTGATTTGTATGTGTGTTGTATTTGTAATTATGTAAGCATGAAAATGGTGGGATGTGCTTATTTTATGGGTGCCCATTAAGAGTTCACACATAAAATATATGTTTTGAAGAAAACCTGAGTTTCTCTCAGAGTGCCTGTGGATTGGCTTGAAGATTCTCTTCTCTGTTTCATTCGGTGAAATATTGGTAATCGTGTTTGGTGGAAATAAGTATTATCTTCTAGTTTTTGCTTTCTTTTCCATGTTCTGTTCATCTCCGCCACATATTCATTTGTCTTTGTTGTCATCTTTCCTACTACCATCTATAAATGCTACCACATTGTCTATCTCATAATGAAGCTTCTTCTTTTCTCATAGTAATTCACATATTTTAAGTTTTCATGAAAAATATTGTGTTCTTTTTTATGCATGTTGGGTCATCATGTTTGGTGGAAATAGGCATAATATTTTAGTTCTTGCTTTATTTTTCTTGTTCTTTTCATCCCCACCACAGTTCATAATATTCTAGTTCTTGCTTTATTTTTCATGTTCTTTTCATCCCCACCACATGTTGCTTTATTGTCATATATAAATGCCAGCACATTGTTATCTCATAACGAAGCTTCTTCTTTTCTCATAGTATTTCACATATTTAGTGTTCTCATAAACAAAATTGTAATCTTTTCTTATGCATGTTTCTCTATACTTTCTCTTTGTAGTGTGTTTTGGTGGTGTGTTCGATGGTCTTTAAGGTTTGGTCTTAGCGAGTTAATAGAAATTTTGATTGTGACTAGCCTTTTCCTTCACTTGCTTTATTACTTGTTACCTCAACATCTTAAAAAGCATCTATGTTTGCTGATTACTTTGTTGAGAATAGGAGTAGGATAGAGGGTAAAATAGATTGCTAATTTCTTTGTTGGGGTAAGCTTGATGAAATGGGCACAATCATGACTAACTTTGTCATCACCTTTGCTCTCTCAAGTTATAATGCCAATTCGACTAGCCTTTATATATTACATTCAATATATTGTTTCAACATATCATGCTTGATAAAATCTACTGTTGAGGACGGATGTTAATCCCTTGAAGCAAGTTGAAGAAATTGCAAGAATACTACCTCAAAATAATTAATGCAGTTCAAGAATATGCCTTTCAAGTAAACAATCAATAGAAAGAATATGGGATCAAAGTAATTAAGCCTATTGAGAAATATGCCTTGTTTTTAGATTCTCATTGAACTCTTAAAATTGTTGCAACCATTGCTAAAGAATAACATGAAGACATCATTTGTTACTCTTGGGACAACACTGATGTCACATAGTCAGAGATGCGTAGATGTTGGGCATTAATTCTTATGATACTTGATGTCATCTAGATGTGGATATGTTTACCAAATTATCAAGCAAAAGGAGTAGGAAGGAATGCATGGTGGATCAATATAAGTAAATGCAAAGAAGCTTTTTTATGCTTCTCTTATAAACAATCTTTGGAATCTAAAAAGGATTTTAATAGAATCCATAATCCTAAGACATAAATATTGAGGACCATGAAATTAAGAAGAGAGAGATTTAAATACTTTGGTTCTATTGCTTAAAAAATGGTGAAATAGAGAACAATATCATTAAGATTCAAGCTGGTTGGATGAGATGGAATGCTGCTGAGTGTTGTGCTATCGAAATTTCTCTCAAAGAAACATTTTATAGAGCAGCTGCATGTCCAACTATGTTGTATGGGTTGAATGTTGGCCAACAAAGAAAAACTTACTGAAAAAATAAGCTTTGCAAAGAAAAAAATCCTAAGTTTGATGAGTGAGCATTATTAGAGTGGCTCCAATAATAGTTTAATTCATTTGATAGATCAACGCAAAAGCAATATAAATTTTCTTAAAATTATAAAAAAGAAGGCATTAATATTGTGTTCATCATTTTTTTTGTAATGTGCTAAAAAACAAAATGAATGATCAAAAGATTATTATTTAATAATTTAAATGAAAGTTACATAAGAAAATAAATTTTCCTGCAAAGCCTCCGCACTTTGCACAGTTTAATTCTTTATTTATCTATTGTTAAGTGAGAGTCGACATTAAAATACTCCAAAAATCATTAGACAATATAATATAAATTCAAAAAGCATTTTAGGTAGTTATGATATACCTTAGCATACTATAAAATAAGGATATAATGACAAATAATTTAATTCATAACATTTTTAGAGTGGCTCCAATAATGATTAAATTTAGAGAATGTTGTGTTAGATGGTTTGGGCTTATGAAGCTTAGAACATTTGATGCTCTTGGTTAGATTATTTGAGTATATAAATTTTACCCAAGTTAAGAGGTAGAGGAAGGCCAGAGAAAACATAAGAAGAAATCATTAGAAAGGATCTTCATTATTTGAAAATTTGGGAGGGGCTTCTCGAAACAAAAGATTCATGTAGCCAACCCCATCTGGAACTATGGTTAGTGTTTTTATTGTTACAAAACATTTTGTTGGCTAGTGGTCCTCTCCCTCACGTTAATGCACTTATTGATTTTACGGTAAACTGCTTGTATTTGTTAGTTTTCTATTTGACAGCTAACTATTGAGTTAATTCTTTTTATGCCTTCGTAGGTTACCATCAATATTAATACAATCACCTGATTGAGAGAAGATTTCCATCATTAGTGGCTTTGTTATGCGGGTGGTTAGTGTAACAGCTCAAACTCTTAAGCACCAAGGTGTTGTCTGCTTTGACCTGAAAGATTTCACGATTTTATCATCAGAAGATAATTTTCCAATAGGTCAACCATTTTAGGAGTGCTTCCACTTGAGCATTCTTAACTTTGAAGATCTTATCAGGAACTTCACCGTTATTTAAAAAGATGCCTCAATGTTAAATAATTTCACTTAATATTACTTAAGGGGTAGTTACAATCTCCCTAATTTAAGTAATTGACGTCCTCATCAGTATCAAAGAACCATCCATTGTGTAGATAGGACAAGAGATGACCCATACAGGCTCAAGAGGTACCCACAATCATGTAGTACCTTAATCATGGGTTAAAGAGGTTGTTCACGTGAAGTTGTACTTTGCCTTATATGGCACTTAACTTTTATTTGACACCCTATAATCTTGCTCGATGTCATTTGTAATAGCCCAAACTTTTAAGTATCAATGTATTATCCGCTTTGGCCTGATAAGCCTCACAGTTTTGTCATCAGAAGATAATTTTTCAGCAGATCACCAATCCCGGGTGTGCTCTCACTTGAGCACGCTTAACTTTGGAGTTCTTATCAGCAACTCCATCGTTATTTGAAAAGATGCTTTGATATTTAAAATTTTCACTTAATATCACTTAAGGGGGTTATTAAAGTTAGTCATTGCAAATCTATGGCTAATTACATAATAATCTCTTAAATATTATTTTCTTTGAACATATTTATTCTTAATACTTTCAGTATGATTAAGAAACTTTCTTGAGCTTGCACCTAGACACATATCAATAGAATTAGACTTGTATTATATCACACAAGTATCCTCGAGTTTTGATGTTGATGGAGGTGATCTTTCTCTTAGCTAAAAAGTTATGCATGTATTTAGTTTTCTTTTTTCACTTCTTTGAAATATATATTCATCATGTTTGATAGTTTGACATTACATTTTTTGGATCAAAGGGTAGCTCCTTTTTTGAGGATAAGATTGTAAATAAGTCGAGCTAATTGAATTTAGTTTGCTAATATGTTGACTTGTTGAACTTATCAAGCTTATAAGCTTAGCTTGAGTTGCAAATCTTGTTTGAGCCTTAGGTAGCTCTACCTATTTGTTTATTGAATTAAGTCATTTGTATAAAATATTGTAATAAATATAACTATTAATGTAATTTTTTGCATAAAATACAATATACTGAGTGTGATGACCCATGTTAGGTTGGTAGCAACCAAACTAACATCGGGTGCATTTCTCCGCAGGATCATATTGGCGGTGAAGTAAAATAACAGTTAAACAAACATCAAAAGTCATTCAAGTATAAATAACTAACATTCATTCAGTTTGAAATAAATAGCATCAAGAATTTATTGCATAAATATCATTATACAAACATGATTATCTCTAGAAGGGGCAGTTAGAATTCGTTAATTTATCGTGTCATGCATTTAAACTATATCAGCCTCCTCCAGCTGTATCTGATCTGGCATTATAAAAATAATGCCTTAGTGCACATTCTAAATACAAATGATATTAAAAATATACTTTAAGTAAAAGCGGAAGGCAAAAATGATAATAATTGCAGGAAAATATTATTTATAGCAAAAAGATAATCATAACTCCTGTAAAATAAATATTCTTTCACATGCCAAATTTTTAAACGGAAAAGCTATAATAGTATAAAAATTCATGTTTATGTTTGTGTCTATGATATTATGAAACAATGATAGCAGTTATGATGGGCAAAGCCAGAACCATAAGGCTGGGTTCATATGCATTTAAGCATAACCTTCACCTGGGCCCCCTTAAGGACTCCAGATGATAACAAATATGCATTTAAGCATAACCTTCATTTGGGCCCCCTCAAAGGCTCCAGATGGCATCCTTATAGCTCCCGAGGATTAGCCCCGTCCCTAACCTATTCATACTCCATTTTGGAACCCTTTTTGCAACATTCACTAGATACATAAACATCATTATGTTTCTCTTACATCATTAGTAGTAAGAATAACGTATTAAGTAACAATGTAAAACATGCTCAAAGCGATGCTTAAGCAGCAATTAAAGTAAAAACATATAAAGTAATATTCAGTGTACCTTTTGTGTTTAACTTAACTAGATGAACCACTCACAAACTTGATGTATTCGCAAAATTATAGTTATAATTCTATTAAACTTTGAAAGTGATGTTTTCAACGAATCCTATTTACTCAGTATACTATCTATCTTTTTGTTTTTATATCCTTCCCAAACTTTGATTTAAATCTCATAAATAGAAGGTGCATTGCAACAATTTTACTTCAGAGTTCTAAAACTGGTGATTTAGAGATTTTATGATAATAATTTGGCGCAATATGTCAATATCAATTTAATCAAACTTTATACAATTGTTTCTCAACCTTAAATTATGCTAGAGCATGGTAAACATGTATTGAAATGTTGAATCAAAATTTACTTGTAACTCTTGAAGTTTCAACTCCTATAATTAAGCAATAACATTTTCACGGGGTGCAGGATGGTTAAATTTTTAGGAAAGGGGATAATCGGTGACCCAACTATAGTTAAGAAGTTACCTATTACTTATCTTTACACCAAATTCAGTATTTTTATGTTATCCTAATTACATAATTCACATTTAACTCATTCAAATTTATCATTCAAATATAAATTTAATTTTAATTCTTAAACGAGGGAATAAGGTGATTTGATACTTTTAAGTATTTTTGGATACCTCAAAGATCTATAATAAGAGCTAACCACATTAATTAGACAAGAACACAATACTCCGAAGTTCTTGAGTGTAGTTTGTAATTTATAAAATTTTCTTAAATAAAACAATTTGACTTTGATTTGGAGTACTATTCACTATCATATACGATTCGATTTATTACTGCAATCTTATTAAAAGAGTCGAACAGAGGAGAGGAGGGTTCGTACCTTATACGATCGGTCGAGCGCAGGTAGGGATCGAGCGTTGAGAGGGATCGAGTGCAGGGCTAGGCGATCAGCGCAGAGTCGATCGGTGAAGGAAGTCGCACGGAAGCAGAGGTCGCGCACTACGATTTCGTCTGTCGGCGTACGGGGCTGCGAGTGGAAGGAGGGATCGAATCTCCTGGCTTGATCGGCCGCCAGGTAAGTCCTTGTTGCCGCTGCGTCTCCTAGGAGGGCTCGATCACTGAGAGGAAGAGGCGAGAGGGATCGAAAATGATGAAGGGGTCGAACGGCATACACCATGTTAAAAGGGTGTACGTGCGTAACGCACATCCGTTTAGACCGGTTGGCGTCATTCTTAAAACGCCCGTAGGTTAAGAGTAATAAAATCTAGGAATAGCATAACTGTCGACCTGCTTTAATGGAGTAATTTATGATTTACTAATTTAAGTATAGTTTAATGACAAAATCTTAATTTTTTATTTCAGCTTTAAACAAATTTGAAAATTTTCTAAATTAAGGATTGTAAGTGAAAACTGAATTCTAGCGGGAGTTTTAACGGAAAACTAAAATCTGCGAGAGATCAACGGAATTTCAGTTTTGTGTTAAAGTAACGTCTCCCCTACAAATGACCTAGGGTCATTACATTGAGCTTGATCTAGATAAAATCATATCAAACAAGCTCACGCTAAAAAAAATTTTAGTCGAGTTGTGCTTGAGCTTAGTTAGGCTCAAGCTCTCTACTCCACTAGATTACACTCTAGGTGAGGATGTGTTAAGTTCTACATTCATCTATGATGATAGGAAGAGGCAATGGCTTGGGTAATGCATCAAGAAGGTGTTGTGATGAAAGTTTAAATGTCAACAGGACATGAAAAACTCTCATATTTTGTTATCTATTTAGACTAGGTCTGTTGATCTGTGTTATTACTGGTTGACACAAATTGGACGTCTAGTTATGGCCAAGGAAAAATGACAGCATGTCCATGGCTCATTTAAGTTCTTCATTGACTATGGAAACAAGTCATTCAATGTTTAAGGAAACAGACTGGCACTTTTTTTAAAATGAAATTTCTAATTTCAGCAAGGAAAGATCAATTTTCTTATATTTTTATTTTCTCTGTTTCATGAATCGCATGCTAGTGTTATTTTTTCAGCGGCTAGTTTGATTGGATGTTATTTGCTTGTATAATTATTTTTCAAAAATATCCAAATAAAACTGGCTGTTTCACTGCTGTGTTATCTAAACTTTGTAAAGAAAAACTGTCACTGTCTAATGTTGTTCAGACATGTTCAAAGAGTACTAGGAATCGGCTGACATTCCAAATAGCAGTGTTTACCTGAATTTGGCAAGAAATCTCTATAGTTGACTTTGCACGGTTCATCTCATCTCTGGCTTGTGTGGCCTTGCTTTCTTCGGTTTTTTCATTCAGTTTTGCAGTTTCTTTTTTTCTATTTGGTTTTTATACTTATGAAATTATCAATTTTACTAAAAAGAAAAAATAAAAATAGTAAAAAACAAGTACTATTATAAGGAATTTTGCTTAAAGATATTTTAATAAACACATAACATACTAGTAACAATGAAAAAAACACCAACTATCTCAGAAACAATGTTTTTCAATAACATTTTATTTGAATAGTCTTAGCTACACCTTTGGGGATGTTTAATAAGCCATTTAGTGAATAAATTTGCTTGTATCTTATTTTTGCCCGTTTGATATTCATTGAGAAATGTAGAAATTGCATTAAGGGCAATACATCATTACACTGTTCAATAACCCTTGTATTTCACGCCTTACAAATACTCTCTTTTTTTTAACATCAGCATGTTGAAGTTCCAGTTCCACATCCAAAGAAAGATGAAGTATTGTTAAAGATTAGTGCGGCAGCTATCAATCCATTTGATTGGAAAGTTCAAAATGGAGCGATGCGACCATTTATGCCACGCAAATTTCCATTCACACCAGGTTTTTTGTTTATATTAATCCATTAGAAAAAGTTTATTTATTATTAGAATAAAGTTTTATTTGCATCTTGTATTTTTTATTGGCTCGCATACTTCTCTGTAATAATTTGTTATATAGTATGGTTATTTGAAGGCGATGATGACCATGAGCTTTAAATAGAAAAGACTAGATCCTTTAAAATGCTTTTGCTTTTCGAGGACCAAAAAATATTGAATTCGTGTCCAACATTGTTTGGTGAAAGCACTAATGGGTGATCCCAGATGCCTAAAAATTTGATTGAAGAAGAATATGGAAGAGCTCACTTGACAAATCAATCATGTTTGATAGATGAAGTTTTGTTAGAGGTATTGCAAAAAATAACCGCTACATGTTTATGGCTCAAGCTAGAGTCTTTGTATATAACTAAGAGTTTCTAATAAATTTTACCAAAAGCAGAGATTATTTTTGTTCCTGATACAAGGTGCAGATTAAATATCATTTGAATGGGTGCAATGCAATCATTTGAGAGTTTACATCTATTGATGTGATTATTGAAGCTGAATATCAAAGATTACTTTTATTGTTCTTTTGACATCCTTTTAGCTTTTTTGGGGAGCCTTGTTGTTTTTCATGATACAATGATCTTAGTTGATATTAAAATTCACTTTTCTCTAGGAAAATAATTACTAAGCTTGAGAGAAACAATGAACCATATGAAGGTTTTGCAAGAGAGTGTACAGTGGTATAATGAGAAGAAAATGGCTTATAATTACTTTCATAGAAAGACATTGTATCTTCTGAATTTATGCTTAAATAATAGGGTGGTTAGGGTAGTTACAAGGCTGTTACGGGTAATTAGGTGATATTTCCATAGTTATTTAGTTATCAGGTTTATTATTTGTTAGAAAGAGATCCAATGAGCATGGGATATCTTCTAATTATAGCATATGCAAATCTTAAGATAGAATTAAGGATATGACAGGCTTAATTGTAAGTAAAAGTGAAGAAAAAGTAACTATGCTTCTTTGAAGGAAAGAGAACAAGATATATAAGGTAATAACTGCAATTTTTTATCTTAGTGATGCTTTTTTGGTGATGAATGATAGTAATTATAAAGTGAAGTGAATTTTGGATTCAACTTGCTCACATCTTGTGTTTTGAAAAAAATGTTTTTAACCTACAAATCAAGCTTTCTTATTTACATGAGGTGCTACATGTAAAACTGCTGCTTTAGCATAACAAGGCTAAAAATGCATGATGGTGAAACTACTTCCTTATTAATTAATGTGCCAAATTTACAGATTATATTTTTAAGTACGCTCAATAATTTAGAATATTTATTCTATGATGATGCTGATATTATATGGATTGTCTTTTGGTTGTCTTAATAAAAAATGGGCTTCGCACGCTCTATGTGCTACAAAGTACAATGTTGCTTATTGTTGCAATGAATTCACAAATGTGATGGATTGTGAAAGCAGAATGGTAACAAGCGGATGATATCAAATATTGAAAACTGGAAGTCATCAGAATTTATTCTGAAGAAGCAATACAAAATAAAATTTTGTCAAGCTGAAGCTTCTGATGGACAGATGAGTATTGCGATCAAGACAATAAATCATTATCAAAGAGATATATGGCAATGATGAAAGGAATAATTACAATCGATGGTGTAGATATTGCAAAGCCTCAATCATATCTTATATTCATTATCAAGGGTTCTCTCTTTTGACTTCTTTAAGAATGTCTCATAGCGAGAGTATTTGAATGAGGAAATTAAATCTTTTTTTAATAAAGGCAGTATATATTTCATATGAATTAGATGCTCAAATTGAGATCAAAACATACTACCTTAAGTCAAACCACATGTTTAAAACTGGGCCAAAAGCTATATTTATTATCCTTCCCTTTACACCTGTTTTTAGACTTTAAAAAATGCCATCCAGTTTATATAATATACTCTAAAAGGATGTGAAATCATACTTTATGGATTATCTCTCAAGCAATTTGCCTGCTTGCAGAGTTCAAGAAGTAGCACACTTCTTTTGCTTGAGAGTAGTTGATCAATGGCAAGTTCCAAAGATTGTCGATGGTGGTGGTCAACAAGCAGAAGTGGTTTTGAGCAGAAACTGGGGGTAGCTGACGGTGCTTTGTTGAGGAGTCATGCAGTAGAGCTTGATGTTCATTCAAAGGTGATTGACTTAACTGGCTGATGACACAATAGGTTGGTTATTCTCATGTTTGAAAAAAGAGAGAGAGACATGAGGCAACGAGAAGATAGCATAGTGAAGAAAATATTTGAAGTGTTCAAATATTATATTTTGCAATTTGTCTCTAAATTAGTGGGTGTTTTTCTGTGGTGTGGATATAAATAGATCTCATCAAATTAAAACTTTTTTGTCTTGCTTTTTTGATGTCATCTTCACATGCTATTTATATCTTGCATTTTTTGCTCATGTGCTTACCCTCAACAATAAAGTATTAAGCTATATTTTTAGCTTCCTTAGTATTCACTCTAGACTTTTAAAAGAATTGACTCCAAAACAAATGTAAGCCAGACAATTCAATTACTGATATGATGATATTCTAGTATTGGTTCTTACCATAAAGTCTCAAGGGCATTGTTTTTCAGAAATTACAACTTTATTTGCTGTAATGTTGAATTTTAGTTTGCCAAGCAACGAAAAATATTATTAACATGTAAATTGATTGTGAAAAGCATTCTATCTCAGTGGTTAAGTGGCTAGTAGTTAGAGTTTCAATCATTTGAGTGTGACAAAAATGAGAATGCTAAGATTGAAATGTAGTAAAACTCAAAGATGATCAGATTCTTATATTAGAAAGATGGCCACAATAGAAAAGAAGGTTAAAATAACGTGTTTCATTTACTGAAGATCTTAGGTTGAATTGTTAATATATAGCCTAATTCAATCACATTGGAATGGGGTGACTATAACTGTGCTTTAATATTTTAAGAATTCTACTGGAGCTTTATTTCATTGGATTATTTTTCTGTAATTTTTGTTTAGCTTATATTTATTTATGATTATATAAACTCCTAACTCTGCTTGTATATTTCAATCTACTAGATGTTATGTTGAATCCTTCTGCTAGAAATATTACATGCTGTTAATGATACTGCCTAAATTGAAGGGCAGGGGTAGATGTGGCAGGTGAAGTTGTTCTTGTTGGGCCTGAAGTGAAGTCTTTAAAGCAGGGTGACAGGGTTGTCTGCCTTCTAAACGGCATGGTAATTGCTTTAAAGTTTCTTTTCTTTTTTTCTTTTGCTATATTGAGCTTGATTTATTGGTTTTTCTGAGGGGAAAAAAATTAGAACTGTCAATAATATCGGGTTTTTTATTTGCACACAGATTAAAGCTAGGCTGTTAGAATTGACCATGTTAATATTTGATCCAACTAACGAGTAAAGATTAACATGGTTTAATTTAGAATTGACCTTGGCTTGAACCAATTGAACTAGCTCAGGATTGTTTTTAAATCTATATGCATGCCTTTACATGCATATACAGCAACAACAACAAATTAAACCTTAATCCCGCTAAATAAGGTTGGATACATGTATTTTTTGTTTCTGTTATGCTCTTGCAAATATTTGCCCCTGCCTAACCTCCAAGTACATGAAATCAATTATTTCTAATAGATTTTTTGTGTAGTCTTCTTAAGTATTTCTCTACTTGTTTATCAGTGACAATGTTCATTAACTCAACTTTTTTGCAATAGGGGAAATTTAACAATCTATGCTTAATATGCTCTAACCAAATAAGTTGATTTTCTTTATTTTCTACTGTAGCTATTCCAACTATGCTACAAATGCACTTAGTTCTCATCATATCCTTGTAAGTGTTTCTGCTCATCCACCTTAGCATTCTCATCTTTGCAACAATTATTTTTTTCAAAGTGCATATTCAAATGGAATTAAATTATGTTGCTTTCTATATATAATTTAATTCACTTGCATTCGTGTAAGTGTTTTTTATATAAATTTTTTATTAGTGCATCTTTTGATGTTATACAATACTGGTTTAGGGAAACAAAGTTAGTCAAAATTGAATTAATTTTCTTACTGAATTGAACTTGAATCAAAAGTTAACGAGCTATGGTTAGTTATTTTGAGATTGGAATGACTTATTCATTACCATACTTAGCTCAGCACAAAATCACAATGAACTACTTTGAGCTAAATTTGAGCAGTGGACAGATGTGTTTGAGATAGAATAATCAACAGACCTTATTGTTTTCAAAAAATACTAAATTATGAATGATGCAAGAGGTTGAATTATTAATAAATCAATTTCGTGAGTAGAATCCATCTTTTTCATTCAAAAAACATCATTATAAATCGTGTAACTAAATGGCAGATATTCATCAAAAAATATTGAGATATATCCAGAAATGGTTTTCCGAGTATTTAAAAATGTCCAATCTAGTTCCGTGATTATTAAAATGCTCAAATTAGTCCCCAACTTCTTTTAAGAGTTCAAATTTGTCTCATTTTAAATTTTTATCTATTTTGGATGGGAAAGTTAAATTAATGATGGGCATTATGATAACCTTACATCACAAACATATGCTAAAATACAATTCATTATTTTAATTTTTCATCCAAAATAAATGAAAAAGTTAAATTGAGACTAATTTGAATTTTTAAATAGAATTCATTATTTTAACTTTTTCGCTAGCATACATATGTAGAGGTTCGTTAGGTTTCGAACAAAAAAAGCCTCAAAATATCCTTCAGGGGTGCTTTCCCCTAGGACTCAAATGACATTTGTGGTTGCTTATATGTTGAATCCAAATAAAGAGTTTAATCAACTTTGAGGCACACAATTAATAAAGATCATAATATTTTGAAATTTTACCATAACCTACACATAGAAGGGTTTATTAATGCAGCACATACAACTAACATGTGAATCATGACTCAAGCATTTGCACAAAGTCTAGCTAGAGGTTACGTAGTTGTTTTTGCAATGGGTTGTTGAGTTATTTTGTGTTGTACTTGGCGCTAATGTTGATGTTAGTGTGGGTTATTAATGTTGACGAGATATGTTGAATGGTAGATCTATTTTTCTCCATTTGAGAGAAAGTTGCTATTGCGAGAGTGTTTGAGCGGTAATGTGCAAAATTAGTTTCATTCTTGTGCACATGCATAGCGGCAAGAGAATCGGGGTGTGTACAATCTTGGTAACTATATTTGTTTTCTTGTGTTTTCTTTGCTCTTGCGAGAATGTTTCCAAAGTGGTGTGGGTAAATATTCAAATCTTGTGTGGTATATAGCGACAAGGCCACTAGAATGTGCATAACCCAGTAAACTTATCTGTGTTTCCTTTCACTTATTTGTTTTTCCATGTTCTCCAAAGTTTTTCCACAAGTCTCTTCATGTTTCTTTTTCTTCTTTCATTATCATTATGAGGACTCAGTGCCGAGTCAGCGGGAGCTAATCCAGCACCAGTTTTTTAGGGGGCGATATCAAGTCCTCTAGCCGTAGGATCATATTGAGTTATTTATGAAACAAATATATAAATATCAAACATAACCCATTTATTCATTAATTTACAAGTCTTGGATACAAAGATTAAAAGAAAAGAATAGTTACAAACTTTTTAAAATAATGTTAAAAAATGGCAATCAGTAGGAAGCAATATCAGCACTGCTTGGTTCTTAGCATCTTTCTTCTAGGACGAACTCCTGATCTGGGCACATTTCAAAATTGCGGGCATTCGATTACCAATTAGTTGTGAAACTAAGTACTGATAGATGTCATCTTTACAAATGTTAAATAATAAGTAAAATCGTCAATAATTTGACAAGAAGTAAAAGTTGTACGAACTTATCCCTGCAAACCTGTTTCAATTGCACTTGAAACTTAGCATAAAAATAATTGCAGTCACACAAATAAATACAGAATTTTGGCGTTTGATATATTAGGCAAAATATAATTTTGTTGGGCAAGTACAAAATCAAGAAAAAGGGGGTTCATTTTGTGTTACATATCCCAACTTCCCTTTATACCTGCCCCCTCAAAGGCTTATCAATATTGGTTCCTTATGACTCTTGATGTCGGACAGCCCATCCTAGCAGTTGTCTGATCAGACTAAAAATATATCAACATGGAACCCTTGCTACTCACTTATCCAAATTTACTCATATATCATTTTATGTGACTTTTTTAAAAGCACTTTTATCAATTTTGTGCGATGCTGAGCAAAAAACATATTTAAACAAGAGTAATAAAAGATATCTGGTACCTTGTTCTTTAGTTCGGATGAGTGACAGTTCGCTCAATCTGCAATTAGATTTTTGACATTTTAAATTAGCCTTTTTAGCCAATATTATTATCTTCGTTTATATTCTATTTCTCTTTCGTTTTCTCAATTTGATAGAAGTCCGTATTTTTAAGTTACTGATGTGGCAATAATATTTATAATAACATTATTATTATCATTTTAATAATAATAATGATAATAATAATGTACGAAAGAAAAGATGGAATAGAAACAACTATATAAATTGCAGAAAATAATAATAATAATAATGTGAATGACTAATATTTTTCATAATAATGAATATCAAGTATAATAAGAAAAATAAATAAAAATAGCAAAATCTCTTCTCAATTTCTTCCTCTTTTTCCTTCTCCACTTGCCTAAGTAGTGTTGCCGGATAACGGAGGGAGGTCGAACGTGGTGGTCAGAGTAGGGTGGCTGGGGCAGAGGGGCGGCGGTCGAAGGCTGGCTGACTGAGGAAGGGGACTGCAACAGGAGGGGCTACTGGCTGCTGGTAGGGGAAGGGAGGGCTGTTGTGAGGGAGGAGAAGGAGGGGAGGGGAGGGGTTAAAGTAGAGGGAGAGATTAGGACGGGGAGAGGGAGAACTGATCGGCCAATTTGGCCGACTATTCCTGCGCCAAAACAGCGTAGGAAGGGTCCCTGGCGCAGAAGCTTCCGCGCCTGTAGGCGCGAAAAGATAGGGGGGGTTTGCGATCGGGGGAGGAAAGAGAGTGAGCAAAGAAAAAATTTAAATAATTATTTAAAATTAAATTTTTTGCATTTTTTCGTCATTTGACGTCCAAAATAATGAAACTTGACAGCGAGGTGTGTTAAGATATAATGAACACTCGTGTCAAATTTTTTTGATTCGTACAAATATTTTTTATTTTTAATTAATTTTTGAAGTTTGAAACTTCAAAAATTAATTTAGGTTGAACCGACGCTCAAAAATCGATGAAATTTTTTGAGTAGCCTTTAAATAATATACTTAATATAATGATATGAAAAACGATGAATTCAGATACGTATTTAATTTTCTCAATTTATTGGATTTAAATAATTCAGAAAAAATAAAACTGGAGTTTTTGTTATCCGAATTCTCTCAAATTATGGCACTTTGATCTAAAAATTATTTCTATCTAATGGAAATTTTGTTTGCCCTAATTTGAAATTTCTCGGGGTCCTGATGTCTGAAGCAGGTTTTGACCTGATTCGCAAAGTAACGACATTGGGTTGTTACAATCATTCCCTGCTTTGTCTTTTCTATTGCAATCCACCATTTTCACCGTCTTTTCCCTCTATAAAAATCGTATAATTTTTTTTTTTAAATTACAACTTCCTTGTACATTTTTTGATATGAGAGCTTATTTTCATGTCCTCGTCATTTAGAAAAAGTTTATCAAAATTTTAAGGCATTCCTGCCATAGTATTTTTGAATTTTTTTAAATTTTAAATTTTTCTTTATTTTTTACTGCTCTCATCATCCACTACCGCTAAACTGTTATCCAGTGGTTCATCCCGAATTGACGTGCTAATCCTTAGATCAAGTGAGCTCACTTTGAGGCGCACTGGCCAAAGTCCATAGTGACAACCCACACCGCGGTCCACTAGTACAGCCCGAAAGTCCGTAACCTCGAACGGTTCAATTCTCATTCACCAATCAGACCTGACCCAATCCAACTATGATGGCCCGACCTGCCTCCTTTAAAATCGGCTAGATTGTACCTAGCTCTATCAAACTCAACTAACCCAATTTGGGCCCAATAAATCCATTTTCGCGCAACAAATTTCAGGGAAGTGCTTCGATTTCAATTTCATTTGCATTATTAGAATTTTGAAAGCGACATCTACACTAGTAATAACTTTGAACGGATCTTAGCACTCTATCAAGGAGGAAAGGTGGAAGTTTTGACACGTGAGCTGTGATTTGTTTCCCCATGCGAAGCAAGTCCTGTTATTTTCTTGCATTTCAAGATTTTTGGAATTAGGAATTTGTTGTCAGTATTGTCTATACGTGCTTGCATATCAGCTGCAAGTTGTGTGCAAGTTTTGTATTTTTGTCTAATTGAGTGAAACTATATTTACAAGGGCTATCTAATTGACACTGAATCCTACCCTAACTTTTGAGTGATCTCTTTATGAGTTTGTGGCTACTAAACAACCATCTAAGAGTGCAATTGAGTTGTATTGAATCTGCATAAAAACAATTATTAATTAATTGTTTTGTGTTAGTCGTTTATTACATTTTTTGTTATCTTTCAATAAATTTGGCTTCAGATTTTGTGTTTCATATTATTTAAATGTCAAAAAAATTAAGGGCAACATGGTTACCAAGTATCAAATTAGGTTAAATTAGTGAGTTTAGGGTTTAGAGTTAGGTAAGTTCTAGAGGCAATTCCCTTGAAGAGCGATTAAAATCCTCAATAACCACCTCATCATCTAGCACTCCAAACTAGATCTAAAGCTTGTTAGGACATTTCACCTCAAGCTAAGGAAGACTACTTTTATGAGATTAGGTATAAAATTTAGAAGAGGTAAAGTTCTTGAGGAAAACTTAAATGATGTCTTTGATGATATGTATTTGAGGGGACAGCATGGCTATGATAGGATGACTCAATTGAGTAAGATCAAAATAGAGGCTCCTACTCACGATCCAAATAAAATTTTAGATTGGATGACCCAATTGGAGGAATTTTTTTGAGCTGTATGTTTTTGACGATTATCAGCGAGTCACTTTTGCTTGAATGAAATTGATTAGTATGCCAAAATATTTTGAAATAGTTTACTCTAGAAAGAAATGAGAAGTGATCACACATAATAAATATTGTCCACGTTATCATTGCAAACAAATTAGACAACCTATCTTAAGACACCTTCTACACTTACTAGCATAGCTTCAGCACTTCTAACACTTGTGCCAGTTCTATTCACGTCTTCACAAAAGGATCATACTTATGTGACACATCAGTTTAAAGCCAATGGAGGCGGCTGAGCTTCAGCTAATTACATTGTTACATTATCTTTGACTTCTAATACTCTACCTGCACTTATCTTACATAGAGAGCCTGAGAGCCTTTTCCTTGCATCTATTATAGATTTTGTAGGATTGAGAATTCTAAAGTGGTTCAAGTCTGACACGTCAAAGAAATTACCTCTAATGATGAGGAATCTATCATTTCCTTCATAAGGAATTCCAGAGATCTCGCTTGAGGATCTTCTAGATAAGTTGCCACCCTTACAAGAGATTCAACACGCTATTGATTTAGTACCAAATTCTTAACTTCCCAACTGGCCACAATATTGCCTTAATCTTGTGGAGCAAGCTAAGCTCTAACGGCAAGTAGATTACTTACTCCAAAATAGATTCTTATGGGAGAATTTGAGCCAATGGTGGTTACTAGGCACTGCATGTAAATTTTTATCATCATTTCACCCTTACATTGATGGTAAAATTGAAGTGGTAAATAGATTCTTAGGGAATCTATTAGGGAGTCTAATAGAGGAGAACCTAGTTGTTTGGCTTTTACACCTTCATACAACAAAATTTACCTGCAATATTACTGTTTCTAAAACAGTAAAAGTGACACAATTATAATTATTCATGGATGCAATCCTAGGAAACCAGTTGATTTAATTATTATGTATAGCTATATATATTGTACTGCTAACTTTCTTTTGCTAAGGATTTTCATAGAATATGTTACGGTTCAAAATCAAATAGAGAGAATTATTGAAGATTATGCTACAAAAGTTAACATGACTAGATTTAATAGGAATATTAATGAAGTTGACTATGGTGCTCATTCGTATTCGCCTATGGAGATATATAATGACAAAAAATTTAAATAGTTTCATGTTTAGACCAGGTAGGACCTTTCAAGGTTCTAGGAAAATTTGGTCGAATGATTGATTAATTTGCTTTCAGATATGTTTATAAGCCCTATATTTAATATTGAAATTTTGATTCCATACTTAATTGGGTTACTATAAGAAAATACATGCTCTTCTCTATTACGGAAGAGCTATTTAAGATGCCCACTTCGGAGCATTAGATTCTCTTGATCATGTAGTACGTTTGTGTAAAAAAAGTGTTGGTGTAATGCTTAGTTAATGCTTTATGCTTTATTTATCTAACTATTTTGTTTTCTACACTTTGCTTCACGAGTGATTATACAAGGATGGAGCTAGGATGTTAAGTTAATGGGGATTTAATAAGATTATAAAGGTAATTAAATGACAAATTTTATTGTCGTGTAGAACACCCATAGCACCTCATCTTACATAAAATATAACTATTAAAATTTTTCTCTTTGGATCTTTATATTTTATAAACATTGTAGAAAATTATCAATTATCGATGCTATGAAGAGCATTTTCTTAATCTCATTATTCCATAATCATTCATTCATAAATCTCTCACTGTGTTACATGTTTTTCACAATAGTTATAGCAACAAATGCTCTTTAGGGGCTGTTTGGTTCGCTGACATTTAGTGCAATGTTATGTTATTTAAAACTGTTGCTAATATAGGAGCTGTT
This sequence comes from Gastrodia elata, assembly GCA_016760335.1. Taxonomy (NCBI): domain Eukaryota; kingdom Viridiplantae; phylum Streptophyta; class Magnoliopsida; order Asparagales; family Orchidaceae; genus Gastrodia; species Gastrodia elata. The sequence goes on along the minus strand of CM028679.1, from coordinate 24,985,140 downwards.
TGGTTTGATGTTATCTAATTAATGACCTCTCAAAAATTACATAAATGCCATCATATAATGTTATCTGAATGTCGGTCGATTTAGACCGACATTCAGATATCATTACGGACAATCTATCGGGAGAGGTAGGGTACTTCGCGGGACTCCTGGAGATCTCGATGCCGAGCTCGCTGAGATCACTTCCGCCGTCGCTGCCGTACGGCTCGCCTTGCTTTGTCTGCCATCCCTGCCAAACGCACGGAAGGTCGCAGAGGTCGCCCGACTCCCTCTCGCCTCTCGCCAAGATCGTTGCCTTCGCCGAAGCTATAGGAATTCTTGATGGTTCGGAAAGTGTGGAATCTGATTCCAGGCAATTGAATTACGGAAGGCGACAATCTCATTACGAATCGATGATTGTTCGTCAGAAGACGGCGAATTCGCTCCTTTTGTCCAATTACGCCCAGTTCTTGTACCAGTTTGACAGCGATCTAGAGAGGTATCGCTTGTCTTTCTCGTTCATGCTCTGTGAATTTACCTCCTTGATTGTTTCCCGTGTTCTTAAATATTATCTCAATTCTGGTTTTTCTTAGAAAAAAATGGCTTACAGATTGAAGATAGTTTAAAGAAAGCCAAAAGCCTAAGCCTAGACCATTTTTTGGGAGTATTCTTACCTTATGTGTAATATAACATGAATGACACTGAACCAAACAACATATATTTGACTAACACTGACATCTGTTATTTAAATAACACTGAACCAAACAGCCCCTATTATCTGAATAACTGTTATTTGAATAACATGCTATCTGAATAAGATGCTATCTTAATAACTTTTCAAATGTCGGTAAACCAAACAGCCCCTTAAATTATTGATGTTATTGGCATAATTAAAGCTGAGTGTAAATGTTTTTTTTTTCGATCTTAAATAGTTTTGTCATCCAGGGAGAGAATGTTTTGTTATATTTATAATAAATTTAGCAACATTGGTGAATAAGGTCTGGTATTTACATTTAAGTTAAGGTACTAGGAAAGTATAAATAGTGTGTCTCTAAAGCATTAGGAAGTTCCTAAATGATAATGTAGACCAAAGAATTTACTTGTACTAATGCTGACAAAAACAAATAAATTGGAAATCAATTTACTATTAATCCTTGAAAAAGATAGTCATAACAATAAGGCTCTAATCATCCCTTCAATATGCCTACGTACCTCTGGCCAAACGAAGTCAAACCACACATAGTTCTAAAAAATAAAAGTAGACGGAGCTGTAGGGATTGGCATCTAAAGAAAAGAAGAAACAAATTAACAAAAAAATAATAAGATGAAAATACAAAAAGGGGAAATAACATAAAAAGAGCCACTGTCTGTCTCAAAAAATTAATTAACCTTTTCCGTCTATCTTCACATCAATTTATTAAAATGAGGATAAAATGAATAACACTGAAAAATTATAAGAAATGCTAAGAGACTTTAATCCCAGTAACAAGTTTCAGTAAGTTAATAGGTATGCCACCACTATCAGAATACTGAAATATTGACCAGCAACAAAAAATCTAACAACTACTAAACTAGGTTACTACTGGATCAAGTTCTCTTAGAAAATCCTGCTAAGAACAGTCGAATCACTGAAAATGGATTAATTCATATATAGGATAGATCACAAGTATCAGCCGCAAAATATATCAGCTTCCTCTTTCAATATTTTACACAAATATTTAAAAATATTTATTCAAAAATAGATGAGAGGGGGACTTCTTCACTTATAAATCAATTTGACTTTCTATATTATCCAAAGCAACATCACTTAAAGGAAGCAGATTCATGAACAGGCCCAAATTATATTTCAATTACATCCCAGTAGATTTATTTCCAGGCATCAGTGGATTAGTTTGCTTCAATATAATTTTTGAACAATTTATTAGGATCGCATGTTCCATTTAGAATCAAAAAATGTTTTATTGAACTTCACATAACTAATGAAATTCTTGGGTTGCTCTGATGTCAAAGCAAGCTGAGCGTAGAACGAGTGAGGGGCAATACGGGCGAGTTGGACATAAGGAGAGTGAAGGAGGCAAGAGAGGCTTTACTTTTGTGTCAATGGGATATGGCACTGATTTGAAGTCATCGATGATATAAACTTTGAAAGAGCTTGCATTCAGCTTTGGTGGTGCGCTAGGGCACAACTTTGAGCTTTCGAGGAGAGCAAGTGAGAGAGAGTGAGAGAGAGAGGAGAGGTCCCACAAATTGGGGCTACAACACGGATTCAAAGTAGTGATCGAGTGACTTACAATAGCTTTACTTAAAATTGGGTATCATAGAATTTACATTGGTCGAATTTGTTTCGTATGAGACTTATCCCAAATGAGAGTAAAGGCTACATTATCTCACTTTCATATATAGGTAGGGATGTGTCTAACCCAAGAATGACCTGTTCAAAGATAGATCAAGATGAATTTGACTCATTTACTAAATGGGTCAAATATCTTAATTCAAACTTGACTCACATCTAACCCGATTGATCCAAAGATTATTCGTTTGATATTGTTGCATGAGCATTACATAAGCAGTGAAGTGTTGTTCTGAATCTGATCCTAGTGAGCACATTAAATGTAAAACAGTGAGTCAAATCAGGTTGTGCAGATCAGCTTGAACTAGACCCAAATATTATGTAAGTCTAAAAATTGAACCTAAATCCAACTCAAATATTATTTAATTAAACCTGACCCACAAGTTCTTAGATCAAATTTGAGTCTTATGTTTGTGTCACAGCATATTTTGACACCCCCCTAAAATGAAGTGAATTTTAATAGAACCGCCTAACTTATGATGTAACACTTTGGGCCATATTGTGATAATTTTTAAGAATATCACCCATCATGAGAGTACTTTATTATGTGCAATCATTACTATGGAATATTGTGATAATTTTATCCCTTTTTATGATTATATTTTTTAATGATTGGTCTAATTTGTACTTGTATAGCCCATCATTATTTCACTTTTCAATGTGGATTTCATTTGGTATGAAACATGCCTAAATTTTACGTCAAATGCAAGCCCATATTTTTCTTCCTTTCAAAGTAAAAAAAGGGAAAAGTTAAGACTTAACTTACACTTGGAGATGTTTTACATGGCTATCCAAAGTTGTCAAAAATTAAGCACTTATGGCTATATAAAGAGAAGGGAAGATAAACAAATCATATTAAACTTATACACAAATTCATGAGGGAGAGAAGTAGAGTGAAAGAGAGAATGGGTGGAAGAAGGGGAGGGAAGAGAAGGGGAGACTTATCATTCAAGGGGTTCTTTTAGTGATTTAAGGCGAATATTATTTACCATTTTGAAAAATCATCGTGTGTTCTGGTAAGAAAAGAGTTGTAGGCTAGAATAAATTCTTGGTGTTTATCTCTTCAATTCACTCCTCCCTTTTACAATTAAGAGGTTGCAGTTATCTGCCAGTCTTAATACAAGCATTACTTTGTACTCATTATTTATTTTTTAAGCAGCGGTTTGGGTCTCTTATTTGATATTTTGTAAAATTTATATTTCTGTGTGATGTCATATATATTGATGAATTTCATTAAATACATATATCTTGTATTATGTATTTGTACCTTTTGTGTGAACACACTATCACATTCATTTATTTTATTGCTCAAAACCACACTATTATCTGGCCAAATTTGCTTTATTTCTATCGCCACATAGAAGATTATCAGGGTCCCAACGTTTGAGCCTTCCTTCCAAAATGTTTTGGATGATCAATCCCTATTGTCATCAAATTCGAGTCTTCGCATCAAATTTATTGAGATTTATTACATCAACAACGACTAAAATACAATGAATATTTCTTAGTATTGTGGGCAATCACTTTGCTCAGTGAATTGTGGGAAATTCCTTGAACAGGTAATACTCAACATGAAATATTTGAGGAAACTAATGGGATCATATTAAGTATTTTCTTGGAAGGATTTGGGCTTCTCTCAGAGATTCAAAAAGCCTTTCCATGCAAGCATTTTATTATAATATTTTATATTTACTTAACTGATTTAGTGGATTAAGATTCGATCTACTATTGTTGTTGTTGAATCTTTTTCAGATTTATTTTCATATATAGTGGAAGCCGTTTTCAAATGTTGCTTTTAATAAATAACAGGATGGCGGTGGGTTAGCTGAATATGCAGTGGCGTCGGAAAACCTAACAACTATCCTCCCTCCCACCATGCCTCCCTCCGAAGCTGCCGGCCTTCCTACTGCCGCTCTCACGGCCCTTCAAGCCCTTCGATTAGCTGGCTTCGAAATCGAAGAAGAGCGCCTGCACCTGCAACCCAACATCTTGATCACTGCCGCTTCGGGCGGCGTCGGCCTGTTTGCCATTCAACTGGCTAAACTCGCCAACCTCCATGTCACTGCCACCTGCGGAGCCCGTAACATCTACCTTGTCAGAAGCATGGGAGCCGACGAGGTGCTCGACTACAAGACTTCGAAGAGCGATAGTCTGAAGAGCCCGTCAGAGAGGCGGTATGACGCCGTGATCCACTGTGCCGCCGGCGGTATTTCTTGGTCAACGTTAGAGCCCAATTTGGCGGCTGAAGGTACAGTGATAGATATAAACCCCACAATGAAGGTGATATTAGGTTCAATGCTTAAGAAGCTAACGCTCTCTAAGAACCGACACATTCCGTTGCTGCTTTCGCCTTGCCGGAAGGACTTGGAGTTTGCCGTCAGGCTAGCGAAGGAGGGGAAGCTGAGGACGGTGATCGACTTTCGGTGCCCATTAGAGAAGGCTGAGGAGGCGTGGGCAAAAAGCATGGCCGGTCATGCCTCCGGAAAGATTATTGTTGAGATGTGAGGAAGTAATAAGTTGGAGGTTATTTCATTTGTTGTTCCCAGTTCCTTTCTAGTTGTTTGTCCAAGGCTCAAACTTTGTATTCTTATAATTATACACCACCAAAATCCTCATTCTCTTAACAAGTCATTGCAAGTGTTTGAGGTTCATTGGGGTATGGAAAGATGTTAAATTTGTAAATTTCAGTTTGGGTGCTGGATATGTAAATAGTGATAATATTGGGTGGTATTGCATGGCTGTTAATCTAGCAGCTGATTAGTGCTTTTGAATTTGTAAAAATAAAAAAGTGATAATATTTATGGGTTTGTGTACTGTTTCTTGGTAAGCTTCTTTGTTCCATTTGTAATAAAATAACCTTTTTTTTCGTATGAATCTATCCCACATGCTCTAGTATTTACTAAAAAGGGCTAACATATTGACATTTTGCACCTCAATGTGTTCACTATACTTGTTAGGAGTTTGGTAGCTTATATGCTCCCTTATTTGCTCATATTATCAAAAATGTCAGATTCCAATAGTTTTTAACATGTGTATATACCATTCATTATTTGTTTCTATATCTATATGCATTTCATTGATATAATTGAATGGGCTTTTTTGGGTATATGTCAACAGGTCTAAATAGTATTTCTTTTTATAGATAGAAATGCTCAAAACTAGTTTTAATTGGATATTAACATTATCCAAATTTCCATTTAATCATTTTTACAATTTTTAGTTTTAATATATTTCTAATGAAATTTAAATTATAAACATTATTCAAAAATACCTTTTTTTAGTTATTTTTATAATTTTTGGTTTTAATATATTTCTCAGGAAAAATAAATATAAAATAATGTCCTCAACTCAAATTTTGGGAAACTTGGGGTAAATGCTGCATATATATATTTTTTCTAACAATTTTTAATAATTTTTTTTTCTTACAAAAAAAAAAAATGTATTAAACGCACTTCTTAATAATATACAAATTTTAAATTGAAATACTAATCATTAGATGTTTTCTATCTCTATCTAATATATATATATATATATATATATATATATATATATACATTTTTTTTTTGTGGTTGGCGAAATTGAACCAATAATCTAAGATAACAAATCTTGAATCTCAACTACTACTAAGCTACAACATCATTCATATATATATATATATATATATATATATATATATATATAAATTTGCATATCTAACAAATAGGAAGATTTTTTACTCTTAAGAGTTTAGAACATCTTTTGATTAGAACAAATCATTAAAAAATAACTTTTGAATACTAATAATTTTTAGTTAATTTAGTATTTAAGAAAAAACAGCTCAAGAAAATAATGCGTTTAGAAGATGTGCATTATGAGGACTCAAACTAGTTTGTAGTAGCTGTTTAAAAAAATATATATATTATTTTATATTTCTTTGTAATATACAAAAATGATCGCAAAACTCTCGAGCTTTGAGATTAAGATAGAGAAATGCTATTTAGTCCTGTCAATATGGCACCTAAAAAAATTTATTCAATTGGATTTGGATATTATTTTATTAATATTTATTTACTTATATTGAAATAATATAATTATTATTTTTAAAATTTGTATTAATATGATGTCCAAATCTCATTGGATGAGTTTTTCTGGGTGACGCCAATAAATCTAAATAGCATTTTTCATTAAGATAAGAGAAAAAATATGAGCCTTGAGCATAACACTAATCTGGCCATACGACTCGAACACATTGTGCACCTAAGTTTTACGCTCCCAGATACATAATTTGTTTCTTACTTAGAAATGACCTGAAAAATAAAACCGCGGGCCACGATCACAATCACACGCCTTGACGCTATTTATAAGCCCTTCAAAATATGACCGATTGCCATATTTTATAGACTATGATTTTCCCTCTACAAATAGGGACATACTGGCCATGTCCTAAAGCACTTGTTACCTAAGAGCTTAATGATGTTTATTGAATCTGAAACACAATCACTCTTTGGTTCTAAATCTGAAACTTTAAAACTGAGCTTCCATGATCTAACACGCCTGCTTATTTCAAGAGATTTCCCGAACCATGTCATAACTTCTAGAACTTAAGTTTTTCAGATCTTTAATGGAGTTTAAACACTTTGATTAATCTATTCATAACTAATTTAATCAGAAATAACACTTCATCAATCAAGATTAGGACCAACACTCTTAGAAAACTCAGTGCAAGCTTAGATATACCATTTTGATTAATCCAACTCTAACAATTGTAGATCCTTTCAATAATTTATTTAGAAAATTAACATAGAGAAGAATAAGCTACCTTTAGAGATTAATTTTTAGAAACTAAACTTTTTCCGATATATATCTCAAGGACTCGCTAACTAATATCGCAACTGGGAAAACATTCTTTTTTTAATTTTTTAAAATTATATTTTTTAGGTACGAAAATAAGCTATTTTTATAAAAGTATAAGAACTAAGAAAATTATACCTGATATTCTTATTAAATAAGGCTTGTCATGATCTTTAATACATTTTTTTTAAAAGAGCCTATATGCCAAAAAAAAAAAAAAAAAAAAAAAAAAAAATTCTTATACTGGTTCTAAATAATGTATATAAAAAAGAACTCTAGGATTTAACACCTGGATTGTAAATATTACAAAATCACCCCTACAAGCTCCCATTACTTTACCAAAATTACAATCGAACTTGGCATCTCCAGAACATTGCAAATGAAAACAAACTATATGATTATATGCAATATGCATGCATGTACAAAGATAATCACCTTATCAATAGGAGAATTCATACATACCACAATTACAAGGACAAAAGAATGATCGGCTCAACTGTATTTTTAAGAGAGACAAAAAATTTTTAGTTTTCATTTGCCTTTTTTCTTGAGTATTATTACAAAACAACCACTCGAATCCTTAAGCTAAAAATGCAAACATTTTTTTTTTTTGGAAATAAATAATAATAGCAATATGGATAATAAAGAAGCTGTTTTCTTCGCATCCATCCCCCAATCCCAAGCCGCAGCTCTCACAATTATACACTGCTACTATTTCATTAGAAAACTTTACAGAAATACCCAATACTCAAAATTGTGTGCCGTACCACGCCGTACAAATAACGAAAATTGATAAATATAATCTCAACCGCTCGTCCCGAATCTAGAAGCTACCACATTTATAAATCCCTCTCCCCCTTCCTCGTATGATGCACCATTCTCTTTACTGATACAGATTTCATTTATAGAACAGACAGGCAGCCATACTGAATTTTAAAAAATAAAGAGGAAAAAAAAAAAAAAGTGAAGAAGATGAAGGACAGAGCAGCAAAAGCATCTGCATTTCACACGCCTCACACCTCTTGGGATCCTTCCGATTCTCACCTTAACAGGCGGCGGCGGCGGCGACGGCAATCAAGCCGGAGTCATTCAGTACGGGACGACGTACGGCAAAGCGAAGCAGTCGGCCGAGTCGATCTGCACAGCCTCAGCCCACACCTGGATCGGCGGCACGCGCTTCTCACTCCCCCGCTTATCGCTCCCGCGCTTCTCCTCCCGCCGATCGCCGAACAGCCAGCCCTGGTCGTCGCCGTCTGAGAAGGGATCGACTTTCGGCACGGCGTACACCCGGTCGAGAAACTTGGAATCGGGGTGAGGCGGCTTGGGCGGGAGCACACCGTTCTCGGCGAGCGGAGGCCGCATCTCGCACGGTGGATGCGGTCGTGCGAGATGCGGCGGCTTCGCGATGCCGTTCACCCTCCTCTCCAACGTCGTCGTCCTGTCGGCATCCTTCGACGAGGCGAATAAATGCGGATTCGGCTCCCGGCCGCTCGCCGGAGGAGGAAGCTGCGACGGCGGGCTCGCCCTCGACATCCTGTTAATAAATCCCGCATCGCTCTCTGCGAGCAGCCGCGGCAATAGATTTATGGCATGAAAAAATAAAAGAATGGAGAGCAAACGATCGGCGGGCTCACCCTGCAAGAATCCGTTGATCTTGCGGCCGGCGCCGCTCTTCGTTGTTTCATCGACGGCGCTCCGGATGATCCCGGCGGCGATGCTCTTGTGAGGCGCCAGCGGCTTGCTGCTGCTCAGCTTGCCGAAGCTCCGGCTGGCGTCGATTTCGCTCTCTTCCGTCTTCGCCGCCGCCGTCGCCGCCGCCATATCTCCGGCATTCTTGCCCTTCCCGGGCTGAAAAACGGATGGGTTTTTTCTATGGTCGGAATTTGCCGGGGGCGGGTTTCGAAAGATTTCGCCGACAGCGGCACGAGGGCGAGGGAGAGGCGGAGCAATTTCAGATGAAAAGACCAGGACGTCGTTTTTTCTCTGAGACTGGGGAGCAGCATTGGCGCCAATTTTGCCCCTCTCGACCGGGGCGGGAAAAGCTTGGGCCGACCGGGAGAGTCCATGATTCCGAGTCGGATCGGGCGAGGCGAGAATATGAACCGGGAGCGTCTTTTTCTCGGGAATTCTTCTTTCCTTCTCCTGCGAGGAAGCAACAAAAGCGGCGACCGGCCGGTCGAATTTTCCGATCGGAGATGGACCGGAGGTTTGATTAGCGGCGGCATCGTCGCCGGTTCGCCGGCCCAACTCCACGACCAGTTTGGAATCCCTGCCATCGTCGGCCTTCGGCGCGGTGTGGGCCTCCGCTCTGCTGCTGTTGTCTTCGGATGCCTTTTTGTCCTTATCCTTTTTCCTGTGCTTGTGCCTTTCCTTCCTGTCCTTCTTATCCCTGTGCTTTTCTTTGCTTCGATCCTTGTCCCTTTTCTCTCTGTGCTCTCTCTTCTCCCTGTCTTTCTTCTCCTTTTTATGCTTTTTCTCCTTTCTCTTCTCCTGAACCACACATTATCAACAAAAAAACACACAAAATCGATAACACCAGCAGCTTCAATCTTCGTTATTTACATAACTTGATACCTATAATTTTAATATTTTCAAATAAATCACTCTTTTTTTTGTTATGAATGAATCAGCATTCTTAGATGCTAGTAACTGTGAAAATTTCAATGTTTGGGAGGTTACAGTTTTGTAAATTATAAAATTATCATGCATATATCAAATATAAATATTGCACGAAGCTTGAACGATCAGTTAAACCAAAGTAAACTTGGCAGTTTGTTCATGCATATGTCAAACAGGGAAGAAGCGGTGTAAACGAGCGACTGATTAGTCAATTGAGCTCCAGCTCGAATTAGAAACAAGTAGATTAATTTGTAATTAAATTGATAAAAGTGAAAAATAAATAAATAAATTAGTCACATACAACAATATAGTGAATCCATTGAATTTTGATGTAAAATGTATATTTTCAACCGATCAATTCTAAACGAGTGAGTTGGAGATTGCTCAAATTTCTACTGCCCAGAAAAAAATAAAGTATAGTTCTGAATTAACACGAAAAAACTGTAAATAAAAGAGATTGCTACTGCCAAAAAAAATAAAGCATAATTAAGCAAATTACCCAAAATATGTCCTGTCATAAGATAGCTAACCAACAATGACATGAATATTCCGTTCGTTTGTTCATCTCAGGCAGACGCAAAAGAAGACATAAATCATAAACTTAGATAACAACAACACATTTAGCTCTTTTAGATTAAAAGCTGCTTCATATGAAGCATCCTAAATAATAGTATGTACAAAACAAACACCCTTTCATTTTTGTTTTCAGTTGTATCACTCTCATTTCAAAGAAGGTGATAAAACACCCGCCAACCAGTAGTTTTTGGTTTTATAAAACGCAAAATAATATGATTACAACACGTGTAAATATGTTAGATCCTTAGCCGTTCAGTTCAAGTTTAATAAAATTCTCATTTCGCATTTAGCTTAGTAGCTAATCCAGAATAAGTTTAGCAGCTTAGCTTATCAGCTTATTCAATTAATCTATTTAAAGTTAAAAACCAATTAAAAGTAAAAAGATCAAAAGTTGCTCCCCAACAGCTAAGCTGTTTAGCTTAAAGTTACTCCTATAATCTTTTAATCCCAAAAGATATGTTTAAAATGTAAATATATACGATTTGGGCACATAGTCATAATTATCCCTTACTTGCTATTGTGATTTCTATTGACATTTTTATATTTTAACATGAAAGGCTAGTTTTTCATTACTAATAACAAATGATTAGCATAATTAACTCAAGATGCACCTATATAGATCATTACACTTTTTGAATTATAACCTAATCTTAAGGTCAAGAAGACAAGGATTCAAGGGAATATGAAGAATATGCAATGAGGAAGGTCAACGAAAATAATAATAATAATAACAACAAATAAAACTTGAAAATTCCCAGCCAACATTCGAAAAATAGATTGATACCAATCTCCATATAAACTATAAATTCAGATTTTCCAAAACCCTAAATTGCCACTTGTCAGACATCATCCCCATTGTTTTAGATAACCATAAATTTGTCAAAGTAGCCCTTTGACTTTTTTTATTTAGTCCCTCGTTTACACATTTAAGCCCAATATAATCCCGTAAAATAAAAAATTAGGAACTAAATCAGCCTTAATGAATATTCAAAGACAATTAAAAAACTTGACAAAATTGGAGGAGTTAAATGAGCAAATTAAATAATCTAGGGCTACATTGTTCAAACTAAAATAGTTTAGGGATTATTTTGATAATATACTTTTCAAATAACATTGTAGCTCTTATTTAATTGCAATTAAGTATGAGAAATCATCTTTTCTACTAAAACCTAAGAACACCTTGCAACCCTTCTAAGGAAAGCTTACCTAGTGCTCCTTATTTTGCTACCTTGATTCATTTTGACTTAATAATTTATTTTCCAATGACTATATATTGATGCAAATTTAGCTCGAGCATTAACACAGCTTAATCTTACAGTAATAAGGATCGTTTGACATTAAATTAAATTCTTGTTGGGTTAAATTTACATAAGCTATTTTACTACACAATTAGTATTCTCAATATAATTTTATAGTAATTCATGAAACTCAAACACATGAAAGCAAACACTAGGGCCATATTTACCTAAAATTAGATAAACTAAATATGAATAAATTTAAGCCAACGTGCATTTTAATTTAAAAATTTATTCATATCCATAAATAAAAACTATAAAAACTATATCCGCATCCAAAAGCTTCAATAAAAAAAGAATATTAGAGCAATTATTTGTAATTAACAAATCAAAAGAAAACCATTGAATACTTCAAAGAAGCTTCATTAACTTTAGTAAAATAGGTCCTCATATATGCTCATCTTAACAACTTCTCTTAATATTGACCATAATTTATTTTGAACAAACTAATTTAATTATGATCAAAAATCTAAGACTAAGTTATGCTTGCCATGCGGCGCAAATTTATGTTTGTGCAAGAGACACAATGCACCATCAATTTGTTTACTTGTCAAAATATATTTTCATCTTTATTGTCTTTTTATCAATTATATTAGTTTTTTTGAAAGATATTTATTTTGATCCAGTTTCTTCATCTTTCATCATCTAAAATGCCAACCTTTCCCTACTCTTCATTGCCTTCTTCTGGGCAATTTACAAAACTTTTCATGCCTTTTCTCTTCCAATTTATAAAATCATAGGGTATAGTACAAAAAATAGTTATACACCATCATATGGATATGGAAAAGAGTTATCTCCTTTTGGCATATTTTCTAATTATCTATCACTCTTATATGCCACCGCTAAGCCTTATAAAACACGAAAGTTGACTGAGCCTATTTGGAACATGTTCGCCACAGCATTTTCTATTATAGGACAGGCTTTTTACTTGCATAGCACTAGAAACTTTATGTCTTACCTTTGAAACAGACAAACATCATTATTTACGCATATATCCCCTATCATACCTGTCTTGGACTTTTTTAATTAAAAATAAATATGAGAAACAATACCGCGTAAGAATAAATATGCAAGTTTGGGTACTAAATATGTATGTTATAAATATTTGGGTGCTATGTATGCAAAAAATCTCTATCCAATATGAAAAGAGTTGAAATTGGATTTTGTGTTGTAAAATAGTAGATCCACACTTTTACACAGTTTGCAAACTCAATCTTTGTCATTCACCATAGCATTTTTACCTAAATAGTTAAATAATGTCCTTTGCCATGGTGAGTTAAAGTAGAAACAATTTTAAACATTTGACTACAGAAAAATAAATTGCTTACAAGAAAATATCAAGAACACACCAAGTAAAATAAATTCAATGTTAAAAAGAATTTGTAAAAGATAGCATTGTTGCAAAACAGGTGTTTAAGAAATAAATTGGAAACTAAGTAAAAAATTTTAACAAACATTTCTTATAATAATGATTAGTACAGCGCCAAAAATTTTTAACAAACATTTCTTATAATAATGATTATAAGATAAAATTGATAAAACTTATGTAAATTAAATTGGAACTTGAATCAATACACTAAAACACACAAAACAATATCCATAAAGAGCCCCAAATATAATTAGTTATGCTAGAAAACCTAAACAAGAGAATACCTAAATCTACTTTTATCTTAAAGTAATGAAAAGACCATCTAATGTAGCCAAGGAAGAGATTTTCCAGAAAATTCAAGCATTTATAATATATTTCATGATTTATGTTAGTTTCATTTCATTATTATTAGACATATATGTTTTGAAGGAAATGAGTAGACCTTAAAACCTATTTAGATTTGTGATTCAAATTTAAATTGATCTTGTGTCACATACCACGATTCTCTAAATAGATGCTTAATGAATATTACTAGAATAAATATCAAATCATGAGCTGAAAATTGAATTTTTCTTTCTTTTTCTATATTTATTAAACCGTTACTCTTCATCTCACACACTCTCTCTATTTCTCACTCACGAATTTCTACAATGTAAATACAGTACCAGGGCCTCTTTATTATTTTTCCTAAAATTCATTATACAGTTTATTTCAGTTAACAGAAAAAAATGAGTCAATTTTCAATACAAAAAGAAGGACAAGAAGGAACACCAAATTAGTGCTAAATCAATTCCTCTTCTACATCAGTATACTTATAATGGTAAACATCAAAATAAATAAACAATTAGCTAGTCAGTATATCCACAAAAGGAGCACATTCAATTAAAAAAGGATAAAAAATTAAGCATTTAGAGTAGCATCTAAGTGTTGAGTACGTTAACCTTGCGTAAAACAAAATTGCAGCCATGGCAGAACATTACTGTGAACTTCTTAAGACTGCTATATTTGCAGATCAGGGAGAATTTCCTAAGCATTTTAATTATAAAGCTAGCATGTTTGCAGAATATGCCAATTATATATGTGCAGAATCAAATATTGAAGTTATAGTTCATTAGTAATGGTTTTAACTCTTTAATTAATTAAAATCTCATTAATACCTCACAGAATCAATAAAACTAAAACCAGTCCTAGGAGTTCAAAATAAAAAAGAGTAGCCATAAAAATGAAAAGCATAAAGCCTGCAGAGAAATGTGATGAATAAATGTAAGAGGAGGAACCTTTGTTAGCAAATCTAGGTTCTCAGCTTTGCGCTTCTTCTCATATCCTGGTGGCGGAAATGGAAAGCAACGAGACATCGCACAGTGGCCCTGGATCTACTCCTAATAGTATCCAGTACAGTACTTCCAGTTCAAAAACGAACCAACAGCCTTGTTCTTGTCCATCCACCATGTCCTCTCACTCATTTCCAGCTTCAGAACATTTTTATTTCATCACCAGATGAAGCCAAAACCTCCTCTTCAAGAAAAACCAAAGTTGGAAGATAAACAAGAGATAAACCCAGCCTCAAATACCAGCTACCATAGCTCAATAGTTAAAGAAAGCACAAGTGCTCATTCCAAACAAAATCCAGTATCCAGCCTCTCTCAAAGCGCCTTTCAAACCAACAGCATAGCCAAACTCAGCAGCAGAAGGGTGCAAAACAGAGTTTCACTCCTGCAAAATCTACTGTGCCGTCATATTCGATGTCTCCGCACAAATTCCTACTACCAGGCAAAAAATTAACAATAAACACAGTGTCTAAATCTAAGATATCGGATCCCAACCCGATCCGGCGGAAACCCTCTTGATCCGATCCTCTAAAATGAAAGGGCAAGGGGAGAAACCCTAATCGACTACAATCGGACGGAACGGTGAGGGAGTTAACGCTGTTGGAGGCGTCGAAGAAGTGTCCTCCCAGGAATCCCCAGGGTTTGTGCAAGGAGATCTCAAGCTTCCGATTCCAGCAATGGTGGCAAGAAGGAATGGCTGAAGGGAAGGGCTGTGCACGGAATTAGGGCTATAGAGAATAAAAACGCTTAATCCAACTATCTGCTTCCCTCTTTCCCCCGCTTATCTCTCTTAGTCTCCAGATCTTTTTTGATAGTCTGTTCGCTTCTACCGAATTTCACGGTAGATTCGCTGAGCAAGTTCTTTGAAGATAGACGGCAGCGGCGCTCCTGATGCTTCTCTTGTTCTCTCATAAAATTTACCAGCGAGACGAGAAAGTTAAGACACTGCGGGCGGATGGGTATTTATAGGAGGACTAGGGTTAGAAACGGAAATTCATTACGATCGCATTATTGAGGTATTTCGTATATTTGATTATTTTCTACTGTAAATAGAAATATGTTTATATTAATATCAAGACTTAATATAATATAAATTAAGTGTATTTATTATTACTCATAATTACTTTAAGATATTTATTTTATAACATCACATGGGTTACGATATTTCTCAAAAAACATAACTTTTATTTGAGAAATAATTTATATAAATAATTAAGATGTTAAATATAATTTCTCATTTATCTTATGAACTATGCATTTAGTAATTATGAAAGAATTTTAATTTTTTAAGAGCTAAAGATAGATAAATAGAATATGAACTTTAAATTACTAAGTATGCCAACATGATACCTGTTATCATTGAGATATAACACAAATAACCTCTTAATATAATCTTAATTAATTTTAATAAGATGTGGGGCCCATCAAATCTAAAAGTGGCACCACTTTATTATGTATGGGATCTTGTTTGATTAGCATTTAAATCTTCTAAATTAAAAATAAATATTTTATTTATAAATATTAAAATGTGGGTAAATATTAAATTATAATGCTTTGATCACTTTGTGTATTTTTGTTATATATTTATAATGTAAAAAAAAATTATTGAATTTTTCTCTCATTTTAACTCTAAGAATAATATAAATTTAATTTCAACTTAATAGAATATGAAAAATCCAACATAATCAAATCATATAATTTAAATACTATTTAATTTTAATTAATTTTCTAAAATAATAAATTGTAATATTTTATTAAAAACAATATACTCTTCTAAAAATAAACAAAATTTTATAATAATTATAATATAACTATTCTAATATTTAGCATATTTAATTTGTGAAAATGTTGTAGTTTTGAAATTATTTGAATTATATTTTCTTAAATTATTAAAATTTTAATCAGAAATGAAATATAGTGTAACGATCCATGGTAGTTGCTTGAATTTCTAATCACCATATTACTTTAAAAACCTACCCATTAGTCTTAAAATAGTCTTTAAATAAAATCAAATACTGAAATTTTGGTGGAATTTTGAAGTCGTTTGAGTGAGATAAATATTTTGATCAAATTAATTAATTGAAAAAATAAGATAATTATTTATACTTCAAATTAAAAATTTGACTTTATTTTTGAGTTCATCATACCCAAATTAGCTAATGGTGAAATTTTGAGAATTTTTAGAATCTATCTGGTTAGAAAATTGAGCTTAATTTAAATTATATTAATTTATAATATTTTTATTAATTATTTATAATATTTAATACTAACTAAATGTTATTAACTGTTGAAGCGAAAGATCAGTTGCTCGGCTCCAAACATCAACCAACGAACCCAATGCATCAGCACCGTTCAACCGGGATCAGATACATCGATTAGACGGATAGTAGTATTCCACAGGGCATTGTGCTCTTGTAATAATCCTAGGTTGTTACTTGGTATATTCTTAGCATAATTGTATCATAATCATCATTCCATTAAGATCATTTAGTCATTAGAACAAATCCCCAAAAATTTGGAGTGATTCGGAGCTTAATCCAATATTTAGATTATTTTAACAATATTTAATTAATTAAAAAATTGAGATATTTAATTTATCCTCGAAATCAAAATCAGAATTCGTCATTGCGCTCGTCACCCCAAATTAACTAGGAGTGATGTTTTGAAAGTATTTGGAAGTCGTCAGATTTTTGCGAATGTTTTTATATATTTAAATGCATCGAATAATAAAATAATTAAATAATTCTCAGAATCAAAATCTGGCTTCACCATTGCGCTCGTCACCCCCAAATTAACTATAGATGAAGTTTTGGAAGTATTTAAAAGTTATCAGATTTTCTCGAATATTTTAATATATTTAAATAGCCCCGAAAATTAGGATAAATAAATTGATCTCCAAATTAGAATCCGACTTTGATGTTGAGTTTCTCAACCCCAAATTAGCTATGGGTGAATTTTTGGGATTTTTCGGAGCTCGTTTATTCATCAAATTTTTAATTAGAAAAATTGAGTTAATTAAAAATTAGAAAGAAATAATTAATTATTTTATTAAATCTATCTCTAGTTTCTCATGCACCTGATTGAACCTATCCTCCCCATACGCATGCAAAGACCTCCTCCTTCCCTTTCCATTTTCTACACAAGTCCTTCCTCTCCATGCTTTTGATGGGATGACTCGTGCTCATCCCATCCAAACCTATGCTCTCCTCTTCCTTTAAAATGAAACTTCAGCCCTCCTTCCTTCAATTATTGTCAAGCTGAATATCCCTCCTCCCAAGCTCATTCCCAGGCTAAGGAGGAACCCTCAGCCCTATCCCTTCTCTACTAGCAACTGAAGAAGAAGAATAAGCTTCTCCTCTCAAGCCCTGAAAGAAGCAGAACTTGATCTTCTTCAAGCCGAGGTACCTATTGTTATCACATTCCTTGTGCTACTTCTTCTTTATTTCTTTAACGAGTCAATGTATCTCTTTGGTGCCTCTTCTCTTTATCAATTAGTTATTATATTTACCTCGTATGTCTATTTCTTGCTAATAAGAACCTGTGGTTGGGATATGTAGTTCATTAGAGCTCATTAAGATTGTAAAATTTAGGGTAGATGAACATTTCTACAAATAAGATTTCTGTATACCTTGACCTTTAACTTCATTGTTTGTATTATTAAAATAATAGTTTCGTGTCAATTTTGGTATCAGTGGAAAGGTCATGGAAAGACCTTTCCATCAGTATATGGCATTGCACATGAGGTGCCCTAAATCAAGAGTATTTGGGTGAAAAATGGGACATATTTCAGTTTTCGCACAGGCAAAATCACCGTTGAGCGCTACAGCACGCCATAACGCCTGGCTCTCGGCCAATAGGCACGACCACGCGTCACGGGTTGACTATGTCGTAACACGCCACAGCGCGCCGTAGCGCCTGGCTCTCGGTCAGGAGGCGCTACTGCGCGTCTCGGGTTGACTACGTCGTAGCACACCACAGCGCGCCGTAACGCCTGGCTCTCGGCGATAGGGCGCTATAGTGCGCCGTAGCCCTTAGCTCCCAAGAAATTTGGCGCTGTGGCGCGCCACAGCGCCTGAAAGCATTGTTGTGCAACAGCGCCGAAATCCGCCGTAGAGCCTGAAAATGCTATCGCGCGCCGTAGCGCCGGCGCCTCGGGAAAACTGGTGCCACTGCGCGCCGTAGCACCTGGCTCTCGGCCAAGAGATGCTCCGGCGAGCCGTAGCACACACAACCATCCAGTTTTGCCCAAATGCACTATTTTTAGCATTTTAATGACTCTAGAACTTTAATGTGGCCAAAATATATTAAAATAAAAATTGAATTTCGTAAAATCAAGCATTGTGTGAATTTAGAAATGATTTTCAATTTGAAATATGTCACTTATTATAATTGGATGTTCTAAATCTCTTAAAGATCCACTTGAATATTTTGTGCCAAATGGAAATATTATAATTCTTGATTTCTTGCATGAATAAGCAGAACTTAATAACCAAGTTGCATGTAATTTAGGTGCTTTAAAAATTAATCAAGTATTAATCTCTTTAATTTGATTTAAGATTTAATTAGCATTGATTACTTATTATTTTAATCAATATGATGTTTATATGTTTCATTAAAAGTAGTGTGCATATTTAAGAATTTAAATCATGAATTGAACACTTTAAATGATTGGTTGGATATTAATAAACTTCAAATCCTAAGAATCTTAAAGGATAATTTAATTAATAATTAATATTGAACTTGAAATAAACACTAATAATGCATTAATTATTGTAATAATCCAAAGTTGTTTCCCAGCTTAATTTTAGCATTTATAAAGAAAATGATAAGTTTGTTCATATTCAAATAATGGAGGAGAAAGAAAATTTAGTCAATTAATTAATTAATTAAAAAAAAAAGTTAATAAAT
This sequence comes from Gastrodia elata, assembly GCA_016760335.1. Lineage (NCBI taxonomy): Eukaryota > Viridiplantae > Streptophyta > Magnoliopsida > Asparagales > Orchidaceae > Gastrodia > Gastrodia elata. The sequence continues at coordinate 24,965,889 of CM028679.1, read as the reverse complement.
ACACTCCCAACTCCACCTCATTTTCATCTTCTCCCACCTCTCTTCTCCCTCATCTCCCCCTCTTCTTTCTGATCCACTGTTAGTTTCCTCAACCGACCTCTAGTAAAACTTCATCAACGCCAATATAGGATAAGAAATGAGAAATATATAAAAAAAAAAAAATTAACGCCAATATAGGATAAGAAATGAGAAATATATAATAAAAAAAAATTATTTTCTTTTCATTTCTTCTTCTTCTTTAATATCTTTAATAATAATAATAATAATATTATTATTATTACTATTATTATTATATTTTTATTTATGCAAAATTTCTTATTTGTAAATATATATATATATGTGTGTGTGTGTGCGAGTGTGCGTGCGCACGTGCGCGCGTGGGCGCGAGCGTGCGCGCGTGGGCGCGTGCGTGCGCGTGTGTGTATACATATATCTATATTTTATAATTTCTGTAATTTTATTTCAGTAATTTTCTTTATATATATATATATATATATATATTTCTAAATTTTTGCAATTTCAATTTAGTAATTTTTCTTTTATTCAATATATATATATATATATATATATTACTTATAATAATAATAATAAAATATTTTCATTATATAAAAATATAATATTAATATTGATATTTTTACTAAAATAAAATGAATAATATTATTTATTTCATTTAATTATTTTATTTCAGCATTTACATTATTATTAAGCTTTGACCAACTTTGATATATTTATATGAGATTTTGTGCTCAAAATTTGAAATAAATGATTAGAAATCAATATCATTGGTTCATTCAGGTTGATATTAGTTTTGTACAGACAATACGTTACGTCAGGACAGACTGGTATCTAAAGAAATAAGGAAACTGCATATATTTTCTGAGAAAGAATGTGTAGTTAGTCAAGAACCCAAATCTCAGATAATTATATAGACGTATCTAACTCATCAATTATTTTGTAACTTTGTCTAACAGAATAAATATTATATCTTGCTATATTTTCTTTCAGAATGAGCACATATTTTAAATATATATATATTGCATTCATAATCGTATGCATATAATACTTAAATAATACATTTTATTTATATCTCCTTCTCATGCAAAATTTTAATTTGCTTAGTGTGTAACAGATTTTTTTTAAAATTTTAATTTGCTTAATGTGTAACAGATTTTGTAAAATAATTATTATCTTTTTAATTAATATATTTCATTTATTATTGCCTCCTTGTCAAAACCTTCCCATGGGTTAATGTAATTATTCTTTCTCTCTCTAATGGGTGTTACTCAATTCAAATATATGTACAAATTTAAGAAAGCTCTGATGTGGAACCTCTTATTTTGTATTTGCTTTAGCCATTTATTTCAACACATTTATGCAGCTCAAGTAGAAAAATAGGCAAATGCGAAATGCAAGAACAACTACAGTATAAAAAATTTTATGGCAACAAAACTAAGTAGGAATCGTCACTTTTAATTCAAATTCAGAATGTGCTTATTTTCTTTGTATAGAAAAACAAGATTATAATTACTCAAATTTTTTGACAAAGAATTAAAAGCTTAACATAATTTATATTTATTATTAATTACATGTCATTGAAGTTCTTTTTATACATTTGTTCCCTTATGATCATGTTTGTCTTAATATTAGTAAGTCTTAGTCTTCATTTATTTCTAGTAATGTGGCCTTTAATGCATGAACTTCTCCTTATTCTTATGCTAGTAGATATGTATATGTAGATATGTGCACGAATAAACAAGTATATTCATTTCAACTCAGGTTCGTAATAGGCATGTGTAAGCAAGAGACTTTAAGTATGCATTCTTCTTTCTTAGTATTTTGTTTCTCCTTGTATAAGCATGTACAGATGTATTAACATCAAACTCTCCTTATATAGATGTGTGTACCTAAATCATATTTTCGTCTTCAAAGACAAAGTTCGAAATATCCTCAAGTTTTTTTTGAACATTATATTTTAATCAATATAATGGGTATTACTTTAATTATACTTTTAAGTATTCTTATATATTAGTGAGGCAGCATATAATGAGGATATAGGGTTCACCCTTTTTTGCCAATGGAAATACTACTAGCTTGGATGAGCTAGCAGTTGGTCTACTTATTGGTTTTTATTCAACATATTATGTCTTAAAAGTGTTCATGATTGAAGTAACAATGGGTGAAGAAGTGAGTTTTTATGAAGGTGAATGGTGGAGTCCACTAGTAAGTGCATTTAAGTTGCCTAGGAACAAGCCTAGAAACCAATGGTTTAGGGTGCTCCTTATAGTTCAATTGGGTATTTGTTGGCTCAATTACTGATATGAAGCTTCGTAAATCACTCAATTAGGTCTCCTGATATCAACAAGGATCAATGATTGGGGCTGGGATTACAAGGGAGCCAACTGGGGAATATGAGGGGAGGTTGACAAGCAAGTCATGATGCATGTTATGGCTCATGGGACTCATGGTCTTTATAGGCTTAAGCGTATCTATGTAAATTAACTAACTAAATGCAATAGTACTCTTAGGCTTACAGCTTTGAGCCTAGCCTTGGGTAGTATGGGGTTGTGATGTAGACCCTAACTAATACTCTCTTTTTTCTCAAGAAAATAATCCAAATAAGTAATGCCCGTTAAAAATATATATTTCAATTTTTATCCAATAAAGTGTCTAAAAAGCCATCTATAAATTTCAAAAAAAAAAATTTTATGATTGGCTCAGATAAAATTCAAAATCCCATCATGACCCCTCATAGAATCTATCATAATTACAAATTAAAACTTCCAAAAAGCTTAAAAATTGCACATAAATGCTGAAACCCAATCAGTTTAAGTTTATAATTAAACGGAAATACAAGATTCACATCTCAATTTACAAAATCATAATTCTCAATGGGGGCTTTCATATATACCACAGAAACCTTCTTTATAAAAAGTACAGTAAGTGTTCATTTGGCAAACATCAAGGCTTAGGTGTTAGATAAATACACAACTTTTGCTTGTTACATAGGCGAAGAGAACCAAAATAAGAGCTCCATTTATGTTTTCAACAGCTTTTCCAACAAGTTTGGCCAAACACTTCGCTTCCCTCCAACAGTTCAACAAAAATTAAGTATATATATATATATATATATATATATATATATATATATATATATATATATAATAGACTACGACAAGGCAAAATTAATACAAAAGGTCTGAACCTTCTCCATATGATGGATTGAAGGCATGTTAGCCTGTGACTAAAACTTAAAAACAAGAGTCTGTTCTTAGGTTTCTTTAGCGAGCACCAGATAGAATATATAGAAGAGGTCATCAAACTCAGCTGCCAAGAGGGGATAAGGAAATCAGCTGATTAGAAATCATAAACAAACATCTAATAGAAGATAATAAGTATGGATTATAGAATACATATACATATATATAAGAGCAACATTATGATTACGGCAATACCAAACATATAATTTTCATTGTTATAGCTATTAGCAGTTAATTTGGGGAAGTGCATTGCTACAGTGCTTAAAATTCTTTTCAAAAATTCAAAGTGAATAAAAACTGTCAAATGTAAAAAGCCAATCCCCTATCCATTGAGGATTATAGAGACTTTGGGCATCCTGAGGGTACCACAGCATTTTTCTGTGGGCGCAAATAAAATAAGTGCCGCAATACTGATTTTTATATATTAACATAGCAGGAATGATGTTGTTCACTTGTGCATTGCAAGAAGGCATTGCCTGTATTATTATTGACTGAGATCGACTTGAGCATTTATTTAGTAATTTTACTTCAAAACATTCTATTTATTGGTAAAGAGAGTATTGGATAATCATCCGTATTATCTTGGCAGCCTCTTTTATTTAATAAAGTAGCTGATATCCCTCTCCTGTAATTTTTTTCTTTCAAGTTTTTAGCTTTATTATCTTAGATTAATTAACATTCATTTGTATTATCTTCACACCCTCTTTCACATAGTATACACAATCGATCTCCCTCTTCACAAGTTTTTCATATAATGTTTTCTTTATTCGTGCATTAAACCAAATGATACGTGTGTTGATTTTCTTGTTTCATTTGCTCACTGTCCCCAACAAAATTGATTTCCAGCCCAATGGATGTAAGGCTTTACCTAAAAGAGAGCTTTAGCAGTTTTGCTTCGAAATCTTAACCCTATATTAATTTGTGATGACAATTTAGGACATCTATTTGTATCATCTTCGCAGCCTCTTTCTTCCAGTATAACTAATGAAAAATAACTCACTGAGATTTGAAAAAGGTGACAGAAATGCCCCAAAATTGATAAAGTTTACCTCCACCCACTAATTGTCCTTTCAGGTATGCAAGCACCTACAACCTAGGTCAGAGGTAATCCCTTAAGCATTATTCCAAATATCATTTGAGTCAACTTTGAAGCCACAAATAGAGCCAAGTTTGACTGTATATGATGGGATAGTCTCTCATGTAAAAAAGAAATTATAGCAATACATTTTCACATGGGCCCTCATACAATTTTCATTCCCCCTGAAAAATCAAATGTGGCTGTTTTTGTGGATATATAGAAAATTCCTCGAGCAAATTAACATCAAAATCATATCAAAGAAAGGTTTTAGATTACATGAGAATCAACCTTGCATAATAGACTCAACAAGTGCTTCATATTGACATCATAGGAGGCAATGGCTACTAAAGCTATGAATAAAAATGCATTTTTTGCTAATTGGGCAGAGAAAAAAGCATGCCAAGAATTTTCACAAGACTTTTCACAAGAACTTTAAAAAAAAAAAAAATTGACATAATTTGAGTCATAAAATTCATGGAGACAGTATAGCGCATGGTGCATCACACGCTATATTTGAAAGTTGCGCCAAATGCTAAAACTAAAAATGAATCACCACAAGGTCAATATTACAGAAATTTTTAATACAAATAGGACTTATTAATATAAATTCAAGATATTTTTGAACTCATGAAAATCATGATAACCGATGACTTGAAAATAATAAAAAACAGTTCATGGAGAAGAGAAAGATATCGAAACCCGAAAAAATGTCCCAATTTTAAAATCTGTGTATAAATCTATGAAATTTTAAAATCTGTGTATAAATCTATGAAATTTTAAATCAAAGACTTGACACGGATAAAAACCTATTTGATTAAAAATTAGATTATTGTAATACATCGGTTATTTAAATTTGCAAATAAAGATTTAATAAATAATGTGTTTTATATGATCACTAAAATCTCAACAGAACTAACTACATTAGCAAATAATAATTACGCTAAAGCGTAAACAATAAATTTAAACAAAGAGTTTACTATCAAACTAGCTTCTCAAATAGAAAACACAATTTTAATGTATGCATAAACATGAGAAAGCAATTCATACTTCAACCCTTAACTTCCGCTCATATTGAGTCACCCTGCTTTCATTGTTGGCTTGGCACTCTTACCCTCTCATGTCACTGTTATCCCACATTAAATCATATTTATCCATTGCACCCTTTCTCGTGCTCAAGTTCACTAAACCTCACGATCCATAATGATCATTGCTTTGAGAGTTCAAAAACATATGGTTTATACTTTAAAGTTAAGCCTCCATAAAAGTTATGTATGATAGAATATATAAACTTGGAAAATTAATTCTTGCATATTTTAAAGACCAGTGATAAAAAGTGAGCTATCTAAACTATGGCACACATAGTATGTACTATTTTAAATGGTCAACTACTATAACAGTGAATATAGAGCGCATATGCTATAGCACGCAACAAACAAATACATAAAATAAACCTGTGTAAGACACATTTTAGCTGCCACGCATGATGAGAATCTAACCCAATTATTTTTAGTTCATTTAGGGGTCCCTTCCAATGCTTTTTAAAATACAAACCCACAAAACAAAGTTTTTGTAAAACAATTCGCACAGTTTATTTTTTGGCTAGTTCCTCTGCAGTTTAGAGAAATTACACAAAATGATCGATGCATTATAATTTTTCCATTAAGCCATCATCTAACAATCCCTGCCTTTGCCAATCACCAATGTAGGCTCCACGCCATCACTGACACGGCAACACTCTACCCTCACCACCAACTGCACCCCTTTCTTCCTCTGAACCTTCAATTTCCAAGAAAAGCTTCTCCAACATTAGCCAACTCTGCAAGCCACTGACTGACAGTTCCAGTATCAGCCAATGAATGGCACTCCATATCATCACAGGCAATCTAGCCCTGCCGCTAACTTCATCTCTCCCTCTCTCTCTATATATATATCTCTTTCTTTCTCATCTCCACCAAGCAAGGATCCACCAGTCCCAGCCAGACAAGCCAAACACCAGATGACACTCCTGACATCATTGGCACACCAACCTAGCCACCATCGACCATTCTATTTCTCTTTTACTCTTTATTTAAATAAAAAATAATGAAAGGTAAGTTTACATCTTTACCAAAAAGAAACAGCAGATCTCTAAACAATATCAACTACTTCCAACATAGCAGTTTCAACATCTGAACAAATTTGCACGAATTTCACCATTGGATCCATGGCTTTGGCAGCAGTTGTGCGATCATTGAATCTGGGGTCAGCTCTGTATTGTTTATGTGGAGTGAGCCTAAGCTTGCAGCTTTTAAGAGGATTTTCACACTGGATATGAAAAGAATCAAAAGCTGAGATCAATTTAAGGGGTTCTTTTAGCGCAGATAGAGCAGATTGAAAAATTTGTTGAATAGTTGTTGGAAAAAAAAATAGATAAAGTTATTGACGGAGAAGCTAACAATAATACTGGGCGACTTGCTTTTTTTCTACTGGTTGAACTGTTTTTCGTATTAATGTGAGATTGTAGCCATAGTTCATTCCCCTGGGTGGTGAAAAGGCAGCAAGACAATCAGTGGCCGGCAAGCCTGAGCGGTGGTGGGATGGCCACTGGTGAGGCTGGACAGCAAGATGGCCAACAGTTGGATGCACGATGGTTTTAGTCATTGGGTTCTTCAAAATACTATTAAGCTCAAAAAATTAGGCCTTGGTACCTTAGTGTTTAGCAATTTAATTCAGTAAATGATGGCTAAGGCTGGTTTGAATTTAGATGCAGCATCTTGGTTATTTGAAGTGGTATGCAAATTTATGTGAATCACCTACTGATGAAAGGAGGACTTTATAGCCTCGGTGAGACTAGGCGCTCCTCTAGTATATGTATATTTTTCAAATGAAAAGCCATTTCTTTTTCAGAGAGTTTCATCTCACTCTGATTCCTCAGATGAGGGAATGTTTCAATCTAAGACTTACTAGATTAAAACCCAGCAATATTGCCAGGTTCTGACTCTTCCATGATCCTCAATGACCTTGACCTGGTTTTGACCATTCAATTGGTCCAAAAAATAATAGTCTGGTCAAGAGAAGAGCAACGGTATGGAACTTAGAGTAGTCACTCGACTGATATTTCGCAATTACATAATGAAAACTTTAACACTAGTTAGTTACAAAAACTTAGAGGGCGTTTATATACATTTATAAGGCTTGCTCAAGAACTTCAACACTAGTAAATTACTGGAACTTAGAACCCTGTAAGTGAATTGAGACATTAACTATAGGATTGAGGTCTTAGTCAAAGTCAATGTATATTATTTGAGATGTCGTTGCAACTGTGAAACCAACAGCAACATTCATGAAAAAATCAACAAGGAAAAGTCAAGACTTTGTCAGACATGGTTGGATGCCCTTTGCTTTTTTTCTTCCCCCTATTGTGTGAATACACGAGACTACATCCATACTCGCCAATTAGCCAGATTTTGTTGCATAGAAAGCTCTAGATTGCTTTACCTAGCATAGCAAAAGCCTACCAAAAGTTTTTTCTTTCAGCTAGGGCATCATGATCTCTACTACTACTGACAGAGAGCAGCTTGTCTCGCTTTACTCCTGTGGCCTCTCCCGCCTAAGTTTGAGCTTCTCCAAGATGATACCCAGGTGCATCCTTTGCCAGTGATTGGAGTACACTGATGAGAAAGCATGGGCAACCCTTCCCTATGACATAGCACGATCCTTGCAGTGATGAAAAAACTGACCTTACCGCTGCAGATATCCACTGAAGCACCCCAGCTTTTAAGGGTCATCATTGAAGGGGGCAACCTAGCAACCCTATTGAGGATCCAGCGTGCCTAAGAGTGAATGCGGAGAAGGCAAGAAGTCGAGCTTCATGAGCACCCTCTCGTTCTTGCTTGTGTACCACAGTATTCTATATGTACACCGTAAGCACTAGTGTAATCGCACAGCAGGTTTTTGTGTATTTGCTTGCTTTGGGGATTTTGGTTTGCTGAGGGAGATGATCTACCAATATTCTTAGAAATGATGCTGAATAGTGTGACATCGCTTGATGCTTATTTGATATGATATATATATATATATATATATATATATATATATAGGCTAAGGCCAGCTTCATGACAGTCTACTTGAAGAACGAGTTCGCTATTCTTTTTCAGCATTGAATTGTGAACAGCAAAAGCAGCTCTTTCCTAATCGAATGCTTCCCTGATTTTCACTATTTACTATAGCAACACTTAATGAAGAAGCAACTATTAAGCTAATATCCAAATATTATTAAAACTGTGATTGATCCTTATCCACCATCTAAATCAATCATGAATCAAACATGTATGTGCTAAATAAATTATATAAGATGAAAAACTTTAAATTATAGGAATTTTCAATATTTTTCTCTTATAGATATCAAGAAAAGTCAATTTAGGGAAAAAAAAAAAGTATATAATAGAAATTAATCATAAAATTATATTGAATATGCTTACATTAATTATTTTGAAGTAGTATTCATACAAGCATAGTATAATCAAGCCTATCTCATTCTATGAAAATTATTTTATTGACTTAACTTAAATGTGAATCAACTCAAATATAAAATGCATATCCTGGCCCAAAGAGGATCATGAATCAAGTCCATGTCGACCTCAACTCGTTCCATGACATGACCTAATCCAATGAGGATTTGGATCAAGGAAGACTTGATCCAAACCCTTCCAATTGGCAATCATACTTGCACAAAGTGTAAACGCAAATTCTATCAAATCTCACAAACTTGAAAAGCTTGAAAAAAGCTTTTTTAACATTTGTAAAACAAGTTCAAATAAACCACTTAAAGTTTCTGCAAAAAAGTACAGGAGTTATGAAACTCAAAATTCATCTTTTCTGTGAATTAAGTACCCCGAGAATCCACAGTCAAGGGTGGATATGATTTCATTGACGAGTGTCACATTTGAAATAAGCTGTGTAAATGTCAGATAGATGTGGATCGACAAGAAAAAAAGCCAATATGCAACATTAGCAACCTGATCATAGTACAAAGTTAAATTGGATGTGTTAAGCATTGAATGTAGTCCAGTAATCCACAATTTTCAAGTTTAAACACAAAATTATAAGTAGTTAGTTTTATAAAAAACCCACCTACCAACATTTAACTTTTGTAAGTTATAAATGAAAACATTTTCAAAGCTGTGCATTAACAACTTTGGGTATTAAATTTAACAAGTCAACTTTTTAAATAAACAATAAATCTATTTTGGCAATAAGCTGAGTAAAATTTTCAAGATTATTTTCTCAGTAACTCATGTGTTTCGAGCAAATATCCATGCTACTGAAATAATGTTGAGATGTGAGAGAAAAATAAGTATCCTAATATCTAATGTGTATCCTTATTGCATAATAAGTTAGCTGATATGATGATATAATGATGTGTAAATAAATCAAACGTACAGAATGTACAATAACTAATTTTAAAAGACAGAAAAGGAGCGCATATGAAGAGTTCAAACATTTAACAATAGATGAGCCAATGATCTGCTTAAAGTTAATGCAAACATTCTAAATGATTGCTATAATAAATGATACACCTTTAAGGTAAACTAAACAGATGTTTTTAAATATTTGTTGGGTAGCTACTTCTTAACAACTTTTTCAATCATTGATATGATTGATTCTTCGTCCATAAGTTTGACCTTTTAAGTTTTATGCAACAAAACCATGATTTCAAGACAAAGCAGATATCAACATCACATAATGAAAAATCACACATTATTTTATTGTCGAATTGTTCCCTTAATTCAACAACTTCAATAAGTAAGTTGTGCTCATTTTAAACGTAAATATATGCTATATTTTCTTTAAAGCCTTAGGATCAAGCGTAACTCCATGCTTTACATCACCTTAAATTCAAATTCTATTTATGGAAAAATTATATATTAACCCATGAATTCAATCAATATGACCAAAAATATATATTCAATATTATCTTTTTCATCAAAACTATCTCCTAAATAGCCATAATCATGTTTCTCATTTGATTCAATTTTCAATAGTACATAATTCTTATAATGGCGTTTGTTCAGTAAACTATGGATAAGATACTACAAAAAATTTTTCAAAAGTCATAAAAAGTACAACATCCTTAACAAAATTTTGGCAATTTGACTAAATACACAAAGCTCACAAAAAAACTCCATCTAGTAATATATGGCATTGGCAGATAAGTTTCTGCCAAAAGGTTTTCCCAGATTCGCTAATAAAACTAAAGGTAGCGACAGAATAGATAAAGGAAGCTATAAGCTTTGAAACCTTATAAATTTATGACAATATTCATTTATACATAATTCAACTTACCTATATTTTCCATAGAGACCACATAATTAACTTCAACACTCCTCAAATGACATGATGAAATTTTAATTCATATCTAATGTGGAATGGACCACAGGATTTAAATACTTTAAGCGCTTTCTAAAAATTATTGTGCATAATAATTCAATTAAATTTATGCAAATCTGACTACATAGAATCCTTAACGACAATAATTTATAGTGTCTCAAACTTTCAAACATTTTGAGAAATACCTTCTTCACAATGTCAATTGTGGGTAAGAATGTGCTCTTCATCTTACCAAAAATATCTTAATTTTTATTTATTACCTAATCAATAACCTACATTTTAAGATGACCCAATCAAAAGCTCTGATACTAATCTATTGTGGAATAGATTGGGATAAAGCAGATCACTCTATGCTTTGAAAGGGTTATTCACTAGTCTTATGAAGATGTCAGAAAAAGAAACATGAAAGCTAAGAAATAAGTTGGAGAATATTACGTAACAATGCATTTCAAAACTCTAAAACAAATATCTACAGAATAAAAATATAAAAAGAGAACTTTAAAATTTAAAAGGGATATTTTACCTACATAACACAAAATATATAAAACACCTAAATCTCAATATTTAAAAATACACTTTTTCATACTATTTTTTTCATATTGAATGATTAAAAAATACTAAGTATAATGGTGGTTTTGGTATAAAAATTAGATTTAGCTAGCAGTTCTGTTATATTTAAGATCAAAGTGTTAGATATATAAAAAGTAAGATTTTCAAGGCATGTATAAAACTCCCCTAATTTTAAAATAAAGAAAAGTGTGTATAGCTTACAAAATTGTTGCAGAAATGTCAATATATTTCAAAATTACCACCATAAAATAAAAATACCCAAATGGAGTAGTAGCAACGCCCCAAGACCCGCATAGGATCCAACTAATAGTTTCAAGAAATAAATAATGAAAGATGTTACTAAGGTAACAAAATATATGTCTCATGTAAAAAAGACGAGAAAGAATATCTTAAAATTGTATCAAAACAGGCACTATAATTACCTAAAAGTTAGTTCCCTTTGCTCCATACTCAGTGAATCCACATCCAAAATTACACATTATGAATAACATATTTTACTAACTCAGAAAGCTTTAGTTCAATACAATTTTTATCATCACCTATCTATAAATTCATATAGTTGATACATTTAAAAATATGAATAGTATATGAAAATTCTGAAAATCTCCTAGCAAGTATCTAGTCTGACCCATCTTGGCACTGATTTGTTCATTGAATTCATTGTTTTAAAGAAGATTGTATAAGAGACTGGAATAAGATAAGCTAAGGCTTGTGATGAAGCCAGGGCTTGCTACTTTACAATGAAAGGACCAATATTGAGATCAAATATTTCAAATATTTCAAGTACTTAAGCTGTGTTTCTTTGATTTTAAAACCAGTTGCATTACAAAAAAACATGATCAAAAGTTGCTTATTTTTTCTTAACCCAAGCAAAACTAGCACTTCTGTTTCAGATTAATTATGCCATTATTAAAACAAAAAAAAATTTACAATAATAAATGGGTTCAATTTTTTTCCGCAATAGCTTTGAGTGTAAATGCAATTTGTATCGAGTATATTTTCAATTAAAATTTTAAACAGTGCCATGTTTATTAGGTTCATTTAAATAGCACAAGTTTGAGCAACAATATGATTAATTAAGTTTGATGTTTTACAAACATGATAATGATGGCAAGCTTGTAGAGGATCAGCTACCAAACAGTAGAAACTTAGGGATTGTAATTTATCCTCTCTAGCAAATATTTTATTTATATACAAGCTTACTCGCTATTAGCCATCCAATAAAGCTGTTAAGACAGTGGATGAAAGTAATATAAATAAGTGCATCAGTGGGGCATCAAAAGTTGCACATTTACACCTGCTTTGCTGTCGCACTCATTTAAACAATATAATCAAGCCATATTCTTCTCTATAGAAATTCTAAAAATAAGAATGCCGTGTATATAGTTTGCCTTTTTTGTCTTAATTTATGCTGCTGTTGAAATTCTATACCATTAGATTTCTAATCCAAACAACATCCAATTAATACAAAAGCGTGCGATAAGTTAAAGCTGTCACTTATAAAGTAACTGTGACTAAGCCTGCAAGAGGACAACTTCCAATAATATTCCGCATTAAAATTATAAGGATCATAAACCTTTAAATACTGCTAAATATGCAAATACTTACAAAACTTCTAGGAGGTTTTATTTCTCTCCATAATCACATTTAACAGGCCTCACTACTGTTGGAATAACATGAGAAATTTTGAAATTGCAAAAGATACCAAAATAGACACCTTGTGACGTTAGAATTAAATATGATTACTTTTTTTAATACAAACTCAAAACAAAACAAAAAATTATCAAGCAAAATTCCTAGAAAAACTGCAGAAATACAGTGTCTTTAAGGAGCCTAAATGATCCGTTATTAAACCACTTCTCATATTACTAATGTGCAATGAAACATGTGATCTGGCTATGGAGAACTTTAGCTCTATATAAAGCCATAAACTTTGTATACCAAAACTTCACCCTAATGAACAAAGATGCTTATTTTCAAATAACACATTTCATTTTGGTCTACATAGCTCAGGGCCTGCATCGTTGCTGAATTTAATTTAAGAAATTGAATGAGTTTCTTAATTAAACCAATGAAAAAAAATAGAGCATCCACTCTCAGTTTGGAACTGATCTAGGAAAACAGTAATTGAGCACAGATATTAAGTTCATTCAAGTAATCAATATTAATACAGATGTTTACTAAAATCACTATTTATAAATAAAGTTGCAGCTATAAGCATAATTTTAAATCTAAAATCTAATCATACAAAAATAAGTCAAATCCTATCCTGATAACTTAGTTCTTATCTTGAAATAATCAATTGAACAAAAAAAATAGAACTACTTAAAATTATCATTGCCTCAGCTATTGAATGTTGGTTGCCTAAATACTCTTCCGCACATTATTAAGCTATAAATGAGAATGTTAACTACACTGTGCATGATGCATGAACTACTAAATAAGGTATCATACACTTAAGCTCTCTCAATTCTATATCTGGCCAAACTTAACTGTATCCTAAGAAAATATTTTTTGAAATTTCACTCATCCTAGGGGTGTTCCATTTGAAGCAAATTTAATTTTGATGCTCATAATAAAACTTTACCAATCATCAACAAAATATCTTGCTTGGTATGGTATCACTTCTACATATATAGTCTAGAGTGCTATTTCCTTCCATTCGGATGTAGATCCAAATCATCCTACTACCCATACTCATTGTCTGTGTCGTGCAGTATCCGAGCCTTCGCTCCACAGATCAGACAATCCCTATAAACCTCATCAATAAAGTATCATTGTAGAACCATATGTTTTCTCTTAGTTCATCCTCAAGCCACACACCATGCTATAGAAGGTCAAGCTCTGACAATGTTTTCAGAACTGGACCAAACACTAAACCAGTCAAGCTACTGTTCATGAAATTATTAGCTCAACCGGTCAAACTGGTTTGTTGATCTGGCCAACCGAACCGGACTACTAGAATTAAAGTTTTTCAAAAATTACTATATCAGATGTCATAAAAGTTTCTTGATGTATTCATCTAACTAAAACCATCCCAAATAACTTCTAAGATACCAAATAGGCTTTCAAGGGCGCTATTCATATCAAAAAATAGTTGATTTCGAATAATTAATTTATTAATAAAACTAGCAACTTTTAATTGCTATTTAATTGATCCTGAATTAAAGCCTCAACCAATCATAAATGTGAATTGTTTCATTAATCACATAATTAGCTTGGTCTATTTTGGTATGCTTAAAAGGTTACTAATCAAGTGTTACTATCATTGCTTAGAATTTTTATGACTTATTTTTCATAATTACTTCTTGAAATGGTCCCCCGACTATTGACAAAAACCCAATTTAGTCCAACGACTATTAAAATGCCTAAAATAATCCCAAAACTCCTTTTAAATATCCAAATTAATCAAATTTTAACTTTTTCACCTATTTTTGATGAATGAGCTAAATTAATGGAGGGAATTATGATAACTTTGCATTACTCATATATACTAGAATACTATTCAGTAATTTAACTTTTCTATCCAAAATGGATAAAAAGATTAAAATGGGACAAATTTGCACTTTTAAAAGAGTTAAAGGGCTATTTTGGCATTTTAAAAATAGGACTAATTTGAGCATCCGTTTATAGTCTAGGGACTATTTTAGAAATTAACTCTATTTTTCAGCTATATTATTTTTCAAATAAACCAAAGCCTACTACCATCATCATTACAAGTATGAATGTGAAAATTTACATGCTGTTAGGCAGTAAAAAACATTCATATGAAAGCGCATGAGAGATTCAAATTATACCTTTCATTAGCTCAGATTTTCATTCCCGAGAGCT
This sequence comes from Gastrodia elata, assembly GCA_016760335.1. Lineage (NCBI taxonomy): Eukaryota > Viridiplantae > Streptophyta > Magnoliopsida > Asparagales > Orchidaceae > Gastrodia > Gastrodia elata. Next base: position 24,950,784 of record CM028679.1, on the reverse strand, counting down.
GAGAGGCGAGGTCATCAGTGTCAGCTTTGTAGCCGATTGTCATTGTTGATTGAGTCACTTGAAGGCGATGTGGCAAGAGAGAGGGTCAAAACCGGAAGGGTAAAGCCGAAGGGAGAAACCTGCAAGTTCGTCAGAAAGAGATGGGGGCTCGGAAAGATGAGAATGCAAGAGACTGAATGAGAGAGGGTTTTGGGATCAGCTTATGCTCTTAGAGTTTTTTTTAATAATGCAAAATAACACATTAAATAGTAAATCAGTTTTTTTTAATCTGATTTTCAACAGTCCAATGCATTCCTAACTTGTTCTAAACGATTACTTTATAATTGGTCCGTATTAATCGAATTGGACCCATTGTCAAACCAATTCTCAATTCAACTAGTCGAACTACTGCAGTTCGACATCAAAAACATTGCCACATACCATACTATGCAAAATATGAGCCACTTTAGCCCAGCCTAACCTATGTCAAGCCAAACTTCAAAGCTTTTCATTAATTTTTCACAGACTTTTCATCGCGTGCTAATTTCCAATGATTCTACTACAAACATGCTTACAATTGTAACTCTTATTAAAGCTTCAATTAATAACTTAAAAGGTGTACTGCTTTTTATAACATCATTTCTACTTATATAGCATAATATACTTTCCTCCTCTTTCAATATAGATTTTGTTCGTATCTGCAACACATTTCTTAAAAGCCTACTAGTAACCATTGTCTGAACCACATATTGTAGAGCCACCCGCTCCAGTGATCATACCTCACTCAGATCATGTCCTAACCGTCATATTGTGTCAGTCTGTTTGTACGTCAAGACGCATAATTATTATTATACTAAAAATATGAAATTTAATTATTTAATAACTTCCTTAACAATTTATTTTACTTCATATTGTGTCAGTCTTTTTGTTCCATAAACAATTTCATGATATTTGATTTAATGCCTTTATAGATAAATAAAAACATTCAAGATATAATAATAATTTTCAGTGTTTTAAACTAATAAAAGTGGTTCAATTTATTGCTTGGGTCATTTCTTCACTAAGAAAAACTATTTCACAATTATAGCATGAGTTTTATAGGGTGGGTCTAGAACAGTGGTTCATGTCATATGAGCAGCATGTCTAAAAAAGCAAAGGTAAAGTCATGGGCATCACCCAGACCCAGAATTTCCTAAGATAACAATAACGGGATACACATTATAAAATTATTACATGGTTTTTCTTTACTTCAGTATTTTTTTTACTTCATTGCATGATTTATATGTTTGATAACTTAATTACTGCCAACATCAATATCATTTTTGTTAATAGACATTGGTACAAAACATTTCTTGTATAACTTAACTATTTGGCATTTACTTAATCATTAGATTTCTCCATTAAATGAACTGGTTAGTCATACTATCCCAATTGCACAGGGGTACATCCTATCACATGAACCGAAAGAAATACGATTAAAAATGCTGTTAGCACAGTTTAATGTTTTTGGGACGTAATATGATTGTTAAATTGAACTGCACTTTTAATTTCCAAAAACATATTCCTTGGACTTTTGGCATTCAAAAATCGTTTAAAAAAGAATTTCAACTCTCCGAATTGATTTAATAATCATCTAAGATAATACAACCATTGCCATTAACTTGTCTAAATGTCTGCAGTCTTCTTGGATAGAGATGAAATTTGAAGCTATTATTATAGCTAGCTGAACATATAATTTTGATTTCACTCACTACATTTGATAAAACTTGAGCTGTATGTCTTAATTATATTTTTTTACAAGAAAGAGATAGCAAGGACTAAACAATTTTTATTGCTAGCTTGCAAGAATAAGAAGGAACGGAAATCAAGTCTTGGGCGATACAAAGTACAAATTTTTTAAAAACAATTGTTCCAATTTATCAAGAACAAATCAATGTTTGAGAAACAATTCTACAAATAAGCAACTTTAAATAGGAATTAACTCCTAAGTTGCACAACATTTTTGAAAAATAACTGAAAATGAAAGCATAACAAAATATACAACAAGCCCAATCAACAAAAACATATACAAAATCTATATCGGCAAAATAGAACAACATGAACGTAAATTTTGTTCACTGCTAAACATTATGCAATAAATTTTAGTTTATCTCCAACAAAGAACATAGATAAAATATTCACCAAGTTTATTAAGGTGTTCCTTTTGATCCCAAATTATGTAATTCTCAAACTTTTGTTCACTCTACCATACAACATGTAAAATAAATTCTAGTTCGTTTCCATAAAAAGGCAAATAGCCAAATATTGCTCTTAATTTATGAAGGTGCTCATTTTGATCCCAGAGTTTGTGATTCCAAAACCCTATTCATTTCAGTTGTTGATGAAAATAGACAGGTAAATTTTGGATAAAAGAATTCTCTGTTTGATCCTTTTACATAGGGAATACCATGTCGTTTTTTTAGGTGTATTTCATATTAAAATCATTCTCATTAATAAAAAAACATTTAAATTTGTTTAAAAGTAAGAAAAATGTTGAATGATTAAAGGGTATTGATATAAATTTTATTTCAAATAGAAGAAAGCTTTGTCCTGTTCTCACCAAAAAAGCTCAACCAGCCAAAAATATTCCCATTCAGACCTTCCATCAAAAACTAACGGAGAAACAGAATGTGGAAACAAACGATACAAAAAATTCAGAGAAATAAATTTGACTACCGTTAAGTTAAACAATTTCAAAAAGATAGCAGACCGTTTTGTTATTACTCCTAGAGAACAGCTGCTCGCATTTTTTTAGAAAATTAAAACAAGACTAATCCAAATAATTTTTGCCAGCCAAAAATACGTTTAAAAGGTAAGCAATTTCGCACTTAGCTAAAGAATCAATCTAACTGAAAAAATAACACAACACTCACCGAGAGGATCTGATGAAACTGCCATTCCCAGAAAAAACACTACAGAGTGCTCTGTATCCAAAATAATTGCTCAGAAACTTTTATCTCTAAGCAGTTTCTGTGTTGATAGTTAAACTCAAGTTAGGCGCCCATTGACAGCTAATATTAAATGACTCTGAATCAAACTATATTCCAGAATCATCATATAAAGTCAGTTAGTAGCAGCTGATGAAGCTTGTACAGCTTAACAAAACCCAATGAATGTTGAAAAAAAGCTAAGAGGTAATCAGTGACGGCTAATAATGGAACCTGAATTTTATCATTAAGAAACTGACTATTGTTCAGCATCGTTCTTATATTCGTCATTGTTTGTTTCAGTAGATGCCTGGAGAAGTTCCAAAGGAGTTGCAGCTGGGTCAAGCTCAAGGCATCCCTTTGGAGCATTATCCGCTTCTTCACCAGTGAGCACACAAGAAGGTACTTGATGTGAGAACCGAAACATCTCTTGTTTTGGGATAGTCTTTGCCTCTTTTTGATCAAAATGCCGCTGAAAAACTGTTTTAAATCCCGAAACCTTTACTAACGGAACAACTGAGACTCCTTGGTCATCATTATAGTCCTCAAGTACCTCCACCATGTCATATTTGTGTATCACATCATCTGAAGTATGCTCATTCCAGTGAGGAGTCCAATTTCTGTACAATGCCCAAGTGTCACCTTTTCTAGGAAGAATTCTAAATACTCCACGGAAACCTTTTTCCCATTTAACTTTGTGTGAAAAAATATTGATTGTATCAATTACTTCATATCGTACAACTCTAAAATCTCCACAAGTTTTAGAGAAACCACGGTTAACCCAATCTAACTTAGAAAATTCAGCATTGGATTTTGACGCAAGAAAGCTCATGCGGACCTTGAAAGGGTTTTTGGATAGAACTTTTTGAATCAATGCATAATATCGAGGCATGCCATCATCATCATCATAGGTAGCCCATATCTGATCACCATCAAAAGCTTGTTCTGTGCGATTACTGTCAAAATCATGGAAGTCTGGATCAGGGACATCAATTGACATGGGCTGATCAAGCTCCGGAGTTGAGTCATCATTAAGATCACCCTGCTGAGCCTCCTTGAGAAAATCTTTCTTATTACTCCTGATGTTAAGAGTTTTTTTATCAGCATATCCCTCTTTAACTGTGCCATTCAACAGATCATCAACTTCCTTTAATTCTTGGATCCCTTCTTTAGGTTGTTTTTTAATCTTTGCCCTATCTTTTTCCATACCCTTAGATGCTTCAGCTGATTTCCATTCTTCTAGTTTCTTCAATATTCCAACTTTTGCCTTTTCCACCAGTAAGGATCGAACATCTGCCTGTGTATAATCCTTGTTAAATGTAGTCTGCCTTAAGTTTGATCTGAACTTTAAAGAATCTCCAGTTGCCTTGGCCACTTCAGGAAAAGTATTTCTAGACACTCCACCAAACTGATTTATCTGATTTACAAAACAGTTATTTCCAGAGTCATCTCTAACTTCTCTTCTTCTATCCACAAATGTATCAGCACGGATTCCAGTATTATGATTTGTAGAAACACCAATATTCCTTCTTAACGCATCATACCTCCTACGAAGAGCCTCTTCCCTTTTAACAGCTGCTTGTTCATCTTCCCGTTTTCTTTTAGCTTTCTCGTATGCCTGCTGAACCACATTAGCAGTCTGTGAAACAGTAGAAGGCGTACCATCAGCACCAGTTGACGTAGAAAATCCAGAGAATGGGCCCCATGAATTTTTAACAGAAGATGGATCAGTATTTTTTGCATGCTGAGATCCCATGACTCCCATTCCTGTTGCAGAGGATGCATTCCCCATTCCTGTCGCAGATGATGCATTCTTATCAGCACTGCTGTTCATGCTACAAGAATTTTGCTGTTTTGAGGCCCATTTAAATGAACCAAGCCCACTGAAAGAGCCAGACAACTCTGTAGCTAGAAATGGTTGTTTGCATTTAGGGCATAGAAGGCTTTTGTTGAGATACATTCTATGATATTCATATTGCATGCTACATCTAGCACAAGAAGTCCAGAATGTCATCAGTTGACGGTGAGAGGGATGTGATGGGGCACTAGGAGGTCTCTGAGCATTACTCTGCTGACTCGTCACTTTTGTTGAAGAAAACTGGTAAAAACCATTATTAGATGTTTTGGGTGCAGCTGCAGGCTGTGATTTCTTCTGAGGAAACCCTTTTGCATATATCTTCTGGTCGTATAGTATTTTCTTAGTTCTGTCAGATAGCACATTCCAGGCCTCTGAAACAAGCTGAAAAGCACCTTCAGCACCTGTAAATTTGTTCTTATCTGGATGTAGCAGAAGTGCTAATTTCCTGTACTGCTTTTTTACTGTCTCTTCATCGGCTGAAGCATTAACCTGAAGGATTGCATATAAATCCTTCTCACCATTAATTCTAGCTTCGGATGCAATATAAACATTCACAGTTGTTATCATTTGACTCATTCCTTCAAGGGATGGAAAAAGATTATATGCCTTCAATGCAAATTTCTTGGCACCCACATAGTCTTTTTCAGAAATCTTCCTTTGAGCTATCTCTTTCGCCCTAACTGCTTCATCCCTATTGCATTCCATTCGCTATATGGAAATACAGAAACACCTAAGAAAATTTACATTATAAAACTTCAAAGTTTCGCTTTTAAAAATAGCAAAATTAAGGCTAATGACAACTGGAAAAGTAGTGAAAAGTGAAGGGGAATGACAGTTGAGGCAACAAATTGAAACAATAGCACTTCAGCACAAATTTAAAATTCAGAACTTTAATACTAAGAAAAAATTATAGTCAAATTGTCTGCAAATCTATTCATAAACTGCGCTTAGGTTCATGTCTAGACAGAACACAGCTAAACCAGGTTTTGCTTGCTGAGGACAATAAAATTAACACTTCGACGTGACTTAAAGATTAAACTCCATCAACACAATGAATGAAAAAACAATACTCGTATAGTTTGAATGTTCATTTTTACAGCAAACAAACTTAAAAATAGCCGCATTACGTGGACTACAAGAACAACAGAGTTTCAAAATATGAGCTAAAGTAAGCATGCGAAGCTAGAGATCGTTCCGAAAAAACAATCCTCGGTGAGAGCACTGCACAGGTAGTACCAAAGAAACTGAAAACCCATAAAAATTCCGAAACATCTGAACACAGCACTGAATACGAAGAATGTTACATCCCGGAGAAGTTCGAAACATGAAAAAAAACCAAAAACCCTAAAGCGCGCCATCCCCAGATTCTATCCGCGACTATGTAAGAAAACTCGCCGGAAAGATCTGCGACGACGGAAACGGAGGAGGAACTACCTGGCCGAAGAGATTCAGAGCTCTCTGCGCGGTTTGGAATGGCGGGCTTTCATCTCAATGCCTCCATCTCCAGATTATTTTCCCCCCAAATCTATGAAAAATCAAAAAGCAAGAAGAATGTTAAAAAGGATTTTTTTTTCTGGTCCCAAACGCCAACTCGGGCCCGAGCAACACTGCGATTACCAAAATACCTGAGAGCGAGGAAAGGACAGAAACAAGGGCAGGAGCAGACATGCTGATCTTTTTTTCTGCTTTATAAAATTACTTTGCAAACCCTAATTTAACTAGAGTTAAATACAACTGTGGTTAAAATCAACTTTAGTTTATTCTTTTTTTCTTAATATTCTTATCTAAATATATAACACTAATAATATAAAATCAATATAATTTTAGTAATTGCATATTAATATTAAAGAGACATTGATATGTGATTGTAATACATAATATGTATATTATAAGAATTTAATAAAAGTAGTAAAGTTTATATTATACTTAAATGTTAATATATATATATATATATATATATAAGATAAGGTATTTTGATGATTAAATAATTCCTATTGATATGATTTAATTATGTCTTAGTATTGTATGAATATAATATAAGTGCATATGTGAGAAAATATATAATTCAAAAAAAATAATGTGAATATTTTTACAATGATTTTTTATGAGTGTAAATTATCAGACATAATCATCTTAAATAACTCTACTAACTCTTATATGTAATTGTATTAATTAAACTTTTTAAAATTGAAGAATTTTGACAATGTAATGTGCATACGTGATGGCTAAGGATCACACTTGAACAGTTATTAGTGGATTAAGTTTTTTTTATTAATTTATAATTTATCATATTGTGCTATAATTTGTAGGGATATGAGTTTTGAACTTTAGATATATAAGGTGTATAGTTCAATATAAGGACTTTGATGGTGTGGAGGTTCGAACTTAAGAAGTATATACTTCAGTGAACTAAACATTAATAGCTTTAATATTTGTGCATTAAGCTTGATTATTTAAAATGTAATAGCATGAACATATAAGGCCTATGGCAATGTTGCTTCTTGCCAGAACACCAACTTTTCCAAGACAAACAAGTTTTGATTTATTGGTTGCTTGTCAAATAAATAAGCTAAATTAATTAAATATATGACTACCTATTATGCAAGGGAGTGGGGTGAATTGAATACATTAGTCTCAAAATACGAAGATGATGATTTTGATTTTCATAACACTAATATATTATCACCAAAACTCTTCTCATTTTATTTCGTTGCATTTTTGTACATTATACAGTAGAACCTCATTAATCCGGACTAATTGGGGCTCTAGGTTGTCCGAATTAATGAAAGTTTGGATTAAACAAAATAACAAAAAATCGTAAATTATTACGTAAATATTCGTATATATTAAATATAATATTATATAAGATATAATTCAACACAGTATTAGTCCTAACAAAATCATTATAAAGTACTTATGTGCATACATATTAAGGCACACCTTCATAAACCACACTTGACATGCTTACTGGTTTGAAGAAACTGCTAATCTTTGGTTGTCTTCCTTTCACATTGATTTCTTTAAGGTTTATTTTAGTCTACAGCATAAACTATAGTAATTTACGTAATATAAATGGCTGTCCGAATTAAGCAAAGTCCGGATTAATGAGGTTCTACTGTACATTTGATTAATAATGTACAAAAGAATACTTTTAAAATTATAATAGTTACCACTATTCAATAAATTTGTTTCATCTCTCATTAATAATTTATCAACTTATTGTAATTTTTTTCAAATTTGTGATATCTTAAAAATACATACAAGCTTCAAAGATAGAAGTTTTTAGTTAATAAGAAGCTTAGAGCACTATTAAAAATATTATATTTCTTATAAAATATTAAGGCTTTGGTTATATTATTTAAATTTAAATTTTAAAAAATGAAAATTAAAATATATAATAATATTTCATTTAATTGCATGAAATAAGTTAGGCTTCAAGTGATTGTCAAAATAATATTTGGTACATTTTGTCTCAATTGTTTGGTGATATAGAGGAGAACTAAGTGAATCTACATAATTTATCATTTCAATGTTTATTAATTCATTCAACTCAATGTTTATAGTTTTAGATGATTCTTTTACATTTGGGCAATTTTATTTTATTTATTAATATTTGAGATACAAATGTTTACATCAATCTTATTTTATTAGTTACATAATTATATTCATATCACATCTTTTATTTTATATTTTTAAAATTGGTATTTATGAGCATGTATGCATGCCTATGTATATTTGTATAAATTTATAAAAATTGATTTGCAATATATATATATATATATATATATATGCATTTATTCTCACATTTCAAATTACGTTTATATATATGTGTGTCCGCGTGCGCGCATGTGTGCGTGTGTGGGCAAGTGCGCACGAGTGCGTACAAGTGTGTGGATGTATAAATATATGTATGTATTTGTGTATTCATACATGCACACCACTAGTGCATGTTTTTGTGTATCACTCTTAAATTCCTAAACTCAAAAGCAAATGTTAGTTTTCTATCAAAAACTTGTATAACAATGGAGTATATTTTAGGAATAGAAAGTAAATCTACCACAACCAGAGGGCTCATGTATAGACACAGCTCATAATAAGAGGATACAATTAAGTATTTCAACATATGGCGATCCACTTTCTTTGGTTATATTCCTTTGAGAGCTAATCATTATATAAATGAATTAGAAAATTGTTAGAATCGAAGATATTATGATGTTACAAATGGGTTAATCAATAATAATCTACTAAAGAAACCTCACCAACCAAAGTTTAAACATCATAGAGCACATCAATAAGTGTAAGTTAAGACCCAATACAATTTATAAAAATTATGTATGCTCACAAGACATTGAGATAATGTCGTAAATGTAAATAGAGTTAGGCAAATTGTAAAAAATGTATACAAAAATTGGTGAATTAAATATAAAATGTAAGAAGAAGATATGCTAAAGCAATAAATTAATTATGCTTTCTCTCTCTCCGTTATTTACAAAAATAAATAACAAAAATTAAGGTGGATATATATCTTGATGAGACAAATATAATCCATCTAAAATTTCTCGATTTGAAATAATATTTTATTTTATATTAATTTATGAAGATAAAAATATCAAAAATTAATTATGGTTAATCCGAAACTCTAAATTAGACAAAACTTTTTCTATAGTTTTTTTATAATATTTTAATCTAACAACACCAAAACCGCTGAATTTGAACTTATATTTAATTTTTTCAAATTTACAAAATTTAAATAATTCAGAAATTAATTCAAGAATATCTGTTATTCAGATTGCTCCAAAACTTGAGTTTTACGATAAAAAAAAATACTATATTCAATGGTATTCTTAGTTTGCCCTAATTTTGAAGTTGTTCGGGATCCTAATTTTTGAGTCGTGTTTAATCATAATTTGCATGATAATGATTTGGGTCGTTACATTGCGAGCGGCCAATGAGGGGTAGGCGCGGCTTAAGGAGAATGAAGATCTAGAATAAAAGGATGGGATATTGGTTCTATTTATAGAGAGAAAAATAATTACTTTACTCAATAAATAACTTAATGAGAAAGTAATTTAATGAGCAAGTAACTTAAAATACTTTATTTAATGAGTAAGTAATACGAAAATAACTTAGCAAGAAAGTAACTTAATCAATAAGTAACTTAATAAAAAAATAACTTAAAATATTTTATTTAATGATAAAGTAATTTAATAAGGAAGTAACATAATCAATAAGTAACTTATTGTGTAAATAACTTAAAAAAACTTTATACGATGAGTAACTTAATGATAAATAATTAAACAAGAAAGTAACTTAATCAATAATATAATGGAGAAGTAATTTAAAAAACTTTACTTAATTAGTAAGTAATATAATGAGAAAATATTTATAAGAAAGTAATTTAATAAAATATTAACTTAAAATACTTTACATCACAAGTAATTTAATGAGAAAGTAACTTAACAATGGAGTAACTTAATGAGTAAGGAATTTAATAATTTAAAATACTTTACTTAATAAGTAATTTAATAAATAAGTAATGTAACTTAATGAAACTTGACTGAGAGATGTGTCTTGATGACATGAACATTCTTGGCATAAAATTTTTCAATTTGGAGATCTATTTTATTTTATATTAATTTTCAAAGTTTAAAACTGAAAATTAATCACAGCAATATAATGCTAAAATTTGACGAAACTTTAAACTTATCATTCTCTTATTATTCTTAATCTAATTACACTAAAATTTATTGATTTAGATACACACATATATATATATATATATATATATATATATATAGTTTTTTTCATTCTTTTTAAATTAAAAGTTCAAAAATTAATTTAGGAGTAACTATTATTTAAATTACTTCAAAATCAAAATATTATAATCATAAAAATATACTATTTTAATAATATATTTTGTTTGACTTAATTTTAAAGTTGACTAACATCATAACTATGGAGTCCTGGCCCTTTTGTAGTAATGTTAACACGTATATTAATATAATTACGGTAGAGTAGTTACCGTGATAAATCCACAGTTATATCAATATCAAGTTTTCACCATAATTTGTTGATAATTGTAAGATATGCCACCTATCAAAAATAAATTCACTAAATGTAAATATAAGAATTTTGGATTGCTGAAGTATTTATTTATAATATCCATATTCATAATGTATAAATATAATAATACAACTCAATTCATAATAGAAAGTGCAAAAAAGAAAAATACATCAAGTTTCTGCATTATTAAAACACATGAATAAAAATTTAAACTGATATAGGAAACTCTTATCATCACAAACAAAAACAAAAGATTATAAACATCAGCAGAAAGATTCTTTTCTTAGCTAAGCCCCTCACCTAATGCTACTACATCAAAATACTTTGAATCTGACATATTAATTTTTACATGCTAGGGCCCCAGCCAAGAAAAAAAAATCATATGTTAGACAATTATCTAAGTACATTTTAAGCTGATTTAATAAATTCTGCAAATTTCAGAATATCCCATTTTGACTTAAACAACATTACATAACCATGGGTGTAATAAGTCACGAGGAAAAGAAAGAAAATCTATAAATAAAGCATTTATAACTTGTCAAAAAAATGAGGCAAATAAAAAAATATATCTTAAACCATAAGCTGCAATAAGGTTAGGTAATATAAATAAGGCTACAAGATAGCTATAAAGAATAAAATAATATCGTAATATAAATATGATCATTTGAATATATGCTAATTGGATATAAAATGAAATTGAATTATACTACATATAAAGACTAAGTTAAACATTTAATCAAGACTAACATTAAAAAATAAATATAAGTACAAGTAAAAGCTATATAAAAGCTAAAATAATAGTAAATAACATATATATTGTAAACAAATAAATAAAATTGTCGTATCAAAAGCATGGCTAGTAATACCATTGAAATTGTAACTATAATTGTCTTGAAAGTCGTTTAGCTTCACATATCTAAATTAGAAAATTGAACTAAATTGAAGAAGCAAAAATACATATGCAGTTAATTTTAGTTATTTTATTTTATTCCTGTGGATACATCCAAAAGTAGTTGAGGAATGAAGCATGTCTGCAAGACAGATGTAGTTTTCTGAACTAGACATAACTCTCCCCAATGAGTGCATGTCAAGTATTCTTATTTCTCTTTACTGCCCGTCCATTGGCAATAATGTGTATACACAATAAGTCACGATAATAATAAATCCGATGCAATTGTTATCCTAATTATTCAATGTTCTCATATTTATGCACCAAAATCATCTTGTATAATAAGTATATGGCTAAAAGGCTTAAAACAAATAATGCAAATCATCAAAATCAAGGAGTAAGCAAAATTTCACTAAAGACTCATATGATATCCATTGTTATCTAATTTATCCATCATAACTATTATGAGAGAATACAAGTTCAAGATATCTAATATCTACTATCGAGTACAATATCAAAATCTTGGTCCTATAAGGTCACCCATTATAATTAATCAAGTTCTAATTTAAACTAAATAATATCGCATATAAAAGTTAAATGAGCAAATTGATTGACCAATTTGATGATTTTATTAACTTAAGACTAAAATTGATTAAAACAAACTAAGGTTAACGGATTAAGAGTTAAACTATAAAATATGGAGTTTACACCTCTTAATATAATGTACCTAAAATCTGAAGGTCTAAGTCTCTCAAACTCTCACATATTAAAAGGTTAAGATAATCTTATTCAATATAATCAAAATCAATAAAATGGATCTCTAATATTAGGCTAAAGTCAAAAGATAAGATAATCAGTACTAAAATGTATAAGTACTAACTCTAAAAATTAAAAGCTATAATATAATTATATTTAAACTAATACATAATTTACTAAATAGGATACAACTTAAGAATTTAAAACTAAGAGTTAAGGATTAATCAATAAGAAAAGTCATAAGGATTAACATGAAATTTTACTTAATGAATACTTCCAAACTTAAACGAAGCTTAATTATATTAAAATTGATTTAGAGAAATTCTTAATCAAAGGAAATGTAGATCATAAAATCCACATTTATGTTATCATAAAGTTAACTTAACTATTTTAGGGCAAAATAATGGTTTAACTACTAACATTAATTTATAAGTCTAAATTGATCTCAATTAGTTTTAAACACTTAATTTATTGATTTAAGAGGTATAAATTGGATTAATAAGTTAAATTTATCATTTAATTAACTTTTGGCCAAAATGACTAAAAGGTCCTCCTATTTAGGGTTTAAATGGGAATTTAAGGATCTATGGTTCAAATTGAGTTCTTTTAATGTCAAATGATTTTTACGAAGATTAATACTAAAAATACCCAATTTGGTTAAAGTTTGAGGTTAAAGAGCTCTAATTATTGGTAAAGCTCATTAATGAGTAATTAATAAAATTAATTAAGGAAAAATAATTTTATGATATATTTATGTTCTATTTAATCTAAGGAGTTTATAGACCCTGAGATAACTAAAGTCAATGGTCAATTGACTTAATTATGAGCTAATTAAGAAAAAATCTTAAAAATGATAATTAAGAGGGGTCAAAAATTCTTTTTCTCTATTTGATGTCTAAATTATGTAAAATCAGCGGATATGAGTTTCTCATAGCACATTGGGTACAATGACAGTAAGTGCTAAATTTGAACTTCAATTGATTAATATAAACATTAATTATAATTTAGGATAATTATTAAAATTAAACACAGAAAAATGATTTTATTTTTACAAACATGTTATTCTCTATCTAGTTAATGTTTAAAGACCTAAAGTATGAAAATTGGCTAATGATTGAGCTCAGTATTCACTAATTAATTTTTAAGATAATTAAGCATGATTAAGGAAACCAATTACAGAAACTTAAATAATTTTGTAGATTACTGTTTTCTATATTTTTTTGATTGAAATGATATATCGGAACATCAAATTTAAATGTTATTTGACTAAGTTATGACATTAATAAAAATAAGATTAAATGCTTAAATAAATAAAAAATTAATTATTAAATTAATCACTAAACAGAAAATCTAATAGCATATCAAGATTCTTTGTATTTTTTTGATCACTTCAGACATAACATCAATATATTTAGATTTATATCTAAGAAGTTACGAGGCTTTAAAATTTTGCAATTAATGAAATTAATTAATTTAAATATGTATTTACAGTTCACAAGGAACAGGCGCAACACATGCGCGCGTTTGAGCCTACAACTAACGGCATGCACGCAGGCCTGCCCGCACCAAGTGAGCCTTGTGTCGGGTCGGCGGATCAAGCTACACGAGTGGGGCCCGACACGACGAGACTCGATTGCAAAGAGCTATGGCATTAAAATTCCCCTAGCTCCGGCGACCTCAAGCGGCCGGTCGCATACCGATCGAAAGGTTTCTACCAAATTCCCATCAAAGTGTCACGATAACACCCAAGAGGCAATGCCCTATATTTAGGCATGTGTAACCACTGCGTGGCACTGTTCATGCCGGCGAACCCGCGTTTCAGTCGGGTTCGATAGAGCCCGATCGTGGCTCGATGATTTTTTAAAATAATAAATGAATATAACGCCCAAGTGGCAATGCCTTATAATATAGTAAGAACACTAATAAAAAAATAATATAATAAGAATATTAATACAAATAATTTTAATACTTATAATAATAATATATTAGTATTATTTAAATAATAATTAAAAGCAAAAATATAAATAAATAGATTTCATCAAGTTTATCTCTCAGGCGAAAGGGGTGCCACTTGGCGTTGCCTGTGGCCAGAGGAGGGTGGCGGCGGCTAGGGCTGCTAGAGTCGACAACCCCGTGGTGGAGGGTGATAGGGTAGGAAGGGAGCAGGAGATGTTTGATGTGAGAAAGGGGAGGGGTTTAGGGGGATTTGTGTGCCATAGATTAAAAGTGACAGGCATTTTTTTATTTTTATAAGATAAAATTGATAAGAAATAAAATTAATATTATCATAAAAGGGAATACTATTTAGATTTGTTGATGTAGCACCAAAAATATTTATCAAATGAAATTGGATATATTTCATTAGTGTATATTTATTTATATTAAAATAATACAAATATTATTTTTTAAGTTTGTATTGAATGCACTAAAAAAATCTTATTAGATGAGTTTTTTAGAATGCCGAACAGTTTAAACAACTGTTTCTCTTTTTATAAAATATTTTTTTTTCATTTAAATTCTGAGCTTTTTTTTATTTTTTGTTGAGAAATGCTATTTGTACGGTTATGTGGCAGACACTCAAAAAAGTTCACCCAATAATATTTGGATATAATTTCAATACAAATATTAAAAATAATATTAATATTATTTTAATGTAAATAAAAAAACTAATAAAATATACTCAAATTTATTAATTTGAACTTTTTTGAATGTCACGTCAATCAATAGATCCGTAGCATATATATATATATATATATTTTTTGGATCTCAAAAATTATTGAGATCATATTATCTCCAAAATAAATTTAATAACATATTGTTTTATTTATAAAAAATGATTAATATAATATAATTTTTTATAAATTGGGGTGCAGCGCTGAACTAGAGCTCGAGACGGCATTGGATTCGTCTTTTAGGCTTTGGCTTTGTTTCAATCCATACTTAATAGATTCGGAGGAATATCCGCTGTCGTTGAAAGAGAGCTTTCATCGATGTTGGAGTTTGCCCTAAACTATAAATGGAAGAAGTTTTAAGGAAAAAATTCAGCCACAGGTGATGCCAATCGAGCTTTTTTCTTCTAGTCATCATGCGCGCGAAGGATCACTCTGCGAATGAATCACGCAGCCCTCTAATATCTGAAGGCAATCACAGTCGAAGATCGCGATCGCTTTTTAGAGTCCAGGGAGCTTACGGATGAATCAACATTGCGTAAACCGCGGATGACGTATGAGGCATAAGATGCGCATGGGGCCAAACCTGAGAATGAGTTGCAGATTGCTTTGTTGATGGCGGAGTTTGTAGCTGAGAGTTGGGACTCGAATTAGGTCAGCATTGTTTTTCCTATTTTTTGTATTTAAACAAAAGTGCTTGCTGTGATTTTCAAAACCTTCAAGGTATTCTTTGTCAGATGCATGACAAGTTTGATTCAATGTATGGTGGTAATATACTTGAGTTATAATTGAAATAAAATGCTTATTGTAAATGTAGGGTCCAATAAAGAACCTCATCGACATTATCAACTCATCGCCATATTTTTTGAGAGTAGTTGTTCATTACAGGCTCATTACAAAGTCACCTCATCTTCTTGCTAGTATTTATGCCTTTCAAATAGGATTATATGTGTATAGAAGAAAGATTTTGGCATTATTTAGATGAGTTGGTTTAAGGAACACCTCAAGATGAGATGCTTTTTATAAGAGGAGATTTAAATGAATATATTGAAAGGGTAGTAACTAAAGAATTTAATAACATTCAGGATTGTTTTAATTTTGGAGAGATTAATAAAAATAAAGAATGGTTATGGAGTTTGTCTGACCTTATGATCTTATGATTGTTAATACTTATTTTTAAAAAATGGAATAATATATTATCATTTATAAAAATGAGATATTTGAAACTCAGATTGATTATTTTCTCCTAAAGACAAACATCATTTATTATGTAAGTATTGTAAGATTATTTCAAATATTTGTTTGATATTTTAATATAATTTATTGGTTTGAATTTGAAAATAAGAGATACTAACAGTAATATTAAATCTAAAATATGTACTAAAACTATATTGTCTAATTTTAGGAAGGGTAATATAGATATTTTAAGAATGAAGTACTTATAACTTGACAATGGGATTTAGAGGGTTAAAAACAATCTTATGTTAAATTCGATTACTAGTTGTATTCGCAATGTAGCAAAGAGTTTACTTGGTGAATAAAAATAAAGAATACCCAATAATAAAGATGCATGGTGGCTTAAATATGATATTTAAATTAAGATTAAAGATAAAAAACTTGATATAAAGAATGTAAGAATCGGAAGAATAAATATAAACAAGCTTATCGTGAATCTAAAATAATAGTTCATGTTACTATTAGTGTAACATTTAAGAATCTATATAATAAATTAGATATTGTTAAGGGAGGAAGAAAGATTTATAAGTTAGCCAATTTAAGAGGTAAGAGAACCAAAAATTTCACCCATGTTAAATAGATAAAAAATGATCATAAAAAAATTCTTTTTAAGGATAAGGATATTTATTATAGATAAATAAACTATTTTACTAAGTTTTTTAGTAAAAGGTATACTAATAAAATTAATATAAGTGAGTTTAGTAGTTATAAAAATTGTCTTAATTACATTTTCATTCATTATTTTGGTAAAGCTGAGATTTGGAATAGCTTAAAGAGGATGAAGTGCGCAAAAGTAGTATGATTGGATGATATCCTTGTCGTTGTATTGAAATATTTTGGGGAGGAAGGAATTTCTTATCTTACCGAGTTATTTAATGTTATTTTAAAAACTGTAAACATGCCGAATGTGTGGAGAAAAGGAATTATTATATCTATTTTCAAGAATAAAGATGATGCTCAAGACAATGGTAATTATAAATGAATCAAGCTAATGTGTTATATTTTGAAACATTTGGAGATAGTTATTGAATACATAATACGAACGGATACTTGCTTCTTAAAATAAATTTAGTTTTATGTTAGGTTGATATATAATGGAAGTTGTACATTTATTTAGAGATTTGATGGGGAAATTTAAGGAAAAAAAGAAGGCTTTCATTTAATTTTTATTTTTTATTTTCAAGACTTACGATAGAATACGAATAGAAGTTCTTTGGTGAGAAAAAAAATTTGTGTTTCATATATTGATAATATTGGAGATATATTTAATGGGGTTGTTAGATGTGTTCGATTGCAAGGTGACTTGTCTAATTATTTTTTTGTTTCGATTGTATTACATTAAGGCTTAACTCTTAATCCATATCTTTTTGCTTTTAATATGAAGATTCCTGCAAGAATAATCAACATATATGTTTCAACATAGTTATGGTGGTCATATTAGCATATCCTTATATTGGATTAGTCAGAATTAATGATCATATTTATATTATTAAATTTCAAAGATTTTTATATTATAATCATTAGCATAACTTGCCATCATTTAATGCACATTTATGATTGTACGAGTCATTGCTACAATGCTCATTATTGCTCATGTGTTTATAATCCCCTAACAACAACCATGCTCCTCAATTATATTATAGTTCATTTATACTGTGTAATTTATATTAAGAGGTTATTTGATAAGTTGAATTTTCATTATAAAATAATATTTTGCTCAAGAATCACACATATTGCTTGTTTGATTTGGTGTAAAAACAATGTAGTGATTTTACACCGTTCCTAGTTATTCACTAAAATAGGCATAAAAGTTCTGTGCTCGAATCGGGCATACAAGTTTTACGATGCGCTAATGCAGCTTAGAAAAAATTGTATGATTTATTCTTTGTCCCAACGCATGATGGCCGCAGATCAAGATCAAGAATTTTAAAGTAATAATTTTCAATTTAACAATATGAAATGATAATTTTATTTATTGAACAAAATCCATCATTTACATAGCCAAAATTACATACTTTTATATTCTAAAAGTGGATTCCAAAACTTTATATAAAAATACCAAAATTTCATTTTGGGCTTCGTCTCACTTCCTTGGTGATGCTCATGCGTAGTAACTCTCTTACTCGTTTTCAATTCTTGAAAAATGTTTTTACCAATTTAGGTATGAATACATAGAAGTTCAGTAAAAAATGCATTATAGCATCCAATGAGGTATAACAATATTATTCAATAAGGCTTGAATCAACTGAAAAATAAAAATTTTCTTAACCTTGATATAATAAATATCATTAAAATGCGTTGCATAATTTTCTGAAAAAGTGCAGTAATGAAATTCCAAAATTGCATATATTTATATTCTAAAAGTGGATTCCAAAATTTTATATAAAAAAACCAAAATTTTATTTTGGGCTTTGTCTCACTTCCTTGCTGACGTTCATGCGTACCATCTCTCTTACTCATTTTCAATTCCTGAAAAATACTTTTACCAATTCAGATAGGAATACACACAAGTTCAGTAAAAAATGCATTTTAGCATCCTATGAGGTATAACAATATTATTCAATAAGACTTGAATCAACAGAAAAATAAAAATTTGCTCAACTTTGCAATAATAAGTAGCATTAAATGCATTACTTAATTTGCTAAAAAGTGTAGTAATGAAATTTTATATTTTTTATCTTATATCACTAGCTTAGTGTGACGGGCTCCTAATCGGGTTGACTCTCTCGATAAGATCATGCCTTTCTATTGCTGCTAGGCATTGAAAGCTCCACCTCCCTAGTATTTCCCAGGTCATAGGCTATTATAGGAAGGTATCTGTGAGGACCTGGTGCCGGGTCAGCGGGAGCAGATCCATCACCGGTTTGTGGTGATATAAAATAACAAGTCCTCTAGCTGCATGATCATATTGAGCGATTTAAGAGGCAGTTATATAGACATCAAACATAACTCATTTATTCATAAATCACAAGTCTTGGATACAAAGATTAAAATAAAAAAAAAGTTGCAAACTTTTTTAAAAGTGTCAAAAAAAAGTAAAAAATTAGCAGGTTGCAGTATCAACATTGCTTGGTTCTTAGCACCTTTTTTCTAGGACGAACTCCTGATTTGGGCACATTTCAAAAGTGCGGGCATTCGAATACTAGTTAGTTGTAAAACTAAGTACTGATAGATGTCATCTTTACAAATATTAAATAATAAGCAAAATAATTAATCCATTGACAGGAAATAAAAGCTGTACGAACTTATCCCTGCAAACCTGTTTCAATTGCACTTGAAACTTAGCATAAAAATAATTACAGTCACAAAAATAAATATAAAATTTTAGCGTTTGATATTTGAGGCAAAATATGATTTTGTCGGGCAATTACAAAATCGAGGAAAATGGGGGTTCATGTTTGTGTTACATATCTCAACTTTCCTATATACCTGCCCCCTCAAAGGCTTATCAGTATAGACTCCTTATGTCTCTTGATGTCGGGCAACCCCGTCCTAGTAGTTGTCTGATCAAACAAAAAGTATAAATCAATATGGAACCCTCATTCTTACTTATCCAAACTTATTCATATATTATTCTATGTGATTTTAAAAAGCACTTTTATCAAATTTGTGCGATGCTGAGTAGAAAAGTATTTTAAACAAGAGTAATAAAAAGACATCCGATACCTTGTTCTATAAGTTCAAAAGTTAAACAGTTTGGATGAGTTACAGTTCGCTCAATCTGCATTTAGTTTTTTTTTTGATATTTTAAATTAGAATGAAAGTGATATTTTTTTTTTATGGATTTTTAGTTCTTCTTTTCCATTCTGACTTTCTTTCATTCTTTTATCTTGATAGAAGACATCATTTCAAATCTGTTAGGGTAGTAATTATATTTAATATAATGCTATTATTATCATTATGTAATAATAATAATAATAATAATGTATGAAAGAAAGGATAAAGAATGGAAATAACTGTAAAAATTTGCATAAAATAATAATAATAAGAGAATAAAATGACAAAATAAATATATTTAAATTGAAATAATAGCCAATTTATAATATTTGTATAGTTTTTATTATTAATTAATGAGAACCATATTAATGTGAATGACGAAAACTTATCATTATTATTTTTCATAATAATTATTAAGTATATATAAAAGAAGAAGAAATAGTAAAATCTCTTTATCATTCCCCTCCTCTTTTATTCTCCAATTTTCTTTCTCTTATACTCTTACGTTTTCAACATGCCTAAGTTGGTGTTGTCGGAAAACGGAGAGAGGCCGGACGGGAGCTGGCAGGAGGTTG
The DNA here is from genome assembly GCA_016760335.1 of Gastrodia elata. Lineage (NCBI taxonomy): Eukaryota > Viridiplantae > Streptophyta > Magnoliopsida > Asparagales > Orchidaceae > Gastrodia > Gastrodia elata. The sequence continues at coordinate 24,930,076 of CM028679.1, read as the reverse complement.
CCGGGGCAGCGTGGGCTGGCTGGCTGGGCTATTGGGTGAGGGAAGAGGGGGCCTCTCTTTGGGAGGAGAGGAGGGAAAGGGCTGAGGGAGGAGAGGGACTGTTGTTGAGGGCTGAGAGGCTGAGAGGTTGAGGGTGCCCGGGAGGGTTGCTGTCGACAGGGGAAGGGCCGTGAGGGGGAGGAGAGGGCTGCTGCTGTGGTGTGAGGGAGGGAAGGAGAGGGCTGAGGGGGTATAAGTAGAGAAGAGGTGGGGAGAGGGAGAGGGCTGATCGGCCATTTTTTCGACCATTACTGCGCCAAAACGGCGCAGGAAGGCCCCAGGCGCTGAAGTTTTTGTGCTTTAAGGCGTAAGAAACTGGTGAGGGTCGCTGGAAAGGGGGAAAGGAAGAAAAATGGATTTTCTTAAAGGAAAATTCAAATAATTACTTAAATTTAAATTATTCGTATTTTTTTGCCGTTTGGCGTCTAAAAATAATGAAACTTGACACCGATGTGTGTTATGACATAACGAACACATTCGTGCCAAAATTTTTTGATTCGAACAAATATTTTATTTTTAATGAATTTATGAAGTATAGAACTTCAAAAAGTAATCACGATCAAACCAGTGCTCAGAATTTGATGAAACTTTTCGAGCAACTTTTAAATAATATTCTTAACACAACGATACTGAAAACGATGAATTCGGACACGTATTTCAATATTCTTGATTTTTAGAATTTAAATAATTCAAAAAATAAAGCGGGAGCTTCCGTTATTCGGATTTCTCTCAAACTAGGGCACTTTGATCATAAAATTATTCTTATCTAAGGGTATTTTTGTTTGCCCTAATTTAAAATTCCCCGGGGTCTTGATGTTTGAAATGGATTTTGACCTAATTTGAAAAGTAACGACATTTGGTCATTACAGTATCAATTACTCATCGATAATTGTATTTAAACTTTTGGAATTTGGTGAGTCTTTCCTCTATCTACAACACCTTTTTAGTGGGCTAGATCCCTCCTTATTTTTGCTTGGGTTACTAGTAAACATCACCTATTAACATGTTAATTTCAAATTTCATTCAAAGGCTTTCACTATAGACATACATCACAAGCTATCATGATAAATATTTGTGGTTTATATTGCAGTTGATGTGTATTAATGCAATAATCAATACAAAAAGAAATGTAGGCTCAAACATAAGAGTTTTGATATAAAACTTTCAAAAATTTATGTACCTGCAACTGCGCAATACTTAGGTCAGCAGTTCTGCTTACCCGATCTAGTGATGATTTTTGTGCTTCAAAAGTTAGATTACACAATTTTGATTAAAGTTTGTTTTACAATTATAATAATTTAATAATAAGAAAAATGATAAAACTAATGATAATTATGATAAATAAAAAGACATAATTTTAATAATAATACTTAGATGAAAATAAACATAATAATAGTAGTAAGTAGGTATAATAATAATAATAATAATAATAATAATAATAATACTTGATGTAATTGAAATGACATAAAATAATTGAAAAGGAAATTAGAATAACAATAATAATAGTAGTAATAATAGTAATAATAATAATAATAATAATATTGATAAAATAAAATGACATAATTAAAATGACAAAAATATAAATCTTAAAAATAGAAATAATAATAATAATAATATTGACAGAAGTAAAATGACAGAAATAAAAATTGTAAAAAAAAATAATAAAAATAAAAGGGTAGGATTAAAATGATAGAAATGGAATTTGAAGAAATGGAAATAATAATAAGAATAATAATATTAATAATAATATTGATAGAAAATGACATAAATGTGTATTGCAAAAATGAAAATAATAATAGTAGTATTAATAATATGATTAATTAATAATATTATTAATATTAATATTAATAATAACAATATTAATGATAATAATATATTTTTATTTTTATTATTATCATGTAATAAATAATAATAATAACTTTATTATTATTCTCAATAAATAAGAACTTTATTATTATCATAAATATTAATAATAATAATTATAATTATAGTTTTTGTTTATAATTATTATGAATAAAAAAGAAAAAATATAAAAATAAAAGAAATAAGAAAATAAAAAATCTCTCTCTCTCTCTCTCTCACCTATGGGGATGGGATGGCTAGCAGACAGAGGCAGTTGGAGGAGGTCGGAGGACTTGAGGCGGTGGTAGCGAAGAGGAAGGAAGGGAAAGAGGGTTCAGATGAGTGAGGAGAAGGGGAGGGGTAAGGGCCTCTTTATAGGAGAGGAAGGGGAGAGTAAGAGGGCAGGCCAACCTGATCTCCGAGTCCTTGTGGTCGCGCTCATGCGCGTGCTTGTCGCGATCGAGGGCGTGCTCTAGGGTATGCGTGCGTACGGGGTAGAAAGGAGGAGAGAGATTCTTTTCGAAATTTCAAATTAAATTTTCGTATTTTTTGTCATTTGATTTTCAAAATTAATGAAACTTGATCCGGAGGTGTATCTCGATGAGACGAACACATCAGTAATAAAATTTCTCAATTTGGAGCTATAATTTATTTTATATTAATTTCTGAAGATAAAAACTTTAAAAATTAATTACGGTTAATCAAGTGCTCCAAATTTGACAACTTTTTGTAGTCTTTTTCTAATGTTCTTAATTCGATGGCGCACTAAAATCATTGAATTTGGACTTTATTTAATTTTCCCAATTTTCTAAATTTAAAAAATTCAAAAAATTATTTAGGAGTATCAATTATCCATATTTCTCTCAAACCTGAGTATTACGATCACAAAAATATACTCTATTCAACTATTACATAATGTTTTCATAGTCCCTGTAGCACGTCGTCCCCAATGCATGTTGTCCGCTGCTTTAGCGTTATATCCGGATTTAGCGTCGTCCTTTGCTCCGATGTCGTATCTAGCTTCGGCTTCATCCCTTGCTCCAGTGTCGTCCCTGGCGTTGATGCCATCTTCCTCACCGAGTTCCTAGGCTTTATCGTCCTCGACATGTGTCGTTATTGGCTCTGGTGTATTATTCCTCAGTGAGTCATTTTTCTTCGACTTAATCGTCTCTGATGTGCCTCATCTCTGATTTTTGTGCATCTTCCTCAGCTCCATCCCCAATACACGTCATTCCTGGCTCCGAAACCGTCTTTCTTGACTCCGTCCCCGATGCGTCGTATTCCTCGGCTGCGCTTCGTCATCCTCGATGTCCGATATTACAAATAGACAAAAAAGTTAGACAACCAGATGTGCTGGTTCAGTTTTGGAGTAATTTCACCACTGAATTACTTGGTCTTATTTCATTTTAAACAGACAACAAACAAGTGCAAAGTAATTATATTATGTTGAATTTATATTTTATTATTATTATATTACATCTAAAAGCGAGCATACCAAACAACCTCTAAGCCACCATCTACTTTTTAGTATTTCTATCATGCTATAGTGATTGTCCAATGGTACATGAAACTTCCATCAATATTGTATTTACTATGTTAAGGCCACTAAAAAGCCTTGTTATTTATAATGAATAATTATTCGATAATCATGGATAGATTGTTGACATGTGAGAGGTTTATATTTTTGATTCTATGGTTGGTCTGAATGCTAAGAGTTTAAGTTCCAAGATATTGAGTAGTTCAAATACGATAAACTCACTTAATGACTCACATAAAACATCTATACAAAATGTCTTAATATTTTAGTTTCATATTTTCTATGTTTTTAGGCGTTACTCAAAGATTGCTATGATGTCCTTTTAGCAATTAAAATCATGTAAACCTAGGCTCGAGGATGTGACATCAATTTCTAATAATTATATCCTAGGCAGAGCTAATGTTTGCAAGAGCATACCCCTTTCTAAGATTTAAATTAAATTTGTGATGAAGATAACATGCCACCTAAATTGTAAGAAAAATATTGTAAAATCATTGAAGTTCTTAGATTTTTTTGAAAAAATTGTGCTATTGCAAAAAAAAAAAAGTCTACCCATGAATTTTATCATTACAATAATGGAGGCAATGTATTTCCCTTTAGACATGAAAGTGGATATAGGCCTTATTAATTAACCATGATTATTCTCTACCCATTAAGCCCTAAAACAACAACCTATGAGTATCAATACACAAAATTTTCATATTATACTCATTAACCCATCAAATCCCTTTATTTCTTCTCCAAATCTTCATGTCACACTAACCACAACCATTGCATCTACTTGTCTCCCAGCCATAATCTACATTAACTTAAAAATCTTCAATTATGCCTTAATAATTTACCATTGTGATTAATTGCAACTCTCTTGATCTCTTCAATTACAATCAATCATTGTATTGATCTCTCAATTGAAATTTATTGTCAACATCTATAACTTATAATTGTGGACTAGACTTAGGCATGTGTTGAGTTGGGCTTGTGCTAAATTATTTTGTGTTTGTCAGCTCTAATTGAATGGCCTAAACCAAATATTGTCCTACCCATTGTAAAGGTTGGATTGGGCCTCGACTTAATTTTATTTCTTTTTTTGCTTAAACATTTGATATCTATTATAGGAATAATTAAACTATTTAATAATAATATTTTAAGCATTTATTTTTGAAAAATTCAATGTTTGAAACATATTTGAATTATAAAATATATTCCTTAAATTTAATTACTAAATAGAATCGAATAGGGCTAGGCGAAAGTAATGCTAGCTTGGGTTGTCACAAATAACCTATTGGGCTAGATTTGTTTGGCTTGGTAGTCATAAGGGAAATTTCTCTAGCTTTTACGATCGAGTGAGGCATGCCCTTATGTCTTGCCATGTTTATTATAAATTAATCTTACTCTGTGTTAATCTCTACAAAGAAGTCAACTTTTAGTTAACAGACAAGTCTCTCGTCTACCTTTGACAATCACTTAGCTTTCCAACCCCAACTTTCTTCTACTAGTATATTACCCACTAGGCTTGAAACTTGAAGCTATCCTCTACAATCACCGACATCTCAGTCAAGCACATTACTCTGTCTATCGATTTAGAGGAATGGGTATGCCATGTTCACATCCTAAATTTCTTACTCAATATATCAATAAGTTTTTTGGGTTTATGAAGACAAAATAAGAGGAAAAAAGAATAAAACAAGATGCCACTACTTTTAGAATTTGTCCCAATGAGGAATATTTTATTATTAAAAAAGTTAATTGTTTATATGATTCTTTTAGTATATATACCCTTGAAATGCAAGAGCAAACTGGTACGCATACATAAAAAAGTATAAATACTTTTTTGTGTTGGAGATTATGGGTTAATTGGCACTGGTGTGATTATTGGGATTAATAATTGAGCTTGAGATGCCACAAAAGTGTTACTTTTGTTTACACGTAAGTGCATGGTCTGAAGTAATAATGGAACAGTGAGTTCAGAATTTGTCATCCTAAGGATTAAAAGAAGGTTACTAGTTACTATTTTTTCTATTAATGCTTAAATAATCGAATTTTGGTTTTTCTACTGAATTAGAACTAAGCATGCAAAGTAAATAACCTAGAATTAGGATGCAATATATTTTTAAAAGATCAATGAGAGCTAGGCCGATCAATTATGATTCAACAAATTCGGTTCTTGCTGAGCTTAAATTGTTTATCTCATGAGAACGCTGCATTTATATTTCAAGGGGTTATGGATAGTTAAACCCACTAGTGATCTCTCACACACATTGGTCACTCACCATTAAACTCTAAGGCATCTATAGCTATTCTCGTACAAGAACTCTTGATTTCGAACCTTAACGTCTACATGATGACTTCCTTAAGTACTATTGGCATATCCTATATAGTGTAAATGGAACTAGATTTATATCTCTGTTCTCACATGCACATAGACATCTTTATGTTCAAAGGAGCGCGTAGATCTCTCTACTCAGACAATTCTTTACTCGATCTAACCTTATGTCTAAGCCAGAGATCGCTTGAGGTATGGAACATGAAAGAAGAAATGCCAAGTGCACATAAATCCTTGATCTGGACTTTTGCTCCGATCAAAGATTTAGTGCTATTTGCATGGCATGTGATCACATGCACACTCATCTTAATCAGAACTTTTGGTTCGATCATAGGTGTGTGCGATGTGAGCTCGCTCCTTTAAAGATAATAATTTATTTACATGCAACACAAAAGATTATTTAAATAAAATAAACATACGCATTCATCACAAGATTTCACAAATCTAAACTCAGCATTCACATGGAAGAGTTTACTACATAGGTCTAACCTAACCCTCTCTGAAAGGGGGATTTAGGTTACCATTAAAATAAATCACAAACATATATGGTTTTTGTTCTCCAGAACATCACGATTCTGCAACAAGATAATGCTAGAAGAAATGAGAAAGGAGAATAAGGTAGAGATTACTGAAGGAACGACCCAAATGGTTCTCTTCGTCTTCGCCTTCTTTTTTTTCTTTTTTTCTTCTACAATCCTCCAATGGTAGCTCTAGGGTTTCCTCTTTTTGTGGTGGCTGAAAAATCTTTTCCTTGGAACCCTATTTTTATCCCAAATGTTTCCTCATTTTTTAGGTTTTCTTTTTGTCTCTTATGTCCATCAAACATCGCCCAAGGAAGGCCAAGAATCTCCCCTTTACCTTGGTGATTAAGACGTTTCAGTTTCAGAATTGCGTTGGGCGTCTGGGCTCTATTGAACGCACACCTTAATTTAATACAAATTTCTCTAGCGTATGGGTGCCCATGTTTCTGTCGAGTTGGCGCTTTGTGCGCGCTGGAGCGCACTTGTTTCTGCCACATCGGCTCTCAGGGCGCGCCTGAGAGTTTGTCTCTGTTTCATCGGCGCTCGGTGGGCGCCTGAACGTGCGCGTCTCTGTAGGCTGCTCAGGTTCTTGTATTGGGACGCTCAGCGTGACTACTGCTCTCATTGATTGTTTTGTCATGTGGAAACCATTGAAATGTCTTGATTTATTGCATAATCGAAATGGAAACAGAGCGTATCAAAAATAGATTAAAAGTAGTCTACTATAATAATACCAAATAACGCAATAAAATGAGGTGATTTTTGTATAAATGCATGACTTATCATACTTTATTGCTTTATATAGAGAGAGCACATCTTTATTATAGATTGTGTAGTTTTGCCATTAACTTTGTAATAGTTTGAAGTAGTAGGCCATTGGTCTTCCTTCTTTCACTAGCACCATGAAAACAACATATCCAAATGTGTCAGCTTTGACCTCAAAAGCCTTTTTGAAGGTTACTCAATGCTAGTATTGCTCTTGTTAATCTCATTAGCTCATAAAAAGCCTCATCTTGGTCTAGCTTCCACTAAAATTATTGACGTATATATTATAGCTAGTGAAGTGGCCTCTGATGACGATGACTGAGAAGTTCTTGATGAACTTCCTATCATATTAGCATGCATCGAGTAACTTTTTTACCTTGGCAACATTTATGTAGGACGTCATTTTTGAGCCTCATGAAGGTTTTCCCGCGCATTGCATAAAACGAGCAAAGTTAGTAGCCACGTGTACAATCTTTGCTGAGTTTTGAAGATTTCCTTCCATGTGTCGTTGGTGTGTATATGATTATGATGGTACCTTGACTTAAAAAAAGCATGGCTTTTTGGTCTTTTAGATCGGAATTCCCAAATAATCGGCAATCTAATCAACAGTCATTGTAGGCCGGTAAGTTGGTGCAGGTTGGCTAGCCATTAGTCAGCCTTTTTCCTTGGATTCTTGGCTTCTTGATCTTCATTCTTTTTGCGATTGACTTGCTTCTTGACATTAGGTTTCTTATTTGTGTTCTTCTTTTCAATGTTTAGTGTTTGTTATCTTGCCAGTTTGAGGTCTTTTTTTTTGGAGCAAAGCTAGCTCTTCAACGATGCCATAGTGCAATTCCATGGTATATTTTGTGAGCCCCAAGATGTTATTGAGGGTGACTTTCAATCAGTAGTGTATTCTTGGTTTAATTAGTTATTTCATTAGCAAATACTTCCATTGTTTTTCTTCATTCCTAGTTAGGTAAAATTTCTCTGAATAGAGTTACTTGAATCTCTTCCAATTGACTTCCTCTCACATGATGTTTGAGAATTGCACTAGATTTGGTTGTGTTTTCCTATATCTTGGAGTTCAAAACTATTGTCCATTTATTCTATTTACAAATCATCCTTTTGGTCTCTGTCATGCTGTCAAAGGTGGGTGTATCTATTTTTGGTTTGACTCTAGGAAAACACTGCCTTCTCCTCATCTCTTCCTCTTCATCATTTGCCAAGGAGTCTTCTTCATCTACACTCGATGTTCCTCTTTGATATCTTGTTTTTGTTGATTTCTTTGCTGATAGTAATATTTGCATCATCTCATGATTACCCTTAGCTTTGTTAGTGATGAAACATCTCAACCTTCTCTCGTTATCCCTTATTTTAATTTGATTAAGGGCAATGGATTCTTCTCCTTGAGTCATAACTCTATGTTAGCACCATGTACATAATCTCATATACATTTATGCAAACCTTGCACATTGATACCAAAACTTGATCCATATGATGAGCTAGAGGAATCAGAATGCCTGGTGTACTTCCTAAATCCTTGAGCTAGCATACATATAAGTATTCTAGTGTTTGGAAAGAGAAAATAGAGGCACAAAGAGTAAAACAAGATGCTACATTTTAAGCTCTAGCTTCATTAGGGGACTTATATTCCCATGAGGATAAACATATCTTGATTAATAGATCGCAAGATTCATTGGGAATTTATACTAGTATAATACAAAGGCTAAGTGGTAAAAATACAAAAAAAAGCTTAAGTACTTTTTTGCTGTTTGGAGAGATTCTTAGGGTTTGTCCATATGCTCATAGCTCAGAACAAGCTTTATTCTGGGTTTTGAGCTAATCCCAAACTCAAGCAGCTAGAGTAATATTGGGCTTGATTAAAGCTCAGGTAGCTTGGGCTATCTTTTCTCGAGCTCAACAACTGATAAATGGGTTAGTGCACAGTTGTGGAAGCTTGGTGATTGATCGGCCATCCCATATACTTTGCTTCAGTTATTTTATGAGATAGTCACTATTGAAAATTGAAGAAGATAAAAATTAGGATTAACTCACATTTGCAGCTAACAACCTACATCCTCAAGGGAGCTGTCACAAAATGATTCGAAAAAATAAACAAAAAATAGACGTTACAACTCTTGCTCTAACCTTAAAATCATAAATTAACATATGGATATTTATAATATGGTCAAAATTTGGCCAAAATGACACAAATAACCCATAATTAGGTGTTTTGTGTATTCAACATGTTATTACGTCTGTTCGACTCTTGGGACTCGTCTGCTAAACGACACAAAATGCAGTTCGTCCGGCTCTTGGGCGTGGAGCTTGGGTGCGTGCAAGCATTTGCCTCTCAGGTAAATAGGTCTGTCTATAAGGTGGTGGCCAAAATTTTGGTCATGCACCTTAAGGCAATGTTGCCTTCTTTAATCTTTCGGGAACAGGGTGCCTTTGTTCCTGAGAGAGATATAAGCGAGAACTGCCTCACGGTCCAGGAGATCCTTGCGCGGCTCTCATATTCCACATTGACAGCCGGTCACATTTCCATCAAGGTCGATATGGAGCAGGCTTACGACCGAATGGAGTGGGGGTGCTTGCGCTTGGTTTTAAATAGATTTGGATTTCCGCAGCGTTGGACGGATTGGACCGTGCTGTGTGTGGAGTCCCCCAGGTTCTCAGTTCTGGCTAGTGAACACAGACTTCCTTGGATAGTAGGGAGGAGAGGCTTCAGGCAGGAGATGCCCCATCTCCCCTTATTCATCCTATGCTTTGAGCTCTTTTCCCTTGCCAGGCGGCAACAACAAATTGGTCGCCCGATCGGCATCAGGTTGGATCGGGATGGGCCTAGCTTCTCCCACCTCGTGTACGTTGATGATTTGTTATTGTTCGCTCTAGCATCTGCGGCAACTGTCAGAGAGGTTCAGAGGATTCTAGCTGACTATGGGAGTGTGACCGGGCAACTGTGAACTTGCACAAGTCGCATATTGTCTTCAGCCGCCATACCCCAGCATATTGGCAGCTCAAGTTAGTGGGTCAACTGGGTTTCCGGAGAGGCTCATCCTTCAGATATCTTGGTATTATCGTTATTGGTAGGCCTTCGCGGAGGGTCAAGTTCTTAGTTGTTACCGAGCAGGTCCGATGTAGATTGGGCTCCTGGAGCAGTTGTCACTTTTCTCTCGCCGGCAGACTGTGTCTGATCAGATCAGTGCTTGTCACAATTCCTATCTACCCGATGCTGGTGGCCCCGATTCTAGACTCCCGCCTCGCCGACATTGAGGCTATCTTTCATAAGTTTCTTTGGGAAGGAGCGGAGGGTTGCATTCTATTCCATGTGCGATGGCACGAGGTCTGTCGATCGCTCGAGTCTGGTGGACTCGGGATCAGAGAGCTAAGGCTATAGAGGACTGTCTTAGCCGCCCGCCACACCTACAGTTTTGTTAGATCTCCTCTGGGTGAAAGCCTCGGAGTTCCGCTACCGCCGCCGTGGTCAGGACTTTACGGTCCAGCGTGCTGATTTTGTAGTTTGGAGGCTCTTGGGATACGGCTGGTCGGTTATCTAGTGCCACACTCAGCTGGAGGAGGGGAGTCTGCAGTGGCAGGTCGAGAACTTCACTGAGAGTCAGGCTATTCAGCTTTACCGTTTGGAGAGAGGAGGCATGACTTGGCAGTTTGCGGCCATGTGGGAGATGACCTTGGGCCCCACGGAGGCCTATTTTCTGTGGAGACTGCTTAGCGACGCCATCTCGATAGCTGCTGGTTATTCAAGAGAGGGCTCATGCATTCTGCAGCTTGTGTTTGGGGCTGTGATGTAGAGGAGGATATGAAGCACTTTGTGATTCCCTACAGGTATACCAAGGCCATCATGGATATTTTTGTGCGTTGGAGCCTACTTCTGGTCACATTGATCTCTCGGGATCAGTAGTAGATATACCAAGGCCATCATGGATATTTTTGTGCGCTGGAGCCTACTTCCGGTCACATTGATCTCTCGGGACCAGTTTACTGCGCCTCTCTCGACTATTACAACGTCTTGCCGTCACCGTTTTAGCTACAAGATTGTGGCCTATTTTTTCTATCAGGCTTGGAGGGGCAGGACTGATCATTCTCATGGTCGGCCGCATCCCACTCCGTACATCTGTGCGGGCTCGATTCTCTCTGCCTTGGTTAGTGCTGAACTGCATGATGGGTCCGACTCCTGGGGTTCCATAGCCCACCAGAGCCCATCTACCTCATTCAGATGGTTCCCCCCCAGCCCGTTGGCTAAAGGCCAATATTGATACCGCCTAGAACTATGGAGAGTCGGTTGCTTTTGAAGCTGTTGTGGTCTTAGACTTGGGTGGACAGTTTCTTGCTGCTGTGGGTGCTAGTTTGCAGGCACAGTCTTCCCTTCAGGCGGAGATGCAGACATTTACTGTTCTTTGATAGGCCCTTCTGGCCATGGAGGCGGATATGGATGGAGTCATCATTGAGGGTGACTGTTTGGGAGCTATCCGAAGGCTCAGACGACTTTGGGTGAGGGCCTCTCCGTTCACGAGGCGGAGAATGACACCCCGATCACCTCACTTTTTTACTAGATTATCACCGTGTTATTTTTTCCCATCGGTTGCGCGATGTGAACTGTGTGGCGAACTTTTGTGCGATGTATGCCGTCATGGTGACTTTTCTTTTGTTAGGGGAGATATGCTCCTCTATGGTTTTTGGACCTCTTTGCATAGGACACCGTTGATCTCGGTTGATTTTGTACTATTGATTTTATATATATATGCATAAGCTATGACTGTCCTTTCAAAAACAAACAAAATCCCAAAATTAGTGAGCCGCACGCAAGTGTCACTGCCGGGCCAAAAACTTAGGTTGAAGCCCATTCTTAGACTGTTTTGCATCTGTTTCGCCTCATGTTGGTCCGTAACTCTTATAAAGTATTCTTGAGCAACCTCCTCTAAACATCAAGCATAAGTGCAAAACTCTACCTTCTTCGATCAATCATTTCGGCATAAGTTAATTCCCTCATATCAGAAATTGAGCTCTTCCCCACATTTGTACACCAACTAGTTGAGTAACCTTCAAGTCAGGCATATGCTGGCTAATTTTTTTTAGGTAGGCTAGCTCTTTACAGAATAACATTCATTGAATGTATAAGGCACAACTTTCTGATACTAAAAGTAATTTATGCAGTTCTTAGTCATAGAAGTCCATAAACTCCTTACTAGTTGGCTAATCAACACAGTCAGCTCTCTCCTATTACCTATCAGTCGTGGGTTTGCTCTGCTTTTAAACTTGTACTGATACACCAACCAAGAAATCGCTGTCTACTTGAAATGCACTTAAACTAGATGAAATTCAATACACTTGAGATTCATTCTTGAACTTCATACATAGACATTATCGTCTCAAATGCTCAATTCCATCCTAATTTATATTTAGTGTTTAATTTCTTATCGACCTTTCGTTCTCAAATAAAATTACAATAATCAATAGAATGAGCTCTCTCCTATGGCTTTTTGTAGTTAACAAGTACCATAGAAAAAAAAATCTGCTGTACCAAAACATGAGCTTTTTTAAGTTATTGCATGCTATTTTGGGTTGATGCATAAGTGGTATGCATTAGATATTAGGGATATCTACATACATAACTTCGAATTTTAAATAATGCATGTTAGCACCCAAAATTTAATATCTACAAAGTAAGCACTTACATTTCTACATTTCTAGAGTACATGATACTTCATCTACTTATAATTAAAAATATCTTAAGATTGGTGAAATGGCTGCTTAATTGAAAATAAAGACAAGGTAAAGGGAAAAAATTAGGAGTTAGGGATGAGCAAACAAAAAAGAGAAAGCATCTCACAGAAAGTCAATTGTAACACAAAATATAAAATGTTACATAAAAATCTTTTATGCGAAAAATCATGAGTAGAAATGTTGCACTAAGAGAGAAATGAAAGTTGAGAAAACAAGAATCAGCTACCATAATATCCTCAAGTGACCACACATACATACATATACGTACACACGCTTGCATGAGCGCACACATACACACACATATTTGTGCGTGTGAGTGTGTTTATATATATATATATACATATATATTCATATATATATATTATATACATATCTTTTGGATTTCTTTTGAATTTTATAAATTATAATGACCCGATATAACAAATATGGAGTTTGGTGATCTCTAACAAACTAAAATAGAAAAAGAAACAAAATAAAAGGAAAAAAAAAATGACCACCAATTGGTGAAGCCAACTACTTCTTTTTTTAAAATTGTGACTTGACCTCATTCGATTATATCCTTTCTTTTTTTTTTTTTCCTTTTTTCCTTCTTTCCTCTTTTTCTTGAGAAGTTTTCAAACCCAGCATAGACATTCTTTGCAACCTCACTATCCAAGTCATAATTTCCCTAGTCACATCCATCAACCGAAGAAGGGGACGAGGTTGGGGAATTCTCTAACATATCTCGCTTGCCCAGAACCATTGGAATTTCAGATATATATTTATGGGGAGTCATAAACACCCTGACATTATTAGAGAAACCATCAAGATATACCCCCTCATCACGAATACTCAACTTCGTGAGCTGCCGAAAGTGCACCCTAAAGTCTATTTGATGAGAACACCTCATAGCCAGATAAGTTTGCCTCTTTCCCGATATTGTTCAACGGCATTACTTGTGCACCAGCTACTTCGATGGGCTAAACACTAGTCGCAGGACTAGAATGATTAGCCAATGCTAAGCTTCCATCTATATCATTAGCCAAGTTCTAGCTTCTCTATCTGTAGTGAATAGAGGATATACATGTGCATATATATATAAAGCTAGATAGAGATTAGGGTGGTAGAAAATGTACAAAAATTGCAATATGCCCACATAAATAATTTAGGTTTTGGAGTTAAGTGTGCTCAAGTGGGAGCACTCCTAGGATGAGTGATTTGCTGAAAAGTTATATTTTGATGATAAAACCGTGAAGCTTTTCAGGCTAAAGCTAACAATTCATTGATGCTTAAGAGTTTGGGCTATTACAAAATGGTATTAGAGCAAGTTATAGGGTGTCAGATAATAGCTAAGTATCATACAAAGCAAAGTACCACTTCATGTGAGCACCCTCTTGAACCCGTGATGGTTAAGGTGATACATGGTTATGGGTACCTTTACCCAATGGATGGTTTTTGGATTTGTGTGTGGTTACTGATGAGGACATCAGTTACTTAAGTTGGAGAGATTGTAACGACTCTCTTAATTAGTATTAAGTGAAACTCTTAAACATCGATACGCCTTTTCAGATAACGGTTGAGTTTCTGATAAGAACTCCAAAGTTAAGCGTGCTTAGGTGGGAACACTCCCAGGATGGGTGATCTGCTGGAAAGTTTTCTGAGGATGAAACCGTAAGACCTTTCAGGTCAAAGCTGTAACGACCTTTGGTCGTTACTAAGAAAGACGTTAACATTCCCGCCCAATTCGATTGTTCGTTAAATACTCGTTATAGTTTGCTTTACGTTATTACCTGCGAATTTCTGTTCTGCACTGAATTTCGTTTTATGATTGACATTTTGTCAATCTTGTTTTATACTTAATTAAAAAAAAATATATATATATATATGTATATATATATATGTATATGTATATATATATGTATATATATATGTATATATGTATGTGATTAGAATTGTATGAAAGTTGTAACGGTAATAACTTTGGAAGCTCAATACGGCAGGTGAACAACAAAAAAGAAAATTCACTGTATTAACCCACGATTCGCTTCAAACGAAGGGGTGACGTCTCCATAAGGTGCAACGCCGCCTACGGAAGAGGCGTAACGCTTCAACAAGTATGATGGAACGTATTAAGGAGCATCACAGCCTCCCATGTTTGAAAGAGCCTTTACTGATCCCATAAGTCCTCACCATAGCCGACAGAACTAGCGTAACCTTCGGGAGTTGCGACAGCGGTGAAGACGAGTCCAAACCCTTCCAACGCTCTTCAATCCTTCGTCGACTCTCCGACAGCACATCTCTTGAGCGACAGAAACCTCATTATCTCGACTTACCACTGCTCTCGGCGACGTGCGAGAGTCTCATCCCGAACCGCTCCCTGCTCTCTGGAGACGAAACAGTTATTGGAAGAAATCCTTAGTGCCTTTGATCTCCCTCCTGTCTGATCCTTGTTTCGTCAACAATGTCTGTTTTGTTAGCAAGCAGGTTTGCTTCTTCAGTAAGAAGGTTCGTCTCAACCCCTTCAACTGATCCATGTTTCCTCCGAGAGAAGCTTCGACCAATCCCATTCGTTTGAAATCCCACTCGTCGTATCCAAGCTACCTGTTCCTTATTCATCCGCTTCCTGGAGATCAGCCCAATCGCAAGGTTTGAGCCAGTCCCCTTAAATTTTTTATTTTATCAGTTTAAAAATACATAATGCAGTAAAAAAAAGTGTGTTGTCTTCCTTCTGCAAAGTATTCTAAAAATTTCTAATTATGCTTAGTAGAACCTAATTGTCTTGATAAAGGAGAGCATAAGGATCAGCTTTGTTGTAGAATCTATAAGAATGTGGGTAAAGGTCTTTAACTGATAATAACAATGTAGAAGTGTCAATTTACTAAGGTATTAGATATAGCTGTTGATTAGGATCCGTTGTTTTGAACGTCAAAGAGTAAAAATAATAGTTGAGAACTGTCAAAGGCTCAAAAATAGGATAAAAATAGTTGATACTACATGGGATTAGAAACAAAGTAGAACTTGATTTGAAGAAGTCGTAGGGAATTCTAGAGCCAATGCACCTAAGGTGGTAACTTTGGGAAAACAAATAGGATGTTCAGAGAATAATTCAAGGTTTAACTAAGAATGTTTTGGGCTAGGGACTATTTTTTGTTTTCAAGACAGAAATTAATCTTTGTTTCCTTGCCTTGTGATTTAGAACTAGGTGGCAAATAACCAATATTTGAAATTAAAAACAGCCTGTGTTTAGAGCTACAATGAGGATAATGTTGTTAATTTTCTAGTGCTAATAGAAGAGCTGCTATGATTGAAGAAGGTTTAGAGGCATTTGGGCTGGCTGTTATGTGCTGCACTATGGGCTATCTTTGGAAGAATGCAAAGATTGATTTAGTGGCTGCTATTCAAGCCGGCTATCATCTAAGCCTCTGATCGGGGGTTGCGCTGAGCGGCCATTTGGAGTAGACATAAATTAGGAACTGAATCTGATATTTGTTCTTGGAGATTGTCTTTAAGTTTTTAATATGAAAGAAAAACATTGTATTGATAAAAATATACTTTAGTATCACAAGAGAGTTATTAAAGGTTGATTTAAAACGTAATCTTGTTTAAGACGGGGACAACCTAATTGATCAAATACAAAAGATGATCATTGATTCTAAAAAAACTATAGTGGTAGGATTCGAGAGTATAAATGAAGCTTTTCCTCTTATCATTTGTGAATGATGCATGTATTAGAAGTTAGAAATAAATAAAATATATTTAGGCTTAGAGAACGGTAGAGATGTTTTATATTGCAAATATCACTTCCATAGACTAATAAGATTTCAAAAATGAATTTTTGCAAACACATTAGCCTTGTGAGTACCTCTCTATCATTGTCAAAACAAATGGATACATATACTACTTTCTTGCACTTATTTTGTTGTTATTGTCGTTTAGGCTTCATTTTGAGCTTTATTCATGTCAATATTGAATGCAAATGCCAAATTTTTGCCAAAATGATGTCATTGAATGGAAATGTATTTATTATGTCTTGTGAATGTTTGCAAGGGTTCCGAAATGGTGGTTGATTTAGGCTAGGGATGGGGTTAATCCATTGGGAGGTATAAGGGTGTCATCTGGAGTCTTTGAGGGGGCCCAGGTGATGAACATATTTTATTGAATCCAGTATCGAGGTTATGAATTTGCCAACAGAACTACTAATGTTATTTCATGAAATCAATACATATATATATATATATATATATAAAGCTCTTATATGTTGATTAGACAGTAGGTAACATAATTATGGCTAGAGAAATATTTTATTTGCAGGAAAATTTCAAAATTTATTTATTTTTGCTCTAAACCCTTGACTTCCTGCAATGTTATCTGCTTTCGCTTTCAGCTTTTGGTATGTGTAAAAATTTAGTATCTCTTGTACTTAGAATGTATACTAAGCATTATTCTTATAATGACAGATCAGGTACAGTTGAAAGTGGTTGACATAAACTAAAGACATCTGAGAAATATCGTAGTGCAGAATTAATGTATAAAGTTTTAGTTTTTACTCTTTTAAGAAACAAATTTTTATTTTGTATGTTATTAACTCGTAATAATTTGGATAATGTATTCTTTAAATTGAATGGATGACATTTTTTATATGTTATATGGCTCTGGAAAATTTTGAATATTGTTTGAATGTTATTTTTTTTAACCGCCAATATGATAATGCGGAGATGTGCCCAATGGCAGTTTGGTTATTACCAAACCTAATATTTAGGTCATTACAAAAGCGGATAATATTTTGGTGCTTATGAGTTTGGACTGATACATACTACCCCTATGACTATTTGTGTAACATGTGTTATGTTCAATCCAAATTTGAGCACACATAAAACAGTAATACTCCACAATAATTATGTATTATATTAATATCATTCTTATACTTCATATTGTTACATCATAAACTCATAAAAGGGCTTTATTATAAAGCAATATGGCATGAGAAAGTCTTTATGAAAATTGAGGCCTATTTTCTTTCCACATATGTGAAATCACAAAGAAATAAGGATATGAATATGAAATAATTTTCCTCTTGTTGTCGTTTTGTTCAATGCAAATATATTTCTTCATTCAAGACTTTGATTTATGGAGTCATTTAGATGCGAAATCACAAAAAATACATTAATTTTTGTATTCATAAATTCACTGTCCTGTGCAACCCAATATCTCAGAAGAGTATGTGCCACCCAAGTTCAAGCTACTGGCTACTAGACTTAGTAGGGACTATCAATCCCTTTGACCATCTAAACATTTCTAAAAATGGCCTCTATAGAGGTGTGAGTGAGCTAAGTCGAACTTGAGCAGTGTGGAGCTGAAGTTCGGCTCACAACATTTTCCTGGATTAGAGCTCTAGTTTTACCCCTGGATGTCTTGCTTTAAAGAATCATTGGGAAATGATTTAAGATGTGTCATCTTTTGATGAGTTTTAATATATTTGTTTCAGTTTTGTGCCTCCTCTATAAAAGCTTTGTAGCTTTGAATTATCATCAAGCCGCGAGTTAGAGGTTTTTTATTTAATAAAACGAAGTCACTGAAGATAGTAAATATAACTTAATGTGCATTGTTCACGGACCTCTTATTAACTATAACTTTAATGTTCTCAAAACCATGATTAATTCAAGTTCTATGAATGTTTTTTCTTAGACTTGATTGAAAGAATAGGATTACAGCAACATGCACACGCTTTTTACAACAAACCATCCGAATAAAAGATGCTAATAATTTCTTACAAAAAACATGTGTTTTAAAACCAGATTATAGGGTCTATATACCCTTCTGCTTTAGGAGACACTTTATAACAAAGTCAAAAATTAACTTTCTCATAAAGATTGGTATATACAATCTTGGTCCTATGAACAAGAACTGAGCTCAAAATAACTGCAACGATGCAGAGTCCTGACATTATCATACAAGAAAGGAAGAAGCAGACAGCTCCTTCACACTTTAGTGCCTCTTCTGCCAATAGCCCTCCAACAAGGACTGCTGAGAGATGATTCTTGTGAGCTTGCCTCTCAGCCTCATATTCATATATAGTACTTGCAATTAGTTGTGAGCATATTAGGGAGCCTGCAGGCATTGCACATGAGAGGAAATTATACAAAGATCCAAAGTTCTTCAACCCGAACAGTTCGGAGGCAGCAGCAGGCACAATGGCCCAATGAGCTCCATAGCCAAGCCCTATTAGAAGTGTTCCGATATACAACCCTCCCGACCAACCCATTCCGATGAACAAAAGTCCCACCGCCATCACACCCTGAGCAACTGCCAGAGCTACGGGCCTCGGATATGCATAATCCCTTGTTCAGAAGTAAATTTGGTTAGGAATGTATACAATTTTTTCTGTTAAACATGAACAATGAATAGTTCTTGGGTTTATTTTGGGGCAACTTTATGACTAGTACGCTTTATATAAAGATACTTTCTGTTTGGTTTTTGTCGTCCTTATAAATTAGCCCCTCAGAAGCAGTTTCCAATGTGCTGTCAACCATTTCTTACTGTCCAGTATATATAATAACTATTTTCCCCCCTACTCTCTACCTGCCACCAAAGCTTGCTAACTTGCAGATTGTCCACTTGTCTTCCGACCAATGAACTATACGCATCCAAATATCAACGACAAGAATTTGCTCTACAATAGTTTCATGATAACTTTCTCTGCAGTAGCTTTTTTAAACAACTTTAGCTACCCCAAACAGTGCCATTGATTGGATAAGGTCATTATAATCGTAATCTTAATCCTTTTTGCAAGGTTTTTTTCAATAATCCCTCTACATGCTAGTATTAAGTTCCTTAGGCTTTATATAGCCTATTTTCTAAAAGAATCAAAGGAATGCATTAAAGTAAGCCTTACTTCATCATACCTGACTATTATCTCTGACAAATAGCCGCCACCGATCCGCCCAAGAAAATTCCATATGCAAATCATCGAAATGAAAATGTGCGTCTTATTATAGCCCAAAGATTGGCTTATCTGTCCTAAATTATCAATAACCGTCAACCCCGAACCTGCCCCCAACACTTGAGACATGAACAAAAGCCAAAAATCTGCTTTTACGAGAGCCTGACACAAGGTGAAGTTCTCTCCCCTACGCGGTCCTCTCCTCTTCTCTACCCTCACAGCTCCCACTGCTGCAGCCTGAAACACTTTGGCGTGTAGTTTCTGAATCATATTCGCTCTCTCCAGCTCAGGAAGCATATCAACGTTCTTAGACTTCTCGTCCTCCACCTCACTCAAGATTACCTCAATCTGCTCTTCTTCTTGACTTTCGAGCAAGAGGCTCTCCTGATTGGCCGAAGTAGGGCGTAAACCGATGGACGAGATTAGAGGAATTGTGATGGGTGCAATTAGCAGAATTAGGAGCACAACTGTGAGCAAGGTGATGACATTATGGCCCAATTCGACAAGATCTTCAAGAAGCAGGGCGCCCATCAGGTAAGCAGCCAAAAGCAAGCAAACACTGTGGATGAACACAAAGTTGGATCTATCTGATGGCTGCATGGCTGTTTGTTGGTGCCCTGAAACTGGCTTGATAATAAACATTAGTGCGATCACCACCATGGGAGGTCCAACCGCTGCCATAAAGATTAGGGTGGCATTATCTGGTGAGTGTATTGAGGTGTATATCTGAGTCAGGATTGCACCGCTAAGGCCGGCAAAGCCTTTCAAGATTCCTACTACCGGACCTCTGCTCTTAGGAAAGTTTTGGACGCAAGAAATGAGAGCTGCTGTGTTGAAGTATGTTTGTCCATTGTTGCCAACAAATATGAGAACGCACATCTACAGTGTTTGAAGCAAGAGCTTTGTTATAATCAGATCATTAAACAACCAACATGCATGCATGTAATATGATCGGTTACTGTAAAGACAAACAACAAATTCTTCAACATCCCAAGCATAGATACCCTGATTCTCAATACTATAGGATTGAACTTATATATCATATGTTATCACATAACTAATTATTAACACGTTCTTAACTATTTAGGCATTATCTGTTGTCATTTTAGTGGCAATATGGTCTCATTATCAGAGGATAAGAGATCAATTATCTTAAGAGAATTCTATTATGAGCACATATAATGTTAAAGTTATTATTAGAAACTTCACTGTTATTTTAAAATATATTGCTACGACTCGAACATATGAATATACATCTAACACTAATTCAAAAATGATTTTACTGTTAAATATTTAAATTTTAAAATATCTCATAAAAAATTAATATTGAATACACTTTATATATATTTTAAATTATTTTGAGTTGAGTTATATTCGAGTTGAGTTGTATTTTTCTAATAATTGTTCAAATAATTTAAGTATTTTCAGATTAACTTTCAATATAAAATAAAGTTCAATTCGGTATGACACGAACCAAGCTCGACTCGAAGTCAGCCATGCTTTGAGCTCACCGCGGAAAGAGGCGCAGGCGCCGCACGGCCGGAGACGATGAGCCAAATCCAGCCGTAGCCAATCAAATTCTGTAGAGAGCCGACAACAAGCACCGCCCAGATGGGGAAGCGTTCGGAGAGAACTCCGGCGAGAAAGCCGAGGCTGCCGCCGAGATCCTGAGCGAGGCCGAGGGCGGCGATCTCCCGCTGGTTGAAGCCCGCGGAGCTCTTTATGGAAGTGGAGATGCTGCCGAAAAGGTATCCGACGCCGGCAACGGATTCCATCCACATTGAGCAGACGAAGATGACCCATCGATCCCTTAAAAAGGAGGAAAGGGCCATTGGTACCTCCATTTCTCTCATTGTTGCTCTCTTTTCTTTTACAATGGAGGAAGAAGTGGAATTCTTCTTATTTAAACTGTTTTTTTTTTGTATTAGCAGTTTATTCTAAAAAAATAGAGAAATTCTCGGATAAATATATTATTTTATTAGTATCTTTACAATTTTCATTGAGAGTTTTTTTGAATACCACGTTAACAATATTAAATAAGATGTCTCTTATTTATTTATCATATGCTTACCATTTTTCAAAAAAAGAAATTATTATGTACATATTAAATATATTTTTTAATTCACATATAAATGAGATTTAATATTATTTTATGTGAAAATTAAAATTAAAATCAAAGTAATATATTCTTTTGTTTAATATTCTAAAATTTACAAATTTTACAATTAAATACTTACAAATAATCTCTAAAAAAAATTATATTCGTTAAGCCAAATAATATTTTTTTATTTTAAAATAATTTATTAGTAATAGAAAGATATTTAAATTTTGAAATGTAGCTAAAAATTAACATACTAATGAGTAATTTCACATAAAAATAATAACACCTATAAATACAAAAAATTATAAGATAAATAGCGTTAATTTTCTTCAACAAAATATTGATAATTTTGATCGAAAATATCAAAACTGAAAAAATATAAATGAATTTTTTTAATTATTATACGCTAAAAATAATTAAATCTTATAATGACGATCCTCCGATCCTTTTCCTTGCAATAATAGAGATAGGGCGGCGAATTACCTTTATTTTTTATATATAAAATCTTATCCTAAATAGTTTTAATTAAAGTTAAACAAAGCGCTTATTTTATGTTAATTGTGCCAATTGAGGTGCTTTACGTATAATTAACTTTTGGAAGTTGTTATAATATTCTCATTAGTGTTTTTATCGGTGCCTAATATTCTCATTAGTTGTTATAAATCAATTAAAATAAATTAATTACATTCAGAAACGTGCCTTTAGCCAAAGTATATTAATTTTTTAAAAATGTTTGCGTGCTCCCTTTTAATTAAATTTTTTATTTAACTCAAAATTATTAAAATTTATTAAATAAATAAATAAATATATATATATATATATATATATATATATAAATGAGGAGAGTAAGAGGAGGCTCCATGATTAGTTATAGAACTAGGAGGTGAGGGGAAGAATGACCTCAAGCCATCAAGTCTTGAAATTAATGGGAGGAGGAGAGCTCAGCCGAAAAAAAGAGAATGGGGGAGAGGGGTCAGCGGATTTTTTGGCCAGCTAAGAGAGAGAAAATGACATTTAAGAAATTAATTTAGGAATAAATGAATAATTACTCCTTTAATAAAAAAAATTTAGGTTTTGGAAATGCGCTCCAAAAAATTCCAAAATTTCACCCCTAGTTAATTTGGGGGTGAGAAATCCAACAGCGAAGTCGGATTTCGATTCCGACGATTATTTAATTATTCCATTTTTTCTGCAGCATTTAATAACATTAAAATATTCGCGAAAGTTCGGTGACTTCCAAATGCGTCCAGAACATCACCACTAGCTAATTTGGGGGGTGACGATCACAACGGCAAAGTCGGATTTTGATTTTGAGGTTTCGATTTTGAGGTTAATAAATACCTCAATTTTCTAATTAATTAAATATTAAAATATCCCAAAATAATCGTTTGATTTCCGAATTGCTCCAAATCTTCAGGGTTCGATTATAATGGCTATATGAACTTAGTGAAATAATAATTATGATACGATTAGGCTAAAATTAAGCTGGGTAACAACCTTGGGTTGTTACTGGAACCCACAACCACTGTCTCGGCATGCAGTGGGTCCCACTTGACTGAGGGCTACGAAGGCTTGGGCCCCACAAGCCACGCCAATGACCTCCACAGTGCAGGTCGAGCCCGGGTCAACCCGGCTCGACCCGAGGCCATCTCCCCACAGTAGGCCACCCACAAGCAGCAGCATAGGGCACGGGTTTTTCCGGCGATGGCTGGGCCAAGCCCGCACGGTAATGTGTAGGTCTCGATGAGACCTACACAACCGCTGCCGAATCGGTCAGCAAGGAGGTCAGGGCGAGTCGCAAATGCTAACCCTAGCATCTCCTCTACGGCCGATTGGGGAAGGAACTGTGGATGATAGTGGATCACAAGCGAAATTCCTTCGATCAGATGCAAACCAACATGATCAAACCGTATGATTTGCAATTGCCATCGTGGCATAAACTTACGAAATGCTAGATCTGAATTCGAATGGAAGAAATAAGGAATCGGGATGTACCTAGCTTTGACGGCTTGGATGCTTCCTAGGGTATGGAAGGCTCGATCGGGACGCGAGAGTTATTGCAGCTGATTTTAGTTCCAATCTTTGACATAATCCCTTAGCTAAGGCTAAAAGGTGGGCATAATGAACTCGATGAGGAGGCGCGAACGCAGAGACAGGCCGACAGCGGCAGTGCCCTCCCGCAGCTCTCCACGCGGAGATGCGTTGGAGGAGAAGGCTGAGCACCGTCTGATCCCAAATCAGACGACTTAGATTCAGCCGTCAGATCTCTGACGGACGAGCCCTAACGGCTCGTGTAATAGACGGACAGTGTTAGCTTTAAACGACGCCATATTTAATTAGTTAAATAATATTATTAATTTAAAAATTCAAATATTTAAATTGGTTCCAAAAAAATTCCAAAAATTCACCCCTAGCTAAGTGAGGGGTGAGGAATGCAATGGCGAGGTCGGATTTTTGATTCGACCAATATTTTATTTTTCTGATTTTCGAGGTATTTAAATATTATTAAAATATTCGATGAAATTTCGACGACTTCTGATTGACACCAAAATATTATCCCTATCTAATTTGGGGGCAATGCGCAATGGCAAAGTTTGATTTTCGATCTGAGGTCAATTTAGATAGGTCAATTTTTAGGATTTCTGGATTTTTCCCAAAATTAAGATTTGATCCATTTAACTCATGATTTGGACTAGGTCTTAGTGGTAGATTCCTAATGACCTAATTAGAGCACTACGACTGAGATTAGGATTTAGGTTAGTCATAATTGATTAGGGTAATAACTTGGGTTGTTACAAGCTCACCCACTTAAGAACAATATCATCCTCGACATCACTCAAGTGGAAAGAAAAGGCAAGATAAAAGAGCATAAACTGAATTAAAAGATTAGGATGCTAAGAAAGATACTTGGATTCTCAAAGAGTCTAGGATACTTGGCTCGCATATCTGATTCCTTCTCCCAAGTAGCTTTTGCAGATAAGCGATTCTTCCGTTGTACTTTAACCATTGGGATGGAACGACTTCTTGTTGGGCCCCCGTACTGACAATGGAAAGTAGGGTGCTCCAACTGTGGCAAATCTCCAACTTAAGTAAAGTTAGGTAATGTAATAACCCAAGATTGTTACCCAGCTTGAATTTAGCTTAATCGTATCATAGTTATCACTCTATCAAGTTCATCTAGTCAAAGAACCAAACCCTGAAGATTTGGAGCAATTCGGAGCTAAATCCAATATTTTGGAATATTTTAATACTTATTTAATTAGAAAATTGAGGTATTTATTTTGACCTCGAAATTAAAATCCGCCTTCGCCATTATGATCGTTACCCCCAAATTAGCTATGGGCGATGTTTTGGACGCATTTGGAAGTCGTTGAATTTTCGCAAATATTTTAATATAATTAAATACCCCAGAAATTAGCATAATTAAATAATCATCGTAATTGAATTCTGACTTCGCCGTTGAATTTCTCACCCCCAAATTAGCTAGAGGAAAATTTTTGAGATTTTTCGGAGAGCATTTCAAAAATTAGAATTTTTAAATAATTAAGGGAAATAATTATGTAATTATCCGATCCCTTATGTGTAATTTCCTCAATCTTTATTATTTTTGGCTGACAGCCCCCCCATGTATTTCGGTTGGCCATTCCCCCTTTTTCCCTAAGCCATGTCATCCATTAATGCTCAAGCATGATGGCTCTATCCCTCTAGCCTCTTAGCCATGATGAGGCCTCCCCTCCCCTCTCCTCCTTTAAAAGGAGAGCTCAGCCCTTCTTCTCATACTTGCTAAAAAATTTCGCATCTCTTTCCCCTCCATTGCCAAGTCCTTAGTGCTGAAGGAAGGAGCTCATCTTCAAGGTCTTGAAGGAGATAGAACTTTCCTCCTCCTCCTCTTGCAAGGTCAAAGGTACCCCCTTTGCTCCTCTCCTTATCTTTCTTATACGGTTATGATGTTAGGATATAGCCTTGGAAGTCCATATGCATGTATGAAAGCCATTATAGTTTTTAAAAGTTTCATAAAAAGCGGCTCTGTTTTAGTCTATTCTGCATACCCTTATATTTATCATCATTTTTTATATAGCTAGGATGCTCCATTTGGGCTGATTTTGGTGTCCATGGAAAGGTATTGGAAATACCTTTCCATTGATATATATAACCACTCAAGGAACACTCTAGATTAAGAGTAATTAAGCTCGAAAGAAGGGCCTCACGGGTTTCGCACCTTGCGAAATCACCGTCTGCCGCTGCAGCGCGCTGTAGCGCGCTACAGCAGATTTCCTGAAAACTTAGGAAATATGTGAAATAACGAATTAAACAGTGAATTTGCAAAATGGACTGCTACAGCGCGCAGTAACGCGCTGCAGCGGTAAGTTCGCGGAATATATAAACATTGATAAAACTAATTGAACAGTAAAATTACAAAATGGGTCGCTATAGCGCGCTGCAGCGGATTATAGCGAAAATTTCAGAACTTATGAAGTGTCAAAAAACTAAATTAATTGAACGGTAGATTTGCAAAATGTACCGCTACAGTACACGGTCGCGCACTGCAGCGGTAATTTCACGGAAATTATAAAAATCATTTAACAAAGGTAGTTGAACAATAATTTTGCAAATCGGACCGCTGGAGCGTGCCATAGCGCGCTGCAGCGGGCCGCAGAGTACCTCAGCGCGGAATACGCTACCGCGCGAAAAGCGCTCCAGCGCTCTGCAGCACCCTGAATTTGCAAAATTTCCAAAAATTTCAGAAAACTGCCCAGATTTTGTAAAACTGCCCAGTTTTGGCTGAAATGGCCAAAACTTCTCTACTTTGATATTTTAAGACCCCTATGACCCTAGTGGGGCAAAGTTATACTAAATTTGAATATATTTTAGTTAAAATTGAGTATTACATAGAATTCCATGTTGAAATTAAATTAGTGCTCAAAACCTACTATGGATCCTAAATATGTATTGTGCCAAATGCTAAGTAATACAGTCTTAAGTGCTTGAATTGAATATGTACATCTTAACAATAACAATGGCATGAAACCTAAGTCTTTTAGATTTGTGATTAAATGCTAATCCATTTAAGTTGATTTAGAATTTAATTAGCATTGATTACCCTTTTGTGGCATCTTTCTATCTATGTACTTTTAGGATGTATATTTGTGGCGGCCCAGCCCCGCCGTGATCCTGTTAACCCTTAAGTTAACATGATTACGGTAGATGGGTCACCAAATGACAAGGTCCCCACTTAAGATTGGATTAGACACACATTCTAATCCAGTTTAAATAAGGATTTTGCCATTCATCTCAGAATTTATCACTAAATGATCATACAAGAACTCAGAGTTCGGAAGCAATAAAAGGTATAACATCCATCCAATACAGTATAAATAAAATAATGCAGAATAAGTGAAGTACTGAAAGAGAAATATAAACCTGTATTATTACAACATTTAATAAGTTTAAAGAACTGAAAGAGGAAACTCTCGATCTCACAAGCAACAGAAACTAAAGTTACAAATCTTCAGGAACGGGCTCCTCCTCCAATGGCAAACTCTCCACTGGATCTGCTAATCCAACAAACTCAGAACCTACCTGTGGCGGCCCTGCCCCGCCGTTGTCCTATTAACCATTAAGTTAACATGATTACGGTGAAGGGGTCACCAGATGACAAGGTCCCCACTTAAGAATGGATTAGTCACACATCATAATCCAATTTAAATAAGGACTTTGCCATTCAATCCAGAACTACTATCACTAAATGATCATACATGAACTCAGAGTGCAGAAGCATAAAACATAACATCCATCCAATACAGTATAAATACAAAAATACAGAATAAGTAAAGTACTGAAAAAGAAATATAATCATGTATTATTACAATATTTAATGAGATTAAAAGAACTGAAAGAAAACTCTCAATCTCACTGGAAGAAAAACTAAAGCTAAGGATCTTCAAGAACGGGCTCCTCCTCCAATGGCAAACTCTCCAATGGATCTGCTAAACCAACAAACTCAGAACCTACCATTATTAGTTTCATAATGGTAGGGCCCCAGCCAACAAAAGAAAAATTGGTTAGACAATAAGTCTAAGTACATTTTAGGGCAGAAGTTTAAATTAAGTTAACTGAATATCACCATAACAGAACTGAGCAAAAATAGGTGCAGAAAAGCGTACAAAAGAGCTGTAATAAGTTATAAACCATAGTTTGGTTTATAACTAAACAAAAAGGAAGTAAAACATACCTCCTCCAAGCAACTGCAACACAAAACAGGTAAGTAAAAGAAGAGTAAAACTGTAAGAAAATACAACCTAAATATGCATATGATCAAACTGATTATGCCAAGTGACATACAAAATTCAAATAGTATAAAACTGAGTACACTAACATCCTAAATAAGCATATGAAAACAGTAAGTAAATCTAGCATCCTATATAAAAACACGTGCAGGAAAGCTGTAAGTAAAACAGTACTGAAATGCAGAATATACTAGTAAAACAGTAACTGTAAACTGAAACTATAGCAACTATATAAGTCAACTGAACTGAACCTGAACTCAGCAATTCTTAGCCTGATGAGCTAAGAAACTATGAACTGAACGTCACTGAAACTCTTAGCCTGATGAGCTAAGACAGAACTGAATGTAAGTGTACTTAAATTAGTATATCCATATCAGAATCCTGACTCTGTAGTCAGTAGGGCAAGAGTCTATCCATCCTATCACTCGGACTAGGCATGGCCAATAGACTGTCAGACATTAAACCCTCGAAAGGTTGCCGACCCCGAACGGGTTGATCGAAGAGGTATACTAATCAAGCTACACCTTACAAACCACTTGTGAAACGAACATAATGCTTTTTATGAATGTTCAAAATTAACATAAGATATTCATCAAATATCTTAAGTACATATTATATGTTCAAGGTATAAGGCTCAAAATCAAGGAATGCAAAGCATCAAAATCAAAGTGCAAGAAAGCTCTATCTAAAACACAGGTGATATCCTTTGTTGTCTACTTTATTCGTTCTATCTACTCTAAGTTACATAAGTTTCAGAATCAACAACTCTTACACATTATGTAACTTAGAATCACGAATCCTACTTGTTGAAGATAATTAGGACTGGCCAAGTCCTAATTATAACTTAATTAAAAGACGACTATTTAGTTAAAATGAATAAATCAGCGACCTAATTTTGTAATTTAATTCATCCCAACCTCATCTTGATTAGCCAAATCAAGATGAAAAGATTAAGAATTAGACTCCAGATGATGGGGTCTAATCACTTAATCTAAAGGTATAACTAAGGGTCTAAGGTTTAGAACCCAAACTCACAGATTAAGTTAAGGCAAGTCCTAATGATAAATCAATTCATTAGGATAGATCTCTATTCTTAATTCTAAAGTTTAAAGATCAAATAATCATTTAATAAACTAAGAAAAAATCTAGAAACTAGAAAACTCAAGGTTTCATCTAATTGAGTAACCCAATTTACTCAATAGATGAATTCTAACTTAAGATCTATTCCTAATCTTAGGACTTAAGCTCTTAATTACTAAGAGTATCTCTCAAGACACACATCCTAACTAATGTTATAAGACCTAAGGATGGATCGAAGAATAATTAAGGAAGGAGAACACTCACTTAGGACTTATGAATTTTCTAAATGAGCAAATTCTGAGATTTTAATCAAAACTTAATTTAGACTTAAATTTGATTAATTTCAACTATGAATCATTCTATTTACTGAATTTAGTGATTTGAAATTGAAATTAAGGCTTTTAAAGGCTAAACCCTAAATTTGGACAAAATGACCATTTTGCCTCTACTTAAGGGTTCAAAAGATCAAATTTTGATCTAGGGCTTAAATTCTGAAATTTTCTTTTGAAAAGTGTTTCTTATTGTCTAATATAAGATTAGACAACAACTAAGTTAATTTTGGGTGATTAATAAGCTATATGAGATCAAATTAGTGATTTTGACTCATAAGGGTAATTTAGTAATTTGACTAAGTAAAAGCTAAATTTTCTTTTAGATTAATGTTCTTTACTGCCTAAGCTTTCCATAGAACCTAAATTTGCTGAATTCTGATAAGTATTGGCCAAGTTATGGCCAATACAAGATCTAGGGTTTAAGGGTTAATTAAGGAATTCTTAATTATAGGTCAAAAATCCTAATTTTGCCAATTAATATCCAAATTAAGCAAAATCAGTGACTATGAACTACAAATAGCTCACTGATCATAATGATATGTGGTAGGCTCAATTTGGACCTAATTTGACTAAGTTAAGACCTAATTAGGGTTTAAAGTGATTAGTGAGTGATTAACAAAATTAATCACTCAAAAACTAATCCAATCTTATGGATTGATTCTAAATGGATCTATGAGTCCTCTGAAACTCAAATCATTCAATTTGGGATACTAAATTTGCTAAAATTCACTAATCAAGGTTTAAAGCAATTAAGGGTGATTAGCAAATCTAACCATTGGATCTAAAATATTTTTATGGATTATTATTAATTAAGTTCTTCTGATCTAAATGGACCTATGGATCATCAAATTTGGAGCTCAATTGACCAAGTTATGGTCAATTGAAGTTCTAGGGTTAATTAACATAATTAGGGTTTAGTCCTAAATGTGATTAGGCTCAAACTAATCCAAACAGCAAAATAAACACTATCAAATTAATCCTTAGGGTTTTCTGATCACTTTAAGACCCATATTAGGTATGTTTGGATCATTGGGTACAAATTTATGAGCTAAATAAGATTTGTAATATTTAATTTAACTTAACTTAAACCCTAAAAATCACTTTGCTAAATATAAGTTCAAATGTAAAATTGATAGTACCAAAACATTCCTCTATTTTTACTGAATCTAATAATATATAATTTTGCATAATTTGGATGTATATTTTCCAAGATATTAAGGTTTAAATAATTAGATTTAATTATTTAATTTATTCTGTTAATTATTTTAATAAATCTGATATTATTTATATATATATATATATATATATATATATAATTTGTTATTTTATTCTTTCTTCAGGACACGTGGCGAGCCGTTGTTGGCTGGTCTGACGACCGCGGGCCCCACGGGTGCAGACGGCTGCAGGACCAGCCACGTGGAGCCATCTAATTCGCGTGGCAGCTTATGTGGGCCCCGCGCACTCGAATGGCTGTCGAAAGCCGACAAGACCCGAGCCGAGACGGGTCGGGCCCGGGTTGACCCGGCCCGATACCAAAGCTCTTCTTCCTCAACGCTTACCCGAGAGGACTAGATTAGGGTTTCCATTTCATGACTCCTCCGGCAACGGTAAGGCTCAACCCGCATGGCTGCGAGAAGAGGAGATCGAGACCTTTCTAATGGCAGGTGAATCGAAGCTCAAGACGACCTGGATCGGCGGCAGGATCTAACCCTAGATTCATATAGACGGCGAAACACTGTATACTACTGTGGATGAAATTGAAATTAAAACGCATATGAGTTCGATCAACCCAATCAAATCCGATAGATGATCGATCTATAGTGCGGAATAAGATAACGAAATTGAAGAAATGCAAAATGATTAAGGATTGAGAGATGGAAGTGTACCTAGTTTCGACGGCTGACGACTAACTGGATCAATCCGAGCGTCCCTGATCTCTGCAAAGGGTCGATTCGAGCGAAAACATGCAGTGGAGTCGATCAGGAGTTTTATCTTGAGCTTAGAACGGTGGGATCGACATGTGGCGAGGCGACGTGGAGGAACGGCGACGCGCGACCCTCCCTCGTGATACGCGTGGCCTTCGCGGAGAAGATGACTCCGCTGCCGTCTGATCGAATGATCAGACGGCCACGATTCTTTTGCCCCGATTGACGTATGGACCCGACGGCGTCTAATGCAGGTAACGACGTTTTAAGTAAACGGACGGTTACCGTTAACCTATTTAATTTAATTATTTTTAAATCTATTTCAATAATTAAAATTAGCTAACTAAAAGCATTCCAAAAATTTCCAATAAATCACCCATAGCTATTTGAAGGGTGAGGAACGCAACGGCGCACTCGGATTTTTGTTTCGACGAGTATTTAATTATTTAATTATTTAGTGTATTTAAATAATATTAAAATATTTGACGAAAAGTCAACGACTTCCAAATGCCTCCAAAATTTCACCCCTAGCTAATTTGGGTGTTCTGAATGCAATGGCGAAGTCAGATTTTCAATCTGAGGTCTAAATAAAAAGTCAAATTTCCAGGTTTTGGGATTTTCCAGAATTCCTGCTTTGACTTTGTTGACTTCTTGGTTTGACCTAGGTTTCAAAGATTTGCTTCAAATCACTTAATTAGTGACTTAGAAACTTAATTAAGATTCAGATTAGTCTTAATTGAGCAAAGTAACAACCTGGGTTGTTACACTACCATTATCAGTTTCATAATGGTAGGGCCCCAGCCAATAAAAGAAAAACTGGTTAGACAATATGTCTAAGTATATTTTAGGGCAAAAGTTTATTTAAGTTAACTGAATATCACCATAAAACAGAACTGAGCAAAATAGGTGCAGAAAAGCGTACAAAAGAACAGAATAAGTTATAAACCACAGTTTATAACTAAACAAATAGGAAGTAAAACATACCTCCTCCAAGCAACTGCAACAAATATAGGTAAGCAATAGACTAAACTAAACTGTAAGAAAAGGTATAACCTAAACATGCTTATGATCAAACAGAATATTCTAAGTGACATACATAACAGTATGAAATTGAAAACAACTAACATCCTAAGTATGCATAAGAAAACAGTAAGTAGAACTAGCATCCTATATATAACATGTTCAGAAAACTGAAAGTAAAATAGTGCTGAAATGCAGAATATGCTAGTAAAATAGTAACTGCGAACTGAAACAATAGCAAATATACGAACTCAACAAATCTTAGCCTGATGAGCTAAGAAACTCTGAATGTAAGTGTACTTAAATTAGTATAACCATATCAAATCCTGACTATATAGTCAGTAGGGCAAGAGTCTATCCATCCTATCCCATGGACTAGACATGGTATAGACTATCGGACTGAAAACCCCTACAAGAAGCCGACCCCGAACGAGTTGATCGAAGAGGTATACTAATCAAGCTACACCTTACAAACCACTTGTGAAACAAAAACACAATGCTATTTATGAATGTTCAAAATTGACATAATATATTTATCAAATATCTTAAGTACATAATATATGTTCAAGGTATAAGGCTCAAAATCAAGGAATACGAAGCATCAAAATCAAAGTGCAAGAAAAACTCTATCTAAAACATAGGTGATATCTTTTGTTATCTACTTTATTCATTCTATCTACTCTAAGTTACATAAGTTTCAGAATTATCAATTCTTATACATTCTGTAACTTAGAATCACGAATCATACTAGTTGAAGATAATTAGGACTGGCCAAGTCCTAATTATAACTTAATCAAAAGATGACTATTTGGTTAAAATAAATAAATCATCGACCTATTTTTGAAATTTAATTCATCCCAACCTCATCTTGATTAGCCAAATCAAGATGAATAGATTAAGAATTAGACTACAGATGATGGGGTCTAATCACTTAATCTAAAGGTATAACTAAGGATCTAAGGTTTAGAACCCAAATCTTACAGATTAGGTTAAGGCAAATCCTAATGATAAATCAAATTCATTAGGATACATCTCTATTCTTAGTTCTAAAGTTTAAAGATCAATTAATCATTTAATAAACTAAGAAAAATCTAGAAACTAGTAAACTCAAGGTTTCACCTAATTGAGTAACCCAATTTACTCAATAGATAAATTCTAACTTAAGATCTATTCCTAATCTTAAGAATTAAGGCTCTTAATTACTAAGAGTATCTCTCAAGACACACATCCTAACTAATGTTATAAGACTTAAGGATGGGTCTAAGAATGATTAAAGAACGAGAAAAAAACTCACTTAGGACTTAGGAATTTTCTTTACTGAGCAAAAATCTGAGATTTTAATCAAAAACCTAATTTAGACTTAAATTTGATTAGTTTCAGTTCTAAATCATTCTATTTAATGATTCTAATGATTAGAAAATGAATTTAGGGCTTTTAAAGGCTAAACCCTAAATTTGGCAAAATGACCATTTTGCCCCTACTTAAGGGGTTCAAAAGATCAAATTTTGATCTAGAGCTTAAATTCTGAAATTTTCTTTTGGGAAAGTGTTTCTTACTGTCTAATATAAGATTAGACAGCATCTAAGTTAATTTTGGATGATTATTAAGCCATATGAGATCAAATTAGTAAATTTGACTCATAAGGGCAATTTAGCAATTCGACTAAGTGAAAGTTAAATTTTCCTTTAGATTATTGTTCTTTACTACCTAAGCTCTCAACAGAACTTAAATTTGCTAAAATCTGATAAGTATTGGCCAAGTTATGGCCAATACAAGATCTAGGGTTTAAGGATTAATTAAGGGATCCTTAATTATAGGTCAAAATTCTAACTTTTCCAATTAGTATCCAAATTAAACAAAATTAGTGACTATGAATTACAAATAGCTCACTGATCATAATGATATGTGGTAGGCTCAATTTGGACCTAATTTGACTAAGTTAAGACCTATTTAGGGTTTAGGTGATTAGTGAGTGATTAACAAAATTAATCACTCAAACTATAATCCAACCTTATAGATTGATTCTAAATGGTTTTATGAGTCCTCTGAAACTTAAATCACTCAATTTGGATTATTAGATTTGCTAATATTCACTAATCAATATTTAGAGTAATTAGGGAAGATTAGCAAATCTAACCATTGGATCTAAAATATTCTTACATATTACTGTTAATTAAGATTTTCTAATCTAAATGGATCTTTGGATCATCAAATTTGGAGCTCAATTGACCAAGTTATGGTCAATTGAAATTCTAGGGTTAATTAACCTAATTAGGGTTAGGTCCTAAATGTGATTAGGCAAACACTAATCCAAACAACAAGATAAATACTATCAAATTAATCCTTAGGGTTTTCTGATCACTTTAAGACCCATATTGGGTATGTTTGGACATTGGGTACAAATTTATGAGCTAAATAAGGTTTGTGATATTTAATTTAAATTAAATTAATCATTGAAAAATCACTTTGCAAAATATTGATCATACAGCAAAAATTTTGGTATCAATAAATTCCTCATATTTTTCTGATTAATTTGGTATATTTATTTGTATATTTTGGATGCATATTTTAGGAGTTAGTTAGGTTTAAAGATTTGATTTAATTGATTAATTAAATTCTGTTTAATTAATTTAATTATTCTGATTTGATTTGAATATATATATATATATAATTTCAGTTATTATTAATATTGTTAAATATACAACTTTTATAATTAAATCAGGACACGTGGCGCATAGCCACTGGCTGGGCAAACTGCAGCGGCCCCACAGGTGACTTGATTAAGACCGCCTGACGCGGTATGGCGGCCCTGCCCCGCCGTGGTCCTGTTAACCCTTAGGTTAACATGATTACAGTGGAGGGGTCACCAAATGACAAGGTCCCCACTTAAGATTGGATTAGTCACACATCCTAATCCAATTTAAATAAGAACTTTGCCATTCAATCCAGAACTACTATCACTAAATGATCATACATGAACTTAGAGTGCGGAAGCATAAAACATAACATCCATCTAATACAGTATAAATACAACAATACAGAATAAGTAAAGTACTGAAAAAGAAATAAAATCCTGCATTATTACAACATTTAATGAGTTTAAAAGAACTGAAAGGAATCTCTCAATCTCACTGGAAGAAAAACTAAAGCTACGGATCTTCAAGAACGAGCTCCTCCTCCAATGGCAAACTCTCCACTGGATCTGCTAAACCAACAAACTCAGAACCTACCATTATTGGTTTCATAATGGTAGGGCCCCAGCCAATAAAAGAAAAACTGGTTAGACAATAAGTCTAAGTACATTTTAGGGTAAAAGTTTATTTAAGTTAACTGAATATCACCATAAAAACAGAACTGAGCAAAATAGGTGCAGAAAAGCATACAAAAGAACTGTAATAAGTTATAAACCATAATTTATAACTAAACAAATAGGAAGTAAAACATACCTCCTCCAAGCAACTGCAACAAGGACAGATAAGTAAAAGTAAAAGAAAAGTAAGAAAAGTACAACCTAAACATGCTCATGATCAAACAGATTATGCTAAGTGAAGTACAAAATTTAAATAGTATAAAGCTGAAACACTATCATCGTAAGTAAGCATATGAAAATAGTAAGTAAAACTAGCATCCTATATATATATAAAAACATACAGGAAAACTGTAAGTAAAATAGTGCTAAAATGCAGAATATACTAGTAAAACAGTAACTGCAAACTGAAACTATAGCAATTATACGAACTCAACAAATCTTAGCCTGATGAGCTAAGAAACTCTGAATGTAAGTGTACTTGAATTAGTATAACCATATCAAATTCCTGACTATATAGTCAGTAGGGCAAGAGTCTATCCATCCTATCCCATGGACTAGGCCTGGTATAGACTATCGGACTGAAACCCCCTACAAGAAGCCGACCCCGAACGAGTTGATCGAAGAGGTATACTAATCAAGCTATACTTTACATACCACTTGTGAAACGAACATAATGCTACTTATGAATAATGTTCCAAATTAACATAAGATATTTATCAAAATATCTTATGTACATAATATATGTTCAAGGTATAAGGCTCAAAATCAAGGAATACGAAGCATCAAAATCAAAGTGCAAGAAACTCTATCTAAACATAGGTGATATCCTTTGTTATCTAATTTATTCGTTCTATCTACTCTAAGTTACATAAGTTTCAGAATTATCAATTCTTACACATTCTGTAACTTAGAATCACGAATCCTACTTGTTGAAGATAATTCGGACTGGCCAAGTCCTAATTATAACTTAATCAAAAGACGACTATTTGGTTAAAATGAATAAATCAGCGACCTAATTTTGTAATTTAATTCATCCCAACCTCATCTTGATTAGCCAAATCAAGATGAATAGGTTAAGAATTAGACTCCAGATGATGGGGTCTAATTACTTAATCTAAAGGTATAATCTAAGGGTCTAAGGTTTAGAACCCAAATCTCACAGATTAGGTTAAGGCAAATCCTAATGATGAATCAAATTCATTAGGATGGATTTCTATTCTTAGTTCTAAAGTCTAAAGATCAAATAATCATTTAATAAACTAAGAAAATCTATAAATTAGAAAACTCAAGGTTTCACCTAATTGAGTAACCCAATTTACTCAATAGATGAATTCTAACTTAAGATCTATTCCTAATCTTAGGAAATAAGACTCTTAATTACAAAGAGTATCTCTCAAGACACACATCATAACTAATGTTATAAGACCTAAGGATGAGTCTAAGAATGATTAAAGGAAGATAAACACTCATAATTCACATAGGAATTTTCTTAAAGAGTATAATTTGAGATTTTAATAAAAACCTAATTTAGACTTAAATTTGAATAATTTTAGTTCTAAGTCATTTTATTTACTGATTTTAGTGATTTGAAATTGAATTTAGGGCTTTTAAAGGCTAAACCCTAAATTTGGGCAAAATGACCATTTTGCCCCTACTTAAGGGTTCAAAAGATCAACTTCTAATTTAGGACTTAATTTTTGAAATTTTCTTTTGGAAAGTATTTCTTATTGTCTAATATAGGATTAGACAGCAACTAAATTAGTTTTGGGTGATTAATAAGCCATATGAGATCAAATTAGTGAATTTGACTCATAAGGACAATTTAGTAATTTTACTAAGTGAAAGCTAAATTTTTCTTTTAGATTATTCTTCTTTACTGCCTAAGCCTCCCATAGAACCTAAATTTGCTGAAATCTAATAAGTATTGGCCAAGTTATGGCCAATACAAGACTTAGGGTTTTAAGGTTAATTAAGGAAAAAATCTTAATTATGGGTCAAAAATCTAATTTTGCCAAATAGTATCCAAATTAAGCAAAATCAGTGGCTATGAAATTACAAATAGCTCACTGATCATAATGATATGTGGTAGACTCAATTTGGACCTAATTTTGACTAAGTTAAGACCTAATTAGGGTTTAGGGTAATTAGTGAGTGATTAATAAAATTAAGCACTCAAATACTAATCCAACCTTATAGATTGATTTTAAATGGTTCTATGAGTTCTCTGAAATTTAAATCTCTCAAATTGAGTTACTAGATTTGCTATTATTCACTAATCAAGATTTAGAGCAATTAAGGGTGATTAGAAAATCTAATCGTTGGATCTAAAATATTTTTAGATATTATTAAAAATTAAGTTCTTCTGATCTAAATGGACCTATGGATCATCAAATTTGGAGCTCAATTGACCAAGTTATGGTCAATTGAAGTTCTAGGTCTAATTAGGGTTTGATCCTAAATGTGATTAGGCAAACACTAATCTAAATAGCTAGATAAATACTATCAAATTAATCCTTAGGGTTTTATGATCACTTTAAGACCCATATTAGGTATATTTGGATCAATCTACACAAAGTTATGAGCTAAATAAGATTTGTGACATTTAATTTAAATTAAATTAAACCTAAATAATCACTTTGCAAAATATTGATTCTACAGCAAAAATTTTGGCATCAATAAATTCCTCATATTTTTCTGATTAATTTAATATATTTATTTGTATAATTTGGATAACTATTTTAGGAGTTATTTAGGTTTAAAGTTTGGTATTTAATTAATTAATTATTACTGTTTTTATTAAATTAATATAACTGTTATATTTTTACGTATAATTATATATGATTTTAATTATTAATATATCTGTTATATAATTATATAAGTTTTATTATATTATTTAAGTGCAGGACACGCGGCAGCTTCTTATTGGCGCGGCAGACAACGGCGGGCCCCACCGGTTCAATCGGTCATAATGGCAGGCCACGCGGCGCTACCCTATTCGCTGGACAGAAAGCGGCGGGCCCCACTGCGCAGCGCGACGAGACCAGTGGGTCCCACCACAGAAAAATGTGCAGCGAGAGCCACGCGGCAAGCTGTGCGCTATGCCAGCTGGGCAGTCAACCCCACCGGCGCTGCCTCGTCAGCGTCTCGTCAGCGCCTCGAATGCGAACGGACAGGCCGCGGTTCGGCCCGGTCCAGATGCTGAGCTGGTTCGAACCGGCTCAAATTCAATGGTTCTGATTTAATCTAACCTAAAACTAACGGTCTGACTTCGCTTCCATCCAACGGCTGCAGATGACGGACGCTTCGCCTTCTCCCCCAGCTTCCCGAGCGAATTAGGGTTAGGTCTTTCGATACGATCGATCGTTTCGATCGATTTTGTCGCACAGGATAGCAAATTTAATCATAAGGATGCATATATGGAAGTTCAAGCAGTAAAGAGGATTCGTACCTTCTTTAAAATGGACGCAGGTGGATCTAGGGTTTTGCAGAGGAGACTTTGCTCGAAGATCGACTTCTTAAAACGTGCAAACCGGGACTAAGAATTGATAGGGGATCTTAAACTACCCCTAAAGCGGTCGGATTCGACTGCTCTAGCCATTTGGATCGTCCGGCTCGAGCCACGCGACCGAGGCAGGCGACACGCGTCTCCCCACGCGACACGCGCTGCGCTGCCCTGCCTCGCGAGGGAGACGATCTCCTGATCGTCCGATCTTTTGATCGGACGGTTCAGGAGATCCGCTAGATCTAACGGCGCTAAAAGAATTTAGGGTGACAGCGTCAGGTTAAGTGAACGGCGCCGTTAAATGCTTTAATTAATTAATAATATTTAATTAAATTGTTTAGTTTTAATTAATTAAATTTAACCTATTAAATGAATCCCAAAAATTTCCAATAAATCACCCTTAGCTAATTGAAGGGTGAGGAACGCAATGGCGCACTCGGATTTTCGTTTTGACGAGTATTTAATTATTTGATTATTTAAAGTATTTAAATAATATTAAAATATTTGACGAAATATCAACGACTTCCAAATGCCTCCAAAACTTCACCCCTAGCTAATTTGGGTGTTCTGAACGCAATGACGAAGTCAGATTTTCAATCTGAGGTCTAGATAAAAAGTTGATTTCTAGGGTTTGAGATTTTCCAAAATTTCTAGTTTGACTTAGTTGACTTCTGAGTTGACCTAGGTTTCAGAGATGAGTTCTAAATTACTTAATTAGTGACTTAGAACCTTAATTAAGACTTAGATTAGTCTTAATTGAGCAAAGTAACAACCTGGGTTATTACACATGGCTATTTGACTGTGGGTCCCACCACAGTCACGGGATGCCTGGATGCATGCCACGTACCCTTCCCGAAATCCGGACATCGAAGGCA
This sequence comes from Gastrodia elata, assembly GCA_016760335.1. Lineage (NCBI taxonomy): Eukaryota > Viridiplantae > Streptophyta > Magnoliopsida > Asparagales > Orchidaceae > Gastrodia > Gastrodia elata. The sequence continues at coordinate 24,889,971 of CM028679.1, read as the reverse complement.
GCGCGAACCGGGTTCGGGCCAGCCCGGCCCGCCCGGCAACTTCAGCAACTTCCTCTATCTCCCGAGGGGTGCGAGTTAGGGCACGCGAATGGAGGTCCTTCCCGGCGTCCAAACCTCACAACCCTCATGACTATGAAAAGAGAAAGTGCTTAGCTATCTAATGGTATAAGGTTCTGCAGCTGAGGTGGTCGAGTTAGAGCGCAAATCTAAACCCTAAATACTCTAGTCGCGAGTTTATAACGGTTTGAACTGTGGATGAGCTGCAAAATTAAAGAGATCAAACCATCCATTGTTTGATCAGGCATAGATAACGATAAATCGAAGACTTGAAATAGAATTTCGAATATTCAAATGGACAATCATATAGGAAATAGGGTGGATCGTGAAGTACCTTAGGGTTTGCAGAGAAAATTAGGGCTTCTGATTCTGGACTCAATCGATGCTTCCTCTTGAACTTAAGCGATGATAAACGACAAACACGAGAAAATGGAGTCTTAAATGGTTTCGAAGGCGGTGACCTACTCGCTGAATCCTCAATCGCTCGATACCTCTGCCGCGTGCCGCCTTCGCTTCCACGCATCTAACCCGCGAAGACGATGAACCACAGCCGTCTGATCGATTGATCAGACGGCGCGGATGGCACGTTAGATCAAACGGCCACTTAGATTATGGAGCGACGGCGTTACTTGGATGTTGACAGCGCCGTTAAATGCAATAATTAAATAATAATATTTAAATTAAATTATTCAGTTTTAATTAATTAATTTTAACCTATTAAATGAATCCCAAAAATTTCCAATAAATCACCCTTAGCTAAATGAAAGGTGAGGAATGCAACGGTGCACTCGGATTTTTGTTTCGACGAGTATTTAATTATTTGATTATTTAGGGGATTTAAATAATATTAAAATATTAAAAATCAACGACTTCCAAATGCCTCCAAAATTTCACCCTTAGCTAATTTGGGTATTCTGAACGCAATTGTGAAGTCAGATTTTTAATCTGAGGTCTAGATAAAAAGTCAAATTTCCAGGTTTTGGGATTTTCCAGAATTCTTGTTTTGACTTTGCTGACTTCAGATTTGACCTAGGTTTCAGAGATGAGTTTCAAATCACTTAATTAGTGACTTAGAATCTTAATTAAGACTTAGATTAGTCTTAATTGAGCAAAGTAACAACCTGGGTTGTTACAATATTAGAGAACTCTAATATTTATTTAAATACTTAAATATGCTTGCTTAAACATAAGAATCTTGATAACTTGATTAAGTAGATAATACTTAATCTAAACCTAATGTTTGACATCAATAATACACTAATAATACATTGATTTGTCATCGACCTTTAAATTAACCTTTGGTCTTATAGTAGAAAGGTTAGTGGTTAAACCCTAACTTATCTTGATTAAGATCTAAATATTAATCTCTTAATTAATTAACTTGATTATAAGATAATTCAATTGACATTATTCCAATAATATATATGATGGCATTGATCTTAAATTATCAAATTAGAAATGCTAAGGATATTATTAAATATGGGTGATTGAACCATCTGAATCCAAACTTTATATCTTTGATTTTCTCTTATATAAGATAATTAGCATAAGATGGAAATAAAATTGTAATGATTTATGCAATGATCTAACTCTAATAAGATCTTTAATTTTATCCCATAATGGTAGAATAGGAAATGATCAAATGAATTTTAATCATTTGATCTGATCATCTTAACTTAAGTATAATAAGTAAACCTTAAGAAGTAGGAAAGTGAGATCTTAAGGGTCTTGCTATAGGATCAATATTGAAATGATTAAATACCTTAACTAATGATGCATGGAGGTAGGAAGGACTTTTGTAACTTATTGAGGTAGAAATCTAGTTGCTCTTTCATAACTTTAGAAGTTGAACTTGATACATTGTGGTAGGAATTATCTAAAGTACTTAGAATATGGCTCATCCTTTGTGGTAGCAACCTATGTAGAGTGATTTTGATCACATCCTTGGAGCATTGTGTAGGATACACCTAATTAGAATAAGGATTAATATATTTGATAAATCCTTATTGATTAAATAGAATCTGCTGAACTCAGATTATTGGTTTGGTATAGTAGGGCATACCCATACTACTAGATTAATTCAATAATATTCAAAATTGGTTGATTCACTCTAATGTGGACTTATGACTAAGTGCTATCCTGCGGGATTAGCCGAATACAGTCCCGTTAGATAAATCTTCCAAGACTAAGAGTATTATAATTAGTGAACAAGATCCTTAGTTTGAGATGTAAATTGCAACTGGGTCATGCTGTAACGACCCCAATAATTGGATAGAAGATTAATCCAGATATTTGGGTGTTACCTTAGCACCCAACACTTGATTAGAAGAAAATTATTCAAATATTGATGCTAAGTGGCCAAGTCACTTTTTGAGCATTTGTTAAGTTAAATAGATGAAGATACATATAAATGTAATATTGCAAATATCTACAATGCTAGAAATTAGATAAATCCACTCATTCATCCTAAGCAATTTATAGAAGATACAACACAAATAAATATAAGCAAAAGTAACTTAAATAGTTTATAATCTTATTATTACAAACCTTTTTAAAGTAAAAAAAAAATACAATATGTAAATCACTCTCTCTCTCACTAAACAAATAATCTGTTAAAATCAAGCGGAAGCAGATTTCTTTACAAGTTCTTTAAGTACTTGGACCTTCATCACCTGAATAAAAAGGCTCTTGATCTGTGGCGTCCCACACCCTTAATCCACTAAGGATTAGGTTAAGGGTGGAGTGTCACTCTAGATAACCCCTCACTTACCATTGGATTATGATAGACTCCACAATCCACCTAATTAGAGAAGAATTAACACAGAATCAATCTAGCAGTCACTATAACGTACAGAGTGTGGAAGCAATAAATAACATTCAAGCATCACAATGTAACATAAGTGCAAAATATGACTCAGAATATAAGCATACAAATCCAAATGCACAGTCAAGAGTACCTGTATTATTACAACATTTAAAGTTCAAATAAAAGAAAATGCAAAGGCACTCATCCTCACAATAAGTCTATGGACTAAATATGCTCTGGTCCGAGCTGCTGCTCCTCCTCTAGGAATTGCTCCTTCTCAGGTGCTGGATCCTCTATCTGCTCTACGCCTGCCATTATCGATTTCACAATGTAGGGCCCCAGCCAAAAAAGAGAAAAATCTGGTTAGACAATTTATCTAAGTATATTTTAGGCTGATACATTTTTATATGTTTTCAATATCACCACTTTACACAATTTTTCCTATGCAACAATATATCAGGGAGCGACTAGCAATACAATAAGAAAGAGGAACAACTATAAATAACATTTATAACTTAAACAAGGGAAGCTAAGATATGCTTCAAAAGCTAGGTAAATAAGATAAAGCATATAATATAAGTAGCTAAACATGTGCTGAAATAAAATACTACATCCTAATACATGCTGGTGATCAAATGAAATATGCAAATTACAATAATAAATCTCAGCAATGATACATATAAATAACAACAAAATCTAACATCCTATTGTATATAAGCTGTACAAAGAAATAGCTGACTGAATAAATAATGCAAAAACATAGCCAAATACTATAACTGTAAATCCAAACTCTGTATACTGACTGCCATATCAGAAAACTTGGCCAAACTGGCCCACATATATATATATACATCTCAATCTGCAAACATACTGAACATACTGCATGACTGAAGAGACAGACAATACTTATGCAACATATTTTAGTTATTTTACTTTTGTTTCTATGGATAACTGTTAGAAACAACTGAGGAGTCAAGTATGTCTACAAGACTATACGGGTCCCAAGCCTAACATACTCTCATCAATGAGAATGTTAGGCATCTTGATCTCACCTTACCCTTGTCCATCGGGGCAAATGTGCACCATAATCACCATAAACCGGACCCAAAGGCAACTGTTATCCTAATTTTCTAAGTTTTCATTTTCATACACAAAATTATCTTATATGAAATGTCCAAGGAAGTAAGCTCAAATACACAAGGAATGCGTAGCACAAAGTATCAAAATAAGTAAGAGACTCTACTAATATGGTGATACCATCTGTTTTCTATTATCCATTCTAACTATTCCAAATTACACAAGTTCAGGATCACCATTTTCCCACATATCAAGTGTAACTTAGAAATTTGTCCTTACAAGTTACAAAATATCAGGACTAGCTAGGTCATAATATACCAAATCAAAGTCGACTATAAAAGTTAAATAATAAATCATTATGACCTAATTGATAATTTTAGACGTTCGAACTAAAACTATAAAGTTATGGATTAAACACCACGAGATTGGGCTTAATCACATAATCCAAAAAGGATAAGACATAAGATTTAAGTTTCATTCTACAAGTGATTTAATAATCTAGGCCAATTTTATTAAGTAATCAAATTTAATATGATGAATCTCCTATCTTAGATCTAAAGTTAAAAGATAAAATAATCAAAAATAAATTGAAAATTCTAGAAATTACTAAAACCAAGGATTCATTCATTGAAAAACCCCATTTTTTAATGAATGAAATCAACCCTATGATCTAGTCCTAGTCTCTGGAAGTGTCCTTAAGGTGTAGTGTTAAAGACTTAGGAAAATTCTGAAATTTGACTTAACTGATAATTTTACTTACTTACATGTCACTAAAATGGCTATAAGGTAAATTTAGTGGTATAAATCATAATTTAGAGACTAAGGACGCTTATCCTAAACTTTTGGCAAAATGACCATTTTACCCCTACTTAAGGGTCCGAAAAATCAACTTTTGATTTAAGTTCCCAAATTGGAGTTTCTCTTTTTCACATGATTTCTTACTATCTAACTTGAGGATAGACAGTAAGTTTGTCCAATTCTGACGAGAAACGGGTCCTACAGGTTCAAACTAATATTTTTGACTTAAGGGCATTTAAGCGATTTTCACTCTACTGAAAACTAAGTTTTTATGCAGTTTATTGTAGGTTAGTGTTCAAGGATTCCATAGAGTCTGAGAACACTGCATTCTGAGGTTAATTGACTAAGTTATTGACGTTTTAAGTTTGAAGGGCAATTTGGTAAATTCGAGTCGGTCAACGGGTGACAAAAACTGAACTTTTCTGTTTGAAGTCCAATTTCAGCAAACTTAGTTTTTATAGCTTCCCTATAATGTACTGAGTATGTTGGTAGGGAGTAGACCCAATTTGGACCTCAAATGGTCAAGTTATTACCTAACTAAGGTTTGGGGTATTTTGGTCATTTTCTAAATTTCTAGGGTTCAGAACCTAAATATTATTTCAGTTTATTGGTGACATCAAAATTCTAAACTAGCTAGCATCTTGAATTTTTGAATTTGGAGTTGAATTGACCAAGTTATTGTAGTTTGAATTGTAGGGGTAATTTGGTCATTTTTTACTAAAGTCAACTCTAAATCATAGGGTTGACTTTTTATCTGTTGTCCAAATGGGAAAACTAATACTACTGTGATGATGGGGCTGTTCTCCTAAGTATTTTAAGACCTATATTGACTATGTTCTGATAACTGGGTGAAAAGTTATGTGGTCCTAAAGAAGTCATAAAATGCTACTTCGTTATACGTTCCCCGAAACTAAATTCTGCATTATGCCATTTGATTCTATTTATTTTTCTGAGTATTTTAAGAACTATATTTGCTATGGTTGGATCATCCTACAAAAAGTTATTAAACCTTTAAGTTTTACTATTCAAAAATACAATTTGTATTATTTTACTATTTATTTATTCAATTAATTTACTTTTGAATTTTAAAGTTAAAATAATTTTTCTATTGTTAGTAATTAATTTGCTGAATTAATTGATAATAATATTTAATTATATTATATACTGATATTTAATTTATCATAATATTTATTAATTAAATATAAATAACTAATTATAATTAATATGAACTCTAATTAAATAATTATTAACCTAAGTTTCTGTTTTGTATAAAATAAATATATATACAGTAATTTATTTAATCAACTTACTGCTAACATTAATTAATATTAGTTCTAAATTATTTTATAACTATATGTATAAGTATGTATATATATATATAAATTTATATTTATATATATATATATATATATATAAATTCTAATTAATATACTAAATAATATCATTTAATTAGTCCTAGCATAATTAATTAAGTTCTAATATATCACTAATTACTATCGTAATTATTATATATAAATATTACTTAATTAATCTACCGCTAATATTACTTAGCCCGACTAATAACTAACTAATGTGACTAATACGCATAAAACAAACAACTTATAATTAGTTTATGTTCTTATTATATGTGTATATATGTGTATTATACATCTAAAATTTCATACTGAATAGCTACAGTTTTCTGTCTATATAAGTATTTATATGTATATATACATAGTCATCACCTAAGTTTCTAACTATAATTATATAACTATACATATATATATTTATAATGCTAAGCTTTTATTAGTTTGCAGGTGAGAGGACGGCAGCGGGACCCAGAGGTGCCACGTGGCGGGAGCCGATTGGCGCAACCACGTTGGCGGGGTCCACCTGCTGGCGCTCGGGGTACCTGCGAGGCCCGCAGAGGACACGCGGTGGAACCTCGACATCCGCGGTTCTACGGGTGGGGCCCACGCCCTGTGCACGCGGACAGGCGACCTGCACTGAGCGGGTCGGGCCAAACTTGACCCGACCTGGCCCGCGGCTCCTCGCCTTCCCGAGGAGCGCCCGAGGACAAGCCCTTAGGGCGCGGCGGTTCGCGGACACCCCGGCAAAGCCGGAGCTCGGCCCGCACGGCGCCAGGTAGGGCTAGCCGAGCTCTACCCATGGAGGGGCGGATCGTCGGCTACGGTGCACGGGACTCGCCTCCTAAGTTAACCCTAGGTCGAACCCTAACGAGCCCGGCTACGCTCGATCGCGAACTGCGTCGCAATGGAAGGTCGTAGCAATTATTGAAAGGTAATGCACGAAGGATATAATGCTAACCGAAGAAAAGAGGGGTAGAGTACCTGATCGAGCACCGAAGGAGGTGGGAGAAGGACGGGAGGGGGTCGATCCGCGGTTCTAGGGTTGGACCGGGTCCTCAGCGCGTGTGCGTAGGGGAAGGCCACGGCTGGAGGTGATAATGAAGGCCGGCGGAGCTCCCTAAGAGGGACCGCGTGTGAGGGTTGGCCGGCCGCGGCGGCGCCCGCTCGCGTCGAGCCACGCGGTCTGCGCGCGTTGGCGGGGACGGAGGCGATGGAGCGATCTGGGCCGTCCGATTGGCCCGATCGAACGGCCCGATCCCGCCGTTCGGTCGAACAACAGAGCTGACGGCGCAAGGACGGCGCCGTCAAGTGCTTTGAATAAATTAAAATTCCAATTTAATTTAAATATTCTATTTAATTAAATCTAATGCTCATAATTAATAAATAATTTCTGAAAAAAAAATAATAATTTCAAATACTCACTCCTAGTTAATTGATGGGTGAGGAATATAACGGCGAGGTCAGATTTTTGATCCGACGAGTATTTTGATATCTCGATTTTCGGGGTGTTTAAAATAATATTAAAATATTCACCGAAATTTCGATGACTTCCGATTGACACGAAAACTTCACCCCTAGCTAATTTGGGGTCAATGAGCGTGATGGCGAAGTCCATTTTCCAATCCAAGGTCAATCTAAATAGGTCAAATTTTAGGGTTTCTAAATTTCCAAAAATTAGGATTTGATCCAATCGACTCCTGATTTGATCTGGGTCTTAGAGGTTGACTCCAATTGACCTAATTAACACTTAAGATTAGTTTTAAGACTTAAGATTAGTCTTAATTGACTAAGGTAACAACTGGGATTGTTACATGATCTATCATATTTTGGTATTTAAATTATGATAGGGTAAAGCCAAAAAAAAAAGTGTAATTAGACTAAATAGTCTAAGCATATTTTAAAATTAGCTATATTTTTAGATTAACAAGATATTATAATTATGATTTACAATTTAAGTATGCAGTCGTGCAGTAAAAGCTATATAGTATGAAAAAGTAATGAGCACAACTGTAAGGAAAACAGTATTGAAATCATTGAGTAAAGATACTCACTTTTTATTAAGATTCGAGCCTATTACTGAAAATTAGTAAATGAAAGCATTTTAAAAGTTAGAAACTGCTATGTTCATAAAATGAAAGCAATATATGATTAAATGGAATTTATGCTAAGTAAATAATTGGCATACAGTGAAGCATTAATTGAAGTTAAGCAATATACATTGTATTCAAATTAAACTGAAATAAGCAATACACAATACTGAAAATAGAGAGTGTAAAACTAAAGGAAATGAGAAAATATCTTAGATTCTCAATCTAAGATAATCATAGTCTAAAACTATGATATGAAAGCATAAATAAACAGTTATGAAGAGATTTTACAATTTGTAAAAAAATCTCTTATATCTTTAGTTAAAGGTACATTTAGAAACTACCTCATTCTGTAGGAGTACACAACAGAATGGGCGAGGAGTTAAGTACGTCTGCTTAACCAGATACAGTGGGGAAGATGAACATTCATATTTACCCTCTCTAAAATGTATGTGATATCTTTTTGTTATCTAAATTTTTAATGATTTACTCTATAATTGGAGTTAATTAAACTCCACATTGACTTAAAGATATCAGATCTTAAGTCAATTCTAAATAGAAGTAGAATGAATGTAAGTTTATTCCCATATAATTTTAAATTTAGAAAGATAATTTAAATAAAAGAATTACTTATCCAAATCTTAAAAAGGAAAGAAACTAAAGTTTAAAAGTGAACCATTTGAAATGTATATATCGATTTGAATACTAAAATTTTAAAATATTCTAAGTCTTAAAATTCTTAGAAATTTCGGCAGAATCTCCTTTGTTTTTATTCAAATAAACAATTTTCACAATCAAAAGCCAATCCATTGACTATTTCTAATTCTAAAATAGAGTTTAATCTTTTTTATAGGATTGCTCATTTCTAATTCTAAAATAAAGCATAATTCCAGTTCTAAAATAGAGTTTAATCCTTTTTATAGGATTGCTCATTTCCAATTCTAAAATAAAGCTTAATTCCAATTCTAAAATAGAGTTCAATCATTTTTACAGGATTGCTCATTTCCAATTCTACAATAATTTTAAATATATAAAACTAAATTAAACTAAGCAGTTTAATATCTACTTCTTATATTAAATATCAATTAAAAGAAATGCTGACTAAAATTAGTAATTTATAAGAGCAGTAATATGTGACTTTTTGCACATAGCGTCTAATTTAGCATGCCTGTATTAATTCTATTACTCAACCTGCAAGGAATAATATCATTTAAAGTTAGCATTTAAATAAAAGAAACAAGAATCATTTGAATTTAAAGGTAGCATATGATTTCCTTAAAACAAGGGCAGCATATGGTTCATGATATCTTTACTTCTCATTGAAATAAATGGCAACACATATCTCTCATTTCATTTGATAATAGTGGCAGCATTTTATCCCATTTATTTTGGGAAGAAAGGCAACATGTATTCACATCTTTATCTTATATAAAAAGATAGCAACACGTGATGTTAAATAAGAGAAACAACATTATATATACTAGTTGATATGATTTTTCTCATAATAGATAGTAGCATAAAAGAATACATTGAAATTAATAACAACTATTGTAAACAAAAAGGCAGTAGTATTCTATTATACATATAAAGCATAGAATTATACAGTTTCAGCATTCCACAGAAATAGCTAAGACTGAGGCTTATCATTAACATCCTATATTTAATGGATACCAATTTAAATTCTACAATCATAATTACAGCTTTAAGGATTCAGCATTATATGTTTCTATTTGGACTCAGCATTTAAACTTATTGATTTGATAGGCAGCATTGATTTAAATAAAAAATTTAATGGCAACATTAGTTTTATTGAAATAAATGGTAGCACATGCTTATGTAAAGAATGAGAGCATTGCTACTTATAATCCATTGGCAACTTTTGTAAAACATAGATGGCAGCATTTATAATTTACAAAATAAACAACATTATTTGGGCTTCTTGAATATATGGCAGCATTATTTTCATTGAGATAAATGCCAGCATGTGAGTTTTATATGATATATGGCATCTCTTAGGTCTCATAACTAAATGGCAGTAAATGATTTATTTCTACAATTGATGGCAGCAAAAGATTTTATGCATAATTGATATCAGCATTTGCCCCTTTTTACAGTTAATAACAACAAAAACAGCAATTGATTTCTTATGGAATTTGACTCATAATGAAATAAATGACAGCAATTTGAATTAATATATATATGACAGAAATTTACATGTTCTGAAACAAAGGATGGCAGCTTTTGACTTATAATATTTGATTCATATCGAATTTAAGTAGCATCACATGTTCTCATTCTCATAGATTCCTCTCATCTATATAATTGACATCATATGATTACATTTGATCTCATATTAATAGATAGCAGCAATATGACAGCAATTATTCTCAGATTACCTTAAATTACATTCATCTAATGATAGCATGTGATTCATACTTAATTAAATGACAATAACTATTCTTACCTTTTTAAGGAAATAAAAATGCTTAATATCTCTTAATTTTGATAGCAACATAAGATATTAATAAAGGAATGATAACATTTATTCTTATAAGAAGAAAATGGTAACATTTTTATCACATTAGAATAAATGACAACCCTTGGACTTCAATTTATAAATGTCTTTCATTTGGAAGTAGTATTTGTCTCCAAATTACTCAGAACAACTGAAATTCAAATAATGTTATGAAGAACATCAATACTTGACTTATTATGCAAGAAGCAATTACTTTGGGTTCAGCATTATAAGGGATATTAGTATATAGTTCAGCAACCATAGAGTGCAGCATTATATAACTTATTATGCAGAAAATAATGGCATATACTTTAGCATTTGTAGAAGATAGCAGAAATTTACAATAGCATTGTAAGATACAGCAATATGAACTCAGCATTTTGAAACATTTAAATTCATTCAATTTAACTAATATAGCATACAACCATATTAATACAGCATTGCAAATTTTAGAATACTGATTCAGAATTGCAAGGATATGTAGTATGTAACTTAACATGAAAGATGTAATGGCATTTGGTTTTGCATTTTGTAAAGGATAGTTGAAATTTAAATAGCTTTATAATGCAGTTTGGTCCCATACTATCCACTACCTATCAAGTAATGACATTTTATAATAACTTGCAATTAATAAGTACTTATTTTGATACTATATTATTCATAGATGGAAATTAGGAATCGCAACATATATTAAAAATACGATCCAACATTTTGCATACAACTGTGGCATAAGTATCATTATTCGGCATTAAATATAAGAGAAACTTTCAGCATTTTAAGAAAAGAAAACTACTTCAATTTATTTGAAATAAGGTTCAATTATTTAATTAAACCATCCAAGATTTATAAACGGTGAACCGTGTCAAGACAATTTTATTCAAACAAGTTATTTATTTTATTCTTCTAAGCTTTGTTGTGCAAATTCAATCACTGAAATGCATTTCTTTTCATCAAGATTAGTATGGACATCAGCATCCTAATTAGTACCAATAGTCCATATTATGATCTCAAAGAAATAGTTTATAATATCATTACTTCCTGTCTCTAAGAGAAATTCATCATAATGAACTATCTAAATAAAAATAAATTCATTCATATGGTCAGTATGCAGACAGCAGCTTTCAAGGATTTTTAGAAGTTGCACAACTCTCCACTCTATCTTAGAAAGAATTTGTACTCTGATTTACGGCACTTCTATTAATTATAACTCATAACAATTGTTGAAGATATTGGAATTAACTTCACAAATGCATCCCATTGGTTATGGACTCAACAAATTAAAAAAAAAATTGAATAAATAATAATTGCTTTAGATGATTAAGACCCATTAAAATAGGGAATATAACTCAAAACACAACACTCAAGTTACCATTAGTGATTGTAAGTACTAAACAATTACAATTAAAGTTAAGTGTTAAGTTTTCTAAGAAGGTTGCTGCATAATTTAAAGTACACTACACATGATGATAAGAGTATTACATTGTTAAATATAGCGTTAAGTATGTGTAAGCATTTACTAAGGCAACTATATTCACAACGAATGTCCTAGAGAAAATGAGTGGTGTAAATTCCAGCTATGATGAAATCATTTAACATCTAGATAACTGTCAGCTAATTTTTGTGGAGTCATTATCTATGGAAGAAGTCGTCTTAACTAAAAGACAATAATACAATATTATTAAAAATGAAAAGAAATTTATTGAATATGGAGACAAATCTGACTGGCAGGTTCATTAATTATCATAATTACATGTTATCATTCAACTGGGAAGTTGAAAAAGAAATTGATTTAGTTCAGCTTAACTGACTCATTGAACATAAATTGTATATTAAAGTAAATATAATGATATTAGTAACATCTTCTCCTCATTTTGAAAGTATAGAAAGTCGATTGATACTAACATCTCTATTAACATTTTATTTCACGCATTTAACAATATTTGATAAATGGAGGAAGAACCAGAAGATCAAATGTTCATAACATACGAGTCGAACTTTGCAAGTTTGATTCAACTAATATAATTGGTTCTAAGAAAACATAAAGAAAATTTAGGGATACCAATTTTGATAGGAGATAAAGTGAATGAGGTACCTTGCTTTGTCTTTCTCACGACCTAGGGTTAGAGCAAAAAGTCCACCAAAGGGCAGCAGGTTCTTAGTTCGCCTCCCTTCAAGAGATTGAAATCTGAACTTGCCGGTCCAAGGTTGGAGATGCAGCTCGACCTAGAGAGGGTGAACGGCTCGGCAAGTGGAAGGAGACGCTCGGTTTGGCTTGCTAAGGTATTGATCTCGTTTCGCCGTCCCCCCTTGTGATGTCGCCTCCTATATAAGAGTCATGGCCGAAGGATATGAATGAAGTTGTCGCTTATGACCTCGGCTCGACCGCTTGAGGGATGGAACGAAGGGAGGATAAGGCGAAAGGGGAGGCAGGTGCCGTGCGAGGGAGAGGGCAGGCATCGTGCGAATGGATAAGATTTAGGGTTGCGTAGAGAAATGTAAGAATATATACTCATTTGTATATTTGGATATATATATATATATATATATATATATATATATTTATATTGATTTATATGATTAATTTATAAGTTTTATTTAATAAAAATTATATGATGAAATATTTCTAAACCAATTTTTGAAAAAATTACTTTTTAGCTAAATTGAGGGTCACGGACTCAAAAATGAAGTCAAAATTTAATTCAGAAGTCATCTTAATTATTTTAATTATCGAATTATGAAATGTAATAAAATAATCAAGAAATTTTGACTTTCTCCAAAACTCACCAAAACTTCACCCAAAGCTAATTTGGGCGTGAGGAACGCAATGGCGAAGTCCATTTTCGATTCTGAAGTCTAATTAAATTAGGCATCTTCAGAATTATCAGAAAATCAGGAAACGTTGGAAATTGCTAAACGGTCTCCAAATCGCACGAAATTTGAAGTTGAGACTTTTAACTCTATTGTAAGAGTAATGAAAGAGATTTAGAGTCAATTAGAGCATTAATTGACAGGTAACAACCTCTGGGTTATTACAGACTCCGCCCCTTAAAAAGAGTGTTGCCCACGACACACAACAATTAAGGACAGGGAAAAGAAAATGAAAAAAAGGAAGTTTGAAGAATCAAAAATGGAAATGGAAGAATTAAATCTATCTAATTAGAAATTTCAAGAGTTTGTGGCAAGTGTCATACTTATTTCTTTATCCATCATACGCTGCCAACTAAACAACTCTTGATCAGAAGAATTTTCTTAAGGATTTCTTCTATAAACTCAGAGTTAGAAAGTTGAGAGTCTTCTACATCAGTCTAAGCAATTGAAGTTGTACATCTCCTTCCAAAAGAGTCTCGGAAGGAGTTATACCAATACTGAATTGATAACTAACAATGTAGGCAAACTTTCCACTAACACTTAATGATCTTTTCATGATTTACTGAAATCTATAACACAGAGATGCAAGAAAACATTTAGAATTTGATTTACTCATTCAGCATAAACATCAATCTGGGGATGTACCATAATACTCATATTTAAGATGATCCCGAGGTCTTGCTGAACAGTTTGATCAAAATTAAGATGTAAGTATGTCATCTTTGCCTTATAGTTATCATTCAGTGTCTAGGGTTGATAAGGGTTCATTAAAGAATGGAGCTTGACTAAACCTTTTTATTGAATCATAAGAGAAATTTGAAAAGAAAAAAAATGGCCTGGTGAGTCTATTGATAAACACCAATTTCACAACATCTCCTTGGTTAATTCTTTAGCAGGTTTAAAATAACCATGAGAATGAAAGACCACTTCTAAAAAGAAATTCTATCAACTTAAGAAGTCTACTAAGCTTCTGGTTCACAGCCTCCACAAATCATAGGGTAGGCACTTAAGAGATAAAGATAGTGCTCGACCACCAGAAGGACTTCTACAAAAGTTGAGACAGCCCATGGCCACCCAATAATATTAAAGGAACAGACACAAGTGTAGTTTCTGTAGACTTGTCTGCAGCCGGATTTACAAATTCTATACTTATCTTTCACTTTTTTATTATTGGTGAAACTATCATTTTAAACTATACTAGGAATACACAAAGTCATGATCCACAAGATCCTACTATCAGTGTAAACTCAGTTGAACAGTCTTATAAAATCAAAGTATTAGAACTCATTAAGTTCTAACTTTGATAAGTCAAATTCGACTAATGAAGTTAAATGGTTTAAATTGATCATCTTATCTATACTATGAGTAAACCTTGATATAATCTATCAAGATTAAGAGTTAAGAGATCAAACTCCAAATATAGTGTTCAAATCTCTTAACTTAAGCTTCTAAACACATAAGGTTTAGGATTTCTAATAGCTTAAAAGCTAAAGTCCTATCCATCAATTAGGTAGGGACTTAATGGGCTAGTTATCTTAATGGTACTAAGATCTACTTTGATATTATGGAATTTTCTTATTATCCTATCTAAGTAGAGAAATAAGCTAGCTCATCTTCTCCTTACTAAGATCTAAACAGATGCTAAGGCAATCTCCTTGCCATTCTATCTAAGAAGAAGAAATATAAGATTTCTATCTAAGTAGTACAAGAACAATGCACTACTCGTATCCTAAATTAAGAAGTCCACGAGGAGGAATGGAATTGTAAAAAGTTAAGATAGGGATGACTGAAAATTTTAGAAATTACAACATGCTGATTTAGGAAAGAAAAAAAAATAAAGAAAACCACTAAGGCATGTGGCAAAAGCAAGGCAAGTGAGACGACCGAGGATCAAAGTTCGAGAGTCTTTAAAGAACAATTCATCTTAATTGAAAATATATACATTTTCATAATTCAAAAAGAACATAATAAAATAAAATAATATAATCCACAGTCCTTTTATACATAGAGCCAAAACATATATGAAATGTTACAACAGTTTGAATTTTACAAAATATAAAATAAGAAATATCTACATTCTTCTGCTTCTTTTATTCTTCTTCTTTTAATTTGGCAAATTTTCTAAGCTTTTTAATTATCAAAACCTGAAAAATTTAGTTTACCAGTCAGGTAGGAGTACGCAAATTATTCTTGTAAGAATAAATCTAGCATCCTATAATAGGTATGAAGCAAATATGAAAATGATTGAAAAACTGCATATAAAGTAAAGCAATTTCCAAATTCAATTATTGCCCTACAAATTAGCTGTGAAAAACAACATATATGAAATAAATTTTATCAAAAGAATTTGTAACAATAAGTCGAGTCCAGAGACTCCTGAGCCCAAATGGGTAAACCCATTGGCATAACCTGTATGAAGCTTATCTCGCCACCCGTCGGTAGCTTACTCAAAATAAAAACTGATGGTGTGTCTTTCCTCTAGATTTGCCTACTTCCTATAAGAGACTAAATCCCTCCATATAACTCTCAGGAGTTTGCTAGCTAGCCCAATCTGTATAGATTCCAGTTTTGCATTCTACCCTCCAAAGATAAACACCATAAATATATATAAACTATGTTTCATTCTTTTTGTTACATGCTATTTGATATAAATCTTTTGCAGATTAAAATACGGTAAGCAGTGCAAATAATACTCAAATGGAAAAATGGCTCAAATAAGAATACTGAAATAAAACTTATAAGTAAATTTGCGTACCTGACTGTTTTGATAAAATCAACTAGTTTAATTTCTTTGAGCTGCCAAAAATAGTTTAAGTCATTAATTTAATGCTTTATGATTTTAACATGTTTTGTAATAATATGTTTTTATGATATTGATATTTGGATTTATCAAATTGATTTATTTTTATGACTAATACTTTCAAAACACGTGAAAACATTTATATTTCCTATAAATTTTCTATGTCCTAAAATTCTTAAAAAAATTCAGTAGAGCCTCCTTATTTTTGGTCAACTAAACAATTTTTATACAATCAAAATATAAGTCAATCCATTGATTATTTCCAGTTCTAAAGTAGGGTTCAATCCTTTTTATAGGATTGCTCATTTCCAATTCTAAAATAGAGTTTATTTTCAATTCTAAAATAGAGTTCAATCCTTTTTACAGGATTGCTCATTTCCAGTTCTAAATAGAGTTCAATTATATAAAACTAAACTAAGCAATTTATACATCCCATATACAACATCTAAAAGAAAACGCAGAAATAAAATTTAGCATTTAACTTAACCTGCAAAGTTAGCATTCAAATATACAAAGAACTAGATTTATTTAATTTTAAAGGCAGCAATTTGATTTAATATATATATATATGATAGAAATTTACATATTCTGAAATAAAGAATGGCAGTTTTTGACTTATTTGATTTAACTAGCAGCATATACTTTATTTTGATAGCAACATTTGTCATATGGATTCACTTTATCCTTTTAATAGAATTCGTATGATTTCATGTGGTTCTTCAGGAGATAGTCGCGTATGATACCAACATCTATACTCACATTTATTCTTCTTTCACTTAATGGCAAGATATGATTCTAGTGTATATATATTCACCTGAAGTATTTAATAATATAATTAAACTTAGTAGCATGTAAGAAAATGGCAAGATTCAATCCCTTATAAACATAAATTCATATTTAAGTTCATATGGCTTTACTTTTTCAGTCTAAAATTATAACTTATGATCCTTCCAACAACCTTTAGCATTGATTTATATTTAATCAATTAGCAGCATTTAAATCTGAAGTTATATGGTAGCCAAATATTACTCAGCAATTGTAAACAAAAATGGTAGCAGTATCATACTATATAAAGTGTAGAACTATACATTCTTAGCAGGTAATGGATATCAGTTTAAATTCTGCAATTATAAAATAAAACTATAATGATTCAACATTTCTAAATATTTCCATTTTGCTTCCAGCATTTAATCATATTGATTTAATGGGCAGCATTTAAATCTTTAAGGTAGATAATGGCATTTTGATTACAGCATTTGGGTCCCCTTAATATATAGTAGCATTAATCACATTGAGATAAATGGCAGTGTGTAAATATCTAATCTCATGTACACTTAAAATACCATATGATCTTACCCATAGTTTATAAGGCAGCACTTATTATTCTTATTAGAATGAAAAATAGTATTTGATTTTACTCTTGATAGATAGTAGCATTTAATCATTTAAATATTACAATATCAAGTGAAGAATTACTAAACATTTTAATTTAAACATTAAATGAAGCATCTGCAATATTAGGTAACAATTCATTTTATAAATTGCAGTATTATAAACAATAGATATCATGTGATTTAAAGAACAGCATTAACTCAGATATCATTCAGAGAAAAGAATTGACGCTTCTAAATATATAAGTCAAAGATGCTTCATGCATAACTAAAGAGGCAGCCACAAAGTCAAATATCGTAGAAACTCAATTTCTGAAATCTGCTTGAAATTCATTGATTTATTTGCTGTCTTCTAATAAAATCCTTAGACAACTTAAACCCATTTAGTTAACGGTTGGTAAAGAATATAATGTAATATATACCTTTCTTGCATGCCTTTATGAGTATCATTTTATGATTTGATCTAAGAACAGCATAAGTAATAAGAAGAATTAAAACATTAAGGTTTGTAAATTCTATTCTATGAGAAAAATAAAGTTATCTCCAAAATTACCTTTTGATTGAATAAAGTTATAGAGAGGTTTAGGTACATTTAAAAGTAGCATAGAGTATGATTAATATATCATAAACGATTAAACTCGTAATATATATTGATGATATTATCCTTACTAAGAGTGGAAACTTTAAGGTAATTGAAAAGTATTATAGCACAAAATTTTCATGAATATGCAACAAAAATATATAAAGAAAATTCTTTCCAAATTAATGAGGAAAATCACTAGTGCAAATATAATAGAAAAATATTAGTTAACTATTCTTGCCTTACAAGATCATTTCCTTTATTTATTTCGGACGAAATTAAAGGCAACAAATAATCGATGTAAATGTTGTATATATAAAAGCCAATTAAAACAACAATTATAGCACATAATTCTTATAAAAAGAACATTATGAGATTGACGATGGTTCAGATATACACCAAATTACATAAATTGATTCTTATAAAATCTGATTTGAATAAATCATAAAGAGTTCTTTGTTTGACAACATAAATTCCTAAATTATCCTTGACTTTTGTATAAAGATACTAACAAAAAAAATCGGGTGGAATACTTGTGTTGAAAGCAAAGTTTCATCACAAGTTTACCTAAGAGTCTTATAATTTCAGATTATTTCATATGAACCATAATTGATAAAAAAAATTAAATGAAGTACTTTTTCCTTACTTCATGTTATATTTTAGGATGCGTATGTTTAAATCAAATCAGATCACAAAACCTAGTATTCAGCATTAGTATTGATTTATACTGAAAATATTATGCAAAGGAAGGTATACACATAGGGTAAATTTCGAAACGAGAGTACCTTGCGCCGCCGTTCTTATGACTAGTGTTAGGGCAAGGAAGGAAGAAGATGGAGTACTTTGTTTTCGAAGCCGACGAGATGGAGAAGCTCGGCTAGATGAGGTTTTGTGAGAGCGAGAGAGTTCGGCCCGTCCCGGGTCGATGAGAGTTCGCTTCATAAGGATCGCTTGATACTTGCTTCTTCATTCGGCTAGGAAGGCTACACCGAACAGAGAAGCAAGATCGGCTTGAAGAGGTGGTTTGCTGTCCTCTTTGCTGCCTTACCTTCGGATGATCCTCTTTGCCAAGAAAATGAGAACGAGTTGATAAGGAGAGGGATCGGCATGGGTGCGAGTCTTCCCATTGGAGAGACGAGCGGCGCGATCCACGCGTAGGGATGAAGGGGCTCGACTCTTATCACGTGAGGAGGAAGGATTTTCGGCTGTACAGAGAATTTGATAAGGATAAATTAGATTAGATAAGATTATATAAGTAAATATAGGATCTTATATTAGCCGTTGGATTAAAACAAATGGTTGGAATTTCTGAGCCAAGATCTGGAATTATTTGAACTCCAAAAATTACAAACTTAGTATCAAAACGACTGTCTCGACGAGATGAACGCACGTATTCAAAAATTATTGAATTTGGACAAATATTTTATTTTATATTGATTTTTAAGTGAAAAACTTGGAAAATTAATTATTATAAATCAGAAACTCGAAAATTAACAAAACTTGAAACATAGCATCCTCATATGATGCTTGACTTAGATATACAAAAATTTTCAAAATCTGATTTATATTTTTTATATTATTAACCTTTGAAGTTTAAACTTCATGAATTTATTCAGGACAATCCAGGATCCCAATGCACTCAAATTTTTTATAGTAGAATCCTTTCAATAGGATTGTCCTGAATTTGGGAGGATATTTTTATTAAATTTTTATTTGACTTAAATTGGAATCCTAATTTGACAAAAATTTCTGAGTGATCGAAAAATATCCGGGAAAATTAACGATTTCCAAATATTCTTAGAATAACACTCCTAGCTAATTTAGAGTTACTGAGTCCAATGGCGAACTCCGTTTTCGATTCTAAGTTCTAAATTATTTAAATATTAATAAAAATTTTGAAAAGACTTTATGGTATTTTACAGCAAGCTATGTAAAACTACTGAGATATGTGATAAAAGCGAGCAAATACTGAAAATAAGGCCACTGAAGCATGTGGTAAAGAAAAAAAAATAATATGAAACAATCCAGCTAAAGTAGTAATAAGCCTAAGATGTAGTACTGCCATACCAGCCAATAGGCCATATAGGGCCTCCATGAGATCAATTAATCAATCCCTAGCCTAGCCATCCAAATCTGTTAGGTTTGAGTCCATTCAATACAATACTATTACTGAAGAGGCAGACTAAGCTAGGACATTATCTACCAATTACAAATACTAAAAAACCTGAATGATATGCAATTCAAATACTAACTTAGGATGTATCATCCATATCCTAAGTTCTCCTATTTTGCTCAAGGAATAAGGCTCAATATCTAAGGCGTGCCAAGCAATCTAGTTAAAGTAAGCAAGAGACTTAATCTAGGCTTACGTGATATCATTATTATCTATTTATACTGTAACGACCCAAGTCGTTACTAAGATAATTAGGACTAAACCCAAAAATTAGAATCCCGAGTGATTTCAAAATTAGAGAAAACTAAAAATACCCTTGGATAGAATATATTTTTGTAATCATAATACTTAAGTTTGGGAGTAATTTGGATAACGAATACTCCTGAATTAATTTTTGAATTATTTAAATTCAGTAAATTGGAAAAATTAAATACAAGTCCAAATTCAGCGATTTTAGTGTCGTTGGATTAAAAATATTATAAAAAGGCTACAGAAAAAGTTTCGTCAAATTTACAGCTCCGGACTGACTAGAATTAATTTTTAAAGTTTTTATCTTCAGAAATTAATAAAAAATAAAATATTGTTCAAATTAAAAAATTTCTATGCGAGTGTATTTTTCTCATCAAGATACACATCCACGTTAAGTTTTGCTATTTTCTGGAAAAGAAATGGAAGAGAGAGAAAGTAGAGAGAGAAAGAAGAGAGAGAAAGAAGAAAGAGAAAGAGGAGAGAGAAAGAGGAGATAAGAAGGATGAAGTAAAGATCAAATTGAACACTCTAAAATCATGACAAATTTTCTCTCATCCATCTCATTCATTAAATAATGGATGAGAGAGAAAATAATTATTTAATTAATAAAAAAAAATTTATAAATACCGCCCCATTCCTCCTCTCCTCCCACACTCTCATCCCCACTCACTCTCTTCCACCCACCTCCCATCTCCCCCTCTTCTTCATCATCCACCACCAGTTCCCCCCGTCAACCTCCAGTAAAGCCTCATTAACGTCAATATAGGGTAAGAAATATGTAAGAAATGAATTTTTTCTACTCTTTTTATTTCTTCTTCTTTTCTAATAATAATAATAATATTATTATTAATGTTAATATTACTACTATTATACTTTTATTTTTGTCATTTTTTTCTTTATATATATATATATATATATATATATATATATATATATACTTCCTAATTTCTGCAACTTTTATTTCTGTTATTTTCTTTTTTTCTATATATGTATATATTTCTTAATTTTTGCAACTTTCATTTCTGTCATTTTTATATATATATATATATATTTCATAATTTCTGCAACTTTCATTTCTGTCATTTTTTTTCTTTCTATATATGTATATATTTCCTAATTTCTGCAACTTTTATTTCTGTCATTTTCTTTCTTTCTATATATGTATATATTTCCTAATTTCTACAACTTTCATTTCTGTCATTTTCTTTATATATATATATATTACTTATAATAATAAAACTTATTATTTTGATATATAAAGATAAATAATCAATATAAATATTAATATTGATATTTTAAGATAAAATAAAGAATATTATTCTTTTTCATAAATTATTTCATTTGCAGCATTTACATCATTATTAAGATTTGACTCACTTTGATATATTTATATGAGATTTTGTACTCAGAACTTGAAATAAATAATCAGAAATTAGTATCATGGGTTCATTCAGGTTGATCTCAAGTCTGTACAGACAATACGTTATGACAGGATAGGCTAATATCTGGAGAAATAAGGAGACTGCACATAGCCTTTGAGGGGGAATGTGTAGTTAGTCAGGAACCCGCATCTCAGATAGTTAGATAGACGTATCTAACTCCTCGATTATTCTGTAATTTTGTCTAACAAAATAAATATTATATGTTATTGTATTTTCTTTCAAAATGGGCACATATCTTAAATATGTATATTACATAAATATTCGCAAGCATATCATACTTAAATATCACATTTTATTTTCTCATGCAGAATCATGCCGCTTAAATGCGAATTTTGATATCTTACAAACCTTACTTAGTCTTTGTGTCTAATTAAATTTTTTTTTATCTTTTCTTTTCTTTTCTTTTCTTTCTTTATTATTTTGGTTCGCCCTGTCATATATATATATATGGCAGTTCATGATCAATATCTGGATCAAGCCATTGAGGAGGAGCTGATACAGGATGGAACAACTTAGACGCTGATTTTCTTGAAGTTTTAAATTCTTGCTAGTGTGTAACAAATTTTGTAAAACAATTATTATCTTTATAATGAATATATTTTCTTTATTATTCTGGTAGAACTGTGTATTTTATACGCCTCTAAATACACTGTTATACTAGACCCCGATATGATCCTGGGAAGTGAGCACCTGACGTTGGATTAGCTATGCTGACCCAGTAGTGGTCCCCATAGTTGGTATCAAATTGTATAAATCTAACTATTCTGAGAATATACAAGTTTAGGATCTCCAATATCCAGCTATCGAATAAAATCTCAGAATTACGACCTTAAAGTTAAACTTAGAACATAACAAGTTCTAATCCAAAATCATGTGTGGGGCCCCCGTACTGACAATAAGGAAGTACGGTGCTCCAACTGTGGCAAATCCCCAACTTAAGTAAAGTTAGGCGAACCCAATGCACCTTAAGGCAAGGACTTGTCACCAAGTGCTGTAACATTCATCAATATAGATATCAAAGTGGCGGAAGTAATATAATATAGAGTAACATCCACAAGCATACGTAGTAGGAAAAGAAAATGCAATATAGTAACTCATCACAATGTAGAAAGTAAAGTACATTCATAAAGTTTAATTATTACAAACTCAAATGAATAACTGAAGAATGAAGGACTCTCGTCCTCACTGGAATAACAAGACAAAGCTAGCTAGACAGCAGCTGGAAGGTCCTCCTCCTAAACTGGCTCCTCCTCAGCGACACTGCCTACGAACAAGTCTGAATCTGACATTTGTCGGTATCACAAATGCCAGGGCCCCAGCCAACAAAATAAAAAGGTTACAGTTAAATAATTGTCTAAGTACATTTTAGGCTATTTAAAGTGAACTGAATATTAAAGGATATCACATTTAAATTTAACTATACATGCAGCAGTAAAGGGGTGCAATAAGCTATGAAAGAACTGGGATACTATAAACTATCTATTTATAGCATGCAACATGCTAACATGATTATGATCGAAGTAAAATATGCTGAGTATAAAAGAACACGAGTACAGAATATAATAAAATTCTAGCATCCTAAACATGCCATTTATACATATATCTAAGCCATAAAATATACATACAACATGCAGATTAATATGAAAAGAAAGGCCACTGAGACATGTGGCGAAAAGCAAAGCAATATATAATAAGTGAAGCCACTGAGACATGTGGCAAAGCGAGTAAATACTGAAAATAAGGCCACTGAAGCATGTGGCAAAACAAACCAGAAGTTAAACAATACAATACAGGTAAAGTAGTAATATGCCTAAGTTCTAGTACTGTCATACCAGCCAATAGGCAATACAGGGCCCCCAATATCAATTAATCAGTTAATCCCCAGCCTAGCCATCCAATTATGCTAGGTCTGAGTCCAATCTATACAATACTACTACTAAAGAGGCAGACTAAACTAGGTCATATTCTACTAACTGTGATAAAACAAAACTGAATGATATGTAAATTCAATACTAGCTTAGGATACATCATCCTAAGTTCTCCTATTATGCTCAAGGGCTAAAGCTCAAAATCCAAGGTATGCAAACAATCAAATCAAAGTAAGCAAGAGACTCAATCTAGACTTATGTGATATCTGTTATTGTCTAATTTCCAAATCTAACTACTCTGAGAAAGTACAAGCTTAGGATCTCTGATATCCAGCTATCGAGTAGAATCTCAGATTTACGTCCTTAAAGTCAAATATTAGAACTTAACAAGTTCTAATCAAAAATCGTGTGACGACTATATGGTTTAAATAAGCAAATCAACGACCTAATTTTATGAATATTTTACTCTCTTACCCAAATCTTGATCAAATAAATCAAGATTTAAGGATTTAGAACTTAAACCCTATGTTGAGTTCAAATTCTTAATCCAAGGTGATACTAAAATAGGATCTATGTTTCTCACTTAATCTCAAAGGGTAAAGGTTCCTATAAGTTAGAAGATTTAGGAACTACGATCTTAGTGAAAGGCTATTCTATTAATTATAAGATAAAATAATCAGTTAAGAACTTGAGACTCTAAGATCTATATTCAATCTTTAAGATAATTTTATTATCTTATTGATTGAATCATCATATACCCGCATGGAAGGTTTCAAGAGATTAAACAATCAATCATTAAAGAATTTCAATTGGAGGTGGTTTGATTTCAAATTGAAGATCTAAGTCTATGATCTAAGATCCAAAGATTTGAAGTTTGATCACTTTAGACATTAATTGGATTTTAGTTTAGGAGAATCCAATTGCATTTTCTTTAGCAATTAGGTTTAACATCTAGCTATGTTGGGCTTAATTGCTATAAGGGTTAATAGTTCTAAACATTAGGTTAACCATTAGCTCATAATAATCTCTTTAGATTACTTAAGATCTAAGAGTCTAAGTTTGATCACTTTTAGATCTTAAGCTGGATTCTTAACTTAGACTTTTTCAATTCCTTACCTTTTGATACTAAGCTCTTAAGTTATTTTATCTGAGTTTATTAATGATACAATTGACAATTCTTATTATTATATTTCAATTTTTTTCAGGTCAAATGATCATTAAATGGAATGCTTAAGAGTTAAGCATCTTATTTAAGGATTAAATGAGGATTTGATGATTTAAGGATCATATGAATAATATTATTGTTCTAAGATTTTAGAGAACATTTTTAATTTAAAGTGTATTACTGAAATTTTCAATCCTTGAGGGACATTAATCCATATTTTGGTCAAAATGACCAAAATGCCCCTCTTAAGGCTAAAATTGGGATTTTAGGGTTTACTTACCCGAATTGGTTCTAATCTATTTTAATATGTTTCACATGACTTAGTAAGGTGGAAAACACCCAAATTCTAGGTGGAAAACACCCAAATTCACATGACTTAGCAGGCCGCCTCGAGTGAACTTAGAGGTTTTAGGAGCTCCGCAAGGGGGTCTGAACTCCAGACCTCACCCTCAATCAGCAGATGCAGCGGGTTCAATCGCCGGGAGAGCTTGGAAAAACTGGGAGCTGTGAACGGAGGGCAGTGGGGAAGATGAGCCTCTCAGTGAGCAAAGGAGCTCACTGAGGGGTTAATGGGGGTATTTATAGGCTGCTGGGAGGTCCAGGGTGGCTGCCGAGGTCTGGAGCCATGGCTTAGGCTCGGCCCGAGGGGTCACTCGCCATTCCCTCTCAGGGAATGGCTCACCCATCCCTGCGGTTCGGCCACAATGGGAAAGACCTCTAACGGTCCAGCTGACCTGGCAGGAGGGTGGCCGACAAGGTCGACGTGGCTGGGTACGGAAAATTTTCCGTGGTCGGGCTGAATCTCTCGGGGACGAAGGTGAACAGCGACCGGGAGATCGAGGGCCGTCTGATGCGTGGAGACGTTGGGATTCGACGGCTTGATGGAAGTCCTGGGTAACGGCCGCGCGGATTGAATCTCAGACGTCGGATCCCAAATGCTGATCGAGCGTCTAAGATCAAATCACAGGTGGAGTGACGCGGGCCGCTGGATCCTGCGCTGTGATGCGCGCCAGAGATCCTGCTGGCTTAACACCGCGCGCCGCTGTCGGGACCCCGCAGCGGATCTGCCGCGGTCCCGACAGCAAATCCCACAGAGTTAATTTCTTAAATAATTTAATTTAATTAATTAAAATCCATTTAAATAAATATTAATTATTCCAAAATTTCCCAAATTCAATTTAGGACCAAATGAGCTCCAAAAATTCACCCTTAGCAAATTTGGGTATGAGGAATTCAAAAATGAAGTCAAATTTTAATTTGGAGATCAAAATAATTTAGGTATTTTTCAGGGTTTAAAAATAGCCAAAAATACCAAATTCTCCAAATTAGCTCTAATTGATTTTCAAACTTCTAGGTTTATGTTTAAATGACCCATTGAATTCAATGGAATCAAAATCAAACCTTTATTTAGCTCAGCTAATCTAGTTTTAGCTAGGGTAACAACCTAGGGTTGTTACATCATGTGTCAACTATAAGGTTTAAATAATTAAATCAACGACCTAATTTATTAATATTTTACTCTCTTACCTAAATCTTGATTAAGTAAATCAAGATTTAAGGATTTTGGACTTAAACCCCACTTTGGTGTTTAAATCCTGAACCCAAGGAAAAAGTCCTATTAAGGATCTAAGGTTCACATTTACTACCCAAATTAGAAGTAAGGAATCCTATAAGCTAAAAGATCCAGGAGCTAAGAACTTAGTGCAAGATTATTCTACTGATCAAAAGATATTCAATTAAGAACTTGAGAATCTAAGATCTATACTCAATCTTTAAGATAATTTCATTATCTTAGAGATTGAATCACCCTATACCCATATGGAAGGTTTCAAAGGATTAAATAGTAAATCATTTAAGGAAATTCCAAAGGAGATGATTTAATTCAAGTAGAAGATCTAAAGTTTAAGTCTAAGATCTAAGATCTGATTATTTGATCACTTTAGACTTAAGCTAGGTTTTCAACTTAGACTTTACCAATTGCATTTCTTTTGGCATTTCAGATCATAATTTAGCTAAATTGAACTTATCAATGTGAGGTTTAATAGTTGTAATTATTAGATTCAAGTATTAAGGCTAAGTGACTTCTTTATGATCACTTAAAATATAAGTGTCTTAATTAAGGCTAATTGAAGATTTCTTAAACAAACTTCCATATGATCAACATTATCAGTCTAAGAGTTCAGTAGAACATTAATAATCTAATCAAATGTATTTTACTGAGTTTTCCAAGGTTTAAGGGGCACTTAAGCACACTTTGGTCAAAATGACCAAAATGCCCCTCTTAAGGCTAAAATTGGGATTTTAGGGTTTAGTTATCCAAATTAAATATAATCTATTTTTATGTGTTTCATATTGCTTACTGAAGTGGGAAACATGCTTATTTCAGGTTTTAAAAACCTAATTAAGCTTAGTTAGCACTAATCACTTATTTAAGCCCATTAAAGGGATTAGTGAAATTAAGGCATTCTATAGCAATCCAACCTTACACTTAGGTTCTACTAAACTTAATATGACATTAGGAACTAATTTATCCAAAATCAGAGACTAAATTAGGGTTTAATTCACTAATCCTTAATTAGGGTGATTAAGGAGCGATTAAGAAATTTAAACATTTAAATTTAGTTTTAAGGGTATGAAATTGTTTTTTATGGTTTAATGAGCAATCAAAGCCCTAAATCATTAAATTTTGTTATTAAATGAATTTATTATGATTTAATTAAAAACAAAAAAGGTTTAATCAATTATTTTAAATCCAACCATTGGATATATGATTTTATTTTGTATTTAGATTCCTTGCATTTTTCTAATTCAAATGGTATATTGGATCATACCATTTGGATCAGTATAGCTAAAGTTATTTAAATAATTTATTCTATATGTTTATTTAAATTAAAACTATATAATTTAATTAATTAATTACATAGCCATTAAAAATGCATTCCTATAATTAATTAAATAAACATGGCCCAAAATCGAAACTGCATGGGTCGGGGTCGGCCCGGCCCAAAAGGGTCGTCTTCTTCCTCTCAACGGGTTCGTCCCAGACGAACTTCCGCACTGAAATTCTCGACGCTCAGATGACGGCAGCGGCTCAGCTTGATCCCTACACATTCCTAGGGTCGAGACGCGTCGATTAGACTAAAAATGCCCATCTGGATCCCTTTGGATCGATGGGGTGCTACTCACCCGAGGCGCCTCTTTACAAGAATTTAGGGTTTGCTATGAGGAGATAATTCTCCTCACCTAACCCACCAATCGATTGGGGCTTAATGCCTACACCTATGCTTTCGTAACATGGGGTGCAGCTAATCGCTGGGTCCTTACTCAGACTCAGCCATGGCTCGGCTGCTAGCTCAATCGATCGATACGATCGATTCGAGCTAGCTTAGCCCCAGGCGACAATTACAATGGGTTCCCTAGGTGGCAAAGGTAATCTAAACAATATTCAGAGGATCGTCCAGAAGATAGAAAGGAGACCGAGCTTAAGAAATTTCAATGGGAAAGGCTGTACCTGGGATCAGGGTCGCAAGCTTGGCTGAGCAAAACTGAGGGCAGCTGGGGCTTCAAGAAGACTGCCACGAGCTCACATGGGGTATGAACACCAGACTCACACACTCTATCAGCGGTACTTAGCTCCAGAAAATGCAGGGAATTTGCCGAGATGACGGGAGCTTCTGCAGGTCTTCAGCTAGATAAATGGGGATTCACAGTGAGCAAATAGACTCACTGTGAAGTCCCGAGGGTATTTACATGTGATGACCGGGGATCAAAGTTCGAGAGTCTCAAAAGAATGATTCATACATTGGAAACATACATTTTCTATATATAAAAAGAAAATAATATAATTAATGTTCACAGTCCAATTTTACATTTTTAAAGATAGAGCCAAATGTATATGAAATTATAACAGTTTAATATTTACAATAGAGGTTAAATATTCACATTTTCTCGCTTCTTTATTTCTTCTCTTTTTATCTGGCAGATCTTCTAAACTTTAATGCTCAAAACCTGAAAATATAGTTATCAGTCAGGTAGGAGTATGCAAATCATTTTTATAAGAGTATTCTAGTATCCTATAATAGGCATAAATTAAATATGGAAATGACTGAATATCTGCATGTAACAACCCAGGTTGTTACTTTGCTCAATTAAGACTAATCTAAGTCTTAATTAAGGTTCTAAGTCACTAATCAAGTGATTTGAAATTCATCTCTGAAACCTAGGTTAAACCAAGAAGTCAACAAAGTCAAAATAAGAATTCTGGAAAATCCAAAAACCTAGAAATTTGACATTTTATCTAGACCTCAAATTGAAAATCTGACTTCACCATTACGTTCAGAACACCCAAATTAGCTAGGGGTGAGATTTTGGAGGCATTTGGAAGTCGTTGATTTTTCGTCGAATATTTTAATATTATTTAAATACCCTAAATAATCAAATAATTAAATACTCGTCGAAACAAAAATGTGAGTGCGCCGTTGCGTTCCTCACCCTTCAATTAGCTAAGGGTGAATTATTGGAAATTTTTGGGATTTATTTAATAGGCTAAATTTAATTAATTAAAACTGAATAATTTAATTTAAATATTATTATTTAATTATAGCATTTAACGGCGCCGTCCATTAATAGCTAATGCCGTCGCCTAAATCTAATTCCCGCCGTTTGATCAAACGGGCTCCGCGGTCCGTTCGATCTAAGGATCGAACGGTCGGGGGTCGTCGTCCCCGCGTAACGTACGCGTGTCGCGAACGACGACGCCCGACGCTCCTCCTTCGCTCCACGCGTCGATCCCACCGTTCTAGCCTTAAGTTAAAGCTTCTGATCAATTCCACTGCTCGATTTTGCTCAAATCGAACTATTGCAGAGATCAGGGACGCTCGGATTGATCCAGTTAGTTGTCAGCCGTCGAAACTAGGTATACCCGATCCCTCTTATTGCAATAATTTCTCAATCGCATGAGTTCGAAATGTTATTTCAATGTATGGATTAATGATTGTGTGGTATGGATTGGGCATAAAATTTGTAAATCATCCTGAAATCGCTTCTCGTCCACAGTTGATTCCGTTAGATTAGGTTAAAACTCGGGGCAGGGACATCTAGGGTTGAAGTTTGTGATTGACTCGAGTCATTATAGAACTCAATTCAACCATTGGCGTGAAGGTCTCGTCACTGCCAATCCATTTCCGAGTGAGCTAGGTTCTGTCGCCGTCGAAGTCCGCCAGAAATTGAAGCCCTAGGTGTCAAACCCTCGGGGCTCTGGCAGAAGAGGAAGGCGAAGAGACGGGTCAGGCCGGGTTGACCCGGTCCCGACCCCGGCCCGGCCTGATCACTCGGAATCCGGGCATCCGAGTGACGCGTGGCGTGCATCCAGCAGCTCCGCGTCTGTGGTGGGACCCGCTTTTGACCAGCCGCGTCAGCCGGTCTAAATCCAGACAGAGGTGGGCCCCGCGTGTCTGTCCCAGCCAATCGCGGGCCGCTGCGTGTCCTGCAGAAAAAATAAATAATAAAATTTAAAATATATTAATAGACAGTTAAATATAATTGATTTATAGTTATATATATATGTATAATAACAGATTTAATTTAATTCAATTAACAGTATTAAATAATTAATTAAATACCAAATTTCAAACACTAATAACTCCTAAAATATTTATCAAAATCATACAATTAAATATATTAAATTAATCAAAAAAATATGAGGAATTTATTGATACCAAAAATTTTGCTGTAGGATCAATATTTTGTAAAGTGATTTTCAATGATTAATTTAATTTAAATTAAATGTCACAAACTTTTTTTTTAGCTCATAACTTTGCACCCAATGATCCAAACATATTGAATATGGGTCTTAAAATAATCAGAAAACCCTAAGGATCATTTTAGTAGGGTTAACTTGACTGTTTGGATTAGTTTGAGCCTAATCACATTTAAGTCCTAACCCTAATTACCCTAATTATACCTAGAACTTCAATTGACCATAACTTGGTCAATTGAGCTCCAAATTTATTGATCCAAAGTTCCATTTTGATCAGAAAAACTTAATTAACAGTAATCTGTAAAAATATTTTAGATCCAACGGTTAGATTTGCTAATCTTTCTTAATTACTCTAAATCTTGATTAGTGAATATTAGCAAATCTAATAATCTAAATTGAGTGATTCAAATTTTAGAGGACTCCTAAAAACATTTAGAATCAATCTATAAGGTTGGATTAGTGTTTGAGTAATTAATTTTGTTAAACACTCACTAGTCACCCTATAGGTTTTAACTTAGTCAAATTAGGTTCAAATTGAGTCTACCACATGTCATTATGATCAGTGTGCTATTTATAATTCATAGCCACTGATTTTGCTTAATTTGGACACTAATTGGCAAAGTTAGAATTTTTGACCTATATTTAAGAATTCCTTAATTAACCCTTAAACCCTAGATCTTATATTGGCCATAACTTGGCCAATACTTATCAAATTTTAGCAAATTTAGGTTCTATAGAGAGCTTAGGTAGTAAAGAACAATAATCTAAAAGAAAATTTAGCTTTCACTTAGCCAAATTTCTAAATTGCCCTTTTGAATCAAATTCACTAATTTGATCTCATATGGCTTAATAATCACCCAAAATTAATTTAATTACTGTCTAATCTTATATTAAATAGTAAGAAACACTTTCCAAAAGAAAATTTTAGAATTTAAGCCCTAGATTAAAAGTTGATCTTTTGAACCCTTAAGTAGGGGCAAAATGGTCATTTTTGCCCAATTTAGGGTTTAAGCCTTTAAAAGCCCTAATTTCAGTTTCTAAACATTAAAATCAGTAAATAGAATGATTTAGAACTGAAATTAATCAAATTCAAGTCTAAATAAGATTTTGATTAAAATCTCAAAATATGTTCTTTAAGAAAATTCCTAAGTAAATTATGAGTGTTTATCTTTCCTTAATCATTCTTAGACCCATCCTTAGGTCTTATAACATTAGTTAGGATGTGTGTCTTGAGAGATACTCTTATTAATTAAGAGCCTTATTTCCTAAGATTATGAATAGATCTTAAGTTAAAATTCATCTATTGAGTAAATTGGGTTACTTAATTAGATGAAACCTTGAGTTTACTAGTTTCTAGATTTTACTTAGTTTATTAAATGATTATTTGATCTTTAAACATTAGAACTAAGAATAGAGATCTATCATAATGAATTTGATTTATCATTAGGATTTGCCTTAACCTAATCTGTAAGTTTTGGGTTCTAAACTTAGACCCTTAGATTATACCTTTAGATTTAGTGATTAGACCCCATCATCTGGAGTCTAACTCTTAATCTTTTCATCTTGATTTGGCTAATCAAGATGAGGTTGGGATGAATTAAATTACAAAACTAGGTCGTTGATTTAATCATTTTTAACTAAATAGTCGTCTTTTGATTTAAATTATAATTAGGACTTGGCCTGTGGCGGCCCTGCTGCGCCGTGGTCCTGTTAACCCTTAAGTTAACATGATTACGGTGGAGGGATCACCAAATGACAAGGTCCCCACTTAAGGTTGGATTAGGTACACGTACTAATCCAATTTAAATAAGGACTTGCCATTCAAATCAGAAATACTATCACTAAATGATCATACATGAACTTAGAGTGCGGAAGCATAAAACATAACATCCATCCAATACAGTATAAATACAACAATACAGAATAAGTAAAGTACTGAAAAAGAAAAATAATCCTGTATTATTACAACATTTAATGAGATTAAAAGTACTGAAAGAAAACTCTCAATCTCACTGGAAGAAAAACTAAAACTACAGATCTTCAGGAACGGGCTCCTCTTCCAATGGCAAACTCTCCACTGAGTCAGTTTGACGGATTGGAATAAAGTGGGCAGATTTTGTAAGGCGATCCACTATAACCCATATTGAATCAGCTCCAGATCTTGATCGAGGCAAACCCATAACAAAATCCATGGATATATCAGTCCATTTCTATTCTGGGATTTCTAGTGGGTGCAATAAGCCACCAGGCTTTTGATGTTCTGCTTTTATTAAGCAACAAGCGTGGCATTTTGCAACATATTCTGCAATACTTTTCTTCATTCCTGGCCACCAGAATGATTGTTTTAGGTCTTGGTACATCTTAGAATTTCCTGGATGAATTTGATATCTTGAATTGTCACTTTCAATTAGGATCTCTTTCTGCATAGATTTAGGAATCCAGAGACGATTATTCATGTAAATAGCACATTTCTTAAAGTTCAATTCTGGACGACGACCACCTTTCTTTGATCTGCCAAAATCAATTTATTTCATTAATTTAATGCTTTATGATTTTAACATAATTTGTAATAATAATAAATATTTAAATATTTGATTTATTTATTAAGCTACTTAATTATTATACCTTATAAGGTCAAATTAGAAATTTGATCTTATAAGGGTATATTAGTAATTTCACTCTTAATGAAATCTATAATTTCTATTAGTTTATTATAGATTATGTCCTAAGGTTTTCATAGAACCTAAAATCATCAAATTCTGATATGTATTGGCTAAGTTATAGCTAATAAAATTTCTAGGGTTTAATGTTATTATTGAGTGATTAGTAAAATTAGTCATAAATTTATTAAACTGATTATACAATTAGGTTCTAATTTACTTTATAAATCTTTTGAAACTAAAATTACTTAATTTAGATTACTATATTTGCTAATATTCACTAATCAAGATTTTGAGTAATTGACTTTATAAATCTGCTGAATATAACTGTTGGATTCTAAATATTTTTGCAGTTTACTATAAATTAGATTTTTCTAATCTAAATTGATATTTGGATCACCTAATTTGGAGCTAAATTGACTTACTTATAGCTATTTGAAGTTTCTAGGGTTAAAGGCTTAATTAGGATTAGGTTCTAATTGTGATTAGTCTATTTTTTATCCAAATAGTAAAATTAATAATTCTAAAATATTTCTTAAGAGTTTTTGAGTATTTTGAGACCCATATTGGGTATGTTTGGATTAATTGATTAAAAGTTATGATTAATTGATTATTTGTAAAATATTTTGATTTATTTAGTATCCTAAAATATCACTTTACAAAATATTAATCTTACTGAAATTTACGTTTAGGCTCGCTAGACGGTACAATGGCAGGTTGAGAGATTTTGTCCAATTTTCAGAAATGAAGGAGTGAAATGTTCGATTAAAACTCTGACCTCTTGGCCTTTGTCCAATTTTAATTCTCAGCTCTAATTTGGGGTTGAAATTCAGAAGTTCATTCATCAGATATTCGGGAAACTTCAGCAGTCATTTTCGAGTAACGCATCGTTCCGTCATCAATTGTTATTAAATTACATCGGTTGCACGCGGCGATAGGATGGGGCGTTACACTACTAATGAAAATTTATAGATGAAAATAATGGCACTTGGTGATGCTTTTGAAAATCAAACAATAATTTTTAAAACTGTTGCTTTGCTTATTTTACTCTCAAGTCTTATCTAATAAACATGATAGTAAAATACAAAAGTACATTTAAATATGAAAATAACATCCATTAGAGATAAAATGAAAACAATGACATTTAAAATTATTTTCTGAAAATTAAACAATAATTTGTTAAATTGATATTATGCTCTTACCGATGGAAAAGTGGAGAACAAGAACGAATAATGAATCAAGCATGCAACCGACGAAACCGATGAAGCCAGAAACTCTAAATGACAAGCCAACGATCAACAAAAAAGAAAAGCCGAAAAAGAAAAACGAAGTTCGAATCGCATATAATGAAAATCTAAAATCACTAACGTCTAATTTTAATCGCACGTCTTGCTGGGAACTGGGCGGTACTTTAAAAGTTGAATCGGTTTTACGGTTCGACAATTAAACCATAAAATCAGCCGTTTTTTAACTGGTTTATTGAAATTCAATTTTTTTCTACTATTTAGACCGATAATCCGGGTGATTCGTGGTTGAACTGGCAGGCTGGGTTAGATTTTTTATTCGTTGTTTCAAGAACCCATCCAGGGTAGCACTTTCATTTGGCAACTAATAAATACAGTTTCCTTTTCCGCGTGCTTACATATATCTTCTAGGGTTTATTTCCTCTCTTGGTGATCAAGGTGAGGAGGAAGAAGAGAGTCGACAATGGCGGATGAGGCTCTCGCCGGCTCCAACGCAGTTCCATCTCCGCCCCACCCGACCGCTCCGGGACCCGTAGGAAGCTCTGTGATTCCGATCGTTAACAAGCTGCAGGACATCTTCTCGCAGCTTGGGAGCTCGTCGACGATCGACCTGCCACAGGTTGCGGTGGTCGGAAGCCAGAGCAGCGGAAAATCGAGCGTGTTGGAGGCGCTGGTCGGACGCGACTTCTTGCCGCGTGGCTCTGATATTTGCACGCGGCGCCCCCTAGTGCTGCAGCTCGTGCACTTTTCAAGAAGGCCGGATGCACCCGCAGGCGAGATGGAGGAATGGGGCGAGTTCTTGCACATTCCTGGAAAACGATTCTACGACTTCTCGGAGATCCGCCGCGAGATCCAGGTGACGATTTGCCGCAAATTCATTTGCAGGATTGCGATTATTCAAGGCTAGGTTTTTTTTTTTGCATGAGATTTGCGAAGCATTTTGTTACTTCAGTTTAAAACGTATTCATGAGTTTATATATCTAAATTCATTAGGAGTTGTCTACATAGTTTGGCTATTGTTGCAGATTTTCTCATGCAAAAGATGTAAAACAGCAATGAGTATGTTTTCTGGTCAGTTAAGTTAGTTTCTGAATTTTTTTGATGATTACATCTGTGCTTTTTATAGTTTTTGTCAGTGTTTTATGAATTCATTGTCGAGACATTTGTTTTTTTAGTTAAATTTTTTTTAAATCTATTATGTATCTGAATGAATTGGAAGGAGTCTCTTGTTGCAGAATTTCTTATCCAAAAGTTATAAAGCAGTATTGAGTATGTTTCCTGAACAGTCAAGCTGCCTTCTGGCCCCTTTTGAGGAATACATATGTGTCATTTATAAAATTTTTATCTGTGTTTTATGAATTCATTGTTGATTTGATTTTAGTTTAATTTTCCATTATATCTACGCATTATTTTTTCTATTTTTTAATTTGGATACTCAAATCTACAGGCTGAAACAGATCGTGAAGCTGGTGGAAACAAAGGAGTTTCAGACAAACAAATTCGGTTAAAGATTTTTTCACCGAATGTTCTGAATATTACATTGGTTGATTTGCCTGGAATAACAAAGGTTCCAGTTGGAGATCAACCAACAGACATTGAGGCTAGAATTAGAACAATGATATTGTCATACATCAAGCATGAAACATGTATAATTTTGGCAGTTTCACCAGCAAATGCCGATTTAGCAAACTCGGATGCACTTCAAATGGCGAGGATTGCTGATCCAGATGGTAATTTTTATTTCTGACATTTTTTTGTGCCATTAGTTTGGACATTAGGATTATGTGTCTACTATTTCTAATTCATGTTACAAAAGCACTCATTCTTTGCATATTTTTTCAGGTTCTCGTTCAATTGGTGTCATCACAAAGGTTGTAATTTTTTGCCATATTCACTATATATAAAATATTGTTTTATTTTGTTAAATTTTGCTCTCCACAACACTTTCAGCTGGATATAATGGACAGAGGTACTGATGCACGAAATTTTTTAATGGGAAGTGTGATTCCACTTCGACTTGGCTATGTGGGTGTGGTAAACCGTAGTCAACAGGTACTGCCAATGAAAGATCTTTTCAAGTCATTTTTCATTATTGTGAATGGTTTAAATTACTATCTGGTTACTCAATTTCAGCTCAGGGTCATTCCTAAGATTTTATGTAGCAAGAGCTGTTTGTATTTTATGGCATTTTAGCATAGCTAGTGTCAATACAATTTATTCAGCTAATTAAATTAATTCCACGGCTAGTTACCTTACTTTAATTGTCAAGCTTAACAATGTACTCATTCTATGCCATGAAAACCTGCATAGGCTTGCTATTTCATGACATCAAAGAAATAATTACTTGAAATATCCTTTGAAACTAAAAAGGGATTTCTTATAGATGGTGGTATTGCTAATGATATTTGAAACTCAAAGCATATTTTAATTTTCGGTGCGCTAAATATCTTGTTGTATTACTTGTGAGTCACGTTTTGAGCGCAATTTACTATTTTAGATTCTTGTTGCAATTTTGGTGCTAATGACCTAATTTTTATTATATAATGCATAATATTTTTTAAAGCTTTTTCTAGAAATTTTATTTATTTGCATGCAAATTGTACTTAAGTTTGCTAAGAATTCAACATCCGAATGTGATCTAGGGTCAAACCCTTAATGGCATTTTAACATAATCTTTTGTGATCCCCTTACTGTGGTCTTATATCTGATTTACTGAGTTCTCATTTTTGCTTTCTATCTTCTTCTTCTACGCGATTCCAAAGTTCATATTTTTATTAGCTCTTTACTTATATATAGCATTTTTTCACTTTGGTTGTCAAAATAATTCTAAGAACATCCAAGCAACACCCAAAGTTGATTATGCGAGCTTAAAAAAATTTAAACATTAAGAAAGAGAACAAATAAGATAAATTCATAGATGGTGAATATGCTTTGAGCTGTAATTAGAGAGTTACTGATTCAATAAAAAGTTTAAGAAAGAAGGAAGCCAAAAGGGAGTATAGATGAGGTGGCATTTATATACCATTACAGATTTTAGTATTGGAAAATTCTAAAAACAAAAGATGACGACATTGTCTTTATTTTGCATCCTCACATTGGACAAGCTTTGCCCAATATGGAGACAAAAGAAGCCAACCTATGTCTTAGAATAATAGCTAAGTGCTAAGGAAGAATTTCATTAGCTCCCCTCACCCTAACCTTAACTGCGACTTACTGGGCTTTTGTGCTCTCCATCTTCTTCGATGCTGCATCAAACTGATATTTTCAATAGCCCTTTCCTTATATGAAACTCTATGATCATCAAAAGAATGCTAAGAATATTTAAGCAATGCCTGAAATTGATTAGGTGAACATCAAAACCAAATTCTAAACTATAAAAAGGTAATGAATATGATAAATCTATGTATGATCAATGTGCATGGGGCTGTGATAATAGAGCCTGCTAATGTAATAAAAACTTCAAAAAATTGAAATGAACTCAAAACAGATTTAATGTCCTTGAATCATAGTATAGTGCAACAAATCACAGCACAAAAATTATAGCATGCTAAACTTACATGCTTCATCATTTAGTTTTCACAATAGAAATCTCATCGATTTTTTCTTAGATCCTTTCTACTCACTGCTCTCACTTGTTAGAAAATAAAAATTAAATGTATAATTATGATCATTTAAATGGAAAAAATATTAGTAGAATAAATCCCTAAAAAAAGAAAAAGTAAAAGCTTCTAAATCCTATGCCAAAGATCAACATGATGAGGCATAATTTTTTTTTAAGGCTCGTCACTCATTATATTTAGTGATACTCTTTTTTTTAGCAGCGAAACGGTTTTATCAAACAGAGGGGTTGGAAGAGAAAAGCAATAAAAGTGGAATGAGTTAACAGCGAATACTTCAAAAATGAAGAGTTTCAGCTAAATTTAATTGCTTTTCTGGCCTGCTGTGGCCATGGATCACAATGAGATTTACGTCCAGTACCATTTATCCCCGTTATAAAAGATGGAGGGTGTAGAAAAGGAGCACAACAATTGGTTAGAGGCAATACCATGATGAAGGGAGCTAAACGCTGGTTTACTTCTCTATAAGCTGCTTTTATGGGACACAGTGGTTTTCTTGTCATTGATTTGGGAGAAGTTTGCTTGGTGCGAGTATGTGAAATAGAGGCATAAAAGCAGGGAGCTAAAACGCAGATTTACTTCTCTATAAGCTGCTTTTATGGGACACGGTGGTTTTCTTGTCATTGATTTCAGAGCAGTTTACTTGGTGTATGTGAAATAGAGGCATAAAAGCGGTTCTTCATCCTTTTAAGTTTTCATGGTTAAAATTTATTATGTGAAATAGATACATAAAAGTGTTTCCACGGTTGCTCCATAGCATTTTTTAGATGATATATATACATATAACATGTGAATGTGTTTATACATGTATGTATGCATTGAAAGAGAAAGGATATGAGATATTTTAGATGGGAAGCACTTACGCAATTTTGACCCTTTCATTTTGAAGGCTACAAGTATGCTGTGTGGAATGAAAAACCTCTTTGAAAAAATATTTTTTTGCTATGATATAGTCAAATTGATATCTTTAACAACGAGTCACTCTAACTTTCAAAGTTATTTGATTTCTCTTGTAGTGTTAGGTACATGTTTATTTTGAATGTGAATTTTTTAGTTAAAATTTTGAATGTTAAATCTAATTCAAAATTATGATAATTTGTCATCTTATTTGAAGTGTAGTTTCATTTCAGAGTCTAAGTACTCTTAGTCGGGGATGCTAATGCTTTACCATTGGTATCCTCTTGTACATACATGATGCATGTTCTTTGGGTACTTGATCATTTCTCGAACCACTTTGAGGGTGTCCCATAATTTCTTTTTCTTGCTTTTAATTGAGTTACTTGTGCTTTTACTTAGATGAGTGTGTTACAACTTGAACTATTATGCATCGAGGTATCGTCTGCTTTAACTTTATGGCTTATGATTTTATCATTAGAAGATTACATATCGGTAGGTGGTCACTCATCTTAAGAGTGTTCTCTTACCAGTAGGTCACTTATCTTAGGAGTGTTCTCACATGAGAATGAGTAACATTGAAATTCTTATAATAATCTCCACAGTTATCTCAAAAATTGCTTAAATGTTTAAGGGTTTAACTTAATCTATAGTTAACGGGGTTTCACAATCTCCCCAACTTGAGAAATTAATATTTACGTTAGAATCCATACAAATTCAAGAACCATTCGTCTTGCATATAGGATTAGAGGTGTTATTCACCATGTAACACTTTGTCCCATCTTGATTCAAGAGGTGACTCCTATAGCATGACACTTTGTCCTGTATGACACATAGTTCCTTTCTAACACCTAATGTCCTGCTCGGATACAATTGCAACAACCCGAATTTTTAAACATTAAGGTATTGTTTGCGTTGATTTTAATGGATTTATATTTTTGTTCTTAGAAGATTGCTTCCCAAGAGGTCATCTATCGTGGGAGTGGTCCCACATGAACATGCTTAACATCAAAAGCTCTTATTAGAATCTTTATCATTATCTCAAAATACATCTCATTATTTAAAAGCTTAATTATAAACTTAAAGGGGTTTCACATTGTGGAAGTTACTTTTACTTTTACTGTTTTATTGACTATCACTACTACAAGGAGTGTTTTTATAGTTGCATCATGCAGTGATAAGGGCCAAAATAACAATTTGTATACTTCTAATTGATCAAGCTTTTATCATTCAATCTTAACTGGAATTCACACCACTCATTTGCTCTATGACATGCGTTGTGAATATAGTTGCCTTGGTCAAAAGCTTTTACCATGTGTACAATGCAGATAATTACTCAAGAAAGGGCATATCTTAGTTACCATATTTATTTATTTAATTTGAAATGCATTTTTGGAATTAAAAAAAAAATTGATGTGTATAAGATGTGTGCTAACTTAAACTTATGAGCAGTGCATGACTTTGTATATAGGTTGTCTCTTTGGGGCAAAGTCTTTGACATAGAGATTTGTTGGTTTCATATGCTTGCTTTAATGTGGTGAGATAGTTTCTTTTTGGGCTTTTGTAGTGATCTTTAATTGAGAATTTAAGCAATGCCATGTTTTTTCCATTGACTTTTAAGCGTTCATGGTCATTCCGCACCTCTAAATATAGTAGTTATGCTTAGGGGACGTTATTTCATACTTACATGTTGCGCTTTAGGGCCTTGCTTAAATGTAATGAGACCTTTTCTTTTTTTGTTTATATGCGGCTATCTTACATTGAGCAGTGAGGACCCGGTGCCGGGTCAGCAAGTAGCAGATCCAACATCGGTTTCTTGTAGGATAAAACAACAACAACAAGTCCTCTAGCCGCAGGATCATATTGAGTGATTTAAGAGATAAATATATAGACATCAAACATAACTCATTTATTCATTAATTTATAAATGTTGGATACAAAAGATCAAAATAAAAGAAAATTTATAAACTTTTAAAAATAGATAGAGTCAAAAAGAAAGCGGTGGATCAGCAGTTAGCAGTATCAGCACTGCTCAGTTCTTAGCATCTTTTCTCGAGGATGAACTTCTGATTTGGGCACGTTTTAAAAGTGCAGACATTCAAATACCAGTTAGTTGTGAAACTAAGTACTGATAGATGTCATCTTTACAAATGCTAAATAATAAGTAAAATAATCAATATTTGATAGAAAATAAAAGTGGTACAAACTTATCCCTGTAAACCCGTTTCAATTGCACTTGAAACTTAGCATAAAAATAATTGCAGTCACAAAAATAAATACAGAATTTTAGCGTTTGATATCTGAGGCAAAATATTATTTTGTTGGGCAAGTATAAAATTGAGAAAAAGGGGGTTCATTTTTGTGTTCATATCCCAACTTCCCTCTATACCTGCCCTCTCAAGGGCACTTTGATTTAAAAATTATTTCTATATAAAGGAAATTTTGTTTGCCCTAATTTGAAATTCTTCTAGGTCCTATTGTTTGAGGCGGGTTTTGACCTAATTTGAAAAGTAACGACATTGGGTCGTTACAAATTCCCATACTTAAAAATGACGTCCTCGATATCAAGAATAAAAATAATGACTTAAAGGGAGTCTTGGGGGTACCTTAATTCAGAAATAGTTATGAATACTTTTTTCGCATATCGTCTTCTCTTTCCCATGTGACTTCTTTCGCAGTATGATTATGCCATTGAATTTTAATGATCAGGATCGTTCTGCTTCTTAATTTTTGGTGGTCTTTCTTAATAATTTTAAGAGAATTTTTCAATATAAGTCAAATGAGGCTGAATTTCAACTGTTGAGTCTAAAATTTGCTGAGTGGATTCCTGGAGGCATCCACTGAGTGTTGAAACGTGGAATACGTTGTGCACGACTGTAAATCTTTCATGAAGTTTAAGTCTATATGCCGAGTTTTTAATTTTTGCAGTTACTTCGAAGGGTCCAACATATCTGGGACTCAACTTTCCAGTTACTCCAAAATGATGAATTTCTTTCATAGGGATAACCTTTAGATAAGCCTGATCACCAATGTGAAATTCTTGTCTCCGATGTCTTGTGTTGAAGTATTTCTTTTGTCGGTCCTGAGCTGCCGTAATTTTGCTATTGATTAGCCTTATCTTTTCGTTTGTTTCTTCGATCAACTCATATCTAAAAATTTGTACATCTTTAACTTGTGTCCAGGTTAGTGGAGTACTGCACTTTCTTCCATATAAGGCTTCATAAGGGGCTATCACAATGCTTGACTGGTGGCTATTATTATAAGCAAATTCTACAAGTAGGAGGTGTTTCTCCCAATTTCCACCAAAGTCTAATAAGCATAAACGCAAGAGATCCTCAAGTACTTGGTTGACTCTCTCAATTTGCCCTTCCGTTTGAGGGTGGAATGCTGTACTCAAGGCTAAAGTGGTTCTCAAATCTTTGTGTACTGTTTGCCAAAATTGAGAAGTAAACCTGCCATCCCAATCTGAAATTATAGTTTTAAGAATTTCATGCAGTTTGACGATCTCCTTAATATATAATCTTGCCAGTTTCTCCACCGAGTCTGTTTGCTTTATTGGGATAAAGTGGGTTGACTTTGTTAATATATCAGCTATGATCCAAATGGCATTTACTCCTGATTTTCCTTTTGGCAAACCTATTATGAAATCCATAGAGATGTCTGACAATTTTCACTCTGGGATGTCTAGTGGGTGCAGAAGTCCATCTGGTTGTTGGTGCTTTGCTTTGGCTAGGCTACAAACGTGGCACCTGGCCACAAGTTCTGCTATCTCTCTTTTCCTGACCATCAGAAGGTTATCTTTAGATCTTGATACATTTTGGTTCTTCCGGGGTGTACTGTATATAGCCTGAGTTGTGGGCTTCGTTTAATATCTGATTTCGAATGTGCGAATTATTCGGGACCCAAATTCTATTACCATTATAAATATGAATTCATTTTTGTAGTTGCAACTCTGTTCTGCGGCCATCTTCTATTTCTGCTTTCAGCTTGGGGTATTTCTCGTTGACTTTTTGAGCGTCCAATATGCTTTGTACGAAGGTAGGTCCTGCAGTATTAACATTAAGCAATTGATTCAGCTGATATTTAATAATGGGTCTTATATTAAGCTTCTAAAATTCTTCTTCAAATGGACTTGCTGAGATTAAAGTACTCAATATTTTCTTTCTACTCAAAGCATCTATACGATCAAGTTAGCCTTGCTAGGATGATATTGAATATCCATATCATAGTCACTGAGTAGTTCTAACCATCTCCTTTGGCGACAGTTTAGTTCTTTCTGCATGAAGATGCATTTTAAACTCTGATGATCTGTAAAGATCTCGCACTTTACTCCATAAAGATAGTGCCTCCAAATTTTTAAGGAAAAGACTCTGCGGCTAGTTCAAAATCATGAACAGAGTAGTTCTTTTCGTGAGTCTTCAATTTCCTTGAAGCATAAGCAATGACGTGGTTGTCTTGCATGAGGATACACCCTAGTCTTATTAATGAAGCATCCCTGTATACCTTGTA
Organism: Gastrodia elata; assembly: GCA_016760335.1. Classification (NCBI taxonomy): domain Eukaryota; kingdom Viridiplantae; phylum Streptophyta; class Magnoliopsida; order Asparagales; family Orchidaceae; genus Gastrodia; species Gastrodia elata. The sequence goes on along the minus strand of CM028679.1, from coordinate 24,846,064 downwards.
GTTCTTCCCTTCTTGAGGTAGGATCAGGACAGGTGTAGTAGTGAGGTATTGCTTTATTCTTAGAAATGATTATTTGCAGTCCTGACTCCATACAAATGGTGTTGCCTTTTGTGTTAGCTGAGTTAATGGTTTGGCCAGATTTGAGAATCCTTTGACAAATTTTCGGTAGTATCCTGCCTGTCCTAAGAAATTATGAATCTCAGACACGGATGATGATGGTTCGGGCCATTTTTGTATGGTACTGATCTTTCTTTGGTCTACCTTGATTCCTTCAGCATTTACTACACGCCCTAAAAATGTTATTGAGTTCAACCAAAATTCGCATTTTGAGTACTTGACAAATAATTGATGCTCCATAAGAATTTCCAATGCAGCTTTCAAATGAATCTCGTGATCCTCTATAGACTTGGAATAAATTAAGATATCGTCGATGAAGGCTATCACAAATTTATTGAGGAAGGGTCAGAGTATTCTTTGCATTAGATCCTTGAAGATAGAAGGAGCATTTGTGAGCCCAAATGACATGACTAAGAACTCGTAATGTTCAAAGCGAGTTCTAAATGCAGTCTTGGGGATGTCTTCTTCATTGACTCTCATCTGGTGGTATCCAGATCTTAAATCAATTTTGGAGAATACTTTGGCTCCAACCAGTTGATCAAAGAGGTCATCGATGCAGGGTAGAGGATATTTGTTTTTCACTGTTATCTTGTGGAGTTCTTTATAATCTATGCACATACGTATAGATCCGTCCTTCTTTTTCACAAAAAGTACTGGGGCTCCCCAGGGGGACATGCTTTGCCGAATCAATCCTTTGCTGGTTAGCTCTTGAAGTTGTTGGTCTAGTTCCTGGAGCTCTTTTGGTGCCATACAATATGATGATTTTGACTTGGGTTGGGTTCTTGGAACTAGTTCTATTGAGAACCTGATTTCTCTTACGGGTGGTAGCTCGGGTAAATCTTCTGGGAATACATCTTCAAAATCTCGAAGGATGTGCGTTTTCGATAAAAACACAACTTCCTTTCTTTCTCCCATCATAGTTATTAAGTATGCGCTGCATCCTTTCTGAATCAACTTTCTTGCTTTTATTGGGTTTATTAGAGAAGCTAACAAGTTGTCTTCCTATAAATACTGTTGATGTTTTGCCGCTTTTGATTGTTATTTTTTTTTCTTCTGGCAGTTGATTACAGCGTCATGCTTGCTTAACCAATCCATCCCTAGAATAATATCAAAGTTGGTGATAGGTAGAATGACTAATGTAGCCTTGAATAATTTGCCTTTAATGGGGATATTAAAAATACAGAATTTTTGAGCCTCCATGCTAGCTCCAGAAGGTAACCCAATATTTAGTGTTGTTGCCAAATGGAAGGATGGTAGTTCTAGTGTGGCTGCAAGTTTTTCTGATATGAAGGAGTGGCTTACCCCCGTATCAAACAAGGTGTCACATAATACGTTATTAATGAATAGCATTCCTAAATATGAACTATGAGCATTTGTGTACTAAATATAAGTGCAAAAGAGAAAAGAGAACGAGAAGAATGAAATACCCGATACTACATCGTTGTCTCCAAGTGCTAAGACTGGAGTGAGCGTGTAAATTCTTGCAGATGTAGGTTTACGAGGTGCGGGTCCTTTCCTCTGGTTGGATGTTGATGCAATTGGTGGCCTTGGGGCGTTGGCTGGTTCTGGGGCAACTCCTCTTATTTGGGCATGGAACGGGGTTACAACTGTTGTGGTGTTTGTGCCTCTTATGATGGTTACTCCATCTATCGTCCTTACGGATCGACAATCCCGAATTTGGTGGTCGGGCTTGCCGCACTGATAACACCTTCTGCCATCATGGTAGCACTTGCTGTAGGGATGATGTATCCGGCAATCTCTTCTCATTCCTTGTCTGAAATTATCAGAAGTTAGCTGAAAGATTTTGGCAGGTGGATTGTGTTGTTGTCTTTTGAAAGTCCCTTGGTCTTTTGTAAGATGTTCCCGTCCTTCCCTTGACCCGTGTTGCTAGAAGGTTTGCTATTCTCACCGAGCTCCATGATTAAAGCGCATTCTAAAAGTTCAGAGAAACGAGCATGTCTAAATGGAAGCAGGCTCCAATAAAGGGTGTCTTTCATCCTTGACAGAAAATGGTTGCACCTTGCTTTTTCTGTACTTATCAGGTTCTTAGCATACCTTGACAATCTTGTGAACTCGGTCTCATAGTTGGTCATGGAGTTGCTACCCTAAACCAATTTCATGAATTAGCTCTCCATGATGTTTTGGGCAGCTTGCAGGACATATTTGGCTCGGAAAGCTTTTAAAAATGCTTCCCAACTTATATTCTTCAATTCTATGCCAGTGAAATCAGTGCTGGCAACAGATTCCCACCAACGGTCAGCTTCGCTCTTAAATAGGTAGCGAGTTACTCGCACTACTTTTTCATTTGGACAGTCCATGCTTTCTAGTGTCTTTTCTATCTTTCTTAACCAGTCTTCTGCCTCCATAGGACAAGTAGTTCCATGAAATACTGGTGGATTTAATTTGAGGAAAGATTGGAGTATCCCCTCAGAACGATGCTTATGGGGTGCTTGAACGGAGTTTTATAAAGCTTCTTTCTTTTGGTTCGCTAAGTGTTCTAGGACGGCTTCCATGAAGCGGTCGTTGGTATTTCCTGAAACCTCTAATGATATTGGTGCTTTGATTGTGGTTTTCGATGGTGTGCTCAAAAATACTTCATCTGAATCCATCTTTTTACCTAAAAGCTGAAAGCTTAAATTACATAGGTTTATGTTATCATTCTTTTTTCTCAAAATAAATTATAATTTGACTTTATGTTATAATTACACTCAATCATGCTCTGATACCAACTGTGAGGACCCGGTGCCGGGTCAGCGGGAGCAGATCCAACATCGGTTTCTTGTGGGAACAACAAGTCCTCTAGCCGCAGGATCATATTGAGTGATTTAAGAGATAAATATATAGATATAAAACATAACTCATTTATTTATTAATTCATAAGTATTGGATACAAAAGATCAAAATAAAATAAAAGTTACAAACTTTTAAAAATAGATAGAGTAAAAAAGAAAGCGGTGGATCAGCAGGTAGCAGCATCAACACTGCTCAGTTCTTAGCACTTTTTCTTGAGGATGAATTCTTGATCTGGGCACATTTCAAAAGTGCAGGCATTCAAATACCAATTAGTTGTGAAACTAAGTACTGATAGATGTCATCTTTACAAATGTTAAATAATAAGCAAAATAATTAATATTTGACAGGAAATAAAAGCTGTATAAACTTATCCTTGCAAATCGTTTCAATTGCACTTGAAACTTAGCATAAATATAATTGCAGTCACAAAAATAAATACAGAATTTTAGCGTTTGATATCTGAGGTAAAATATAATTTTGTTGGGCAAGTACAAAATTGAGAAAAAGGGGGTTCATTTTTGTGTTCATATCCCAACTTTCCTCTATACCTGCCTCCTCAAAGGCTTATCAGTATAGGTTCTTTATTACTCCCGATGTCGGATAGCCCCATTCTAGCAGTTGTCTGATCAGACATAAAGTATAAATCAACATGGAACCCTTGCTTCTCATTTATCCAAACTTGTTCATATACCATTTTATGTGACTTTAAAAAGCACTTTTATCAAATTTGTGCGATGCTGAGCAAAAAAAAGTATATTTAAACAAGAGTAATAAAAGATATCTGATACCTTGTTCTTTTAAGTTCAAAAAATTCAACAGTTCGGATGAGTGACAGTTCGTTCAATCTGCATTTAGGTTTTTGATATTTTAAAATAGCATTTTTAGCTAATATTATTATCTTCATTTTTATTCTGTTTCTTTTTCGTTTTCTCAATTTGATATAAGTCCGTATTTTAAGTTGCTGACGTGGCAATAATATTTATAATAATATTATTATTATCATTTTAATAATAATAATGATAATAATAATGTACAAAAGAAAAGACAGAATGAAAATGATTGTATGAATTGCAGAACGAAATAATAATAATAGTAAAAAAGGAAATGACAGAATAAAATATTTGAATTAAAATAATAGTGATTCTATAACATATGTATTATTTTCATTATTAATTAATGAGAACCATATTAATGTGAATCACGATATTTAATAATTATTATTTTAATAATAGTGATTATTAAATAGATATAAAATAAAAGAATGAAGAAATAGCAAAAATAATCTCTCCACTTTTCTTTCCCCCTTTCTCTATCTCTTAAAGTTCTCTTCTTACCTTTAGGATTATGATTGCCGAAATAACAGAGAGAGGTCGAAACGGGTGGCTGCAGCAAGCTGGCAGCGGCAGGAGAGGGCTACTTGGTGGCCGACTGCCGCTGGAGGGCTGGACGGGGGCTACTGGGTGGCCGGCTTGCTTGCTGCCTGGCTGTGGGAGGGGGCTGGGCTGCTGCTGGCTGTGGGAGCTGGCTAGAAGGAGAGGCTAGGCTGCTGGCAGGGAAGAGGAGTAAGGCTGGGAAGAGAGGGGTTCGTGGGGAGAAGCGGGAGTGGCTGGGGGTTTTTATAGATAAGAAGGGGAGAGGGAGAGGGTGTTGATCGGCCATTTTGGCTGACCATTTTTGTGCCAAACAACGCAGGAAGGTCTCTGGCGCGGCGCGGAAGGGAGGGGGTTAGGAAAAAAAACAGTGGAAAATTTAATATTTATTGAAAATTAAAAATTTCGCATTTTTCTGCCGTTTGACGTTCAAAAATAACGAAATTTGACACCGAGGTGTGTTGTGACATAACGAACACTCGCGTCAAAATTTTTGATTCAAATAATTATTTTATTTTATATTAATTTCTGAAGTTTAAACTTCAAAAATTAATCACGATCAAACCGGCGCTCATAATTTGGTGAAACTTTTCGAACAGCCTTTAAATAATATACTTTAGACAACGACACTGAAAACGATGAATTCAGACATATATTTATATGTTTATGGTTTATTGAATTTAAATAATTCAAAAAATAAAACAGAAGATTCCGTTATTCAGATTTCTTCTAAACTAGGGCACTTTGATTATAAAAATTATTTCTATCTAAAATAAAATTTGTTTGCCCTAATTTGAAATTCCCCGAGGTCCTAATGTCTGAGGCGGGTTTTGACCTAATTTGAAAAGTAACGATATTGGGTCATTACACATCTAATTTCTCCATTGATATTTATAAGTGATCTCATTTGTTGACGCACCTCTTTATTCTGGATAGGCAAGGGGGATTTTGTTCCATGTTCTTATGATGTGCTTGTTGGGAGCTTACTATTTTGTATCTTTATATAATTTATTATTTGATTTCTTATTTCCGGTTTTCACCTTTTTTTATTTTTACATGATCGGTTGTAGGACCATCTTTTGTTTGAGTGAGTCTGTGTTAAGTTTTATCTGCTTTCATGAATTTGCTTATTTTAAAAGGGGACGTGCTTTTGTATGATATTGTGTCTTTTTTTTCCTCACTCTCTTATCTAATACTCAATCAACTAGAAATGTTTTTTTATTCATAAAGTTTATTTTTTGATATAATTATTTGAATATCTATCTATATTTTGACATAGTAAGTGCGGTGGTCATTGATCAAACTTGTTATTTGTTTGATTTATTATTTTTGTTGATAAAGGAGCTCTTAAAAACTAGGTTGTTGTCAAGATAAGTTGCTTTCAATGATTTGGAGGAAACCCTTTCTCTTGTTGGAATATATTTGGGTGGTCGGGGTGCTTTGGATGGCTTGGCAATAAGAACCATTTGATTGGGAACCTTCAATTGTGCCGTTGATTTAATTTTCTCTCATCCATTTCTCTCTTTGGCATGAATTTTTTTGTAACTCAAAGCAAATGAAATTGAAAGTTTTGGTTTCAAAATTTGGGATTTGCATAAGGATCTACTTAGGAATGTTATGTCTAATTTTAGATAAAATTATAATAGGTAATATTCATCTTAAACTAAACATGAATATTCTAATTGATACGTAGTTTAAACAATGTAAAACTACATAAATAACTTCTCTATAGAGTTTAGACAAATGCTAGCCGCTACCTAACTAAACTCAAACGTGAACTTATTGTTTTGATAGCTCATTGACTCAAAACAAAACATTTTAAATTTTAACATGTATTTCACCAACTCTATATTATTCAATTCTTCTCTATGTATGCAGGATATCAATTTAAATCGAAGCATAAAAGATGCTTTGGCCAACGAAGAGATGTTCTTTCGACGCCACCCTGTATGTGATGAGCAAATTAATGAATTTAGCTTGTATAATTACTAACATATCTGTACATGACATTCTGTTAGTATTTTTTGGAATATTACTTGTGGAATACTTAATTTGAGGGTATTTATACGTCTAATGCTCAAACTTCAATATTACAAAACTAATACCCAATCCTACATTTTAAATGGAATCTCCCTCAGTTATGATTTAAAAAAAATGGCTGCAATTTAAATATAATGATGGGATCTGAGTTATGCTTTGTAAATATTGAAGATTGGGTATTAGGAAAGCTGTGTATGAAATTGTCTTTATATTTTACTATATTCACATCTTATGCTTAAAATCTTTTCTGAATAGGTATATCATAGTCTTGCTCATTGTTGTGGAATTCCTAAACTGGCTAAAAAATTGAATCAGGTGAGATCCACTAGTCTTTCCTTTCATCAACCTTGTGAATATGTATTGACTGATAAAATTTTCCTTTTAATTGTTTTGAGCTTGTTATCTATTTGCAATTCATATTTTGACTCCCAAGTCAGGCATCAGCTTTCTCCTAAATGTAATTTAGATTTTATTTATATAATACTTTTTTTTTCTCCAAATGCTTACTATTTGTTTGCAATGTATTTTTTCCAGATATTGGTGCAACATATCAGGTCAGTTCTCCCTGGTTTGAAGTCTCGCATAAATTCTCAGTTGGTGGCTGTAGCAAAGGAACATGCTGCTTATGGGGATGTTGTAGAATCAAAGGTACGATTGGTACTAATGTATTAGTAATGCAGTTTTCATTTTCAAAATTAAGATTTCATACCGCTGTTATCAGAATGCTGATTTTTTTCACATGCAGGAGTGTCCACCTAAATTATTCAAAAACGGAAACTAGGCACTTAGTTAAACTTTTGATCTCATAAAATCATTGCACACCGCTGTTATCAGAATGCTGATTTTTTTCACACGCAGGAGTGTCCACCTAAATTATTCGTAAACTGAAACTAGGCACTTGGTTAAACTTTTGATCTCATAAAATCTTTTTTTATATGAATAAATGATGTTTACAGAACTATTGTGACAATCATTTGGTTTTAAGAAGAAACCAATGAATGCTCTACTCACATATAGGGGTGTGTAAGTGATCGTGCTTGAACAAGCTTAGCCTGCTTTTGTGTTAGGCACATTTGGTTTGAAATCATTTTGAGCAAAAAGTCAAACTAAAACTTGAATATACATTCTTATTTTTAAAATTTTTTCAAATCGAACCAGAACTCATACAGTATCTTTATATAAAAAAGAATAATATTTATAAATCAAAATCTAAATTTCCAGGTATCTAGCACAAATTCATTAAATAATTCATATCCATAAATGATTGATTAATATATACAAAATAAATACTTTCATTCTTGCATTTCAGTAGTTCATTGTTTATAATTTGATGGATTTTTTTATGTTGGTAAATCAATAACTCTATATTTGGAAATATTAAAATCTTGGTAATGTATATGCATTGTTTAAAATTTTCTTTCCTTGTATATGAAGATCTTTATATAATAATAATATTACATATTTAAATAAAATTTTTTATAGATTTATGATTGATTTGTTATCAAGCCTATCACTATTGATTTTGGCACTGCTTGTGTGTGGTATGATAAAGAGATCAGCTCCAAATATGTGTTTAAACTTGATTTGCTTTGAATTGAGCCAAACCTAAGCTTCTTAACAAGCTGAACATGAGTTGTTTGCAAATAGAGCTTCTTTGTTAGCTTTTCCTACATATGTTGTAAATAACTTCAATTGTAATTGGGTAGATTTTTCATTAAAGTTCTTTTGAATAAACCTTTTGGTTTTATGACTAGGTTCTTACAACAGCTTTATTAAAAATCACATCATGTTTAATTAATATAAAACAATATTGAGAAAATAACCAAAATGGTCTTTTGACTCTTGCAAAGTATTTAAAAGTCTTAACTGTTGTAAATATTTTTGGGTCCATTAACTTTTGTTTAAGTATTTTTTTTTGTTCTTGCCATTAACTCTGTCCCTTTCTGATAAGGTCTATTTTGATAAATTTCTTAAACAATATTATATAAACAACAAATGTTGAGGGTACTTCTTTACTTGTATCAAAACAATAATGAATGTTGTCATGGCAAAAGAGTTTAAAATAAAATTTATTTTGCTGTCTTAAAGTTCTAATGCATTATGCTGCTTTCACGTGTTGTCTAGTACAAGGATATAGTGTTGAAAATGCTGGAAACTTGTACTAAAGCACACATACTTATTTTTGCTGGCAAGGAGAACTAATTTTTTAGACAATATGTTTCGTCAAGTTTTTTTTTTCAGCATAAATTAGATTATCATGGAATGATTAATTTGCAATAAAAATATGACTGAAATACTTTGAAAAACTAAGAAGATGATTCATAATTATCTATTAATGATAGGCATTCAGAAAATGTGTTATAGTAGTTTAGGCATGTACAAAGAGAGGTAAATTCTTCATTAACTAGATGCATTATTAGCATAATGTCAAATATTCTAGAAAGATAGAAATTCCTTGGAAGGAGTGTTTTTTATAATCTTATTTGCTTTTATTTTTAGATTGTTTGCAATTAAAAAATGTAGTGTGATTGTAAATAAATTGTGAAAGAAATATGCTAATGATTATTCATGCTTAGGTTTGTTATAAAAATGAGAACAGCAGCATACCTACTCATTACTAAACATTTGTCTCTAATGTGGATAATGATGTATAACATTAGCTCATTAGTGCGATTCTTTGAATTTAATTTGGCTTGTCCAATACGTGCAGTGAGATTGTGTGCTTAAATGTCTTATAGGAAGAGGCTCATGGCATGCTTTTAGGGTGATATGGCTGTAGGACAAAATGATTGCTGTAGTAAATCAAATTTTACAGTGGATGGGAAATGATGCCAATGAGAGGAAATTCTATTTTACACATTCCTGTAGTGGAGTATTCTTAGGAGGTTGACATTCTGTGTAATTGTTGCTGGGATAAAACTGTGCTGTCATGGGTTCTGTAGAATGGGTTGAGCCAAAGTAGATATATCATCATATTATAGCATAGGTAATTGAAATGAAGGTACGAACTGACTTACTAAGACTAATGGTCTAATCAATGAAGCTTGCACTGTGGGTTTCAATTTAAATTGTGGAACTGTAATTTACAAATTGTTTTAGAATAATTTTAACCATACTACTTTTAGTTATCAACCCTATTCTTTGTTGGCTATTTTTTATGTACCTGTCGGAGTATTTTTTGTGTTGATTTATGGTGATCATTTAAACCTACTGAAAGATTTTGTGTAGCTTGCACAATTGCTATCTTTCTATTTGAATCTGATGTATGATTCCCATTGTTCTGAACTGAATCTTAGGTGGTGTGGCATATTAATGATTTATTTATTATTTTGCTGCTAATACTTTGTGCGATGTTTAAAATTTTTTCCATTAGTATCATAAATTTACCCAACTATTCATTCTTTTTTATCAGCATTTGAAATCACATTTGAAAAACTGAATTGTCTTTTTGGTATTGTGGGTTTTACGTTATTTGCATTTTTTACTGCTTGCAAATAAACATCTACTTATTGTTTTCTGAATCACGTTACATATAAATATTTTTGCTTGTCTTGCTACAGGCTGGTCAGGGTGTGAAGCTTTTGAACATTCTTACAAAATATTGTGAAGGTATTATATTGACTCACACATCTTTTTGATAATTTTTTACTATAATAAAGATAATCTCGTTGATCTAGCTGTGTGCTAAGAAATATTATGACTATGTCATCACATTATCTAAACCAATCGGAAACTTTTATTTGTAAATTATTTTTTTTACTTTATTTGGGCATTAGATGCTGCATGGGCAGGAGCATTTTATTAATCAAACTAGGACTTTTTGCATTATAGTTTTATTTACCTGCTTTACTAACACAAAAAATTAATTTAAAGTAATGTTGGTTTTACTGTGTTTCAAGTAAATTTAAAGTATTCTTAAAATATCTATATGTAGTTTTGCATTTTTGTCGAATTAAACATAAGGAAATGTTCAGATATCAATGTAATACTTTGCGTGCGACTTTTATTGATTTCACTTTCCCTTCATTTCTTATGTTTTTGTATCATTCTTGTGAAATTGGCATGTTGCACCTACTGTGATGGATTGCAGTAGTATCTTTAACCTAAAAATAAGCATCAGTGCCAATTTGTATCTGCTTGTTGCAGAATGCTTTACCAAAATTTGAATATTGAAGTGTGTTTTTTTACATGTTATATATGCATCTCTTGAAGAAACTTTCATTCATCTTCTGGATAAACTCTCACATAAAAATGATCTGTAAATATTGGGTTCACGTTTGCTCTTTTCAATGGTTCAACTCTATCTCTGTACCGATTTATAGAGATCAATTCTTAGAATATTCTATTCACTTTTGACTGTGTAACTCTTAAAGTTTTGGTGTAACCTACGATCACTTTAATATCCAATACTAGAAGCCAATCAAGGCAGTGACCTCATTGAAGTGGTGCGCTACATAGTAATTTCCCTTGCATTTAAATAAAAATTATCTGTGGAAAAATGTAATAGTTACATTAATTTTTGCGAGGATGTTCAAGTTTCATTGCAGCAAGTTCTAAAATTCAAATAATAAATTAATATTAATAACTAGGACTATACTTAAGCTTGTAGTGTGCATAAATTACAAACATCTATTTCGTTTTCATTGCAAGTCATACTCTCATTTCTAAAATTTGATTTGATGCCATCCATCTTTTCCTTTGGTTTCTTTAACACTTCATATTTGTTCAGTCTTAATTGTTTTATAGTTTAGAATACACTAGAAACAACTACAAATCAAACAATAGTTTCACATACTGGTGTCAGCTAACTGAATCAATTCTGTCATTCACTATCAATAATGAGCAAGTTATGGCATGTTTAGATACAATGCTATGTGATATTTTATGCCCCGGAGAGGCAAACATGCTCGTAAACATGTAAAGGCGCACCACACTCCAACACTCCAACGTTGTGTCCCTAATAGCAGCAATATCAAATTGTTGCTCCTTCTACGATGTGGATCACTGGGGTTTCATAGCAAACATTAGCGCTTTTTTCCTCTGAGTATATTTCTCCCTACATTGAATCAAGGCAAACTTGGATGGAGCAGCTTATCGATGGCCTTACTGGAATCAAATTTGATGGTGTTATGCAACCTCTGGCTTGGGGTTGTGAGATAACCGTGGAAGATTGATTGTTGTTGTAGATTGCTGATGTCCAACCATTTGGCTCACCAGGTTTAGCTATTTTTAGCAACACTTGTGATAGATATTATAAGCACATGGCATTATCTATAATTGTGATGATTGTTTTGCCAAATGGGAGTTTCACAAAATCTTAACTCGTGGTTGAAGCTACAAGAAGTATACTATTTTTTCTTTTTTAGTAATGCTATTTTTGCGTGCCAAAAATGAGGTTTAGTTGCGCAACATTCTAATTTGCTTCTATGGCTCACAATGGAGACTTGTTTTTGTTGGGATTTCAAACCCCAAAGCTCGTGTGGCATCCTTATGGATGATCACTACTAATATTTCTTTGTATTTTATTGGTGTTTTAATTAGTTGAGTGGCATAATGCTTTTTTCAAAATGTTCAGCCTCGTACTTCAAGTTGGCGAGATTATATTTAAGAGTTGCTTGCCATGCCTTTTGAGATCTTTCTCTTCCTCTTTTAATAGGATAAAATCCTTAACTCAACTTTTCTCAATCTGGCATCTAGTAATCTACGCCCAACCTTCTAAACGAACTTTCTCTTAGCTTTTCTATGTAGGGGATACTCCAATTTTGCCTCTATAATGTACTCATTCCTCATAATATTCTTTTGTCTGTACGCTCATCGCATCCTCATTTTTGAAACTCTTATTTTATCAATATTTTTTCTTTGCTAGCTACAATATTTGAATCTCTTAATTTTCTTGCTAGCATGATTATTTTGCATTAATCTTTATTTATATTTAATCCACTTGTATTAAAAAAAACAAGGCTGTTTCTTCAACATTTCAAGTTCTTTTTCATTCTATCTTAAGTTATAATGAAAACTACCTCAATTTCAACATTTGAAGTATAAGCACCTATTTCTATCAAGGTAAAGAGTGCATTTTGGTAAAGGTTTTATAAGCAAGGCACTTGCCTAGACATACTTGGTAATGATGCATGCCTAGAGATGTGAAGGGTAGAGTGGTCGGTCTCTCTTTTATTAGCCTGCCATATAACGTTTAACAATACTGAATAGAATTCCTAACATTTATTTGACATTTTCAATTACAGAGATTTGTTTTCACCAATCTCATGAGCCTTTATGTATAACAATGCTGTTTATATTATTTCAAAGGATATATGTATATTGTATACATAAACATACCCAAAAAATTTTCTTTGAACATAAATATGAATAAAGACATGAATAAAAGCAAAGACTAAATAACCTCCTTTTTATCGGTGGGATACAAGGTTGATACTACTAAGAGGCTACCTGATTATAACGGATGCCAAAAATACACAAGTATGCTTTTTTCTTTGAATATCAAACTAGTTGCACTGAATTGGTGATTAGGGAACTTCAGGCAAGTCTTTAAAATTGGGCAGATTTGTTAATCAAACTTTATGAACGGGAACCCTTTGCTAAGCAATGAAGCATTTGTGTGGGTTGACTTTTTGTATATGCCACTTTTGTTCTTGATTATGCTTGGAGAGTTGGTTCAGTCTTTTTATGGAGTATGTTTGCATGTTGATGACTTCTCAAGTGGGATCACTGATAATAACATTCCCTTGAAAAGTGTTAGGATTTTTTCTTTGGTAATTAAAGATCTAATTTATGCATGATGTGGTTGTTAGGGCGGGGAATGTAATTGGGCATTTGACTTTGAAAAACTTTGGATTAACTCAATGAAATCATTAGATGTATATGTTTGAGCGGTCTTACTTTGTGGTGAATTAATTGTTTCAGTTCCTTGGAAGGAGAGCTAAGCTCAAAAAGGGTTGTGTTCCTGTAACGAGCCAAAGTCGTTATTTTTTGAATTAGGTCAAATCCTGCCTCATAAATCAGGATCTCGGAGAATTTCAAATTAGGGCAAACAAAAATACCCTTAGATGAGAATAATTTTTAGATCAAAGTGCCATAATTTGGGAGAAATCTGAATAACGAAAACTCCAGCTTTATTTTCTGAGCTTTTTAAATTATATAAATTAAGAACATTGAAATACATATTTGAATTCATCGTTTTTAGTGTCGTGTTAAGTATATTATTTATACGCTGCTCGAAAAGTTTCATCAAATTCTGAGCGTCGTTTTGATTTCAATTAAATTTCGAAGTTTAAAACTTCAAAAATTAATAAAAAAATAAAATTTCACTTCGAATTGAAATTTTTTGGTGCGAGGGTGTTCGTTATGTGACAACACACCTCGGTGTCAAGTTTCATTATTTTTGAATGCCAAACGACGGAAAAATGCGTAAAATTTAACATTAAGTATTTTTTTTAAAATTTCCTTATTCCCCCTCCCCCCTCATCTGCGATCCTAGACCGAATTTGGCGCGGAAGGTTTCGTGCTAGAAAGACAAACCTTGCGCTGTTTTTGGCGCAGGTTGTCTGCCCCTGCAAGTCCTCCCCTCTCTTCTATTTAATCCTTCCCCTTTCCTCCCTCACACCCTCATAGCAGCCTCCCCTCTTCTCCCAACCAGCAGCTCCCTTATCTCCCAACCAGCCCTCAACCCGCGAGCCCCTCCTCCTCAGCCCCGCCAGCCAGCCACCTTGCCGGCCAGCATCCTCCTCTGGCCAACCAGCAGTAGCCAACCCAGTCCCATCCCTCTCTCACACCCTCACAGGAGCTCCCCTTCTCAGCCCCTCCCACAAGCAGCCAGCTCCAGCAGCCAGCCAACCGCCACCTGCTAGCCTCCGACCACCCCTTCCGACCCCTTCGACTACATCCAGCTTCCAGCAACCGAACTTTAGGTAGGCAGAGGAGGAAAATGAGTATAAATTTTTATTTTTTTCTCTCTTTTATTTTATTATCTCAATTAAGCCATCACATTTGCATTATTGTCATTAATCAATAATGACAAATAATACAAATATTATATTTGACAAATATTTTCCATTTTGTCAAATTAAAATTTTGCTATTTGTCAAAATGCTGCCATTTCCATTTTGTCTTTACTATCATATTATTATTATCTTTAAATAAAGATTATAATAAATGCTATTAAAAATTTGCTACATTTAATAATAATTATGCTGCCTTCCATCAAGAAAAGAGAGTGAAAGAAAGACAATGGAAAATGACATTATAAATACTTATGAAAATACATCATAAAAGCTAATATCTAAATCTGAATGCAGATCCAAAAGTTGAACTGTCAAACTTTGGATTTTAAAGAACAAAGGTATTCAGTACATAATATGTATTATATTTTGTATTTTTACTGTTGCTTAGCTTTGTTTTCGAGCCAAATTCATATTGAGGCTTGGTTGGTTGTTCGAAATCAATATTCGTGGCTAGTTATTAGAAAAATGACATCAGTAACAACATTCATGGCTATTTATTGGAAAAATGACATCAGTAACAGCATTCGTGACTAGTTGCTGGAAAAATGATATCAGTAGTAGCATTCGTGGGTTGTTATTGGAAAAAGATATCAGTAACAACATTCGTGGGTTGTTATTGGAAAAATGACCTTAGTAACAATATTCATGGTGGTTTACTGGAAATATTTATCAGTAACCTACGTTTTTGAGCTAATATCTTTGCAGAAAATTAATTATTTCGTTTGCAATTTTACCTTATTATTTTTCCTGCATTCTTATTTTCGTAAATCGCATTTTTGCTATTATAAAATGTAATACTTCATTATTTACTGTGGTACTTAGAGTTTTCTCTAATTACTGAGAATTCCAATTCCGGTATTATTTTATGTACAATACTAGATTATGTACTTTTGGGAGTTCTTAAACAAGAACTTTAAAAATTTTCACTGGCGGAAGAACCTACGACGCAACTTCTTACTTTTGTTTTATTTTACTTTTTCAAAGTTCATCTTGTGTTCTAGAAGATGAATCTTGTTAGAAGTTAGTTAGCTATATTATTAAATGAGAAATGTCTTTTTGTTTTTATATGTGTTCCTTTTTTTTAAATTGCTCAATATGATCCCGCGGTATATGAGTACCTGATGTCGGGACAGTTCTCGCTGAACCGGCATCGGGCCTCCATAGTTACTGCATAATGTTGAAGTTGCTCTCTCAAGAAACACTAATCCTTAATTATTGAATTTTTTTCGATGTTATGAGGAAATTACACGTGGCCTCTTAAATTTACTATTTATTTGTATAATTAAATGTGCATTTATTGTTGGCTTTTCTTTTATAGTTCAGATTGTGGGTCGAATCGGGTTCTGACAACTTTTCTAGAATAATTAGCTTGTAAGCCTAGTTGTGCAAGCTTACTATTCAAGCTTGAATAAGTCCTGTTTTAGGTTTATCAGTAGTGTTTTTTTTTAATTTAAATTGTTAATATGAAATTCACTTGATATGTTAGTATTCAAGACTTTAAAGTATGATTATATTGAAACTATTTCTAAATATTTATATTATTTCAATATGTTTATGTTTGGTATTAACCAAACTTGAAGTTTTGTAATCCTGTTTTTTCTTTTGTAGGGCTGTTGGAATTGAGTTAAATTACAATTGTTTGGATTATTTTGGGTGAAAGCTTTCGTACAAACTTCAAAAACTTTTTTCGTTTACATGAAAATTAAGTAACTATTTTATTTTGCATGATTGTGCACTAAGTTAAAAATGTGTCGGTGCTCTATGCAAATTGACTTTTGTGTTGCCACATAGTTGATGAATCTTCGAGGGAGGCCCCATGCCCTTCTAAGGCATCCCCTCATTGATTGTTTGACAATTTTGAGAAAGAGAATAAAACAAAGAAATAATTTATATTATTTGAAAATAAAATAAATACACAGGGTGGCTTGTGTAATGACTTTCCTACTGCTATTGATTACATTAAGACTTTTTGCTCTCTGTTTTTATCCTATTGTTTTAATTATGAATATTATCATTGAACACATGCAAGAGATTCCTTGATATCTGTTATTTTATGATGGCATCTTGTTAAGTGATAAGACTAAGGATGTACTGAAAGCAAAGCTTCGAGTTATGGAGGGCTATTTTAGATACTAAATTTTTTCATTTTAGTAGATCTAAAAAAATTTATGGAGTGTTAGTTAATTGTAATAGGCATCATAATCTCAAGGACTCGACTATTGAGAACCATGCTATCAACAAGAGTGGGAGGCTCAAATACCTTGGTTCAGCTATTCAAATAATGGTGAGAGCGATGTGGTATATAGGATCCAAGTTGGTTAAATGAAATGGAGGAGCGCTTCTGGAGTGTTGTTTGTTCAATAATCCCTACTCAAACATAAAGGAATGTTGGCTAACAAAGAAGACATGTTGTTAAAATAAGTGTTGTAGAGATGAGGATATGCTTAGGTGCATAGGTGGGGTATACTCGAAAGATGGAATGAGAATTGAGTTGATTCATAAGTTGAATTAGATCCAATAGTGGATAATATTTGAGAATGCTGTCGTAAATGATTAGGAATTTAAGCATATATTGTTCAATGCTCCTTTTAAAAATTTATCATTTAATTTTTGCCCATTTTAGAAGAGGAAGAGGAAAATCAAAAATACATGGGAAGAAACAATTTGAGAGGATCTTCTCTATTTGAAACTTAGGGAGGGGCTTCTACTTGATCGTGCACTATGGAAACTAAGGATATTTGTAGTTGAATCCACCTAGTAGGGCTAAGGCTTAGTGTTGTTGTTGTTGAACTTTTAAGCATATATGCATATATAAATCACCAAGAAGTTTATAATGACCTTAATAAAGAATATTTAAATCTTATTATTAAAATTTTTAGTGCAATTTTCTTGCTTAATTAACATTTAAAAAATTGCAATTATATAAATAATTTTATTTTTTAATAGATTATTTTTGAAATGCTAGCTAAGCCGGGCTATAAGATACGCAAAGCCAAAGTGTAAACCAAAGAACAAATTGATTTAATCTGGGCATAAGCCAAAGAAAGAATTAGCTTGGCCTAAAATTATCACGAGTTTATATTGTTGGTCCAAACCAAACTTGAAAGTGAGCCCGCTGAGTACATTATAAGTCTATGCCTAGGCTTAAGTACGGCACAAATTTATCATCATTTTGCATGATACGGCCTTCCACATGATCAACACATTGATCATAAGCTAAGCACCTATCATGTTAAACCTGCTTTATTTTAATCTACCAATTTGACCAAACTCAATTTCTGCATTGCCTGGCTAATTAAGGGTATCATTCCATCATTACTTGAGAGAAATTTATCTTTTTATTGCCTTTAATTATTTTGTATAAGCTTCAATAGAGATGATTTTGGAAAGTTTAGTTTACATCAGTAATTATATAAAAATCCATAGAAAATCAAGAAAAATGATTCTATAATTTATTTAGATAACTAATTAATCATGCATTCTGTTGGTCACTCAACCTACTTTTTCTGTCACGAAATTTTAATTTATATTTCTATACTTCTTTCCAAATACCTCTAAGATTTTTCTATATATAGATTTATTATTGCAAAAAAAATAGAAATTTTATTTTCTTGCATGATCAAGATCATGGCATGGTTTCTATTGTTGTTGTTGAAATTAGTTCAGTAAGATTAGAGAATGTTATTTTAGGTGGTTCGCTCATATTAAGCATAAATTGTTTGATGTTATTAGAAAGATTGATTGTATGAATTTTGCCTGTGCTAAAAGAGGAACCAAATAGACTTGGGTAGTAACCATTAGGAAGGATTGCCTTTGTTTGGAATTTAGAGAGGGGCTTTGAATTGGATCGTGCACAATGAAAAAAGTCTCTAGGCAACTGTCCCCACCTGATGGAACTAAAACTTGCTGTTTTTGTTTCTAAACAAAATAAAATTTGAATTAGTTTGAAAATTAACCGTTTTCAATTTTATTTGAAAATAAATCCACGAGGTTATTGCATCATAGCATATGAATCACTTGAACTCAAACTATATCCTCTTAAGTTCAGTAATTTTCTCATTCGAACTTCTCTCTAAAGTTCTTTTTTAATTCTATGCGTTTAGCCTTTTTTGGGCAAGAATCACAAGGTTATGGCATTGTTGCATTTATATTTACCAAATTTACTTTATCTTTAATCAATTAGGGAAGGTAAACTGGTGTGAAAGGCTCTATTGTGTTAGTGATACTGTTGTGCGGTGTGTTTATGCATAATTTTATGATCAGATGATCCAAACTCTTAGTATTCATGCTATTTAGAGCATTCACAGGTCAACGCTGGAAGTTTGATTTGAAAGCATTTTCAGAAATTTCTAATAAAATGTTACTATAGTTTGTAAAGTTATTTAATTTTCTATTTCAAATTAAATGTTAGAGTTTTTCAGCTTTCACTTCTATGATTGAGGGAAAAAATGAAGAGTTATCAACAGCCGAGCTCTCTGGTGGGGCAAGGATTCATTACATTTTCCAGTCAATTTATGTGAAGAGTTTAGAGGTTAGAATTGCTTCCTATTCGGTGATCTTGTGCTATGTTTATAGATTCATGACAAGTGGCTTTGGCTTTTAATTTGATTAAATTTGATGTTATATTTAAAATAAACTACCATCTTCAACCTCCGTTAGTAAAACATGGTATGTATATTAAATGGGTATGATACTTGCATGTATAATATTCCTTTTATTTCTAAATGTAGTGTAAAAAAAATTGGATTATGTTTAATTAGCAAATTTAATTATTTAATTAAAATATGCTATTAGTATAGCGAATTCGATACACAAGTTTTTTCAATACAGAATACATAAAATACTTGGTTTACTTGAAATTTGTGAATTATTTTATAAATTAAAAAAAAAACAAAGTTGGAATGCTTTTTTTTTTAGCAATATAAACTCAGATATTATTTGGGCATGATACGCATTTACTGACAGCATGTTGATTTTATCACCTTGCAATTTACTTTTGAAAAAAAATTAAAATTACAATCACTTATTCTTTCAGGAGGTTGACCCGTGTGATGATGTAACGGATGAGGACATTCGCATGGCTATACAGAATGCCACTGGTCCTAGAAGTGCTTTGTTTGTACCTGAGGTAACAGCTATTGGATGCATGCCAATGAACTGCTTCTTAATCGGGGTCTTTATGTATATATATATATATATATATATATATATATATATATATATATATATATATATATATATATAGATATATAGCACCCAAATCCTTAATTATGACATAGAGCACCCAATCTCCATTATTAAAAATTGCAAGTATCTTTGGGCATTCACCTTTGAATTGCTGAGATGGGTGCTTATTTTGTAAAATATTAGACATTGGGTGGTGGATATTTATTATTTAAAATATTGGATGTTCTGTACGTAAAAGTCTCTTATTATTTTCATTGCAAGTATTCTTAAGGCATACTCCCACTTTGTGAATCTGATTAGATACCATTTGAAGTTCTTGTAAGAAGACAGATTGGTCGTTTACTAGATCCAAGCCTTCAGTGTGCAAAGTTCATCTACGATGAATTGATTAAGGTGTGCGACTGTACATCCACCCTTTGTAATGCACGACTTAAAAGTAGATTGGGAGGAAAATATTAATTTTTTTTTCTTAAATTGGTATAGATGAGCCATTATTGCTTGACTAATGAACTCCACCGATATCCGGTTCTTCGGAAATGCATGGACGAGGTAATCGGAAATTTCTTACGAGATGGACTTCAGCCTGCAGAGACAATGATCACTCACTTAATTGAAATGGAGGTATGGCGTAATGTGTTGATTGTTCTGCTAATCTGCTCCAAATTCATGCCCATAGTTGGGGCTCTATGAGGTGGCTTTCCAAGTGGTAAAAAATAATTGGTGTGCCCCAAGTGCTGATAGATTTTCTCTCTAAAGTCTATTTTTTCTTATCTATTATTGCTTTCCGCCCTCTGGTTTGGGCACTATTGGGAGCATCAAAGCATTTTTCATGTCTTATAAAATAGCCTTGTGTTAATTTACATTACAGTATGGTTTTACTGTGGTAACTGCATATAATTTTAAAACTTACATTTTTTTAATTTAAATATTTAATATTTATAATTATTTTGTTTGTTTTTTACCTGACATTAAAACGTTTGCGTTCTTTTTTTTTTCTGTAGATGGATTATATAAACACCTCACATCCAAATTTTGTTGGGGGAAGCAAGGCAGTGGAGATTGGACAGCAACAAGTCAAGTCTTCAAGATTAGTAGTTTCAGCTTCCCGACCGAAGGCATGTGTTTTCTCGTTGATCTATATTAATTTTTTATTTTTATAGGAGGCTTTAAAATTCACTAGCGTTATGAGTTTCATCCTATTTATATTTTCATATTTCTTTGTAAGCATGTTGCTGCCCAATCTAGATTCGTTTATTGATAATATGGAAAATTTAGTGAGGGGAAAAGAAGTTGTGAACATGGAGAATTTGGGGAGCAAGTCCTATTTTTAGGTGATCATGTTGAGCATACTGATTTGAATCTTAGGCTTGATTAAGTTTTTCTCTTCATTTTAACACAGAATGGCTGATTATTTTGAACTGATCTTTGTTAACCATTTTATTTTCCTTTTTTCCTTGTTTAACCAATTCCAAACTACTTTTATCCTCTTCTTCGGCTGAAGGTTTAATTGCTCAGAAATTGCCTATTTTCTTACCGATTTCTCATTTCAATATATTGATTCACAAACTGAAACTGTAATCTTTTTTTTTTACCTAAACAAATTTGGGCAAACCTCCAGTTATCCTTTGATTGATTGCCAATTATTGGAGTGACTGATAGTAAACTTTACATTTGAGATGTGATCAACTATCATTATGATAGGCTTAATTATTTTGTCATAGACTCTACCCATCCAAAGATTATAGCCTTAAAGATAGGGGTCCTAAAACTTGTTGAGGTTGTTGGGATGCAGGATTTACAGATAAATTCTTAAATCTCCCAAATGGGTATATTGGTTCAAATTCTAAAGCAATGGTTTCTAAATCACTCATTATCTTCCAGATCACTGAAATGTACAAAATAACTGTGCAACTCCTTAAAAACGGTGAAAAAGTTGGATTTAATGACTACAAACCATGCAGCAAGTTGAAAGAGTTGGAATCAGAATTTCTATCCAAACAATTTTGCTGCATTTAACAAAAAAATTGTACCAAACAATTTTAAAACTTTAAAGTAATTTAGGATCTTCTTCCGAGTCCTTAAATCATTGCATCCAAATGATATAAGCGCTCCTAATTATAATAATACCAAACCGTTGTCACTTTTTACTTTAATGCAAATTTTTTGCCTAATATTTTTCCTGAATTTGTATGTATCGATTTATTTTAATGCTAGCTTTTATTTCCTTTTGTTTTTGCTAATGCTGTTTATTACATTTATGTTTTATTATTTTATCCTTTTATTACAGGAAGTTTTAGATGGTGATAAGCCGCATGCTTCTGAAAAGACTCAAAAACGTGCCATTCTTGCTAGGGCTGGAGCCAATGGGGTTGTTCATGACCAGGTCTTGGTGAGCACAGCTATTGGCTTTTATAATATTTATACAATATACATAAGCTGCATTCAAATCCTTATATATATATATATATATATATATATATATATATATATATTATATTCAACATCAAAAGTTTCATATTTACAAAAAGCCATTTTCATCTCCCAGTTCTGTACTTGTAATTACAAAATTTTATGGAAGGTAAAACCGTAGTTCTTTATTTGTAAATATCAATGATTTGAGTGGTGGATGTATATTATAAAGACTTGAGTGATCATACATAATTTATTTCCACCTATCCATGTTTTTCCCAACTTTATATGGCTCAAGTTAGTGGTGTAATTTAGACTACTTTTAAGAAGCTAATGAACCACAAGCTTGAGCCATCCTGATTTTCATTAGTTCGTGAGCCAGCATGCAATAGTTATAGCAATAAGAAATGATTTAGTTACAACAATATTTGAATATTTTATTTGACTATAATTGCTCTGCTCTCTTAAACTTTTATTTTTAATCATTTTCCTTAATTACAAGTCATTTTTATTTTAGCTCAAGCTCAATTAGTTGGCTCGTTTACAGTTTTATATTTTATTAATTTGAATAGCAAATTCTCTAATGTGATTTTTTTTTTTTCGTTCGTGAAAAATATGGAATAGGGAGTGAGGCCTGTTTCAGATACTTCTGACAGACCAGCATCAGCAGGTATTGAATATTTTCTCTCAAGTATTTTTAATTCAAAGAGGAAAACCAACCTAATTACCTGTTTGACACACAAGCATCTAATTCTTCATATTATGTATGAAACTTTCTTAAAAAAACATTCGTGATTTCCAGGAAGCGCAACTGGAAGCGGATCCAGTTGGGGAATTTCATCCATTTTTGGCGTTAGTGAGAATCGTGCCCCTGCAAAAGAGTTCACATCAAACAACAGCAAATCTTACACCGTTTCTCTGCAGAATTTCGACCATTCATTCTCTATGATCCAATTAAGAGAGGTTGGTTCCAAATTATATATTTCTTTTTGGGAAAATAACAACACAACGCCAAAAGGTTGTGTATTTTCGGAATTTGCACGCCTTCCCTTGAGGAGAACGAGTGCATTTTCGCACGTTGCTATCAACCAATTGTGTATTTTTACTAAGAAAAAAATACAGATTGAGAATTTTTGTGCTCTTTGAAATGTGGATAGTTTTGTTTTAAGGGTGGTAAATCTATTAGTGCTATGTATGCAAAGGTTCTTTTTTTCCCATAGCATGATGGATTAAATTCAGTTTTTGACAACAAACTTCATCACCAAGTCTTAGTCCCTCTAGGTGGTGTTGATTACATGGATCTTTTCTTTCGTACACGATGAAATAGAGACACTAACTGAGTTTCAAATAGAGTGACATCTTTTCCAATTGTTTCTTCCAATATTTTCTTTTGATCTTCCTCTTTTTCATTAAACATCAGTAAGGTTTCTATACTCAGTTTTTCTAACACACATCAAATGATATACACTTTAAGTATGTCTAAATCATCTAAGATGATAATTTCTTGTCTTATTCATTTTGGAGTTACTCCAACCTTGCTACGAACGAACTCATTTCTCATTCTATTTTTTTCAGGTATACCACTTATCCATCTCAGCATGCTATCTCTGTAACCCTAAACTCTAGCCAAAAAATTTGATGCCAAGCAGTCTCTCTGATTATTTTTTAAAATTTTTTAAAATTTGGCTGTTTGATTATTGTGCCGTGAGTCAAGAGTCACTTTTAAATCGGGGGCTCATCTTTTTATTTATGGAATATTAATTTATTTATTTTAATTTTACTGCGTAGCCTCCATTGATCCTGAAGCCTTCCGAGAACCAGTCGGAGCAGGAGGCTCTGGAGATTGCCATCACCAAACTATTGCTGAAGTCTTATTACGACATCGTCAGGAAAAATATCGAAGACACCGTCCCGAAGGCCATCATGCATTTCCTGGTAAAAAAACATTTTCTTGCCCTGGGTTATTATTATAATTTTTGTTTTTGCCACCTGTACTGCCCTCAAAACTACTTGTAGTCTCACAAATCTAACACGTAAATCTTAATATTTACAAAACTAGCATCTAATCATAATATTTCATCTATTTTGCAATGATTGAAATTGTCTGGCGGGCGAATGAAGGTTTAATCTGTATAAAGTTAAAAGATGCTTTGGCACCCAAAAAGGACTTGATTTCTCCAAAAAAGAATGCGAGTGAATATTAATAAAAGGGCTGAGACATGTGAGTATCACACTCAAATGCATGGAACCAGTCCTTTTTTTTGTACTTTGTTATGCATAAGGATTATCATGTATTGACATCATATAAATATCTTGGGGGTAAATGGCGTTGATCTTGAGTCGGGATGAGCTCAATGATAGGTTCGTGATACGGATTGGTAAGTAGCAAAGGTGATAGAATTTTATGTGATGATTAATTAGAGTAAGGATTTAAGTTAAGAGTATGATTGTTAATTATATTATATTATTATTTTTCATATAAGCGAACCGGCTAGATGAGCCAACATGCTGAAAAGCCAGCATGTACTTGAGTTCGTCATTTCTAGACTTTTGAATGCTTACGTGCATATATTTACATATATATTTAATGTTTTCGTGTTTGAAAACTCTATGGCATTAAAATAAGAGTGTGCTTTCTCATCAGGTGAACCACACAAAGAGGGAGCTGCATAATGTTTTCATCAGAAAACTTTACCGGTATTTATCCGAATAAATCTTTAATTACTGTTTTATTAGATCCATTTCTTAAATTTAACCTTCTGTTTTTACATTATTATTATTGTAGTTATTATCATTATTATTAATATTAATTCTCGTTTTAATTAAAAAAATTAGTGAAAATCTTTTTGATGAGATGCTACGGGAACCCGATGATGTGGCTGCCAAGAGGAAAAAGATTAGGGAAACTCTCCGGGTCCTCCAGCAGGCTTACAAGGTAAATAATATAATTTATAGGCTATTTCAGCTTTGCCAATTTAGTCTCAAACTATTAAATATGTTCATTTTAGCCCTTTTAATTGTCTTATTTAGTTTTTAAGTATTTTTTTAAAGACTAATTCAGTTTCCAAATTTTTATTTCTTGGAGTTAAGATTTAAAAAAAATAGTTTCGAGGATTAAACAGAACACATTGAATAACTAAGGGGCTAAGTTAAATATATTAAAATAGTTCGGAGACTACTTTGAATAATTTCTTTTGCCAATTTAATTACAAAAAATCAAATAATTTTTAGCCTATCAATTATTAAATATGTTCGATTTGATTTTTTCAGCTTTACATTTAGACCAATTCAATCTTTAAATGTTTGTCTCTTGAGAAAAAGTTGGATTTAAAATGAATAGTTGTGGAATTAAACTGAACAATTTGCCTTATAATCGTTGAGATACTATTTTGACAATTTTCCTATTATAATTTATGAACTTTTTAAAATTGTTTACCAATTTAACTACCGCAATTAATAAGTACACGAACCTAATCAGAGACCCATTAAGAGAGCGCACCACCAATTTATTCGTTGAAATCACCGCATTTCAAACTCAAAAACTGAACTACTGAACCACAATACCATATACATCACTTATTTGTTCATGATATAGACGCTGGACGAGCTGCCTCTGGAGGCGGACACTGTGGAGAAGGGTTATTTGCTGGACACGGATTCAACAGGGCTGCCGAAAGTGCAGGGGCTGCCCACATCCCTGTACCCGACGGCGCCCGGAGATTACGGCTCGCCCTACACTGCGTCCCCTAAGAGTCAAAGATCAAGGAGGACGACTCCGGCGCACTCTGGGGAGCAGCCCTCTTCCCTTTACCCTAATTCGGATGTGAATGGCCTTCTTGGGTCCTCCTATCCCTTGGTGGATCAATGAGCCAGAGAGACGTCCTTCTCATTCTTTTTAATGCCAACCATGGCATAAGAAGGGTTCCCTTGTTTATTGTTGCATGGGTCCCACTTATATATATATATATTCATACACAATATTTGTTGCAAAATGATTTTTTTCATTTATGCCTTTTTGTAAGGAAGTCAGTATAGTAGTTAAATTAATAGCCAATAATAGGTAATTTTGCTTGTATAGAGTATAAAAAGTGGTGTTTTTGGGGTGAGATTGAAAAAATATAAAATGGAAGAAAAATGGGTGATTTGCAAATAGCTAAAGTTTAGGTGCGTTGTAGGTAATTTAGCATGATTTGCATTCTTAAATATCATTGAAGCTTAATGAAGCGTGAAATGTATTGTGGTATTTTTCCTTTTAACAATTGAAAATAAATATATTTTATGTACTAATTTTGCTGTAAATAAAGTAAGAAAATATTCGGTTTACATAAGAAAATACATTAAAAAGTATTAATAGAATTTTTTTTTTCTAATTTTTGCATGTCCTATAAAGTGTTTTTAATTAATAATTTTTTCATAGATATAATATTTATATATTTTGGTATATATTAATGTGTAATTATAGTAGTACTCTAAATTTAAATAATTTTAAAAATATATTTGTAATATTATTATATATTTGGTATTATATCTGCATATTTTATTTTATTTTTTCGTTGATTTTTAAATATATAATAAATAATTAAAAAGCAAAAGGCAAATAAATGTTTATCTAAAAAAATTTGAAATTTATTCTCTTAAATAAAAAATTAACATAATAAAACTATTATAACCGTTTAAATAAATATGTATATATATATATATATATATATATATATATATATATATATATATAGAATTTATAATAATTGTCAAAAACGTTAA
This sequence comes from Gastrodia elata, assembly GCA_016760335.1. Taxonomy (NCBI): domain Eukaryota; kingdom Viridiplantae; phylum Streptophyta; class Magnoliopsida; order Asparagales; family Orchidaceae; genus Gastrodia; species Gastrodia elata. Next base: position 24,819,366 of record CM028679.1, on the reverse strand, counting down.
ATATTATTAATTAGAAAAGTTATGTCTCTTAAATGTCTCGTTTGATTTATGTAATTAGAAGTAAAGGTGAAATTAAAAAATAGAGCAAGTAATATTTGCTTCAAGTAATGATGTAAACTATATATATTATTTAATATATTTATAAATTAACCAGTATTTTTAAGATCGAGCGTTGGTAATATTTAATGAATTGGAAAGGTTGTAGTAACCGATTTATTAATTAGTAAGATTAAATATCTTAATAAAATAGCAAGCCGAAATTCTTTTTTTTGCAAATTAAATATTTCTATATTGATTAGCTTGATTAAATTTTGATCTATTATTAGTGGATACTTTTGTGGAAAAGTCTTATAGCTTTGGAAGCATTTAATCTTTGAGATGTGTCATTTGGTTCATGCAATCAAAAACAAAAGTAAAATTATTTTTGGAAAATATATGTTTGTCAATAGGATATTGAATAAATGAACATTTGATATATTTCATATATAAATAAGACTTTATTTCGCAAACTAACATTAAAATGCATACTATAAAACTATCAAATCTCACATAAATTATTCTTCTTTATTGATTAACTCAATTATTACATTAAATAATGATAATGATTGGGTTTGAGAGCTAATAGATAGATCATTGCTACGCTTTCTTGACCTCTGAAAGACAGTGATGATGCAGATGCTTGATTCTTATATCACTGACGTAAAACCAAACGTTGAACATATCAGGCCAACAATCAGGGTGGACGTTGAGCACCCCTTGACACACACTCGCACCAGGGAGTGTGCCATTTGCGAAGAATGCTTTAACCCAACCGACAGCCTTGGGCTTGCCCAAGTAGCCCCAACAACGGTAAAGACGCTGGAGATCATCGGACGGCTTTAATGGACCTGGTCCATTAATTACTTTTGCGGGCGGATCTGGCAAGCTTGCATATTTATAGCCGAAAGGGGGGCGCTCAATGGGAGAGTATGTATTCCGCGCAATGTAGGCTAAAGCAGCGTTGGCGAAAAAGGCGGTGCTCAATAGGGCAATTGTTATCGAAATGTCGAAGCCCCTCATCATTTGCTTAGCTATATTTAGTGAATGAGGTTGAAGTTGATGTGAATGAAGATTAGATGAGAATGAGATTTATATAGTGATGTTGATGAGAGGAAACCGAAAATACTTTAACATGACAGTTTTATGTCTATCTTTTAAGAATCAAATGTTAAATTAAAAATAAGAAGAAGTTTCATTTGCTTCAATCAATGAGAGGTGAGAGATATATTTTTTGTTATTATATTTTAATAAAAATTCATATGAAAATGCTATAATAATTTTTGGATGAATGAAACATGCATTTATTGAATTTATAATGTAATTTTCAGTAAATGAAACTCCCATTTTCCTTAATATATGGATGTTTCATTTTTACTTTATATTTTTACATTTAATACCCTATGAGGGGCTTATTTTTTAAACTTTCATTTTTCATGACTAATTGATTGAGTCTTTAAAACCCTACTCTAAAGATCTCAATGTCAGACTTCAAATATTTTATTATTTCCTTTCATAACATTTCAAGTTTAAACTTCATGTACTTTAGACAATTACCTCAAGGATAAAGTCGGTTACTTATTTTCATATCATTATTATTTAAAAAGTTGGGTTGGGTGTCAAGGGCGACACCTCTTTTAAGAGGGGGAGTCTGTAACAACCAAAGGTTGTTATCACTATATAATAGTCAAATCAACTTCAAATCTCTTCTATTAGACCTTAATTAGTTATTAGAAGAAAATCCATAAGTTTTGATTCAGTATGAAACCAAATAAACAGAATCCTAATTTTTTTGATAATTATTTAAAATCAAGAAAATGAGAATTATTTTGACCTCAGATTAAAAATTGGACTTCGTCATTGCGTTCCTCACACCCAAATTAGCTTGGGGTGAAGTTTTGATGAGCTTTGGAGATAGTGAAAATTTATTGATTATTTTATTATATTTTCATTAATTTGATAAATGAAATAATTAAGATGACTTTCGATTAAAGTTTCGACTTCATTTTTGAGTCTGTTACCCTCAATTTAGCTAAAAAACAATTTTTCAAATATTTATTTAAAAATATATTATCATATAATTCTAATTAAATGGAATTTATAAAATAATCAAATAATACAATATATATACGTTATTTTCTTATATCATTTTAATTGCAAACCCTAAATCCTAATTTTTCTTCGCACGCACGTGATCTCCTCTCCCGTCCCGAGAAACCCCTCATCCTCATCCTCATCTCCTTTCGTTCAGATAGCAATGATGATGCCGCCTGATCGAGACGAGCGGCCATCAACGCGTGTCCCTCACCGCATGTATGCAGCAATGGAGGAGCCGAGTAGCAATCAGATCATCGCAAGTCTTACCATTTGACACCCATACCTCTCGCATCTTAAAAGGCAAGGATTCGAAATCATTAAGGTACATATCTTTTTTTCTGAAAAAAAAAAGAAAACGTGAAGATCAAAGCCCTTACAAGCTTTCCTAGAGATCCTAATAACAGTCTCGCGACAATCTCTCGACGTCTTAAAAAGGTACTTCACTTAGTTTTCCTATAAATTATAGTTCATATGAAATAATCTGGAATGATTTCTAAGACTCACAAATAATTTTGTAATGAAATTTTGTTTTCTACATAAGTATTTCACCCGAGTCTCGTATTAAGTGTTGTTCGATCTTTGATTTGGACTTTAAGCTGTCGAATAAGGGACTTATTATGATTTAATGAAATCTGCTTTCAGTGCTTAAAAATAAAGAGAATTTATTACATATAGTTTCATATTTACAAGGAGATTATATGAATAAGAAGTTGTGTTATTAAAAGTTTGATTATATCTCTTTAGCTATTTTATGAAAACTCTCAATTTTCTCAAACATAATTTATTTTGATGCAATATCATTAATTAAGAAGTGTGTTGAGTGTGATATTTTACTATAAATTGTATACGATGATTGTTGAAGAAATAAGAGGTATAAGATCAAAAGGCAAGTCTCACATTTTTGCATGAATTTATTATGCTCTTCAAATAGAAGCTTATCCCAAAATTCCAAGATCTTCACAATATCGCTGAGGCTGAATATTATCGTGATGTTGTTTTGAAATGGTTGATTAAGGCTCAATTTGTTAATATCATAATGTTAAATTGTCATAGGAGTAATGCTAATTTTTAATTTTGCTTAAATTGCTTCTTAAATTAATCATTCAAAATTAATATGCCATATTATTATTCAAATATGTATATATTGGCTTGATTAAGCTTATTGGAATTTGCCAAGCTGAATTACTTTTAAACAAACTTTGTGGTATGGTTGCATGGGTTGGAGATATTGAATACATATACTTATTGCATGTTGCCATCACGTACTCTTTTATAGTACATTCAATTGCTAACACCATTCTTATATTCTGTATAAAGGAGATACATCTGTTAAAACTCTTTACTCTTTTATAGTCTATTTCAGTTTTTCTATTAATTAGTTTTTAGTTTGAAAAATAAATTTAATGGTCACTCTTTACACTAAAATGCTTGCAAGGAATGATTATTATTTGTCTTTACTATTAATGAAAGTTCATTACAGAATTAATATTATACTTCATTAATTGGAATTACTCACAAGTGAATTGGTAAGCATTTCAAAGAGTTTTATTTCATGGAAAACATTGTTTGAATCTCATTGATCAAGCTTGTCTATTGGCAACACACAACATCGGACCCTTACATGTCATTTCATCGCTTAGCTTTGTTAATGCTTGGATAAATCAGTATTTGCTGCCAACTTGTATCAAACAATAGTTAACTCTGGTTACTACTAAGGAGTGCATTTGCTTAAAATCTTGCCAAGAAGAATTCAACCTCTTCTTGTTCATCACAATCACGTATTCCACTCACATTCACTTGACCTTATCAAATACTCTTTCATAACAAAGTTTGTAATGGTAATATTAATATTGATATCCAGAATTTATTAAAAATTTGAAATCTTAAGTTTATTCAATGTATACAGATTTCCTATATTGTACAAATCGTATAATAATAAGGAAGATTTGATGCTTAGTGCTCAGATGTACACTATTTTATTATGCTCTGCTTAAAAATTTCATGTTATTCCAGTTTGTTCAAAATAGAAGTTAAAAATCTATATATATGCAAACTCTCTAGAGTTATCATCCGTGAGAGAATTTGTGTCAACTTATCTTGATAAAATATTACTTGAGCTATTTTCCAAATGTATATAGATCATGTAAGTTACCCAATTTATAATACATTTATTGAAATAGTGATTTATGTGTAAACATAAGAGAGATGATGCAAAATATAATACATAAGTGTCGTCTACTATACAAGACATCTTGAATTATTTTTGTGTTGGCGTTTTATGACTTAAACATGAACTTGGAGGATTTTTTTTAGTTAATTCTATTTAAAGTACTACTTAACATATAATTGGTCAGATCAAGTGGTTGTGCGCCCCTTTTTGAAAGAACGGTAATGTTTCTCTAATCAATGGGTTTATTAAAGGCTTAGGTGTTGAATATGGCATAGAATATTCCAGTTTATTAAAGACTTATCTATCTAATTTTTGATAGAATGCTGTAGCTTTTATTCAAAACTAATTAATGCTGCAGTACTTTACAAAAGTAAATCAAATACGGATAGATAAGTCTATATGATCAAATACTACCATTATTTTCAAATGCTACTATATGTTTTTCTAAATTTAGATCAAAGAGATCATAAGTAATCCAAAATTATTATTAATTACAATGAGATGAATCAAAATGCTGCCATTTAATCCAAAAACTGCTCTTATTTCAAGGTGAATCAAATGCTATCATAAATCAAATATTGCCATCTTTATATATGAAATCAAAATGATGTAATGCTGCCATGAATAAGGGAATTGAATGCTATCATGTTGCCATTTATTTTATATAAATACTATGAGATGCTATTAAGAGGGCAAAATAATTTAATAAGTAACTAGAATTATGATGTTTATTTAATTACATATTTATACAAATTGCTGTGATGATGATTCAATGAATTATATTTTATGACTCAGTAGAATTTCTTTTATATAGTTATTGAAAATGCATAAACTTGCTGAAAAAGCACAAGTCATATATTTTAGATCACGTTATTCATTTTGTTTTGTTGCCCTCAATTATTAAGAATTGTTGCAGCTTTATTCATCAAAATTATGATAATTGTTATCATATCTAAGTGAATAAGTGTTGCTGCCATGAATTAAAAATCAAATACTGTAAATTATCTTATACAAATGCTAATATAAATTGATATTCTTATTAGAATTGGAAATAATCAATGGATTGACTTGCATTAGAATTGGAAATAGTTAATAAATTGACTTATATTAGAATTGGAAATAATCAATGAATTGACTTATATTAGAACTGGAAATAGTCAATGGATTGACTTATATGAGAATTGGAAATAATTAATGAATTGACTTATATCTTGGTATTGTAAATGTTTATTTTGAGAAAATACAAAGGAAACTCTGCCAAAAATTTTAAGAGTTTAAGGACTTTTAATTTTGAATACTTGGCATAAAACTCCAGGGCTATTTCATTCATCGCTCAGTAGTAAACTCACCATTGCTCAGTTATAATCTTGGTTTTAAGCATATCTCATATGGTGATCTTTTCAATTTATTGAATTTCATCTTTGATATAAACATTTTTGTTTCTATACTACCAAAACTCAATATTTGACAAATATGTGATAAGGCATGTATAAATGCTTTCATCAATATCTTATTATGAATACTTCAAATTAATATTTATTATGCATCACAACACTAATGTTTTGCTATGTGGATGATCACCTTCACATAGAAATCTAAAATGAGTATCTTAAGGAAATTTGCAAAAAAATTATTTACTTGTACTTGTTATATTTGGTCAACTACAATATTCTTTATTATTTCTTTTAAATATCATATCACAATTTGGATGGCCTATATATGGGCAACCATGGTGAATATGAAATCATTAGAATAGAAATCAAAAGAAAACAATGGATATCACAAAGATTTACAATGCTTTGATACATTTCTTGTGCTGCAAATGCATTGAGCTTAAATCATAATTCATACAAAAAGATTTTATGCATAAATAACATTTATTAAAATATTTCAGAGGGGTCTAATAGAGGATTTAGTACAGCTGTCATTTTCCTGAGCAAGGCTATTGGTGTATCCGGAAACCACATAATTCTTTTGAGGGGGAATGTGTGTGTTTATTTTGACCCCACTTACAGATAGGTTGAGTAGACGTACTCAACTTCTCACTTGTTCTGCACCCATAGAACAAAATTTCAAGATAAATAAATCATAATAAATATTTTATATAATATTTCAGAGGGGTCTAATGGAGAATTTAGTACAGCTGTCATTTGTCTGGGCAAGGCTATTAGTGTATTTGGAGACCACATAATTCATTTGAGGGAGAATATGTGTGTTTGTTTTGACCCCACTTACAGATAAGTTGAGTAGACGTACTCAACTCCTCGCTTGTTATGATCCCATAAAATAAAATTATAAGATAAATAAATTATAAATTGCATTTCTTATAATCTCATTGATTGTGAATGATATATTCAGTCTTTAGACTGAAATGAATTTTCATGATTAAATCTTTCATAAAATTTATACAGTGCAAAATTTCATATATACAGTTTTATTTTGTTTACATTGCTTTTTACTTAGCATACAAATCCATTTGAATATATTTTCCTTCAGATTGCAAATAATTCAAATGCTACTAATATAATTATTGCAGGGTTGGCAAAAATATTTTAGCATTGTGAGCACACTTTCTTACATACCTTCTTACCATTTTATGCTTATTGCACCGTTGTTTCTTTAATTTGTAATATGATATCCGCTTAAATAATGTTTAGCCTACTTTTAAAATGTACTTAAACTTTTAAAGTCTAATCACTTTTTCTTATTTTTTGGCCGTGCCTTACCGTATTAAAAAACTAAAATACGATAGATCGGGAGCAAGGAACAGGACCTGCAATTAAAGGGGAAGCTGAGCAATAATTGGGAAAGAATAATTTACTTGTATTTATGTGAGAATAAATTTATGTATAAACATTTTGTAAATTATAAATATTTTGTGAAGTTTGCAAACTATTCTTTCATGTTGTTTGAATTTTTATATTATAAATAATAAATATTTGAATTAGAATAATTGAATAACTTTCTTCTCCCCATAGATTCATATAATATAAGGTAATATTAAATGTTGAGTTAGAATCTCCTAGTTCAATATTAGATACTATCGTAACACTCATTGTTAGATTATTAAACTCTAATCTAATAGTGAGATGTTACAGTAATACTTTAACATGACAATTTTATGTCTCTGATTTGAGAATCAAATGTTAAATTAAAAATAAGAATAAGTTTGATTTGCTTCAATTAATAAGAGTTGGGAGGTATGCTTTTTGTTATTATATTTTAATAAAAATTCACTTAAAATGCTATAATAATTTTTGAATGAATAAAACATACATTTATTGAATTTATAACGTAATTTTCAGTAAATGAAACACTTATTTTACTTAAAATATGGATATTTTGTTTATCGAAAATTAAAACACTCATAATTGTTATAGTAATTTTCAGCAAAGAAAACATTCATATTTTATAATCAATATAAATATCTTGATAAAATTAAAAGTAAAATAAAAATCATCAAATTAGTTGCCATACATATGTATATATGCATGCATGTAGTATATATGTATGCAAACATTTTCGAAGAACAATAAATCATCAAATTAGATTGTTGAAGCAAAAAATAAAATAATTCATAGACAATAACAAGCAAAAGCCCAATAGACATAAAATTAATATGATTCAATGAGATTTGTATGTCCACAAAAAGAAATGATTCCACTAAATGAAGAGAATAATATAATCATGGTTTTACAAAACTCTTTTCTCTTGCAATAGCTCCTCTTACAGATGTCAAGACTTCTATCACATACAATAAAAGGGATTACCCTAAAATTGGCTTCAAAGGCTTTTAAAATGTCTCGGGCTTGGGTCTGCTTCACGGGCACCTGCGCGCTCTTCTCTCGATGCCAGACAACAATACGGGCGCCTGGGCGCCCTCTCCTCGGCCTACATATGTTGTTGGGCGTGCCGGGGTGCACCTGAGCGCCTCCTCGTCGGGCAACAGCCCAGATGAGCGCCCGGGGCTCGCTTGGCCGCCCGGTTCGCTGCCGGGCAATACGCCTTGCCCCAGAATTCTCCCCAACTCCGTCGGCACCTTCTTTGGTGATTTAAATCATCAAGAAAACATATCTTCTTCCAAACCAACATGCATCATGTGTTTCTTCTTTTACACAGGATTGCAAGTATTTGTTGTCGGACGATGCCTGGCATTTGGAAAAGGCTCATGCTTTCAATTTCTTTCCAGGGACTAATAGGTATTATACATTTGATGCACATTTTATATATGAATCTTTTTTAGTAGTCTAAAGTTAAAAGAAGATATTTCTACGTATTAAATTATTATTTTTTTTTTTTGGTGACTGAATTCACAGCATAGAGATACTGGCTGTTTTTAAACAAGGCTCTCAGCTTAGTAGCGGGATTACAAAGAAGTCGGCAAAAAAGAAAGAGAAGCAACTTCGGCTTTGAATAATATTTTTTTTCTATTATTATTATTATTGTTTAAAAATAATATATCTCACTTTACCTTTAATTTAAATTAGAACTCTGAAAATATTATTGAGAAATATAGTTTTTCTTATAAATACTAAAATTGTATTTTATTTATGGAAAAGTTTAATAGCTTTGGAAGCATTTAATCTTTGAGATGTGTCATTTGGTTCATGCAATCAAAAGCAAAAGTAAAATTATTTTTGGAAAATATATGTTTGTCAATAGGATATTGAATAAATGAACATTTGATATATTTCATATATAAATAAGACTTTATTTCGCAAACTAACATTAAAATGCATACTATAAAACTATCAAATCTCACATAAATTATTCTTCTTTATTGATTAACTCAATTATTACATTAAATGATAATTGGGTTTGAGAGCTAATAGATAGATCATTGCTGCGCTCTCTTGACCTCTGAAAGACAGTGATGATGCAGATGCTTGATTCTTATATCACTGACGTAAAACCAAACGTTGAACATATCAGGCCAGCAATCAGGGTGGACGTTGAGCACCCCTTGGCACACACTCGCACCAGGGAGTGTGCCATTTGCGAAGAATGCTTTAACCCAACCAACAGCCTTGGGCTTGCCCAAGTAGCCCCAACAACGGTAAAGACGCTGGAGATCATCGGACGGCTTTAATGGACCTGGTCCATTAATTACTTTTGCGGGCGGATCTGGCAAGCTTGCATATTTATAGCCGAAAGGGGGGCGCTCAATGGGAGAGTATGTATTCCGCGCAATGTAGGCTAAAGCAGCGTTGGCGAAAAAGGCGGTGCTCAATAGAGCAATTGTTATCGAAATGTCGAAGCCCCTCATCATTTCCTTAGCTATATTTAGTGAATGAGGTTGAAGCTGATGTAAATGAAGATTAGATGAGAATGAGATTTATATGGTGATGTTAGATGAGAGGAAACCGAAAATAATTTAATATGACAGTTTTATGTCTATCTTTTAAGAGTCAAATGTTAAATTAAAAATAAGAAAACGTTTCATTTGCTTCAATTAATGAGAAGTGAGAGGCATATTTTTTGTTATTATATTTTAATAAAAATTCATATGAAAATACTATAATAATTTTTGGATGAATGAAACATGTATTTATTGAATTTATAACGTACAATTAATGAAATACTTATTTTTCTTAATATACGAATGTTCTGTTTATCAAAAAAAATTAAAACACTCATAATGGTTATAGTTATTTTTGGCAAAGGAAACACCAATATTTTATAATCAATATAAATATCTTCGTAAGAAATTATGTTATATTTTGCCATAAAATTACTACAAATTAAATGTTGCATGTTTTATTTTGCAAACAAGAAAAAAACTCAGCTATAGTCTTTGAGGGCCAGAACATTTCTCTCTAGTCTTTGAGGGCCTAAATTCCGCCATGTTAGTTCTTGTATCCTCGATTGCCAGACAGCTCCCTCCATAAGCTAAAAACTTCAAAGCTGATCCATGCATGGCCGCTTAAACCTCATTGCCAGAAAGCTCGTCCCTTTGTTTTGCCGGCCTTTTATTTTCCAGTCACATTGGCGCTTCTGCTCCTTCGGAGGCACCGTCTCCAGCAAGTTCATAGAAAACCATCCGGATCCGCCATGGATCGTCTCCAACAGTCTCTTTCACAGGCATCCTCGTCTCCTCTTCCTGGAACGCTGCAGCTCCCTCCATTGCCTCAACCTCATCCTCGCCTACACTATTGTCTCAGGCGTTTTTCACAACCCTTTCATCGCTAGCCGCATCCTCCGTTCCTACATCACCCTCTCTCCACGAACCCCTTCCCTTCCCTTCTCCATCTTCTCCCAAATGTCCCGACCCAATCTTTACTCATGGAATTCCATGATCAAATCCCTGGCAGAGACATCTGCTGCTGCCTCTCTTTCACTTTTTATCCAAATGCGCAGAAGAGGCGTTTCCCCGGATAATTACACACTTCCCTTCCTTCTTATGTCATTTACTTCGATCGACGATCTCGATTACGGTAGGTCGACCCATGCCTTTTCCTTAGTTTCAGGGAATGGTTCTAGCAGCATTTTTGTTCAAACTGAGTTACTGTCCATGTACATTGATTGCGGAGATCAGGGCAGCGCCCGACACCTGTTTGATGAAATGCCGAACAAAGATGTGGTTGCTTGGACCGCGGTGATCTCCGGCCTAATCCGCCAAGGCTGTCATGAAAAAGCTCTTGCGGTTTTTAGTGCCATGAGGAGTGGAGATTTAGTCATTAGACCTAATGCTGCAACCATTGTCTCAGCCATGGCCGCCTGCTCGGGCTTGGGATCTCTGAATCACACCAAAACTCACCATTCTAACATGCTCAAAACTGGATTCGGTAACCATGCCTTTGCTCGAAATTCGTTGATAGATGCTTACGGCAAGTCTGGGAGCATTTCCTCAGCCCGCCAAGTTTTTGACACAATGACAGTGAGAGATCTGCATACTTGGACTGCGATGATAATGGGCTTGGCCTTGAATGGGCTCGGCAAAGATGCCATTTTTATATTCTCACAGATCATGAGAGCAGGGCTGATTCCGGACTCTGCCGCTTTTTTGGCGATTCTCTTGGCATGCAGCCATGCAGGGCTGGTGGATGAGGGGATCAGCATATTCGAATCAATGGAAGGGTGCTTTGGATTAAGGCCGGAGCTCAAACACTTCGGATGTATGATAGATCTTTTAGGCAGGGCAGGGCATGTATATCATGCGTATGAATTGGTCTGCAGTATGCCAATGGAGCCCAGTCCGGAAGTAGTGGGAGCTTTGCTGAGTGCTTGCAGAGTTCACGGAGAATTGGAATTGGGGGAGCTTCTTTCTAGAAGAATAGATCAATGTCTAGGGGGTGCTAGTGTAATTTTGTCCAATTTGTATGCCAATAATGGTCAATGGCAGGAAGTGATATTAATTAGGAGGGGGAGAAGAAAGGAAGGTGGCAAACCTCCTGGAAGGAGCTGGATTGAAGTAGGAGGGGTTGTGCAGGAGTTTTTGGTAGGAGATAGACGGCATACACTAACTGATGAGATTGAGGAGACGTTGAATGGGTTAAGTAGAGTTATGGAAGGAGTTTTGTGAGGATCTATACTCCAACTCTCATCTGTAAGTACAGTTGTTTATAATATAATCTCAATTGATTAGAATTTTAAATAGTAAATATATGATTTTACCTTGTTAAACTGACAAAATGGTGAAATTTGTTCAGGCCAGGAAATAGAAGGACAATGAAAGCCATCTCTCTTCTTCGGCTGTGTAGATTAGAAGTCATACTTTTTTTCTGACTTGAAGCAGCAGGTCAGGATGTGGAGGATGAAGAAGTAGTTAAACAAAAACTTTCAAGACTAAATATTCTTCGCTGCTTTCTCTTTTTAATATTTATGCTCATTTATGGTTGATATTCATGACGAGTATTGACCCACTACAGAATGCTTCAGCTTGTTTGTTTTTTTTTCTTATGCACATGTGGTAACCATAGAAGGCGTCGATTGTTTTTTTTATTTGTATGGGTATATGGGTATATAATTATGTGAATTTGTACTGGCTTCTGACAAGACTGTCTGTTTCTATTATTGTAATCAATATTGCTGCTGATTTCATTCCTTTTTTTATATCTATGTTTCCTTTATTTGATGAATCCCAATGGAACAAACTTCTTCAGCTTAGGGTTTAGGGTAATTAAGCTAATCTTTAACAAGCCTGACATATGATGGTGAATTCAATGGTAAAAGATTACGATCAAACATAAAATAATAAGTGGTGAAAATGCTTAAAACTGCTGGATTTATAATTGCTGGTAAACCAAGCTTTTTTTAAAGCTTTGCAAACCTAATTTTAATCATTCATCAAATGAATAATCAATTGAAGTTATCTTTAAAGTTGTTGAACTCTAAGCATATGGTCTTGAGAATGAAATAATAGATTTGCTTTGTGCGTATAATACACAAATTGTTATGTAGTTTCATCAAACTAAACTAATATTTAAGTTACATTTGATGAGTTCTACAATTTATTTTAAGTGAGTCATGTTGCATTGGGATGTAGCTCAAATGGTAGAGCGCTCGCATTGTATGCAAGAGGTCGGGGTTCGATCCCCTGCATCACCAAGTAATAAATTAATTTTTTGTTTATGTTTGTCTCCATTGATTCGCATGTTCTCTTGTTATTTTCATGATTTTTATGGAACTACTATGACGGGGAAGCTAAATGGCTCAGTCCTTGAACTGCAAGTTGTCCCATGGTCTGATGAATCAGTTATTACTTTGAATTCTTGGATTGAATTTGTTTGCTCTAATTACAATATTTTGAGGAGCAGGCTGCAGTCCATGCAATTCACTACTTATTTTTATTATTTGGAACTCATTATGGTGTTTTAAAGTTGGCAAAGGGAATCATTGATCTACTCCACAATTATTTCCCTTGTAATGTTGACAAAATTGCTCCTGCTGCATGTGGCACATGATTGAATTTGGTGCTGAACAAGTCATTTTAGTACGGCATGAGTGTGCCAATAAGCAAATTGTGGATCTTATTGGAAACAAGAAACTGGTCCACATGAGAATGTTATTGTGTATTTATTGTTCTTAATGGATGCTAACAGCTGGGAGGTGCTGTTGAGAATACTATGTTGCATTGCTAATATGTTTGAAGAATTTTCAAGCAGTTTGTGTTGTAAATTTGTAATGTTTGAATTGAAAATTTAGATATTGTAGTGAACATTGTCATTGATAAAGTTCTTTTTTTTGTCCTTGCATTATATTGAAATTGTAATCTTTAAATTGACTAATGGTGCCGGCCAAAAATTTCAAGATGCTGCGTTTAAACTGCTGCGACTTAATTGCCACGACGCACAAAAGAGAAGGGGGGGCGGCGGCGGAAGATTAGGTTTTTTAGTAGCACGGGACGGGAGAGAGGAAGAGCGGTGGTTCGTCGCGAAATTAATCCAACGTGGACTTTAATTGCCACGTCGGATTCCACGCAATTTTGTATTATCGTTGGGAGTGGATATATATCTAATGAAAAATGTTAGACTCTTATGATTAAAATTTAAAATAAGTATTTTTATGAATCTTATAAATAAAATTGAATTTAATAATATTTTTTAATATCACTTGAATCTCTAAATCCTATTTATTTATATTTTTTAAAAGATATACGAACTAATGTAACAATATTCATATCTAATCTAATTATTTGAAACAAATACTATAAATATTGATTATAAAATATTGGTGTTTCCTTTGCCAAAAATAACTATAACCATTATGAGTGTTTTAATTTTTTTTTATAAACAGAACATTCGTATATTAAGAAAAATAAGTATTTCATTAATTGTACGTTATAAATTCAATAAATACATGTTTCATTCATCCAAAAATTATTATAGTATTTTCATATGAATTTTTATTAAAATATAATAACAAAAAATATGCCTCTCACTTCTCATTAATTGAAGCAAATGAAACGTTTTCTTATTTTTAATTTAACATTTGACTCTTAAAAGATAGACATAAAACTGTCATATTAAATTATTTTCGGTTTCCTCTCATCTAACATCACCATATAAATCTCATTCTCATCTAATCTTCATTTACATCAGCTTCAACCTCATTCACTAAATATAGCTAAGGAAATGATGAGGGGCTTCGACATTTCGATAACAATTGCTCTATTGAGCACCGCCTTTTTCGCCAACGCTGCTTTAGCCTACATTGCGCGGAATACATACTCTCCCATTGAGCGCCCCCCTTTCGGCTATAAATATGCAAGCTTGCCAGATCCGCCCGCAAAAGTAATTAATGGACCAGGTCCATTAAAGCCGTCCGATGATCTCCAGCGTCTTTACCGTTGTTGGGGCTACTTGGGCAAGCCCAAGGCTGTTGGTTGGGTTAAAGCATTCTTCGCAAATGGCACACTCCCTGGTGCGAGTGTGTGCCAAGGGGTGCTCAACGTCCACCCTGATTGCTGGCCTGATATGTTCAACGTTTGGTTTTACGTCAGTGATATAAGAATCAAGCATCTGCATCATCACTGTCTTTCAGAGGTCAAGAGAGCGCAGCAATGATCTATCTATTAGCTCTCAAACCCAATTATCATTTAATGTAATAATTGAGTTAATCAATAAAGAAGAATAATTTATGTGAGATTTGATAGTTTTATAGTATGCATTTTAATGTTAGTTTGCGAAATAAAGTCTTATTTATATATGAAATATATCAAATGTTCATTTATTCAATATCCTATTGACAAACATATATTTTCCAAAAATAATTTTACTTTTGCTTTTGATTGCATGAACCAAATGACACATCTCAAAGATTAAATGCTTCCAAAGCTATTAAACTTTTCCATAAATAAAATACAATTTTAGTATTTATAAGAAAAACTATATTTCTCAATAATATTTTCAGAGTTCTAATTTAAATTAAAGGTAAAGTGAGATATATTATTTTTAAACAATAATAATAATAATAGAAAAAAAATATTATTCAAAGCCGAAGTTGCTTCTCTTTCTTTTTTGCCGACTTCTTTGTAATCCCGCTACTAAGCTGAGAGCCTTGTTTAAAAACAGCCAGTATCTCTATGCTGTGAATTCAGTCACCAAAAAAAAAAAATAATAATTTAATACGTAGAAATATCTTCTTTTAACTTTAGACTACTAAAAAAGATTCATATATAAAATGTGCATCAAATGTATAATACCTATTAGTCCCTGGAAAGAAATTGAAAGCATGAGCCTTTTCCAAATGCCAGGCATCGTCCGACAACAAATACTTGCAATCCTGTGTAAAAGAAGAAACACATGATGCATGTTGGTTTGGAAGAAGATATGTTTTCTTGATGATTTAAATCACCAAAGAAGGTGCCGACGGAGTTGGGGAGAATTCTGGGGCAAGGCGTATTGCCCGGCAGCGAACCGGGCGGCCAAGCGAGCCCCGGGCGCTCATCTGGGCTGTTGCCCGACGAGGAGGCGCTCAGGTGCACCCCGGCACGCCCAACAACATATGTAGGCCGAGGAGAGGGCGCCCAGGCGCCCGTATTGTTGTCTGGCATCGAGAGAAGAGCGCGCAGGTGCCCGTGAAGCAGACCCAAGCCCGAGACATTTTAAAAGCCTTTGAAGCCAATTTTAGGGTAATCCCTTTTATTGTATGTGATAGAAGTCTTGACATCTGTAAGAGGAGCTATTGCAAGAGAAAAGAGTTTTGTAAAACCATGATTATATTATTCTCTTCATTTAGTGGAATCATTTCTTTTTGTGGACATACAAATCTCATTGAATCATATTAATTTTATGTCTATTGGGCTTTTGCTTGTTATTGTCTATGAATTATTTTATTTTTTGCTTCAACAATCTAATTTGATGATTTATTGTTCTTCGAAAATGTTTGCATACATATATACTACATGCATGCATATATACATATGTATGGCAACTAAAAACACATGATGCATAATACCTTCTTGAAGCTTTCCAAACAGCAGCTTACATAGATCAGAAATTCTGGCCATCTTTGATCTTTCTCTGAACTAAAGTTGGCTTTGGATTCCAGTTGAACTGTGGCTTCTCTTTTGCGTAAAATCCAAGGCCTCTTTTCTTCCTTCTCCTTTATAATGGAGCTGAAAAATTAAAATAAATTAATAATGTACATACGTTGAATTACATTAATGATGCAGGGAAACACTAAGGTAAGGCGTTGCCGAGCTCTAATGCAATCCTAGGGTTTGTGAATATTTGTGAATGTAGATTTTAAAATGTATTCGGTAATTTAAGCACCTTTTGCACAACTATTTCAATTCATTTAAGCTTTAGCAATTGCTTACAGAAGATTTAACATTAATTTGAAATAACTTTTATTGGCGATGGAGTGTCGTGAATCACGAACGGGAAGAGCGGTTGACACCGGTTCCGGATCAAAGGGAAGGCTCCGATCCGGAAAGAAAACTCGCAATTCGAGTTAGACTTGCATGCGGGTGTGTTCGAAGGCGTTTCCATTCCGAAACCACTCGTAGCGACCGGATTTAGATTTGCGCTCCTACAAATAACTTCTACTCGAAAATCGCACGAGAAAACAAATAACCAAATTCAATTTTAGGGTGTAGGAAGGGCAAACACATGCCGGTTTAAACCGGGAGCGAGAACGATCATCCGAAAAGATCTCTTGTGTGAAGCGGACTAGTGTCGGCGTCGTCGTGGGTTCGAAGACCGGCTGTAGCGGTTCTGGTGGAGGGTGGACATGGCGGAGGCGGCAGCTATGGGGGCAGCGGCTATGGCGGCAGCGCCGGCTACAACGGTGCTGGCTACGGTGGCGAAGGAGGCTATGGCGGCGGCTACAACAGTTGCTCTGCAGGGAAAAATTACGAAGGCAACAAGGAGGAGGGTACAAAAGGTGGAGGTTAGAGCTTGGAGAAGGAGGATTTGGAAACTAGAGTTTCCCCGATGAAAACAAGAGCCGTTCTCGCTTTTTGGAGAAAACTCTAAATATCTATTAAAAAAAATTGCTCATAAAATACATATTTTGGGTATTTATAATACCCTCAAAGAAATCAAGTCCTTAGAGTGTTTTTAATAAATGATCGGAGGGCTAATATTCATCCCTCCGATCAATACATGAACCGGACGAAAATAATGCATAAAAATAAAAACGGCTCTTGAAACGGATGAAAATAAATGCATAAAATTAAAATGGCAACGTCATGGCCGGTACGGGTCCGAGCGGGCTCGGCGGCGGGACCCGCGTCAAAGATGGTCCCCATCAACCCTCCCCCGCTCAAAATCACTCATCACCGGTGAGTGGTCTGCACGGTAGCGGGCTAAGAGGTCAGCAACCAATCTCTCGATCTCCTTTGCAAGTATCTCTGGAAGCCACCCTCAGTAGTAGCAACTGTCTCCATATCCAGAATCAGCTCTGGCAGTGAATCTCCTCGGGGCAATCTGTTTGTAAACCTTGGTATCGGCGATAGGTCCTCAACTGAAGCTCTATCCTCTGGTGCTGGGGTGCTACCATCATGGATGGTAGTAGTAGGGGGAAAGTAGGCATAACTGCTGTGGAGCTATATCCTCACGAACACTCTGCTCTCTCATACGTTCTGGTTCAGAACTATCTGGAGAAGGCTCCTCAGGTCCTAGTGGGTGTCCGTAGAATCGGGTCAAATTAGCCACATTGAACACTGGATGTACTCCCCAATCACATGGCAAGGCTAACTGGTATGCATTCGTACCAATCCTTTTTGTCACCCTGTATGGTCCGGTTCTTCTGTCGGCCAGCTTCTTCAGGCTTCTCGAGGGAAGCCTATCTGGACTCAATCACACCATCACCAAGTCACCTACCTCAAAAGATGTGTCCCTTCATCTGGCATCAGCTTGCAGCTTATAGTGATCATAGTTGCTGTTCAATCTACGTTCAATCTCCTTGTATAATTCATGCAATTGTAATGCAAGTTCTGATGCAAACTGACTCGTCCTATGAGTGTACGGTAGGGGAACTAAATCTAGAGGAATCCTAGCCCTATGGCCATGAACTATCTCGTTCGGAGACATCCCAGTTAACCGGTTTAATGAGTTGTTGTAGGCTAATTGGGCATGTGATAAGATCAAAACCCAATTAGCCTTGTGGTTCCCAACTAGACATCTCAGTAGATTCCCTAGGCTACAGTTGACAACCTCAGTCTGGCCATCAGTCTGTGGATGGTAGGCTGTCAAAAACATGAGCTTGGTACCCATAAGACGCCACAAGGTTTTCCAAAAATAGCTCATGAACTTGACATCCCTGTCAGTTACTATCATCTTGGGTACACCCCTATGAACTACCACCTCTCTAAATTAAAGTTTCGCCATGGCAGAGGTGTTGTCAGTTTTGCGGCATCGGATAAAATATTCCATCTTGGAGAAGCGATCTACTACCACCAGGATGGAGTCGTGCTGACGCTGTGTATGTGGTAGTCCTAGCACAAAGTCCATACTAACATCCTCCCAATGGGTGGAAGGAATTGGTAGAGGGGTGTACAGTTCATTTGGTTGCTTATTTCTCTTTGCAACCTGACGCACCGTGCAGCTTCTCACAATCTGGGCGATGAATCTCACCATCCCCGGCCAGTAAAATCTCTCCTGAACAAAATCTACTGTCTCGTCCCTCCCAAAGTGTCCTCCTAGTCCTCCACCATGCAACTCCCATACTATAAAATTGTGCATAGATGTATTGGGAATGCATAGCCGTGTGCCCTTAAATAGGTACCGGTCCTGAATGACAGTCCGTAGTGTCCTGGTATGGGTTGGTGGCTAGAGCACTATAGATGCCACTAAAATCAGGGCATGTGGCATAATCCTCGATCATGCGCTCAAAGCCTATCACCTGAGCTCTCATCTCTATGAGGACAAGAGTAACTCTGCTCAAAGCATCAGCGGGTGTGTTGTCTTCACCTTTACAATGTTTGAGTACGAAGTCGTACTCTTGTAGGAAAGACACCCACTTAGCTTGGCGTGGGCTAAGCTTGTGCTGTGAGTTTATATATCTAAGAGCTTGGTGATCCGACTGTAGGATAAACTCCTTCGGCAACGGGTAGTGCCTCCAGTGTCTCAAGCTCTGCATTAAAGCGTAAAACTCACGCTCATAATTAGAATATTTAGCTTTGGGCCTGAGAGCTTATCGCTGAAAAATCCCACGAAGTGGCCCTCTTGGGTGAGGACTCCACCAATCCCAATGCCGGAGGCAACGCAGGACACCTCAAAGGTCTTGCCAAAATCTGGCAGTCTCAACACTGGGGCAGATGACATCTTCTCCTTGATAAGCTGGAATGCTTTATCAGCAGAAGATGGCCACTTGAACTCACCCTTCTTGGTACACTCCGTGATAGGGGCCATGATACTACTAAAATCCCTTATGAAACGTCTATAAAAAGTGGCCAGGCCGTGAAAGCTATGCACGTCATGGATGTTCTGTGGCGTGGGCCACTCCATGATAGCCTTCACCTTCTCGGGATCAACGGAGATTCCCGAGGAGCTAACTATGTATCCTAGAAAGATGACAGACTCCACGAAGAATGTGCACTTCTTCATGTGGATGTATAGCTTTTCGGCTTGCAGGAGCTAGAAAATGGCGCGAAGATGACCGAAGTGGTCATCGCTAGAGCGGCTATACACCAGAATGTCATCGAAATAGACGACGATGAACTTACCCATGTAGGGCTGGAAGACACGAGTCATCATCCGAGCAAAGGCGCTCGGGGCATTGAATAACTCAAAGGGCATCACTAGCCACTCGTACAATCCCTCCTTCGACTTGAAGGCTGTCTTCCACTCGCCTCCCTCTCTAATCCTAATCTGGTGGTATCCGCTCCTCAGATCTATCTTTGAGAAGATAGAGGTACCACTCAGCATGTCCAACATGTCGTCTAATTGCAGAATGGGGAATCTATACTTCACAGTGATTCGGTTGACAGCTCGGCTGTCAACACACATGCGCCAAGTTCCATCCTTCTTGGGGGCAAGAAGGGCTGGGAACAGCACATTGACTCATACTGTGACGAATGAATCCACGGTCTAATAGCTCAGTGATCTGCCTCTGCAGCTGAGCGTGCGCTGCGGGGTCTAAACGGTAGTGAGGCAAATGGGGTAGGGAGAAGCCAAGGACTAAACCAATGGCGTGATGGATTGACCTCAAGGGAGGTAATCCAACAGGCAACTCCTCAGGATGGACATCCTGGAACTCCTCAAGAAGCTTACTGGCAGATTCAGGAAGGTGAGTGGTGTCAGGCACCAATCCAGATGACTGGAGTACCACAATGACATAAAGGATGCCACTTGTGAAACTCTCTCTCTCTCTAACTCAACTCCCCAAATAATATTCAAGGCCTTCTTCCGTTCAGTGGGCGGAAGGGTCTCTTTAGTAGCTTTCGGTCTCGGGTGTGAGGCTAAGGGTCTGACGGGATTCAGGACCACCTTCTGCCCATTCAGCATGAATGAACATGTGTTGGTTCTGCAATGAATAGTCACGTCACTACCATACAACCATAGTCTCCCTAAAAGAACGTGGAAAACATCCATGGGCATGACATCGCACCAGATCTGATCGGTGTAGGGTCCAATCGTGATGGGTACGAGACATCTGCGCATCACATGAATAGTAGTCTTGGTAACCCAAGCTACCTGAAAAGGTGACGGGTGGGGCTCAGCAGCAACCCCTAGACGCGCAATTGCGGACTCATCCACAACATTCATGCAGCTGCCACTATCAATCACTAATCTGCAAGACTTCTCCCTTACTCGGAAGAAGGCTTGGAAGATGTTGGTCCTTCAATAATCAGCAGACTCTCGGAGTGTGGCCATCATACATCTCACCACTATGAGGCTCAAGTTAAATTATTCATCAATGGGGGCCTCTAAGTCAAGCTCATTCAACACAACACCAACATCATAAATTTCGGCTGGGGAAGACTCATCGTCACTAGCCCCCTGAATCAGTAATATGGTGAGCTGCTTGGTGCAGTTCTTGGCATAGTGCCCAAACATACCACATCTGAGGCACTTAATGTGTGCCAGACTCACAGCTCCTACGGGGGCCTTTCCCTTATCCTCTCTCGTGGCCACGCCCGTAGTCTTGGCTCCATCACTTCGAGCCTTCGGGTCATCCCATCTATCAGTTATTGTCATTCCAGATGTCTTATTGCGACTCTTCTGATAAGCCTCTATATCAGTCGCAATAGACACAGTGCCTTCCAAATTATATACGCCGTAGCGAATGACTTCGCTATGAATCTCTGGCCTCAATTCATACTTGAATTTGGACGGGTGTCCAACTCAGACTCACGGATGCGGCAGCGTATCATGAGATCTTTCATTTCGACGTAGTACTCTGGGACAGTCCTAGTGCCTTGGCGCAATGCGGTTAGCTCATCGCGTAGTCGACTCATGTGGTATGCCGGTATGTACTGGGCCTTCGGTAGGGCTTTCATCTCAGCCCAGGTAGTCACTGGAGGAAGCCCATCGTACTCCATCTGTCTCACTTTTCCTAGCCAGAAGGTCTTCGCTTTCAGGGTGAGTCTCATCTTGGCGAAGCGGACCTTCTGATCCTCATACATACCGTACCAGTCAAAGTAACTCTATATGTCGAGAATCCAGTCTGTGAAAATCTTGGGGTTCATCGTGTCGTCATAGCTATGAGGGTCTAGCTCGAGGACATGTGTCAGGTCTGGGCGTCTGTCTCGCATTAATCTATCAAAGTCATCCTCAAATCGGGGGTAGTCATCGCGTTCCCGGGGTGGGAATTTGCGGCGACCATCCCGTCCTCTGGGAGGTGATCCGTAGTAATATTCTCGTGGGGGAGCCCGAACAGGACGTCTCACATCTCTATGCCTAATAGGTATGGGTCCCTCCTCCTCCCAGCGCTGATCACCAAAAGGGGTGTCAGGTCAGGCCCTAAAAGCGTCATCATATCTAACATCTTGAGGTCCAACAAGTCTGGGCCTCGGTGTACGCGCTCCCTGATATATCTCTTGAGTTAGTCTATTGTCATCTCGCTCGTGGTGTAGATCATGTGGACCTAGATGTGGGTCCAGATCCTCATGAGGGGCATCCACTCAAGTCAGGAAACGGTTAGTGGAGGGTTCACCTCCTGAACCTGGCGGGTTAGATCCTCTACCCGCGTGCTCCAGCTGGTTCACCCGTCCTATAGTTCCTCTCATATCCGCTCTCAATGTGTTCATCTCTTCCCTCAAGTTCATCAGGACTCAAGTGCGGTGCAACATGGGACATCTCCTGCAGTTGGTGCATCTCAGATTCTAAGTGCTGATTGTGGCTACCCATGCTAATCGTCCTACCACTCCTCAGATGCATGCAATGATGAATGCAAATTTTTTTTTAAATATGTATGCACCTAGACTCCTGACTCATATGTATGCAATGATGTGAACCTTAAGAGAATAAGATTCTGAAATTTGAGAAAATTCCGGAACCTCGCTCTGATATCAAAATTTGATGCAGGGTAACACTAGGGTAAAGTGTTGCCGGGCTCTAATGCAATCATAAAGTTCGTGAATATTTGTGAATGCAGATTTTAAAATGTATTAGATAATTTAAGCACATTTTGTACAGCTGTTTCAATTCATTTAAGCTTTAGCAATTGCCTATAAAAGATTTCACATTAATTTGAAATAACTTTCGTTGGCGATGGGGTGTCGTGAATCATGAACAGGAAGAGCGGTCGCCACCGATTCCGGATCAAAGGGAGACTCCGATCCGGAAAGGAAATTAGCAATTCGAGTTAGACTTGTCATGTGGGTGTGTTCGGAGGCGTTTCTGTTCCGAAACCACTCGCAGCGACCAGATTTAGATTTGCGCTCCTACAAATAACTTCTACTCGAAAATCGAACGAGAAAATAATTAAATAAATTCAATTTTAGGGTTTAGGAAGGGCAAACACACACCGGTTTAAACCGGGAGCGAGAACGGTGATCCAGGAAGATTCCTTGCGTAAAGTGGACTAGTGACGGCATCGTCGTGGGTTGGAAGACCGGCTGTAGCGGTTCTGGTGGAGGGTGGACATGGCGGAGGCGGCAGCTATGGTGGCGGTGGCGGCTATGACAGCGGCAGCGGCTATGGCGGCAACGTCGGTGGCGAACGAGGCTATGGCGGCGGCTACAACGGCTGTTCTGCAGGGGAAAATTCCAAAGGCAGCAAGGAAGAGGGTCCGGAAGGTGGCGGTTAGAGCTTGGAGAAGGATAATTTGGAAAGTAGAGTTTCCTCGAGGAAAACAAGAGTTGTTCTCGCCATTAGGAGAAAACTCAGAATTTCTATTAAAAAAAACTGCTCATAAAATACAGATTTTGGGCTCAAAGCAATCAAATCCTTAGAGTGTTTTTAATAAACAATCGGAGGGCTAATATTCGTCCCTCCGATCAATACATGAAACGGACGAAAATAAATGCATGAAAATAAAAATGGCTCTTGAAACGGACGGATATAAATGCATAAAAATAAAACGGCAACGTCATGGCCGGTACGGGTCTGGGCGGGCTCGGCGGCGGGACATGCGTCAAAGATGGTATCCATCAATTAACATTCAAGTGGTTATGGTAAGATACTTACAGTAGCTGATAGTGATTATGGTAGACTTCTATAAACATATGCTATTAGTTGGCATTTCATAATCAATAATACATTATATATATATATATATATACACACGTATGTATATACGTGAATGAATGCTATTGTGATTTAGTGATATATTTATCTTAATGAGACTCAATATTTTCCATATACATATGTGTGTATGTGCATGATGTTATAACAATTGTAGAATATCAACAAACATTATCTATATATTGATATATAAAAGCACCCACACTTCTTACACTGATGCACAGTTTGTGTGAATTGTGGCAATTATAATTTAAATTTATTCACGGTTAAATCTTGCATTTGAGGGGAATTAGTTTAATTGGTTTTAGTAAACTAGTAAAGCAGTTGCCATGGCGTATGACACTTGAAATTGGAGAACAAGGAACTGTTAAAACTAAGAAGATAATTAAAGCTGGTTTTATTCAAAAAGAAAATATGCAGATTGGGCTACAAATATCAAATAAAATCAAACACTATACAAAAACTTCGATTATACGTTAAACTAGCCAAGACTTTGATCAAGAAATAACAATCTCCCAGTTAAGCATAATATATGCATGTTCACCTCATAGAGCAACCCATTCACCTACAACACAAGAATTTACACTATAAAGCTTCTTAGTTTTGGCAGTGTTCAACATTTATCATGATTTGGGAGTTATAAAAATGATGTTTATTATATTATAACAATAATTGACTTTGGCTAGTAAGAGCATATCACCTCTTAAACTTGCTCACCTAAACAGCATTGTCATTTAAGTGTGAGGCGAAGGTAAAATTCAATTTCAGTTGAAGGTATTATCTTGTTCTAAAGCAAGTCATGAATTGTTTTAGTACAACAGGATCTCTTTCTTATAACATATACTTATTCTCATTACTTTCGTTGTCTCGTCACTTGGGCTATCTCTTTTTCGTGCATCATTATATAGCGTTGCATCTTCTATAATCCTACCCTAGTCTGTACTTCGTCAAACCTCATCCACATTTAAAGAATCATGACATTTGCTCAATAATGACTGAAATCCACCAAGATCTATGAGATCCATAAATAATATGAACCTTTCAATCTATAGCTCGAATCAACAACTCTAAAGCCATTTATTAGGAGTAAGGAGACAAAATTTTGCTTGATATATCAAATGACCAAGTCTATTGTAACTAAAAAAAACCGTAAGCCTATGGCCGAGGAGTAAAAGATTGGTATTTATACAAAAATATATATCTTTCAATTATTCTCTTACTAGTCCAGTTCTCTCTCAAGCCTTATAATCATTAGCTCATAATCATTGAATAGAAGAAAATGAAATTTAAAAGAAATAAACATAAATACGAAAAATAAAAATCTCAATGAACAGTTACCTCCTGAGTAGGTCGGAACCTGTCCTATTGGAAATTGCCTTCAAGGCATTCAATAGAGATTGGTCAAGTCCTTTTCTTGGGGGATCTACAATAACAACATTTGACCCTTTCAGCCAGTGAAGAGGTTCCTGTAGCAATGCGATGCCTTTAAAGTGTGAATAAAGGACTCATTTTAAGATTAAAAATCAAAAAATATAATGCTATTTTCCAAAAACATAATTTATTCAGCATATAGCACATACAATTGACACATCTGTATTATGCCAATGGATGCTGCAATTGATATTTTTCGATAAACGGCTCAAAGATTTCTCAAAAGATGATTTTGACTCTTTGCTTGCCTCAACACATCTCACAGACCTGCAAAACATTCATTCAAAGTTACCGCCCGAATGTTAAACCCTAAAAAAATAATTAGAATATTTCATGTACACTGAGAAAAGTAATATTGGTCCTTGCCTACATTTCCTTGTCGCAGCTACTGACAGTCCAATAACACCAGCTCCTGAATATAAATCAGCAACAGATGATCCATACGGAACATATTTCTGTAGTTTCCTTAATAAAGAGTTAAAAGCCTGACGAGATGAGTAAACAAATTTAGTTACATAATTAAGGCATAGATACACTTTTAGCTCAGTAGACACCATAGAGACATATACCTTATTAAGATTTCCAAGAGAAATACATTAATTCAATAGACAAGTATCTGTTCATAAATGACCAGGAAGTACCAAATATATATAAAAAAAGAACCAAATGGAACAGGCTAACTTGGTGAACTTTTAAGGCTTAATGAGGTAAAGGTTATAATTCTGATAACCTTAAATGGAGAAACTTCAAATTAATCTCAATAACAGTCAATAAACTGAGGCAATTTTCTTGTTGCTAAATTAATTATTGATTATCAAACATAATACAAATGATATAATATATATATATATATATATTATTTTTAAACAAAAACTTTCATCGATGATGCAAAAATTATTATATATGCTTACTCTGAGAAAAAGATAAGGGATAATCAATCCAAAAAGTGCAGAACCTAGTAGATGAGTCTTTCTGCTGCATCACCGTACATATGCACAAGTGAAGTTTTTTATATTAATTGCTGTTTATATCTAAAACTCGTTCTTTCTCTGATGTTTTTCCTATAAACCGTATACTTGCTTTTGTTTTTGATTACCCTCACTTGAACCCAAGAGTTAGACTCCCAATCATACCAGTAGTTATCCTTCTCCATGCTAAAATGATGTGGCCAAAAAATGATGTCATATGTAGATTATACAGACTTACACTTCTGCCTAGGAACAGTGTGAGCCACCTTTTGGGTATCAGGCTGATCCAAAGTGAGCTGAAGAATCAAATAAAGACAAAAACAAGTATCTATGGTTCAATAGTACAACAATAAAAGCAATATTTGGAAATATTTTTGAATTTGATAGATTGCCAAAATCTAAATGAGCCTATGCCAAGAGACTGATAATGAAATTGATTATATATATGTGGTGGTGCACCTTGGTGGTTGAAAATCCTTGCCGGCAGGCAACCTAGACTTAAACGGGAGGAAAGGTTAGGGAGAATGAGAAAATTAAAAAAGTATATCTACTTATGTGTTTGTGTGTGTATAAACATGCATACATTTAGAAGGGTAAAGCTACTTGTTCTTATGCCTTTCACAAATCATTAAGATTATTGAATAGCTACGATTAGTAGTAATTAAAAACAATTTTAAGCTACCTTTTTACATTGCTAATGACTTTCAGCGACTTAAAATACTATTCATTCAAAATTATTGATAAATTATTCAATGAGCTCAATCTTTCAAGAATTAAAATCAACAATAACAACACCACCAAACCTTAATTCTACTAGGTGGGATTCGCTACATGAATCGTTTATATTCATTTTACACAATCAAGTGAAAGCCCTTCCCTAAGTTTCAAATGGAGAAGATCCTTTCTAATAGTTTCTTCTCATATCTTTTTAGATCTCCCTATTCCTCTATTAATATGAGAAATTTTCATAAACTCAATTTTTAACAAGGGCATTGAACGGCCTACACTTAGTATGTTATCCACTATTTGGGCCACTCCAACCTTCCACAAATAAACTCACTTCTCTGTATACCCACTCATCCACCTAAGCAGTCATCATTGTAATATTAATTTTATCGATAAGTTTCTTCTTTGTTGGCCAACATTCAACCCCATATAACATAGCTATTCAAATAGCTACTCTATAGATTTTTTATTTTATTTTAAGTGAGATTCTCCAATCGCAGAGCACTCCAAAAGCACTCCCTCATTTCATTCAACTAGCTTGGATCATATTAATCACATTGTTTTGTATTTCACACTTATTTTGAGTAATTGAATCAAGGTATTTGAACTTTTCACTAGTTTTGTTCATATAGTTCTCAATAGTTATGTCCTTGATATTATGGCTTTTAATA
This sequence comes from Gastrodia elata, assembly GCA_016760335.1. Classification (NCBI taxonomy): domain Eukaryota; kingdom Viridiplantae; phylum Streptophyta; class Magnoliopsida; order Asparagales; family Orchidaceae; genus Gastrodia; species Gastrodia elata. Next base: position 24,791,690 of record CM028679.1, on the reverse strand, counting down.
TAATTGAACTTACAGTTCATATATTCTGATGTAGATCTACTAAGACAAAAAAATTTAAATTCTAAAGTAATCTTTCACAACACAAGTGTTACTTTAACTCCATTCCTAGCACTACTAATTAATAGAATACCATCTGCATATAACATTCACCAAAGAACCTCCTCCTAAATGTACTCAGTAAGAACGCCCATAATTAAAGCAAATATATATGGGCTGAGAGCCGAGCTTTGATATAATCCAATAGTAATAGGAAAATTATACAAGCCACCTTGCGATCGAACACATGTTACAACTCCATTATCACATATCTAATAACATCAATAAGTGCAACACAAGTTCTTTTCTCTCCAAAGTTCTCCAAAGAACTTCTCTAGATACTCCATCATAAGCCCTTTTAAGATCAATAAAAATTAAATAAAGATCTTCTTGTCTTTCTCTAAAGTTCTCTATCAATGCTTTTAATATATATGGCTTCCATGAAAGATCTACTTGGCATAAACCAAATTTATTTTGAGAAATATAAGTATATCTTCGTGATTTGTATTCAAATGCTCACTCTGAAAGTTTAAACGTATGATACATTAATTTGACTCCTTTATAATTTACACAATCTTGAGCATCGCCTTTATTATTGTAAATAGGTATAACTGCACAATTTCTCCACTCAACTAGCATCTTTTTTCTTCTAAAAAAATATTAAATACCTTGATAAGCCAGGATAGTCTTTCCTCACCCAAGCATTTCTATACATCAATAGGGATGTTATTCGATCCTATCTCTTTTCCAATTTACATTTTTAAAGTATTACAAATATAAAATTTACTAACACCTTGAATGAAAGTGTAATTGTCAATATTTTATAGCCATTAAACTACAACAACAAGAAGAATAAGCCTTAATCCCACTAGGTGGGATCAGTTGTATGAATCCTTTATTTCCATTATGCACGATCAAATAGGAGCCCCTCCCAATGTTCCAAATAGAGAACATCCTTTTGAAAGGTTTCTTCCCATGTCTTTTTTGGTCTTCCACTTCCTCTTTTAATGAGTAAAATTCATAAACTCGGTTGTTCTAACAAGGGCATTGCAATGTCTACTACACTTATTATAGCGGTAATATGTTGAATTATCTAATGAAACATTCACTAATCTTATCCATTATTGGAGCCACACCAACCTTGCTACAGATAAATTCATTTCTTATTCTATCCTCACAAGTATACCTGCTCATACACCTAAGCATCCTCATCTCTACAACACTTATTTTATCAATAAGTTTTTTCTTTGTTGGCCAACATTCAGCCTCATATAACATAGATGATTGTATAGCTGCTTTATAAAATATTCATTTAATTTTGAGTGTGATTTTTTTATCACAGCACTCCAAAATGCTCATCCATTTTATCCAACTAGCTTGGATCCTATTAATTATATTGCTCTCTATTTCACAATTATTTTGAATAATTGAACCAAAGTATTTGAACCTCTCGCTCAAGGTCCTTGATTGTTATGTCCTTGAATACAATTGAGCATACACTCCATATATTGTATTTTAGATCATATTTTTCTTTAACTTCATCCCTAATCTTATTAGTTAAAATAATGCCATCTGCAAATAATATGCACCAATGAATCTCCTCTTAAATGTGCTGAGTAAGAACATTTGTAATTAAATAAAAAAAATATAGATTGGGAACTGAGCTTAATATAATCAAATAATAATTGGAAAATCATTTGAAAAGCAACCTTGCAATTGAACACATATTCCAGCTTCACTTAACATATTTATAATAACATCAATATATGCAACACAAATGCCTTTTCTCTCCAAAATTTTCCAAATTAATTCTCTTGGTACTCTACATAAGCCTTTTCAGGATCAATAAAGACTAAATGAAGATCTTCCTTCCTTTCTCTAAATTTCTCCATCAAACCTCTTAATATATGTATGGCTTCCATGGTAGATGGCATAAAACCAAATTGATTTAGAGAAATTCAGGTATCCCTTCATAATTTGTCATCAATTACTCTCTCCCAAAGTTTCAATGTACGACATATTAATTTGATTCCTCTATAATTAACACAACCTTGAGCATCCTTTTATCCTTGTAAATATATATGATAATACTATTTCTCCACTCATCTAGCATCTTTTCAGTCTTCAAGATAACATTAAATAACTTCGTGAGCCAAGAAATTCCTTACCTAAACAATTTCATAGGGATGTTATCCCATCTTATCATTTTTTTGTTCTTCATCCTCTTTAAAGTATTTGAAATCTCAATTTTACTAATATGACAAATGAAAGTGTAATTTAAACTAATTTTATAAGTATTTAATTCATTTATATTAATTGTATTAATACAACACTCATTAAAAAGCTTAGTAAGATAATCCATCCAAGTTGAATAGTTTCATCCCTAAAAAAAATTTTATTATCATCTTTGACATTTAACATAGTCAAATCTTTAGTTCTTTAATCTCTTAATTTAGTTCGCTTATAAATGTATCTCTCTACTTCGATAAGTTCTAATATATTATATAAATCCTTAAATGTTGCACTCTTAGTATTACAAACTACTATTTTGGATTTATGATAAACTAGTTTATATTTATATCAATTCTCCTAAAACTTCATTTAAATTATTCTTTATAATATGTATTTTTATCTTTAATATTAACTTGAGCATCTTGCTTCCACCACAACACATTTATTATAGGGTACTCTCTCTTTTGATTCACTAAGTAAACTTGCTACATTGCAAATACAACTACTAATCGAATTCCACATAATATTAGTTTTACCCTCAAAATCCCATTGTCCAAGTTTTAAAAGTTCACCTCTAAAAATATCTAAATTAACTTTCTTAAAATTCAACTATATAGTTTTAGAACATATTTTAAATTTAATATTACTTTTATAACCTTTTATTTACAAATTCAAAACCAATAAATAATGCTAGATTGTCAAACAATCACTTAAAATAATCATACAATCCTTACAAAATAAATGATCCATTTTATATAAAAAAATAATTAATCTTAGTTTTTGAAGCCATATTTTTACATGTGAAAATATTTTTATATTTTTTAAATTAAGTATTAGCTATCATAAGATCATAAACTAAATCAAACTCGAGTACCAAAGTTAAAATCCTAAACTATCAATTTTTATTTACTCTATCTCTTAGCCATAATATATTAATACTATTCACCATAATATAAACTAGCTCAAAAAAACTAGTGAGAGTGCCAAGAATCCAACTACATAATCTAAATTTAAAATTTTAAACTAGCTTATTTACCCACATTCATCCTTAATGCAAGAACCCTTGCTTATTTGTCACTATACCTAGTTACCGATGTAACGGCCTTTGCAGACTTTTCACTACATTCAGGCAATGAAGCGCAATGCTTCTAGGGAACGCCCTTGCTCTAACATAACTATTTAAGAAATTCATGACATAACAAGATTCGATAAAGTTCTATGCTAAATGTTGATTGCATAACACAACTCTCCTCATTTCACATTAAACTCAAATTAATTGTATCGATACAAATTTCACTAAAAAACTTAATAAAATAATCATCCATATTGAATATTTTCATTATTTAAGAAAATTATTATATTTGATATATTTTACACGAGTCAAAATATTTAGTTCTTTTATCTCTTAATTTAATTGGCTTATTCTATATCGCTCTCTCAATACTTTCTAATTTATTCAATAAATCCTTAAATATTGTACTCTTAGCATCAAGAATTGTTGTGTAGAATTCACGACAAACTAGTTTATAATTCTGTCAATTCTCCTCAGTCTTACATTTAGATAATTCTTTAAAACACGTCTTAGATTGATTAAACTCACTTTAATTTAATAGATTGGCAAATTAAAAAGTAGACTTGTTATAAGACTTTCATGAACTCATATTTAAATATTAAGACTATCTCTTTAAATTTAAATCTTCTATTTAGCATCTTTAAAACACTAAAGTGTCAATTTGAAATTTTAAAACCATGTTAAAACTTTTCCTTTGTATATTAAACCAGTAAATATGTAGATTTTTTTGACCAAATCTATCTCTTAATTTAATGAATGTAACTTTAGGAGTAAATTACCTTATATGCTCATATTCTTTTCCATGCTATCAAAATTAGACTAGCGCCTTAGTGTTATATAAACTTTGCTTAATATTATGCTAGCTCAATCTTGGAATATTCATATGTTTAATTACATAGTACTTAATTCAATACTTCATGTTTAGGCAGCTGCATATCCATAGAGCTATGAGATGGGTGAGATGTCATCATCCCAATCAAAAGATAACTTTCCTTACTTAATTGGTTAGTTTGTGTTATTTATTACTTAAAAATTTGTTGATCCATAGTTACCTTGCTTTTTTTTTTGTTGCTACGTAGTAGTAAGTATTTATAAATTTAAGATTGACATTCTAGCTAGCCACAATTGGCAAGATTTTAATGATTCCATTAATATATTCTCATGTAATTAAGCACATTATTCTATGATAGCACATAAAACTTCCTCACTTGTATAATTTTTATTTCTTTCTGTTGGTGCATGATAAATGCTTGTCTCATAATACGAATTTAAAGAGTTAAGACTAGCTATTCATCTTACACATCACAAAGTAAGAGCATATAACTTTATAAAAATATATATAATTATAACTTGTATCATATTATTTTTGTGCTTAATAAATTTATATTTAATTTCATCTTTGGCTTTTCAATTTTCTTGCTAAAATAAGCTAAAAATTATCAAAATTTTAAGAGACTCAACTTTAAACCTTCGCACACCAACCCATGTTAACCTATGCATAGAATTACCCAATTAACTCTTAATCATCATTAGAAACCCACCTAAAGTTACCTAAGCTTATTAAATCTCTCCAAAATAATTCTATTATATAGTAAACATAAGTACCTATATTTTATATAACAAAATGTACTTATATACATATATATATGTATATATATACATTTATTTATTTATAATATATATATATATATATTAACACAAAATTAAAGGTTTCACCTATAAAATCTTAGTTTTATAAACTACCACTTATTAACATAAAGTATTATAAATTTTATTTAATTTTATATTGATATAATTGAAATTTATATGATCTTTTATTTTGTTGGACATCAAGTACGTAGATCGTTAAAATTTTATTGATACGTTTTTATCGTTGCCTGGTAAACTTATTTTATTTGATTGCTTGCACTTCATCTGTCCAAAAATTCATAACTTTACCATCATTATATAGATTTATTCTAAGCAAATTATTTCTTATTTAGTTCACTTTCTTTTAATAATTATATAATTATTCATGATGTTGGTTATTACATCTTTAAGAATATTTTTGGAATTGGACATTGTCCGATTAAAGAGTGACAAGGAGACTTATGCTACTACCTTAAGGGGATCGATTCACATGTTATTTATATGATGTTTTGGAACCAAATTAGCAAGCACATGCTTGCATATACCCTGTTACATAAGCTCAAATGAAAAGCTAAAGTAATATTATATTAATAACATGTTTCAATTCTTTTTTAGTTTCTTTAAAATATCAAAAATCATTTTCTTTTATTATTTGCATGTGGTAGTTCATTTTACCTTACCAAAGTAGTATCTCATGAAATTCATAGTGTTACTTGCTTTCTCTTTAATTTGATCAGTACTTTGAAAAGCACCTTTGCATGTGATACCCTTTTTACATCATGTTTCTAGTTATATTCGCATCATTGCAATTTATATAATTAGCCTGCAGCCCTTCCAAGCTTTTTATATTTAAATAAAAATTCTTACTATATTTCGCATACTTAGCTCATGCTAATTGGTGTTCAATCCCTAGCATATATGCAAGGTTTTGTAGGTTGATTGTATCTACTATTGTGGGCTGTTTTGTTGGAATTTAAGCTTTGGAAGCATGCCCTTATAGTATAGTGTTTTCATGTTATTCTTGTAACTTTTGTTATCCTATTCTGTTATTTTGTAAAATTCACAATGTAATTTTTATATTCTTGAGGAATATAATGAGAATTATATTAAATTAATTGCAGGTGCATATTTTTGCTCAAACGTGACCTAAGGGATCATGTGGTCGTCACACAAAGTATCAAAAATTATCACACAAAAATACCCATGAGAAAGCGCAAGTTGAGAAAAATGAGTATAAAAAGAAATACTAAAATTTAAAATTATTAAAATATTTGGCCAAGAGAAAGCAAGCACCGTAAAATCATGGTAAGAAAACTTTTAATCCTATTCAATTTGTGCCCATTTCTTTTCATCTAATTCAAGCAAAAAAGAGATTCATACAAAATTTATTCTAGTATCTTTTGCAACTCACGACACCCCGACATGCCTTTACCCTCAGATAGTTTGTTGGACCCCACTCTCCACTAGATTTTCACAAAAATTCTCCTTTAGGAGCTTTCTAAGCCTTTCCCTCTAATCTACAACAAAAACCTTGGAGAGCTTCCATTCACCCAACACAAACAAAATACCAATATTCACAAGAAACACCAACTACCAAAATACAACAAGAGTTCAACATATACCAAAAATCCAACAAAGATTGCCCAACCATAGATAAAATTTCAACTTCCACCCAGAGACACTTCAGACATTTACTAAGTCCTGACATCCCCTTTAACCCACACCCACTCAACCTCAAAAAAATTATGCTACCACTTCAAGAGAAACTGCTTTTTCACAACTACAGCACTTTTTCCAAAACCTTAGCTCATGATGATTCAAAATCCTCCATAAACACCCCTAACCTTACCATAAAGATGATTACTACAGCCATTGACCAAATCCTACTTTTTAATATTAGCAAAAAAATTTCCACAACTTATTCAAGAATCCACCCACACTACTGACTTTGTAACCCCCTTCAAAATTTTATGTTATTTCAAGAAAAGAAGATACTCCTACCATCCCCTCCAAACTTAAGCATACTCCTGTCAACCATTAAATACCATATGATCCATTGCTCTTTGAGAAAATCCCACAACTTCACATCAAATTAACAGCGCAAACTTATCCACGGCTTCAACATGTTTATTAAACTACTAAATATGAACGCAAATTTCTTGAAAGTCCTGAAGAAATTCAAAGGTAATTTTACAAGGCTATTATCCTTATCATTAACATGGAAAGCATGTAAATATAAGGAAAGAACAATTCTGTTGTGAATACTTCTATTATAGGAAAGTATGTGATGACCCATGTTAGATTGGTAACGACCAAACTAACATGGGATACCTCTTTCCGCGGGATCATATTGGCGGTTAAGTAAAATAGCAGTTAAATAACATCCAAAGCCATTCAAATATAAAGAACTAACATTCATTCAATTTAAAGTAAATAACATTCAGAAGTTATTACATAAATATCAATATACAGAAAATAATTATCCGTTGAAGGGGTAGTTAGAATTCATTAATTTCCCACTCCATGACTTTAAACTATATAAGCCTCCTCCAGTTGTATCTGATCTGACATTATAAAATATTGCCTTAGTGCACATTCTAAATATAAAGGATATTAAAAATATACTTAAATCAAAATAGAAGGTAAAAATTATAAAATTTTGTAGGAAAATATAGATTTATTTCAAAAAGATAATCATAACTCCTGCAAAATAAATATTCTTTTGTCACATGCCAAATTTCAAATAGAAAATCAATAATAGCATAAAAATTCATGTTTATGTTTATGACTTGATATTATGAAGCAATGTTAGCAATTTTGATGGGCAAAGTTAGAATCATGAGGCTGGATTTATATAGATGCATTTAAGCATGACCTTCACCTGGGCCCCTTTAAAGGCTCCAGATGACACCATCACCTGGGCCTCTTTTAGGGCTTTAGAAGGCAACCTTCATCTGGGCCCCCTTTAAAAGCTCCAGATGGCATCATATATGCATTTAAGCATAACCTTCACCTGGCCCCCTCAAAGGCTTCAAATGGCACCGTTATAACTCTCAATGGACTAGCCACGTCCATAACTTAATTTAACCTCCGTTTCGGAAGCCTTTGCAACATTGACAAGATACATAAATATCATTTTGCCTTTCTTACATGATTAGCAATAAGAGTAAAGCATTAAATAATAATATAAATAGATTCAAAGCGATGCTTAAGCAGCAAAAAGGTAAAAAATATAAAAATAATATACAGTGTACCTTTTGTGTTTGACTTATTCAAGACGATTCACTCACAATTTTGATATATTTGCAAAAGTTATAAATGGAATTCTATTAAACTTTGAAAGTAATGTTTTGTGTTTCAACAAATCCTATTTACTCAGTATACTACATATCCTAACCTTTCATTCTTATATCCTCCCCAACCCTCTTGATATGAATCTTAATTATGTACAACAATGATTCTAAGTTCTTTTAACTTTCATTAGCAAGATAGCAAGCTCAGCAATACTAGTGCAGGACTACATGGCATTTCCTTCTTGAAATAAAATAATACAATTTGGAGCACTTACATTAGAATCTAAACACCATGCTTGCAAAATGTGATGGAAACCATTCATATGCCAATGTCAAGAATATCCTTTTATAATATTATTTGTTACATAACATTTGTGCATTGAAGTGAATATAATTTAGAGGTTAATTAATCATAATCATGTTGTTGATAAGTCCATGTATAGAAGGCCTTAAGTAACATTTAAATACCGCGCTCTATCTTGGTTAATCTATACATACATCTCTTACTCAAACATATTAAAGAAGACTGGCATTTTATTATAGATAAGAGATGTAAATTAAGTATTAAACCGTGCAAATAGTAATAAAAACAAATAATCAATATGAATTAGTCAAGTCCTAAGTACAGTAAAGTAAGTTTATCAAGTGATTGGTTTAAATCACATTACAATAAATTCACTTAAGAGCTCTAAAGTGTAGGTAGAGTAAGCATAAATATTTTTGTTCAACTCAATTCAGGTTTAGACACAGACTTTTTGAATATAGATCATTAGGAACTAATATAGACATACAACAATCCTTCCATATTTCTAATAATAGGTTTCAAGAATAGTATCCTATACATGCTAATTATTTCAAATAGTCGAAAAATGATGTTTTACTAACAATTTAGTTCATTAGTAGAGTCTAGCCATTTCATGATTAATCCCATCATTTAACAATGCTCAATTCCATTATACTAAGTTGTTAAAATCCTAAGTTATCACTAAGGATTTTAATAGCAAGATTTAAAAGTAATTTCGTACTTGAGTGCTGAAACAAAAATCGTGCGGAAAAGAGAAGAAGGATTATGCTTCTCTATCGAGCGCAGAGAGGGATTGAGCGGAGAAGGAAATCGCACGGAAAGGAGAAGAAGGATCGTGCGGATCTCTGATGAAGTGCACTACCTCCGTCAGCTTTCGTCGCTGGCTGCAAGGACCACTTTCGTCGATCGTTGCGTCAAGCGGGGGAAGAGTCAAGCTGAAGGAGCGAGTCTGCGATCGTCTTCGACGTCGAACGGGTATGTGATCGTCTTCACCTTTGGCTTCGGTGTCGAACAGGTCTTCGTCTCCGTTGGCGGGTTGGATCGAGGGGTTCAATCTGCTGAGGAGGAGAGCGAGTGTTGAGAGCAAGAAACGTCCGAGTGGGGAAGAATTAGCGGCATACGCTGGATTAAATAGGAATAGCTTAATTGGCGCCGACGATTTCTATAAGGATAGTCGGTGAGTTACGAGTAATTAGATATATTACTCTCTGCATACCTTCCTAATAGTGTCGTAGAATTAATTGCTTAACAGTTTCTAAAAGGGCAGCTGATTCTTGCCTTGAAAATGGGTCTTAATGAGGTAATCTTAATGAGGTAATTTATGCTTTACTGATTTAAGTATGGGCTAATGACAGATCTTAATTTCTATTTCAGCATTAATTGAGTTTGAAAACTTCCTAAATCAAAAATTGTAACTGAAAACTGAAATTTAGCGTGAGTTTTAACATAAAACTGAATTTTGCAGGAGATTAACGAAATTCAAATATTGCGGGAAATTAACATTTTCCTTATAAATGGCATAGGGTCATTACAAAGTACTACAATAACCAGTGAACTTTAATATGGTTTATAGATTTACTCCACCTTATGGCATTCATTATTAGAAATATATAGTTGAGAGAGCAAGTAAGGAAATCTTTGTAATGTGTTATTTACTTCATGCATTATATTTGGTAAGTTATACTAATGGAAAGTAATACTACAATCATTTAAGAATCATATCATATTTTCCATGCTTCATGAATCAATATCAAGGGAAATGGGATACCAGACAAATAATTACCTGTGTATTTGCCTGGCCAAAGCAAAAAGGATCCAAGCAAACGTCAATCCCTCCAATACGCTCCCAAAAGTTCATTTCCCCAACCAGAAGCTTCCACCTCTCTCCAAAGATAATCTGTGCATATATACCAGATTGTACGTGAAAAATGGTATAAAGAGATCATTCAACAGGGCTTGGATTATTTCAATTTCTCTTTTTAAATATAAATAGACTGATAAATAGACACTTCATGGCAACTGGCAGGGAATTTCTTTAAAAGTTGAGAATGTTAAAATGCTTTACAAAAAAAAATGAAAAACATTACTGTCAGCACAACTCAAAATCAATAAGTTTTAGAGGACCTGCCTGCTTGAGTGATAGACCTGCATGGAAAAGTACCAGCCACTTCATGATACAAACTACCCTACAACTAGCCTCACAACATGAATTTTTTTATCTGTTTCTATAATGAGATTTAATTTGCATTCTTTAAAAAAATCTTTACATTTTCCACCCGGCTAAGATGGAAAACTACAAAGAGAAGCAACAATAGTTCAACATATAATAGCAACAATATATTGTTTCCATATGAATGAGTTAGCCCCAAAGGTTAGACAACAAAGTATGCAATGTCATGAAATTTAATTGTTTACTTTTATCTATAGGAAGATTGTTTGTCTAACATATATTCCAAAATGTGGCAGCTGAAATATAAGAATTAACCATAAAAATAAGTTTAAGATCATTCAGATCCACTTAATTATTGTTTGCCTTTAAGTAAATGAATTATATTTTCTGAGTCATGCATTTATGCATATAAAGAAAGCTATATGTGAGTTTAAGAATCATTAAGTGCTATTTGATTTGCAAAAAATAAGAAAATAAATCAAGATAAATTAAGAATACTACTATTTGATTTGCAGGATTTAGAAATCAAATAAGGCTTTGGGGGATTTCAAGTCCCTCAAATAAACCATTTTTAAGACAAAGGATCCACTCAAATCGGGCAAATTCCAAATCCCACAGATATCAAGAGCTTAAAGCGACATTGTTGGCTTTTATCAAAGCTTGTTGGATCCTTGCAGGCCATCACCGATCTTCGGTGACCGTAGTCAAGCCATCACCACCCCCTCAAACCACACCAACGTTTGCCGACCTTTGCACGAGCGGCCTTCTTCTCCAACCGTCAATGACCTACACCTGTCTCCAACGCATTTGACAGCCTTCGATTGCTTTCTTACCTTCACTGCTCCTTAACGCCTCATATCGGGGATTTGTTCCACAACATTGTTGGGCTTCCCGAGCTTCGCCGGCCATTAGCAGCGTCTACCAACCTGCATCTGTCAAGCCAAATGCAAGCTTGCAGGCAATTTTTTCCCTATTTTTTATAATTTGATTTAATAAAACTTTATACAAGAATAAATAACAAAATGCAAATATATTATAAACTATCAAACATAAATATTTACTATGTTTATTTTATTATAAAAAACTATTGAATTTTGTTTGCTTCAACATGCCTTCTACCCCAAACCAAACAGCCCCAAAGTAATACAATGGTGATACTTAATACAAAATAGGCTAATTGGATATCCCTATATCTAATAGGGCTAGCCCATTTAGATCATTAAAACTTTTAAAAAGCCGATAAATTGAGCAGAATTTTATCCAAATCATTTAGCTCCCTTAACATTAGCAAAGTGCATCATGTTGCTGTTATGCATTCATGTCATTAAACACAACTTACATTGCTTGATGATGCCTGAAAATTAGCCCATATGGAGTGAAATAAGTGAATGTTGCTTCCCGGTCCACCATTTCTCCATAAAAACTGTGAGGCTCCAGAAATTATGACAAGTTGTCTATGAAATCAAACAAAGAGTGAAACCATACAAAGTAGCGCAATTGCTATTGCATCTAATGTGCAACAAAATAGATTTATATTCTCATGCCTCGTTGTTCAATAGAGCAGCATACCTCGGCCAATGCATTTAACTCATTGAAACTCTCAGATTGCTCGTTCATGGAATTCCAAACCAGTGATACCTGTACTCTTCCTGTTACCATAAGCCAACAATCAAATATAATAACAAAATACATATAAACTGTTGTACATAGTAACTTTACAAATAAGCGTTGCAGACCATTTTGATATCTTTTTGTAGCTGGAAGGGATGTGTTATATGTCGTCACTGCAATCTGAAATAATCAAGGTTGTGCTTAACAAATTAATTACTCATTATGGGTAAAAAACTACAAATTAAAAAAACTGCATTGTGAACCATGGAATAGTGAGATGCAATATTTATTCAAACAGGTATCAATAAAATGACAACAATTCAGGTAAGAAAAACCTGCAGAATAAATAAATATATACCTATATTCATACAGCCCATGTAATTATACATCACATGCTAAATTAATATATACCTATATTCATACATAAGTATATATATATATATATATATATATTATAACATATCTAGATGATCTCATATATATGTTTACACATGCATATATTCTTATATATAGATATATTTATATATTCAATTAAACATGTCATCATAAGAAAATATTGAAGTGTCTTAATGATAAACATAATTAAGAAGTGGAGTTTTAATACATCATATAAAATTCAATCCAAGTCTAGACTACGCATAAGTTGAATGTGAGTTTCTAAAGTTTTTTTGGGTGTTAAATATTAAATGCAAATTGGACAAAGAAAATTAACACTTGAGTCTAAGTAAGGTCTAAGAATGTAGTTTAATTTACTCTTGATTTCTAGATAAGTGTTATTACAATTCTAGGACAATATTAATAAGCCTCACAGCTCATCATTTAATAGGTGAGAAACAAGATGTTGTTAAGACCTAGATAAAAGCTCGTGGAGACAAAAGTCTTCTAAGCTTAAGTCATGTAAGATTGAAACATCACCACCTATAGACTACTATAATCTAAAGCTAGCCCTAGTAATGATTGGTGAGATTCTTAAAGGAACTATTCAAAGATCTAAGGCATTTAAGATCTAGGATCTCTAATTCATGATATGATCAACTTCTAATTAAGCCTTAATATAAATTAAATGGAAGTACGAGTGCAACCTAGGGTTTGGATAACACTTAAGAGTATTATGCCATCATCCTCAACATTAGTATTTCAAGTTAAATCAAAAGCCAATGCAACAACCTAGAAGTATCTTCTCCCTAAGCTATTCTCCATTGACCTAGAATTTCATCACAAATCTAAGATGAAAACTTCAAATCTCAAACCAATGAGAGAAAAATGCAATAGAAAGAAAGCGAGTACTTTAGAGGTTTTTGATAAATGGAAAGCAAAAGGTGCTCTGACCCAAACCAGTTTTAATCTCAACCTTCTTGGATTGCTATAAGTCCTCCAAGTGCTCTTCAAAGTTTTCCCCATTAATCTGACGAAGCACAACCAAGGTCCTGCTTAAAGAAGAACAAAAATTCAATATTTTCTCTGTCAGGCTTATTTGCCAAAGGAATTGGGAAAAGCTTCCTTGAACCAAAGTGAGTGTTCAAGAGAGAAGATGGGGTGTTGAGGTGAAGCAGAAGAGCCACAGAAGAAGAACGGTGAAAAAAATTTAGGTTATAGGGTTTGTGAAGTAAACTCAAACCTCTTTGGAAATTTAAGGTTTTGAAATGATTATGCACTTGTGAAGATCGTTAATGGATCAAAAGTTAAGGGCTAGGTACATTGAATGGGCCAATTGAAGATAAAAAATCCTAATGAATGAGGAATTAATTGAGAGAAATTAATCATAATCAAGGCTTAATAATCGCTCTAGAGTAATTAATGGGGTTGGGCGAACCGTTTGGGTTTGCCAAGGAGTTGTTTTGTCGTGAAATTTAGCATTTTTGATGGTTGCAAAGATTATAGTGTCTATCAGTTGAGTCAAGGAAGACAACCCTGTAGTACAAGTCGGGTGGGTGGCCGCTGCTTAAAAGATTCAAGTTGAGCAAATAATTTTTAAGTCGTTTATATAGCGCCTAAAAGAATCTAATGGTAGATTAAAAATTATGTGTTTTCTCTGATTCAACACTATCAGATACGCACTATGCATTTTAAATCCAATCCAACAACATTGGATGGCTCCATGTTTTACAATTACTCCGCAACTGTAGGGACTGTCAAATGATAGGCACATGCCCCGGAGTGCAAACTGGCGACACCGATCTGTTCCATCATTTCAAAAACATAGTTGTCAAGCATCACAGGCAGATTAAACAGTTGATGATTAACTCGTTATTTAAAAGTAAAAATAAATCAAATAAATTATATTTATATTTTAGAAAAATAATTTCAGAAAATATATTTTGCATATTTTAATCAAACAAGCTCTGAATTTTATGAAAATTTACCAAGTAGCTTAAGAAATATGAAAAAATTTAAATATAAATATTTTCAAATTTTGATATATATTTTAATTTATATTAACTTTTAAAAATAGAAACTTTGATAATTATTAAATTAATTAAATGTTTAGAAAATACCAAATTTCATTAAAATAGATAAAAAAATCCTTTAATTTTTTATATATTCATTATAATAAAATTTTAAATATATTGAAAAATATTCCAGAAATTTAATCCCTATTATAATTTTATATTTTATTAAATTTTCAGATTTAAATATATCTATTAACCTAGGATTATTATAGATGAGCACTAGAAGCAAAACATTGCTGTAATTCTAACAAGAAAATCATTAAGCAAAGCACCTTATGATTGAACACATTATAAGCACATTACATTAACCTTTAATAACATCTATATAGACCAAACAAGCTATTTTTTTACCAAAACTCTCAAAAGAAATTCTCTTGATAATCTATAATAAACAATTTAGAGGTCAAAAAGATTAAATAAAGATCTTTTCTCGCTCTAAATTTCTTCATCAAATCTCATTGTAATCTATAGCCTCCATAGTAGATCTAGCTGACATAAAATTAATTTGATTTTGAAGAATTTGGGTATGTAATCATAATTTGTATTAAGCCACACTTCTCTAAAGCTTCAACATATGGCTCGTTAATTTAACTCCCTTAAAATTTGCACATGACAATGCCATTATTCATATAAATAGGTACAATAATACTCTTTCACTTGTTCAAAATTAAGTTAAATAACTTAGTAAGCCAAGAAATTTTTTGTTTCGCCTAAATATTTTCACATCAATAAGTATGTCATCTAATCCTACAATATTTTCACTCATCCTCTTTAAAGCATTTAATATTATTAAGAAGCTAAATGAAATAATTCATTCATCCATATTAATAATTTTCATCCTTAAAAATTTTATTTAATTATCATCTTTAATATATTTTATTGTAGTCAACTCCTTAGTTTAGTGATCCTTTAGCTAATTTATATATGGGGGTTTCTCTCCCTTGATGATTTCATACTTTTAATATAAATCTATGGATGCTACAATCTTAACATCATAAACTAGAACTTTTAGATTCAAAACAATTCTTTTAATTCCCATCATTCTTGCACTTAATAATTTTTATTAATATTCACTTGAATATGTTGTTCCACAACCAAGCATCTTTACTAATATACTCACTCATTCGATTCACCAAGATAGAATCTCCATACTTAAAATGTTAATCATAATGACTCAAATATTGGATTCTCATAAAAAAAATTAACTTCATATGTGTACTCAGAGAGAGAAGATAGGTTGTAATTGAGAAAAGAGACAAAGCATGTTACTATTATGAAAAAATAATGATGGATATAAAGAGAGGAGAGAAAATAATAATGAGATCTATTAAATTTCATTCATTATTTATTTTCAATTATTGAATATAAAACTACAATTCCTAGAAAAAGGATCACAAATTAAAGTAAATTTAATTTAAGAAATCTATAGAACATCTATGAAGTTCATCTTATTCAAAAAAAAAAAAATTTTAAGTAGATAGAATTAGAACTTAAATGAAGTTTTAAAGCGACCTAAAATGCAAGAATAATCCTGAGTATGGCATATACGACATCAATCTACTTATAATCACCAGAACAAATGCATCTCATGGAATTAATGAGAAGAAAATTAACCGAAATTAATTTGTGCCAAGCCAATAAATCGTGCAACTTTGAGAATGCACAAGTAAAAACAAAATACAAACCTGAACATATCGCAGTTCACCGTTACCTTCGTCCTCATCATAAGGCTGAACTTTTAATGCAGATAACCCTAACAAAAAGTAAACAGCATGAAAAAATTAGAAATGAAAGCATGTTCTAGATAAAAAAAACAGAGATAGAAAATCATATTTACAAAATGGTACCTTGTTTTAAGAGGTTGACTGCAACATTAATGTTGGGATGGTGTACTGCATAAAATATTAACGTGAATGATGATAATTTCATAACAGCTAATTCTATGATTAAATAAAGAGGCCAAAAAACATTGCATGAAATAAATCACATGCATCAAAATGTTTCTTTATCAAACAGCAGAACCGAACAGCAAGAATGTTTGTGAGTTTTTTATTTGAAAAAAAAACTGGAAATGAAGCCTCCTTGCATTTGTGAAAAAAAAATTACATTAAAATATAGTATAAGAAATAACATAAGAAATACAATGCTTCGAACAGAAAAATAAAAGAGGTTCAATGGTGTATAGGGAATATTTAGTTCTTGCATTTCATTTGAAATGTAAGTTGCTTATAATCACTTCATCTTCTTAACCCAAAAATAAATTTGTGAGATGATAAAAAACCAAAATAACTTTTTCAGATTTGCATTTATTATAAGAGCATATGTTGTCTCTTTCTAACTAGATGTTCTACGAAGTTGAATGAAAGAATAAATCCCAAAACAAATTAACATATTCTTTGCTGAAATGAATGTCTGCAAATAACTGTGTAGTCGTGTTGATTAAATAACTAGGAAAGTCGCCATGAAACTTTGGTGATAGCAGAGCAATAGAAGAAATATTGAGATTCCTCTTTAAGATTTTGATTGCACAGTGTACACATCGTATCGATTTGCCAACCTCTTCCAAATAAAGCTAATGTTGATGGGAAATATTACATACATAACAGCCAACCCAGATCCAAGAAAGGTGCTTGGTGATCATGCCATGATTTACAAGGAAAATTAAAAGAACACTACAGTGAAAACATCTTTGTTCTTAATAGGTCACAATGGAAAATTATTGTTGCTACTTAGTATGTATTAAGCAAAAAACTAATAATATGTTGAATATTCTCATTAAGGTAAAACCAAAGTACTTTCCAGCCCACCCTGCCATTTGTTAGAAGTGTTATGTTGTGTTTAAACAGGAAAGCTTCAAAGTCGACTGCTAATCAGATTTAGTTCAAATCATTGCATTTGATCTATCGTACACCATTCATGAATTAGTGGAGATGAAAATTGTAGTCAGCTTTTTTAATTCCTATAGGAGCATGGAGCCATTTGGTTTATTGTTAATAAGGTGCGACTAAAGCAAATGCCTGAATTTTAGTTCAATTTGTACCCATAAAACCAGTGTATTTGGATTGCACTCGAATCAGGTGCATTCCAAATACACATAGCATGCCAAGTTTCAGCCACTGCCAATAGCTGCCATTAGTTGCCCGGCAGTCATCACCTCTAGGAACCCCGGCCATTGCTAGCACACCATTGCCAACCCACCATTGAGTCGAACCAACCTTACATGTAAAGTTTTTATAGCAAACTAAACACAAACAAAACAAATCTTTGAATTCAAGTTACCACATTCAAACAAGGAAAAAAAACTCACTCAGTAATTAAACCCTGCAAATTATTTTACATTGCATTAACTTTATTTCAGCATTTTGTTTAACATCAAGCCAAACAACCTTGATGAACAAAGAATGAGCACACTTTTCTTTTTGAAAAATAATTTTGGTGCAATAATTTTATATTGCTTGTTTCTAATGGCGTAACTATCCTAATTCTAGTTTTCAAGTAAGAAAATGAACCAAAGCTCTGTGAATGGAAAAGAGGCATTCATTGCTTGGAGATTTTTTAGGTAGCTAGAACCAATAAGTTTAGGCCAACAAATATTTCTCCAACTAATAAGGTTAATTCCTTAGCCATCAGCAGATTGCCTCCAAACAAAATCTTTACTAATATTATCAATCCTTTGGATGGCCCATTTCAGTATAAAGAGAAATGGTGTGATGGAACTGAAGAAAGAAATGAACTATCGAGCGCTTTAAGAAACTACACACGCCACTTCTCTTCATGACTGTAAAATCGTGGTAAGTCTATAGTCCGAGGGAGGGACGTATGCGCTTAATAAAACTAATGCTCTTGTATAAAAAGAGAAATAAATTCAACAAATTTAGATGTCAATAGAAATTGAAGAGAAACTATTTTTAAGTCATTTCAGAACTTCTATAAGCTTTAATGTTAAATATAAAACAAAAGGGTAATTATAAAATTAGATGACTTGATCAAAAGATTACACTGACAAACCTCTGCATAGAGGAATATCAACAACGTTGTGTGTTCCCTCTTCATATAACCCTATTAACGGCTTTTCTGATGTTCCTCTAATAGCCAATTTTGCTCTGCATCTCCATTCCCCCTAAATCAATTTCTCAAACTTTTTAAGATACATACTAATGCAATGTGTACCGTAGGATGTGCATAATAAAGCATATATATATATGATCTGGGTTCAAATTTTACCGACCACACATAATATATATATATATATATGTAAGCTATTACCATTTCATATGGAATATGACAAATTCTTTCACATCTTGGATCATTGATCCTACTAACTCAACACCCCATATTATAATGAGCTAAAGAGCAAAATATCACATAATGCGATGTAATGTTTTGTCGTCTAGCGCAATATAAAAGAACTGTTGAGGTCAGCAATCAATGCCCAGAATGTGGACAAGAAAGTGACATCTTCATATGAAAGGACAGTAAACTCTCGTTGTATATGCATATACACATGAAGTAGAAATTTTATAATGCACCGAAAGTTTCCATAACAATACATATATGTATTCTGTAATCATCTTAATATTCCAATAAATCTTACATAACATTGAACAGAAGAAAATAATTTCTAATAATTAATCGATCATCTTAATAGATAAATGGTAATAATTATATGCATACAAATTTTTTCAAAAGAAAAATTCAAAATTCCAGCTAAGGCAGATACTGTCTTTTTTCTAACATTTTTAAGCAAGAAAAAAAAGGAACAACAATTTTAAATTGAATGTAGGCACACCTACATTAATAAGCATTTTTGCATACGAAGAAACAAAACTCAAACTTCCATGGGAAACATCACCTTGTCCTCCTAGTTATTCCAAAATCACAAGCAGCTAATTTTTTTGAAAAATATTAAAGTGCAGTTTTTCTAAATAAGTGAGAAAATATGCGTTTCAACTTCTGGATTTTTCAGCTCACTTTCAATAATAGAAATAAAAAAAATAAAATTACTAGGTTTCCTTTTTTTTTCTTGAACTATCTTCCTAAGATTGAAAACAAAACTTTTTCTACAATTTTTTCTTGGTTTCCTATATAATGTGTTAGATCTTAGAGTTCAATCAATGCGGAACAAACAGTGTATATATTGAGCAAATATTAAAATAAAACAAAGACAAACCACATGCAAACACAACTATAGCACAAGATAAGAATTTATGTGGTTCAGTGCGAACATCAACTTCCATGAGAAAGAAAGCAGAAAAGATTTCAATATTAGAGATGAGATTACAAAATTTTAGAGTTTAAAAAACTTACCCAAGTCTTTTTGGAGTTTTAGTCTCCTTCTGGAGCAGCTACCATACAACCCCAAAGAAAAACTTAGAGACTTAACCCTAAAAAAGGGCTTAGAAAGTACTTATACCCCCTCACAAAACAGGTATGTTGAACAGCGGGCGCCATGGCGCCCTCCTTCCTATCACCAAGCACTACGGTGCGCCCTAATGCTTGTCTTGCGAGCGCTTATTGAGAGCCAGGCGTTGCGGCGCGCCGTGGCGTTTTCCTGTCGAACCACTTGACGCTACGGCGCCGTGGCGCCAACCTCCTGAGCGCCTATGAAGCGTCAAGCGCTACAGCGTGCCCTAACGCCTCGCGAACAAGCTCCATGCACTGCGGGGAGCTATGGCGAGCGCCTATGAAGCGTCAAGTGCTACAGCGAGCCCTAACGTCTCGCGAGCGAGCTCCATGCACTGCGGGGAGCTATGGCGCATGCCATAAAGAACTCCCTTTAATCAACATAATGTTCAATGCACACTTGAAAAAGAATCTTCACACATGACTCAACATCCTAGAAAATAAGGGCATCAGTGATAAGAAATGCACAAGAGCAAGACCTCAACTCTTACTCTCCTTGTATAACAGCAATGAAGGAAACTGGTACGAATCACAGAGCAATGCACAGCTCATGAGAGAAGAAGAAGAAGAAACACCCACACTAATCACAGAAATTAATATGGAAAATCTTAAAATGGAAAAAAAACATGGAGCCAACACCACGAAAAAATCCACTGTAGAAGTAAAATAGAAGAAACTTACAAACCAACTGCAAACTAGATCTTTCCACTTAAGGAAGAAGATGACTCTTTCCATATTTTCAAGCATCCTAAAACTTGTACCCAGTGCATTAATCTCATGTAAACCCTAAGATAATAAGCGTGAGGACCCGGTGCCGGGTCAGCGGGAGCTAATCCAACACCGATTGTGAGCAATAACAAGTCCTTTAGCCGCAGGATCATATTGAGTGATTTAAGAGACAAATATATAGACATCAAACAGAACTCTTTTATTCATTAATTCACAAGTTTTGGATATAAAAATCAAAATAAAATAAAAGTTACAAACTTTTAAAATAATGTTAAAAGCGGCAATCAACAGGAAACAGTATCAGCACTGCTTAGTTCTTAGTACTTTTCTTCGATGACGAACTCCTGATCTGGGCCCATTTCAAAAGTGCGGGCATTCGAATACGAGTTAGTTGTGAAACTAAGTACTGATAGATGTCATCTTTACAAATATTAAATAATAAGCAAAATAATCAATAATTTGACAGGAAATAAAAGCTGTACGAAATTATCTCTGCAAACATGTTTCAATTGCACTTGAAACTTAGCATACAAATAATTGCAGTCACAAAAATAAATACAGAATTTTAGCATTTGATATCTGAGGCAAAATATAATTTTGTTGGGCAAGTACAAAATTGAGCAAAAGGGATTCATTTTTGTGTTGCATATCCCAACTTCCCTCTATACCTACCCCCTCAAAGGCTTATCAGTATAAGCTCCTTATGACTCCCGGTGTTGGGCAGCCCTGTCCTAGTAGTTGTCTGATCAGACTAAAAATATATCAACATGGAACTCTTGCTACTCACTTATCCAAATTTGTTCATATATACCATTTTATGTGACTTTTAAAAGCACTTTTATCAAATTTGTGCGATGCCGAGCAAAAAGCATATTTAAACAAGAATAATAAAAGACATCTGATACCTTGTTCTTTAAGCTCGGATGAGTGACAGTTCGCTCAATCTGCAATTAGGTTTTTGATATTTTAAATTAGCCTTTTTAGCCAATATTATTATCTTCGTTTCTATTACGTTTCTCTTTCATTTTCTCAATTTGATAGAAGTCCGTATTTTTAAGTTACTGATATGGCAATAATATTTATAATAGCATTATTGTTATCATTTTAATAATAATAATGATAATAATAATGTACAAAAGAAAATACATAATGAAAATGACTGTATAAATTGCAGAAAGTAATAATAATATTAATAGTAAAATGTCAGAATTAAAATGCCTGAACTGAAAATAATCGAATAGAAGTAAATCATTTAATAACATTTGTATTGTTCTCATTATTAATTAATGAGAACAATAATAATGTGAATGATTAATATTTTTCATAATAATGAATATTAAGTATAATAAGAAAAATAAAAAAATAGCAAAAATCTCTTCTCATTTATTCCTCTTTTTCCTTCTCCACTTGTCTAATATAGTGTTGCCGGATAACATAAAGAAGCCAAATGTGGTGGTCGGAGTAGGGTGGTCGGGGCAGAGGGGCGGCGGCCGGGGCAGAGGGGCGGCGGCCGGAGGCTGACAGGCGGCTGGCTGGGCTGTTGGGAGAGGGATGAGGGCTAGCTGAGGGGGAGAGGGGCTGCTGTGGGAGAGGGAGGGCTGAGAGGAAGAGAGGGGCTGCTGTGGGGGCGAGAAAAGGGAGGCTGAGAGGAGGAGAGGGGCTACTGCGAGGATTTTATAGAGAAAAAGGGGAGAGAGAGAGGGTGTTAGTCGGCCAATTTGGCCGACCATTCTTGTGCCAAAATGGCGCAGGAAGGGTCCTCGGTGCGGAAGCTTCCGCGCCTGGAGGCACGAAAAGATCGAGGGGGGGTCTGTGATCGGGGGTGGGGAGGAAAGAGAGGGAGAAAATAAAAAATTTAAATAATTATTTAAAAATAAAAATTTCGCATTTTTTTGCCGTTTGAAGTCCAAAAATATCGAAACTTGAAACCGATGTGTGTTATAATATAACGAACACCTACGCGCCAAAAATTTTCGATTCAGACAAATATTTTATTTGTAATTAATTTCTGAAGTTTGAAACTTCAAAAATTAATTAAGGTAGAACCGGAGCTCCTTT
Source organism: Gastrodia elata (assembly GCA_016760335.1). Lineage (NCBI taxonomy): Eukaryota > Viridiplantae > Streptophyta > Magnoliopsida > Asparagales > Orchidaceae > Gastrodia > Gastrodia elata. The sequence continues at coordinate 24,768,703 of CM028679.1, read as the reverse complement.
TGAGCAGCTTTTAAATAATATACTTAAGATAATGACACAAAAAATGATGAATTCGGACACGTATTTAATTTTCTCAATTTATTTGATTAAAATAATTCAAAAAAAAAATTGAGTTTTCGTTATCCAAATTCTCCCAAACTAAGGTACTTAGATCTAAAAAATTATTTCTATCTAATAGAAATTTTGTTTGCCCTAATTTGAAATTTCCCGGGATCCTGATGTCTGAGGCGGGTTTTGATCTAATTTGAAAAGTAACGACATTGGGTCGTTACTATAAAGGCTTAAATACCCCCAAGACCACAAACACCAAAAGAGCAAAACATGCCACAAAAATGGAGCTTATAAATTCCCTCTATGTAACTTTCGCTACATTCGGCACAGCCTTGCTATCTTCAGGTTATGAAGGATATGGCTCTCGACGCTTAAGTGCGCTTAAACATCGGGCTCTCGGATAATCCACGCTGCATTTTAAAACAGTTTTTCAAGTCTGATCTTCGTCGGGTTTGCCTCCAATTGATGCTAGATCTCAATGTGCTCATTTCAAAGCACTCGAAGCTCCACCATGAAACAGGAACTATCGTATAAGATGGGAGATACATATGTACTCCCTTAACTACCAAAATTGCATATAATGATATGATGTAAATGTGAAAACACATAATTGAACCCACTAAGTAAACATGGAACCACAAGCAAAGTCCTCACTTAGATTATAATCTCAGGATTCCATAAGAATGCATGTCCATTTACATACATGCATGCAAGTATATACAGTGAGCCAGTAAATATATTTTCAAAAAAAAAATTCTTTATTTTCATACCGTACAATACAAATTTAAAAAAGTTCAGATACGCAAATTAAAAGTAAAATTTTGTCATGCAACTACTTTAAATCCAAGTCATTCAAAACTTGTAGAGGATATGAGATATGTGAGTATGATGGTAACCTATTTCTTAAAGTATTTGTGCAACATGTCATTATTTAGATTTACTTTTTGTATTGTTTAGTCCTATAAAAACACAAATAATGTTGTTTGTAATTTGAATTTCCACCATTAAAATAGGGGATGCTCTCAGCTCTTAGTCACACTATCACTAAATTAGAAGACCTTTCACATGTTACAATTGAAAGGTCTCGACGCTTAAGTGCGCTTAAACATCGGGCTCTTGGATATTTCACGCCGCATTTTAAAACAGTTTTCAAGTTTGATCTTCGTCGGGTTTGCCTCTAATAGATGCTAGATCTCAATGTGCTCATTTCGAAGCACTCGAGGCTCCACCACGCAACAGGAACTATCATATATAATAGGAGATATAGATGCACCCCCTTAAGTACCAAGATTGCATATAATGATATGTTGTAAATGTGAAAACACATAATTGAACCCACTGAGTAAACATAGAACCACAAGCAAAGTTCTCACATGAATTATAATCTCAGGATTACATAAGAATGCATATCCATACATGCATGCAAGTATATACAGTGAGCCCATTGTACGTTTTCATAAAAAAAAAAATCTTTTTTTTCATACCGTACAATACAAATTTAAAAAAGTTCAGATACGCAAATTAAAAGTAAAATTTTGTCATGCAACTACTTTAAATCCAAGTCATTCAAAACTTGTAGAGGATGTGAGATATGTAAGTATGATGGTAACCTATTTCTTAAAGTATTGGTGTGGCATGCCATTATTTAGCTTTACTTTTTGTATTGTTTGATCTTATAAAGACACATATAATGTTGTCTGTAATTTGAATTTCCACCAATAAAATAGGAGATGCTCTCAACTCTTAGTCATGCTACTACTAAATTAGAAGACCTTTCACATGTTACAATTGAAAGGTCTCGACGCTGAAGTGCGCTTAAAAACCGGGCTCTCGAATAATCCACGATGCATTTTAAAACAGGTTTTTAAGTCTGATCTTTGCCAGGGATGTTAGATCTAAATATGCTCACTTTGAAGAACTCGAGGCTCCACCACGTAATAGGAACTATCGTATAGGATGGGAGATGCAAATGTACCCCCTTAAGCACCAAGATTGCATATAATGATATGATGTAAATGTGAAAACATATAATTGAATCCAATAAATAAACATAGAACCACAAGCAAAATCCTCACTTGAATTATAACCTCAGGATTACATAAGAATGCATGTCCTTTTACAAACATGCATGCAAGTATATACAGTGAGCCCATTGTATGTCTTCAAAAAAAAAAATTTCTTTTTTTTCATACAATATAATACAAATTTAATAAAGTTCATATGCAAGTTAAAAATAAAATTTTGTCATGCAACTACTTTAAATCCAAGTCATTCAAAACTTGTAGAGGATATGAGATATGTGAGTATGATGGTAACCTATTTCTTAAAGTATTTGTGCAGCATGTCATTATTTAGATTTACTTTTTGTATTGTTTAGTCCTATAAAAACACAAATAATGTTGTTTGTAATTTGAATTTCCACCATTAAAATAGGGGATGCTCTCAGCTCTTAGTCACACTATCACTAAATTAGAAGACCTTTCACATGTTACAATTGAAAGGTCTCGACGCTTAAGTGCGCTTAAACATCGGGCTCTTGGATATTTCACGCCGCATTTTAAAACAATTTTTCAAGTTTGATCTTCGTCGGGTTTGCCTCTAATAGATGCTAGATCTCAATGTGCTCATTTCGAAGCACTCGAGGCTCCACCACGCAACAGGAACTATCATATATAATAGGAGATATAGATGCACCCCCTTAAGTACCAAGATTGCATATAATGATATGTTGTAAATGTGAAAACACATAATTGAACCCACTGAGTAAACATAGAACCACAAGCAAAGTTCTCACATGAATTATAATCTCAGGATTACATAAGAATGCATATCCATACATGCATGCAAGTATATACAGTGAGCCCATTGTACGTTTTCATAAAAAAAAAATCTTTTTTTTCATACCGTACAATACAAATTTAAAAAAGTTCAGATATGCAAATTAAAAGTAAAATTTTGTCATGCAACTACTTTAAATCCAAGTCATTCAAAACTTGTAGAGGATGTGAGATATGTAAGTATGATGGTAACCTATTTCTTAAAGTATTGGTGTGGCATGCCATTATTTAGCTTTACTTTTTGTATTGTTTGATCTTATAAAAACACAGATAATGTTGTCTGTAATTTGAATTTCCACCAATAAAATAGGAGATGCTCTCAACTCTTAGTCATGCTACTACTAAATTAGAAGACCTTTCACATGTTACAATTGAAAGGTCTCGACGCTTAAGTGCGCTTAAACACAGAATACTCGGATAATCCTCGCTGCATTTTAAAACAGTTTTTCAAGTCTGATCTTCGTCGGGTTCACCTCTAATTGATGCTAGATATCAATGTGCTCATTTCGAAGCACTCGAGGCTAAACCACATAACATGAACTATTGTATAGGATGGGAGATACATAAGTACCAAGATTGCATATAATGATATGTTGTAAATGTGAAAAACACATTATTGAACCCACTTAAGTAAACATATAACCACAAGCAAAGTCCTCACTTGAATTTAAATCTCAAGATTACATAAGAATGCATGTCCTTTTACATACAAGCATGCAAGTATATACAGTGAGCCCATTGTATGTTTTCAAAAAAAAATTCTTTTTTTTCATACCGTAGAATACAAATTTAAAAAAGTTCAGAGATGCAAGTTAAAAATAAAATTTTGTCATGCAACTACTTTAAATCCAAGTCATTCAAAATATGTAGAGGATATGAGATATGTGAGTATGATGGTCACATATTTCTTAAAGTATTTGTGCAGCATGCCATCATTTTAGCTTTACTTTTTGTATTGTTTAGTCCTATAAAAACACAGATAATGTTGTCTGTAATTTGAATTTCCACCATTAAAATAGGGGATGCTCTCAACTCTTAGTCACGCTACCACTAAATTAGAAGATTTTTCACATGTTACAATAATTAGCACACAGTAGTAGCATTGTATGGTTCATTTGCAAAACTAGAAAGTAGTAACCATCAGATTTATCTTGGTTAACTAAAATACCCATTAACTGCTCATAAAATTAGCTGGAAAAAAAATTCCTTATTTTTTTCAATCTAACATGATACACCATGAAACTTTAAGAGCTGCACGCACCCTAAAACATTCTGTTCACGTAATCAACAATTGCACGAGTACATGAATTCAGACATCCATCTCAAAGTAAAGTTAAAATCCGCACCAATACTCCAGTCTGGAAAACAAAATCAGAAACGCCATGCTCCTGAAAAAAATTTCTTGCTTCTGCAGCCACATGCGGCCTGTCTAGACCCCATTCCAGCGAGCACCCTGAGCACCTAATTGTTCAGAGCAATGACTTAAATTATGGTTTGAGGTTATAATTCAGTGATAATTTAACTCTGGAATGAGAATTTGAAGGTATTTCAATACAAGGATAACTTGAATTTCGCGCTTACGATTGGAAATGTTGACAATGGAGCGCATTTGCGGCGTTGAATGACGAGGACGATACGGGTTGGTGATTAAAGCTAGGGTTACCATTCTTCTGTTGAGTGAGCGAGGGATAGGAAGCTGACGCCGCATCTTTACCTTTCGCTCTCGATGGCCACGGCCGTGGACGTGGGTGACACGAAACTAGGCGAACGGTGACCGGAAGCGTCGCCTGGAGTGAAAGGTTCATTCTGTGAATGGTAGAACTCGTGCTAGCTAAGGAAGCTGACGCCGCATCTTTACTCTTTAAAGGGGTGTTTGAGTATATCTAATTAAAAACAGGATTAGGATTCACAAGTTGATGCAAGATGCTTAAAGTTTGAAAGTTGATTTGGGATCAAATAGGCGATTAAATATTGGTGATTCAATAAATTATAAATAAATTAAATTATATATAAAATGTATTAAAAACTCAAATTTGTATACTCATTAGCAAAGCTTAAATTTTTATATTATGAGCAATTCTGATCATATAATATTAATAGAATTATTAAAGTTTTTAATGTGGTATCATAAAAAAAAAAATTATTTAAGAATATTTTTTCTTACACAAAATTTTTTATTTTTATTAATATTATTTTATTTATTTAGATATCATTGACATTCATTATTAGATATAAATAAATTTTTTATTAATTTAATGAAATCAAAAACTAAAGAAAGTTTTATTGGGATAATAGATAACTTTATATTTTTATCCTTTTAGTTTGCTTAATTAATTAATTAAAGTATTATATTTTGTTAATTTCAATTATTATAATTCTTAAGTCTTATTTTTAATTATAAGTTTTTTTTTATTTTGTAATTTCTAATGATTTTTATCATAAGAAGTTTTTTTCTTAGCTCTAAATTTTTAAGGATTTTTTTTTTCTAAAATATGTTGTTTAGTCCTACGTCAAGTAAACAGGTAAATAAAAAAGCAATCTATTGGTACTAGTTGTTGCCAATATTTGCGGGTAGGGTTATGGATCAAGGGCCGTGGGGCGTGGGCCGGAGAGTCGCGAGCTGACGAAAGCAGAGTTATTTTTTGGAGAAAATTATATTCAAGCCGTCAGATTTAAACAAAATTGATCTGGTTTTACAGTTCATCAGTTGAATTGTAAAATCGATCGATTTTACACATGTTCAATGAAATTTAGTTTAACCGGGTCTAATAAATCGAACCAACAGTCGATTCGCAGTTGAACCGGTCGAATCCACCGGTCCAATTCAGATTTCCATTTATTATGTCAAGGTTTATAATTTGTTATCCCATATTTTAATTCAAATTTATCAACTACACATTTAATTCTCATTTGATCTCACCTAATTTAAGAAACGATTTAATATTATAAATTTATTTTGGAGCAAAAAAAAATTATTTAAAAATATAATTTGTAATTATTTTTTATTCATATATAAAATATTTTAAATAGGGCATTTGAACTGTCTACGTTTAATAAACCCGAACCATCTAAAGCAGCATTCACTGATATAAAATACCAAAATTTTATTTCAAATTGTTTATTAATATTTAAATAATTTTGACTTCAGATTGAAAATCTGACTTCACCATTGCGTTCACCACCCCCAAATTAGCTAGGGGTGAAGTTTTGAACGCATTTAGAAATCGTAAAATTTTAGACAAATATTTTAATATTATTTAAATACCTGAAAATTTGAATAATTAAATACTCGTCGGATCAAAAATCTCAGTGCGTCATTGTGTTCAGAAACACTCAATTAGCTAAGATATATATATATATATATATATATATTTTTTTTTTTTATCATACAATAAAATTAAATATTAAGTTAATTAAAATTTAATTTAATAATTATATATATTCCTTATCTTTTTATTTTCTTCTCATTTCTTTTCCTTCGCATCCTACCCTAAAACCCGATCCCTTCACTCGCACGCGATCGATCGAAACCGAGCCCTCTCCATCCTTATCCTTCGAGCGAACGGAGGAGAGCCGACGACGCGTGGTTCGCGCCGCTAACCTTCGCCAATGGGAGGCCTCGTCGAGGATTAGATCGTCGTTGCCTCATCAAGTCGTGTGAAGGTAAGCCGACACTACCTCCTTATTTATTCGAACCTCACCGTCTCGGTTTGCCAGTATTGACAGGTTTCTGAAACAACACAAAGCAGACGATCTTCTAAACCCTAGCATCAATCCTTCAATATTCAACTCAGGTACTCCACCCAATTTCTCCTGTTAAGTTTAGATTTTATAAAATTTACTTGATGGATTAATAAGGATCATAATTAATCTTGTGATAAGCTCTTTTAATAACCTATTAATAAAATGAATGTTTCTTTTTAGTTGATTATTATTTACACAAGATCACCAAGATCAATTCCTTCCAACATAAAGCACCAGCAATACATAGATATTAATATAAATTTAAATACTTTATTCAAAGGAAGTACAAAACATGTGTATTGATAGCTTAGGTTTTTATTTTCAGTTTTATTAATTTATGCAAAGTATTTCTATGATGACATTTCCTAAGAATTTTACTCTCTATAATTTTAATTATCTTGCTGGTACGAGTCATTGTTGTAGGGTTATAAATGGACCCACGAAAATTCCTAGTTCAGTTGCTCTTATTTCCCATTTCAGCAAATATCTAGATCTCTACTTTGAAATTAATTTTGAAGCTGCAATACCATTCAACTGCTGCTGACTTTACATGTTGGTGCTAAGGGTGGATTTCAATTTTTCGTTGAATCATTTGATAAGTTGCTGGTTACATTTTTATATGAAGTTTTCTAATAGCCAAAATCACAGTAGCAATTTATGAACTCCAAACCATCACTGAAGTCATTAATTTTAGTATTAACGATATGATTGATGCTCTAATGTTTTAAACTTCTCTCTTTTCCTTGAGTTATAAAACTAATGTTGTGAATTCCATCTCAGAATACATAGTAACTAATGGTCTTTTTATTAGAAATGTATTTTGAATCTTTTAATTATTAGCACTATTATGTTTAATATACAGAATTAAATGCTATTGTTCCTTATCTTTCAATAGTATTAAATTAAGTGTTGAGTTGTTGCATATTATAAACAAAGTGTGCTACCTTGTTATCCATGAATTACTACTTCTAGATTTCAAATCCAATTATTTCTTTACTATATCATTATGGTTAACGAAATTATTGAGCTTTCAATGTTATACTATAGCCTTCTTCATGCACGCATCATTTAGCCATGTTTATAGCTGTTAAGTCTGCTAGAATTTAAAGTGTTTGTGCTTAGGTTTTTCCATTCGGTAAGAATGTTCATAGATTGATACAGGTTTTGCTGCATTGAGTTATCCAGTATCAAGTCAATTTTTATTACACTAGTATTACTGAAAATGATTATCGTGTCTATTTAAGGATGAAGACAATTTTCAAGCAAAACAGTCTTAATTGCATTTTAGGCTCTCAAAGAATTTGGCAAGCATGGATTCTTATAATACATTTGCTGAATTTGAATTCAGAAATGTTGAGACCCCTGCTATGCTTTAAAACTGGTTAATTTGCAGCATCCTTATTGTCATTAATTTTTTAATAAAACTGGCATCTTCATTGGCTTAGTTTTCTTATACTTGTAGAATGTTGGAGTTGTTGAATTTGGTTGGTTAATTTTCAAGTTTGAATTTCAATTGAGAAACTGTTATTATTGTGAATTTTTCATTTAATTAATAATATATTAGTTAACATTACTAATTTAATTTTAATTGCAGCAAATTTATTGGTAATCAGCGTAACTATGTATTTAACTAGCCAAAGATTTGGAAATTTTCTTACATTTTATGTATAATATCCTGCTTTAAACTTTCATCATCTCTAGCCTCTATTTGAAATGCTGAGTCCAATGTTGCCTTTAATTTTAATAAGAGATCATAAGTAATCCACATGCTACTAGATATCATAAGAGAATGTATGTTGCCATCTTTATATATGAAGTCAAATATAATTAAATACTGCCATTTATTTCAATAAATTCAAATGCTACTATTAATTATGTGTGGGATCAATTGCTGTAATTAGTTAAGTGAAAGGTCAATTGCTGTCAACAATTGTATAAGTGAATCAATTATTGCCATTTAATTATGAGATCTAAGTGATGTCATGTATCATATAAATAAATTCAAATGCTGCCATTCTTTTTAACGAAATCATACGTTGCCCTTCATTCTAATGTGAGATCATATGCTATCTCCAATTTTTACATGAGATTATATATTGTCATTTTCTTATTAGTATCACATGTTACCATCTAGTGTATGAGGACAAGTAATCAAATGTTATCATATCTCAATAAAACTAATGCTGCCATGTATATATATATATGAATCAAATGCTATCATCTAATGTAATATAAGAATGAATGCTGCCGTTTATCCTAATGTGAGTCAAGTACTATCATAAGTAATATACTGTATATGTATTGGTCTTCATATGAGTTGTGAAATGCTGAATTCATTCTTCTATACCATACAATATAAGATAATTGCTGTCATTCTTTATAGAATCACATGTTGCCTATTTTTCTAAATGAGATCAATAAGATCGTATTAGATAAAATGTCACTGTTTCTTTATTAGAATCATATGCTGTCATTCATTTAAAATGAAATCGAAAGTTTTCTCTAATTCCAAAGTAAAATCACATGATCAAATACTATCAGTTGTCTTATTAAAACCATATGTGATCAAATAAATATATGAAAGAATCATGGAATATTGTCATTACTTGTATTAACTCCTTTTATTAAATGCATTTAAAGAATCAAATGATGTTTTAAGAATTCAACCCTACTTATTTCATTTATATTTGAATTTTAATTTTAATGATGTTATTCTTTGCAGGTCGAGTTGTAAATTAGTATCAAGAGAAATGATGCGCTAAATGCTATTAACATATAGCAAAAATAAGCCAAATAATGCTGCCCCTATAAATTGCTGAATTAATTTCTGCATCTTCTAATATTTCATAAATGATGAATTAGGATGTATAAAATTATAGGTTGATAGATTATTTTGTTTAAATTTATGACTTATAAATTATTGTTCTTTATTGCCAAAATTATATTAGAATTGGAAATGAGCAATCCTATAAAAAGATTGAACTCTACTTTAGAACTGGAAATAGTCAATGGATTGACTTATATTTTGATTGTATAAATTTGGAAAATTTGAACAAAAACAAAGGAGACTCTGCCGAAATTTTTAAGAATTTTAGGACTTAGAAAATTTTAGGAAATATAGATGTTTACATATATTTCATATAAAAAAAAATAATAATAATAAAAATACTTCAATATCAAATATCATAAAAACCTTTATTATAAATCATAAAGTATCAAATTAATGACTTAAACTACTTATTGGCAGATCAAACAAATTGAATTGATTAATGTTGAGACAAAACTAGTCAGGTACGCAAATCTACTTATAAGTTTCATTTCAGTATTCTTATATTTGAGCCATTTTCCATTTGAATATTATTTACACTGCTTACCGCTTTATAATCTGCAAAAAGAATGATATTGAATAGCATGTAACAAGAAGTTGAAATAATGAATATATTATTGTGGTGTTTGTCTTTGGAGGGAGAAACACAACACTGAGAATCTGTACAGATTGAGCTAGCTAGCAGCCCCTGGGAGTTATATGGAGGGATTTAGCCTCTTGTAGGAAGTAGGCAATCCAGAGGAAAGACACACCAAGAATTATTATTTGAATAAGCTACCGACGGGTGGCGAGATAAGCTTCCTACAGGTTATGCCTATGGGTTTACCCATTTGGGCTCAGGAGTCTTTGGACTCGCCTTATTGTTACAAGTGCTTTCAATAAAATTTATTTCATATATGTTGATTTTCACAGCTATTTTGCAGGGCAGAAATTGTATTTGAAAATTGCTTACTTTACTTGTAGTTTTATTTTCAGTCATTTTCATATATGATTCATACCTATTATAGGATGCTAGATTTATTCTTATAAGAATAATTTGCGTACTCCTACCTGACTGGTAATCTAAATTTTTTTCAGGTTTTTAATAATTAAAGAACTTAGAAGATCTGCCAAATTAAAAGAAGAAGAATAAAGGAAGCAGAAGAATGTAGATATTTCTTATATTTTTTAAACTGATGTAACTGTTCATATATGTTTTGGCTCTATGTATAAAAGGACTATGAATTTCATTATTTTATTTTTACTATGTCCTTTTTGAATTATAAAAATATTTATATGAATTGTTCTTTAAAGACTCTCGAACTTCGATCCCCGGTCGCCACAGAAATTGGTATCAGAGCGAAGTTTGAGACTATTTAAGGAATAATTCATAAAAAGAGCCAACTATATGAATATAGTTACTAAGTTATTAGAAGTTAGATTTTTAAGTTGGAGAGCCAACTAAGTATAGTTTATTATTTCCTAGAATATGGATAGTCAAAACAACAACAATAATCAATCACAGGAGAAAAATATTCCTCAAAACACTCCTAGTCACAACGAGACTATTTCACCTAATGTTGAAGTAGTCTATCCCTTTGATCATAGTGGAGCAAATCAGATGCTCCAGTTCATGAATATGATGAATCAATTCATGAATAGTCAACAAATCCAGAACCCTCATCCTATTCAGAGAAAAGCAGTAAATGAGGACATGCAAATATTTCTTAAACTTCAGCCACCCAGATTTAATGGCAAAGCAACTCCTTACCAAGCTGAGGAATGGATTCAAAGGATAGAAAAAGAGTTTAAATGTGCTAAGAGCTCAGAAGACCAGAAGGTATCTCTAGCTACTTATCTTCTGACGGAAGTTGCTGAGAAGTGGTGGAAAACAACCAAGAACATCAGATTCCAGAATAGAGCAGAAGAAGAAATCCAATGGGCGGAATTTACGAAAGCATTTTTAGGCAAATATGTGCCTCAATCTGCTAGGCAGACAATGAGGAAAGAACTACTAAATTTGAAACAAGGAAGTCACACAATAACTGAATATGAAGAGGAATTCACTCGTCTAGCCAGCTTTGCCCCAGAAATGGTTACTACTGAAGAAGTCAGATGCCATCTATTCCTTAATGGATTAAGGAACAACTTTCAACATATCCTAACACCTCTTCAAATTTTAAACTTTGCTCAATTAGTAGAGAAAGCCAAACTTATGGAAGCTCAAGAAGAGCAGTACTCCTCCAGAATGAAAATACCAGCATTCTCCCCCCATTTTAAATCCAAGAGACAGCAATTCTCCAGACCTCAAGGAAAAGTGTATAATATTCAAGGTAACTCAAGTAGACCTTCTCCAAGAACACCGAATACATGCAGATTTTGTGGAAAAATTCATAGTACAGATAAATGCTTCACCGGTGAAGGTCAATGCCACCGGTGTGGAAGAACAAACCATTCCATAAAATTCTGTCGTGCCACTTATACAGTCAATGGATATCAAATCCCAAATCAAGGAAAATCAGTTATGAAAAATCAAGGAAGACCACCAGTAAATCAACAAAGCAATATTGCATCTTCCAGTAATCCAATAAATAATCAAGCCCAGGCCAGAATATTCAACCTATCTCAAGAAGAGGCAAAAGAAGAACCCGATGTGGTCACATGTACTATTTTTTTATTTCAGTTCCCATGTTCAGTTCTTTTTGATTCTGGAGTTACGCATTCTTTTATTGCATCAAAAATAGTTCAACAATATTCATTACCAGTAGAACAACTTTCATCAGCACTTAAAGTTAATCTACCATCAGGAGAGTTCTTAGAAACAAACATCTTCTGTAATTGCAATATTGATATAAATGGAAATTCTTGGGAAGCTAAACTCACTGTCATCCCTATAACTAGTTTTGATATTATTCTTGGGATGGATTAGATGAGTCAGAATAAGACATTAATTGATTGTGCAAAGAAAAGAGTATATATTTATAATGGAAGTAAGAAGGTAACTTTTATTGGTCAAAGGAGTGCAATTATTAGTCTTATCCCAGCAAACAAAATTGAGAAATTTATTAGAAAGAAGTATCCTTTATTCCTAACTTTACTCTCAAGTTCTGAGGTTAAAACTACAACCTTAGAAGAGACTCCTGTAGTAAGAGAATATGCAGATGTATTTCCTGATGAACTTCCAGGTTTGCCACCACAAAGAGAAGTGGAGTTCAGCATTGATTTAAGTCAAGGAACGAACCCTTTATCTAAAGCTCCATACAGAATGGCACCCAAAGAATTAGAAGAACTTAAGAATCAACTTCAAGAGTTGACTGAAAAAGGATTTATAAGACCAAGTAATTCTCCTTGGGGAGCCCCAGTTTTATTTGTTAAAAAGAAAGATGGAAGTATGAGATTATGTATCGATTACCGGGAATTAAATAAAGTTACTATTAAGAACAAATACCCATTGCCAAGAATAGATAATTTATTTGATCAGTTAGTTGGTGCTTCCATATTTTCTAAGATTGATCTGAGATCTGGTTATCACCAACTTCGTATCAAAGACGAAGATATTCCTAAATCTGCATTCAGAACAAGATATGGGCATTACGAATTTTAAGTAATGCCATTTGGGTTAACAAATGCCCCATCTTATTTTATGGATCTAATGCAGCGAATAATGAAACCCTATCTAGATTCTTTTATTATCGTCTTTATTGATGATATATTAATCTATTCTAAGAATGCTAAGGAACATGAAGAGCATCTTAGAATAACCTTGAACTTGTTAAGACAACATCAACTGTATGCCAAGTTCTCAAAATGTGAATTTTGGCTTTACTCAATCGCCTTCTTAGGCCATATAATTAGCAAGGAAGGAATATCAGTTGATCCCAGCAAGATAAGTGCAATTAAAATTGGCCCCAACCTACTTCAGTAACAGAAATAAGAAGCTTCTTGGGTTTAGCTGGGTACTATCGCAAGTTTGTTAAGAACTTCTCTCAAATTGCAGTCCCTATTACTCGTCTTACTCAAAAAGATGTACCTTATGTTTGGGACTCATCTTGTGAATCAGCAGTTTAAGAAGTTAAAAGAGTGTCTAACCTCAGCTCCTATTCTAGTTCTACCAGTTGAAGGAAAAGAATATCAGATTTATTGTGATGCTTCTGGAATTGGATTAGGCTGTGTTACTTATGCAGGAAGGAAAAGTGATAGCTTTTGCATCTAGACAACTCAAAATTCATGAGAAGAATTATCCAGTTCATGACCTTGGAGTTAGCTGCAATAGTCTTTGCATTAAAAATCTGGAGACACTATTTGTATGGAGTAAAATGTGAAGTCTTCACAGATCATCAAAGTCTGAAGTATATTTTTACTCAGAAAGAGATCAATTTAAGACAGCGAAGATGGTTAGAATTAATTAAAGATTATGATTTATCAATTCAATATCATCCTGGCAAGGCAAATGTAGTAGCAGACGCACTAAGTCGAAAGGCAGTTTCACATTTGCATGTTTTGACTTCTAATCCTATATTACTCAAAGAAATAGAAGATCTTCAGTTAGAAGTCAAATTACCATCAAATGCTAAGTTATTTCAGATGACTATAGAATGTTCATTAATGGATGAGATTAAAGAAGCTCAATATCTGGATGAAGAATATAGCTCCTTATCTACATCCATTCAATCAGGAAAGCACTTAGAATTGATTTTAGATTCAAATAAGAATATTTGGTGTGGATCTAGAATATGGATACCAAATAAAGACGATCTAAGAATTAAAGTATTAAAAGAAGCTCACCAGTCTAGATACTCCATTCATCCTGGAAATAATAAGATGTATCAAGACTTGAAATCACATTTTTGGTGGCCAGGAATGAAAAGAAGTATAGCTGAGTTCATATCAAAGTGTGAAGCCTATAACCTGGTAAAAGCAGAACATCAGAAACCAGGAGGATTACTTCAACCTCTAGCTATACCCCAATGGAAATGGGAAGATATCTCCATGGATTTTATAACTGGATTTCCTCGCTCAAAATCCAATAACGATTCTATTTGGGTAATTGTGGACTAGGCTTACAAAATCAGCACACTTTTTACCCATTAAGCAAACAGATTCAGTAGACAAATTGGCAAAAATCTATCTAAAAGAATAATAAGGTTGCATGGTAATCCAAAAACCATAGTTTCTGATAGAGATAGTAGATTCACTTCAAAGTTCTGGAAAGCAGTTCATCAAGATCTTGGTTCACAGCTCTGTATGAGTACAACTTTTCATCCACAGACTGATGGACAAACTGAAAGAGTAAATCAAACTCTAGAAGATCTTCTTCGCCTTTGTGTCTTAGATTTTGGAGAAAGTTGGGATGATCATCTTCCATTAATTGAATTTTCTTATAATAACAGTTTTCAGGCAAGCATAGGAATGGCTCATTATGAAGCCCTTTATGGAAGAAAGTGTATTTCTCCTTTATCCTGGAATAGTGTTGGAGAAAACAAAATATTAAAATCAGATCTAATTATTCAGGCAACAGAAAAGATAAAAATAATTCAACATCGAATGAAAGCAGCTCAAGACAGGCAGAAACAGTATTTTGATGCTCATCATCGTCATATTGAATTTTCTATTGGAGATTTTGTATATTTGAAAGTAAACCCATTCAAAGGAGTTTCCAGATTTGGAGTTTCTGGGAAACTAAGTCCAAGATTTATTGGACCTTTTGAAATTTTGAAAAGAGTAGGTCAAGTGGCATATCAGATCAAGCTTCCAGCACATCTAAGTCTGATGCACGATGTGTTCCATATCTCTTCACTAAGAAAGTGCTTATCTGAACCTTCAATGAAAATGGAAGTAGAAGATATTAATTTGCAACCAAATCTCAGCTATGCGATCGAACCAGAAGAGATCCTAGATCGAGATGAAAGGAAGTTAAGAAGTAAAACTATTCCCATGATAAAGATCAAATGGAAGAACTGTCGCAAAGAAGAAGCTACATGGGAAGAAGAATCAAGTATGAGGAAAGCATATCCTCACTTATTCCATTAAGTAATTCTAAACCTTGTAAATATCTTTAAATTTTAGATTGATGTCGGGGCGACATCTCTTTTAAGTTGGAGAGAATATAAAATACCAAAATTCCATTTCAAATTGTTTATTAATATTTAAATAATTTTGACTTCATATTGAAAATCTGACTTCACCATTGCGTTCACCACCCCCAAATTAGCTAGGGGTGAAGTTTTGAACGCATTTGGAAATCGTAAAATTTTAGACAAATATTTTAATATTATTTAAATACCTGAAAATTCGAGTAATTAAATACTCGTCGGATCAAAAATCTGAGTGCGCCATTGTGTTCAGAAGCACTCAATTAGCTAGGATATATATATATATATATTTTATCATACAATAAAATTAAATATTAAGTTAATTAAAATTTAATTTAATAATTATATATATTCCTTATCTTTTTATTTTCTTCTCATTTCTTTTCCTTCGCATCCTACCCTAAAACCCGATCCCTTCACTCGCACGCGATCGATCGAAACCGAGCCCTCTCCATCCTTATCCTTCGAGCGAACGGAGGAGAGCCGACGACGCGTGGTTCGCGCCGCTAACCTTCGCCAATGGGAGGCCTCGTTGAGGATTAGATCGTCGTTGCCTCATCAAGTCATGTGAAGGTAAGCCGACACTACCTCCTTATTTATTCGAACCTCACCGTCTTGGTTTGCCAGTATTGACAGGTTTCTGAAACAACACAAAGCAGACGATCTTCTAAACCCTAGCATCAATCCTTCAATATTCAACTCAGGTACTCCACCCAATTTCTCCTATTAAGTTTAGATTTTATAAAATTTACTTGATGGATTAATAAGGATCATAATTAATCTTGTGATAAGCTCTTTTAATAACCTATTAATAAAATGGATGTTTCTTTTTAGTTGATTATTATTTACACAAGATCACCAAGATCAATTCCTTCCAACATAAAGCACCAGCAATACATAGATATTAATATAAATTTAAATACTATATTCAAAGGAAGTACAAAACATGTGTATTGATAGCTTAGGTTTTTATTTTCAGTTTTATTAATTTATGCAAAGTATTTCTATGATGACACTTCCTAAGAATTTTACTCTCTATAATTTTAATTATCTTGCTGGTACGAGTCATTGTTGTAGGGTTATAAATGGACCCATGAAAATTCCTAGTTCAGTTGCTCTTATTTCCCATTTCAGCAAATATCTAGATCTCTACTTTGAAATTAATTTTGAAGCTGCAATACCATTCAACTGCTGCTGACTTTACATGTTGGTGCTAAGGGTGGATTTCAATTTTTCGTTGAATCATTTGATAAGTTGCTGGTTACATTTTTATATGAAGTTTTCTAATAGCCAAAATCACAGTAGCAATTTATGAACTCCAAACCATCACTGAAGTCATTAATTTTAGTATTAATGATATGATTGATGCTCTAATGTTTTAAACTTCTCTCTTTTCCTTGAGTTATAAAACTAATGTTGTGAATTCCATCTCAGAATACATAGTAACTAATGGTCTTTTTATTAGAAATGTATTTTGAATCTTTTAATTATTAGCACTATTAGGTTTAATATGCAGAATTAAATGCTATTGTTCCTTATCTTTCAATAGTATTAAATTAAGTGTTGAGTTGTTGCATATTATAAACAAAGTGTGCTACCTGCTTATCCATGAATTACTACTTCTAGATTTCAAATCCAATTATTTCTTTACTATATCATTATGGTTAACGAAATTATTGAGCTTTCAATGTTATACTATAGCCTTCTTCATGCATGCATCATTTAGCCATGTTTATAGCTGTTAAGTCTGCTAGAATTTAAAGTGTTTGTGCTTAGGTTTTTCCATTCGGTAAGAATGTTCATAGATTGATACAGGTTTTGCTGCATTGAGTTATCCAGTATCAAGTCAATTTTTATTACACTAGTATTACTGAAAATGATTATTGTGTCTATTTAAGGATGAAGACAATTTTCAAGCAAAACAGTCTTAATTGCATTTTAGGCTCTCAAAGAATTTGGCAAGCATGGATTCTTATAATACATTTGCTGAATTTGAATTCAGAAATGTTGAGACCCCTGCTATGCTTTAAAACTGGTTAATTTGCAGCATCCTTATTGTCATTAATTTTTTAATAAAACTGGCATCTTCATTGGCTTAGTTTTCTTATACTTGTAGAATGTTGGAGTTGTTGAATTTGGTTGGTTGATTTTCAAGTTTGAATTTCAATTGAGAAACTGTTATTATTGTGAATTTTTCATTTAATTAATAATATATTAGTTAACATTACTAATTTAATTTTAATTGCAGCAAATTTATTGGTAATCAGCGTAACTATGTATTTAACTAGCCAAAGATCTGGAAATTTTCTTACATTTTATGTATAATATCCTGCTTTAAACTTTCATCATCTCTAGCCTCTATTTGAAATGCTGAGTCCAATGTTGCCTTTAATTTTAATAAGAGATCATAAGTAATCCACATGCTGCTAGATATCATAAGAGAATTTATGTTGCCATCTTTATATATGAAGTCAAATATAATTAAATACTGCCATTTATTTCAATAAATTCAAATGCTACTATTAATTATGTGTGGGATCAATTGCTGTAATTAGTTAAGTGAAAGGTCAATTGCTGTCAACAATTGTATAAGTGAATCAATTATTGCCATTTAATTATGAGATCTAAGTGATGTCATGTATCATATAAATAAATTCAAATGCTGCCATTCTTTTTAACGAAATCATACGCTGCCCTTCATTCTAATGTGAGATCATATGCTATCTCCAATTTTTACATGAGATTATATATTGTCATTTTCTTATTAGTATCACATGGTACCATCTAGTGTATGAGGACAAGTAATCAAATGTTATCATATCTCAATAAAACTAATGCTGCCATGTATATATATATATGAATCAAATGCTATCATCTAATGTAATATAAGAATGAATGCTGTCGTTTATCCTAATGTGAGTCAAGTACTATCATAAGTAATATACTGCATATGTATTGGTCTTCATATGAGTTGTGAAATGCTGAATTCATTCTTCTATACCATACAATATAAGATAATTGCTGCCATTCTTTATAGAATCACATGTTGCCTCTTTTTCTAAATGAGATCAATAAGATCGTATTAGATAAAATGTCACTGTTTCTTTATTAGAATCATATGCTATCATTCATTTAAAATGAAATCGAAAGTTTTCTCTAATTCCAAAGTAAAATCACATGATTAAATACTATCAGTTGTCTTATTAAAACCATATGTGATCAAATAAATATATGAAAGAATCATGGAATATTGTCATTACTTGTATTAACTCCTTTTATTAAATGCATTTAAAGAATCAAATGATGTTTTAAGAATTCAACCCTACTTATTTCATTTATATTTGAATGTTAATTTTAATGATGTTATTCTTTGCAGGTCGAGTTGTAAATTAGTATCAAGAGAAATGATGCGCTAAATGCTATTAACATATAGCAAAAATAAGCCAAATAATGCTGCCCCTATAAATTGCTGAATTAATTTCTGCATCTTCTAATATTTCATAAATGATGAATTAGGATGTATGAAATTATAGGTTGATAGATTATTTTGTTTAAATTTATGACTTATAAATTATTGTTCTTTATTGCCAAAATTATATTAGAATTGGAAATGAGTAATCCTATAAAAAAGATTGAACTCTACTTTAGAACTGGAAATAGTCAATGGATTGACTTATATTTTGATTGTATAAATTTGGAAAATTTGAACAAAAAATAAAGGAGACTCTGCCGAAATTTTTAAGAATTTTAGGACTTAGAAAATTTTAGGAAATATAGATGTTTATATATATTTCATATAAAAAAAAATAATAATAATAAAAATACTTCAATATCAAATATCATAAAAACCTTTTATTATAAATCATAAAGTATCAAATTAATGACTTAAACTACTTATTGGCAGATCAAACAAATTGAATTGATTAATGTTGAGACAAAACTAGTCAGGTACACTAATCTACTTATAAGTTTCATTTCAGTATTCTTATATTTGAGCCATTTTTCATTTGAATATTATTTACACTGCTTACCGCTTTATAATCTGCAAAAAGAATGATATTGAATAGCATGTAACAAAAAGTTAAAATAATGAATATATTATTGTGGTGTTTGTCTTTGGAGGGAGAAACACAACACTGAGAATCTGTACAGATTGAGCTAGCTAGCAGCCCCTGGGAGTTATATGGAGGAATTTAGCCTCTTGTAGGAAGTAGGCAATCCAGAGGAAAGACACACCAAAATTATTATTTGAATAAGCTACCGACGGGTGGCGAGATAAGCTTCCTACAGGTTATGCCTATGGGTTTACCCATTTGGGCTCAGGAGTCTTTGGACTCGCCTTATTGTTACAAGTGCTTTCAATAAAATTTATTTCATATATGTTGATTTTCACAGCTATTTTGCAGGGCAGAAATTGTATTTGAAAATTGCTTACTTTACTTGCAATTTTATTTTCAGTCATTTTCATATATGATTCATACCTATTATAGGATGCTAGATTTATTCTTATAAGAACAATTTGCATACTCCTACCTGACTGGTAATCTAAATTTTTTTTAGGTTTTTAATAATTAAAGAACTTAGAAGATCTGCCAAATTAAAAGAAGAAGAATAAAGGAAGCAGAAGAATGTAGATACTTCTTATATTTTTTAAACTGATGTAACTGTTCATATATGTTTTGGCTCTATGTATAAAAGGACTATGAATTTCATTATTTTATTTTTACTATGTCCTTTTTGAATTATAAAAATATTTATATGAATTGTTCTTTAAAGACTCTCGAACTTCGATCCCCGGTCGCCACAACTGATCTCATCTACTAGTGGAGACACTTAAACCTTGCTACGAATACACTTATTTCTCATTGTGCCCTTATGAGTATAGCTATTCATCTACTTAAGTACTCTCATCTCTATAACAATGTTGTATGACTTTGAATGTTAGCTGTATAGATGATCTATAACTAACATTCAACTTCATACAATATTGCTAGCTGTATAGATGATCTATAACATTCAACTTCATACAACCGCACAACACTCCATAAGCGCTCTTGTTTCATTCAACTGGATTGGATCATATTAATCACATTGTTCTCTATCTTGTCATTATTTTTAATAATTGAACTAAGATATTCGAATCTCACTCTTTTTGATCTTGTGGTCTTCGAT
Source organism: Gastrodia elata (assembly GCA_016760335.1). Lineage (NCBI taxonomy): Eukaryota > Viridiplantae > Streptophyta > Magnoliopsida > Asparagales > Orchidaceae > Gastrodia > Gastrodia elata. The sequence continues at coordinate 24,748,001 of CM028679.1, read as the reverse complement.
AAATATGTTTTGATGCTCATGCTTCTAATGCATCTCAACTTATATTCCTATATTCAATTTTAAATATATTAATGTGAAATTAATTATCCACGATTCAAGTATTGCTTAAAATCCATTGTGATCATATCAAATAGTAGAACATCTCTACAAAAACATGCATCAAAGAGTATCCTTTTTGAATCTGCTCAGTAAAAAAATTCATAATTAAAGCAAAAAGGCATGTGCTTTATCAAATATTACAACTCCATTATGCAAATCTCTAATAACATCAAAATATGCAACGCATTCAATTTCTTAGCAATGTTCTAAGAATAACTCCTATTAGTAATCCACAAAACATTTTTCAATATCTATACTAATGAAATGAACATCTTTAATTTTTATAAATTTCTCCATCAAATCTCATATAATATGTAAGTTTTCTATGATAGAACTATTTGGCATAAAACAACATTAATTTTGAGAAATGCAAGTATCCTTTCATAGTCGAAATTCAACTGCTCTCTCAAAAAATTTCAATGTAGAACATATCAGCATGATTCTATATATTTTGTATAATATTGAGCATTATATTTATTATTATAAATAGGTGTAACAATTATATTTTTCCATTAATATGATATTTATTTAGTGTTCATTGTGCTAATAAATTTCTTTTCATACAAACATTTCACATATTTTTTCTCACACAAACATTTATTGCAATTCATCCTTTTTAAAGCAATATAAATCATAGTATAATATTTGCTTTTGTTTTTGTTCAGTTGTCTAAAATTATAAGATGTATTAATGTTATTTTTGTTTAGATTTTGTACACTCAAATTCTTAAGATTATTGTTAAGTTTAGTTTTCACTCACATAATAAAATTATATTTGTGTTTTTTCAAAATTAAAAATAATGAGTTTATGAATCAATTTGAAATATTTGGAAATGATAATAGTGAGATTTATGATGTTTTTTCTCATTGACTTCATGATTCAATTTTTTCTCAAAGTAAAGAAGTGAATGAGATTATTAGAGAAGTTATAAATTGTAACTAAATTGTGGACTCAATTAGAAAAAAATTGTCGACTCAATTAGAATAAAATTATGATAACGCGCAACTTCAAAATTAGGTGAGACAAGACAAAATATACCGTTGAAAAAAGAATAATTTTGTGATAGTAATGCCCAACGGATACTCTTGTATTAATTTTTAAATTTCTTAAATACAGAAAATTAGAAAAATGAAATATATGTCAAAATTCAAAATTTTTGGTGTCATTTGGTTCATAATTATAAAAGAAGATTACATAATTTTTTCGTCGAATTTTGAGCATTGGATTGTACGTAATTAATTTCTGAAATTTTTAACTTCAAAAATTAATTAAAATAAAATAAATATCCAAATTGATAAATTTTTTACCTAGGACACTCGTCTCATTATGACAGACCTCCTAGTCAAGTTTTGTCAAATTTGAAAATTGGATGATAAAAAAAATGCAATTAATTAATTTTCTTACCCACTACTCTTCTTCCCTATTTAAGCCCCCCCCCTTACTTCTCCCTCAAGCCATCCACCCCTCCTTCTTCTCCGAAAGGCCGCCAACCACCTCCTCCACCTCCTTACTTCGCTAGCAACCCCTTGCCTTCATCTCACTCCCCCCTCGCCAACGCCAAAGCCTCCCCATCTTCTTCCAATCTTCATCTCATTCCCCGGCCAACAACTACCCCCGCCCCTCCACCTCGCCATGCCAATACCTTGCCAAAATCCTCCCAAGTCATCCTCCACCTCCTCGGCAAGTCACCGCCTCCCCACGGCAAATCCCCTTTGTTTAATCAAAGAACTATATTGCTACGATAAAGTGCAGATACAATTATATTTTTTGTGGCAATTTTATGCATAAACTGACTTCCTTTCTCGCATCAGGTTTGGAGAGCTCAGGTTTTCATATAAAAAATGCTTTCTGTGCCAAACCAAGGTGACTATGTGCTAACTGCCCCAAGGCCCAGGCCGGGGTCCGAGTTGGTTCTTCATGCACCTTTTTTTGCTGGCAAGCATCGAACTCTAGCCTAGAATCACCCATTATGCCCTTAACTGGACATCAGAGTGCCATTCACACGTTGAACTTCAACCCAGTTGGGACTATTGTCGCCTCAGGTTCCCATGACAAAGGCATCTTTTTATGGCACGTACATGGCGATTGCAAGAAGTTCATGGTCCTGCATGGTCACAAAAATGCTGTGCTTGATGTTCAATGAACTTCTGATGGGTCTCAAATAATCTCTGCAAGCCCTGACAAGACTCTTTGAGCTTGGGATGTTGAAACTGGACAACAGGTAAAGAAGATGGTAGAACACTCCTCGTCTGTTAACTCCTGCTGTCTAGCTCATCGAGGACCACCACTGGTTGTCAGCGGGTCAGATGATGGCACAGCGAAGTTATGGGATCTCCGGCAGCGTGGAGCTGTGCAAATCTTCCCATATAAGTACCAGATCACTGCAGTTAGCTTTTCTGATGCATCTGACAAGATCTTCTCTGGTGGGCTTGACAATGATGCAAAGGTGCGGGATTTGCGGAGAAATGAGGTTACCATGACTCTCCAAGGACACGGTGACATGATCACTGGCATGCAATTGAGCCGTGATGGCTCCTATCTATTAACAAACGGAATGGATTGTACTCCGAGGATATGGGATATGAGGCCATATGCACCCCAAAATAGACGTGTTAAGATATTTTCTGGGCATCAACACAACTTTGAGAAGAACCTTCTCAAGTGCGCGTGGTCACCGGATGGGAGCAAGGTTACTTCTGGGAGCTCTGATCGAATGGTGTACATCTGGGACACCACATCAAGGAGGATCCTGTACATAATGGGTCAGTGAATGAAACTGATTTCCACCCCACTGAGCCTATTATTGGCTCCTGCAGCAGTGACAAGCAGATTTATTGGGGGGAGATTTGGATAAGATATTACCATCAAATTGCAATATAACTCTTATATTGTAATTTTTTATTCCAAACTTTTGGAGGTAACTTTGAGAGTATATTTCCTTGAAGCTCTGATATTAAGAGTTTGTTATTTGTAGCAATCGTACTTGCCATTGTCTGATCATTTGCCTTATATGTGCTTTCATCTTTTTACTTGAAAATTGTTCAAGTAGCTCATGTTTTTAGTTATGCTTACTGCAATACTATCATTATGACCCACCCACCTCAGGTAAGCGTTCCTGAAACCATGCCACTGTGTTCTCTTGATGTACAATTTAATTTGGTCTGATTTATGATTTCTGCAGTATGATATCTGACGCCCCCTACAAAATTGGCATGTTTTATTTTGAGCTAGAAAATTGTTTTTATGATCGCAGTTATACCTAACAATACTGCATACACATAGAGATTTATCATAAAAAGATAGTCCTTAGGTTTAATATTTCATGCCATATATATATATATATATATATATAGAGAGAGAGAGAGAGAGAGGTGAATGATTTTGAAGTCCAGCGATTGAGTCTCAGAATTTATTATCTTAGATCATGATGGGAAGAACGATTTATTGATAAAGCTTCAAGAGCATGCTGTTCTGTTTTCTCTTGCTATTGTTAATATAATGATAGCTTTATTGTTGTAATCTGGGGTACTCGAAACTTCTATGCATGTATCAATGTCCTTTCATGCTTAATAACATGCATACTTTTAACATGACTGGAAAAGCAGATATCATCATTTGCTAACTCTAGTGGTTCTTTTTTTTTGCTGAAATAATTATTGGTTGAGACGCTACTTGATAGCATTCCATGGATTTTATCCAACTATGATACTGCGTAAGCTTCTAAATCAATTCGTACCTGATTAGTGTTCGCCTTCTTTTTTCTCTAGTTTGCTCATCTTGCCTCTCCTAGAGCTTGCAGAATGATGTCGAAGGAAGACATTGATGTTCTTTTATACTACCTCCATGAAGAATAAGAAGCTCTTGTTTTTTTGTTTTCTGTTGGTGAGGAAGATGCTGGTAGAAGACGAAGCCAATCCATTCCACCCATTGCTGTTGCCTTCTGGAGTTTACTGCTGTCCATTAGTTTTCTTGCTCATTTCCATCGAGCGCTTTAAATATCTCTTTCAGTTGTTACCCAATTTTGGTTGTGGTAGAATATCTGGGAAAAGTGGTTATGTATATTAATGAAAATATTATAAAATCCAGACTTTAAATATCTCTTTCTAGAAATGAGGTTAGTAGGATTTCGATCTTTTTCTTTTCTCTGTTTTTTTCGTATTCTATCCCCTTTTCTGATCGGAAGTTTGCTGAACAGGAGTTAATTGGGTGTGATATATTTAGATTAATTTTAAATATTTGAGTGAGTAATATTTAAAATTAAATGTTTACACATTATAGATTTTTGTGCTGTACAGTTAAAATTTCACCTCGCCAAATGTTATGGCTGAATCCTCCGGTGCGTGCATCAAATATATATAGCTCCAAGAACTATCGTAGGCGCATGGAAGCAAGCTCCAAGAACTATCGCAGGCCGCGCCGCATTCCTTCGTAATCGAATGAATCCAGTCCGCATCATTCCGGGTCCCAACCCTGCCCAATGGATCGGCCTCCGCAGGCTGACCCGTCCCTTTCCTTCCCCCTCCCGAAACCTAACCCTAACCCTAAAACTCCCCTATCCCCTCGCCTTTCACAGAAAATCACTCCCCTTCCGCCCGACCCGAACCTCTTCGTCATCCACCGCCATTTTCGCAGGTCGAAGCAAGAAGGGCGGCGATCCTTCTTCTGGGAGAATCAGCAGCGAGGCTCGCCGCGCTGTCAAGCGAAATGTCCGTCGGCGAGTCCGCATACTATCGCAGAACCTCTTCTACCGCCGCTCTCGCGCCGCCGCCGTACAAGCCGATTGCTTCTCCGAAGATGAGCTGGAGATGGTCGGGCTCGGCTACGACCGCACCGTTCAATTCATGTCCAAGGACGACCCCTTGCTCCGGCACCCCAATGACTGGTACAAGTACGGCAAATACGGCCCTTACTCCTGGCGGGGGATCGTCGTCGGGCCCCCTATACGCGGCGGCGTTGCCGATGAATGCGTTTCCCTAATCAGCTCTGTTCGCAATCACGAAGAGTTCGAGCGATTCGATCAGTTCGGCATGGCTAATGAGTACTCGACCCATCTGAAGGAGCTCAATGACTCAGTCGGCCGCAGGCATTATTGGGTTTTTGTCCGGCATCCGAAATGGAGTCCCAGTGAGCTCCCGTGGCAGCAATGGACGTTGGTGTCTGAGGTAGCTGTAGAGGCGAGCGAGAAGAAGAGAATCGACAAGTGGAGCTTGATGGGTCGATTGGGAAACAAGACCCGGCAAAATGTGACGCAGTGCGCCGCCTGGATGAGGCCTGATATCATTTACGTCAAGAAGCCGATGTATCAATGCCGCTTCGAGCCTCAGGAGGAGTTTTTCACCAGGCTCTGGCCACTGGTTGATCCCAGCACAGAGAGCCAGTTTCAGTTTGAGGTGCGGAGAGAGGAAAATGGTAGGGTTTTGGTTGAATACTTCACCTACTTTGGCGGGCTGTGTAAGATTGTTAAAATTAATCCCAAAGCCTATGTGGACGATGTGGTGAATGCTTATGAGAAGCTGAGCGATGAAGGAAAGCTGCATTGCCTTGGGTTCTTGCTGAAGAACCATCCCGTTGAGCTGCTTCATCCCTACACTAAAGAGTGGAAGACGAAGCTGGAGGAGATGGAATTGGGCTGCGATGCGCCAGATGAGAGTGATTATGCCGATGAAACTGAGGATGATGAAGGGGGTGGTCATGGGGAAGGAGAAGAAGATGATGATTATGTGAATGAAGCTGAGGCAGGAGGGATTGATGAAGATGATGATATTGGGGATGAGGATGGAGAAGAAGATGATACTGGGGAAGAGGATGGAGAAGAGAAATTAGATCCTGAAGAAACACAGGAATACTGGAATGAAAAGCTTAAGAAGGCCATAAAGAACCCACAGATGATGGAGGAACTGGTGAAAAGTAGATTCGAGGCATCTGGTAAGCGCCACAAACAACCGATGGATGAAGAGCTTGGGAGAGAGGAGGAGGAAGACGATGAAATAACTCGGAGAGAGGTGGATACTGAATTGGAGCAAATTAAACGGGAGTGGGAGAGGAAGGAATTCAAACGGACCCAAAAAACAAGGAAAGGAAAGATACCTCCTGAGCTGTATCTGAAGTCCGCCGTTCGGCCTTTCACCTACAGAAATCTTGTCAAAGAAATCGTTCTGATGAGACATGCCATTGTTGATGGAGATATTAGCTTAAAAAGCTGAAAATGTGCGTTCTCTTGTGATTCTGCATTCTGATCCATGATCAGTATTTCAAAATTTTTATTATAACATTAATTAATATTGTTATATATCATATCTTGTTAGTGTTTTTGAAGATTGAGGCTTAGATTGCTGGTTTATATAACATTAATTAATATCTTGTTTGAGATATTAGCCTTATTTATGGCCTAAGCCTCTAGTCTGAATTTCAAACAAAATTTAATAACATAAAAGAATGCAAGCATAGAAATGAGCATTCTTTATTATAAAATTTTAATTAAAATGATTTTCTGGTAGCATCTATATTGAATAATACAAAGTCTAAATTAGCTGACTGGTAAGTTAACTTTGGAGGGTTCCTTTGGTTATTATGGGTCACTTCGGTTATTATATTTGGTCCCATTCCTTTGGAGTAATAGTCTGGCCAAATAATTGAGATTATTTTGGATTAGTTTTCTGCTCGATTTGGCTTCTAGTAGTGTTTTTGGGTTAGCTTGTCTTATGCTTTCTCTTGCTTAGCTCTGGCATCAATTGTGCCCATCTTTGATTTGGCTCTTCATCATCGTCTTCGACCAATCATTTCTTCATCCTCTTCTCTGTCCTCGACTCCTACAGCTTCTTCTATTCTGCAAAAGCACTATTTTCAATAGTATTATTAATCAACTGTCCGTCAAACTATTTCTCCCACGTTTCTTATATTCTACCTACTCTTAATTTGTTCATCATTTAGAGCAGGGTACCCCCTCCCCCTTGAAGTCATCTCTAAGATTTCTGAGGGTGGAACATTCAATTGTCCCTGCTGTTGGTATGATTGCTTATTTTGGTTAATCATAGCCTGCATCTGTTTTAGTTTACCATTGATGATAATCTCGTTCAACCATCTGACTTTATGGGTACATACTAAGCATATATTATTAATTTCAACTGCCTTTAAATAGAAATTTTGAGTCCAGATTCAGGGTATCTGACTTTTAAGTAAACAAATGAATTTCATATTCACTATTTTAAAAATTATTTGTTATTACAAAAGGTAGATATGTATTCACATAATTGGAATATTATCTTTTAATAATTTCTGGTAGAATAATCAGTTCTGCTAAAAAAATTTCTACCATATGTAGAGCCAGAATGGTTTTGAAAAGTTCAGGATTTCTGAATTTATAACAAAACGCCACATATCACTTCTTTAGTTGATAAAAAGATTGCATTGAACATACAATCTATATAATCCTAGTAATTATTTAAAAGGCCTCTAGTGAAAGGGTGACGGTTGTCTCTTGATTTGGAGCCATGCCCGAGCTTACTAAATGAGTGATTCTTTTTTGCGTATATTTGCTATACGTTACAATTTCTCTCTACTTGAAGTCTTCTTTAAGATTTTCAAGGGTGAAACATTCAATCGTCTTTGCTGTTGGTATGACTGCCTTATTTTGGTTAATCATAGTCAACATTTGTCTTAGTTTACCATACTTAATAATCTCGTCCCACCATCTTACATTGTGGGTATATACCAAGCATATATTATCAACTTTATCTACCTTCAACTATAAGTCTTAAGTCAAGATTCAGAGTATTTGACTTTTAAATTAAAAAGTAAATTCCTATTTACCATGTTTAATAGTATTTGTTTTACAAGAGGTAGATATGCATTCACATAGTTAGAACATCTATAGGTTTGGGATGCTTATAATAGCCTATATAAATCATTTTATCTAGTGCAAATTTTCTTTTACCTATAATTGTGAAAATTACTCTTATATAAATTCATTTCAGACTTTGATAAAAGAGAAATAACAATGCTTTTTAAAGTACTGTTATCTAACAATACTCTAAAAATTCTAAACAAATGAGACATGCCTGTAAGCTTGAATCTTAAAATTATTCTCATCAAAAAATATATATTTTGAAAGAGTAGATATATATATATATATATATATATATACATATAATTATAATTATATCTCATTTGGGTGTTTTCCTGTCTCTAGATCATCTACAATTGTGTGTATGACCACCGTTTTTGTAAACCAATAAAATGGAATATCTGATTTATCACTTTAGTTTATTTCTCTTAAATGTCTAGAATATTCTTCAGTATATTCCTTCATTTGGGTATCCGGAATACTTTTTTGTACCATGTACGGAATTTCTTATATCAAGGAAGTTGGAATTACTCATTTACAAATTTTTAATGTTACTTCTTGATCCATAATCCATTAATTTATGATTGTAAAGAGATCAATTATTACCTTCACAATTTGAATACAAGAATTTATTATTTTAATTTTTTCTACTAGGCGTTTTAAAATTTCTCTATCTGGCTGTTCCGAATTGGATGAAGTTTTTAAAGTAGCAGAAGCAGCGGGAATGCTAATTCTAGGTTTGATTATAGACAGTCTAAATGTGAATCACATAAGAACATCACCATTTTCATTCTAAAGAATAGGATATGTATTTTGATTCATAATTGATTTAGGCATAATCACACTAAGTAGAGTTCATTGTTTTGGAAAGGTAACTTCGTTTCATCAAATAATCCTTATTTATAACTGTATAGGAAGTTATTTGATTTGTCTCTATGAGAGTTGTTCTATCAGCTATTATATTAGTTATATTTAATACTCAATAAAGGCTACAATCAATTTTGAGGGAAATCTTAACCTTTCAAGTAGAGCTGCCAGTAAACAAACTAGCATCATTACTTGTAGGGATAATCACCTGCATACACAACCAATATATTAATAAAACATCTAAATCTTGACATATACAACACTAACACATAATCATTCTTTCAGTAATTTTAAATGTTAAGAAATTATTGTAATGTAAAATTAGAGATTTGAGTGATAGTTTTGCAATAATTGAGAATTAGAAATTAGATATATGAATAAGCAAGATTTCCATGGTATTATTAAATTCTCTTTTATATTATTGTGCTTGTTTACTCATTTATTTACTCAAGTATTGTTTCTTTAGAGCACTTTCTTTTATAGCAATTTACTTTTTCATTATAACACTACTAGCATGAATAGCAAATTTTTTCTCTTGTACTATTTTACAGAGTTGTGATATTTCTACAAAATTATTGTTTTCATCCCCAAAAAGTTTAGGTGGCGTATTTTGGCCAAGAAAAAGCGTTAGCTATCATATGGATTATATATTTAGTCAAGCATTCTAAATCAACTACATATGTAAACTTAGATTTTATCTTGTAAATGGATATATATCTTTAGGAAAATAATTCTTCTTTGATTATGGATCATTTATTTAAAAAATTATAATGATTAAAAAAGAAACATACAGAAACGAGTGAAATTTTCTATGCTATGGCAAGATTATCAATTCTCTCCTTGTGTATCCCAAGTTTACAAAACCGCTTGTGACACATTTCCCTAGCTTTATGCCCTACTAATCATTCCATGCTCTCATTGGATTCGAGTCATAACATCTATCACTTTGATCAGCTAAAATAGCCAAAAGTCATCTACATAATCACTGCCACTATTTCCCAAGCTTCTTTCCATTGAGCAACCAAGTTCAATATACAGTCTTCAGTGAATTCTATCCCATGGTGTGCGTCATGTTGAAAACACATGAGATTTTGCCACTTAAAAACAGTTTCCTATTTTAGGATAATAGACAATGCTTTTACAATAAAGCATTTAGATCCATATTTTCCGGCAGTTTCATCCAAAAATTCAAACCTCCTAAGAGATTCTTCAAATTGAATAGTGATCCAGACGTAACTTCCTCTATATATACTTCCTCAAGGATTTCAAGCTCTTGAAATTTTAGCATACAATAAAATATTCTAATAGCCTAGGAATAACCAAATGTGTTTTTGAAAAACCTCGAAGTCTAAAACCTATTTGAGACATAAATTTCACAGTTAATTTCTTTCCTGGCTCGACACCTACATAAAAAAAAAGAATTGAATGGCAACAAAAGAGCTGCAAAAACTAAAAATATAATTTTATAAATTACTATATAAAAACTTCATTAGGACTTAGCTCTTTACATTGGGTTGCCACAATTTTCTTTGTTAAGGCAAAAGCATAAAACAATGTCTTGACTACAAAAAGTAAAGCAAACCTACGATCAAGAATAATGTTTCATTGCCAGAAATTGATGACCTGCTCAATTAACTAGGAACTACCGTCTTCCCTAAGATTAAATTAAAGTCTAATATCACTAGTTGAAAGTCAAGAATGCTAATATTTCTAAGTTTATTTTCAGCATTCGATATGGGCATTACGAGTTTAAACTCATATCTTTCTGATTGATGAATGCCTAGCATCTTTCATGGACTTACAAACATAGTTTGTAAGCCACTCCGAATCAAATCAAGTTAGACTAATTTTTGCCTTTTCTATTCTAAGATAAATCCATCAAGCTAATTATCTCCAAGCAATTCTCCAAGTTCTCAAGAAAAACAGAAAAAGCTCTACACTAAGCTGGTTAAGTGTGAATTATGTTTTTGAAAAATTGCTTTAGCCAAATTATCAACAGTGATGAAATTTCAGTAGACCAACAAAGGGTGAAGGCTGTTGCAGACAAGCTTAGATCGACAAATGTTATAAAGTCAAGTTTTCTTAGACTAACTAGATGCTACAATAGATTTGTAAAAGGATTCTTTAAAACGCAATGTCTTTATCAAAATTAACTACAAAATGCTATTAAATTCAATTGAGAGGAAAAATGTGTAGAAGTTTTCCAATGGTTAAATGATTATGAAAAATTGTCCTACACAAACTTAGAGTTAATACTTGTAGTATTTGCTTTTAAAATATGAAGGTAAGATAACAAAATCAGACGTGAAGTAAACATAGATCATAAAAAATTAAAATACTTATTCATCTAAGTAAATTGAACAAGAATGGTTAGCACTCATAAAAATTATGACAATCACATCTAATATCATCCGATTAAAGTCAATGTTATTGTCAATACATTAAGCAGAGAACTATTAGCTAAAGCTAGTTGGACCTTAACACAACAAACAATACTAATTAATGTTCGAGATCGATTGGATATATAAGCTTATTTAGTCAAATGATCATACACTCAAATTAAAGAAAAGGATCTGTCCTACAATATTGAATGATGAGGGCCTCTAGAAGATTCATGATTAAACTAAAGGTGGTCACAATAAAAAATTTGAAATTGAAACTGACAACCTATAAAGATATCAAAAAAGGTTAAAAGTTCCATACGCTGATGAAAAAGGAAAGGACATTTTGCATGAAGACCGCTATTAGTATTATATGATCACCCTGATCACAATAAGATGTACTAAGATCTCAAAAGCACAATTTAGTGGCCAAAATTTTAAAGAAGCATAACATAATTTGTATCAAAATGCCCTACATATCAGATGGTCAAAATTAAAGGTCAAAAGCCAAGCGAACTACTTCAACTTTTGCCAATGCTGATATAGGAAATGTTGCTGGCCATGAGGCCATTTCAATAAGTTATTAAGAAATAAACATTTATGATACTTCAAGTATCAAATACAAAATAAAATGTACAATATGTTAGCTTAAGTTAACTAAAGCTAATTTACAACTTGGCTTAATAGAATCTTACAGACAGATCACACATAATGGCAGAGTCGTTTTCTCCTTGAGGTTTTGGCACGTTCTCCAGGCAATGAACAATTTGCTGAACGAGATCCTTCGAAGTGAAATCAAGGTCCAGGGGAACCATCCCAGGATTACCGAGTAAAAATCGAATTCTTCCAGCAGATGATGATAAGTACGATAATGCATAACCCTTTATTGCTGCATAAGAAAAACAAAAAGTCTAAACACTACAATGAACATAACTACTGTATTTTCAAACAACTCAACATAGATCTTAGAATGTTTAGAATAAATTACACCAGTAAAGTTCTTAGAGACAATCTTAAGTATTAATCCGCTGAAAGCCAGCTACAGAATTCCATAGAATTCCGAAGCAAGGCACCTTCTTAATAAATGACTGAAGGTCTGAATGATATGATACTACTAAAATAGAAACAATGCAATGATATTTAACACATAATTAAGATGCAATGACTGAAGGTCTGAATGAAACATTTACCAGCATTATATTTATGAACTAATGAGCAAAGTTTGTCCATTCCATCGAACAAAAACCCAATAGTTGGATCACCTGCATCCTGTGATCAGCAGGAAGACCATATTATGTAGTTCTGATAGAATGAAGTATCCAAGCACAATATAAATAAATGCAAAGTTATACAGCTTAAAATGTCATTAGGCATCTAAGAAACTTTGTACTTTGAAGATGCAACCCCAAAGTGCTGAAAATACCAAATTACCTTACATTGAGCTAATGCTAGTGCAGAAAATACCATCTGTAGAAAACAAATTAATTTTATATAACAATTAATTTACCATGCATAAATACAGAACTTATTAAAATAAAACAACATTGAATCCATAATTGTATGTTATGATGTGGATTACTCTCAAACAAATTCAAAAATACTATAGATATGCTTTTCAAAATCATGTGTAAATATCCAATTTTTTAACTAAGGTTCTATTTATCTGCTGAATTCCTTCTTATAGAGCGCATATTTAATTCAAGAAATGTGGCCACAAATTACAAAGATTGGAAATGCATTTGGATGTAAAGCCTTTAAAGAAGGAGATGGTTGTCATGGTGGTGAGTTAATTTTGGTGTTATTTTGGTGGAGTGTACTTTGCAGTTTACCTTAAGAAAAGCTAGAGAATGAACACATCTTTCATATGGCAACACGTTTTGAACCATTTAGAAAATATGCAAACAACCATCTAATATCCTTTACCAGTTCATCCAATTGTAAATCAATCTTCCTGATTCTTTTTTATGTGCCATAGTAATGAACATGCAATTTCATGCACTCCATCCATGCATAGAAATGTTCTGAATAAAAAGAACTCTTAAATGTTAAATACCATCTCTGAATTGACCATTGTAATCATAATATAAGGATGCTATGAGCTTTGAGAATGACAACCCAATGTTTGAGATGCCAATTGGTGAAAAACGACCCTCAAAGTTGGTGACATTTTTAGAACAATCAAGTTTGGTTTGTTAGGCAATATGATCAGTAGAAAATTAATAGATTCATATTATTTTCCCAAGATTTATCTTATTTTTCTTTTGATCAAATTGATTCTTTTGCATGTGCCAAAGTAATTGACATGACTATATGCACTAATTGACATAAGATTTTATGCACTCCATCCACCATAGAAATCTTTTGAATCATAAGAACTCCTAAATGTTAAAATATCTTTGAATCGATCATTGGAATCATGTTATAAGGATTAATGAGCCTTAAAAGACAACCAAAGGTTTTGAGATACCAATGCTTGAGAAATGAACCTCAAGGTTGTTGTAGTCAATCTTAAAACAATCATAGTTGATTTGCTAGCATTATAATATTCATATTATTTCCCTCAATACTTATTTTATCATTAATTTTAATGCAAAATCCAATTTACTAAATTTAAGCTTCATTTTAGACAATTGCAGCTGCATAAAGAAATTGTTGTGATGCTACTATTAATGAACTGAAACTGCTGTAAAGATAGTTGACGCTGTCATTTTGTGAGCGGACACTGACAATGATATGTTACAAGTGCTTGTGTTTTTGTTTTTTGGCGAATGCTTTATTAGTAAGAGTAATATTTATTATTTATATTTTAAAGTTACAGAGTAATAGTACACTTGACATAAAAAATGATGTCTTAAGTTACCAATTATTGATATTATTAAAAAATTATCAAATAACAATTCATATCAGTAATATTGATATTAAAAATTAAGATTGTTGATTATGATCTTTCTAGTATATTAAAGTATAATAATATATAATATGCATTAATACATTGAGCAAGAGAAAGAATATTAAAGTGAGAGGGAGCAACCACCGTCATCAATGAAAGCTCGCCAAAGAAAGAATTGCAGGAATTCAGAGGTGACTAAATGGATGAGACTAAGGTGAGGCATCAAATAGTCATATTTGACATGAGATTGAATGCCTTAAGAAGTTTATCTTTTAAGTAATGACAGTGGCCTGTTAGTGTCAATGGTTAGTTGACGGTATGAGAAATGGCATTAAACAATGAGAATAGCAAGGGTTCAGCACTGGCTCGGCAATGACAAAATATATTCATGAGTTTGCCACCAGAAGTGCTGATGGAGAAGACATTGAAATGCTTTTTTTTTTCTTCAAGACAATACTTCCGCGAAGCATAATGACACATTAAAGTAAATTTTTTTTATGTGTGAAACAAGTAGCACAAAGAAAATAGAGGTCCATTTTTTCTTCTTATAAAAAGAGTATTGGAACATGCTTAATCAAAAGCAACCACAAAAAGCATTCCGAATGATACACAAAATTGTAATAATTTTATAAGGTTAAATAAAAACCAGCTAAACTTTATGCTCGGGCACAAGTAAATTAAAAGAAGAATACACAAATGAAAATTTATGCTTGTTGTTATTCATCTCCCAAGCTACCTTGCCATTTGAAAACAAAGCTTCCTTGATGCTGTCAACATTGTGAGTATTTAACAAATATATACCATGCACATTAAAAAATAAAAAATCAACACAAGATTTAAAAATAAATCTCTATTTTTTACCAATATTTAAAATTAAGGAAACACAACTTATTATTGCAACAATAGTAATCAGAGGACAGGACGATCTGCATCATAAAGAATATGAAAAGGGGCAGATAAAAAGGACAACAGAGATAATAAGTAAATAGGGAAAAATAAATTGTTATCTATTATTATCATTTTTCTTTGTTGCGAGAAACACAACAAAAAAGATCTAATTAATTGCATATACAAACTGAAATATTATCATATTTATACCTGAATATTTGGGGCAAGCAAGCTGGGTTGATCAGAAAAGAACAAAATCATTCTTCCAATCTCTTGTTCAAGTAGTATTCTCCTTCCACGATGGATGTCATCACAGTAAAGAATAGCTTGCTCGTGCACCTCACTTCAGTATAACCTGAATAAGATTAGTTCGCCAAAGGACTACCCCTACATTTGCACTATATGTCGAGAACTTTCATGAAAAGTAAGCACAGAAAAAAAACATCAACTTGACAAAGAACCTCCATAAAATTAGGACACAATTCCATAAATGTAGAACACGTTATGTCTAAGCTTATGTATTCAAGCAGTTATGCTATCCTATAACAATCATACATTATTCTTCTCAATAAATGTCAAACAAATTTGGCTGCTCAGAAACTTACACACAAATACATGCAAAAGATGCAACAGCTATGGGAAACAAAGTGTTTTTTTTTATAATGAAAACAGAGGAAGATCCTCTCCTTTGTAATTAGAAAAGGCAGTCATTAAAAACAAACTTCTAAATATAATTACATAAAATATAAATATGACTTGCAAAGTTTGAATAAATCTTAAGGTATATTATGATAGTCCAATCTTATCCTCATTTGTTTGAAATTATATAAATATTTTTTCTAGTTGTGTTGTTGAACTGGAAAAGAAAAGAAATATAATCTTAAATCAAGGTATTATTCAAAGACCATTATTACTCTTATTCGTAACATTCTCATTTAATAGGAATGTATCCAAGGATATTATCCGTAGGTATATACCTTTTTTTTTTTAATCTAATGAAATATTATTAATACTGATGAGTATAGACAATTACATAATAATAACCATTAAAGAAACTAAAAATAAAAAATACAATAAAAACTAGAAAACAAGAATAAGAAAAAATGGTTACTAATCCCCCCAAAGATTATCACAAAAGAAAAAACAATTAAAGTAAAAAAACACAAATGTAAGTGAAATCTTGTTCCTATGCTTATGCTTCTAGGTCAGCTCCCCTTTTCTTTCTTAGATAGTACCATAAAAATATTTTAAATGAATCAGAGCCATTCTTTTTCTAAAGTCAATTGAATCAAGCCTCTTTTAGTTCCTCAAAATCATTCTCAACATACATTTGATCATCATCAGAATCATTATTAGATTGAATTTCATTCATATGTATGCCAGAGCCACTCGTATGGCATTCATTAGCAAGAGGATGGGGCCTGCCATCACCTCGATGTCTCGACATCAACCCATTGAATCTTGTACCTCCGAGGAAGGCCGGACGAAGAAGATTGGAGGTGATACTTTCTCCATAAGAAGTTGTTTGATTGCGCAGATTTTAGGGAAATCACCACTTTTTTCTAAAATTTTATTAAAATTACCAATCAATCTTTGGATTGAGGCATCATTTAACTTTATATGGACATGCAAGAAATTATCAATAGCAGTGGATAAAAGAAAATTGAATACCGGTTCAGTGTTGCTTCTGTTTATAACAACCTCCTTTTCAACACCAGATCACATTCCTTGAACAGTAATATACTCTTCAACTTCGGCAACATTTCCCGAATCGGTATCATGTGTGACGCAATGTTGTTTCTCAGTTTCCACACCCATGTTCTCCAACCCTAGATTGCCTGGCAAAACCATTTGGCGTTTCAGCATGTAAATCTATTTGCTTCGCTTGCCTATCAATGCAGTTTGACCCCGTGAAACTATCTGTTCTTTTAAGTGATGATGTAATTTAAAGCATGTGGCTCTTTTGTGACCAATAATATTACAGTTTATGCAATAAATAGGTAAGTTCTCAAAAACAATCTCTTGGAAGTATCTATCATTTTCATTTCCAATCCATATAACTGACTTAAAAGTTTTCGTCACATCAATTTCAACCAGAACACGTGCAACAGACAGCCTAAGGAGATTAGCAGCTGCATAATCAATTTTAAGGGGCTTTCCATAAAAATATCCAATTGAAAAAAGAATGGAGTGTGTTATCAGGTGGTTATTAAGCAAAGGGAAATTGATCCAGACATGGACGATGAGCGACTCATATTTTGGATCAAAGGAGGTGGTCAATTTTAGATGTTTCAGTTGACAATTCTCAATGTAATAGGAACCTTGTGCAAAAAATCTAGTGTAATCTTGCTCCTTGGAGAGTTTGATAATAACGTGGCGAGCACTGATTAAACTGGCATTAAGATTCTGACAAGCCCAAATTATTGAGAAATTCCTGAATGACAGTCAAAGGAGGTTTGCCATTGGCAAATTTTTCAACAAGCGAGGACTCAAATGGTTTAGCCATAATGTCCATTTCTTCTTAGTCAGTAAAAGAGCAGGTTTACCTCACAGCGAAGCAATGTGTTTGATACCCACCAGCCCACTCGATGAAGAGCATCAGTAAGTGCTTTAAAAAATAATTTTGTCTGTTAGATTGGGAAGACGATCCACAATCCTGCCAGCAGCATCAGTAGGGTCGACATCGCCTCCCAGCTGCGACGGCATAGGTATAATTTGCAAGGTATATACGTTATCAGTAGGTATATACATTATCATAAACTTGAACCTAGTAATGCCCCTGAAACAAAAAGGATGGTGCCCATCTTGGTTACGTGGGATGCTTAAAATGAATTGCATATGTTGGTCTTCACTTGTTCTACGGATATTGAACCTATTTACAAAATCATTCAAATCTTAGACCCAAAAAATCCACTGAATCCAAAGGGACAGGTGCCTATCCTGGTTAGGTGGTTGCTGAATGATTTGTAGATGATGGTCTTCATTCGTGCTACTCAACTAGTGGTAGTGATGAGTTCCTCCAGACCCCTTCTATGGTGGGCTTGATTGCTCATGATATTTGAAGTGTTAATGAAGCTAGGTCTTTTCAGCTGCACGTAGTCATCAATCCAGAGATAGTTTTGGTTGATAAATCTCTTCCAAGGAAGATTATTATTTTGATAGAATTAGTTATTAAAAAAATAAAAGAAAGTCTATGGATCTGGTGCCTTGCAGGAAGAGCGCTTAAATTCAAAATCATAACTTGAATGCTGCCACCATTTTCAAATCACCACTATTGTTATTGCCTCTCCCTCTTACATTCAACGCATCTGCTAGTTTAGGCCTAAATCAAATGATTCATGTTCATATATCCAACCTTTCCCATGCAATGGCTCATTCTGATGATGATTTAGCCAGCAAAAAATAGATTCACATCATGAAAAATAGATCACAACTCTTATCTAAATGAGAGAATGAGTTGTGTCATCCTTCTTTTTTGGGTATTTCTTATTAGCAAACATTCTGGGCCATAAACACTCAACATTGGTCAAAGGATTGCAATGACCAACATTAGATCAAAGTTGATCACAAACATTGGCCAACGTTGGTTGAAAAACTGTAATTCTCTAAACTGCAATATAAATCGTTATACACTATTTATAACGACAACCATGTGCTAAGAAAAGCACGTAAGCAAGAATCTCAATAGAAATTGATCGACCAACTCAGCACTTGTAGATATGTAAATCTCCCTTTCTAAATTAGAGAATTGATATTTTCCCATTTTATTTTATTTTATTTTATTGTAATACATGTAATCAAATATGTGAAAGGATTAACAATCAAAATCTTACGCAATTTTTTGGTGGTTTAAATGAATACATTGTGGTTGAAAAAAATGAATGTGGTGAGAATGATGTTCAAGTTGGCAAAAGTTATGCACAAGAGGAATATGAGAGCGACAATTTTGATGTGCGAAGATGGTGAAGGTTTCATTGAAAATGGTTATGAAATGAGCCATGATGATAAATAATATGAGGACAATGCCGATCATTCCGCAGAATGACAAGGATTAACACTAAAAAATATGATAAAGAGATTCTTAAGAGATGGCCTTCCAATCCCAAAAGTGAGTTTGAAAATGCAAGTTCAAGCAAGTTGTAAAGAATGGTCGATTGCAAGGGGCAATCAATAAAATTTGTAAGAAATGATGTTAAAAGATGCAAGCTCGTTTGTCATGGAGACATACATTGTGAGAATGCACATATGTTCACATGGTTGTAAAGTGAACTTTAAGAGTGTCTACAGACAATTGGAATACATGATTATTTCTTGAGTGGGGCAACTCCTGTTTGCAGTGACCCTTGATGAGAGTATTATCAATTTTGTTATTGCATGAATAGTTAGTTAAAGTGTGTTTTTTGGGTTTTCTTAGGAGGAACTTGAGCATACATGCAACTCAACCTAATTTTACATTTATATCTGATAATCAAGTTCGCTACTTGCAACTTCGAATGTGTTTCTTAATGTTTTCAAATCATTTTTGTGTGACACTAAATGTAAAAATTTTAAATGGTTAAATCTAAGGTAAAGAACTCAAAAGGCTTTATGGACAGTGGCAAGAGAATCAATTTAATAGTAGAAAGCAAGAGCTCAAGAAAATGGATGAAAAGGCTTACAGTGGCTATATGCAAAACATCCAACTGAATGGTATAAGTATTATTTTTACATTAATTAGAAAGTGTGATGCCCTCTAGAATAATATGATTGAATGTTTAATGCATGAGAAAATTAACATAATGGTCTATTGACTCATGAAAATTGTTCAATTTAATCATTGACTTTTGCAAATAATTTTTTTGAGCCCTCTAACTTTTATTTAAGTGTTTTTTAGTCATGCCATTATTTTTCAATTCAATCCCATTGTTTATATTCCAAAATGAAGGGTAAATAGGTAATTCAGCCGAGCAAATTTTTATATCAGAAAATACCATTTTATTTTTTTCTCCTGAGCAATTTGCAATTTTTTCCCACACCGCTACTATGGTTCTTTCTGCAACGACCTCTTTTCTTCTCTCTACGTCTCTTGTCCATGGAGCAATTGACAAAGGCCCAAACAATCTTCTTTGCGCCAACGATGCTTCCAATATCGACCCTTCCAACATCGATGCTGATTCCAACGTCCACTTCCCTTCTGACGTCTACGTAGCCTCCGACGTCGACACCCCTTTCAATCTCAATGACGTCAACACTGCTTCCGACGTCTACGGTGTCAACACCGTTCAACGTTGATGCTGATTCCAAAGTCTAGCTGATATCATAATATGCACGCTTAAATTTTTTTTGGCTTTGAGATAATGGTGGACAGAAGGATTAATGTGTTTTTGGCTATATTGGAATTTTCATTAGTAAAATAAAAAATTTGAGTGTGAAGTACGTAAAACTTTGGGATGTATTTAAAGCCAGTTAAGCATATACTGGTGACATTTCTGTGGATATTTATAATAGTAGATAAAAGTAGCTCTAATTAACACCACTTGATAGCTGCAATTAGCATAACTTCAACAATTAACAAATCCCAAATTACATAAAATGCTCATCAACAACATATAAAATACTCATCAGCAATCAAAAGTACATTTTTTGATTCAGTCAAGAACATCATCAATAACATCAAAATCAATTACTATACCTTAACACAAGCTAACACAGGTGCAATGCAGTATGAAAAGTGCGCAGAATTACCATCTTATCAGAAGTTAAAAGTGTAGGGTATCTAATCAGCAAGCTAAACTGAATTTACAGCATCAAGTTTTAAGATGACCGGTTTAGCAAGAATTATCCCGACATTAGGTATTTACAAACCGCAGGATCCTATTGAGCAATTTAAAAGAGAATGGATGCTAATATAAATGTCAAATGATATTTCTCATTCATCAAAATTTCATATTACAAAAATAGCCAACGTACATCTTGTATGATGTTCATCTTTTTAGAACAAAAGTGAAACTGAAACAAAAATAAAATAAAAAGATAAGTAAAATAGCGTCGCAGATCCGTCAGCAAAATTTGAAACTTTATGAATTATGGTTATCGTTCAAATTCTCTCAAAAGTACCTGACTTGATATTATTAATAAAACAATACTGGGATTGAAATTTTTAGTAATTAGAGAATATTCTAAGTGCTACAGTAAACAATAAAATATTATATTTTATAATAGTAGAAATACAATTAGAGGAAAAAGAATGTGATAAAAATTCAGGAAAAATAAGGCAATAGTGCAAACGGGATAATTAATTTCCTGCAAAGAGTATTATCACAAAATGTAGATTACTGATGTCGTTTTTCCAGTAACCAACCACGTATGTTATTGATGTCATTTTTTCAGTAATCAACCACGAATGTTACTGATGTCATTTTTTCAATAACCAACCATGAATATTACTGATATCATTTTTCCAGTAATCAATTATGTATAAAAGGATGTTGGTTTCAAACAACCAACCAAGCATCAATATGAATTTGGCTCAAGGCGAAAATAAGCGCAACAGTAAAGTGCAAAAGATAATACATATTTATATACTATGTACTTTTTTTTAAGTTTCAAAAGTGCAATAGTTAATTGAATTTGCATAAGTTTTGATATTTAAATTAGTTTTAGCCAATATTTTTAGGAGAATTATTATCTTTTTATTATTCTATTTTCTTTCGCTCTCTCTTCTTGATATAAGACATAATTTTAAGTTAGTGTGGGTAGTAATAATATTTATAATAGTATTATTATTATCATTATTTAATAATGATAATAATAATGTATAAAAGAAAAAAACATAATGGAAATGACTGAATTGAAATTAACGGAATGAAAATAGCAGACAAATATTATATTTGTACTGCTATCATTATTGATTAATGATAATAATTGTGGTGCCCCGCCCCCTAATCCGCAAGATTAGGTCAAGGGGAGGTGTGTCACTCTGGCAAATCCTCTACTTATTATTGGATTAGGTATAATCTACAATCCACTAATAAGAAAAGGATCTGCCCATAATGTATGTAAGGTGGATCAATCACTAAGTAAATAGAAACACAGAGTGTAGAAGCAAGGAAAGTAAATTATGCATCCAATCCACCATAATATAAGTAAGAAAGTAATAATGCAGCTCAGAATGAATAGTACAATAAGAGAACATACATAATCACCTGAATTATTATAAACATTAAATAAGTTTTAATAAAAAAGATAAAGCTCTCATCCTCACAAAATAAAAGGGAGCTAAACTAAGGATCTCCAGCGGCAGCACGCTCCTCCTCCTGAATCTGATCTTCAGAATGATCGACTACCTCGAATAACTCGGAATCTACCATTGTTGGTTTCACAATGATAGGGCCCCAGCCAAAGAAAAAAAAAATTTAGTTAGACATATTATCTAAAGTATATTTTAAGCTGTCATATTTCATGAATTTTATGATATCACAATTTTACTTAGACTATAAAAATAAGCAAAGCGTAAGGGTGCAACAAGCATATAAATGAAGGAATAAGTTATAAATAAAGGCATTTATAACTAAGCAATATGTGAGGTAAAAGAATATACCTCAACACCAAATATGTAACAAGGTTAGACATATAAGTATAAGTAAAGTAAAGAAAATATTGAAGGAAAAGACTCATCCAAAACATGCTTATGATCACTTAACATATGCAGGTTAAAAATAAATAATTTGATTGTGATATGTATAGTGAGCAGTAACAGAAAGTAGTATCCTATAAGTAAGTAAGCAGGTAAAGTAAAGCTGATTGAAATAAAATGTAACAGTAGACGATAAACAACAGACAGTAAGCAGTAAGCAGGTAAGTAATAATTATCATGTCAGAAGAGGGCTAATCTAGCATGCTGATAACAAAAGGATTCTTAGCGTCAACAAAGATGCTAAGGCGACAAAATATTTCTAGTGTTATCTAATGCTAGGCCAGAATAATAGAACATAAACTGAATTGAAGAGGCAGTAATCATAAATGCAGTAATAGTTTAGTTATTTACTTTACTTCTGTGGACATATCCAAAAGTAGCTGAGGAGTCAAGCACATCTGCAAGACTATACGGGTTCCAAATTTAACACAACACTCATCAATGAGTAATTCCAAGTACTATTTATTTCTCCTTACCCTTGTCCATTAGGGTAAAATGTGCCAGATCAACAAGTAACTGAACTCAATGCAAATATTATCCTAATATTCTATGTTTTCATTTCATGCAACAATATTATCTTGTATGATATATTCAAGGAATAAGGCATAAAGTACAAGGAATGCAAAAGCACAAGTAGAACAATAGTGAGCAAGGGACTCTACTACATAAGATGACACCAGTTATTATCTATTAAACCATTCTAATTATTTCAAATTACACAAGTTCAGGATCTTTAATTCCTACTATCAAGTGTAACTTAAAAGTACGACCTTATAAGTTAAAAATAATTAGAACTGATCAGGTTCTAATTCAATTCAATCAACATATCCTACAAGTTAAATAAGAATTCAACACATTATATTTGATGAATTTAGATATTCTAAACTAAGATTTGATCAAGATATATTAAAACTAGGAATTATGCATTAAACATCATAAATTAGGTTTAATCACATAATCAAAAGGGTAAAATTTAAGGACTAAAGCTTAAGTCTAAATGTGAACTAATTATCAAGGCAAATTCTATTAAGTACAATCAAGCTTAATAGATTGATTCTCCTAATCTTAATTTAAAATTGAAAAATAAAATAATCAGAATTGAAGTATGAAAATCTAGAACTAATAAAATCAAGGTTTCATTCATTAAATAATCTACTTTATTCAATGAATAAAATCTAACCTATCATTTATTTCTAATCTTAAGAAAAAGATCATAAGATAAAGTGTAGATCCTAAGAAGCTCTTAATAAAGGACTTAAGGGATTTTAAGAGTTCATGATAGTTATTACAATTTATCTTTATGTGATATCCTAATTTACTCAAGAGGTGTGTGATTAAGACTAAGTCTGAAGCATAAATTTTACATAGGAGTTTTCAATGCTTGAAATGAGTATTTTACCAAATTACTTAATTATGGGGTTAAGGGTTATAAATTAATTCCAAATCAGTTTTATTATTGGTTTTAAAGATTTAAATAACATTATGGAGGTTAATGGTACTTAACCTAAATTTTGGGCAAAATGATTGTTTAGCCCACTTAAGGATCGAAAATGCTACTTTTTTGGTTAATGGCTCCAAATTGGATTTTGTTAATGTCAAATGATTCCTTACTGCCTAACATGAAGATAGACAGTAAATACTTCAAATTTAGATAATTATTAAATATTATGGGTCTAATTTAAGGATTTTAACCTATAATGGCATTTTGGTAATTTTACTTAGTGAAATCTAAAAGTTCTGTTATTTTGTTGTTGTTTACTATCCAAGTTATGGTTATTTCAATATTATGGTTCTACTTTCATGAAAAGGATCAAAATCTAATTTTTTAATATTCAAAAATCACATGCAATTTTATACAATGCTTAATTTTACTAGAGTTAGGTTCAAATTTGATATATTTTGGCCATATTAGGGTCATAGGGTCATTAAAATGCGAAAAAATATAAAGTTTCGGCCATTCCGGACAGTTCTGGACACTTTCGGGCAATTATGGGAGCTACAGCGCGCTGCAGCGCTTTTAGCAGGCTCGGGTCCCAGTTGGAGAAAGTGAAGGAAATAAAATAAGAATTAAGGAAATGGATTTTAATTTAATTTGACTAATTAATTAATCTCCAAAAATTCAAATTTATAAATGAGCTCCGAAAAATTCCAAAAATTTACCCATAGCTAAATTGGGGGTGAAAAATTTAATGGCGAAGTCGGATTTTGATTCCGACAATTATTTAATTATTATATTTTTTAGAGTATTTAATTACATTAAAATATTCACGAAAATTCGACGATTTCCAAATGTGTCCAAAACATCACCCCTAGCTAATTTGGGGGCGACGAGTGCAATGGAGAAGTCGAATTCTGATTTCGAGGTCAATTTAAATATCTCAATTTTATAATTAATTAAATATTATTAAAATATTCAGTGAATTTTCAGCAACTTCCTATTGCCACCAAAACATCAGCCCTAGCTAATTTGGGGGAAATTAGTGCAATGACGAAGTCTGATTTTTGATTTGAGGTCCAAATAATTATGTTAATTTCTAGAGTTCCTGAAATTTTCAAAATTAGGATTTGATTCATTTGACCTCTGATTTTGACTAGATACTGGTGGTGAACTACTAATGACTTAATTAGTGCACTAAAATTAAAGTTAGGACTTAGATTAGTCCTAATTAGCTAGGATAACAACTTGGGTTGTTACAATAATGCTAATACAATGACATAAAAGAGAGTATGATTATTAAAAAGAAAAAAATGAAAAAGAAATAAAGTAAACAAAATAATAATAAATAAATAAATAATGCAAAATTTATTTTTTCTCTTTTCTTCCCATTTCTTCCTCCTCTCACCTAGGGTTAGGGTTGCTAGGAGACGGATGTGGCTGAAGGAGGCTGGAGGGGGTCGCCGGAGTGAGGTGGCCGTAGCAAAGTGGGCAGGGCTGGTTGGAAGGCTGGAGGGCTAGCTGGTTGAGGAGAGGTGAGGGTTTGCTGTGGCTGTGTAGTTGTGGGAGAAGGTGAGGATTCAGGGGGGGTATAAATAGGGAAAAGGAAGAAGAGGGAGTGAGGGGACGGTCGACCAGCTGGTCGGCCGGTCGGTCGTCGGTCGATGCGGACCAGCCGCCGACCAGGGCGGCGCGTGCGGGAGAGCGCAGGTCGTCTGCACGTCTGGCAAGCTCTGTCGAGCGACAGAGCCTGCTCCCTAGCGTAGCGTTAGAGGGGGGGGGGGGGGGGAAGTAACATAGAAGAGATGGAGGAAATTTTTTACGAAAAATTTTAATTAAAATTTTCATATTTTTCCACCATTTATGTAATAACCCAGGTTGTTACTTAGGTCAATTAAGACTAATCTAAATCTTAATTAATGATCTAGTACACTAACTAAGTCTTTTAGAACTCATCTCTAAGATCTAGGTCAAATCAGGAATCAATTTGATCAAATCATAATTTCTAGAAAATTCTAAAACCCTAGAAATTGACTTTTTATCTTGACCTCATATTGAAAATTTGACTTTATCATTGCATTCAGAACACCCAAATTAGCTAAGTGTGAAGTTTTGGAGGCATTTGGAAGTCGTTAGATTTTCGTCGAATATTTTAATAATATTTAAATACCTAAAAAAATTCAAATAAATAAATACTCGTTGAAACAAAAATCCGAGTGCGCCGTTGAGTTCCTCACCCCTCAATTAGCTAGGGGTGATTTATTGGGAATTTTTTGGATTTTTTAGAGCTTGTTTAATTATTTAATTTTGAATAATTAAAATGTATTTAATAATTAATTAATTATTAATTATTAAAAAAAAAATTCCTTTCTTCCCGTCGGCTCGCTGGCTTTATACGCGGCGTTAAAGTGGATAGGTGGCAAAATCACCGTTTAAGTCCCAAAAATCTCCTAATTTTAATCCCTTTTGGATCCTAAACTTCATTGACATCAGTTGACTCTATCCTAGAGCAGAGTAGAATCTTCATCTTCTTCCTCCAAGCTCCAAATCGAACCCTAAAGGTACCCCTTATTTTTTTTTAAGTCCGAATTAAGGCTTGAAATATTTTAGATAATTTGCAAAATTAGGAGGCGTGTTTGGTATCAATAGAAAGGTCTCGATGAGAGTTTTCCATTGATATATGGCACACCTCATGAGGAGATCTGTGTAGGGAGAAATTTGATCCTAAAGTTTCAATTTTTTTTAAATTTCTTATGGGCTGCAGAATTATCTCAGAAAATATTTTATATTTTTCATTTCTTAAAATTTTGCTTATTTCAATCAATTTCAATTATTCAAATACTCATAACTTTGTAATTACATATCCAAACATAGTGATCCAATATACTATTTTGATCAGCAAAATGTAAGGATTAATATTACATAATTAGTTTTTCTGTTTGAGAAATAATTTCATTAATTATCATTTAAACTAATTAATCCCCTTAATCTTAAAATTTAATAAATTCATAACTTAGTCAATTTAGTTTCAAATCATATGATCTAATATATCATTTTGATCAAGAGAATGTGTAGAATGCTAATCTATAATAAAATTTTAGTTTCTGTAATTAAATTTCTTAATTTTGCTTAATTACTTTAAAAATTGATTAGTGAACATTAAGCTCTTTAATTATCTAAATATAGAATTTCAAGTTGCTAAAATCTATTAGTGCATTATAGAACTCAGTGGTGAAGTTAAGTTTTCTATTTAGTAATTAATTTCACTAATCAACCCTAATTACTCAAAATATTGATTAGTAAAGATTAGCAAATCTAATGATCCAAATTGAATAATTCAAGTTTCAGAAAACTCCTAGATTACATTAGAACGTAATAGTGTTGTTGGATTAGTGATTTGGTGATTAATTTCATTAATCACTCACTAATCACCATAAATCTTAATTAGGCTATAACTTAGCCAATTAGAGTCCAAATTGAGCCTACCACTAATCATTAGAATCAGTGGATCATTTGTGATCTACAGCCACTAATTTTACTTAATTTGAACACCAATTGACAAAGTTAGGATTTTTGACCCTTAATTAAGAAACCCATAATTACCCTTTTACCCCTTAGTTTGTATTGGCCATAACTTGGCCAATACTTATCAGAATTCAGTATATTTAGGTTCTATAAAAACCTTAGACAGTAAATAATAATAAGCTGGAAGAAAATTAAGATTTCATTAAGCCAAATTACCAAAATGCCCCTATGAGTCAAATTCATTAATTTAATCTCATGAGGCTTATTAATCATCTAAATTTAGTGTAGTTACTGTCTAATCTTACATTAGATAGTAAGAAACTTATTCCAACAGAAAAATTTCAGATTTAGAACCCTTGATTAAAATTTGATCTTTTGAACCCTTAAGTAGAGGCAAAATGGTAATTTTGCCCAAAATTAGGGTTTAGCTTTCTAAAGCTCTAAAATTATTTTATAACCATTAGAAACAGTAAATAGAATGATTTCTAATAGAAATTAATTAAGTTCAAGCCTAAATTAGTTTTTGATCAAAATTTCAATCTTAACTCTTAAAAGAAATTTCTAAGTCATAAGTGAGTGTTTCTTCTTTCTTAAATCATTCTTAGATCTTCCGTAGGTTTTATAACATTAGTTAGGATGTGTGTCTTGAGAGATACTCTTAGAAATTAAGAGCCTTAATTCCTAGGATTAGGAATAGATCTTAAGTTAGAATTCATCTGTTGAGTAAATTGGGTTACTCAATAGATGAAGCATTGACTTTACTAGTTTATAGATTTTTCTTAGTTTATTTAATGATTATTTAATCTTTAGATTTTAGAACTAAGAATAGAGATCTATCTTAATGAGTTGATTAATCATTAGGATTTGCCTTAACTTAATTAGTGAGATTTGGGTTCTAAATCTTAAACCTTTAGATATACCTTTGGATTGAGTAATTAGACCCCATCATTTGGAGTTTAATTCTTAATCATTCCATCTTGATTTGGCTAATCAAGATGGCTTGGGATGGTTTAAATTATCAAATTAGGTCGATGATTTGTTTATTTAAATCAAGTAGTCGTCTTTTAATTATATATAGTTAGGACTTGGCCAGTCCTAATTATCTTCAACTTATAGGTACGTGATTCTAAGTTACAGACTGTGTAAGTATTGATGATTCTGAAACTTATGTAACTTAGAGTAGATATAATGAATAAAGTAAACAACAATGGGTATCACCTGTGTCCTAGTCGTGTCTTTTGCTCACTTTGATTTGATGCTTCGCATACCTTGTAATTGAGCTTTATACCTTAAACATATATTATGTACATAGGATATTTGATGAGTATCTTGTGTTAACTTTGAACCTGCATAAATATCATTTTCATTTCATTATTGTTTTGTGACCTAATTAGTCTGCCTCTTCAGTTGGTTCGGCCTAGTAATGGAAACACTAGTTTGTTGGTGAAGCTACCTAATGTTTCACTTACTAGTTTGTTAGAGAGAGATAACAGTTTTGATTCAACCTAGTAGAATGAAGACTAGTTTATAGGTGAAGCCACCTAGCGTTTCATTTACTAGCTATTGAATAAAGAGAATATATTGAATTTGTTATGACTTGAGGAGTCATTTGTTCTGATATGACAATACTAATTTTAGATATGCATCTACTTTTATCCTTCTGCTTTAGCCCATCAGGCTAAGAGAGTTGATATTTTCTTTCAACTAGTTAGCTTAAGTAGCCAGTATAGTTTTAATTTACTGCTTTTAATTTACTTTACTGCATGTATATACTACTTTACTTCTAGTCATTACTGCATTCTCTAGCTTTGTTTATTTATAGGGTGCTAGATTTACTTGTTGTTATTTATATAGGATGCTAGTCTTGTTCACATATTTTCTTACTTTATGTCGATTAGCATATAATTGTATTGATCATAAGCATGTTTAGGATATATTTTATTTCTAGTCACTTGTTTTATACTCACTTAACCTTATTGCAGTTGCTTGGAGGAGGTATGTACTTACTTTCTAGTTGTTTAAGTTATAAACTATTTGTTTATAACTTTATCCTGTTCTTTTCTTACGCGTTCTGCTCCTATTATGCTTTTGTACTTAGTTGTTTGTGATGATATCTAATTAACATAATCAATTAATTACCCTAAAATGTACTTAGACGATAGTCTAACTAAGATTTTTCAAGCCCTAGTTTCTTGCCGCCGGGATAGTCGCGTGGAGAAGAAGACCCTTCGAGTCGGTCGGGTCGGCTCGGGCCCTGCCCGTGGCCCGTGGCGCTTCATCTATCTCGGTAGGGCCCGCCTCGCAGCACGCAGCCAACAGCAGAGCGATGCGTGGCCTGTCCCGCTGTCGCTCTGACCTGTGGGACCCACGTGTCTGTCCCAGCCAATCGCAGCCTGCCGCGTGTCCTGCAGAATTAAATAAATAAATTTATATATATATATATATAAATAATCAGTTAATTATAAATAAAAAATATAAGTTTATATTAATAATAAATAGAGTTATTAATATATTAAAAACAATATTTAATTAATTAATTTAAATCCCAAACTTTAAACCCTAATAACTTTAGAAATATAAATCCAAATACAGCAAATAAATATACCATTGGATTCAGAAAATTATAAGGAATATTATGAAACTATCAAATCTCAATTTGGATAAATATTTAACATAGTGAAATTTAGGGGTATTAACTTATATCAAAATATGTTATAAACCTTCATTTAATCATAACTTTGTATCCAATAATCCAAACATACCCAATATGGGTCTTAAAATACTCACAAAACCCTAAGGAACATTTTAATAGGGTTAATCTTGCTATTTGGATTAGCTTTTAACTAATGACATTTAGGACCTAACCCTAATTAACCTAATTTGATCTAGAACTTCAAATGACCATAAGTTGGTCATCTTAGCTCCAAATCAGGTGATCCAAACACCAATTTAGATCAGCAAAACTTAATCTACAAAAATCTATAAAAAATATTTAGGATCTAATGGTTAGATTTGCTAATCACCCCTAATTACCCTAAAACTTAATTAGTAAATATTAGCCAAATTAATAATCCAAATTGAGTGATTTAAGTTTTAGAAGACTCATAAAATCATTTAGAATTAATTTGTAAGATTGGATTAGTGTTTGAGTGATTAATTTTGCTAATCACTCACTAATCACCATAAACCCTAATTAGGTCTTAACTTAGTCAAATTAGGTCCAAATTGAGCCTACCACATGTCATTATGATCAGTAGACTATTTGTAAACCATAGCCACTAATTTTGCTTAATTTGGACATTAATTGATAAAGTTAGAATTTTTGAACCATAATTAAGAATCCCTTAATTAACCTTAAACCCTAGATCTTGTATTGGCCATAACTTGGCCAATACTTATCAGAATTTAGCAAATTTAGATTCTATGGAAAGCTTAGATAGTAAAGAACAATAATCTAAGAGAAAATTTAACTTTCTCTTAGCCAAATCATTAATCTGTCCTTATGAGTCAAATTCACTAATTTGATCTCATATGGCTTAATAATCACCCAAAATTAGTTTAGTTGATGTCTAATCTTACATTAGACACTAAGAAGTACTTTCCAAAAGAAAATTTTAGAATTTAAGCCCTAGATCAAAATTTGATCTTTTGAACCCTTAAGTAGGGACAAAATGGTCATTTTGCCCAAATTTAGGGTTTAGCCTTTAAAAACCCTAATTTCAGTTTCAAATCACTAAAATTAGTAAATATAATGATTTAAGAACTAAAATTTATCAAATTCAAGTCTAAATTAGATTTTGTTTAGAATCTCAAAATTTGTTCCTTAAGGAAAATTCCTAAGTAAATTGTGAGTGTTCTTCTTTCCTTAATCACTCTTAGACTTTACCTTAGGTCTTATAACATTAGTTAGGATGTGTGTCTTGAGAGATACTCTTAGAAATTAAGAGCCTTAATTCTTAAGATTAAGAATAGATCTTATGTTAGAATTCATCTATTGAGTAAATTGGGTTACTCAATAGGTGAAACATTGAGTTTTCTAGTTTATAGATTTTCTTAATTTATTAAATGATTATTTGATCTTTAAACCCTAGAATTAAGAATAGAGATCTATCCTAATGAATTGATTTATCATTAGGACTTGCCTTAACCTAATCTGTGAGATTTGGGTTCTAAACTTAGACTCTTAGATTATACCTTTAGATTAAGTGATTAGACCTCATTATCTGGAGTCTAATTCTTAATCTTTTCATCTTGATTTGGCTAATTAAGATGAGGTTAGAATGATTTAAATTACAAAACTAGGTCGATGATTTATTCACTTTAACCAAATAGTCATCTTTTGATTAAGTTATAATTAGGACTTGGCCAGTCCTAATTATCTTCAACTAGTAGGATTCGTGATTCTAAGTTACAGAATATGTAAGAATTGATGATTCTGAAACTTATGTAACTTAGAGTAGATAGAATGAATAAAGTAGATAACAACGGATATCACCTGTGTCTTAGATAGAGTTTCTTGCACTTTGATTTTGATACTCCGCATTCCTTGATTTTGAGCCTTATACCTTGAAACATGTATTATGTACTTAAGATATTTGATAAATATCTTATGTTAATTTGAAACATTTATAAGCAACATTATATTTTTGTTTCACAAGTGGTTTGTAAGGTGTAGCTTAATTAGTATACCTCTTCGATCAACTCGTTCAGGGTCGGCAACCTTTCGAGGGTTTAATGTCCGACAGTCTATTGGCCATGCCTAGTCCGAGTGATAGGATGGATAGACTCTCGCCCTACTGACTATATAGTCAGGATTCTGATATGGATATACTAATTCAAGTACACTTACATTCAGTTCTGTCTTAGCTCATCAGGCTAAGAGTTTTCAGTAATGTTCAGTTCAGAGTTTCTTAGCTCATCAGGCTAAATTTTGCTGAGTTTGTGTTCAGTTCAAGTGACTTATATAGTCACTGTAATTTTCATTTTCGGTTACTATTTTACTTATATATTATGCATTATAGCACTGTTTTACTTACAGCTTTCCTGTACGTGTTATATATATAGGATGCTACTTTTACTTACTGTTTTCATATGCTCACATAGGATGCTAGTTGTTTTCAATTTTATACTGTTCATATTATGTATGTCACCTAGCATATTTTATTTGATCATAAGCATGTTTAGGTTGTACTTTTCTTACAGTTTTGTTTAGTCTTTTGCTTACCTGTCTTTGTTGCAGTCGCTTGGAGGAGGTATGTATTACTTTATAGTTGCTTTAGTTATAAACTGTTTGTTTATAACTTTATACTATTCTTTTGTACGCTTTTCTGCACCTATTTTGCTCAGTTCTGTTTTTTTATGGTGATATCTATTTAACTTAATAAAATTGTTTGTCCTAAAATGTACTTAGACATATTGTCTAACCAGTTTTTCTTTTGTTGGCTGGGGCCCTACCATTATGAAACTAATAATGGTAGTTTCTGAGTTTGTTGGAGCAGCAGATCCAGTGGAGAGCTTGCCATTGGAGGAGGAGCTCGTTCCTGAAGATCTGTAGTTTTAGTTTTCTTTCTTCCAATGAGATTAAGAGTTTCCTTTCAGTTCTTTTAAACTTATTAAATGTTATAATAATACAGGTTTATATTTCTCTTTCAGTACTTTACTTATTCTGTATTGTTGTATTTATACTGTATTGGATGGATGTTATGTTTTATGCTTCCGCACTCTGAGTTCATGTATGATCATTTAGTGATAGTATTTTTGGATGAATGGCAAAGTCCTTAGTTAAATTGGATTAGAATGTGTGTCTAATCCAATCTTAAGTGGGGGCCTTGTCATTTGGTGACCCCTCCACCGTAATAATGTTAACTTAAGAGTTAACAGGACCACGGTGGGGCAGGGCCGCCACACCTTTAGATATACCTTTGGATTGAGTAATTAGACCCCATCATTTGGAGTTTAATTTTTAATCATTCCATCTTGATTTGGCTAATCAAGATGGCTTGGGATGGTTTAAATTATCAAATTAGGTCGATGATTTGTTTATTTAAATCAAGTAGTCATCTTTTGATTATATATAGTTAGGACTTGGCCAGTCATAATTATCTTCAACTTATAGGTACGTGATTCTAAGTTACATACTGTGTAAGAATTGATGATTCTAAAACTTATGTAACATAGAGTAGATAGATCGAATAAAGTTGACAACAATGGGTATCACCTGTGTCCTAGTCGTGTCTTTTGCTCACTTTGATTTGATGCTTCGCATACCTTGTAATTGAGCTTTATACCTTGAACATATATTATGTACATATGATATTTGATGAGTATCTTGTGTCAACTTTGAACCTGCATAAATATCATTTTCATTTTATTATTATTTTGTGACCTAATTAGTTTGCCTCTTCAGTTGGTTCGGCCTAGTAGTGGAAACACTAGTTTGTTGGTGAAGCCACATAGTGTTTCACTTACTAGTTTGCCAGAGAGAGATAACAGTTTTGATTCAACCTAGTAGAATGAAAACTAGTTTGTAGGTGAAGCCACCTAGCGTTTTATTTACTAGCTATTGAATAAAGAGAATATATTGAATTTGTTGTGACTTGAGGAGTCATTTGTTTTGATATGATAGTACTAATTTTAGGTATACATCTACTTTTATCCTTTTGCTTTAGCCCATCAGGCTAAGAGAGTTGATATTTTCTTTCAGCTGGTTAGCTTAAGTAGCCAGTATAGTTTTAGTTTACTGCTTTTAATTTACTTTCCTGCATGTATGTACAATTTTACTTCTAGTCATTACTGCATTCTCTAGCCTTGTTTATTTATAGGGTGCTAGATTTACTTGTTGTTATTTATATAGGATGCTAGTCTTGTTCACATATTTTCTTACTTTATGTCGATTAGCATATAATTGTATTGATCATAAGCATGTTTATAATATATTTTATTTCTAATCACTTGTTTTATACTCACTTGACCTTGTTGTAGTTGTTTGGAGGAGGTATGTACTTACTTTCTAGTTGTTTAAGTTATAAATTATTTGTTTATAACTTTATCCTGTTCTTTTCTTACGCGTTCTGCTCCTATTATGCTTTTGTACTTAGTTGTTTGTGGTGATATCTAATTAACATAATCAATTAATTATCATAAAATGTACTTAGACAATAGTCTAACTAAGATTTTTCTTTTGTTGGCTGGGGCCCTATCATTATGAAACCGATAATGATAGGTTCTGAGTTTCTTGGTGCAGTAGATCCAGTGGAGGGCTTACCATTAGAAGAGGGGTCTGTACCAGAAGATTTGTAGACTTAGCTCTCTTTCTGCATTTGTGAGGATGAGTGTTTTACTTTTCAGCTCTTTTAAAATGTTTAAAGTTTGTAATAATACAGGTTATCTTTACTTTACTGCTTTATTTACTCTAGTAGGATGCTTAGTTCCTTTTATATTGTGATGAATGGATGTTATATTTTTATGCTTCCGCACTCTGTTTACTTGTATTTACATTTGGTGATGAATTCAATTGGAGAAATGGCAAAGTCCTCAGTTAGATTGGATTAGAATATGTGTCTAATCTAATTCTAAGTGGGAACCTTGTCATTTAGATGACCCATCCACCGTAATCATGTTAACTTAAGAGTTAACATGACCACGGCAGGGCAGGGCCATCACATTTGACCTTCAAAAATAATGAAATTTGACACGATGTGTGTTACGATGAGACGAACACCCTCACACAATATTTTATTTTAAAATAATTTATGGAGTTTGAAACTCCAAAAATTAATTACGATCAAACCGAATCTCTGAATTTGATGAAACTTTTAGCATAGTGTAACAACCCAGGTTGTTACTTTGCTCAATTAAGACTAATCTAAGTCTTAATTAAGGTTCTAATTCACTAATCAAGTGATTTGGAATTCATCTTTGAAACCTAGGTCAAACCAAGAAGTCAACAAAGTCAAAACAAGAATTCTGGAAAATCCCAAAACCTGGAAATTTAACTTTTTATCTAGACCTCAGATTGAAAATTTGACTTCACCATTGTGTTCAGAACACCCAAATTAGCTAGGAGTGAAATTTTGGAGGCATTTGGAAGTCGTTGATTTTTCGTCGAATATTTTAATATTATTTAAATCCCCTAAATAATCAAATAATTAAATACTCATCGAAATAAAAATCCGAGTGCGCCGTTGCATTCCTCACCCTTCATTTAGCTAAGGGTGATTTATTGGAAATTTTTGGAATGCATTTAATAGGGTAAATTTAATTAATTAAATCTGTATTTTAGGAATTTAATAATAATATTTTTAATAATATTTAACGGCCGCCGTCAGTTTGGTGCTGACGCCGTAAGTCTTCTTTAAGTTTACCGTCTTATCTAACGGTTCCCTCGAACCGTCCGATCAGAATATCGGACGGTCCTCATCCATCTTCCCTGCGATCGCCTCTCGGAGCCTCCGCGTGTCTAGGGTTCACCCACGCGTCGTTTACACGCGATGGAGGTGGCCCTCGCCGCTTGCAGCACCTCATTAAATCCATAATCAGTCTTCCCTCATCCATTTTCACCCTCAAAACCCCGTGGTAAGCGAAGATTCATGTCAATCGAACCCTAAATCTTTCCTGCCGTTTGCATCGAGGTACCTCCTACATCTCCTATTCTTTCATTTATGCGTTTTTGCAAATCATTTATGATTGTATGTGTTCCAATACTGTGTTGTGATCGATCGAAACTCCGTTCGATCAATCCAAAATCGTGCAGACGAAACCCTAAATCGTAAGAAGAAGAAGGCGTCGCGTAAGGAATTGAATCAACGGCTAAGATCAAATCGTAGATCCTGGCTCGACCCTACCCGTCTGATCTTAATTAGTTTAAGTTCAGATGATTAGATTAAGCCTAAATCTAACCTAATCTAAATAATATAATCTTAATCGCTTTTCAAAACGTTAATTTTCATCCAAACGTTTCTGATCTGTCTATTCTGAGATAGACAGATCTGGATCGCAGATCTCAGATCGGTTTTACCGGTCTATTTTTCCTTCCCAGACCAGTTAAGCCAGTCCAGGAAATCGAACCGGCGCGTTCTGTAAGCGCGGGGCCCACCGTTGACGCGGGCAGCTGACACGCTGCCAGGTGGGGCCCACCGGTGCTTTCCTTCAGCCACGGATCGCTGACGTGGCACTGTGGTTGCGGGACCCATCTGCTCTCCTTCGGCGAATCCAGTCGTGCCACGTATCCCCTGCAGAAACTAATAATTTGATTATATATAAATATTATAACAGTTAATTATAATTGAAATATTAATATAATAACAGTTATATTAATTATAATAAATCAGTAATTAATAATCAGATTTAAATCCAAACTTCAAACCTAAATAACTCAATAAATATATGTCCAAATTATACAAATAAATATACCAAATTAATCAGAAAAATATAAGGAATTTATTGATGCCATTCAATTTTTTGTAGGACCAATATTTAATAAAATGACATTTAGGGTTTAATTAAGTTCAAAATTATGTCTCAAATATTCAATTAACCATAACTTTGTACCCAATGATCCAAAGATAACCAATATAGGTCTTAAAGTGATCAGAAAACCCTAAGGATTAATTTGATAGTGTTTATTTTGCTGTTTGGATTAGTTTGAGCCTAATCACATTTAGGACCAAACCCTAATTAGATTAATTAGCCCTAGAACTTCAATTGACCATAACTTGGTCAATTGAGCTCCAAATTTAATGATCCATAGATCCATTTAGATCAGAAGAACTTAATTTTCTATAATATGTAAAAATATTTTAGATCTAATGGTTAGATTTGCTAATCACCCTTAATTGCTTTAAATCTTGATTAGTGAATATTAGCAAATCTAGTAACTCAAATTGAGAGATTTAAATTTCAGAGGACTCATAGAACTATTTAGAATCAATCTATAAGGTTGGATTAGTATTTAAGTGCTTAATTTTGTTAATCACTCACTAACCATTCTAAACCCTAATTAGGTCTTAACTTAATCAAATTAGGTCCAAATTGAGCCTACCACATGTCATTATGATCAGTGGGATATTTGTAATTTATAGCCACTAATTTTGCTTAATTTGGATACTAATTGGCAAAGTTAGGATTTTTGACCCATAATTGAGATTTTCTTAATTAATCTTAAACCCTAGATCTTGTATTAGCCATAACTTGGCCAATACTTATCAGATTTCAGTAAATTTAGGTTCTATGGAAAGCCTAGGCAATAAAGAATAATAATCTAAAAAAAATTTAACTTTCACTTAGCCAAATTTCTAAATTTCCCTTATGAGTCAAATTCACCAATTTGATCTCATATGGGTTAATAATTGCCCAAAATTAACTTAGTTCTGTCAAATCTTATATTAGACAGTAAGAAACACTTTCCAAAAGAAAATTTCAGAAATTAAGCCCTAGATCAAAATTTGATCTTTTGAACCCTTAATTAAGGGCAAAATGGTCATTTTGCCCAAATTTAGGGTTTAGCCGTTAAAAGCCCTAAATTCAGTTTCTAATCACTAAAATCAGTAAATAAAATGATTTAGAACTGAAATTATTCAAATTTAAGTCTAAATTAGGTTTTAATTAAAATCTCAGATTTTGTTCATTTAGAAAATTCCTAAGTCTTAAGAAAAGTTCTCTTTCCTTAATCATTCTTAGACCCATCCTTAGGTCTTATAACATTAGCTAGGATTTGTGTCTTGAGAGATACTCTTAGTAATTAAGAGCCTTATTTCCTAAGATTAGGAATAGATCTTAAGTTAGAATTCATCTATTGAGTAAATTGGGTTACTCAATTAGGTGAAACCTTGAGTTTCTAGTTTATAGATTTTCTTAGTTTATTAAATGATTATTTGATCTTTAAACTTTAGAACTAAGAATAGAGATTCATCCTAATGAATTTGATTTATCATTAGGATTTGCCTTAACCTAATCTGTGAGATTTGGGTTCTAAACCTTAGACCCTTAGATTATACCTTTAGATTAAGTGATTAGACCCCATCATCTGAAGTCTAATTCTTAATCTTTTCATCTTGATTTGGCTAATTAAGATGAGGTTGGGATGATTTAAATTACAAAATTAGGTCGCTGATTTATTCATTTTAACCAAATAGTCGTCTTTTGATTAAGTTATAATTAGGACTTGGCCAGTCCTAATTATCTTCAACAAGTAGGATTCGTGATTCTAAGTTACAGAATGTGTAAGAATTGATGAATTCTGAAACTTATGTAACTTAGAGTAGATAGAACGAACAAATTAGATAACAAAGGATATCACCTGTGTTTAGATAGAGTTTCTTGCACTTTGACTTTGATGCTTCGCATTCTTTGATTTTGAGCCTTATACCTTGAACATATATTATGTACTTAAGATATTTGGTAAATATCTTATGTCAATTTTGAACATTCATAAAAAGCATTGTGTTTTGTTTCACAAGTGGTTTGTAAGGTGTAGCTTGATTAGTATACCTCTTCGATCAACCCGTTCGGGGTCGGCAACCTTTCGAGGGTTTAATGTCCGACAGTCTATTGGCCATGCCTAGTCCGAGTGATAGGATGGATAGACTCTCGCCCTACTGACTACAGAGTCAGGATTCTGATATGGATATACTAATTCAAGTACACTTACATTCAGTTCTGTCTTAGCTCATCAGGCTAAGAGTTTCAATGATGTTCAGTTCAGAGTTTCTTAGCTCATCAGGCTAAGAATTGCTGAGTTCATGTTCAGTTCAGTTGACTTATATAGTTACTATAGTTTCAGTTTACAGTTACTGTTTTACTTGCATATTCTGCGTTATAGCACTGTTTTACTTACAGCTTTCCTGCACGTGTTTATATATAGGATGCTAGTTTTACTTACTGTTTTCATATGCTTACTTAGGATGATAGTGTTTCAGCTTTATACTTTTGTACTTCACTTAACATAATCTGTTTGATCATGAGCATTTTTAGTTTTTACTTCTCTTACTTTTCTTTTACTTTTACTTATCTGTTCTTATTGCAGTCGCTTGGAGGAGGTATGTTTTACTTCCTATTTGTTTAGTTATAAACTGAAGTTTATAACTTATTACTGTTCTTTTGATACGCGTTTCTGCACCTATTTTGCTCAGTTCTGTTTTATGGTGATATCTTCTTAATTTAACAAAAATTGTTTACCCTAAAATGTGCTTAGACTTATTGTTTAACAAGTTTTTCTTTTGTTGGCTGGGGCCCTACCATTATGAAACTGATAATGGTAGGTTCTGAGTTTGTTGGTTTAGCAGATCCAGTGGAGAGTTTGCCATTGGAGGAGGAGCCCGTTCCTGAAGATCTGTAGCTTTAGTTTTTCTTCTAGTGAGATTGAGAGTTTTCTTTCAGTACTTTTAAACTCATTAAATATTGTAATAATTCAGGATTATATTTCTTTTTCAGTACTTTACTTATTCTGTATTGTTGTATTTATACTGTATTGGATGAATGTTATGTTTTATGCTTCCGCACTCTGAGTTCATGTATGATCATTTAGTGATAGTATTTCTGGATTGAATGGCAAAGTCCTTATTTAAATTGGATTAGTACGTGTATCTAACCCAATTCTTAAGTGGGGACCTTGTCATTTGGTGACCCCTCCACCGTAATCATGTTAATTTAAGGGTTAACAGGACCACGGCGGAGCATGGCCGCCACACATAGTCTTTAAAAAATATATTTTATCCAATGACATGAAAATTGATGAATTTGTACATGTATTTAATTTTCTTAATTTATTAAATTTAAACAATTTAAAAATTAAAGGAGTTTCTGTTATTCAGATTTCTCTCAAATTAGGGCATTTTGATCTAAAAATTATTTCTATCCAAATGCAATTTGATTTGCCTTATATTAAAGTTCCCCGAGATCCTGATTTATGAGTCGGCTTTTGACATAATTTTGCGAAGTAACGACATTGGGTCGTTACATGAGATCAGTAAAAGCGTTATCACGGCTTAAGCAGGGCCTAATCAGAAATGAGCACCAACTGAGCATACCCAAAATGGATTACCATTTTGAGATAAGTAAAATGTACAGTATCAGGTTTTGAGTAAGAACATTATCACGACTTAAGCAGGGTTTAAGCGTAGATGAGCACGAACCAAGCAGACCCAAGAGCTATTGAGATGCAAGACAATTTTATGTTTAATGTATTGATTCTAGATGCAAGAGAGTTCTCAATCATCTCAATATTTAAATGCATACTGAATTTGATGATAATAAAGATGAACAAAATTTGTGAAAAAGCATATAGGCATGACTTTTGTGCCCAAGAGCTACTAAGATATTGAGGAAGAATATGTGTTAACCCTAGCTCCTGCACTAACAATAAATCCTATGCTAATAGTTGGACCCTAATTTAAAAATAAACATGATTAGAAATCATGCAGTTACAAGAAATGAGAGTTGACAGTTCATGCATATGCTATGATCAATATTACCAAGGAGGATTGTTAGATAAATGTACGCAAATTTACGACATTGATACATACCAACACACTTACCGAACTCCTATTATGTGAATTAATGGTCTAAAAGAGTGCCCCAAGAGTACAAAACAATCACTTTTACCCACCCAATACAACAAGAGGAAGAAGGGTCGACCATCAAAGTTGAGACAAGCACCAAAGGAGTGCTAACTACCCACCAAAAAAAAGACTAAGCAAACAAATATTGGTTCTATATGGGCCAAAACATAAAGTGTAAAACCACAATTACTTGCAGTCAAAAGGAAAATCCGCATCTAATGAACTTGAACAAATCATAGAAGACAAAATTGTTCGGAAATTTTAATTTTTTTCACAGTACATGTTTGCAATGTTTCTTTCTTAATTTGAACTTTAATGGATGCTTGAGTCCTCTATTACGTCTGCAACTCTTCCCAATGTCATCCAAGCACAAGCTGAAGCACAATTACCGAATCGATTATAAATAATTATAAAATTTAATTTCTATTTTTAAAATAAAAAAATTTTTTTTATTTACAAAATTTATATTAAAATAATATTTAAATATAATTGAATGAATTTTTATGGGGCCTATCTAATAGCAATCACAACTCTGAAATTGATGCTTAAGTTAAAAAATAATTAATAGTAATATTATTTTAAAAAACAGTCGTGGAACAGGTGGCAGTCCGTCGTCCCTGGATCGGCGTAAGGTCTTCCTTCCTGAAGCTCTCGGGGGGGAGGGGGGAAGCGAGATATATATATATATATATATATAGAGAGAGAGAGAGAGATAATCCATTCCTTCCACCGTCTTCAGCGTCTTCTCGATCTCGAAGGCGACTCTGTCCCTGCGGGGATACTACAGAATAATGCTTTCACTGCAGATAGACACGCGGCAGCCGGCGTCGGGAAAGGTCACCCATGTTCTGGGGTCGAGTTCCGGCGCATCCGGATCTTCCAACCTAGGATTTACCCGCGGCATCTTCGGCAGCGGTGCCGATCGATCGGAGGATCTTGCGCTAACGCTTCAGCCGATCGACTTGTATAACGACATCAAGCCTCTGCAACTCGTGAAGCAGCTGGATGGTTCGTTAATTTTATCTCTTTTTTTTTTCTGCTTCCTGGTCAGCGATTCGCTTAATCGACCATCCTAGGGTTTCAAGATGAAAACTGTCTCTTTTCAGATATAGTGTAGAGTTAGTGTATTTTCTCTGTATAGACATGCTGATTTTCGTGGTTGAAACGTTTTGAAAGACGTGATTTTACATGATGCGTTTCTCTTTGGTGAATGGCGTAGTTGATGATGACATGCACCTGGTGCTTGCCCATCAGAATTACAAAGCTGGGAAATTTAAGCAGGCGCTGGAGCACTGCAGCATGATATACGAGAAGCACCCGCAGCGCACGGACATTCTCCTGCTGCTTGGTGCTATTTATTACCAGGTTTGTAGTGTTTTTTGTCGCTGTTGTTGGTTGAGTAAATTAATATTCTGTTTTGTGTTTGAATTGGCTCTGAAATATTTTCTGGTTTCATTTCATTGTGCTAGCTATTACAAATGCACATTTTGCTACGTTTTATATTTAGTACATGCTTTCATTTTTATTCTCTCTAGCTGATATACAATGCTGTGTTTCTTTTCAGTTACATGATTATGATATGTGCATTACAAGGAATGAGGAAGCCCTTGCTATTGACCCACATTTTCCTGAATGCTATGGTAACATGGCAAATGCTTGGAAGGTAAATTCTCAATATAGCTTTAATTGAGCAATGGATATAAAAAATTCTGAGAGTAAGGAACAGATTAATGGTTTAGTACTAGACATATTCACATGAATTACATGGGATGGAAAGACCGTATCTTTGCATCCTTTTTACTGGATTTATAGTTGCCTGCTAGTATCTTGTCTAAAAAGGAATTTATTGTTTTTTGTGCAGGAAAAAGGCAATATTGATCTCGCCATACATTATTACCAGGTCGCTCTTGAGGTAATTTTATTATTTCCTTGTTGACATGTATATATTTTTGAGATTAGATTCCAAGTGGCTGGCTTGTGCTGTCTTCAGTGCTGCCCGACTGTTTTTTCAAATCACCTCCATCTCCAGGGCTTTTTGTGTTAAAATATTTGGGCTCTGTGTCAGCCCCCTCCACTATTTTATATTCTCCTGCTAGAAAAGTGTTTCTTTTGAACAAAAAAAACTTCAATTATTATCAAACTATTGAACTTAATATATTTTCTATGAAAAATGCTATGCTTACTCAATAATATACACCAAAAAGTATTCAGGACCAATAGAAAATTTCTTTTTTTTTAATTTTTGCATATATGCCCCACAAAAAGTGTATTCAACCAATAATCTACTTACACATTAGATTGACACATCATTTATATATTTTGGTGTATACTAGTGTGTAAGTATAGCAATATTCATTTTTTATTTATTTTGTCTTGGACAAACACTTGTTTTTTGGCTTGTTGCTGTCTAATTCATTTTTTGTTTTATCTGGAATTATGTTTATTATTTTCTTAACTGAAAATTTACTGTTTTTATTATTAATATATCTGCAGCTATCATTCTGCTTTTTGCTATTGTTTAGATTGGAATTAATGCTTGTATGTAGAAGTTGTTGGTTTAAACTGGAATAAAAAGTTTTATATTTTCATAAAGAAAGGGAATCTTCATTGTGCTGTAAATATACTGAAATCTCACAACCTACTTTTGTTTACCAAATGATTTTTTGTGATAATTGTTGGAGAATATGGATTGTT
Source organism: Gastrodia elata (assembly GCA_016760335.1). Classification (NCBI taxonomy): domain Eukaryota; kingdom Viridiplantae; phylum Streptophyta; class Magnoliopsida; order Asparagales; family Orchidaceae; genus Gastrodia; species Gastrodia elata. The sequence goes on along the minus strand of CM028679.1, from coordinate 24,704,148 downwards.
GGATCAAGGCATGCGGATCATTATCTCAAAACAATAGGATTTATTAAGTGGAGTGTTAGTTTTATTAAAGGATATTTGTTATGTTGGACTATTGTTCTCTCAATATTTGTTTCTTATTTTATATTTTGTTATTTGTCTATATAAAGACCTCTATTAGTTTGTATTAAGGATCCCAGTTTATTCAAGGCATAATCTTTATTTGATTTCTAACAAATCGTAGGTGCAATTGATGTTTCTTTAGTTGCATGCTTGTTACTTTATGGGAAATAGTATGACTGGATATGATGATTACTTGCATTTTTTAAGTAAACAAAAAAGTTATCATATATCTTTTGAACTATTTTAACTGTTGTTTTTTTTTCCTATAAATTTTATTTTTTTCTTTTTAGTTACGACCAAACTTCTCTGATGCTTGGTCAAATTTAGCAAGTGCTTATATACGGAAGGGGAGGCTTCATGAGGCAGCTCAGTGTTGTCGCCAAGCTCTTTCATTGAATCCTCGACTGGTGAGCTAATATATTTGCTTATTTACTTGGGCATGCTCTTGAATTTGATGTTTTTTATGAAATATGCAACATAGGTTGATGCTCATTGCAACCTCGGGAATCTCATGAAAGCACAAGGTTTGATTCAGGAGGTAAACTTCAGTAATATGCTTGAGATTGATTGAATATTTTCAGCTAAAGTATCAGTATTTGTGGGCATGCATTTAACCAACTATGAGTTGTCATATAAGTTAGCTTTTTTGTTGTACTAATATTGATTTGTTGCTTATAACTTCCCTTTTTGTACTATTTTTTATATTCTTCCAAAATAAACATCCCTTTTTCATTGTAGTATAGATCCTTGAATTCTGAAAGTTTATCATTTGATTCCTAGCTGTTAATTATTATACCGTAATGAAAGGCTGATAATTACCATATGCTTTCTTCCTCTTTCAGTTATTGGTATTTTAGATGAAATAATTTTATATCGCCACACTGGATATCAATTGTTGTGTGATCAGCAAATTATGGAGCTTATCTGATGCCTTATAATGGAAATATATTATTGTTGATTTTATAAGCATGTGGTATTGCTACCCTTAATTGCAAGAGCTTGTCTCTTTTTATTTAATCTGCTTCAATCTGACTTGTATTAATTAGGAATAATATCTAACTATACTATGGTGTCCTAAGCTATTTTTGATTGACTGATGCACTGCATTTCATTCTGAAGGCATATAATTGCTATCTAGAGGCATTGCGTATACAACCTAGTTTTGCTGTTGCTTGGTCAAATCTTGCTGGGATTTTTATGGATGCTGGAGATCTTCACAGAGCCCTTCTATATTACAAGGTAAAAGATAAATTTTTTGATCTGCTGTATGCTTAGTCGTAGACTTTGCGTTGGATAGTATTTTTACTGAAAAAGTTAAGTTTGGCTAGTAGGGCCACACATTGCATTTAAAGGATAGAATTTCTACATAGGATATATAAAACTGTTACACAGGATATGTAAGGCGTGTTCTTGTTTTTACATGCCTAGTTTCTGTCTGTCTTGTGTTTTAAAAATGTTTTTTTATACCCAGGAAGCTATTAAATTGAAACCAACACTTGGTGATGCCTATCTCAATCAAGGAAACATTTATAAGGTAAGCATTCACATGCAGCAATATTGTCAGGTTACCGCAACTTCAGGGGTTGGTTTCTGGAGGATTTCTGTTCGCTTTTCCAGGCTTTGGGAATGCCACATGAGGCTATTATGTGCTATCAACGAGCTCTACAGTCACGTCCAAATTACTCAATGGCATATGGTGAGGGGTTTACCTTCTAGTTTTGTATTGTTTTGCATCGTTCACTCTGATTAGAGTTGTAGTATCTTCGTAATGATTTGCCAATGGTGCTGCTTGTTTTTTCGGTCATTACATGGCAATTTTCTTAAACATTGTTTAATTTAAGTAGCATTAAAGTTGTCAATTATGCTTGGAATTACTTTGTTTTTTTTTTGCTATAAATAGTGGAACATATATTTAAAAGTGTTTACTGAACTTATTCAGCAATATTAGGGATTAACTAGAGTTATAACTAAGATCATTAAAGCCTAATGATTCCTAGCGTATATTATGAGATGGAGATCTCTCTTTTGACTTTGTTTTGCGGTAATGATGAACGGATCGAGGAGATCCTCATGAAAATTGAATTTGAATCACATTTCTAAGTTACCCTTGCTAATCTTCCCCAGCCAAATGCTGAAGGGGCAACATTACTTTAATTGAGTATCAGATCTTTGAACGAGTTTGAATTTTTGCTTCAATATCAAGAAGATGCCGCCTCAATGTCTGCAATTAAGAGATAAACTATGCCTAAGCTCTCCGCAGCAGCTGGAATAATCCTTTTCTCTCATTCCCATTTGCATTTGCTATTTCATTGCAAGGTGGAAAAAGATTCATCTCAATTATTTGATCAGCACAACAGTATATCAGTCATATCGTAGAATTTAGAGCTGCAATGGCACTACTGCCAGATATGGATGGAGGTGAGGAAGGAAATAGATGGCTGCGAAGAATTTGATGGAAAGCCAAATTTAATATTTGAGGATACAACTTCTATTTGTTTAATTTGGTGGAAATTGGAACCTTGAGGCTCTAATGATTTATTGCCATTTAGTGTAAAACTACTGCATTAAGAGTATAAATCATGCTGCAACTGAATGAAGTCGTAATTAAATAATGGTATCATTTGGTCCAGGTAACCTTGCTAGTACATATTATGAACAAGGTCAGCTGGATTTGGCTATTCTTCACTACAAGCAAGCCATTGCATCTGATTCAGGATTTGTGGAGGCATATAATAATCTGGTTTGTTTTTTTGTTTCTGCTATTAAATTGCATTTGTCACTCAAAAGTTCTTCCACCAGTGAAGTTTTTTATTTTGACTATATTATGTGGTTGAAAGGGCAATGCTTTGAAAGATGTTGGCAGAGTGGATGAGGCAATGAATTACTATAGGGTAACCATCTCTCTTTTGTCAGATGATCTTTTTAACACTGAATTTTGATCTGACGCTGTTTTACATGTTGGTGTATAAAGTCTTGTCTTGCTTTGCAACCTAACCACCCACAGGCTCTTACAAACCTTGGAAATATATATATGGAATGGTGAGTTTATAGGATTGATAGAATGTTTTTTTTTTCTATATCAACTGAGTGCATATTAAAAGTTGCTTCCAAATACAGGAATATACTCAATGCTGCTGCTACTTTATACAAAGCAACCTTATCCGTGACTACAGGATTATCTGCTCCTTTCAGCAACCTTGCAGTAATATATAAACAACAGGTTTGTACCAGTCTTTTTTCATTGATGTGTTTTGATTGTGTAATAGCTTGATTCGATGCAATATTATGCCAATGACAAACGCTTAAAATTTTTCTAAATGGCTTTTATTTTGCGTATTAGGGAAACTATAGTGATGCTATAGCGTGCTATAATGAGGTTCTCCGTATAGATCCTATGGCTGCTGATGGCCTTGTCAATAGGGGGAACACTTTTAAGGAGATTGGAAGGGTCAGTGAAGCAATTCAAGATTATGCACGAGCCGTTTCTATTAAACCAACTATGGCTGAAGCTCATGCAAACTTGGCTTCTGCATACAAAGATAGGTATTATAGTTCAGGATTTTCCATGGGTATTGAATTTTTTATTAAGATTTAAGATATATTTGCTAATCTCTCTTGTTTTTTTGTGGAACCAAATGATGTCAGTGGACATGTAGATCTTGCAATAACTTGTTACAGGCAAGCATTACTTCTCCGTTCGGACTTTCCTGAGGCCACATGCAATCTCTTGCACACATTACAGGTAAATGTGCTCTTTTTGTTAACATATTATTTTTATTTACTTTATTTAATTATGTGGCAATTTATTCTGATTTGAACCTGCTTCAACATATGTATCCAGTGCGTCTGTGACTGGGATGATCGGGATGCCAAGTTTGTTGAAGTGGAGGGAATCATTAAGAGACAGATCAAGGTTTTGAGCCATTATCCTTTTTTCATTTTAAGAGTAGAATATTTGAATATTAATATTGCAATCCATGCTTCAGATGGGAATGCTTCCAAGTGTCCAACCATTTCATGCTATTGCCTATCCCATTGATCCTACCCTTGCATTAGAAATAAGGTACTTTTGTTGATTTTTGCTGTTTATTCCTTCATAGGATACTTGAATCAAATTATGTGCATTCTTCCTATGGCGTATCCATTTAAGGAACTTAAAGCATTTTTTTTTTCTTCATTTAGTCAAAAGTATGCAGCGCAGTGCTTATTGATGGCTTATCCATTTAAGGAACTTAAGCATTTTTTTTTCTTCATTTAGCCAAAAGTATGCAGCGCAGTGCTTATTGATTGCTTCACGTTTTGGACTTTCGCCATTTACTTATCCTGCACCTGCACCTGTGAAGTCAAAAGGGGGAACTGGACGTCTCAGATTGGGGTGTGTATTTTGCAGCCTTTGAAATTTTCATGACATCCTTTGGATCAATGCATTATATTTTCTTGGCTCTAGATATGTCAGCAGTGACTTTGGTAACCACCCTCTGTCTCATCTCATGGGCTCTGTGTTTGGAATGCATAACCGGGAGAATGTTGAGGTTCTGCTGATATACTACTTTTCTATTCCCCTTTATTTAAAAAAAAAATTCATCTCATTTAATCTTGATTTCATGGTTATCACACATAGGTTGAATCATCGGATTATGCAGGTTTTCTGCTACGCTTTGAGTCAAAATGATGGCACTGAATGGAGGCAACGGATTATGGCTGAAGCAGAACATTTTATTGATGTTTCTCCCATGACTTCTGATGTAATTGCAAGAATGATCAATGAGGACAAGATTCAGATCCTAGTAAACCTTAATGGCTATACTAAGGTATTGTGATTTTTTTAGTTTTGTAACATGTATTCAAATTAAATTTGCTATTTTTATTTATTATTTTTGCTTATGTATTGGTTTCAAAAGTTAATTTTTTTTTTCAATAGCGCCTTTTAATAAGGTAAATTTAAACAATTGTTACCTGAAATTGAGATCTCTAACAAGATAAGAAATATGAAATATTCTATTAATTACATTCGTAATTAATAAAAAAACTGCTTTTTAATAATACATTGAATTAATAAAAAAACTGCTTTTTAATAAGACACATTTGAACAATCGCTGCCTGAAATTAAGATCTCTAATAAGTTAAGAAATCTGAATTATTCTATATATATTAATTTTTTTTGTAGTTATTGCCTAAAATGAAACTTTATAAAACAATAATGACTCTTATAAGACTTTAATTAGCCTTACTTGTTATAGCACGCAACAAAAATGAGCGGGAAAATGATGAAAATAGATTTTAGCGAGGAATTTTTATTGAAAACAAAAATTTGTGGGTAATTAAAAGGAAACTAAACTAGTGGGAAAATTAACGTCCTTGTAAAAAAAATGAATGATGGAGATTCCAGCGAGAACGCACCTGGGATGATGATGAACAGTGATGGGTGAGGCGCAGCCGTTCGATGGGTCTTCAGTTACAACCGGGTGGCCCTGATCTTTCGATCGGCAACGGTCGATCGGGACACAGATCATCCGTTGGATCAAACTGAATTGATCCAACGCTTGATATGAGCTACTTAAGGCGGGACACGGGAGGCCGTTGGATCGGGCTATCGATCGCCTAGACATTTGAAAATAGTGAAAATATATTTTAGTGGGGAATTTTAATTGAAAACAAAATTTTGTGGGTAATCAAAAGGAAACTAAAGTAGTGGGAAAGTTAATGTCCTTGTAAAAAAAAATGAATGATGGAAGTTCTTGTGTCAGCCTAAAATTTTCATTTATTTTAAGATTGGATGAAAATAGATTTTAGCGGGAACGATGAAAATAGATTTTTGTGGAAAAATGATGAAAGTAGATTTCAGCGGGGAATTTTAATTGAAAACAAAAATTTGTGGGTAATCAAAAGGAAAACTAAACTAGTGGAAAAATTAACGTCCTTGTAAAAAAGAAAATGAATGATGGAAGTTCTTGTGTCAGCCTAAAATTTTCATTTATCTTAAGATTGGATGTGAGTTTTAGTTTGCCTAGACTTTATATTATCAGCTGTTTATAGCTAAATCACAACTTTTAATTTAATCGTATTCTTGAACATGCATCTTTGGTTGATCAAATATTAGAAATGGTACCTGAATAAAGTTTGGCTTGATATCACTTAAAATTTTAAAGCTCTTGATATGAAACAATTTTGAGTTTGATGCTGAGCATAACTTTGCCATTAAAGTTAGCAAAGCAAACAAGTAATTCGAAAATAAAATATTTTTATTGTATTACAAGCGAGAAAACTACATTTTTCTCCCTTTTTATTGTATTTTCTGATGCACCATTCTTCATATAACACAGAATGCAGTATTTGACATATGCTCAACATCTATCCTTACGTATGTTGGACACAGAACCCATATATACTAACTAAACTTGACATATGCCAAACTAACATACTTCTTGGACGAGTCTTGTGCTTCTTGATGAGGAAACAAAGAAATTGCCATAATCAGTTCTGAATACGTCACACCCGAGCTGGAATTTCCACGGGAGCTTGGACGTCTACATAGCGGCTTCTGGGGCGCCCGGGCACGGCTGAGCGCTAGACTCTCTGTCTGCTACGCTCCCAGGGCACGCCTGAGCGCCGGATTCTATCTGTTGCACGCCCGGGACGCGTACTTGAGCGTCAGACTCTCTATTTGTTGTGCGTCCGGGGCACGCCTGAGAGCCAGACTCTTTATCTATTGCGCGTCCGGGGCGCGCTAGTCTTGCAGTTAGCTTCTATAGATTCGTCCCGGAGTCAACCGGAACACCGTTTACTCCCCTCTTGATGATCCAATTGGTCTCCACATCATAACACTTCTCAATGTCATTACTTCCTAGTAGTTTACTCAAAGAGTAGCTAACATTGCCCCTATAGCTTAGTATATTTCTACATTTGTTGCAGAACTTGTAAAAGAAACAATTGATTCACTTTAGCTATGCTTTACTTTGGTTTTCTTATTTATAAAGTAGCTGTTGAGTCCCTTATAGTTTATTGCTTGTTATTTTTAGATAATGCAACTTAAGTCGGGTTTTTTTGAAGTTTGGTACTTAAATGGAAGAATGACCTTACCATAGTCACAATTGCTTCTTTGACATTACTGGGAAAACCATATTATACGGTTTTAAAAAATTAAACACAGACTGTTAGTTACCCATGTGAGAAAAAATTTATTTCATGAAATCGCTCTAGTTAAAGGAAGCATTAGGAAAACCTAAAAGGTCTTAGCAAGAAACTATTATGAATGATCTCATATACTTGTAGTTTTGGGAGGGCAATTATTTGATAGAGCTCAATGGAGATGAAGGAGACATGCAGCCTACTTAGTGAGATTATCTGTATGGAATTATTTTTTTTTTATTTTGTCTCCAAGAATTAATAGTATATTTATTTATTGTGTGATATAATAAAAAAAAATTGGCATATGAATTGCATTGATGCATATCATATTGTGCAACTTGGTATGCCATGGCTTTAGTTTTATATATGTAGACATTTATATAATATGATTTACATTGCATGAATATTTCTTATCTACTTGTGCAATTAAAATATTTCTAGGTCTATAGTATATATTTTTATGTAAGCTATCACGCTTTTACAAGTATAGTGACGCATATTCTTGCACAACTCTTTGCATTCATTATAAATTTTGAATGTTATTTTTAGAAGCGATAAATTGCAGGTTAATCTAGAGTTTGTTTTCCTTTTTTTGTTTCAGACATCTGATAATGTGACATTTGTTGCGAAAATTTATTATACCTCCAGAAATCAACGTAGCATCAATTCTCAAAGAAAACTTTAGGCTAAAGCATAATTCTGTAGTCTAAGTTTTCTCGATGCATCTTCCACTCAATTGTACTAAGCCTTCTAATGTTTTCAGGGTGCAAGAAACGAAATATTTGCTATGCAACCTGCACCCATACAGGTTTCATACATGGGGTTCCCTGGGACAACAGGTGCAACTTACATCGACTACCTCGTTACCGATGAGGTCTCATGGCAGTAAATCTGTAATAGCCAGTTGGCTTCTCTGCATTGAAAATTCTTTCCTGCTAATGATTTTCATCTCTTTTGCAGTTTGTTTCTCCCACATGGTTTTCACATATATACTCAGAGAAACTAGTTCACCTCCCTCATTGTTACTTCGTTAATGATTATAAGCAGGTATTTGCTATCTTGCATTCAGAATATTAAACGTCTTTATAATTTACTTATCATGCAGTCAATCTTAATATTTGCATATAAATCACTTCGAGGTCATCAAACATAAGGCGCATCACATCTATAATGGTTAAAGAAAGTTTAGGATGGATGAGATTATAGCACTTTTTAATGTAAATATTGAAGATTGAATGTTTTATATGTAGGTGAAGGATTCTAATGATAATTCTGTCTCTTTGAATACTTACCCGAATTTATTTCTAATCAGAAAAACCGGGATGTCCTCGAACCCATGTGTCGCCACAAGCGGTCAGACTATGGCTTACCTGAAGATAAATTTCTTTTTGCTTGTTTTAATCAACTGTACAAAATGGATCCTGAAATATTCGATACATGGTATGCTGTTCCTAGTGTGCATAAAATGATAGCGCCACATGATTTTTTTTTCTACTTCTACATGTCCACAGTCAGAGCAACGTTGGACTTCAGATGATGTGTTGGGTATTATGAGTAAAATAGGGAGCAACTAAATGCATGTGCCCACATGTCTTCCAATTTCAGGTGTAGCATTTTGAAACGAGTCCCTGATAGTGCGCTGTGGCTGCTTAGATTTCCTGCAGCCGGTGAAAAGAGATTGCTTGAATGTAAGCATTCATACTGGAAATTTGCTGATTTAGTGCTTTTAACTATTTCAGGCTGTCCGTTTTAGATTCAAACCACTCACTTTGTTTGATCTAAATCCAAATTATTCTGTATGTCCAATTTAGTCTATCCACTTTTTAATTTAATTCTAATTCTAATTTAGTTTTTAGAAATGAAGCATTAGAAAACGAATGTCTTTAAATGAATTGAGCAGAAACTAATTGAACTTCGGAAATTGCTTCCTGAAAATTGTATTCTGTGGGTTTGCTTTTTAAAAGCGCAGACAAAAAACAGCATCCCAAACAACTGAAAAAAAATCGAAGGGAGCTTTATAAAATGCAGCTGCCAGAAAGGAGCCCCAAGCACGGGCTAAATTTCAGACATACTATTGAGCATCTAAACTATGATTTTATAAAATTTCCACCCAAAGCTTATCACCACTCTAAATACCCGAGTGCTTTAATGATAATTGTATAGCTAGAAAATTAAGCACCAAGATCCTGATTTCTTCTCTGCCATAACAGATGCTGAGAAACATGGAGTCGCAAAAGATCAGATCATATTCACAGATGTTGCCATGAAAAATGAGCACATCCGGCGGAGCTCGCTGGCCGACCTTTTTCTCGACACGTAATCTTTCAGACAATTTGGCGAAATATTTAATATTCATTTTAATGCGCCGTCAAACTTTGTTCTAATTATTAAATGGCATAATGAATGTCTCCGTAGGCCTCTATGCAATGCTCATACTACCGGCACTGACGTGTTGTGGGCCGGCCTTCCCATGGTGACTCTTCCGCTGGAAAAAATGGCCACTAGGGTTGCTGGTTCACTATGCCTTGCCACCGGCGTTGGAGAAGAGATGATTGTCAGAAGGTAATTGCTATGTTTTTCAAGGGCAATTTTCTATGTAGCACTGAAATTTTGCATAATTGCGTAAACTAACATCTAGAAATAAAGCAGTAAATAGACCTTGTTTGTGAATGATAAGCCGGCACACAAACAATGACATTCTTGGTCGGGTCGACTCGATTATAAAATATAAAATAGTTTTTATTAAATTAAAATAAAAAATAATTATTATTATAAAAAGATATTTATTTGTATAGTTATAATTTACATGTGAATAATTTTTGTTTATATTACTTTTTATATTTAAATATATATTAGGTTTATTAGCACTACATTTGCTATTTTAAAGAATCAGGTGCTCTGCATGTAGAAATCTTTATTTAATATATTATAGATTGGGTTTTGTTTGAAGATGGCTCAAATTTGTATATTATGCTTGTAAATGAGCTCCATTTGAGTTTGAGCTTGAATTTTTGTTGACGTCCGTTCAAGCACAGGCCAGGCTTGATCAAAATCAATTTTTTTTTTTTTTTTTTTTTGTATTTAAAATTTAATATTTTGTGGGTGTCAAAAATCAGCATGAAAGAGTACGAGGAGAGGGCTGTGCATTTGGCTTTGAACCCAGTGAAGCTCTTGGCGCTGAGAAATAAGCTCAAGGCGGTGCGGTTTGGTTGCCCGTTATTCGACACCGCAAGATGGGTAAAAAGTCAACCAAAAAACTGTTTAAATTTGGAGAGAATTTTATATGCATACCCAGCAAATCTTTATAATTTGCATATTTGACATCAAGGTCTTTCTATATGTAATAGGTTTAAAGATTTGTGGTATGCAAGTAGTGTTGGCTTCTGAGTCTAGTTTAATTCAGGCAAATGCTGAACTCAAAATCGAGCTCAAAATGCATGAAACTGACTCGAGCTAGTTAGCCTAGACTCTAAACCAGATCGGAGTTTGATATGACTCCCGTCTCGTTTCAAATTTGTTCAAAATTTGAAAAAAAATGTTTAAAATAAAAAAATGTTTAAACAAAGTGGAATAATGCAGGTGAGGAATCTGGAGAGGTCGTTCTTCAGGATGTGGAATCTGCATTGCTCAGGTAATCAGCCGCAGCACTTTAAGGTTTTGGAAAACGATGAGGAGTTTCCATATGACCGTTAGGTTTTGAAAGAGGAAGGTGGGGGCTTTGTAAATAGCTTAAAAGTTTTTTTTTTTAAATTATTATTATTATTAAAATAGTAGAAAATAGAGAAAAAATCTTAAATGTGATTCGTGGGTGTTGTGAAATAACCATGAAATGGCTTGTGGTTTATTTTCTTGAAATATTTTTGGGGGTTTACATTGTAGATTTCTATTTATATGATTATTAACTTGTCTATGTAATGCTGGACTTGAAAAAATATTTATTTATGAGCTTGCTACTTGTCTCCCTTTGATGCCCAACACAATTAATGCATTTAAACTTGGTGCTAATTTGATCATAATTAGTGCAAAAATATATATTTGCTAACGCTGTTATATAATTTTGGTCGGTGTCACAATTAGGGTTGGTAATTTGTTAACTCAAAATTCGAACTCAATTTTATTCTAACTCAATGTTTTGATTCGAAAATTTTTGAGTCGAGTTCAAGTTTTACATCTTCTCATACCTTGTTTAAAATGAGTTGAAATAACTTAGTCACAATTTAATACTAAATTGGTAATAATTAAGATTTATTAATAAATGAGAAATATTATTTAGATGCACTCAAAAATATTTATTCAATGAAATTTGAATATTATTTTAGTCTAATTTTTAAAAATAATATTTATATTAATTTAATATAAATAAACAAGTGCTAATAAAATGAAATATATTTAAATTTTATTTGATAAATTTTTTTAAATATCACATCTTTAAATCGCATCACTTAATAAATTATGATTGTAGTTGATATTTTATAAGATATTATAGGATTTTCTTTATTTTTTCTGAATTATTTTATTTTTGTTTACCGACCAGGCTCAGATTTGAGCTGAGTTAATTCTATCAATTATAAAGGATTCAGATTTGCAGCCAACTCATAGATAGAAGTTCAAAGCTTATTAATTAATATTGGAACCCTAATTACTGCAGCATGCAGCCCAGTTGTTTTGGATAATTTCAAATATACAGATCACAGAGCGAAGTAAAAATCTTAATATTCCTAATTAATTTATATCTTATAAAAGCATATAACTCCAATTAATAAAATATTTACATATTACATTGCTAAAGTACAATATGATGCAATTAGCACTACACAAGAACAAAGCCAAAAATAAAAAATCCGAAGAGACAGTATTTAAATATTACAATTTCTCCTCCCTATTTAATATTTACAAAAAATATCACATAATTTTTCAAATTTATTTTTACACAAATAACACCTGAATCTAAATATTACTAAATTTCCTACAGAAAGGAGAGGAATTAATTTTGTAAATATTAAAAGATAGGTGTTAGATATATATAATTTGTGGGACAAATTTTCGTTTAGGATATTTATAATTCTCCTTAGCAGCCGTCTTCAATCTCCTAATTTACCAGCAAGCAGATTCTCCACATCTGAGCTGCCGAAATTTGTGAAATCGGACCTGTGCAGGTGGTCGTGATTTGCCGGCAACCGCTCGAAATCTCTTTTAGAGGGACAATTGACAGGGTAGCAATGGCGGACGTGAACTCGGTGGCATCTGATCTCCGGCGAAAAGCTGCCAGCGACTCTGACCAGCAGCACTGCCTCCTTATCCCTTGCGTTTTCGCACCACCAATTCTGCGGTATCCCATCGACAAATTCTTCCTGCGTCCAGAAGTCCTCGTGGTGCACTGTGACTTCGGCGACTTCCCCCGGCCCGATGATTCCCGTCGCAGGCTCCACCTATTTTTCAGTTTATTTAGCCAAAATATCAAGGCCATTAAAAGTATATTAATACTATAAGAAATGGTTACAAGTACAGATGCAAAACTTGCCTGCAACCAAGTGGGAAAGCCAAAGGAACCTCTTATGCAAGTTCTAACATCCTTTGATGTGAATTGACCCTCACAGATGATCTCGAAGCAAGCACTGCAATTTTCGCTCTTGTTTGTTATTCGAAGGATGGAAGAGGTGTCTTGATTCTGCAGTAAGATGTTGTTTGTGCTGACTATTGTTTCTGGAACAACTCCATATTCCTCCAGCAGAGGCTTGATTCCCTCGTGCGATGCAAGTAATGTCCTGAACTCGCGCCTCCTCGCTGCACGATCCACACAGGCGATCTCGAGACCGAATACGCACCGGACGGGCTTGTGGTCGCTGTCCGTCACGTCCATGCATGACTCGTAGCTGGAAAATGCGGGTTTGTTAGTGAGCAAGTTGAGCGAGCCCAGGCTGTGCTTGAATTTGGCCATTTCAGCTTTTGATTCCGATCGGAAAACCCGTGTTTGCGCTCAGCACGCGTTTAAAATGATATTGTAGTTCAACATATTAGCCTTGAACAAGCAAAAGACGATTAAACAATGCTATATTTGTGTTCAGCTTGATAAGGAACCCAAACAAAATATTTAATCAAGCTTGTCTCGTTTGCCTATTGAGCAAGCCATACACGAACTGTTTGTGAGCAATGAGCTTTTTTGATAGTATTGGATGTAGCATGAATGTGTTCTATTCTAGTGCCCAAAATTGATCGAGAAACCTATGTTTGTGTTTGGTTTCTGCACAAAACAGGATCATGTTCAGCTCATGTTCGAATCAAAATTATAATTTGCAAAGAGCTCCTTGCCAAGTTCAATATATTCGAGTTTTTAATGAGCTGAATACAATCGAACAATGCTATGCTCATGCTAAACGATAAAGAGCCGAACACGAACCGTTTGCAAATAACAAGCTTTTATGGCAGCCCTAGACGGATCAATAGATTTTACATAAATACACGAAACTTACAGCAAAATGGAAGCAACAACAGGGCATTCCAGTGAGCATTCGGCCACCGAGATAAAACGGCTATCACGATACAAGATTCTGTCACACCAAGCCGGGATGCGTTTTTTCTCACTAGAATCATATGCTGCCAAAAGCATCAGCGTGACGATTCAGTAAATTTATTACTTTATCAAACTGGCATTATGTATATATATAGACAAAAAATACCTATTTTCAGGAGATTAGGTAACTGAAATTGAAGCAAATATTATACTAATATAGTAAAAAAATATGATATTTTATGAGAGAAACTACAACTTTTTTAGTTTGATCTAAGGTTGAATTGAAATCATCATACAATCTGAGCATACTGTTTACCTGAGAGTCCAGGCTGGTGCTTGTCAAACTTGTAAGTGGGAGGGAAGACGATATGAGCCTCGCGCAAGCCTTGAAAGGCCCTGCCCAGCATCATCTCGGTCCGGAGCTGGTCCCTTTCTCTCAGCCAATCGAAGCATCTTTGGGAAATCATGTCCCTCACCTCATCATAAGACACGCCGGAGAGCCGGTAATTGAAGTCGCCGAGAAAGACAACCATATCTGCATCTGATAATTCCACCAGCCTCTCTTCAACCTGGGGCGCTGTCAGCTGTGCCACAGACCAAAAAATATTCACAAAATAAGCACATTCTTGTCTACTTATAATTCGAACGAACATTAGGGCTGGCCCATAATGTCTGAGTGGTTGACTCAGACATTGGAGCCAGCCTTTTTGCTTGAACTCGCTTGAGATATACTCAGATGCAGATTCCAATCGAGTTTATTTTGAGTTGACGTTGACACGCTCAAGCAATGATCCGAGCGAACACAAAAATATAGTAACCTAGTTTTCATGTTATGCGTATGAAAGAAATATGTGATGGCACAATATCCATTTGCTATTGCTTTAAAAATTTTAAAATTTAAAATTTAAATAGAATTTGAGTAAATTTGGAATCAGGCTCAAAATCGAATCATTTTGGGACAAGCTAAATTCGAAATGGTTCAGTTTCGAGTCTAATCCGACTCGCTCGAACTAAGTGAAGAACATACATTCCCTCCTCGATGAACTTCCACTGACGTAGCACCCGCTGCATAAAACAAAAGAATACATATGAATGAAAATCTACTAATGAGAAATACTCCGGAACTATAAAAAATGCCCAATTTAGTCCCAACAGCTTTATTTGAGCTGAATTTGTGGAACTACAATGGAATTAAATTCAATCGTCGGAAGATTAAAATTGTTAAAAAATAAAATGGAATTAAATTGGTTGAATCAAATAGTAAATAATTTTTTTTTGGGAAATTTTCAAAGTATATATATATATATATATAAAATGGAGCAAACCTGAACCAGAATTTGGTACTACAGAAGGCCGGGTGAAGGATAAAGTACGATAAACATGATTGAAGTCGGCGTTTCTCTTGCTGACTGCTTCCAAATGAGCAGCAAAATGACAGCAGACAAAGCAGATGATGCTGTCAAAGACCCGCATTCTCAGCCCGACAGCCCCCTGCAAGCAGAGATCAACAGAGATAAAAAGAAACAATATTCTTCTAATTCATCAATATTTAGTCATTTATATATTTATAAGATTATTTTGATGCATATCATAAATTTTATAGGCAGAATATTAATCTATCAACACAATTCGTCCCATTTTAATTTCGCATGTCTTCTCTTTCTTTCCAACACATCTCTCCCTCTCTATCTTGACTGATTTTTGACCACAACACAATCAAACCCCTCTCACCCTTTCTATCCACTTTCCGCACACGCTCTCCTGTTCAATTTCACAAACCTTCTCTACTATCAACACCGGATGATCAGGAGCTCGACTCTAAAGCTATATTACGGAAGCCAGTTGAACCACTACTAGCCGATAGGAAAGCCAGCATCCCTGTAAGCTGCTGAGTTAAGGGAGTTGGGAAAGGAATGCTGACATAGAAGTCCTTAAGTGAAGAATGCCTGAGCTGTAATGGATTGGAAAGAAATTTAATATGGAGGGAATCAGGATGAGTTTTAATGCTCGGGAAGATAACTGCCCATGAAGACAATCCAAGAAATCGTGTTGCCAAGCCATCTTTGAATAGGGAGAGAAATACTGAAGACAACCTAAACTTTTAAGCCATTTGCAGCCCAGTTGGGCCATTTGTGGAATATGATGACAGAGACAATAACCTTTTCTGTGAAAAATGGATTGTAGGAAAGAGTTAATGGCGAATGAAGACTATTTAAAATAAAAGAAAAATGATACGAGTGCTTAATGATGACTGCATATTATCTAATAAGACTAAAATTTAAGATGAACATGAATCAATATGATAGAAAGCCCTAGAGAGTTTTCTATTAGTGTTTATTAGCATGCGTAGTCCATTAGGACTTTAGTTTCAAATTGTATAAATAAGGGTAAGTTATTCCATTCATGATAAAGGGTTCTACATAATAGGGAAAACATTTTGATATATGAGGCATCACTTTTGTGTAGAAAAAGTGTCATTATTTGAGTGGTAGTTTACATGTGTCCTTAAAGAATTATACAAGGATGCTTACCTATTTAAGAAACTTGACTTCATACACATCATTCGTCCTAAAAAATGATTTACCATGATTATAACTAAGGGGTTATTTGAATTGGGGTAAAATGAGTGTAAAGTAAATTTTTTCAAGTAAACAAAGATTATCAACATTTGGATTGAAGTAAAATGGGTGAAAAATTTTTATACTGCATTTTGATTTTGCATTAATATTTATAAAAGTGGAGTGAATAAATTACACCTGAATTAGGTGTAATACAGCTCCTAAAAAGTGTGCAAAGCATAATTTTTTGAGGGATCTTTGAACTTCTGAGGATAAACTATTCAGTTTCTTAATCAAAGTGTGCAAAGAAGAAAATTGAAGAGAATTGTACGAGCTACCCCACCTGTTTAGAAATAGAAAATGATTATTTCTATTTGAGTAGAATCTTGAAAGTGGTGAACCTTCAAATATAATGAATTTATTTATTTAATAGCTAATCTCAGTATCATTTTGTCATAAAATTATTTATGAATTCCATAATAAACTATATTTATAAAATGTAGTCAGCTATATGAATTACATAAAAAATTTACGCCTAATTAGCAAGTAAAATTTGCACATTCTTTTTAAAAATTACTTCTAAAAAAGTTGTGCAATATGATTTAAGTTCACTACAACAATCCAGAGATTCATGGATAGAGCCGCGTGGACAATATATGTCAAGGTGGTCTGTTCTGTTGTTTGGTA
Source organism: Gastrodia elata (assembly GCA_016760335.1). Lineage (NCBI taxonomy): Eukaryota > Viridiplantae > Streptophyta > Magnoliopsida > Asparagales > Orchidaceae > Gastrodia > Gastrodia elata. Next base: position 24,687,165 of record CM028679.1, on the reverse strand, counting down.
AAATATCATGCGTTTGGGTGGAACTTGATTTTACATGTCAATGAGTTTGCAAATAATGAATATGTTAAATATACAAGAATGATTCCAATATAAAATCAATGACTGTTAGCTTAAGAAATTCATAAATCTTGTTGAGTTACACAGTTTAGGCTCAACACATTTGAACAATAACTTGAAAACAACATGCAAACTTGCAAAAAGCTGAATCTAATTATGGATTTAATAAAACAACTTAATTAAATAAAAGGCATATATGTTAATAAAGAATGTAAATAATGATACAAACAACTTCAAAAAGGAATCTTATCCAGTTGAATACCAAGCCCAAGAGAATATTAATTTATATTATGATAAGAACAATATTAATAAGCAAAACATAATCTTTAAGAATAATATCAAATTAATTATATTATTTATTGATAAATAAATGAAATCAATGTAGATTGCAAGTATACCTTGTTTCCTATGGTTCGTCCAAAACCACATGCCACAGCTGCAGCATCAACATCACCAACATTCACTCTAAAGCTTTTCCTAACCCTGAAAGAGCATAGAAACACAGTAAGGCACTAGTAGGATAAGAAACATTTCCAAATATTGGATAATTGTCTAGTCACAAAAAAATTATGGAAGCAGAGAAAAATAAATTCAGAGAGGAATACATACCATGCTGCAATAAGCAACCCAGCAAGCTGCCTCGAGCCTACACACTCAAAAGATGTTCCTTCATCTAAGGTCTTACCGATAGCATCCAACCACCATTGCCCATTTGCACTCCCTTCAATTCCTACCTACAATAGTAAATTTTAATTTGACGCAAGTGCAAAAAATTGGATGTGTGTATAAAAAAACACTTGGCCAAAATAGTCCCTGACTATTTCAGGTTAACCAATTTAATCCCGACTAATCAACATGCTCAAGCTAACCCCACACCCACCCCTCTAAGCTATTCAAATTGATCTGATTTAGACTCTCAATTATTTAATTTAATTCCAATTTAAGACAAAATTATTATAAATTAACTAATTGCGGACTAATTGACAATAAATAACCTAGGATTGGTAGGTCAGCCAAAAAAACTACCTACTATTCTGGCAATTTCCCTGCACTTTATTTACACATACTTTGAGAACAACTAAGCAATAAAAATAAACTACAGTCTAATGCTCTTAACAGTGACCACTTTTGGAAACCAAAAAGCTAAGGCGCAGTTTGAAAAGCAAAACACTAAAATAAAAATATTATATTTAGAACTTCAAGTTATAAACGAAAAAGCCGGGACTCCAAAGTTAAAAAAGTATACTATATCCAACATGCTTTTAGTGTTTTCAGCAGACTAAGTACAATTGTAACACAAAAGAATTGGATGAAATAAGAAAATTAACCATGCTGTTGTCAAAACTTGCATTTCAGTCTTCAGCGTCATCTTGTTCCTAGAAAGAATGAACTTCACAGTGACACAATGAGAGGTATGCTATACTTCTATTCAAAATTTTCTGAGCAGAAAGGATCAATCTAAGAAATACGAACATATTTGCTTTGCAAAATTGCAAAAGCAAGGTTGGTGATAACTACAGGTTTAGCAAAGAATAATTTAGCTGAAACTAATATAACTAAAGTTGTAAAGAAGCACAAAATACTTGTTATCACTGGGCCTTATTATGAATGAACTCAAATCTCATCCTATCTATTCAAATATGTCTACTCATCCACCTTAGCATCCTCATCACTGGCCAACATTCTACCCCATATAACATACTTGACCTCACAACTTCTCTATTTTTTTTTTATTTTAAAGGAGATTTCCTGATCACACAACACTCCAGAAGTGTTCATCCATTTGATAAAGGATCCCGCTAATCATTGCCTTCTACTTCACCATTATTTGAGGGCTGACAAGTGATCAAAATATTTTGGATACGAAAAAAATGATTACCATTATGATGACAATGAAGTGAAGGAATTAAACCCTACAGAACACAAAGGAAGTTGGAAATCAAGAAGCAAGAAAGAGCTGTAGCAAAAACAACTTACAGTCTCTTTTGCAGCAGCCATTGCAAGAAATCCGGCACCCATTTCAACTTCTTGAAGGCCAACGACAACCAAACTGACTTCTGTTGCTGCACTTCCCAGCCATGATATGAGAGAACCAAAAGAGGCTCTTTCTTGTCCAACATTCCAAGTACCGGTCAATATTTTAAAATTTTCCACTTTTGTGTACGCAAGTTCCTTACTGGACAGTTCCATTCGTAAAATGTCATCAATTGGACCCGGTGCAGACAGACTCCAAGCATGAATCTCACCATGGTAAGCCAAAGTAAAGATATAAGAAGCACCAATGTTCATCGTTATAACAGGACCACAATGAGCAACCCAACCACCAAGTAAATATCCTTCAAGATCCAAAACATGAATGTTACCATCCACATAGCCCACCCACAACCGTGTTCGGAAGGCACAAATGCTCTTTATAGCCAAAGAATGATGCTGAACTTCAAATTGCTTATTTCCATTTCCGTCCCACTGAACAAGAGAACCATTTGTGCACCCACTCCAAATCATTCCATCCATTGTCATAACTAGTGCTTCTGTTCTTCGATTATCGTCTGGGAATGCTCCTTTTTGTGTAACTCTGCGAACAGCATCAGCAGCACCCAACAAGGCATTTCGAGAGCGTTGCAAAAAACTTATAGATCCTGACTTTTCTTTCTTTAGTAACTTGAACTTAATCTCATCCTCCACATTGAACTCCAGAGGCTGTGCTATGTCAATCCGGTTCTCAACCTGGCCATCAATGTTAAAGACTTTCAAAAGCTCTTTTTTTCGGGAATCCCTGTAGCATTGCATCAGATATGCTTCAAATGACATCAAAACAAAAAACAAGCTAGAAGAAGACGCAGCCAAACTGGTATATGAGCAGTAATGTTTTGAATTGAAAGCACACTACTAATTAATGTAGTTGAGATGAAGCACTTTACCATAGTGCAAAAACTGTGCTACCAGCACTCCACACCTTAGAACTAGAGTTGTCAGATAACAGAAATTTGATATCTACAGCTGGGAGGGAACACACCCCATTTATAGTAACCCTGCTCCTAAGATCAATATACGACCTTTCAATAAGTAAAGTAGCCATGTGTCTTTCTTCTACTGTTAAGGAAAGTGCCTTTTCAATGGATTCCCATGGCCAGGCTTTCAAAACTCCACCCTCAAAACCTACCCATAAATCACCTGGAGTTCTCAAATGATAGAAAAAAAAGAAAATTAGTTGAGATGGCATATTCTAATAAATACAAATTAAGTTGAAACAACTGAAGACAATCATAAATGTTCATGCAAAAAAGAAAAAAAAAAGTCAATTAAAATTAGTATAGAGCAGACAAATAGCTTACTAGGACAGGCAAGAAAAATAAGCAAAAGAAATGAGTGAAAAATGATATACTTCATTTTATTATCAATGATTTCAAGAAAATAATGGCTCAGCATATCCCTGAAATGGCAACGAAAGCAGATAAAAGAATACACAGTTAAATTTAACTTAAATGTTATTTATATAAGGGAATGATCGGCCATGATGCTTTGCACAACAGCTCCTCAAGCTTGATAATTGCATAAAATTGCACACAAGCAGTGAACGTGCCTTCCAGAAATTTGAACTATGAGGAAAAAGTGTTGAAAAGTCAACCCAATCAGCAAAATGGGTGATGAACACACCCCAATTTCTGAGAACCGAATGTGTATTCTCCGTATATAAGCAGGCCCAGACTAAGTGTCTAATTTCAATATTAATACAGCTCCAACTGTAGCTAAAATCAGTGGCAAGTCCCCTTATTTGCAACCTTTCTTTTGTAGGGATAGCATTTACAATGATCCTAGGTCATTTATAAGAATGACATTATTTTCCTGCAATGCCCAAATCCAGTTTATTTTCGCAAATTTTCGTTTTCCGTTAAAAAAATTCCTGCTATAATTTATGTTAACTTGCTATTACAGATTGATTAAATCAGTGTTTTAGGAAGTTTTGAAGAATTTATGATCATAATCTTGGTATTAATTATGAAATTAATGTAATACAGAATTTTAATTTACTTGCCTTAATAAAAAGGCGTAACCAAGACACATGGAAATAACTGAGCATTTCCAAAGGAGAAGTCGACTTAAGACTCGCGCAGTAAGTCCCACTTAGAAAATGCAATCCCTTTCCTCTTCCTCCGCTAAAAACAAAAGGAAACGACGCTTTTCTGCAATGAATTCCTAGGACGGGCGCCATTACCTCCGTAAACCGCCAAAATCAAAGAGCGCTATTTAAGGCTATCGAGCACCTACGACACCCTCACAAATACCGCAAGCTCTCTCTCGATTCCCTCGAACCCTCTCTTCTCAAGCAATGAGCGATTCCCAGAAAGGAGAAGTCTTGACACCTCGCCGACCGACATACCTCTGTCGGCAAGAAGGATTCCTTCGTCATCTGCTCCCTGTACCTGCGCCGTCTGATCCTGCTTCGTCCAAGCAAAATCGTCGACAAGAAGAACCGTGTCGCATCCAAGCCGTCGTTCTGTTTTCTTCCGCATCCTGGAGGATAACTCGACCACAAGGTACGAGAACATCTCTTATTTATTTGCCCGAATTGATAAAAAGGAGTTATCGTACAGTGATATAATGCAATCGAATTTATTTTTGAACAGTATTCCCTCTGCAACATAGTTGTCTTGATTAAAGAACATTAGGAGCAGATAACTGTGTAGGCACCGGGAGTAGATCGAATCGTCAGCCTAATCCCGTAGTGCAGCAATAGATAAATCAGGTTAGCTCACCCCTCAAAATATGAATAATTGGTTAGCATATCTTCCTTTAGCAGCTTATATGGATGATACATTGAGTCTCTTAACACACCATCCTACAATTGTAATTTATTTGTATCCAGATCTGTATATGATTTGCTAGGTTCAATTATGATTAATTATGCTCTCTAAGAATATGCTCAAATGCATATACACCTGTTTTATTATATAAGAAATTAAATTCTACTAATAGAATTTAAATAAGTTAGGAGTTGTTGATTAGCTTACTAGATTCATATGTAAGACAATATAGATTGAAATGCTTAAACCCATGATTTGACTCCTAAGGATGCGTCTAACACCTGTCATTTATTCATGTGTTACCAGCACCTTTTAAGATTTGATTTAATACTTAAATTATAGTCCCATGTTTAATTTAATTATTGTATTTCAAAATTGCTGGTGAGCACTTTCATACAATGTAAAGTGGGAGATAAACTAAGCATGCTGTGTTTTCACCCATTTCACTCACTCATCATGAATGTGCAATTTATTTCCATTAGGAATACGAAACTCTATTGAGTAACCTCATTCATTGATGAGAGTATCTAGAATACAATTGATCAACCTCATGAGGAGCGGGTTCCATTTTTCTCAAGGAATTCAGTAATGACAATATGTTATTATGAAAAGATCGTAAGCACGTTCATAGCTTATAGTTAGATGACCTAGCAATACGCAAATTTGGAATGGAAATGGGATACTCAAAATCATTGCAAGGAGGGTTACAGATTATTGTAGCCCAATAAAGCCAAAACATGGGAATAAGAATATTAATTCTAGTATTGTAAATAAACAATTTTATTTTATGGGTTTAATGAAAGTTTATAAATATAACTTCTTGCAGACACATCAGAGTTATGAGTGATTCATCTTTTTAAGTCTACACAAAAGTACATTGAAATTATTTTATATACTCTTATTTCTTTTATTTCTGCTTAAGCATCGCTTTGAGCATGTTTCATATTGCTACTTAATGTATTATTCTTACTACTAATGATGTTTATGTATCTTGTGAATATTGCAAAGGGTTCTAAAATGAAGCATGAATAGGTTAGGCACGGGGATAGTTCTCAGAAGACATAAGGGTGTCATCAAGAGCCTTTGAGGGGGCCCAGGTGAACGATATATTTTTATGCTTTTATTAAACCCAACCTCAAGGTTCTGGTTTTGCCCATCAGATCTATTACCGTCGCTTCATGATATCAAGACAAACATAAATATGAACTTTTATATGATTACTATTTGAAATTTGGCATGTGACAAGAAAATATTTATTTGCAGGAGTTATGCTTATCTTTTATTTGCATTATACCATATTTTCTTGCAATTACTATTATATTATTTTTTCCTTCCACTTTGGCTTGAAAGTATATTATTTTTGTACTTAAACAGTGCACTAAGACATTATTTTTATAATGCCAGACCAGATCCTGCTGGAGGAGGCTGATATAGTTTAAAGACGTTAAAAAAATCATGGCACGGAATATAATTTTAGTTTTTATTTTCTCTACGAGAGACAAACATTTATATTCTGTATGATATCAAGTATATAACAATCCGGATGTTATTTATTTTAAATTGAATGAATGAAACTTTTTTATTCTTCTGTGGCTCTGGATGTTTCTTAACTACTACTTTACTTAACCGCCAATATGATCCCGCGAAAAGATGCACATGATGTTAGATTGGTTGTTACCAACCTAATATTGGCCATCACAGCATTCCTAAACAATCTCCATATTAAAAACAACTCTCAGTCACCATTTGAGATCCTAGAAATAAATTTTCAACTTCATTTAAATGCTGAAATTCCTTCTCATAAAAGCACTTAGCAACACTGTTTTTAATTAGCAGCCTCTACCTCAAAAACTTGGCCTGATTACTGAAATATCCTCTCCCCTCCTCCAATTTTTCTACTACCTTGAGCAAGGCCAAGAGGGTATCTTCACAACTTATAGAAAAACATTGCCATTGTTCCTTCAACCTTCTCTTTTCATTTTCTCCTGTGTAGTGAATACACCACCATTTTTTGTATTCCTTCATGCTATGATGTAATCTATTATTTATTTTTACTCCTAAAAATAATGTGCAGTATATAACTTTTATAAATTGTTATAAATAATGTAAACTAAATCCTAAGATTGAAAAGCATAACCTGTTAATAATCAAGCTTCTGTTCTATTGTTTATATAATTAATTAATAACTCTTGCTTGAGATAAAAATGTAATGTAGAAACACTAGCAATAACAAAGAATTTTTAAAAGGGATCATACAATTACATTTATTGTTGATAAAAGTATTTCCTAATTTTGAGGTATCAAAACATTGAACTATACATGAAAGTATTTAGATAAATAATTAATAAAATATAATAGGCAATGATTACTATAATAAATGAAAATGTAAATGAATGTGACAAAATAAATGCAATGAATATTGCAATTTAAAAATAAAATAGTTTATTATAGTAATAAATAAATATTAAGCAAACAAATGTTTGATCATCTATGACAAAAAATTTAGTTATACTATTTCACTTGGAATTTGAGCCACTTTGGTTATCCAAACCTTGTCTCATACGATCAATTAAGCTTTAGTAGATTGAAGTTGTTAATTAGGTATATTTCACATACAATTGTTGAAAGTTTTACAGCTTTTGAATTAACTGGTGAGCTATAATCACAAATATCATTTTATTTCACTATTAGACTAACCTGTATATAATTCTGGAAAAATAAATGCAATGAATATTACAATTTAAGAATACAATTGTTTATTATAGTACACCACAACATAAAACAAGTAAATGTTTGATCATCTATGACAAATATTTATTTTATAACGATTTCACTTGGAATTTTTGCGACTTAGGTCTTCTGAGTTAACTGGAGAGTTATCATCACAACATCATCTTATTTTAATATTAGACTAATTTGTATAAGCTATCAACAGAGTATATTTCACAAACTATTTATTGATGGTTTTACAAGTTCTTCTGAGTTAACTAGTGATCTATCATCACAATATGATTTTATTTCAATATTAGGCTAATCACAATACAACATATGCATCTAATCATATTATGATGCCCATATGCATTAAGTACATCACTATCTTTTTCTTCTCTAAATTTAGCCTATCAAAATTTCTTAAAAATAAACTTATTATATTTCACTACAATATAAAACAAACACTCATTTGATCATTTATGCATACAACTAAGTTGATTTTTTGTTGATACTTTGTTTTACACTAATTGTTATAATATCACTTGGAATTCATGCCACTTATGTTGTCCATACGTATGCCCCATATAACAACTTTTATGCTTTAATAAATAGGATTAATCAATTAAATATGCCTTACAAACTATTGTTAATAGTTTATTAAGATCTTAGAATTAATTGGTGAGATATTGCTATAAAAGGGTATTATTTTCAACAGTAGACTCCTTGATTTTAGTATTCTTATTTTAAGTTGCAATTTCTTTGTAGTAGATTATGTGAATTTAGAGATTAGTTCATTTCAACTGTAGCAAATTTTGTTAATTAAGTGAGTTGCAATTTTGCATTCTTTAATCTACTCTTTCTTTCAGACGCAAATCCCATATAAAAACACTAAATCATAAACTGACCTTTGGATAGAATATAATTAAATTATGCCTGTGATGACCCATGTTAGGTTGGTAAGAACCAAACTAACATCGGATGCATCTTTCCGCAGGATCATATTGGTAGTTAGATAAAATAGTAGTTAACGAACATTCAAGCCATTCAAAAAAAGAAACGACATTCATTCAATTTAAAATAAAATAAACATCCAGAATTTATTACATGAAATTCAATATACATCAAACTATTAATCCTGGAAGGGGCAGTTATTGTCACGCGCTACGCCTCTAGATTATATCAACCGCTTCCAACTGTATCTGATCTGGCATTATAAAAATAATGCCTTAGTACACATTCTAAATACAAAGGATATTAAAAATATACTTAAAGCATAGCGGAAGGTAAAGAAAAATGAGATGAGATAACATTTGCAGAGAAATACAGTGTGTTTCAAACAAAAGATAATCAGGTCACCTACAACAATAAATGTTTTGTTCACATGCCAAATGTAAAAGGAAAAGCAATAATTGCGTAAAAAGTCATGTTTATGTTTATGTCTATGATATCATGAAGCAATAATAGCAGTTCTGTTAGGCAAAACTAAAACTATGAGGCTGGGTTCATATGCATTTAAGCATAAACCTTCACTTGGACCCACTTAAGGATCTCAGATGGCAACGTGCATTTAAGCAACCTTCACCTATGCCTCCCTCAAAGGCTCCAGATGGCACCCTTATAGCTCCCGAGGACTAGCCCCGTCCCTAACTTAATCATGCTCCATTTCAGAACCCTTCTTGCAACATTCACAAGACACAAATATCATTCAATTTCTCTTACATCATTAATAGTAAGAATAACGTATTAAATACAAAATAGGTTCAAAACGATGCATAAGCAGCAAATGAAAGTAAAAGCATATAAAGTAATATCCAGTGTACCTTTTGTGTTTTGACTAACAAGATGAATCACTCACAACGTGTTGTGTCTGCAAAAATTATAATTGAGATCCTATTAAACTTTTGCAATGATCTACTTATAATATTTAAAACTTATATTTTGATTCTTTAATTTTAAAATCTCAAAGTCATAGGGAGGTAAGCTAAACAATGCTTTCCTAAAACTCTTAATTTTATTTTCAATTACAAATATTTATAGGTATGGAAAATGTATCAATTTCCATTGAATAGAGGTTAATATATCGTATAGATTTTGAATTTTAGTTGTTTGTGATATTTACAATAGCTAAGCATTCACTTACTTAAACATATACGAGTTTAACCTCATCAAATTCTATTTCTTAAATCTTATAATAGCATAATTTGATACATAAACTAGATTTAGACATCTAGGGTTTGATACTAATGTATGCTAATAGATTAGTTGAATTATACTAACAAAAATTGCTACCTAAAACTTGAAATCAAATCAATTTATTATATTCTAATTTTATTATTATTATTATTTGTTTACTATATAAATACCTATACCAATATATATATATGTATATATATTTATATGTATTCATATATATATATATATATATTCATATATATATATTCATATATATATATATATTCTTATATATATATATATATATTCATATATATATATATATATACATTTATATATATATATAAACCTATTTACATTTTAATCCTTAAAGAGGATTGGCAGAGGTCGTGCGAGCAGAGTCCTTATCTTAGCCGAGCGGATGCGTCGAGCGGAAGATCCTAGCAGGCGAGTCGAGTGGCACGAAGAGGAGAAAATCGGGCGCAGAGCTTCGGTGGAAAGGGGGGCGGAAGAAGGTCGGCGCATAATCGAGCTGAGCGGGTCGGCACTGCGTCGACTGGGGGAGGGCTACGCGAGCAGAGGTCGACCGTCTGTCTCTCGGCGCTGCAGCGGGAGGAGGATCGAGCGGCTCTCAGGTACGCTTCTTACGAGACGAGAGAGAGGGAGAGGCGAGAAGAGGTTGTGAGAAATCGAGGGGTGTGTGATCGATTAAATAGGGTGTGCGTGCGTAACGCACACCCAATTTCTTCGGCTGATTTGCGAGGGTTACGGCAATCGGCAAGCAAATAGCGCATTTTTGAAAAGTGCAGTTTCTTGATTCTTTCCTGATAGGAACCGTCGGTCTTAACTGCTGACGGTTTCTAAACCTTTGTTTCCCGTTCTTCTCTCCTTCCTAATTAGCATAATCTAACGTTTGAAAGACAGATTTTAGCGGGAGATTCTGAAACTTACGGGACATTAATCGATTTTCATATTAATAACGACCTAGGGTCGTTACAAACTCCCCAACTTAAAAATAATATCGTCCTTGACATTTCACCACAATATATAAAAAATATATTTAGTTAAATGCAAAAAAATTTAATTAAGATTACCTGAGTTCTGAAAGAGTCCGGGATATTCTTTTCTCATATCCTCTTCTCTTTCCCACGTTGCTTCCTTGCGCTGTGACATTTCCATTGCACTTTGACCATAAGAATGGTTCTCTTTCTAAACCGGCGGTTATCTCGTTCTATAATTTGTTCTGGTTCTTCTACATAGCTTAGATCTGACTGAATTACTGTTCCGGGAGCTACTAGTTGATGATATGGTTCTTGTAGACACTTACGTAAGGATGATACATGGAACACATCATGTACTCTAGAAAAATCCTTAGGTAGTTTCAAACGGTAAGCAGAATTCCCTATTCGGGCGATGATCTCAAATGGTCCCACATAACGCGGGCTGAGCTTTCCTGATATGCCAAAACGGTATACTCCTTTCATTGGGCTTACCTTTAAATAAGCAAAATCTCCTACCTGGAATTCCAGCATCCTGTGTCTCAAATCGTGGTATTTCTTTTGGCGGTCCTGGGCTGCAGTTATCCTAAATTTTATTAACTGAATCTTCTTATTAGTTTCTTCAACAAGATCGGATCCATAAATTTAAACATCTCTAATTTCTGACCAGGATAGAGGTGTAAGGCTTTCTTCCGTACAGAGTTTCGTAGGGCGCCATTCCAATGCTGGCCTGATGACTGTTATTATAAGCAAATTCAACCAATGGCAAGTGTTCTTCCCAATTCCTGCTGAAGTCTAGTATGCAAAGTCTCAAGAGATCCTCTAGCACTTGATTAACTTTTTCAGTTTGTCCATCAGTTTGAGGATGAAAAGCAGTGCTCATTGCAATGTTGGTGCCCAAATCAAGATGTACAGCTTTCCAAAATCGAGAAGTGAATCTTCGGTCCCTGTCTGATATAATTGATCTTGGAATTCCGTGTAGCCGAATGATTTCCTTGATATAAGTCCTGGCGAGCTTCTCTACAGGATCTGTTTGTCTTATCGGAAGAAAATGAGCTGACTTCGTGAGTCTGTCAACGATGACCCAAATTGTATTAGCTCCCGATTTGCTTCGAGGCAACCCAACAACGAAATCCATGGCAATATTAGTCCACTTCCATTCTGGGATTGGTAGGGACTGTAAGAGTCCTCTTGGCCTTTGATGTTCTGCTTTCACTAAGTTGCATGCATTGCAACGCGTCACAAACTCTCCTACACTTCTCTTTAATCCAAACCACCAATAAATTTTCTTCAAGTCGTGGTACATTTTTGAAGTCCCAGGGTGGATATTATATCTTGAATGATGCGCTTATTGTAAAATCACCATTCGTAACTCTTTGTCGTTGGGGACCCACAATCGAGTTTTATGATAAATGTAGCCGTTCTTTTCTTGAAGATAACTATTCCTTCCTTCCTGGATAATCTGCTTCAGTTTTTGATATTCAGAGTCTTTTTCTTGAGATAGTTTTATGCGTTCCTCTAACGTTAAATCTGCAACCTCTGAAGCTGAAATGGTATTCAATTAATTCGTTGTTACCAGATCTATCTCTAGCTTACTCAGCTCCTTAACTAGATCATTATTAATAGTCATCACATTGAGTACACTAAATGACTTCCAACTTAAGGCGTCTGCCACAACGTTGGCTTTTCCTGAGTGGTATTGGATATCCAGATCATAATCACTAATGAATTCCAGCCATCGCCTTTGCCGACAGTTTAACTCTTTTTGAGTAAAGATATACTTGAGGCTTTGGTGATCTGTGAATAGTTCACATTTTACCCCATATAAATAATGCCTCCATATTTTAAGAGCAAAGATAACGGTTGCTAACTCCAGATCGTGAACCAGATAGTTCTTTTGTGAACTTTCAGCTGGCGAGAAGCATAAGCAATTAACTTCGCATTTTGCATTAAAACACACCCCAGTCCTACCTTGGATGCAACGGTGTAGACTTGGTAGTCCATGCCTTCTTGAGGTAGTGCTAGAACAGGGGCGGTCGTGAGAGCATCCTTTAATTTCTGAAAAGAAAATTCACATTCAGAACTCCAGATAAATGGCGTGGCTTTTTGGGTGAGCTTGGTGAGTAGAGCCGAGATCTGGGAAAATCCCTGTACGAACTTTCTATAATAACCTGCCAAGCCCAAGAAACTTCTGATTTCCGTTACTGTTGAAGGCTGGGTCCATTCTTGAATGGAACTAATTTTCCTTGGATCTACTTGAATCCCTTCAATGCTTACAATATGGCCCATGAAAGCTACTGAGCTCAACCAAAACTTACACTTAGAAAATTTTGCATATAGCTTGCTGCATCTTAAGGCTTCCAACACTGTCCGCAAGTGAACCTCATGATCAGTTTCATTCTTGGAGTAAATTAAGATATCGTCAATGAAGACGATCACAAATTTATCCAAATATGGTTTGAGAACCCTCTGCATTAAATCCATGAATAGAGACGGCGCATTGGTCAGTCCGAAGGACATCACAAGAAATTCAAAATGGCCATACCTTGTCCTAAATACGGTTTTAGGGATATCATCTTCCCTTATTCTTACTTGATGATATCCAGATCGAAGGACAATCTTGGAGAAAACAACAGCTCCTGCTAGTTGATCAAATAAATCATCTATTCGGGGAAGAGGATATTTAATTTTAATAGTCACCTTGTTTAGTTCCCTGTAATCGATACACATCCTCATCGTTCCATCCTTCTTTTTGACAAAAAGCACGGGAGCTCCCCAAGGTGACATACTAGGACGAATAAGGCCTTTATCTAACAATTCATTTAATTGCTCATTTAATTCTTGAAGCTCTTTTGGCGCCATTTTATAAGGTGCCTTTGATAACACGGTTGCGTACCGGAAATTAAATCAATAGTAAAATCTATTTCCCGTACCGGAGGTATTCCTGGCAATTCATTGGGAAATACATCCGAAAATTCATTGGCGACCCTTGTATCATATAGGGAAATTACCTCTTCCTTATTTCCCATCTTTTTACTAAGTAGGCCTCGCATCCTTTTTGAATTAACTTAGCTGCTTGAATGACATTGATGAGAGACGTTGCAGTGCCTAGTCTTCCCATAAATGTCACTGGTCTTCCTGCACTTCTGAGGGTAACTTTTTTGCGCTGGCAATCGATGACTGCTTGATGACAAGATAGCCAGTCCATACCCAAAATAATATCAAAATTTGTAATTGGGAGAACTATCAAGCTAGCTTTAACTGTCCCACCATTATTTGAGATTTCACATTCACAATATTCTCTAGCGCTCATGAGGGCGCCAGATGGTAACCCCACGTCTAATCTTTCTGCTAGCTCTAAAAATGGCAGTTGTAGTTTCTTTACAAAGGTTTCAGATATAAAGGAGTGACTTGCACCCGTGTCGAATAAGGTTATACATGCGTGCTCGGAAAAATACAAGGTACCTAATATTAAATGCATGCTAAAGATTTATTTCTTAAAAAAATTAAGAAGTGCCGGTCAAAATAATTAAAAAGTACCTGCCACCACGTCATGATCCTCGGGAGCCATAACTGGAGTAAGTGTGTAAACTCTAGTGGCAGCTGGTCGTCCTGGGGTATGATTTCTCCTTTGAGTTGGCATGATTGCAGGAGATGATGTCGAGGCTGGTGTACTTGCTGGAGTCGGGGTACGAGGAGGGGTAGATACCGGGTTCATTTTAGGCCTCTGAATAATGTCCCAATCTATAGTTTTGAAGGATCTACAATGTCGATAACTATGCCCCGTCCTGCCGCAATGATAGCATCTGTTGCCTGTGTGATAGCACCTGCCCGTTGGGTGAGGTCGGCGACATTCAGAATTTTCCCTTTCCCTAGCAGGCCCTGAGGTGATCTGATAAACATTTGCCTGCCGACTAGGTCGAGACCTTTTAAGGGTTTCACAAATGTCTTGGGATTGGGAGGGACGTTTCTCCTGGCGTTCAGCAATTATCTGTTCATTATGCTCCATTATGGTTGCACAGTCCAGTATCTCAGCAAATTTGGTGTGCTTGAGCGGGAGCAAGCTGATCCGGATGGAGTCCTTCAAGCCATCCAAGAACCTACTACACCTAGCAGCCTCTGTGTCCACCAGCTTAGGTGCATATCTAGAGAGTCTTGTAAATTCAAAATCATAAGCCGCGATGGACTTATTTCCCTGGGTCAGCTTAATGAATTGGTTCTCCAATATCTTTTGGGCAGACAGAGGGATGTAGCGACCTCGGAATGCCTCCGCGAATTCTTCCCGATATGTCTTCTAGTTCCAAGCCCATGAACTGAGTTTTGTGGGTGACTCCCCACCATCGCTCAGCTTCGGCCTTGATTAGGCTCTTAGCCAACCGTACCGCATCTCTGGTCGGACATCTTATGTCCTCCAGTTTATTTTCTATTTCCTGGATCCAATCTTCAGCCTCCATCGGCCGAGCTGATCCGTCAAAGCGTGGGGGATTTAGCTTCAAGAATGTTTGCAAAGCTCCGCCAATTTTGTGCCCTTGGCTAAGGGGAGATTCCTGAGTCTTGTGTTGATTGGCTAATATTTGAGCCATCAACTCCAATATTTTGTCAGTTTTACTCTCTGATGGACCTGAAGGCAAAGGGGCCTTCACCGGAGTCTCCATTGGCAACTCAGGAGAGTACTCTTCCGGATTCATTTATAAAGAGGGTGATTGCGATTAAAAGAAATAAAGAAATTGAATGATTCATTTAGAAAGTATTAATATTTCATGCCAAAAAAAATTAACAGAAATAAAGATACAATCAATTTTTCCATGTTACACAAAATTTCGCTTTTAAGATAATATTCTAAATGAGTTGCTTAAGGCTTTTAGCCCAAAGCTTCCTATATTTACTAGTTGCTTTCTTCCTCCAAGAAGTTGAGGCTGTATTCCTCGTTTGATGCACTTTCCTTTCAACCTTTGAAAGACGTTCCTCATGCTCATCTTCTTTTTTCCAAGGTGAATTCGGCCAATTTAGGGAGAACCCACCTTAGTGTCTCCTTCAATTCTTGTACCTCATTTTGGAGGTTGGTGATTTTCTCGTAAGAGACACACATGAACCTTGTCAGGCTTTCACCGCGTGCCTCTTCCTTATCCTCCAACTCTCGAATCCGGTCTACAAGAGTAGGGGGACTGAAATTAGGTTCATTGAAGTCCATTTGCCAAGGTCCTTCTTGGCTTAAGTTGATTTCTGAGTGTTCCTCCGAATGATTAGGGGAATTCATCTGTTTAAAGATATAAACTTATAATTTGTTGAATAATGACCTTAACTAATTTTTCTACTAGATGTTGCCCTAATAATGCCTCATCATGTCACTAGTTTTCTATAGGATGTTTTGTTCCTACCACAATCCTACTATGTCACTAGTTTTTTATCAAGTATTTCATTCCAGCGTATTTATATTTTAAATTGAATGATTTTCCAATTATGACTTCTATGTCAAATACTATTTTACTCTAACACTTCCAATCCTGCTCTGATACCAACTGTGATGACCCATGTTAGGTTGGTAAGAACCAAACTAGCATCGGATGCATCTTTCCGCAGGATCATATTGACAGTTAGATAAAATAGTAGTTAACGAACATTTAAGCCATTCAAATAAAAGAAACGACATTCATTCAATTTAAAATAAAATCAACATCCAGAATTTATTACATGAAATTCAATATACATCAAACTATTAATCCTGAAAGGGGCAGTTATTGTCCTGCGCTACGCCTCTAGATTATATCAACCGCCTCCAACTGTATCTGATCTGACATTATAAAAATAATGCCTTAGTGCACATTCTAAATACAAAGGATATTAAAAATATACTTAAACCATAGCGGAAGGCAAAGAAAAATGAGATGAGATAATATTTGCAGGGAAATACAGTGTGTTTCAAACAATAGAGAATCAGGTCACCTGCAACAATAAATATTTTGTTCACATGCCAAATGTCAAAAGGAAAATCAATAATTGCGTAGAAAGTCATGTTTATGTTTATGTCTATGATATCATGAAGCAATAATAGCAGTTCTGTTGGGCAAAACCAGAATCATGAGGCTGAGTTCATATGCATTTAAGCATAAACATTCACCTGGACCCACTTAAGGATCTCAGATGACAATGTGCATTTAAGCAACCTTCACCTGTGCCTCCTCAAAAGCTCCAGATGGCACCCTTATAGCTCCCGAGGATTAGCCCCGTCCCTAACCTAATCATACTCCGTTTCAAAACCCTTCTTGCAACATTCACAAGACACATAAACATCATTCAATTTCTCTTACATCATTAGTAGTAAGAATAATATATTAAATACAAAATATATTCAAAGCGATGCATAAGCAGTAAATGAAAGTAAAAGTATATAAAGTAATATCCAGTGTACCTTTTGTGTTTTGACTAACAAGATGAATCACTCACAACGTGTTGTGTCTGCAAAAATTATAATTGAGATCATATTAAACTTTTGCAATGATCTACTTATAAGATTTAAAACTTATATTTTGATTCTTTAATTTTAAAATCTCAAAGTCGTAGGGAGGTAAGCTAAATAATGCTTTCCTAAAACTCTTAATTTTGTTTTCAATTACAAATATTTATAAGTAAGGAAAATATATCAATTTCCATTGAATAGAGGTTAATATATCGTATAGATTTTGAATTTTAGTTGTTTGTGATATCTACAATAGCTAAGCATTCACTTACTTAAACATATACGAGTTTAACCTCATCAAATTCTATTTCTTAAATCTTATAATAGCATAATTTAATATATAAACTAGATTTAGATATCTAGGATTTGATACTAATGTATGCTAATAGATTAGTTGAATTATACTACTCACAAAAATTACTACCTAAAACTTAAAATCAAATTAATTTATTATATTCTAATTTTATTATTATTATTATTTGTTTACTATATAAATACCTATACCAATATATATATATATATATAAACCTATTTACATTTTAATCCTTAAAGAGGATTGGCAGAGGTCGTGCGAGCAGAGTCCTTATCTTAGCCGAGCGGATGCGTCGAGCGGAAGATCCTAGCAGGCGAGTCGAGCGGCACGAAGAGGAGAAAATCGGGCGCAGAGCTTCGGCGGAAAGGGGGGCGGAAGAAGGTCGGCGCATAATCGAGCTGAGCGGGTCGGCACTGCGTCGACTGGGGGAGGGCTACGCGAGCAGAGGTCGACCGTCTGTCTCTCGGCGCTGCAGCGGGAGGAGGATCGAGCGGCTATCAGGTACGCTTCTTACGAGACGAGAGAGAGGGAGAGGCGAGAAGAGGTTGTGAGAAATCGAGGGGTGTGTGCTCGATTAAATAGGGTGTGCGTGCGTAACGCACACCCAATTTCTTCGGCCGATTTGCGGGGGTTACGGCAATCGGCGAGTAAATGGCGCGTTTTTGAAAAGTGCGGTTTCTTGATTCTTTCCTGATAGGAACCGTCGGTCTTAACTGCTGACGGTTTCTAAACCTTTGTTTCCCGTTCTTCTCTCCTTCCTAATTAGCGTAATCTAACGTTTGAAAGACAGATTTTAGCGGGAGATTCTGAAACTTACGGGACGTTAATCGATTTCCATATCAATAACGACCTAGGGTCGTTACAATGCCAGTTATCATCTTAATGCATTCAATCATACTATGCTACTCCCATATGCATTAAGCATGGCAAGTACAAAAGAGGTGAAAGGTAATAAAAAGACAACAGCTTCGAAGTTGGATTACCATACGAAGTAATGATCATGGATAGAACAGGAGATCGATGGGCCTGCCACGAGGGACCTTCTCTAAAAGGAGATCCAGGCTCACCAGTTCCTTCACCAACTGTTCTGGTTCCAATTCCATCATCCTCCTCCTTCAAAGAACCATCCAATTCAAGCTTTGGAATCCTCCATGACCTAATCCTCCCGTCCTTGTGCCCACTCCACACGAACCCACTCGCCTCGTCCGCCACCAAGCAAAACACTGGCGAAGTGCGGCCGGACTCATAAAAGGGGGCACTCTCCTCGTCCCCAGCCTTGGCCGGTCTCCCGTTCCAACTCTCAAACACCTCGGAAAGATTCCAGAATCTCAATCCTGACTCCATACCTGACCAAAGCTGGGAGTTGGTGCAGACGATAGTGCGCAAGAAGGAACCCGCTTGGGTCTCTCTCAACGGGTGCGGCCGGAGTTCCAGCGCCGGCGGTCGGCCGGGCTGCATCGCGGCTCGGATCGGAAGGCGGAAAATCCCGCCGCCGCCTCCAGTTCCCATAAACTCCGGAAAACTCCCGTCAAAGGTTAGGGTTTCCTCACTCAGAGAGATGGAACTGCCGTCGCTGCTGCGCCGGCGATCGAGGGGGCACATCATAGGGTTTTCAAATCGGACATCCTCCAACGATAGCGACGAGGAAGTACCGTAATGGAGGCAGGAAAACGATAAATCTTCTTCAAATCCGGAAGCAGCAGCACCTGCAGGATCTGAGTAGAAAGGATTGTATAAATCTTCCTCAGAAACAGCGTCTGGATCCGAAGACTGACTATAGAACTGCATAATTCCCTTGTGTTGACGAACGCAGGAGTCAGCAGAGACGGTGACAAAATGACGACCGCCATCGTCTTCTTCCTTTTTCCTGTTCATTCTCGAGATCACTTCGTCATTACGGAAGAAGACGAAGAAATGGAAAAGGGCAGGCAGCGGGAGATTATGCTGATGAATTCCGCATAAAAACCTCTATGCGAAATTTAAAATCCGCCGTTGGTCGAAGATTTGACGATGATGGATGGCCTACAGATGCTGCCAGCAGGTGAACAAACAATTAGAATAAATGGTTGAATAACTGTTGTGTAATCAGTTGCCCAAAGAAGTTAGTAAAATTCGTTCCGCCGGAAGCTGCCGGATGCCACGTGTAAATACAGGCGTAAGACAAGTGCGAAAATAATATTAATTAATTAACTATTTAAGTATTATTTATAATACTTTAATTATAATTAATGATTAATAAATAGTAATTTCTAATTAATACTTATTAATTATATTAGCTATAATTATTATAGAATATTACTATAATACTCCCAATGGTACATCCTTGGATGCCCAAATATTACTGAAGCTTTTAAATTTAGTGTTTAACACATAATAATTGAGATTTACTAATTAAAATTATAATTATAAAATTAATAAAGCTAATAAATTATCTAAAAAAGAGTTAGGATACCATGAAAATATTGAAGCATTTTTCAAAAATAGTAATAAAGCATATTTAGTTTTAATTAATAATTAATAACTAAATAAAAGTAATTAGTAGTTCATATTTATGAGTTGAGGCCTAATATTTAATAGTTGAAATGTTTGGAATGATCTCTTTTAAGTTTGAATGGGTAATGATTGATTAAAATATGAGATATGAGTGGAGGCTTAATATTTGCAAATCTTACTTGCTCTCTTTTATCTTTCTAACAATGCTTTTTCTTGTACAAACCCCCTAATGTGAATCAGGATAGACGTCCAACTTGAAAAAGATAGAATGGGAGCTTTTTGTAAACCTTTTGTTTGAGGATAATGATAAGTAAGGACCTGGGTCTTTATTCCTCTGCTTTGAATCTACTATTTATGAATGGTAGTTTATTTAGCACAGATTATATATTTGTTGAGCCTTTGCAAGATTTTGATGTTTTTTTTGTTCAACGCTTAATCCTGATGTTCATCCTCCAAGTCGTCGTGGTGGCTCTCGTGTGGATCAAGCTACTTTAATATATTGGAGCAAGATGAGGCATCCTCTTCTATGAACGTTGGTGATAGTTTTGGGGAATCCAATAACCTTTATCATAATATGATTACTAATACTGAAGAAATGGGACCACGAGTCTTGAATGCGGAAAGTTTAATAATATTTATGATGGCGTGTTTTCATACAATTTATTAGAATGCTAAGAGTCTTTGTAGTAACTCCCATATTTTTTACTATAAATAGCTAATTCATAATTTTTACTAAATTGTCTAACAACTAACTTATTGACTTACTTCATGCTAGAATATGAATTTTTTTCAATACTAAAGGGAAGAATTTGAATTAAATAAAATACCTCTAAAATAGATTTTGAGAGTATCATTAGTGATGCCCATTTTTTCATGGTGATATTACTTTTGGATGCTTTTGCTCCAAGTTTAGGTATAGTAGAAAGCTTAAAGTAAAACTTGGAGCAAAAGCATCCAAAAGTTTTCAACTATTTCTTTTCATTTTCTTTCACCTAATGCATCAATCTCTTCATACAAAAATACCTCAAAACCCTCAGAGAAATAATACAAGCACTTGTGCTAAACACTTAACACAGTAACTCACAAATTATTCTCATAGCTCAATTGGGGCTTTCTTCCTTATTACAGTACTAATTATGCTTGGTACTTGCAACATTTCTTTACTTGAAAGAGATTATTTTGCCAAAGCTGTCTCATAACTATTTTACTTTAGCTATTTTACATCCAAACTATTCAAATTAACACCAATTAAATCCCTACTTCCCATTTCTCATATTCGGCTCCAAATGAATGGTAGATAGGCTACATTGAAGATGAAAAACTATAACCACACTTAGCATGATTAAATATTGTTGTTGACATTAAAAATGTTTTATTTGTGAACCGTCGGATCGAGAGGGAGGGGCATGATCGTAGAGTTTTTTGTCATTTTCCGAAATTTTCACATAATTTGACTTATCATCAATATATTATTGTCTTGAATTTGACAGTTCAATAAACTACAATCAAAGTGCACATTTCATGAAAATACCAGAAACATTAACATTGCATTATTAGACCAAATATACAGAATAGAATGAGAACTAGTAGGTACTACTTAGCCTAATTTACACAGCAACGTAACCAAAAACTCTAGTTCAAGCATGTAATATACAAAGACTGATGCTTGCTGAAATCTTTCCATTCAAGGCTTTTGATGCAACTCACAGAGCCAAATAGATATGACCAGTTTGGGGTGATGCATCACATTCATTCTGTAAACACAACCGTATCATGTACAACCAAGTTCATTCCTTAATATTAGGGCAGAGTTATTTGTTAAGATAGTTCATTGACTCTTTATAATTGTCCAAAATAGTTCTTTGACTTCTACAAATCTTATATATTTGATCCCTTGGCTCATAAATAATGCAAATTTAGGGCCACTATTTAATTTCAATAATATCACGTCAGCTCTCATGGTGAATAAATAACATTTTAGAAAGAAAAAAATGCTATTGCAGCATATGACTGTTACATTTATTCCTCTTTTACCATAAACCCTATTTCGATGTGTGACGGTTGAAGCCACTAATCAGAGAGTTTGTGGGAAAAAGAACTAAATGCATCATTTACCAACAACTATAACCACATCATTTTTTCCCTAAAATATTCCTTATTTCTAGTATCAATTAACATGATGTCACTAAAATTTAATAATTGGACTAAATTTAAATTATTTTTAAGACTCGATAAGCCAAATTGAGATCTACAAGCGTTAAGGGACTATTTTAGATGATTTTAAAGAACAAATATGGGTACCATGTGCTTCATCATTTTTATCATATATATAATCTTTGCATGTCCTTAATTATGATGAGCCCCTACCTAAAAGGTAACTCCACCACTACATAACATGGTGCTAAATGATACCTTCTCAGATGGGATGGTAGACGCATTTTGGAGGAATAGCATTCAGGAAGGTTGCTTCAATTCGTAAAGTGACCCACTTCCACATATCGTACGCCCAGATTTGCTTCTAACAGTCAAATTAATATTGCTTTGGCCCCAAGTGTACCTGACATACTTCCTCACCTAAGGGGAAAAAACAATTTGTGAGATTTATTTTTTAAAGAAGATAATGGAAGCACAATCTCAATAATTATACCTTATCCCAATGCCGTTGAGCACGTTTGTGGCTTCTGATGTTCCTCATTATCGTATCTTCGAAATGAAGGTTCTTGAATCTGGTCTCAAACTGCAATCAGGTAAGTTGCAGAAAAGCAAAGCAAAATTACAGAGAAAATTTATAAATGTAGTAATAAGAAATAGCATACAGAAAAATTAAAGAGGTATTAAATTTGTGTTTTGAACGAGGGAGGGCCTAATATTTATATGCATAGAAGCAATACCGTTTACAAGAGGCAGTTTCCGCCAGTTAGTTACAAGGAAAAGCTTCAGGTGGGATTTTTATCACCCGTGTGATTGAAGTGATCCTCTAGGATAGATTCATGCCACTGATCGTGACCTATTTCCATGAAGAGGAACGACATAACTGCAGATTGGATATCTTCTCAAGCCAACGAGGGGGGCGACAACTCCTCAGGACTACACAACAACGCACTAAGCATAGACTGGAGATTGAAATCTTTGTTTTCCTTGCAGAATAGGTAATTTAAAGCTTAAATCTAAAGGGAAAATGATTATTGTGATTGTAATGAGGATGAAATTTCTTTTATTTTTTCATCTCACACGATACATTTTTTTCTTGGACAATTGTGTTGAGCTTATAGCTTTTACGGCCTAATGTACTTCATCCTCTTTGTGCTTATTTTATTTTAATTAGATCTTTTCTCAAGTTAAATTGTAAAATCATTAAAGTGTTCACACGAGTACATTTTGTATCGGGTTTGATGGAATCATGATGCATATTTCAGTAACGCATTTAATAAGGTATTTGTAAGCATATATTCAGATGATAAAATAGGTTTATATTGAATTATCACATTGACATTATGTGCAAAACTAGATTTTTTAAATGTTTGAGGGTGACAGAAGCGATGCACATATTCCATACCACAAATAATCCACTTATAGAATTATCTAAGAAGCTTAATTAGAACAAATTACTAACTTAAAATGATAGAAAAGTAGCTTGGAAATTAGGAATGTGATATGATGAAGCAATTCATAATAAAACCCCCTGAATACACAAACATCAATCCATTGGCACCATTACATGATTGATTGCCCTGAAAAGTAAAGAAAATTCTACTTTCTGGATCAAGTTCCAGGAGTAGACATTTTGTGAGGTAGATTTAGTTTTAACCAGGCTTTCCCCTAATAGAACTCTTGACTAAGGTTTAGTTGGATCTGTGATCGATGATTTCTTATGGGCTCAAGCCCCTATAATTAATCACCTATCCAAATCGTTAATAGAACTCTTGACTACGGAGCATTACTTATTGAAACAATTAAAGGGAGAAGATGAAGATAAACTGATTAAGATCCCATAGTTCTATCATCCCATATCAACTTGTGATCCAATCTTCTAATATCAGAGAAAATTTCAACTATAGAGGTCTGACTAGCAACCATGGGTTATTTCATCTTAGAGATCCCGAACAAGTTGGGTGCTATTTGTTAAAAACCTAAATTTAGGTTTAGGGGCTTGTGAACAGGGTAGTGTTCTGTACTCATAATAATAGAAAATTTAAAATGCATATTTGCATTATGAGAGATTGAGCACACTGATATGATCACTCAAAATCATAAATTGAATGTGAATAGTGCGAAAAACTACTATTTTCCTTTGTTATCTTATATGGATGACATTAGTAGCATTTGATAGTACTTGATTGTCTATCGTCTATCGATAGCGACTCAATGTTTACACTGAAAATAATAGCTAACACTCGCGCCCACATTTTTTTGATGCTCCATCTGAAAACCTCATAGAATCAATCTTTGTAGTTAACTCATTGTAATTAACCTTTATAGTTAATAAATGTACTTAAGATATCAATTAATTAATATTGTTAATTAATCAATGAATCAATTAATATTACTAATTAATCAATAATTAATTAACTTAACAACTGATTTTTTAAAATTAATTTTTGTGAAAATTAGGCAACATGATAACATATCCTGGGCTTCACTAATATTTTGATAGTATAATAATTCGAAATAATGTAAAAAAAACATTCCCTAAATTTGAATTTAAAATCAATAGAGCGGGCTATAATTTTCTCATCCAATTCTAAGATACAAAGAAACACGTGATCTTTAAAATTCCTTTGTATGGTTGCCTTTAAAAAATAACAACACGTGGGATCTTCTCCTAAAATTTAACTAGTGTTTTCAAATTGCCCTTTTAACCTTCTTTCTCCCTCTTTATGTTTTACCTTATGTTAGCTTCATTTTTTTCTTCTTTCTTGCTTTTCCTCTTCCATTAATTTCTCTGGCTCTGCATATTCTTTTGAGCCTGCCACTGTGCATCAAAGGGAGCCTCTCTCTGTGCACTTTGAAAAAATGGAGAGCAGCTTCTTATAGGTGAGAGGAGGGTGACGATTTCTCCTATGGTTGCGAACGGTTGCAGGTGTAGTTGCATGTGAAAGTTGCTAGGGATAGAGGGTGGTGACATTACTGGAGACATCAGGATGGTTTTGAACAATTTCCGCAGCCACTCAACACCCCCATGCATGCGTCCGGATCCCAGGGATCGTGGGTAGTTATGTTTGTCATGAGCTCTTCTGTACAGGGAGGCAACGATTGTGGATGTCATGGGCAGTTGCTTTGCACGCATCAGGTTTCGAACTATAGATAATGTTATTCCACACAATCGGAAGAAATGGAGATGCCATTGGCAGAGCCACAGCAACTGGCATTCTGAGTTTTTGCGTGTGATCGGCCAAAGATAAGTTTCTTCTTCCTATTCCCATCTCCTTCCATTGTCATCAATGTTCTTTAAATAATCTTACTTTTTTATGTTCAACAATGATAAAAATGCATAAACATGAAATCAAATTACAACCTTAGCCTCCTGGTTTTACAGCTGCACACTCTTTTCTCTCACTAGTTAATACCAGAGCCCTAGCGTTATAAATTTAGCACCTATATATATTTTGATTGCTTAAATAAATTCAATGCCAAACACGAAATAGCAGTTAACATTTCCATCATCAGGAATAATATTCTTTACACGATATACATTTCTTGTATTACATACATGCTTATAGAAAAAATACGCATATCAAGGTTTAGACGATGTTACCAAAGAAAAAATAATAAAATGGAATTTATCTGACCTTAGAGTAGCCTAAACATTTTTTTTTTCTTTTTAATTAGATTTTTTTATTTTTTAATTTACTAAGATTTTGTTTTGTTCTTTCAGGAATTGCATGCACAAAGACCATAAGATTCTCACATCAAATAAATTTTCAAAAAAGAAATAAGTGCATTAGAATATTGAGAAATCCTTAAGAAAGTAGATCGATCATTTAAAAAAGTACAGAGGCCTCCACCGTCTAAACTGGGTTTCAAGAGTAAGCTTCGTCTGTCTAAAGAGTGTTGTGTGTGTGAAAGGTGGGGGGGACGTGGAGGAGAGCTCCTAATTAACATTTTTTTGTGGCTGCAAACATAGGCATCAATGGTTGCTAATTTATACAATTGGCAATTTGAAAAGGTACACATAACAGGCATAATGAAGTGTTAGGGAAGAATATGAAGGCCAATTGCAGACATAAGCAGTATATTTTATATAAAACTCCTCCATGTAAATTCTTTTGCTAATAATCAAATTGATTGTGAGTAGTGTCAAGGTTCACATATTTGCACAGAATGCCAAGGCAAAATTTATTTGCACAATCATCCAGCTTTAGTCCAATAAGAGTGAATTATAAAAACTAATCTTAGCATAACACCAAATCAATGGCCATATTCAAAAGTCTACAATCAATAATGGCTTTACTACTACATACTTTATGCCAAGATAATTGAGTGAATATTAAGAAAAAAGGACAACTTAGGAGAATTTATTCTCTTTCATTCAAATAGCTAACAGAAAACTCAAGATTCAAGATGGACTAACTCATAACTTAATAGTTCAACCAGATATTTGGATAAAAGGGCTACTTCCAATAAAAAAGAGTCCTGCCTAGCATGCTGCAAAGGATTCAAAGACGAATATCAAAATCATTTCTCCAAGGAGCTTTCAAGAATTTGAAACTCTAGAGATACATAGATTAGAATAAGTTAATGATGCTCAAATTGCATTGGATATTGGAGATGCTAAGCTTGACAAGGAGGGAGGTTAATTGACACTAGGAGCACTCAAAAGGAACGTAGTATCTAATGCATTTCATCCATTAAATACCCTAAGTTAAACAGCTCGTGTATTTCAGCTGATATGCATTTCATGTTTTCTATACTGAATCCCGCTTTGATTTTTTTTCTTATTATTGTCTCTGATGTTGGAGTTATATTTGATGATGCGCATGAAAATTAACAAGACTGAGAAAATTAGTCTTTCAAATCGTTGGATGAGAGCATGGATGTTTTACGAGTAAAGGAATAACCATACTATACACTATCTTTTCTAGTAAATTTTTTTCTTATGCATATTAAGAAGTAGCAGCTACATCTCCTGCTGAAAATTCAGTGGCCAATTCAAAAGTTCATTGCATCACCGCCTCTGGCAATTATTATATTTTACTCTATGTTTACATTACAGAAAATACATATTGTAAGCTTCCCAAAAGGCAATAATTTCAATTTAGCATTTATTTGTCCGTATTGCATGATGTTAGTTAATAAATCTCAAGTGTAAATATGGTTTAATTGCTTTTAATGCATACCACAATCATTTTTAAGATAATGAATGCTAAACTTTAATTGGCATGACACCATGACTTGGCTATCATAGTTGGCTGCATTTGTACATATTTTCACTTAAATGTCTAGCTGATTACATTCAAGAATTGAAGGTTTAATTTTTGCAGTCTTTATTCTACAAACTTGAAAGAAAAATTTTTGAAAAAGAAAACAGAAAGGAAAAAAGATAAAAATCAATTAACCACAAGGCTAATGGTAAAGTTTGTGCTCTTAATCACAGAAATTTATTAGTCAAAAGTTAATCATTAAAATCATGCTCTTAGTCACCACAAATTCATGAACAAATAAAGCTATTGGTTGAAACTGTACCCTAAGTGGTAAAATATTTAGTGATAGAGTTTATATGCTCTTAATCATATAGTATATATAAATTTGAAAAATGCAACTAATGAGAGAGTTGCAAAAAAATTTACATCAATAACTTGCTAGGAAAAGCAGTCATTGAAACAATATTAGAGCTTAGTCATGTCATGTCGTTTCAATTTTGAGATATTCATTCATTTCCTGAAATTATTAACTACGTGCATTAATCCAATTTCTCAAGTGTACAAGATAATGTTGACGTTAGATTAGACCTAAAGTTTTTTCTTGTCGACAAGCAAATAATTTAATTTGGGGATCTTTGATACATTGTAGTTTTTATAATATTTTCTTATGAATATCATCATGTTAATATAAGCACATTCATGAGAAAACTACTTTGCTAATATAAATAAAGATGACATTGTAAATATTTCAGGTATGGGACAAATTTTAATAAGAGCTTACATTTTGCATTATTTCATTTCCAAGTGCAGCAGAATTCAGTTTTTAATGAGAAGGGAGTAACACTCAAATTTTATTTTTTTATAAATCTAGCACCTTAATATAAACATCTACAAACTAGAAGCTAACTATACATTGTGTATGAAATATCAGACATTTAGAAAAAGTTAAAAGAGCGATATTTTTGTAATAATGTATATTTGGGTGTTAAATGTGTAAATATAAAGATTCGAGTGACTTGCGCATAATTTTTCATTTTGATAAAGCAAACTGCTCATTTCAGCTATTAAAAAGCATCTGACAGTACAGTAAACAAAAAAGAGGTTTTTACATGGATAGCTCTCAATTTTTTTAGAATTTCTATAGCTAGCGCCAAATTTTAATATTTACAAATCTTACATCCAAACTTTCCTTCGTATAAAATCTTATTATCTCAACCAAGGATAAATAGGAACTTTATTGCGGTGCTTAGTTGAAGATAAATATGTAATTTAAATGCTTTATTTGTAATGGCAACAAGGATGATCGATATGTATATTTAAGTGATTTAAGTGCAATGTAAGTAATTCATCCTAAGAATTACATTGTATCTATCTATAAGAAAGCAAGCGGCTCAATGAAGCATTTGGAGGCACACAAATCTGGCACTAAGAATGGTTCAAATAATCAAAATGGAGCACCAGCTGGTTCAGCTTAATGACAAGAGATAATTCAATCAACAGAGGAGCTCTCAACGGTTTCAGCAGCAGAATGGAGCAGACGGTTTAGTTTCATTAGCGCGGACTGGTTCAATTACACAACAGCTAGGTCAAAAAGAAAAGAGGGCTGTTGGGATGTTCTTGGTTTTCTCAAAAGAGATAACTATGCTTTATTTGTACATGGCTGTGATTTGTTATCAGGAGGCAGCTGTAGAAAGTAGCCATGGGTCTTGCTTTTTGTCATGATATGCAGCTCAATCTCCACAAGATTGAACATCAAGCTGTAGGAAGAGGGGCAAACTCATTGTCATTGTACTGTGACTGCTCACAATTTCTTACAAAGATATAATACCTTTTTTATGGATATTTAAGTTGAACTTCATAGCTACTACTGTAACGACCCAAAGTCGTTATTTTGCAAATTAGATCAAATCCGCCTTAGAAATAATGATCCCAGGAAATTTTGAATTAGGGCAAATAAAAATACCACAGGTAAGAATAATTTTAAGGATCAAAGTATCATAGTTTGGGAGAAATTCGAATAACGAAAGCTCCCATTTTATTTTTTGAATTATTTAAATTTTAAAAATCATGAACATTGAATTACGTGCATGAATTCATCGATTTCAGTGTCATTATGTTAAGTATATTATTTAAAGGCTGCTCGAGAAGTTTCATCAAATTTTAAGCACTGGTTTGATCGTGGTTAATTTTTGAAGTTTTAAACTCAAAAATTAATATAAAATAACATATTACTCCAAATCAAAAAATTTCGGCGCGAGGGTGTTCGTAATATTATAACATACCTCGATGTCAAGTTTCATTACATTTGGACAACAAACGGTGGAAGAATGCGGTTAATTTAAGTTCAAGTAATTTTAAAACATTTCCTAACAATATTCTCTTTCCCCCCTTCTCCGATGGCAAGCTGCAGGCAGAATCTTTCGCCCATAATACAGCATTTAGCGCCTTAAATGGAGCCAATTATGGGCACCATTATCTCCTTATCCTGCACCTCTTATCCCATCCCTCCTCCTTCTCTATTAAAACCCCCTCCCTTCCCTCCTTCTCCTCCCCACACAGCCTTCTCCTCCTCTCCCAACTGCTAACAGCTGCAGCTCCCAGCTCCTCCTCAGCCCCACAACCCTCCTCCCTCAGCATCACAGCAGCAGCCCCTCCTCCTCAGCTGCCAGCCCTCCTCCCTCAGCCACACAGCAGCAGAAAGCTGTCAGCCCTCCTCCCTCAACCCATAGCAGCCGCAAGCTGCTAGCTCCCTCCTCAGTCCCTACCAGCTTCTCTACCAGCCCCCACAGCAACTCCTCCCTCAGCCCATAGCAGCCAGCAAGCTGCTAGCTCCTCCTCAGCCCCTACCAGCTGCTCTACCAGCCCCCACAGCAACTCCTCCCTCAGCCCATAGCAGCCAGCAAGCTGCTAGATCCCTCCTCAGCCCCTACCAGCCCCCACAGCAACTCCTCCCTCAGCCCATAGCAGCCAGCAAGCTGCTAGCTCTCTCCTCAGTCCCTACCAGCTTCTCTACTAGCCCCCACAACAATTCCTCCCTCAACCCATAGCAGCCAACAAACTACTAGCTCCCTCCTCAGCCCCTACCATCCCCCACCTCCCTCAACCCATAGCAGCCAGCAAGCTGCTAACTCCCTCCTCAGTCCCTACCAACTTCTCTACTAGCCCCCACAGCAACTCCTCCCTCAGCCCATAGCAGCCAGCAAGCTGCTAGCTCCCTACTCAGCCCCTACCAGCTTCTCTACCAGCCCCCACAGCAACTCCTCCCTCAGCCCATAGCAGCCAGCAAGCTGCTAGCTCCCTACTCATCCCCTACCAGCTTCTCTACCAGCCCCCACAGCAACTCCTCCCTCAGCCCATAGCAGCCAGCAAGCTGCTAACTCCCTCAGCCCCTACCAGCAGCCCCATAGCCCTCCTCCAGCCACAGCCTTCCTTCATTTTCCAAGCAATCCTAATCTAAGGTAAAAAATAAAAAAGAAAAGAAATAAAATTTTTCCTTTTGTGCTTAATCATTAGTATGATAATAATAATAATAGTGTTAACATCTCAAATACATCGTTCACATTATCATAATGGATAACATTGAAAATATAAATAAAGATGTCTATTATATTTCTAATCAATTAATTTATTTATACTTTAATTCTTTCATAACATTAATTAATGTAGCACATCCTAAGAATATTATCAAAGGCCCAATAACAAGAGCCATGACTAAAATTCAAGGGAAGAATTTGAAGGTGGATCTAATTACAAAAGCCCAATCAAAAGCCCAATAAAGAGCCCAAATATTGGGTTTACTATTTATATTTTGTTTTTATTAATATTGTACCTTTTTTATTTATTATGACACATGTTTGGCCAACCATGTCATGAAGAAAATATTTAATGTAAGTAGTTGGAGTTACTTCTTCACTAATTGCCAACTACCCATCTTTTTCTCCAAAATTTCTCTCAATATTTTTCCTCCAAAACTCATAGGGCAAGAGACTTGTAGTGCATATAAATATGAGCTGAAATGTACTGTAATGGAGAAACTTGAATGAATGAAATTTGTGGTGAATAACTCTCATATTGCTTGGTGCTTGGTGGTGTCAAGTTTATTGCCTATCTTTGGTGAGTTAGATTATTATCTTATTTTTTATTTTCCTAACTATACTCTTATCATCATAACCTCAAACCATTTACACATCTTCTCCAGCATCTTAAGTATCATTTAAAAATATTAAATCATTATCTAATCTCCCAAACACTCTCCAAACTCCACCACAACCTTCGCAGCCAAATCTATAAATAAGCTCGACCTAGTCTTCTTCCCTACCCCTCGACACCCATCTAAACACCATCAAACCTAGCCTACTCCAGATCCAAACTACACATTTTAGACTACCTATATTAATTTATTTCCAGCTCTTTAACCCACCAAAACCCCATCTACAAAAGGGATATTTTGAATCAGCCCAAACTAGGCTCGATTTGGACTAGTCTTGGCTTTTCTTTAGATAATCCACTTGCTAAACTCATAACCAACCAACCACAAACTCCAGAAATCATCCTTAGATATTATCCTACCAATCTATTCAATATTGATATATCTAATTTATTGAGAAAAGGTAGCCATCTAGCATCATATTTTGAATGCAAGGTAAGTTAATCCTTTTTATGACTTAATATTTTTCATATTAATTGCTTGGATATTTATCATATTACTTGCAAGTCTATAGTGTGTGCATGAACTCCAACTAGTGAGCACCATTATATAGCCTAGCCGATATCCTTGTGTGAACATACCTTAAACATTTACTTGAGTAAAAATATGGAAAGTGAGTGTTCCACTTAATATTGAAGCCTTTACCTTGATGCGAATAAAAAAAAATTATATGAACTTCTTTACCTTCTATGTTTGGTATTTATCGTAATATTAGTTGCTTATTTTCATCACTTAAATTAATTTGTAATTCTTAAGAAAATAAATTTTTAAATCTAGAAAAAAAAAACATTTATTTGCATTAAACTTGTTTGCATAAAAATATACTTGTATAAAACCTAATGTATTGCGAAGTTAATTAGAACTTTGTCAAAATGGCGTAAACAGTCTAAGGAGAGCTTGGGACGTAAGTGGCCAAGTGCCCCCCTCCTCACCTGAAAGTTCTTTTAACTTACAATTCATATTATTTTTACACTTATATTTTCTATTTCATCTTCTCAAATCTAGCATTTTTTTATCTTCCTCATATTTCTTTATAAAAAAAAAATAGCACCAAAGTCAATTTCCCAAGACCAAGTCAAGAACTTGACCAAGATAGTAAATTCCTTAGATCTTATGATTCAAGAACATGAAACAAAGACTATGGAATTAATCGAGGAAAGTAAAACTCAAATACAAAACATTAAAGATCAAATTCAAATCATCTTAAACCTCTTGCAAAATAATAAAAATTATGCTCCACATTCTATCCATAACCTTAACGCACCTATGAAAGATGATGGCTCATACATAGATGCAAGTGATTGCCAACCCCATGTTCCACCACCTTCCCAATCTCATCGAAGACAACTAAACCCTAAGAATGGAGAAAGGAGAAAGGAGAGACCACCAACGAGTTGCTAATAATTTTAATGACCCTTCTATGAGAGTTAAAGTTGAAGCTCCTACTTATGATGGCACACATGATCCAAACAAATTCTTAGATTGGTTAACCCAAATGAATGACTTCGTTGATTGGTATAGGATGGATGATTATCAACGAGTTTCTTTTGCTAAGATGAAATTAACTAGTCATGCTAAGATTTATTGGACAAACAATTTAGCAAAAGAACAAAGGTTAGGAAGGACAAATTTGACTTGGATAGAGATGAAAGAAATGCTTAGATCAAAATATTGTCCTCGACATCATGATAAGAAGTTACATGGACAATTGTTGACTCTAAGGCAAGGCTCTCATTCTATAACAGAATACTTGAATACTTTTGAGGATCTAATTTCTAGGACCAATTGTGGGGATAATGATTGGCAACTTGCTAATAAATTTGTTATTGGGCTTAGAATAGAAATTAGAAATGAGGTTGAACTTTTTGATCCCCAAACCTTAGAAGAAGCTTTCCATTATGCTCTACTTGTTGAACAACAAATGAAGTCAGCTTCTATAATACGAACTAGAGCTCAAATGACTTCTAATTCAAATCATAAGTAAACTACTACACTCATTCCAACCTCTAGCTTAAACTATCCACACAAAGAGTGAAGCTCTAATAACATCAAAGATATTATTTGTTTCAAATGTCATAAGAGAGGTCGCATGCAGAACCAATGTAAGGCACAAATCTTATTGTTAGATGAAGTTTATGACCCTATAGATAAAACCTTAGAAGAAGTTTATAATGATACTTCATTATCAGATGAAGAATTTGTGGACGATCCTCAAATTAATGTGATGAGATGCCTTACAATAGCTAAGAATGAAGAAGAAGACTAGAGGAGAAGAAATATTTTTAGCATGTATGTTGTGTGCAATGAGCGAAGGTGTAGGTTAGTTATTGATGACGGTAGTGCAATGAATGTTATTTCTACCAATGCTATATCAAGAGCTAATTTAAAAACTGAACCTCATCCCCAACCCTTTCATGTTAGTTGGGTTAACCATACTTCGCTTCCCATCACTAGTCGATGTTTAGTTCCTATCAAGATTGGTAGTTATGAGGATAAAATTTGGTGTGATGTGCTCCCTATGGATATTGCTCATATTCTTCTTGGGCGACCATGACTTTATGACTTGAGTGTAATCCACTATGGTAAAGAGAACACATATATTTTTAAACATAACAAAAAAACCATCAAACTTTTGCCAGTCAAACCACTAGAGAAGATACCGTCTATAGCACCACATAAACCAACATCTGATCTTCAACCAAAACCCACTATCAAGAAAGGAGCAAAGCTTCAACTGATCGTGATAAGGGATCCTATGCATAATCTTAGTTCTAGCTTATTTACTCATTCTTTTTCAACGTCTGATGTAAGCTCAATAGGATTTGGAATCTTAAAAAAAGAAATTTCTGATCCGACCAATGTTCACCTTTTACATATAAAAGAAGTAAACTTAAATATTAATGAGATTCCCATTCCTAAAGAAGTTTTACCTCTCCTTTCTGAATTTAGAGAAATTGCTCCAGAGGAACTCCCAAATGAATTACCACCATTTCGATCCATCCAACACGCTATAGACTTAGTTCCAGGTTCACAACTTCCTTCCTCATTATAGAATGAACCCCACTGAACATGCAGAAATTAAGAGATAGGTCACTGAATTACTTGAGAAAGATTTATACAAGATAGTCTTAGTCCTTGTGCGGTCCCTGCCCTAATAACTCCTAAGAAGGATGGAACATGGAGAATGTGCATCGATAGTCGGGCAATCAATAAAATCACTATCAAATATCGATTTCCCATTCCTCGATTAGATGACATGTTAGACTTAATCTCAAGAGCAAATTTTTTCTAAGATTGATTTGAAAAGTGGGTATCATCAAATTAGAATTAGATCTAGAGATGAATGGAAAACAGCTTTCAAGACCCCTGATGGACTCTATGAATGGTTGGTCATACCATTTGAACTTTCGAATGCATCTAGTACATTTATGAGAATGATGAATACTGTTCTTAAGCCATTTATAGGAAAATTTTTGATGATTTATTTTGATGATATATTAATTTTTAGCCCAAATAAAGTAGACCACCTTAATTATCTTAGACAAATTTTTGAGACCCTTAAAATAGAGAAGTTATACATTAATTTTAAAAAATATTTCTTCTTGCAAACTGGGTGATATTCTTAGGTTTTATCATTTCCTCTGAAGGAATAAAATATGATCCGACCAAAGTTAAGGCAATTATGGAGTGGCCAACTCCTAAAACTTTTACTGAAGTAAGGAGTTTTCATAGCCTTGCAACATTCTATAGGCGATTCATTAGAAACTTTAGTGTTGTTGTAGCACCAATCACTGATATATTGAAGTTAGATAAGTTTTGTTGGACCCCAACTACTCAAAAGGCTTTATATCAAATTAAAGTATTAATGACAACAGCCCCAGTCCTTCGACTCCCTGATTTTCTAAAACCTTTGAAGTGACTTGTGATGCATCTGGAATTGAAATTAGAGGAGTTTTAAGTCAAGAAAATCATCCTATTACATTCTTTAGTGAGAAGTTGAATGATGCAAAGCAACAATACTCAACATATGATAGAGAATTTTATGCTGTCATTCAGTCATTAAAGCATTGGAGACACTATCTCTTACATAATGACTTTATTCTTAATTCAGACCATCATCCCCTTAAATTTATCAATACTCAACGAAAGTTAAATCATAGACATGCCAAATGGGTTGAGTTTCTCCAAGACTATTCATTTGTCCTTAAACATAAACTAGGAATTGAAAATAAACCTGCTGATGCATTATCAAAGGTGGCAATAACCATCTCCTCTTTAGAATTCAAAATTCCTGGATTTGAACGAATTTAAGATGAGTACCCAGTGTGCCCAGACCTTCATCTAATTTACATGGAGCACTTGGACAAACCGCTGACCTTAAACACAGCATATTCTGTGATTAATGGGTATCTTTATCGAGGAAAGAAACTTTGCATTCCTAGGTCTTCTCTAAGGGAGTTTTTGATTTTGAATTGCACTCGGGAGGAATTGATGGCCATTTTAGAAAGGATAAAACAATTTGCTTGATGGATAATAGATTTTTTTGGCCTTCCCTAAAAAGAAATATTCAAAAACTAGTAGCTCAATATTTAACTTGCAAACAAGCTAACGCTACTAAGCAAAAATTTGACCAATACATGGCATTGCCTGTTCCTCATAGGCCTTGGGAAGATTTATCAATGGATTTTTTTCTTGGTTTACCCCGAACAACTCGTGGTCATGATAGCATATTTGTGGTTATTGATAGATTTTCTAAGATGGCCCATTTCATACCTTGCTCTAAAACTAATGATGCTTCCCATACTGCAAAATTATTCTTTAAAGAAATTGTGCGATTGCATGGCCTTCCTTCAACTATTGTATCAGATCGGGATGTTCGATTTATCTCATACTTTTGGAAGACCTTATGGAAACTTCTTGGGACAAAATTAAAAATTTCATCAACTTTTCACCCCCAAACGGATGGTCAAACTGAAGTTGTCAATCGAAGCTTAGGAAACTTACTTAGGTGCCTTGTTGGAAAAAGTATTGGTAATTGGGACTTACATTTACCTACTGCTGAATTTGCATATAATAATAGTATTTCCTGAACAACCAAAACATCTTCATTTGAGGTGGTGTATGGCCATAATCCTAAACGACCGATTGATGCTACCAACCTTCCTTCTCATGCATTTTCTGATTCAATATTCACATTTGCCAAAGATTTTCAAAACCTTCATGATTCTATAAGACAACAAATCACTTTAAGTAATAAGAAATATGCAGCTAAGGCAAATCATAATAAATCAACTAAAGAATTTAAAAAAGGTGATTATGTTTTGATTCACATCCGCCCTGAGAGATATAACAACACCAAATATAAGAAATTACATCCAAGGGCTTGTGGCCCTTTCAAAGTTCTTAGGAAAATTGGATCTAATGCTTATCACCTTGATTTGTCTAATGATATGCTAATTCATCCTGTTATTAATATTGAAGATATTTTATCATATGAAGGAGTTAGCAAACCTCCACTTGCGCAGTCTGACTTTTTAGCAAGAGATATAGTTCCCCACATGCAAACTCCATCATTTTTAGACATTGACTACATCATCACTGAGGAGGCTCCTAATGATCAAGATAAAGAGTCTCGTTTTCTTGTTCATTAGAAAAATAAGCCGCCTACAGAAGACACATGGCTAACACGTACAAATTTGAAAGCTCTAGATCCACAATTAGTAGAAGATTACTTGGATTTTAACTCTTCGGTGCAGAGTTCAATTGGGCCGATGAGAGTTGATGTAGCACATCCTAAGAATATTATCAAAGGCCCAATAACAAGAGCCATGGCTAAAGTTCAATGAAAGAATTTGAAGGTGGACCTAATTACAAAAGCCCAATAAAGAGCCCAAATGTTGGGTTTACTATTTATATTTTATTTTTATTAATATTGTACCTTTTTTTATTTATTATGGCACATATTTGGCCAGCCAAGTCATGAGGAAAATACTTAATAAGTAATTGGAGTTACTTCTTCACTAATTGTCAACTACTCATCTTTTCCTCCAAAATTTCCCTCCATATTTTTCCTCCAAAGCTCATAGGGCAAGAGACTTGTAGTGATTATAAATATGAGCTAAAATATAATATAATGGAGAAACTTGAATGAAAGAAATTTGTGATGAATAGCTCTCATATTGCTTGGTGCTTGGTGGTGTCAAGTTTATTGCCTATCTTTGATGAGTTAGGTTATTATCTTATTTATATTCAATTTTCCTAACCATACTCTTATTCTCAGAACCTCAAACTATTTACACATCTTCTCCAGTATCTTAAGTATCATTTAAAAATATTAAATCATTATCTAATCTCCCAAACACTTTCCAAACTCCATCACAACCTTCACAGCCAAATCTATAAATAAGCTCGAACTAGTCTTCTTCCCTACCCCTCGACACCCATCTAAACACCATCAAACCTAGCCATCTACTCCAGATCCAAACTACACATCTTAGACTACTATTATTAATTTATTTCCAGCTCTTTAACCTACCAAAACCCCATCTACAAAAGGGATATTTTGAATCAGCCCAAACTAGGCTCTATTTGGACTAGTCTTGGCTTTCCTTTAGATAGTCCACTCTAAACTCATAACCAACCAACCACAAACTCCAGAAATCATCCTTAGATATTATCCTACCAATCCATTCAATATTGATATATCTAATTTACTGAGAAAAGATAGCCATCTAGCATCATTAATATTATATGATTACATAAAATGACTTAATAGTTCTGGACTTATATCATTATAAGAATGAGAAAGAATAAAGACAAGAAAGAAGAATGTAAGAAAATCCTTAAAAGGAAATAATATTCCTAAAATCATTAGCCAAATACTAAAATATCAGAAACTTAAAAGGTAGATTGAACGAACTGTCACTCATTCAAATTTAAATGACATGTATTACATATTACATTTTTATTACTGTTTTGCTTCGCTTAATTGCTTCGAGCCAAATTTCATTTTGAAGCTTGGTTGGTTGTTCGGAACCAATGTGGTAACATTCGTGGGTTACTGGAAAATGATATCAGTAACATTAATGCTTTGTTGGTTGTTAAAAACCAATATCATTTTCATTCGTGGTCAGTTACTGGAAAAATGACATCAGTAACGATATTTGTGGCTAATTACTAGAAAAATGACATTGGTAATAACATTCGTGGGTTGTTACTGGAAAAATAACATCAGTAACAATATTCGTGGTGGGTTACTGGAAAAATGATATCAGTAACATATATCTTTGAGCTAATATCTTTTGCAGGAAATTAATTATTTCATTTACGTTTTTTACTTTATTATTTTTCATGCATCTCTTTCGTAAATCGCATTTCTGCTATTATAAAATATAATACTGCATTAATTACTGTGGCACTTAGAGTATACTCTAATTACTGTGAATTCTAATCCCGGTATTATTTGTTGTACAATACCAGGTCAGGTACTTCTGGAAGAGCTTAAACAAGAACACTAGTGCTTAAATTTTTCAATTTGCCAATGGATCTACGATGGCGCTGTTTTTGCTTACCTTTTTTTATTTTTCACTTTTGCACGAGGAGTACGATGAAAAACCTTGTAATACGAACTTTTGAAATAAATGAAAATGTCCTTGATATTTATATGAGTCTCTTTTCTTTCATTACTCAATATTATCTTGCGGTAAGTGAACACCCGATGTCGGAACGGTTTCCGCTAAACCGGCATCGGGACATCACAACTACGGACTCAGATAGAGATATCTATGAAGTTTAATTGAGGATAATTACTGACTAATGATGAGAGAAAAGCGGATTAGTACTTTAAAATGGCAATGCAATGATGGAGCAGTCAAAATGAAAACCTTGTAAAAAACATTAAACATATACTGATCCACTTACTCGTTACATTGAACTAGCAAGTATGCATAAAGATAAAATCAAATCCAATTTTAGCCTTCTAATTTGACACATGTACTCTCATCACTCTTTAATTAGTTGCATTGCCTAATTTATAATTTCTAGCTTTAGACGTATTTAAATTGCTTAGATAATTATATGATCAAACACAAGTTGGTAGTTAGCACTTCTATCTTCATGCATAAGGTATCCTATACTATCTCTGTATCACTTGTGTGACCCGTATAATTGCAGAAAAAATAAATACATTGCCACCTCACCCCTATCAGCCCCTTTCTCACATGGACGCAGTCATTTCCAGCTTATGCCCCGCCTACTCGAATGTCTCTCAGTTCTAACAGCTGCTGCCATGCCAAAATGTTGTCTTGCTCCTCATAGGCATAGGCCAGTATAAATTGCAAGAATTAAAAAAAAACATGGATAGAGGAATTTATCAAAAAATGTATTTAACACAAAGCTATTTGTTATATCATTGAAAAGCTTATTATAATACATCAATAACAACACCAAGCCTTAATCCCACTAGATGGGGTAGTTTTGATTAGCACCAACAAAATTTCTTAGCAATTTAACAGATGCATTTTCTATTAATTATTCACAAGTTATGGTAAAAAGAATCAGTTTAACAGGAGAACCAATATATAATACAAACTGACACAAAGGGATCTGTAGCACTTCAATGCAGCTAATATATAATCATATCAAACACATATAAGAGTAGACTAAATATTTTATATGAACTTGAGTGAATTGTGAAAAATAAAACTTACTTGTGATAGTAAGCAAAGAAAAACTGCAAGGCTCATGACAGAAAGACCACCGATCTCTGCCAGAAAACTCACTGCATCAATTAGTATAAACAGCGCATCAAAGTTTGCAGCTTGAAAGGATACCTATACAATTCATGCATCATAAAAGTGCACACGCAATGCAAGTATTCAAGATTTCAGAGAACACCTGCTCTAAATTTTAAACTGTCAGCAATAGGCTTCGTCCTAATTCTACAGTAAGAGTATGCATGCATACATCATACCAGGAAAAAAAGCAAACTAGCTAGAAAAAACAAATAGCAGCGGTAATTACTGGTTAAACAATCGGCATTCATTTTTCATGCCTTGAAAACTGAAAATTATACTTTAGTTTATCTTTCATTGCTTAATGGAGCCGAAAAAAACGTTGAAAAGATATCATAATTCTATCATGAAATTGCTTTCATAGAAAATAAAACAAAATTATAGATGTTCATGATTATGAGAAATTTTGATCATGTTTCTTCTCTGCAATTGTGATTATCCCATAGAAATGCCATGGGATCCATGTTTTATAGTTTAAGAAATAATGTGAATTTCCATGCCTAGTATTCTCAAGAGTTGAATGATTTCAATAAGAAAGTGGATTCTGTGTAGCTGTATCTAAGGAATAGTGCTGGTCACAAGGAGAGTTATATGAAAGAGACTCAAAAGTCTTGATTGAGAACAGAAGAAAGACTAAGAATTGTCGAGGATGAGAGCAAGACAGAGGGCTGTTAGGGATAGGGGAGATAGTAAAGAAAAAAAAAAGGATAAAAGAGAAAATACAAGGGAGGGAAACAAGAAAAGAATACAAAGACTAGTCCAATTTATTTCATAATCGGAAAAAAATATATGTAACAAGCACTGGAACCCCAACTTATAAAACAAGGGTTACAATTAAAATCAAAATAATCTAAAACATAAACCTAGATTACTCTAGAGAATCCAATTATCTAACTTAAAATAAAGATAAGACTAAAAATAATCTTAAGAAATCCTAAGAAGTAGCACAAATTGTAGGCGCATCCCTTTTTATTAACATCAATGAAAAAAGTTCATCACAAGAGGTGGCATTAGTAACATAAACTTGGCCAAAACTTCCTTAGAAAATGCCCATAAAAGTTTTTGCATAATACAAACTTATAAAAAATTTTAAGACATTATTATACAAATAAAGAGCATTTCAATCATTAGAAAAACTTATTTTGGCTCATTAGTTAAGGAGCTTCAGCTTCTTCTAATTATCATAAGTTCACAATCTTCCGCATCTCCTACAAAATAATATAATACTTCTACCATGCTCAACATTCTTAAAAATAGCCATATCTATCAATAGAATATATACAATATTCATACATTTTCTGAGCTCAATTGCTTGTGATAACAATAAAATTCTTAATAAATTTGCAATGTTGATTCTAAAATGATTCATGCAGCCGATCCCACCTAGTGGAATTAAGGTTTGACGCCGTTGTTGTTGTCGTTGATTCCAAATGATTGGTCTCCAGGGTTTTTAAGAAAAAAATCTTGACAATAT
The DNA here is from genome assembly GCA_016760335.1 of Gastrodia elata. Taxonomy (NCBI): domain Eukaryota; kingdom Viridiplantae; phylum Streptophyta; class Magnoliopsida; order Asparagales; family Orchidaceae; genus Gastrodia; species Gastrodia elata. Next base: position 24,645,324 of record CM028679.1, on the reverse strand, counting down.
ATGTAGGGACAAGCAATTGTTTGTGAAAATGAAAAAATTCTTTAATAAGTTTATAATATTGATTTTAAAATGAATTTCTTAAGTCTCCCGATTTTTTTTTATGTCTTGATAATATAAGTAGGGACCCATATGAATTATATTTAAATGTTAAGACTGATATTTTTCCTTATTTAAAAGGATTTTGAAGGGGAAGATTCAGTGCCTCGATGGAAAAAGTAGCAAGACTAGTAATGAAAAGAAATGGGAATTAAAAGTTTAGAGACAATTACTTTAAAAAAACAAGATCAAAACCTAATTAATGCAGAATAAGATTCATCTAATGCCATTTAACGATGGACCTTCTTGATCTCTTTCATAACATTCATTTTTTGAAAATAATTGATTACTCCAAGTTTCAACCCATATGAAAAGTTTCATAGAGAATGATTTTTCTAATAAAAGTGCCTTGTATTGCACGCATGAATCTAGGGAATCATGCCAGCCATTTTCTGTACTTAATATTCTTGGGAATAAAAGAATTTTCATAGAATAAAACTTCGCAAGGGTATTTCACATGATAGTGCAACCATGAGAGATTGGTGTACAAAAAAAGACTGAAATCTTGATTATACAGTAGAAGTGAGGGAGAAAAAAATTGTAGCTAATTACATAAGCAAACTAAGTTAGTTTAATAATAACAAGCATGTTCTAGTTAGAGGACAATTTTTTGTTTGCAATTCAGGTTAATTGATAAAAAAATGAAACTAGACTATTCAATTTGTCTAATTTAGTTTCTCAACTAGTCAATGTGTTCAATTTAATCCCTCAACAATTCATTTAAAGCCCAAATTAGTCCCAAAAAATGAAAATTTAGGAACTAAATTTTCATTTTTTGGACGAGTAATTGAGAGAGAAAATTAATCATATTTAATAGTTGAGATACTAAAATAAACAAATTTCATAGTCTGGAAGCAAAACAAAAATAATTGAGGAACTATTTTGGCAAATTATACAAAAAAACCTATAAGAAGGGCTTGACATTTAAATTACTACAAATGAAATCATCACAATGGAAATATTGCCATATGATCAAATAGCAGCCCTTCCCTCCTTAAATTATAAATAGAGAAGATCCGTTATAATGGTTTCTCACTATGTATTTTTTGGTAACCCTACTCTTTCAACAAGAACAAAATCCATACACTCAATTTTTCTAACAAGGGCAGTGAGTAGTCTACGCTTAATATCTCGGAACCATCTTAGACGACATTCTAGTCTTACCCACTATTGGAGCCACTCCAACCTTGCTATGGTTGAGCTCATTTCTCATTTTATCCTTTCGAGTATACCCACTCATCCACGTTAGCATCATTATCTTTGTAGGAATTTATCAATAAGTTTCTTTTTGTTAGCTAACATTCAACCCCATATAACATAGCTAGCCAAATAACTACCATATACAATTTTCCTTTAATTTTGAGTTGAATTTTCCGATCATCCAACACTCCAAAAGCGTTTCTCCATTTCATTCAGCTAGCTTAGATCCTATTAATCAAACTAAGGTTTTGTCTTAGTAGGACCTAAAATGGAATATATAGAGTGTAAGTTAAATAGTAATAGAAGCCTTAATTTAGAAGACAAAACTAGTGATGGCCATGTGACTAAGAAGATTGAGAAGTTCATAAACCTTGGTTCAATCATACAAAATATGGTGATTAACAGGGAAATAAGGAATTCAAAGTTGACCCTAGTTAATGGGACTAATATTAAGTGTTGCTATTGCATCTACTAAAACAAAACCCTTTAGATTCTATAGTAGACATTTATATTATGTAAAAGCTTAAATTGATTTCGTGACTCTTAAAAAAATTTATTTTAAATATCCATATATATTGAAGCATGCATTATCGTGTCAATGCACATTTTATTGCTCAATTTGTATTATTTGAGCTTTTCATAAATAGTTTAGGATATCTACTGGCTATGTTGTCTTGGTTAAGTTCGGGCACACATAATTGGTGCACTATACTGTAGACATTAATTTTGTTATTATCTACTTTGCACCTATTTTGAACCTTTTGATGAAGGGTGCCAAAAGCATGGGGTCAACCAAAGATAAAGAATTACAGTCCGTTTATCAAATTTTAACTTAGTTTGATATTCACATATTAGGGTTAATTCTGATAAGCAGAAGAAAAGCACAAAGAAGGATTTTCTTATATTTCCTAACCTAAAAGCTTTGTGAAATACACAATACGCTAAACCCTAAAATTTTGATAATCTAGTCAGACCCCCTTTCGCTTATCTCTGTTTTATGATCCAATTTTTTTTTCAACTCATTTTTATCTCTTGAACTGTAAGCTTTGTGTGATATTTCTCAGTTGTACTACAGTGAGCCAGCACCTTATGCTGATCAATTTTTTTTATTTGGAAGGAGTTGATTTGCAATGTTTGATCTGAAGGGTGTTCACAATTATGTGGTGGTTTCCATACATCTTAGTCTACTTTAATATGCAAGTTTTGTCGTTCAATGGCATATCCGTTCAATGCTATTTTTGCCTTAATTTTAACAAGTGAAAATAATGGAAACTATTTTTATCTTTTGTATTGCTAAATCCAATATAAGTGTCTTGAAAAAAGTTGAAGTTGTACCAAGCAGTGAAGAATCCGACAGTATCATTATATTTCTCAATTGAGGGAAATAAAATGTAACTTGCCAGATCATAAGCTTTTAAAACCAGTATTACTTCAAATGATAGCGATGATTTAAGTTGCATATTAGCTTTGAAATCATGTTATTCAACTTTTAAAGTTATTAAAAAATATTTAAAAATTGTCAATCCTTTAATCTAAGAAAAATGATATAACAGCTTAATTTCCTTTAATCTCAACTTAGCTTACTTAACAACTAGGCGGCTTATCAAACTTGCCAGACTTGGTTTAAATTAAGGTTGGATTGAAAACTCTTAAGCAAAAATAACAATTTTAATACAAATATAGTAAACAAACATCCATTATCACAATAAATATTTGACATCAATTATCAATAAAATAAACAACAAATGGGTATAAAATATTAACAATAAGTACAAGTCACACTACAAAAGGAAAAAGTGTATATCGCAGGATAAATTTCAACACACAAACACGCCATCTACTACCTATTAAAATCAGGAACAGGAATAAAAATCATTGAAACAAATGATCAAGTCTCATGCTAGTACAAAGAGATTCAATAATGAAAGTAATCATCAAGAGCTTCAGAGCACTCAAGAAGCATGCTCAATAATTTTTAAGAAGTAAAATTACATCTCAGCACTCATTACTCAATAATTTGTAAGTAATAAGAAAGCTGTATAATTAAATTACAATGATAATTACAAAATCAATGATTAGGGGTCTAATTGAATAAACTTAGACGTGTCAATGTGTATACACTGTTAAAATAAGATAGTCAATGAAAATTTTGTTCGAATTGGTTGCAGATGGTAAGAAACAAAACAACTTTCTAAATTAATTAGAAGAAGAAAAAATAGAATAAGTATTGAAGTGTACCAATTCCAAATACAAGTTCTTTTTCAACCTCTGCGATGTAATCAGAAAGATATCTAACAAGCAGGGTAATACTCAATAAACCATCCTTGGAGTTCTGAAGAGAAGCTTGCAGATTCTCAATGTCAGAAAATGATGAACCTGGAAGGTAGTCATGCAGCAGAGGCTGAAGGAGTCTCAAATTATGCTTAAAATTGAATTTTGTGGGGAATAAATTAATTTTCAATAAATTCATATCAGCACCCCTTAATGTTACTAGCCCACCATCTCCAAACCTTCCTGGTGCTAAGGAGCCGCTTACATAGCTAACATGTTTATCATCAGTATGATCTCTAGCTGTAAGGTTAAAGTGAAAACCAATTGCACTAGCAGGACTATTCGGAAGGTCAAAAAATTGCCATGAAATATATATGTCCTCTCTTGGAATCTGACAGTGAGTGCATTTAAATGCAACAGTGGGGCCAGTGCTTGTATTATAACATGTATAATTTAGATAACGAGTAAGAATAAAAACTTTGTAATGCACTGATCCAGGACTACCAACGGCCATTTCCTTAAGAGGTCTTATTTGAGAACAAGTCATGCTAGAGACCGTAGTTATATTGAATTCCATATCATTGTCAAACTGCTGCAAGTCTGGAGCATTTGTTGGTCTGACTTTGTGTACCTCAAAAGTGTGTTTTGCAATAATCTGATACAGCAACCTACATATGAATTGAGTTGCATGTTTGAGGTTTCAGATCGCTGGGAAAACTAAGATTTAAAAGCAATTTCTCCAATCAATGTTCCAAGCTAGATGGAATCACTTCAAAATACAATTAACATATTAAGAGCAAATGCACATTACTTACGCAGAGAACAAGCCAACAAATAATATCCAACTTGCTACAGAAAACGCCCCTCCCAGTTCTGTTTGCCTCTTTACAACCGCCTTGTTATCTTCCTGCTTGCACAAGCAAAATCAAATGTGCAAATTCCAGGGTACAAAGGTTGCCTTGAAACAAGCAAACTCATGAAAAATTTGAAGTGAACAAATTTGAAGTGAAAAAATCTTAACTGTTGAAAAGATCAAAGACAAGAAAAAGAAAAATTGCATTCACAGGAACTTGGAATCTGAGAACTTTTCTTATTATTTAGGTTTGTACAGCTTATACATATATATAATGATATATTCAATAATAAAATGTATCGTTTCATATTCCTAGCTAATATCAAGCGCTCCGTGTTACTCACGTAACTATCAAGCACTCATAACTGTCGAGCATTCAAGCAATCAGCGGTAACTTATATCTAGCTTTAAGCATTAAGCATCCTAATTATTGGTTATATTCTAATATCCCGGTAAGGTGATAATGAAATCTTGAAGCATCAGCTTATCCCATATGTAGTTAAATTGGAAGATTGAAAGTAATTTGATGAGGATGTTTGTTATTTGCTCGTTTAATGGTATGTAATGTATTGCAACTTTGTTATTTTTGACATTGTCATGGATGAAGTGGCAGCTCATTTCTACGTGTTTTGTACAAGCATGAAATAACGGGTTGTTGGCAAGAGAAATAGGGGCAAGTTGTCATAGTAGATGTGTGTTGCACGTGATTGGGGATGTTGTAATTCTTGAAGTAGTCTGAGGAGCCATATGATTTTCAAAGCCATTGAGATGAGCACACGATATTCAATTTCTGTGGAGGGACGTGTCACTGTGTGTTGTTTCTTTGCAATCCAGATGATTAGAGTTTGGCTAAGAAATACATAGAAATTGGTGATGGATTTCCTGTCAGTGGAATCTCCTGCCCAGCCAGCATTTGATTGTGCATTAAGTTTCATGGTGGTAGGAGTGATTGTAACAACCCGTAGTAGTGGAAAAAGAATTTAACTGTCAAAATTAGTTTGAAAAAAATTGGAGGTTTGGTTGATACATTTCCTTTCACTTAAAGAGTATAATTAACTAGATAATTAAATAATTAACTAAGTGCTTATAGCTTTAAGAGATCAGCCGCTGAACCTCAGAAAGGATCGGACAGTCCAGATTTAATCTGGACCGTCATTTCACGCGTGCGTCCCTCTGAATCGATGGCCATGCCGTCGATTCAGTCGCTCAAATAAGGATCATATCCCTCCTATGTGTATGTTTGCTTACCTGAATAACGAACTCAGGCGTTGCCGAAGGAAGAAGTACCGTAGGCAAGCAATTCGAGCGTAAGAATTTCCAGAGCGACGAAAGGAGGACTTTCAGACGGTGCTCGACAAGTACCCAATTTCCTTACCGCCGTTTACCTTCCATGTCCTTCGGATTGCTATTTTTATGCTTGCGTGTAAGTAGCGTACCTTGATCGGCCCCAGCCGAGCCGATCGGGGAGCAATCGACGCCTATGGAAGGTACTTAGGGCGTTACGATGGAGTTACGCCTACCTGCGTACGCGTCGGCTAGGATCGTTGGACAGGAAGAAGGTGACGAAGCTCCGGATCAATTCATAACATCCCCAACCACGGAGGGGGTGGAGCCGAGCCCAATGCCTGCGTCTTCCTGCGCCTGCATCTGCTGAGTGCGATGCAAACGAATCTCAAAACCGCAAGTAGGCTAAGGAAATAGTGGGGGAAATTTATTAGGAATCATTAATTGAATTATGGAATTATTAATGCATTTAATCAAAATCTTAATTATTCTATATCTTTGTAATTAGTGATCAGAATATATTGAAATTATATCAAAGTGCTCAGAAAATCATGTAGAATATTATGGTGATATTTAAATTACAATTTGAAATATATTTACAAAATCATATTTTTGGTATTTTAATAATTAAGTCAAACCCTAAAATATTCAACTAAATTCCAAATTGAATATATTCTTTGTTTTAATCCCTAATGTGCTATAAAGAGTGTTAAGAAAACTGATTTTGTCTAAGGTTGGACAGCAAACTTAGAATGTCATATTTAGGAGCCAAAATACTTATTAATTGTGGGTTTTGAGAAGATTGTCATAGATGTGATCTCAGTATTAGAAGTAGAGTAGCTTGAGCCTCTACATATCAATTAAATCAGCTTAAGTAAGGGAGCAATAATGATGAACCCTTAGAAGAGTTATGGAGAATTGAAAAGGGAGAAGTTTTGGGAAAATCAAGTCATTGAAATATGTATACTTGTACTGAGAATTTTACTTTTGATAAAGTATGTATTATTAGCAAGTGGTTAAATCAATAAATAGTTTAGATCTTTAGATATGAATTATTGGGAATTATGACTTTAGGTTCTTAGGATATCATATAGGGATTTCTTGGGCAAATGTCTAGGTATTGGTAATGTCTAGTTGATTGAAGTGAGTTTAGCATACAGTAATGCACTTGTGAGGTTCAGCCATAGGAATTCTTGAGGTAGATTAAACCTAGACTTTAGGTTGGATTATTAAGATAGTATATTTTGTTTTAGTAGCTTAAGAAATGAAAATTGATGAAGTTGAGGATGGTGACCTTAAGATTAGGTTAGAGAGTCTTAAGTTAGTCTATTGTTATATATTATTTTCAAATTATAAAACCATACTTATATATATATATATATATATATCTAACAATTGACTTAAGATCAATATCTTAAATCAGTTGGGGGTTCAATTAACCCCAATTATTAAGATAGATAATTAAAATTAGACAACAAATGGATATCGCTGCTTAGTTACTTGGCATTTCCATTGAATGCTGCTACACTTTGAAGCCTTATCCAATTGATCATAATCATTGCATATAACAAATATAATTAAATAAGGGATTTCAATTCAGGGTGGATCAGTCTGTACAGACAGTTTGAGCCAGGATTGGCTATGGAGAGATCAGGAGACTACACATGTCCTTGAGAGGGAGTGTGTGTGGTTATACAGGAAACCCCATCTCAAATAGTTGGGTAGATATACCTAACTCCTCTTGTGTTTTGATAGTGCTCACAGAACATAATACAACATAACTTAACTAATACATTAAATATAAATCAATTGCATTACATATTTCTACACTTATTTCTGCATATTACAGCTCAATTTGTTCATTTGCTATATATGTTTATAGGACGCTAGAAAATGTTTTTTACTCCTTTACTCGCATATAGGATGCTAGCCTTCACCTTATTTAGCTTTCATATAGATGTTATTCATGTTTAACCATTCTTTTACAGGTCTGCTTAGTGTGCCTTAGCACGTACACTACTTATTTTAAATGCTCATAATGTAAATTTTATTTATTAGTTTATTTTCCTTTAAATTCATTCTGCACCCTACTGCTCACACCCATGTGATATCCTTAAACTAAATAGGGCAGAAACTATAAAATGTACTTAGACTTTATTAGTCTAACCAGATTTTTATTTTATTGGTTGTGCTCTATCGTGTTAAAAATCAAACACGGTAGATCAGGAGCCTGGAGTGGAACTGACAGACCAACAGGGAGAGGAGCTGAATTTCCAGGGACAAATTTGAACACCTATAGAGACCCTTTTTACCTCACTATTTATCATGTGAGATAGAGAGTGATTTCTTTTATCTATTTATAAATATTTATGTAATAGTTTAAGTTTATAATATTTATTAGACTCCGAATTGAATATTTTCTTTTACTTTATTCTGGATGATTTGTAATTGAATGAATGCTTTATTAACATTACTTAGAAATGCATCTATGTTTTCTTTTACTTATAGATTCTTTGCCAGTAGTAGTGTTTAATAGTAGATTAGTATATACTGATTCATTATTAAGTACTACAGTGACATCCAGAGTAAGGGCAAGATAGTTAACCCGAACACTGGGTCGTCACAATGATGGGTAGCTCGAAATGAGTGGTGCCTTTGATGTAACATAGTATACGTTTTAGTTGCGTGTAATGATGTTGTAGTGGCTCATGCATGTGTTGACAGATGCGGTTGACGGCGAGACTGATATCTGAACGTGTGATGGTAAGATATTGAAGGCAGCCGACGAGTTTCCTGTAAGCCTGTGGATCAGGTAATGGGTCTGAGGTAAAGTGGAGCTGTCGGCTGTAATTGCAGAAATGGGGGCTGGTTTGCAGATCGACATTTTCGTGTCTTGAAGAATTTGTGCTGCATAAGAAGACTGGGACAAATGGAGTCCATGGGAGGTTTGTTGAATAAAAATACCAAGAAAACGTGAGGGGGTGCCAAAGTTTTTCATTTTGAAGCGGCTTTCCATATTTTTAACGGATTGTGTAAGGAATGAGGGGCTTGAGCCTGTGAGGAGTAGATTACAACATACGTTAGTAGATAGGATCAAATGTGGGAGGTGTTATAGATGAATAATGAAGGATCAACAACCGTTCGATATGAGGAATTCAATGAGAATAGAGAAACGTTGACGCGGATATTGTTTTAGCCCATAGTGAGCCATTTTTAGTTTGCACATATTGTGGGGTTTATCGGGATTGATGAAGCCCTGAGGTTATTTAATGTAAATAGTTTCATTCAAAGAGCTGTTGAGACAAGCATTGATACGTTGAGTTATAATATGGGCCATCGGTGGTGGGCAACTATGGTGAAGAGGACGTGAATGGTAGATATTTTAGCACCTGAGTTGAAGGTTTCTGTGTAGTCTATAGCCCATACGTTTGGTGGAAGCCTTGGGCCACTAGGCAAGCTTTGTAACAAGCAATGGAATCGTCAGTATTGTATTTGGTGCAGAATGTCCATTTTCATAAGAGGGCTAGTTGAGTTTGATTTTGAAGAGCTGACTCTGATGTTTGTTGATCTTTGAGGGCCATGATTTCGATATCCATTGCCTGTCTCCAATGATCAGATTTATTTGTTTGGGTGTAGGTAGTGGGATTGAGTTGTAGCGGAGTTTGGACAATGAAATCGAGGATGGGACGGCACTAAAGGGTGCCTATTTTGGTTTTGGTAAGCACTGGGTGGGAAGGATGGGTGGGGGAGAGGGAGGATTTAAGTAGTGTGTAATGTGGATAAGGCAGTGTCTATTGTGGGTAAAGAAGAGGAGTTGGCGGTAGGAGAATTAGGTTGATTAAAGGAGTAGAGTTTGGAGGAATTGGTGAGTTAGAAGAAGTAGAGAGAGTGGATAATTGTGACGGTTTTGAGCTGAGTTGGTGTAATAGAGGAAGGTAGGAATAGAATGGAAGAAGGAATGAGCAGCCAAGGGTTACTGTGTTCAGTGATTGAGAATAATAGAGGAGAGAGAGAAAATAGGGTTTATATTTGGAAGTAATGCTCTAGGAAGTTTATGTTGTGAGAGATGAAAACTTTTTGCGTGAGTGATTTGTAGCATTAGTATCCTTTGTAGTTAGAGAAATAGACGATGAATATGCAAGTGATGGTTTTGGGGGAGAGTTTGGATTGTTGGTTCGATGGCAGAAGTGAGTAATAAGTGCTGCCAAAAACACGAAGGTGAGTATAGGTGAGTTTGTGATTGTGTAGAAGTTCATAGGGCGCTTTGTTTTTGGTGGTCTTGGAAGGAAGGCAATTAATGAGGTTGGTTGAGGTAGAGAGAGCGTCGGGCCAAAATTTGGAGGAGAGACCAATAATATTAAGAAGTGTTCTGGTGATTTCCATAAGGTAGCGGTGTTTTCTTTCAACGACTCCATTTTTGATGGGGAATGTAGGGGCATGAAAGTTGGTGATGAATTCCTATTTGGCGTAGGAAAGTAGAGGTGTTGTTGTGACATTCACCCCGTCAGCGGTGCGCAGGATTTTTATTTGGAGGTTAAACTAGCATTCAAGAAAATGGGTGAATTGAATGAAAAGATTTTTGTTTCATTGGAAAAATCTATATAAAGCAAGAAAATCATCAACAAAAGATACATAGTATTGATAATCTTCATTGATATAGCAGGAGTTGGACCTCATACATCAGAATGAATATATTCTAACAATTTCTAGTGATGATTAGTGAAATTAGGAAAATATAATTTGTGATGTCTGTTCACAATACATTGGATGCACTCATTGTGTCTATTGTCGAGCGGGATATGTGGGATCTGAGTTGTGAGAAGCTGCTGAATGGCGGATGCTGAATGGCTTAGCTTTCGGTGACGGATTGTTGTTATGGTTGATGCTGTGAAAGAGGCAAGTAAAAGTTGTGGTTAAACTAGTGGTGACTTGGGTGGGATGAAATAGAGGTCGTTACGACTGCAGCCTTATAGAAGAACCGTATTCTAGCAGAGATCCTTGATACGGAAGTTGATACGATCAAATTATAGAGCAATTATTATCATTTGCAAGTATGTGTACAGAGATGAGATTGAATTTGGAGTGGGGAACATGCAATATTTGAGAGAGATTGGGCTTACGAGAGGGGCTAGGTAATAGACTGTTATCGATGTTGGAGATGTGTAGGGATTGGTCGTTGTTGATGGTGACTTTGTCTTATTCATTGTACGACTTTGCAATGAAAAGGTTGCTGAGATTGTTGGTCACGTGTGCTTATGTGCCGGAGTCGAGAACCCAATTGTTGTCAGTGTAGGTGTCGGATATAAGTGTTGTGGGTTGATGGGAGCATTTTGAAAAGGTTGAATCGTGTTTCTACCAACAAGAGATTGTTGCATGTCCTCATTTTCCACAACTTTGACATTTGGTGGTGGCTGTTCCCCACTGGTTGTTGGATGTGCTGTTTGGTTGTGAGCTGAAGCCTACTCAGTTAAGGGGCCAGGGACTAAAGTTTGGTGGGAGGCTTGTTGTAGTTCATGCCTCTCCAGGATCTGCCACGGGTATGCATTAAAAGTGTAGGTGATGAGGCTTGCTGTAGGTCCCGCCTGGCTTCATGTTGTAGATTGATTTATTCGCTGCAAAATAAAGAATAGAGATCAACGAGGCTTAGAGGTGGGAAGTTTGCCTTCGGCTGACAGAATCACCATTGTTTAACACATACAAAGATATTTCTGTGGGAGACCAAGAATTGGAAACGCCGGTGCTACTTGTTTCAAATGCCAGCGGCGGGGAAGAGGATCGTGAAATGCATTGATACCATGTTAAAAAGATGAAAGACAAGAAAAAGAGAAATTGCATTCACAGGAAGTTGAAATCTAAGAGCTTTTCTTATCATTTAGGTTTGTACAGCTTATATATATATATAATGATATAATGAACTGTGACATATATCGGTTCCTATTCCTAATTAATATCGAATGTTTATAACTGCCTAGTGTTCAAGCATTCAACCGTAACTTCTATCGAGCATTAGGCATTAAGCATCCTGATTATCGATTATATTCTAATACTAACTAGCAAAATGCACAAAACTAAATTGGATGCAACATGGTATTTCTTCATACGTTTAAAATAAAAAAAAACATCCAAGGCATTCATTACATTTAGATCATCTTAGATTAATATATTATCGCACACTTTTTTAAGAAGTGATGATAGAGGCAAGAGAAACAAATAACTTCACCAAAATTAAGCAATAAGCTGATATAGAATTATGCTTATAATTGTAAAACATTAACCATTTGTGCTTTTTCAGTTGATATTAACTACACCACCAAGATCAAGTCCCGCTACTGAGGTCAGCTACAAGTATCTTTTGTTCCATTGTGTACGATTATTAAACAAAAGAGCCTCCATAAGTTTCTTTCCATGTCTTTTATGGTCTTCCTCTTCCTTCCTCTTTCAACAAGGGAAAAACTCTCACTCAAGTTTTCTACGGGGGCATTGAACGATCTATGATAATATGTCCGAACCATCTAAGGCAGCAATCTCTAAACTTATTCAATATTGGAGCCACTACAACAAAGCTACGAATGAAGTGATTTCTCAAACTATTATTTTGAGAATGCCCACTCATCCGCCTTCATCCTCATCTCAGCAATACTTATTTTATCAATAAATTTATTATTTATTAGCCAACATTCAGCCCCATATAACATAATTAATTGTATAACTACTCTACAGATTTTCTATTAAATTTGAGTGAGATTTTTTGATCACACAACATTCCAGAAACACTCCTCCATTTCATCCAACCAGCTTGGATGCTATATTATTTGATAGCAAGATGTATTAATTTAATGTTTTGTGCTATCTTGTGTTTCCTACAGCTCTATTCCATGGCAATATGAGACACTGCAAGGGAACTTCCCCCCATCCTGCTAAGCCCCGTCTCAAGCCAAGTAGTTAGACTTCCTCAACCCCTCTCCGACCTCAACAAACGATGCACAAATTCATTAACACAACACAGCCAATCAATGTCAATGTTATTGCTATCCTCCAAAGTCAATGCCATTGTAATCTTTCTACAATGACACTACTACCTGGAGCCCCACCAGCAACCACAATCATTACATCCACTCCACCTCTAGCTTGATCTCTCACCCCCTCGTTATATAAATAAATAAATATATATATATATATAAATATATAATGATTTAAAGATTATTAATATATCAATTATTAATTAACTTCAAGCAACATGTTTTACATATACCATTACATTAATAATATTAAAATTTAAGATTATTAAATCAATAATTATTATTTATTGTGATAATAAATAATAATAAGACTATTATTAATAATAATAAAAAACAATTTGAAGAAAAAATGTTTGATTTTTGTGATTTTAGCTAATAGTAATTATGGATTACTAAATAAATATTTCAAGTATTAAGTCAGTCTATGCTATTTAAGAAATTTTAAAATTATATTTATGAAATATTCGATAAATAACTTTGACATATTTAATAGATATCAATATTTTATAATAAAATACTACAATTATCATTTGTAAAATGATATCAACAAACATTAGTAATAATTTCTAATATTTGACTTATTAATAATTATCTTTATTATAAAATTTAGAATTTTGCTTATTAAATAGTATTGATATTAGTATATAATATTAATAATTAATTATTATTAATTTGTTTATCATTAATTGGTTGATAGCATTTATTTAAAAAGTGTGTTTATTAGCATAATTATGTTGACAATATATATGTGTATATGAATATTTAGTTAATGTAGATAAAATTGACTAAATAATAAATATATAATGAATTATTGATAAATTTGTTAGATACTTTATTAGAATATTAATAATATTGGGTATTTTAATGAATATTGTCAGCAAAATTAATAATTATTATAATATTAGAAAATGATGGTATTATTTAATATAAAACATAAATGTTTAATAAAATAATATACTAAGTAATTTATTCTATGTAATAAACAAATTAGTGTTGAGTGTTATTTAAAACAATAAATAAATAAAATAAATTAAATAATGAACATTATTTACATTAATAATATTGATAATATTGTTTAACAAACATAAATTGAGTTAATAAATAATATAAAAATACTTATTGTAATTCTTAAATATTTCACAAAATAATAATAATATCTATATAAACAATTATCTAAACAAACCAATGGAACTATTAGACAATTTTTTAGCATTTGAGCAATAAAATCTCAAATATCCAAGCACAATAAAAGAAACTAAATTTTTATTTTTGAATAAGACAATTTCTTTGGAAATTTAGTAATTCAATTCTAAGTTAAGTTTTCTTAGATAGTATTATTTTAAAAGAAAGCATGTTACCCAATGCAAGATAAAAGTAACAAAAACAACATAAATCATAACTGAAATATTATATAAAGAAATGGATTCCATGTAATAAACATCATGAAATTTAAGATTTAGCAATATATGCACATCTCCACATATTAAAAAGCCAATTAATTCAAATATTCAGAAAAATAAGAAGAATAAAAATCTATAATTCCAACAAGTATTTTATTATAGTTATTTTCATTCATCTTTAAATAAATGTAGGACCATTTATTGGTAATACGTGATTATTAACAAATACATAGAAAGTTGCATCAAAATAAATAGTCGAAAAAATATGAATAAATGTATAAAAAAATTAGTTGATATTGATTAATAAAAGTTATATTATTTATTGTAGTTTAAGAAAATTATTTGCTTCCAAGAAGATGATGATTTTAATAGCTCTTCATAATATAATTTGGTTGTTTTTTCTTTGGTTTATGGCTCTTTGATTTGTTAAGAAATGAAAGATCCTCTGTTATCAAATTGTTAAACTCACATCAAAAATTTCTTAAGAAAATTTTGATTTTATTTGGTTAGATCATGAGAATCATTCATAATCTCTTAAGTCAAAGAATGTGCGGGTTTTATCCAATGCTAATGTTTATTCTAAGACAAATGACATATTTGTTGGTCAATTGCCATTGACAACAGTATGACAAAGATTTTAAGTTCATTTCCTTTTTTTTTGAAAAATGTTATGCAAACTATTTGAGAAAAACAAAATCATATGCAAATCATCCCCAAAGAGAGACAAACAAAATGGGTCATTAAGAGTTGAAAATTTTAATTGAGGTGTCAAGTTGAAAAAGCATTAGAATTTGGAACCTGTATTTACCTACAACTAAGTTTGCATAAAATTTCCATATATACTAAATAAATTTGAGATGGAGATTACATTCCTGAAAAAACCAAATTTTTACAATAACTTCTCATGTATTTTCTTAATCAGCATTCACATTTGATTATTTTTTAAGATATCAAGCAACAAATTGAAGTACAAAGAGACACAAACGACTTCAAATGAGATCATGTGCAAATTGAATCAGAGAGATTTCTCAACAAAACTTTTTTAAAACTTACATGCTATGACATGTGGCCCTTTTAAAATAATTATGGCACTAGGATTGAATACTTAAGTTTTGGAAAATTTTATTAATAGTATTTTTTACATTGAGATTCTAATCCCTAATGAAATACATACATCTTAGAGATATTTGCAAGTAAACCTTATGGGTAGTGGTGCAAATTAAAAATTTCTCAAGTGCACTACCACAAATTTTGAGATTGATGGAAATATCACTTAATGGATGTCAACAAGTCATAATATACCATATAAATACCTTGTCTTATGGAATGATTAACCACTCAAAAAGGACACAAGGTTATCAAAAGAGGATTTAGAAGAGGTGGAGTCAAAAATTTTGGAAGACTGTATAGAGTTTAACTCTTCTAAGAGGAGTTCTTCAGAGGCTAGAGCAAAAGCAAAAAAGAACAAAGATGCCAATAGCCAAATTACAGAATGAGAAGAGAAGCAAATTCAAGCTGAAGTTGTTGAATGTAATTTTATGCTTGTGAGAGCTTTATCGTTGAGTTGTTTGAGCCATGATATTATAACTTATAAGGGTGTACCTATATATATATATATAGTTATAAAATATATATATATATATAGTAATGAGTTGTATGTAGTAATAATGAGTTCCAAGAGCTCGAGTATGAGCAAACTATGAGCCTAAGCACGTATATATCTCTCCCATATAAATCTTCCACTCACCATTTGGCTAGACAATGATCTCCCTATCATGACAACCCTCCTAACCTTTCCCACGTCCACCATACTAATTTAAGAAAAAATGATATTTCCATAGCACAATTTTGTGGTTCTATGAGTGCATGAGTTAGTTACAACAATTAAGGAAAGAACCAAAAGTGCAGCATAAGAAAATTAAAGCTAAAAAACAATAAAAATGAGAAATAGAGGGAACCAAAACCTAAGGAAGGGTAAACATGGATATAGGTTCGATTAAGGCCACAGCTTCACAATGGTTATTTTTTCAATGTACTAACAAGGAGGGGATAAGTTTTTGATACTTTGAAATTTTTGGCTGTAGAATGAAACTCTAATAACTCAAGGAAGAAAGAAAATCTTAACGGCCTTATTGTTAATTGATTAATTACACGATATTGTACCGTATAATTATCCACCATCAAGAGCTAGAGGTAGTTTTTCCACCTTATAATCGTTATCCATCCTAAAATCTGCAACATCAAAACTCCAAACCATCCCCAAAATTCTAAATAAAACTTCAAACAGAAAAGAACTAAAGGAATCAACAAACAAACAGAAAAGAAGAAAAATCTCTAAAAAAATTTAAAACAAAATAATCGAACCAGCCAATGCCTTGTATAGAAGTAGACATCCAGGCGACTAATCCACCAACGGATTCGAAACCAAACATTCTCGCCATCTCCGAGTCTCCCGAACCGCACAGCAAAGCAGAAGGCGAGCCACGCGAAGAGCACAACAAATGTCGCTCCGAGAAGCGCCTCCTGCGATCGCGTCAACCTCCGGATCGACTCCAGAGGGAGAACGGTAGACAAGAACATCAGCTGATCCTCCATTCCCGAGCTCATTTTCCATTCCCCCACACCTCCGCCGTCGGGCGTGAGACTGAAGCAGCCATCAGAGGCAAAGAAGAGGCCAGGATTGCACGCGCAGAGGGTCGAGTTGTAGACGAAAGCATTCCTCGGGCACGGCGGGAATGCCGACGGTAGAGACAAATCCATTGCCAGAGGAAGATGGGCTGCCCTGCTGCCATATTAAACGGAGAAATCTGGGATATATGACGCATCAATTGAGCGATATCCCTTGCTTCCATCGTTCAGATAGCTTGGCCGATGATCTTCGCATGAGAGAGAAATGCGTTCTGTTGCCGTTTAAGCCACCGGTTCGAAAGTTTGATTGCCGCAAAATGGGATATAATTAGTTTTTTAAATATTATTAAACATTACAATAAATTAATTAAATATATTTAATATCATTATTCTAAAATAATAAACATAATTTTAATTAAATTATTAACTAAATATGATTTTACATATACTAATTAACATTAATTTTTTAAAGCAATAATTAATGATAATAAAAAATGATTAATCAATTAATAAAATATAATTGTTATCAACATAATCACAATATTACAATAATATTTATAATTAATATACTTTTATAATTTACTTGTTTTAAAATAAATAAATTCTAATAATGTCGGTTGTATAATAATTATAATTAATGTAAGCAATATTGTAATTATAACTATAATTAATATAATTGAAATTAAAGTATATTAATAATAATGAAATTTTTTAATTTCAAGCAAAGTATTAATTTAGTCCTTATAATGTATATATGTTATCAAATAACTCACTATAATTTCATAAGATAAATAAAAGTGAGACTACACAACCATGTCTGAATGTGATGTGAGTAGGGTTGCCATTTGGCTCAAAATTTGAACTCTATTTAAAATAATTCGAACTCGAACAAATTTGAGTCGAGTTTAGGTCTGAGCTAACTCAACTTGAACTTAACTCGAAATCAGCCATAAATAATGAGCATCAAAATAAGCATTAATGCTAAAATCTCTTGCCTCTCATCTTTATACCCTTATAAAAAGGCTAATCCTCTCTTATCCCATTCATCTCACTTGAATGGGCTCTCAAGTTATATTTTTTAAAATTTTATTAATTGTATGAAATAATGTTATTATTAAAAGTCATTATTCAAATAATGTTATCTAATTCTATAAGAAATATTAATATTTTATAAATAATATTATTTAACAACAAAATTTAAAATATAGCATATTTATTATTGGTGTATAGCCTTGCATTCAATAATGGTTTCACACCAGTTAATCTGATGTAATACTAGAGGTCAAACTCAAATCCAGATCAAATACAATCAAACTACATGTTCTCACAAGAAGCCCAAAAAGTATGATCAACTAAGATATTTATTTAACTTGATTTTTTTTAGCAACAGAAAGCTTCTGTTAAGCCTGATGAAGCCTAGTGATATTGCAAGTTATTTGCTTATATTTGATTTGCTTTTAGTTTAACTTAAGTATGAATCAATTTTATTTTCACAGCTTCAAAGCACAACACCAAAAATACAAACGATGCAAATGCCCTAATCTCCTCTTATCTTAATAAGAATATTAAATGATGATTTTATAAACGATAAGTAGGTATTTTCATCAGAATGTTAAGCCACTTTCAAACCTCGTGAACACTTAAATTCAAAATAGTACATAAGAATCATGTAGCTAAAAGTGCAGTACATATAATCATCTTAAGTAAAGAAACTTCCTGTCAGTTTATACAAAGATAAACTAAAAGATATTTGAAGACATGTTATACCGATATCAGAGTTTTTAGCTGCTGGAATCTCCAAAAGAAGAAACACGGGGAACTACAACTGGTGCACCACGAACTTTGTCAAGAGCAAGCTTATTCTCAGAGGTCGCCCTCCTAACAATGCCTAAGATAAAAAAGAGAGTTTTATTCATTATTTCAGCAAAAATTTAAAATTAACTTCTAAATATTTGCTTGGGAATTTTTAAAATAGATATTTTTTGCACCCAAACTTTAATATTTACAAATAAAACACTTTTGGCTCATCATTTATAAAGTGCATGATACCTCATTTCAATTTTTTGTTAGAAATCATAGGATTGGTGAAATATCAGTGCTTCATTTATAAATATTAATGTTTGAGGGTTGGATATGCTTATTATAAAGATTGGATGCTATATATGTAAAAGCACCAATAGTTTTGTTAAATTCATGGCAGATATTCTTACCTTTCCATCCATGGCATCTTTAGCACTTTTTGCATCATGTTCACTAGAGAAGTGAACAAATCCAAACCCTCTTGACCTGCCTGTGTTTTTATCATACATAATCCTCACTAAAAGAGGCATCAATCCACCCATATGATCATCAGACAATACTTTGGATGCAATTAAGTATATGAATTTTAGATGCATCAGAATGCAAATATATCAAAAATCATTGATAAATTTGAAAGATAAACTAACTTACAACTCAAAAAAGGAAGCTCAGTTATCTTATTCATTTGAAAGACAATAAAATCAGAGAAGCAAGAAACTGAAGCAATATATATGAGGTACATTCTGTTAGGGGGAAAATTTTATTGTCAACAAGACTTAGGCTAAATCTCACCTAAGCCTGGAAAAATAGTAAAACCAATCAGCCCCAATTTAACTCATGTGAAATCTAAAATTTTATAAATCACGGATTTAGGGGATATATGAAGGTTGCAGGCTCTATTCTTCTGTGAGATTTATTGCCTGTATGTATATTTTAGGCTTTGCGTATCTTAAATCGGATAAACTTGTGCTAGCATCATCCATTAAGTGAGCTAAGAAGATTGGCCCACAATAAAATTTAACCTCGCTTAATCCCAAAACCATTTGGTTTGTCCTTATCTCTAAAGTTAAGCAGGCGGCCAGAGGCGGAGTGGGGACCAACGATAGCCCATCAGCAATAGTGGGGCAGCTAGCAAAAGCAGGGAAGGCGATGGTGGTAGGAAACCAGGGACAACAACGTCCGGCGACCAACGTGCTGAAGCGGCGGCGCCAGGCAACTTTGGAGCAGCAGTGACGATGGTGCAAAGGGCAACAATGGCAGTGGCAGCGTTGATGGTTGAAAAAGGTCTTGGCCAGCATTGGGTGGCAACAGCAATGAAGTGTAGCCGGCTAAGGGCAACTACAATGGTTTGGTCAAAGCTTGCGGCAACGGTGGGTCTGTCACCCCAACCTAAGGGTGGCTACAGTGACGGTGGAGGTAGAGAGAGGTTTGCAGCATTAGTGTTTAGCGGGACAAGGTCAACAGGGCGTGCTAGTCGGAGAATTTCAGCAGCATTGTTCGTGCCAAGCTCATTTAAGCCTCCTCCACAAGTTTTGCTTAGGTGATGACTTATGGCTTAAGCCCGTATGAATCCCCCTAATATGATGTTAGTTGTGAATCTTAAGCCATATGGCCAAATAAGAGTTTGGTTCCCTTGACGGTTTTAAGGTCCCCAACAAAATAGGGCTTTAAGAGGTGCAAAAGGACTTTGAAAAGGGCACTGTTACAATTCCTATTAGCAAAAGACCTACGCATTTCTTGACAGGGTGAGAGCTTTAGAGAGGAAGAGAAGCAAAAACATGGACAAGACGGGATGGAGCTCAACCTCGTGATGTGTGTGAAAGATTTCTGAACAAATCTGGAATTGCTTCAATGGGTGAAAATAGGAGAAACAGATTTTGATCAGCAAAGATATTTTTCAAAAAGAAAAGTTGATGGCTTGTGATCCATCCTAGACAAACAGATCACCATAGAGGCAAACACTGCAATGTGCTCTGCAAACCACGATTAACACATGACTGTTTTGAGTACCTTTCCTGGAAACAAAAAAGCATGCAAGCCAAAAGCTTCAGTTGGGCTCGGAATTAAAATTCTAAGTATTTGGAAAGGCTCACTTGCAACACTACATACCCTGCAGTTCTTTGCATTTTGGGCTGAGAAGTTAAGATAAAAGCTATAACATATCATTTGACAACCTTGTCGAATGAAATTCTGAATCAGAATACAATGTTGGAGTAAAATGAGTCTAATTGAATCAATAATATATTTACTAAACTAAACCACGCTTAATCAGCTTAAAACTCAGCTTTTGTGCTAGAGCAACAAACATGCTTCATTCCATCATTATAACAATACATATAAAAAAATTATTGAGCTATTATTTATGGTCAAAGCGGGAATGAACCCAAAAGCTTAGTGTGAATTAAAGCATAAGTTAAGGCAGAATAATTATTGATTTGCTATTGACAACAATCATAGACAGTCATACTGACTTCATTATAAGTCATATAGAACTTGTAACTTCTTGCCCTCATTAAGAATTTATTGAATGATTGATTTTGAACACATACAATCTGATTTTTGTCTAGTTAGATCTATTAAAATCTCATCCCTAATGTTAACTGATCAAGCCTAAACATCACACTGAGGTTTAGACATCAAATCCCCCCTACAGCACAGTTATGACTAAATCAAGATAGATCACACAAAGTTCTCATTCACCTTATTGTCAACTTGATTAATACTAATTTTCTAATCCTTAACCCCATTCATACAGCTCAGCTTATAACTTACATCATATATTTCCAACACAAGACAAAGAACAAAAAATTTAAGTTTCAAATATAGGTAACATTGTACAGACAATATTGTTTTTGATTAACTTGAATATAAAAAATGAAATACTGAAATTATTACCTTTAATGAATCGAGCATCTCCCGGTGTTCGGAGGAAGCAGAGAAGTCAAAGGAAGAATTCAGAAGAGAAGGGAACTTGGAATGAAACACAAGAAATTGTAGGTGTCGACGGATGCTTCACGAAGGCTCGGAGAAGGATCGACAACGATCAAAATTGGAGCAAGAATCGACCGCAGGAACTGGGAGAAGGATCGACGGCGGGAACCGGGAGAAGATTGACGTGCTGAAATCGGGGAAGAAGATGGACCAGGCGCAGTAAATCGGGTGGTTCAATCGCCTTTTGTCGTAGCCGCATGAATCGATCGAAGAGGGATCGATAAGAGAAGAGGTGTCGAGAATTTCCATTTTCTTGAGTCATCGCGGCATGAGAAAAGAAAGAGCGAGAGAATTGAGAGAGAGCTTCAAGGCGTCGTGGTATCATAGAAACCTAAATAACATGAGATGGAGACGATCGACTGGCTCTAGAAACCGTAACTCTAGTATCGATGGTTTCTCTTAATTCCGCATTGAATCGTTTGCGTTTGGGGAAAGGAGGATGGCGGGCTTGAGAAACGGCTTTGTGTGCAAAATTGAATGGTTACTTATTATTATTGCTATTTTTATTAAGAAAAATTTCTAAAATAAAACGTCCCAAAATAACGACCTTCATCATAAATGTCGTTTATAGCACAACAAAAATCTGCGGGAAATTGAAATAAAATGGAATTTAGCGGAGACGTTTAAAGTAAAACAAAAATGAAGGGAAATTAACAAATGACGGAAATGAATTGAGAAATTAACGAAAAACAAAATTCAACTGGTAATTAACGCAAAACAAAATTTAGCAGGAAAATTAACAAATAGGTAAAATTTTGCAAGTAAGTTAACATCTTGCTATAAATGACCTAAGGTTATTACAGATGAAGGAGGCTGATGGCATCATCATTGAGGGGGCAAAATTAGTGTTGCCAAACTCAAGAATATACATAGCTCTTACCACACAAAGTGGGATGCTTATTTCTTTTCGGATGTTGTTCATTTTTTATTTTTTTTTAACTTTATGTTTGTACATTGCCAATGATATTATAATTGTTCCACAATATTTTGCACCAGTTTTGTCGGTGGTAGGAACTTTTCTTTTTTTTTAAGAGAAAACTAGCATTTATGGTCTTTTCGGTATCCTTCAAAAGGAAACAAAATATCTTGTACATGAGGAAGCTTCTTTGGCTTTGTTTGATATATAATATGATATGCATTAACCAAACTTTCACAAACAATTTGGAAGAATTTAAGTAAATTTCACAATAGTGCTACTAAGGAACCCTAACTAACAATAAGCTAAATTATAATAAAGGAAAACATATAAGTTTTGAGATTCTTACTTGTGTATCACCATAATTTCATAAAAAACATAGTCATACATAAGCTTTAAATCAAACAACAAGGCAGCAAATACTGAAATTTACAAAATAAATATATCATTGAGAACACTAGGGTTTTGATTGCCCCTGTTTCAGTGCTGGTGACATTAAGAAGAGAAGCAGTAGTGTTCAAGTTGAAATCAAGGGTGAGGTAAGCAAAGTCAAGATACACTATCTCTGGCTTAGATGGCACACTTAGTCATCTGGCCTTGACTAAAACACCTTCCCCGGTAACAAACATACCCCAATTTCCCTCTCCCAACATCAAATTATCGAGGAATAAACAAAACCTTAAACAATCCCCACAAAAATGCCTATTCCATAAATTTAAAATACGATAGATACTTTGTTAGTTATATTTAATGTTTGGGTGTGAAATATGTCATTATATTCAAAAATTAGAATGCTATACAACTACAGTTTTCATAAATTTGATGTTTAGTACTGTATGCCTAGCACATGACTTCAAATATCATACAAAATAAATGATAATAAGAACAAGAATCAGTAACAATATACAAATGAGTTACTAGGGTTTCTTTCAATTTCTTAAATCGCTAAATCCTTCAAATAAGAGGATTTAGTAATTTATGCAATTTACCCCCATTCCTTCACATTTGTGCAATTGAATTTAAGTTAAAATTTTCCCGTTGTCCTTATACGTTGTTTGGGATATTTGAGAAATTACTCGTTTCCTATAATAGATTTAAGATAATCACCTTCCGTTACATCACCAAATGATGAGAATGCCTCGTTGAGAGATTTTTCGTCAACATACCATGAAAGCCCTGTTCGAAAAATCGATCAGGCAATATAGCAAACGGCTCAGAAACAAAAATGCCAAACTTTTAAACAAAATGCGGCACCGAGTATGGGCCGAAGAGATTTAGTGGAGAGGCGGGGAAACAGAAGCAGGCGAACCTCCGACAAATAGTTTGTCGCTTGAGGAATGGTGGGGGGAAGTGCAGAAGAAGCTTTGATTGAGAAAAGGCTGAAGAAGGCGACGCATCCCTGCTCCTGCATGGCCTAGGAGTTGCCCTTGAAGGGGTGCCGAAAGAGGAACTCTCACTGAAAAATTAGGCACCATGAGCTCGATATTCTATACCATGGGCACCAAAATTATGGTTGTTCAATGTGACTAAGAGTTTTTACATCCCATGTGTCGTGCAAAGACAATAACAAAAAATAACCCTAATTTAAGGAGTTAATTTTGGTTAAGAACAGACATAATTTACTTGGTAGTCATATGTGTAAGTATATAATTAGTAAAATATATTTTTTGTGTATGCTCAAATGCAATAAAAAAATAAAGAAAATTTTATATTATTCCTAAATAATCTTTTTTTTTCTAGTTTTTTAAAATTTTGCATATTCTTAACGTATGAATTTGTTACTAGTTTAATTAAAAGTGATCAATGTATTGATTAATATTTTAACTTATAATTAAATTTGTGATTTAAATAGTCAATTTTGATAGAAAATAACACTTTAACTTAAGATATCTTGAAATAGGTGAAATTTTAAATGAATCAATAAAAGAGAAGTCCATTTATTAAAGATTTGAATTAAATCAATTAATACCTTATGATTGTTATTATTTGGAACTAATAATTTTTGTGATTAGATTATTTAATGATATGGCTAAACCTTTTGATTAATTTTTTGAAGTCAAACTAGATTATATCATTAAGCAAAGATGATATGAATAATAGATTATATGAACTTAATGATGACATACAATTTATATAAGCTTAAAACTTTAAAAGTCATTTGAAAATTATTCATTAATCAACACATATCTTAATTATTTGTAAGATGTAATAATTACTATTTTGAAACTCAAAAGAGCTATAACTTAAATTATATCTAAATTAATAAAGTTAATAAGTTAACAAAATAATATAAAATATATAACTACTTTATAAATACCACAAAATTTATTAAAATATCACAAAAAAATAATAATTTATAATTAAAGTATAAATAAATATTTGAGTAAGAAAAATATTAATATTTTCTCAAAATAGTATTTAATTTTAGATTGACTTAAACAGATATGTATTTATCTCTCTACACACAATAACATAATAATAGAGAAATATGTTTAATAATCTTATGCATTTTTTATTGCTTCCTTATACATTGTATGATTAGATTTTTTTCTTTTTTTTGACACATTTGTTACAGTTTATATTATATCTATTATATATGCTAGTGACTAAGTCTATTATTAGTGATAGTCATTATGTTTTGATGAGATTTTTGTACAAGTATTGTTGCTAGCACATAATGAATAAATATGAAGACAATCATCTCCAATAGGAAGGGGTTGATAATCAATAAGTTAGTACACCATACCTTTGGGCCCTATTGGTGGGTAAGGAATGTCATTTTAATATGCTTACAAGTTGTGTTTCTCAGAGAGGCAACGAATAAAAAGTTCATTTAAAGACTAATTACAGATATAATGGCAGACATGATATGTTTCATTCTTTATTTCCACATATTTTTAATTTATTTATAAGCTTATATTTTTGCTCGATAAATAATCATATACAGTGCACACTACAAATTGAGACAATTGTTACTTAACTTTTGCCAAAGACATGCTAAAATGGTGTAACTATTACTTTTACGTACTTTTGTCTAACTAACAAATATATTTTTAAGTGCTCAAAATTTAGTATAGTGATGAATTAAAATTTGTTTTTATTATTTAAATATTTTTTGAGATTTTTTATTATGCACTTTTTTCTTAGCATCATTCTGGAGATGTTACATCGGGACCTCTATCTAGGACAATTAAGCCCAAAACTAAAGCCTCTCCCTTTCTTAAACCTTATATGCCTCTATGATTGGGATCTTTTACCCTAGATATAAAAGGAACCTAAAGAACCTCAATGAAAGTTAAGGGAATTTTGGGAGCAGCTTGAAGCAACTAAATCTCCTTCATTTCAACATCTTGGACTTTTAAGGTAACATGTATTCTACCTTCTCTGTTTAAAATATATGAAATCTTGATTTTTCTTTGACCTAGATTATGCTGTAAACATGGATTAATGTTGAATATCATTAAATCAAATATTGATGTTAACGCATAAGAATATCATATATATGCTTATAACTATGAATTTTAACAATCAAAGTATAACGTTATATATTTTGTGTGAAACTTTAGAATATACTTTGCTTTTGTTCTTTTATTATATTTCAGATATGTCAATTTTTTATAATTTCATAGATATAAGTTAAAAGTATGTACTATTTTACATTTATAATGTTGCAATTGCAGAGAAAATCATTGCTCAATGTTAAAGTATTATCCTTAGAATATGCCATATAAAGCTTTATTATTGCATGCCTTAAAGTGTTTTATCAAAACATTGGGTGGGGATCCCATATGAAATTATGTGGATCTCAAATGAAAGATATTAAATACACACACGAAAAATATAATTTAAGGAAAATATTTGAAAATATTTTGCTTAAATAATTTTTAACAAAGTTCAGAGCATATGAATGAGATGAGATGCACATTTGAATATGTTCAAATGCAGTCTTCATAAGTATTTAATTATATCCTAAATATGTATTAATTTTCATTCTATTATATTAGAAATATGCTTAATTTGAGTATTTTGACTTTATTACAAGAGAAATGTTCTTCGCTCATGCGGCAATCAAGATTTGAACATTATTTTTTTAGTGTTTACTTATTTACATTAAAATAATACAAATATTATTTTTAAAGTTTGTAATGAAATGATGTCCAAATCTTATTGAATGAGTTTTTTTGAGTGTTACGTCAACATATAAAATAATATTTATTATTTTTTGATGTAAGTAAATAAAAATAATAAAATGTATTGACACTAGAGGGATTCTTTTAGATGCCTTTCTCTTATTATAAGGACCTAGATCATTTAGTGTCTGGCTTGGCAGGCTCGAGCCAGTTAAATATCGAGTTGATTTCCTTTTAAGGGGCCAGTTCGGCCTGTTTTGAGCCCAACTGATTGGATTGATCAGGCCCAACCCAAGCACAATTAGACCTAATCAGGACTTGTATTATATTAATATGAGACGATTTTATATACAGAAAATCCAGAACGCCCTCAGCTTTAATCTTCTGTTTTTTTCTTGGAGACCTTAGCGATCATCCTTCTCCTCTGTCTAGCTCCGTTTTTTTTGGTTAATTTTAGTTTTTCCTTCGGAAACTCCGCGATTTTTTCTCCTGCAATGCCTCTTCCTCTCTTCCTTCGGGGTAGTTTTTCTGATCCGCGAACATCTAAACCCTACAAGAACCTCGGTTTTAATGATTTGCGCGATTTCGGGATCTGATGCCCTAGCTGGGGATTTTGTTTTACGTAAGCTCCCCGTTAATCTTTGGAGGATCTCGAGCAAATACTGCAACCAAACAACTTCTTTCTATCTCTTCATTTTCGTTTATTTCTTCGTTCCTCTCATGCTTTCATATCGTCTAAGCCATTTCCTTCTTCGCTACCGCATTGCTCGAACTTCATCTTCGATAATACCCTCAATATACAAATTGTTATCTGAGATTCACTTCACAGGATTTAACGGAGAGATAGCGCCTTCCAATCCAAAAACTGCCGTCAGTTTTCTTTCACGACGGCGAATCTGCAATTCCTCTGATGATGGTTGTGAAAATACTACATCAGGATCGATTTCAGAGAGGGTTCATGATGCCATTATGTCAGCTCACAGCTCTGATCAAAGCTTGGAGCAGGCTCTTGATTCCCTCAGGCCACAACTAACAACAGAGATTGTGAATGATGTTATAAACCGGCTTCGTTATGAAGAAAAACTAGCATTTAGGTTCTTCACCTGGGCTGCCAATCAGGACGGCTACACTCATGAGCATAAAACCTTCAATGACATGATCGATATATTGTCGAGCTCAAGAGTTAAAATCAAACAATATGGCGTCACCTGTGATGTTTTGGATTACATGAAGAGGAAGGGAAAGAATTCAGTTCCAGATGAGTCCTTGATTCAAATCTTGAAAACATATGCTGAGAAGCATCTGACTCACTTGAACAAATTTGCGAAAAAGAAGAGAATAAAACCAAAGATCCAGCCAGAGGTCCATTCCTTAAACCTGCTCCTTGATTCGCTTTGCAAGTGCAGCTTGGCCATTGAAGCTGAAGCTATATTTCATCGAATGAAGGGTAAGATCGTTCCAACTTCTGAAACGTATAATATTCTGTTCTTCGGTTGGTGCAGAGTGCAAAACTCCAATAAAGGGATGAAGATTATTGAAGAAATGATTAAAAGCGGTCATAACCCAGATAGCTTTACCTATAATGCTGCTATTATTAGTTTATGCAGCAACGGATTGATTGAGAAGGCAAAGGAATTATTCGAGTTTATGAGAACCAAAGGATCTAAGATATCATCGCCCACCGCAAAGACTTACTCTGTCATGATTATTTCTCTTGCCAAGTTTGATAGGATGGATGAATGCTTTAATCTTCTCAGAGATATGAGAGGATGTGGTTGCCTTCCCGATGTGTTAACATACATAGGTCTGATCAAAGGAATGTGTGTGGCCGGAAAGATTGATGCTGCTTATAAAATATTGGAAGAGATGGGTAAAAATGGCTATCCACCTGATATTCTTACTTACAATTGTTTTCTCAAGGTATTATGCAACATGAAGGAACATGAAGAAGCATTAAGGCTTTGTGAGAGAATGATAGAAGCAGGGTGTGAGCCAAGTGTTCATACTTATAACATGCTGATTACGCTGTTCTTTGAAATTGGGGATTCAGATCAGGCTTTTGGTTTCTGGCACGAAATGGACAGAAGGGGGTGCGCTCGAACTGTGGATACTCATGGCATCATGATTGATGGATTGTTTGCTTGCGGGAGGGAGGAAGATGCTTGCTTCCTTTTGGAAGAGGTGATCAATCAAGGGATTAAATTACCGTATAAGAGATTCGATGTTTTGATGACGCGATTATCGGAGATTGGAAATTTGCGTGCCATTCACCGTCTTTCTGAGCATATGAGGAGATTCTACAATGTTGCCATGGCTAGGCGGTTTGCCATTAGCCAAAAGAAGAGGAGCATAAGCCTGAGAAGGCTATGATTTATATGCATATAAGATCATTATCATTCTCCAAACTTCTCTCAGCAATGTGATTTTTTTCTCAGGAGGATTAAATATGATTCCTGCTGATTGTCACTTGCTCAGAAATACATAGCTGCAATACCATTGTAATGCGGAGCCTTTTACTTACCATGAAGGATTTCACTAGGTATGTTTTTATCTACTTTTTTGAAGGATTGGCACATTGTAGTTGGAATTTGAATTTAGAGTATTCCAAACTAGTTAAATGTAGTGAGCCATTTTTATGTACAGTTTTGAGGGTTCACTCTCAAAGATTTTTTTAGGAGATAAGCCACAATGAAAGCGGATAAACACTTTGTATTTCGTTGTACATTTCTCATTTCTTCAATTGTAGTTTGATTTATGTACAATATTTTGCTAAAGCAGTTTTATTTGTGTTCTCATCTTCATTACTCTAGTGCTAAATTGGCATGTAATTTTTTTCAATTATTTTGTTGCAAAATTTTGGTTAATGAACATGGAAAAAGTTCAAAGGAATTCTCAACATGATAGTATGAGATAGTTTGGCTTTGATGTCACTTGTTACTTGGCATTTGTAGAGGGTAGATGATACGTTAAAACTGAGTTAATTTTGGTCTAAAATTCAAATCAGCTAAACATTAAGACACCATCAACAGCAGCATCAAGTGTTAGCCCTACTAAGTGGGTTCGGCTACATGACTCCTTTGTTTCTATCATGCCCTAGCGGGTCTTTTATAAATTCCAAGTAAAGAAGATCCTTTCTACTAGTTCTTTCCATATATTTGTTCCAAGCAAAATTTGTAAACGCAAGTTTTCTATTTGGAGCATCGAATGATATATATGCTTTATAAGCTTGTATTGTCTAAGACAACATTCTTTAGCCTTAACTTGTATTAGAACCACTCCAATCTTGTTACTAATAAATTCATTTCATGTCATCATTTTGAGCACACCCACTCACCCACTTTAGCAAGCTTAATTCAATATTGCTGTATTTTTTTTTTAATTTTGCATTGGAATTTTCAATTTTACAACACTTTAGAAGCTCTTCTTTATTTCATCCAACCAATGTGGATTGCATTAATCCCATTGTTCTCTGTTTCATCATTCTTTTGTATAACAAAATCAACATTTTTGAACCTTTCACTCTTTATAATCACATTCTCAGTATTTTGGTTTTTATTCTATATTTTTTTGATATAGATTTAATAAGTTAATACCTTTTAAATTTTTAATTAGTATTCTACAACTCGAGTTTTGCTTTGATCCTATCATAGTATTATTAATTAGGAAAATCTCATAAGCAAATAACAAGCTCTACAAAATCCTCTTGAATGCGTTCAATAAGAATTTTTTTTTATCTCTGAGATGTTAAAGACTATTGTAATATTAAAAGTTATTCATCAATAGGTTTACCACACTTTTTCATTCAGGACTTGGAACTCAACAACAAGATTAGTAGTGAGGGGGCACAAAGAGAGAATTATCAAGCTATGCTTCTCTTACACATTCTTCTCAATGTTATTCAATCCTTATTTTTACATTGAATTTTACTCCCTTAGAGAATATAATTTAAAAGAAAAATTCATGAAATTAAGATATTTTAATTAAAATACTTTATATAAAGCCTAAACTAAAAAGCAAATTTAAAATAGTACTTAGAAATTTATCCAATGTCCAGCGGCTGGGCTAACAAAGACGGATACGATAGGCTGTGTGTATAGCGCTGTTTGCTGATTGTTGTTTCTCTCATATTTTAGTAATCATAAAATAAAAATCAGAGGCAGTCTTTAAAATTAAGGAGTGCCTATATTTAATTAAGAGAAATGCTATTTAAATCTATTGATTTAACACTCATATTATGAGTCTATTCAATAAAATTTAAATAAATTTTAAAAATAATATTTATATTATTTTAATATAAATAAAATAAAATACTAATAAAATAATCTCAAATTTTATTGAATGAATTTTTTTGAATGCTACATCAACGAGTTTAAATAGCATTTCTCATTTAATTAATGAACTAATTTGAAAACACTATTAAATAAATTTATTAGTTCAAAGATAACAACAAAATTATATATTGCAATTATCAAAATCAAACTAAAAGAATAGGCATAAGCATCTAACTATTTTTTATTTGAGATCACTAACTCCTTATATGTTGAACATGTTTCATTCTAAATTTATAAAACATAACACGTTATAAAATTACTATATGATTATTTGAATTTAATCATCATAGAAAATGAGAATGTGTTGCACATATATTGATTCAGAAGACTGAAGTGTGCACAATTATTAAATATTTCTATGTGATCCATTATAAAAGGTATAAACTAAATTAATTGCTAAAGAACTTATCCAAAAGGATGGCATGAACTAATCATACCATATGCTGCACACTATATATAATATATGTATTATTATGCACTAGACATAGTTTATAGAACCTAATTAGCATGATTACTAGATATCAAAGTAATTCCATTCCTGCACATTAAATAATTGTTGAAAAGGTTATTAAATATTTGAAGGATATGATGCTACACCACAATTTAGCATATTTGAAGTGCATCAATGAAAATGTGTTATGCCAATCAAATAATGATAGATAGCTTAATCAATAATAGTGCAAATTTAAGATGAAATCAAGGTAACATGTCTTCCTGCAAATGATATACATTGCAGATTCTATATTCAAATACAAAAAAATTTCATCAAGTACATTTAACTTTTGATGAGCCTCAGTAATTTACACAGCCTCAGAATTTCAACATGGCCAATTTGGTTCCAAACTATTTGTTTTGCCCAATTTAATCCCTACCCATTCAACATGTTCAATAGAGTTCCTTAACTAATCATTTTGAGCCCAATTTAGTTCCAAAAATAATAAAACTACTAAATTAACCTTAAAATGAATAGCCAAGAAATTGGGCTTGTTTGTTTTGAACTTATGTTTGCTTAGCTACCCTCAAACATCTTAGCCTAGTTTTTCAAATTATCTAGCTTAAAATTAAAAACAATAAACAATCAAATAAATCGGACGGAAAAATTTATCAGCTTAGCTTAGCTTAACTAAGCAAATTCATAATCCATTTAATCCAAAAATTAATCCCAAAATGAACAACCTAAATCAAATATTAAAAATTGAGAATTAAATTCAATATAATGAATAGTTTAGGCAAATTACTCAACAATCTTGTTTATCCTTTTTTCAAGAAAATTACAAGCACCCTATAGTAGGTCTATATACTCATAAATCTCTATCAGCTCAATACATCACTTTGTAACTGAGCAATAGTG
Organism: Gastrodia elata; assembly: GCA_016760335.1. Classification (NCBI taxonomy): domain Eukaryota; kingdom Viridiplantae; phylum Streptophyta; class Magnoliopsida; order Asparagales; family Orchidaceae; genus Gastrodia; species Gastrodia elata. The sequence goes on along the minus strand of CM028679.1, from coordinate 24,613,054 downwards.
CCTAACTATACATGTTTGAATTTCTAACAGTACACCTCCCGATAAAAACTGAGATTTTCAGCAACCTTAAATGGGTCCAGCAGAATGATACAAATAACAAAGCATATGAATAAACTACATATTACAAAAATTGCGTGCGAGCTTCTTCTTCTGGTAATTGGAAATGGGAACATGTTAGTTACCCAGTACTTGTAGGGACAATAAGAAGGTGAGAGCAGACAGGAAGTTGAATCTTTGAGGGGACTAAAAGAAACGTACTCTTCGCCATCTACAGAAAGCACAGTTGAATTTGATGAGTTTAAAGCATCTGCGTTCATCCTGTCCTCAGCCTGTAGAAGAAGATCATTTATTTTTTTCAGTAGAACCTTGCAATTCACAAATCTAGCACCTAAACTCATTATTTATATCAGAACAAGCACTTCTTATGTGAGTAAGGTTGCGTGCAATATATGTAAATTATAAGACTATGGCGAGATACCATATGCTGCACACTATATATAATATATGTATATAGTTAAGGTATGTAAATATCGTTATATAATGGAATGAATAATTCAATCATAATCTACAAAATCAGGAAAAATCATAATGGAGAATTTTTAGTTTAATGATAAATAATTATACATTGGATAACCATAAATTTATTAGGATTGAACTATTCACTCTAATCACCATTTGAACTGAAAGATCACAAGGGCCTTTAAAGGGCTGGAATTATGGGTGCATAGCATCCTACTAATCCATATGACGCTCCTATAGCTTAAGTGTTACATAAATGTTGAACTTTGAGAAAAAAATGGAATAATTAGTCAATTGATTAAAAGGATTAAGCATTAAAAAGCACACTAATCAAATATTATCACAAAAAATAGAATACAACAATGGAATTTAATAGTACAAAAAGTGGGATGAGGATTCTAGCTCATATAATGGTGGAGAAGTTATGATGAAGAATAGGAAGACCAAGGTGGTTGCTGGCAAGATATTACTAATTATTGTTTCCTTTTTTTTCTTCACCAAGTCTAAAGCGATTTCGTGAACTCTTTTTCATGTTCAGAAAAGAATGACTTGAAATATAGATTTTTAAATTTTTTTTTGTAAAATAAGTTGTTATTATTTTTGAAATGAAGTCCAGTATCAGGAATGCTAATATCATGGCGTAAAGTAACCAAAGCAAGAGCTAACTATTAAAAGCAAGTATAGTTAATGTGCTTTTTTCAAAGGTGAGCCATCATCATTTGACAAACAGCGCATCTTGGGACTCTCCCGACTACGATAGAAATGTTTCCTAGGGGATTAATGTTGCTGACTAAAAATGCACTTGGGGGTCAATTCACAAGAACATCAGCAACTACTTTGCAAATTGGAGATAATATGAAAACTGTAGGAAGATTTTGTGAGAAAATGTTCCAGCTCTTAAGCAGAAAATACTATAGAATGGACAAAACCCAACAACACATCAGCACATGAGTGGAATATACATTGGCATGGTGTTCTATAATTGGGCAGGAGCCTTTCGGTAAAGACGTCTGATCATCACAAGGAATATCCGGCGAGATTAGATCTCGAAACTTGCAAAAATTGAGAGTCTAGCTGTGGAAGTAGAGCAGAATTAGATAAAACAAGCTTCAGGTGCAGGAAGAACCCTCGACCAGCATACACGAAGAAGAAGATAATATTTGAACCTAGTTGGTTATGAGCAATTCTATTGAATAAAACAAGTGAATACAAAAGAAAAATAAGCACAAAGGATCAAAAGATAAAGAGTAAGAAAACTCGTCTGGTTGTTTGCAACTTAGCATCATCTGCCTCATAGTCGGGTTTTGGGACGAGTCTTTACAGTGCTAGTCATGAGGCTCTGTAGGACCTCCGACAATCCTTCCCTCGCCAGGTCTTCCTTTCTTTCCCATCATCCTCTAGGTCAGCAAAGAATTCTGATTCAAAAGGATTCCCATAGTCTTATAGTGCGACCATCTCACTCGTTGGTGAGTTGGTTGGCTTCTTGCGGTCTCTCGCCATTTCAATTTCAGCTCCAATGAACCACCTCTAGTTAATGGTCTGCTCCTCTTCGACCAGCATACACGAAGAAGAGAAGAAAATATTTGAACCTAGTTGGTTCTAAGCTATTCTATTGAATAAAACAAGCACATGAGCAATTCTTTTGAATAAAACAAGCACATACAAAAAGAGAAATAAGCGCAGAGGATCAAAAGATAAGAGTAAGAAAACTCATCTGGTTGTTTGCAACTTAGCATCATCTGTCTCATAGTCGGGTTTTGGGATGAGTCTTTACAGTGCTAGTCATGATACTCTGTAGGATCTCCGACAATCCTTCCCTCGTCAGGTCTTCCTTTCTTTCCCATCATCCTCTAGGTCAGAGAAGAATTCTGATTCGAAAGGGTTTCCATAGCCTTATAGTGCGACCATCTCACTGGTTGGTGAGTTGGCTGGCTTCTTGTAGTCTCTCGCTATTTCAGTTTCAGCTCCAATGAACCACCTCTAGTTAATGGTTTCCTCCTCTTCGACCAGCATACACGAAAAAGAAGAAGAAAACATTTGAACCTAGTTGGTTCTGAGCAATTCTATTGAATAAAACAAGCACATACAAAAGAGAAATAAGCACAGAGGATCAAAAGATAAGAGTAAGAAACTCGTCTGGTTGTTTGCAACTTAGCATCATCTGCCTCATAGTTGGGTTTTGGGGCGAGTCTTTACAGTGCTAGTCATGATGCTCTGTAGGATCTCTGGCAATCCTTCCCTCGCCAGGTCTTCCTTTCCTTCCCATCATTCTCTGGGTTTCCATAGTCTTATAGTGCGATCATCTCACTCGTTGGTAAGTTGGCTGGCTTCTTGCAGTCTCTCACCATTTCAATTTCAGCTCCAATGAACTACCTCTAGTTAATGGTATGCTCCTCTTCGACGAGCATACGCGAAGAAGAAGAAGAAAATATTTGAACCTAGTTGGTTCTAAGAAATTCTATTGAATAAAACAAGCACATACAAAAGAGAAATAAGCGCAGAGGATCAAAATATAAGAGTAAGAAAACTCGTCCGGTTGTTTGCAACTTAGCATCATCTGCCTCATAGTCGGGTTTTGGGACGAGTCTTTACAGTGCTAGTCATGATGTTCTGTAAGATCTCCAGCAATCCTTCCCTTGCCAGGTCTTCCTTTATTTCCCATCATCCTCTAGGTTAGCGCAGAATATTCTAATTTGAAAGGGATTCCATAGTCTTATAGTGCGACCATCTCACTCGTTGGTGAGTTGGCTGGCTTCTTGCAGTCTCTCGCCATTTCAGTTTCAGCTCTAATGAACCACCTCTAGTTAATGGTCTGCTCCTCTTCGACCAGCATACATGAAGAAGAAGAAGAAAATATTTGAACCTAGTTGGTTCAGAGCAATTCTATTGATTAAAACAAGCACATACAAAAGAGAAATAAGTGCAGAGGATCACAAGATAAGAGTAAGAAAATTCGTCTGGTTGTTTGCAACTTAGCATCATCTGCCTCATAGTCGGGTTTTGGGACGAATCTTTACAGTGCTAGTCAAGATGCTCTGTAGATCTCCGGCAATCCTTCCCTCGCCAGGTCTTCCTTTCTTTCCCATTATCCTCTAGGTCAGCGAAGAATTCTGATTCGAAAGGGTTTCCATAGTCTTATAGTGCGACTATCTCGCTCGTTGGTGAGTTGGCTAGCTTCTTGCAGTCTCTCGCCATTTCAGTTTCAGCTCCAATGAACCACCTCTAGTTAATGGTTTGCTCCTCTTCGATCGAGCTTTGATAGTGGTTGGTTTATTCAGCTTTCTCCAACACCGACAACATGTGGATCGATGATTTGACCCACCTCTACTTGGCTACTTCCAGGGTCTTCTGAATTGATGACCTTGGTTCTTTTCGAGTTTCTTGGCTTATCTGAAGCTCAACTTCAACTATGCCGCTTTACAATCACTCGACTATTTAATTGTTATTTAATAGGAGTTTCCTAAACTCCTTTTGACCGTTTCTTCAGCAAACATTGCTTTGTTGGCAGCCAAGATCATGATCCTCATGCCTCGCCATCACTCAGCTATCAACAGTCCGACTATCAGAATGATCCTTCTCGGCACGATGATGTCTTGACCAATCTTCAACTAGGCAATCATCAATGAACAACCATTTCCAGTGCTGTTGTGTCTCGCTCTATGGCTTCTTACTCCTCCGTTGTGGGACCAAAGTGCCTTTGATATAAATGGTGATTCCTATGGATGCTCGGCAGATGAGTCAGTTAGCTCAAAACTGATCTCCTGATCATATGGCTGAAACCAAAACCTGAGTAGAATCGATGTGACACAAGCGTAATGACACTAGTATGGACAAAATTAGGCCATCATAAGATTTTGTAGAATAGTGAGGGGAGATTACACAAAAGCAACAAGTTTAAGCTAGAATAATAAAAGCATTCACTAATTAGGTCCCGATTGCTCAAAAATATAAACTAAAAAATGGCTAGCAAAAACTTTAAACCCCCTATTTACAACATATATTTATACTGCTGCATTAATGTAATTTATTCTAGCTTCACAATTGGTAATGTGAAGATTATTGTAAGCCTTCCTTTTTCTGTGCTGAAACTTCTTTCCCCTGACACCACCGTTTGAGACAAGTGCTTTGCTTCTCCATGTGTAAAGAGACAAAAATCCTGAGATGAATGCCTCGCTTGGCCCAAGTGGCAACTCGGATGTCTTCCTTCTCACGTAAAAGATAATATTCCTAATCAGAAAGTAGCACTAAACATCCCATGCAATTCTCGATGTCTCAAATTTGTGCTTGGGACTACTCAGGCAACTGCCTAGTTGATCCAAGAATAAAAAGAGATTTTTTAAAATAAAAATTGTTACATATTTGATCAACACCATCTAACCACAAAATTGCACAATAAAATTCAATTGTTAGATCATGCCTAGACACCCCCTCCCACTTGGATCACTTGCAATATTATCATTTAATTAATAATAATATTATTACGTAAATTTTATTTAATATTATTATTTGGCAGTTGAACTCCTATAAATATCTTTATTTAATTATAATTACTTTGGATAGAATATTGTTTGAATAGATGTTTTAAAGAGCTCCTCTTTTTATCTACATGGAGAGTTGTATATTTCCCTCCCCGAGGAGACGTGTGTTGTCTTTGCCCTTGCCAGAAGCTTATTATATAGCATCGACCTATATTTGTTGCGAACATATGAATAAAAAAGGGGTCTACGTACATAGCATGCAAATCTTTAAAATATGCATATCCAACATCAAACTTTAATATTTACGAGTAAAACACCATCACTTTACCGCTCTTGAATTATTCTGATTTTAAATAAAAATTAGGAGTCTTGAACTTTAGAAACTAGAAGATTACAGTGTTCTTTTTTTATTAATATTAAAATTTGTTGATGGATATGCACACCATAAAGATTTGGGCGTTACATTGGTAAAAGTACCTAAATTGAAGGTTTAAACAAACAGTCATAAATAAAGACAATATAATATGTAATGCAAAGAGCAATTGAGACAAGAATGGTGCACTAACCAGATTTGCATTAGTCATTATAGCCGACGCAATCTTTGCAGGATTTATTGGCAATACGTCCACAAGATTTGAGCACCCAGAATCTAACTCTGATCTTTCATTATGCCGAAACCTCTGATCAAGGAGTTCTCTTGCAGTTTTTATGCATTCTAAAAGCTTGCTGAGATCAGAACTTACAGGCATGTTTTCAGAATTCCGATTACCAAGCTCATGAATCATAGCATCCACATACTTCAGAATTGCTTTTAGCACACTTATTAATTCATTTTGCATTGAAAACTGCAACATGTGTTTTAATCTCTGAAGATTCAACGAACCAAAAAAAGATTCACAATAGCCCTTAAAAGGTTCCTCGAGCATCCATGCAATATCCAAAAGTAGATCTGACATACAAATCTGTTTTGTTGCATTAAAATAGCTGAATGATGCATTTGATACATCATTGTTATCTTTATAAGCATGTGGATGATAAGCCAATGTGCCATGTAGACTTTTTAGTTCAGAACATACTTGCTTGTTTCCAATAAGAATCGGAATAAAGTTGGATATTCCAGATTCGTTCTCAACCTGCAAGAAGAAAATGCAAAAAAAATCAAATTCAAGGGTGAATAAAGCAACATTGATCCTAAAAAGAAAAATGATTGAAACATAATAAAAATGCTAAAGATCAATGACCATAAAAATGTATAAATTTATCAAAATAGTCACTCGGCTATTTCCAGCTAGCCAATTTGTCCCAAACTATTAAAAATGCCCAATTCAGTACTCAACTATCTTACTTGAATCCATTTTAGATCCTAATTTGGGATTAGGATCAAATAAGCAGCTAGAGAATTACACAAGTTTGATACTAAATTGGAAAAATTTGAAATAGTTGAGGAATTATTGAGGGCAAATTTCCCATTAATTTATAAGGAAAGTATAAGGCTTCCCCATTAATTTCCGAGTGCAATCCTTTAAGGGTTTTGGATGTTTTCATGGGGTCATATAATGGATTAATGCAGTAAATAGGATTTACAAATTTAGATGATGATAAGACAAAAATGGCTGCAAAAACAAACCTCAATGAATGCAGGGCCAAAAATTTTGGGGGCTGTCTGTTTTATAGCTACCCTAAACATTTCATGCTCATAATTACTGCCAGAGAACTCTGGATTTATACCACGACATCCAACTTTCTGATGAGATATGAGACGGCAAGCATCACACGCCAGATACTTTCCAGCAAAAGAAACAAGAAACCTATCAAATTTACAGAAATAAATAAGCCATCATAAACTTGAATGCTAATGACTAAGAAGTGTAAACAAAAAAAAACCCCAAAATACACTACCTACAAAGGGCGTTCATAAGATATTTATGGACAGTTATGATCTGTAAAATAAAAACATTTAGCAAACGAAGAAAGCTGACAATCACATAAATATATAACTATAATCATCAATACAGAAGCTTATCCCTAGGTATTAATTACTGAAATGTAATGTGATGGTTCCAGCCGCAGAAATTAAGAAGGAGAATAATGTATTCACAGTTAGGAGGACAAGTGCAATTTTTTTATCAGAAGACACCAAAAGTACTCCTTTTCATCAAAATATTTTAAATCCTATACTTCACATCACCCTCTATTTCACCTGTTAATCACAACCTGCTGATTATCCAACCAGTTTGGAGCATCAAGCAAACAAAATTAAAAATTTATAATGTATGGAGTAGTTAGGGCACAAGGAAGTAAATAAGGAATTTAATAAGAGTAACAGCTTTCTATCAAATAAACTTGAAATTTGATTGTAAAATATTCAAAGGTGGTAACAACCTTTAACATATTAAGACCTTTACTTCTGTTGATTATTTTTCAAACATTTTGGCTGGCTTTATAAACGCTTCACTATTCAAACTAAGAGCTGCAAGTTCGTTTTTGTTAATAGTTACGATATCATCATCATTCAAATTAAATAACAATTTGTAGTCAACTTGCAAACCCGTTTTTGCAAGAACTAATTGAAATGCGCTGTAGACCGAAATTGGAATTCTAAGTATGAATACATGACCAGATGCATGTATACAAAATTTAAGAATGAGCATGATGTTGAAGTAGTTGAGAGACAAAATCACAAAAACAGTTGGAAACTGCTTACGTTCGGTATACATATTTCTTTGATTTAAATAAAATGTAAGTAAAATCTACATTTTGAAAGGTAAGGTATTTGTTAATAGAAATCATTGTGAAATTATTTGCAAGAAAGTTGGGCATTTATAATCCACAACACAAGCTTTAAAACCTCAAATGATTTTTAAATACAACTTAACAAATTCAAAACCCCAAGCGAATCAATAATAAAATAAGAGGGAAGAAATAAAATTATAATAAAATATGTTATAGTAATGCAAATCCATTATCTCATGTTTGAAAAGAAAGGGCAACTTCTCCTAGAATTCGTTTTTGCTCTTGCTCAACACTTGAATGCTAATCACATCCAGAAGCATACAACTATGAGCGGAGAATAATTTTTTACAATAGCAAAAGACTTTGATTGAAAAAAGTTATCCAATCTACATAACAGATCATAGAATTAATACAACAAATAAGCCTCCCAATTAACTTTTCTGGGACAAGGATAATGGTAGCAAGCAAAAATAAGAAAAGCTCACCCTTTGATCATTCGATGACAGATCACAAGCAGAACCTCACATCAAGACTTGCTAGCTGATGGTGCATGAGAAAAAAAGGTAGATGTTCAATCTTTAATGCTGATCACTGAGCATAGAAGTGGATTACAACAGATGTGAATTACAAGAGTGTTGGCAAGCAATTGTGGGCTCATGCATACAGAATGGGTTCAACAAGATATGACAGACATCAAATCCAATTGCTTAAAGAAATAAAACATCCAACTTGAACGAAACTACTTGCATATCACGAATAGGGTAGAAAATTCATAAACTCTAATCCTACAGTTAAGGAACGATCAAGTAGAAAATCACCCTACTACAAACAAACCGTCATATTTCTCCCAATGAAAATAAAAGAAAAATTACAAAATATGAAATAAAATAGGAAATGCATAAAAGATGAAAATTCCTTAATACACAAATGTTTTTGATGATGCTAGCAATAGGTTTTTAATAAATACCCCTTTATAAATACAAAACTCAATTTTAGACGCCCCACTAAATTTTAGGCTAATTCTAACAACTTCCAAATATTGAAATTAGGCACCAAGTCGTGTGAAATGAAATCATAAAAAATTTTAATCAAAGTTTCGTTCGAGTTAAAATTAAAATGAATTTCTGACAAATTTCAAAAGAAAACTAGTACATTTAAATACATAAACAACCCTTTTCCTATTCTATCTAATCCCATCAATGGATTGTTTCCTTAAAGCCTTATCATTGATCCTTTTAAATATACATACATACATACATACATATATATATATATATATATATATATATATATATATATATATATATAGACATTCAATCTCTGAACCCTCATATTAGGCACATGCCGTGCAAAAGCAGAATCACGAAACTCCTAGCCATGCATGCAAAGCCGCTTAAAGGATCCCAGGAGCCATGCACGGGTAGGACTGAGCCCCTCAAGTTTCATCTTTTGGTTTCTCCCTCTTGATCTCTCTCATGCTTCTCTTCTCCTCTTTTAATGCTCTCGTTTGCACAACGAATCACGTAAAGGCTGGACAGTCAACCCGCTAAAGAACCCTAGTCATCTTTGACACACCCACAACAACCACCATATTCTCCTCGATGAATAACTAATATTACAACCACTTGCATTCAATGCAAACAATTCCATACATTTGTAAATTTTTTAACATCATTAACTAATTGGTTTTTGACTATTTAATGATTTACATAGAAAAATTTTATTTTAATAAATAAGTAATTAATAATTAATAATAAATTAAACAATGAACATTACTTTAAAATCATTAATTAATTAAACAATTATTTTAACTAATCATTGAATTTGAAAATAAAATTAGATTTATAAATTTAATTAATCCCACTCAAAATATCAACAATATAATAAAATATTGTAATTATTGTGATGATCATTGATGTAAATTTTGATACATAACATCTTGATGATAAAAACTTTTTGGAACAAAAAATGACCAAGAGAAAATAGATCCTTGTCGGGCTAAAAATCACAGTACAAGTTAATGAGAATTTTAATTTCTTGGACAGATCAAAAGATCAATAGAACATGAAATTTCACCTATCATTTGGTAGTCTCTCCAGAAAGTTTGATAGCTCCTAAGCATGCTATGAGAAAGAAAAGGATCATTTACTTATCCAATTTTCAAAACAGTTTCATATATTCCCATGCATGACTAAATTTTGTGAGCACCTATCTTTTAAATTTAGAGAATTTTTGTTATCTAGGATTACAATATTTGGTAAATCTTGGAGTCTAAAATTTAATAAAACAAAAAATTATTTAAATCCACAGTTTGGTGAGGATTTGAATTACAGTATTTCAGGAATCCATCTCATGCAAATCCCGTAATGTACACAACCTAGAATCATGGGATTTCAAAAGATATCGATGAAATGGGAAAGATTTCAGGACCTCATGGAGGATTTAGGATTGTATTAACCTGGTCATTTTTGCTGAATACTGTTTTTCAGATTATAACATGTAACACCTGTAATCTTGTAGAAATCCTGCTACCGAACAGCCACTAATAGGGCTTTTGTTCTCATCATAAAGATAACATGTATGTTACCATAACATTCATAATATTGATAAATGCATGAAACTTTTGGTTTACCCAGCATATTAAGGGATTTTTTTTGTCCTTCAGCATCCTCTTGGTTCCAGTTTTGCACAATAACTTCAAATTGTCTACTCTTCCATATCATCTTTCTAGATTCAAGTAAATTTTATGGTTTTGCTTTTGAGAATAGTTAGTTCTGATCTTACTCAAAAGTATGAAGCACGAAGCAAACTTTTATTTCTTCACATATCCACAACCAAAATCTTCTTCTCTTCCTAACATTTGTAAACAAAGAAAAATATATAAATAAGCCTTTGAATTACCCTCCATCACAAGATATAATAAGCTGCATAAGAAACTCCAATACAAATTTTAATACCGACTAAGACAGACGCACAAGAATCATATCCACCATTATAAATTGAGTTTACTGCATGCAATTTCCAGACAATCGTTCACTGAAAATACTTGGAATAGTGATCAACACTCTTACTGCAAAAACTCAATAGAAAAACTCTATGATGCTAAAAAACCAGTCCAAAAAAAAAGGAATAGAATGTAGGAAAAGCGTAGATAAAGGTAGGGGGAATATAGAACCCCAAGATTATTGTGTGTAGCACTGTTCTTGATCATACACCAGAAAAAATAGCCAACACATATATTTTTTGGGCTGTTTTTTGGGACCATAGCATAAATTAATTCAAAATGCATAGTTATTTAAACAACTAGTACTTTCCATTCAATTACCGTAACTTGGGCTGAACAAGGTTACTTCCACAAGCAATAAATTCCACTGCTTCCCCTGCTTCAAAATAAGTAGGATATACAAAATGAAGTTTTGGAGCATTCACCGCCATCTTGGAATGTAATGTCCCATCTAGTTAACAAAAATATACGGTCATAGATTTTTTTAATTTTCTAATGTTATAACAAGCTCTGTCTTTACACAATACAAAAATTTGCAACTGATACTAAAAAAATTTAGCATATTATCGTATGTCAAATGTGTTTAAAAGATGAAAACTTAGATTTCAAATGTCTTGGTCAATTAAAATAGCTGCATTTTAATGTTTTTATAACAAAATTTGTCAAATTAGTTTCTTGACTATTTCAATTTAACGTAGTAGTACCAATCTTTTTATGAATCATTTTATTCGTCCAACAATTGAACTTGATCACAATTTAGACTAAAGTTAGGATTTAATTGGAATTAAATTTAAAAGAGACTAAATTAGGTTCAAATAGAATAGTTGGAACTAATTTGGAAATTCTTAGTAGTTAGGACAATTGACCAATTTGAACTAGTCAGACCATTTTGGTAAATTTCTTGAATTTTATATCATATAAAATCACGTTATTTTTCTTAAGCAATCATCATGAAAATTTAGTACTCAAACAAATAATATAGACACGTAACAAATTCTCCATACAAACATAAAAGAAACAAGAATTCCAGACTGGGGTAATGGCACTTGGTTGCTTCTTGAACAACACTAACAAAGCTGGAGTAATTGGCACATGGTTTAATATTTTAAAAATGCATCATACCAAAGCAATATTATAAATATCAATGTATTAATGCAATATCCTCTAATAAAAATAACTTAAAACTTAATTTCCTACATATTCATAGATTTCATCTAGTTATGGCAACTTCTGAAAAATTATGATTTTGCCAACATGGGTCAACATGTAATGTTACAATTTGTGTTAAAATCATAAAAAAAACTTTAATACATGCAAAATAAACTTGCATAAAATTTTGTGCAAATTTTGTAAGAAATGGATTTAATTTCAATTTTAACAATTTCAGAAAATCCAAATTATTACAATTCTTAAATAGCCAATTGCTATTTCTATATATATGGCCCAGAAGTCCCTCAGCCCCTTTCCCTTTCATCTCTCTCTCTCTCTCACATTCTTCTTCCCTCTCCTGGCTCTTCTCCCCTTTGATATACAAGGCCAACAAACCTTTAGCCGACCAGATAGCCCACTCATCTCATCCATCATGATTATCCTCATTTTCCTTTCCTCCATTTTCTTCCTCCCCACTTCTTCTTGTCTTCTTTTCTTCTTAAATTACATTTTTATATAAACTTGAAATAATTTTCTTATTTTGGAGTGAGTGCACTCTTCAAGTTCAAGCCCAAAAATGGACGTGATGCCAACAACCACTCTGATCGATTCCCACATCCTTGTGATCTCTTGTAAGGTGATAATCTTGCAAATTCCTAAGTTTAATTTAAGAAAATCAGGAAATTTAAATTAAAATCTAAGAATTAAAGAGTTAACACCCTCAACCGGAAGTGTTTTCTCCTCCAATTTTGAGCCTCAATGTTGTTCTCAATGCCAACAACTAGGGTACTCTTCTTTGGGGGCTTCTCCTCAACACCTAGGCTTCAACTTTGTGATACTTTAATTGATTCTTTACAATAAAAAGATTGTCAAAATTATAACATAAATCCGTTCTCTTTTGAGTCCAAAAGATATGTATGACTTCTCCTCCTTGAGCCATTACACGAAAACCATAAAAAGAGAACCTAGTAATTTTGATGATTTAATTGTTTGAATAACCGCCCGAATACATTATTCCTAATTATCCATCCTCCAAAAGGTTCTAATCAACACAGAGCACTTTCGACATCGTTCAGTGCACAAACCATTGAACTCTAAGGTCAAATCCATTGGGATGCCGATACTTGCAAGATCGAGACTGTTCAAACAATATATAATGTGGGATCTCTATTTCTATTTTAGAGTAACTTTTCCTATCTTTTGAAAATCGATGAATAGAGTATATATGTGATAAAGTTGCAAATAAAAAACATGTTTATACACCTTGCTTACTTTTTATCCTCCAATGTTGTTACATGAAAGCACATTCACATAGTCAAGGACTCAAGGTTAAGTATTTTCTAATATTCATATCACACAAAAATAAAGAGTATATATACATATAAACAGAGGCAATTTCATACATAAAATATTAGAGAATATTTTAAATTATTTTTATTTATTGCTCAATTATATATAATTTTAATTTATGAAAAGTTAGTCATAATACTAGTATGCTTGAAAAGATAACCTTGTCATGAGACTCATGAGGCTTTATTAGCTATGTATAAAGTATAGTCTAATTAATCATAAGTTAATTGAATGATTAAACACATCTACTCATTCATGTTCAATTTAGTTAACTAAAAGATTAAGAACCATGATTATGGTTAATACTAAGGTTACTCTCTAGTTTAAAAACTTTTAGAATGATAACCTTGCCATTAGTTTTGCATGTTAAATTCTAACAAAAAGAACTTTAAATTCTAGATTTATCATATCATCAAACAATATTATCAGCATTTAATGTTTTAATATAGTTGATTAAGGGTTCAAATAATTGATAAGTTTCATGTGCTTAGCAACTTTATAGAATAATAAGATGCTAAATACATAGAAGTAAGCTTATTACTATTAATTAATCATTAATTGTTTAATCACCTTGTTTAATTGGCAAATTATTTAATATTCTTAATTAAGATTAGACACCTAATGTAATACTGTTTATTCAAGTTAACAAAACAAATCTTGGATCTTGATTAATTATATCATCATTCCTTATTGTTACTTAATTATGTAATTAAATTTTATTAAATGTTTGAACATTATTGCCATTTGCTAGTCTTATATTTTAGCATGATACAATATAAGACTTTAAGAAGTAATTCCAAAAATCTAATAAATTGGTATTGGCATGTTAAGATGAACCTTAACTTATTTCCTTAAGTAGTTAAGCTAGGATTAGATCTTAAACTAATTGCATACTAGTTGTAAATACTTTAATTCTTAACTTAATAAACTTGTATAGTTAGCTTTCCTTAACTGTAGTCTACTGTTGAAATGATACTTAAGGTGTTAGTCTTGAAAATTGAAAATAATATTATTGCCAAGACTAAGAAGATCAACATTAAGGTGTGATTCATTTAGTTTGGCAATATAAGCTAAATATATACATATTTCATTTGACGTTGAGGCTACTACAATCATACACCTTGTCTAACACTTGAAACCACTACCACTTGATCTAATAATGGCCAAATTTATTTAAGGCACTATAATATCTTATCCTTATGAAAGTTAAGAGATTAATTACTAATAGAACCGACCCTCAACCTTGCACAACGTTATCTTTAATTATGACTAAGAATGTTAGAACCCTCATAAATACCATAACTTAGAATATAATTTACCTTATCCTAAGTACACACATACTTTGGCATAGCTAATTTGAGCTATAGTAATAGTACAATTAAGTTAAATCAATAGTTTAACCTTAAATACCATGCCTTATTATGTTAATGATCGAACTAAATCTAAAGCTCAGATTTTAGATATTGATACTACCTCTAAGGTGCAAAGTGTAAATCCATCAACATACCCACTATTAAACTCTTATAATACTAGAATTTGATCTTTAGATATTGCTAATTATATCAATGGAAACTTAAAAAATGCCAGAAGTATTAAATGAAGTTTTTTTTTTTTCTTGAAGGACATTACCTTCAAGAAATTTTATATAGACATTTACACTGATTAGATCTTAACAAGAATTCTTAGATTTGTTAAGCCCTATCTTTCTACTCTCTTAAGTAAGCCTACTCTAAGATCAACCCAATTCCTTTAATCTTACTAAATTCTAGAATTTTTACCAACAGACACTACAACATAAGTATAAATATAAAGTATTATACTAAAAAGTTACGATAAATATTATTTTATTAAAGAGATGTAAACATGTAATAGTTTACATATGAATATGCATATATTTTATGACAAATCTTTTGAGAAAGATAGAAATATTACGTAAAATTTCCAAACTTTATATAATTTCAGATTTCGAATAACTGAGATCTTTGGGTATTGTTCTTTTTCATTTTTGTTATTGACCTAGATACGTAATATTTAGTCCTTTGTATTGTTTTGATTGTTTTTACAATTTTTACATCACATTGAGCTTGATTTATTTTTTAGAAACTCATGTTATTATAATCTCAAATCTTGCAAGTACCCCCTTGATTATTATTTCATTGAAAACTTAAAAAAGCCAAGCATTGAATGAAAATTATGCATAAAAATACTAATGAAAAAAATTGGAAATATAATAAAATAAAAAAATAAAATTATAGCCATATACTATTTAGGGTGAAGAAAAAGAGTTCCTCTCAGTAGAGCTATTTGAACAATACAAGTTGCAGGGTCACCCAAATTAAATTATTTGAAAGCCAACATGGGGACTACCAATCTAGTTCACTCGGTCAAAAATCTCCATTGCTATGTCCTATTTTATTAAACAAAAAAAATACTTAAATTATAAAGAATGAAAACTTTACCCTTGATACATAATACTTGGCTTTTTTACCATTACTAGTTGATTAATCCGAGATTATTTTGTTTACGGTTTGTATGTGATGTTATATTTATCAGTTTACTTCCTACTATACTTTTTACACTTGTTAACTTTACAATTTGTACATTTTACATTTGCTTATCACTTGAAAAATACAAACTACAAACCTTGCATAATAATAATACATGTACATTTATGGCAAATTGAAGAGAAAAATAAACAGTTTTAATTTTATATACTCCAACTTGAATTGCTTATGTAGGGATTTTTCAAGTGTCGAGAATAATTAAAAGTTCTCTATAGTTATCATCGCTTGTACATAGATTTACATCAAGCTTGGTTAGCATGGTGAGTTTATAAAGTTGTGTGGATTGTAGTGTGTTTTATAATTATTTTTAATTACATCATTGTATTATTTCATCTTCTTTTACTATGTGATGTGCAAGATGTTTGTGGTTGTTTGTAGATGTTTAGTGGCTTTGTGATATTGCATGAGTTTTAGTGTAATGAAACATTTTATTTTGAATATTACATTTTAATTTTTTTTTCCTTTTATGTGGCATATCCCGAGTTATCCTAATTTATGAAAATTTATTTTTCTTGCAACAACTAATAACATTTAAGTAAATTCAAATTAATATGAAATTTACAAAGTCTTAGCATTTGGATATTGCAAACACATTACTTTTCTTTTCTTTTATGTTTTATAAATTAGAACCTGAATATACTACAAAATTATGAGATAACTCACCCACAATACCCAATATTTTTCAAGTTTTAAGGCATATGGATACATATTAAGTTAATAGAATTTATCGTCAACAATGGGTTCCTCTTAGCAAGCACACTTAATTAGTTTGTTTCTTGTTTTTTTTTGCAATTTTTATTTCATGACATTTATTAGATGATTAATAGATCTTTTATGTGCTTTGGAGAACCATTAGTTTGATTTATCAAGAAGATAAAAAATGAGAAGCTAATTTTTTTGTTATTCGATCTCCGTTTCACTATGATTATTGGGTTGGGTCGTGAAAATTAAAACTTTGGTCATTGACTTAATCTAGAATCAGATAAGAATTAGAGTGATTAAGAAAAATTGATTCAGCAAGGAATTAGATAAAAGACTTTGACTTAATCTAGTATCACATAGATCTACAATGAGTTCAACATTTAACTTAGATTCAAACAGAACACAAATAAACTAGGATCACATATTTTAACTTGAAATCAAATATTTAACTTATTCAACAAGTCATGTAGAGCTGCTTGAAGCCACATTATTTAACTTAGGCTGATTCAACCAAGACCAATTAAATCTAATAAATATCAGATGATCAAGATTCCTAATTTGTCCAACTTATTAAGTTGTTGCTTGATTTCATTTCTTATAGCTTTATTTATTACATAATTTTACCTACATACATTTTTACTCACACTTTTATTATATACTATATAGATCATTTATTGTCTTCATGTAGGTTGCAGCTTGCAAGTGGAGAAAACGAGTGCTTAATGAGTTTTAGGAGCAGAGTATGCACTCCAAGTAAGAATTGACGAAGGCTTGGTGCTTTGAGATTGGTGGCATGAGTAAAGCAAGTATGAGATTAGTGCTACTTATTCTGAGAGGCCTACATTGTTTAAGATTTTATGAATTCAAATGTAAGAGATGAGAGAAATAAGCAATATTTATACTTAGTGATATGAGCTTTGAGGAATATTTTTACTTTGATAAATAAAAGCATCGAAAAAATATATTCCCTCAAAATGATGTGAGAACTGAAAGACATGTATTGAATTATAAATAATATTAAATAATTTTCTTCTTTCTTCCCATACCTTCTTTATTGGTCTTCCTTATCTCTTTTAATGTGTCATACATTAAAATTTTGGGAGACAGTAATTGAATACATATTACAAAGGATTGTATTTCTCAAAATTATTTTGACTTTAAACCAAGTAGATCTATCATGAAAGTCATGTAATTATTAAAAGAATTGATGGAGAATTTTATAAAAAAAAAATATTCATTTAAATTTTATTGATCGTGAAAAGGCTCAAGTACCAAGAGAAATTCTTTGAAAAATATTAGAGAAAAAAGGGATATGTATTGTAAATATTGATGTCCTTCGAGATATGTATAATGAGGCTATAACATGTGTTCAATTACAAGATGGCTTGTCTAATGATTTTCATTTTACTATAAGATTATATCAAAGCTCAACTTTTAGCTAATATCCTTTGCTTTAATTATGGATGTTCTTACTGAGCATGTTCAAGAGGAGATTTCTTGGTACAGCATATTATCTGCATATCACATTCTATTAATTAATAAGGCTATGGATGGAGTTAAAGCAAAACTTAATTTGTGGAGGACCACTTTAGAATCTGAAGTTTTTTATATTCGTAGACCTAAAATTGAATATATAGTATAAGTTCAATTGTATTAACAGCCCAAATCTTTAGAAAATAGCTATTGAGGATCATGTGATCATGAAGAGTGAGAGACCTTGGTTTAATTTTTCAAAATAATGGTGAAATAAATAGTCATGTGATTAATAGGATCCAATCTTGCAATCGAACAATCTCTAAAAGAGAATTTTATAGTGCAACTGTATGGCTATTTATGTTATAAGGGACTACATGTTGGCAAACAAAAAAAACTTGCTGATAAAATAAGTATTGCAGATATGAGGATGGTTAGGTGTGATGAGAGTGTATATACAACGACCCAATTTCGTTACTTTTCAAATTAGGTTAAAACTCGTCTCAAGACAGCAGGACCCAGGAAATTTCAAATTAAGGCAAACAAAATTTTCATTAGATAGAAACAATTTTTAGATCAAAGTGCCATAATTTGAGAGAATTCAGATAACAAAAACTCCCACTTTATTTTTCTGAATTATTTAAATCCAATAAATCAAGAACATTGAAATATATGTCCAAATTCATCATTTTCAGAGTCGTTGTGTTAAGTATATTATTTAAAGGCTGCTCGAAAAGTTTCATCAAATTCTGAGCGCGGGTTTGATCGCGGTTAAATTTCGAAGTTTTAAACTTCAGAAAATAATATAAAATAAAATATTTGTTCAAATCGAAAATTTTTGGCGCAAGGGTGTTCGTTACATTATGACACACCTTGGTGTCAAGTTTTATTATTTTTGGAAGCCAAATAGTGAAAAAATGCCAATAATTTAAGTTTAAGTATTTATTTATTAATTTTCCTTAAGAAGTTCCATTTTTCCTTCCTCCCCCTATTTCTGCAATCCCTCCTCGATTCCTTCCGCCTTAAGGCATGGAAGCTTCCGCGCCTGGGGCTTTCCTGCGCCATTTTGGCTGGCGCAGGAATGGTTGGCCAAATGGCCGACCAGCCCTCTCCTTATCCCATTCCCTCACTTCTCTATAAAACCCCCTCCCCTCCTTCTCCACCCACACAACACCTCTCTCCCTCACAGCAGCTGGGAGCCACCCTCAGCCCTCGGCAGCAGCCACTCTCCTCACTTAGCTTTTTCCCTCCCCTCCTTCTCCCAAAGAGCAGCAGCCCTCTCATCCCTCAGCCTCTCCTCCCTTTCTCAACAGCCCGGCTAGCCAGCCCCCGCTACCCCGACAACCTCCTGCCGACCTCTCTCCATTTTTTTTGGCAACAAAGTAAGAGGAGAAGGAAAAGAGGAGGGGAATTATAAAGAGTTTTTTGCTATTTCTTGTTCTTTTATATGTACTTAATAATTATTATGAAAAATAATAATGATAAAATTACGTCATTTACATTAATATGGTTCTCATTAATTAATAATAAAAACTATACAAATGTTATAAATTGGCTATTATTTCAATTCAAGCATTTTTATTTTGTCATTTTCATTCCCTTATTATTATTACTTTATGCAAATTTTTACAATTATTTTCATTCTTTATCATTTTTTTCATACATTATTATCAATTATTATTATTACATAATGATAATAATAGCATTATATTAAATATAATTACTACCCTCAAAAACTTGAAATGATGTCTTCTATCAAGATAAAAGAATGAAAGAAAAGTAGAATGAATAAGAAGAAACTAAAAATTCATAAAGAAAAATATATCATATCACTTTCATTTTAATTTAAAATATCAAAAATTTAAATGCATATTGAGCGAACTGTCACTCATCCGAACTGTTGAACTTAAAGAACAAGGTACCAGATGTCTTTTATTACTCTTGTTTAAATATATTTTTCTGCTCAGCATCGCACAAATTTGATAAAAGTGCTTTTTAAAGTCACATAAAATGATATATGAACAAGTTTGAATAAGTGAGAAGCAAGGGTTACATGTTGATTTATACTTTTTGTCTGATCAAACAACTGCTAGGACGGGGCTGTCCGACATCGGGAGTCATAAGGAGCCTATACTGATAAGCCTTTGAGGGGGCAGGTATAGAGAGAAATTGGGATATGTAACACAAAAATAAACCCCCTTTTCCTTGATTTTGTACTTGCCCAACAAAATTATATTTTGCCTCAGATATCAAATGCTAAAATTCTGTATTTATTTTTGTAACTATAATTATTTTTATGCTAAGTTTCAAGTGCAATTAAAATAGGTTTGCAGGGATAAGTTCATACAACTTTTATTTCCTTTCAAATAATTAATTATTTTGCTTATTATTTAACTTTTGTAAAAATGACATCTATCAGTATTTAGTTTCACAACTAACTAGTATTCGAATGCCCGCACTTTTGAAATATGCCCAGATCAGGAGTTCGACCTTAAAGAAAGGTGCTAAGAACCAAGCAGTGCTGATACTGTTTCCTACTGATTTTTCGCTTTCCTTTTGACACTTTTAAAAAATTTGTAACTTTTCTTTTATTTTAATCTTTGTAATTAGGATTTGTTAACTAATGAATAAATGAGTTATATTTGATGTCTATATATTTGTCTCTTAAATCACTCAATATGATCCTGCGGCTAGATGACTTGTTATTTTACATCACCACAAAAATTGGTGCTGGATCTGCTTCCACTGACCCCCGGCACCGGCTCCTCACAGTATACTCGTAAGGATATAATGAAAAATGGGTTTATTTGTAGCAAGGTTGGAGTGGATCTAATAGTGGATACGATTAAAGAATGTTGCTTTAGATGATTTTGGCATATTAAGCATAGATCGTTCAATACTCCTATTAAAAAAAAAAAGAGTTTATGAATTTTGTTCACATTAAAAGAGAAAGACTAAAAAATATAGGGAAACAAAATTATTATAAAGGATTTTCTCTATTTGAAACTTAGGGAGTGCACAATAGAAACTAAGGATTCATATAGCCAACCCCACTTATTGGGATTAAAGCTTGGTGTTGTTATTATCTCTCTTTTTTGTGTTACATTAACAACAATAGTGATTATTAGTAAATTGATTTCTCATTATGCATCTTAATTAGATTCAACATAATCATATTTAAACACAATATTTAGGCTTAAATGTGGTGCTCAGTTCAAACATAAACCTAAATTAGAATCACTTGAAAATTTTCATATCCATGCTCTTTAGATAATCTAATATAATTAATGAATTAATCTTCATAATATTTATTTTAATCATTAAAAATTATTTTAATTTATAAATTAATTAATTTTATTATTAAATAAAATTTGTATAATTAATTAATTAAACAAATAAAAGTTGGCAACATGACAACATAGTTTGGATTTTAATAAAATATTTGGAACTATTTCACCAATATAATAGATTAAAATTGGGTCGAAAAATGCTCTACGTGCCTATATGGAGGAAGTGTAATCTTCCCAATTTTTTAGCTCTAAGAGCAACAGAATATGAAGTCTTTAAATAATTTGCATAGCAAGCTTTAAGAGCATCATAACGAAGTCTTTCAAAAAAATTTCAACTAACTCTAAGAGAAACTGAACATAAGATCTTCATATGTTATTTGAGCAAAGCTTCTCTTGGAACTGATACTTGTCGAGTGAGTTATAGAGATGGAATGCCTTAGTATTAGTAGAGGCAGAGAAAGAGCCTACCATGGGGGCGATTATAGGAGGCGGGGGTATGGTCCATTGGAGTCATGGCAAGAGCTTTCATTCATCGGTTGAAATCAATTGGACCATATGGATAAAGTGATTGATACTCAAATACTTCCATGTATCCCACATGGTTGGCAATCTACTATGTATTCTAAGTTATGAATTGCACCAAGGGATATAGCACAAAAGCACCTCCTCATCCTTTGGCATTGTCTTTTGACCAAGGGCTCGAATTCTTGGTGGTTGTCTCAGAGATTCAAGTATTGGGTAGAGCGAGCACAAGTGGCGATCTTCACCGCAAGCTAGTGGGTTAGCTCACAAAGACATAGATTGTGAATTGTGAGTGATTAGGTAGTTGTTTAGTCTTGGATCGATGCAGATGAGGGAGACAATCATAATAGAAGCGGTTCGTCCTTTTATCCGAGGCTATAAGGCTTTTAAGGTAAGTCCTTTGTTCACATCTTTTTAAACAAAAACTTTTGGATGTGATCATATGCCTAACTAGTTTTTGTAATTTCTTTTCCCCTAAAGTTGACACTTTTGCAAAAAACCCTTGCAAAATTCAAATGATGCATATTACAATTAATGTAGAAAATATTATTTCTATTTAATAGCAAACATATTTCTTTGCATGTTTTAATTTCAAATTTTCAATATTAAAATTTCACAAGTTTTTAAATTTCTATCTAGAGTTGTTTATCAAAATGGTCCATAGACTCTTGCAAAATGTTCAAAATGATCACAACTCTTGAAAATATTATTTTTGGTCACTTGAGTCTTGTTTAATTATTAATTTTAGTCCTTAACACCTAAAATGAACGTTAATATCTATTTCTCATATTAAATGGGAGGGTAAATGAAGAATTAACAGAAGATGGAAGATTCGGCAAGTTCCATTACCGATTCCAACTAGAATCGGACGCTAGAAATGGCAGCGGCCATTTCCATCGGCCGGTTCTCGCTGCACCAAATCTTCCATCTTCTGTTCATTCCCCATTTACCCTCCTATTTAACATGAGAAATGGATGTTAACGTGTTAGGGGCTAAAATAAGAAATTAAGCAAGACTCAAGGAACCAAAAATAACATTTTCAAAAGTCAATGACCATTTTGAATATTTTGCAAGAGTCTAGAGACCATTTTGATAAATAACTCTTTTTATAAATAAAGTAGTGATATTTCTAATTTAACATATTTATATTACCATTCTAAATATGTATATATTAATTAAAATTAACTAAAAAAAGATTTATATTTATTGGAGTAAGAAACTCCTAAATAGGGATAGCTCTAAAATATGAAGGTCTATGTCAATTTTTTATTGAATAATGCGTCATAAAGAAAAATTTCCTTGATCAAAAGTGTGAAGTTCTAAAGAAAGAAAAACAAAAGCGCTTTCAAAGAAACTTACTAGAATGTAGCCTCCTTTTCAAAGGGGCAAGAGAAAAGCCCTTTATGGTAATCTTCAACAATAATAAACTCTATAGCTAAGGGGTGATATTACAAGTTATTTTAGAAAATGCAAATCTTTAAATAAATAGATAAAATAGCATTTTTTAAATAAGATCCTCATGCGTGATCTATTCAAAATTCAACAAATATTGTGCGAATGAATTATTTAAGATATTTAGCATAATTGCTCTTCTAATTTGCACAATTTGTCTTTTACTAAGAGATTTTCAATTTTAGCGAGGTTTTCTTTTAGTTTGAGTTTATAGCTCCATATTAATTCTCTTTGAGTATTATTTTATAACAGTCTTAATATATTCTAATAGTATTTTTAAAATAAATTAAATATATTTAAATGATTGATAAGTTGACATATTTTGCATATAAATATCATCGGACACTTTTAGAATGATAACTTTCATCCAAAAACTTAATTTACTTCCTATTACTTAATAACTTTCATCCAAAAACTAGTAAATGAATGCAAGTTTTAGTATCATATTCTTTTTGTATTCATGACTATTAGTTCATGTTATTTTATATGATAGATTTGTAATTTTGGCTCTATATGAATGTGAAGTTCATGTTTTCACAGTTGAGCTTTCTTTTCTTGATGATTATCGGGATGGGTAGTAACGGTTCCAATGCAGAAAGCAAATTCAATCAACCACCCCTCCCAAAAGGAAGCCCTACTGTGTTAATTTTATATTCTTTTTTTTGCTATTTTATGGCAAAAAATTAATTCAAAATTTTATTTTTCTAGCATCTTCAATGTTCCCTACATGATCTATTGCAAATCTAAGGTATTATATTTGTAATTTACCAATTTTTCATCCTATAACACCAAAGATAATTCCAAAAAAAGTAAAAGAAGAAAAAAAAAATCAGCACTTCATTTAGGTACTGTTCAGGCCCAAGAAACCGAACAAGAATGCATAAGCATTAATCCAAGAAAAGATTTGAGAAGAATATACTTGAGAATTACTTGCTCTATATCTCAAGAAATAAGAACAGAACTTTCACTAGCTGGTAAGCAACTAGCAGAGCTTTTCCAAAATCAAAGAGGCTTCCTTGGTGTGGAGCAAGAAATTCAGTTCCTCTCATATTCACCCAATCCAATGGCTGATATTGGAAAGCAATGCAACTTAACATTGGAAAAGGAAGAGATAAAGAATAGGTATTAAAGCTACTTGCCAAATAATAATAAGCACTGTATCTTTCCCAATGGATAACACGTTGTGTATGATGTCAGGTATCTCTAATCTCATCTGTACAAGTTGGAGTTGACTAAGATGTACAAGTTGAAAGCAAGTGTCAAGTATATCGAGTTGTGAAAAGTCAAGATTGTTGTTGTATTGAAGGAAGGTGATAGTTAGCAATTGTGTGTAGAGTGTAAACTAGCAAGCATTCAACAAAATAACATTCAATAATTAATACGATTAATGAGAGCAGATAACTTTCTGGACTGCCCAACATTGATAAAGTATTCACAAAGATGGATTTAAAGCTGAGTTACCACAAATTCAAATACATCAAATGGCATGTGAAAGCTTGCATTAAAATTAAACAATGATTGCTAGAGCGGATGATGATTATTTCACCTCTACAATGCATTGGTGACATTTCTACTTCTCATGAATGATATTTGAAAGCCAATTATGAAGGATTTTGTAAACTCTATTGGTATGACATCCTGTACTATAATTGGACATGGAAAAAATATCTCAGGAATGTGCAAGGGTGCTTGATCTCCAGAAACTAATCAACACCTCAAAAATATGATGGGTGATACCATAAAAAAGAGGATTGTATTTGGGGTCCATGGTTAGTGATGAAGACAATTAGGATGGACTTCAATAATCAACAATGATTAATGGAGTTCAGGTTAGTGATAAATAATAAAGAGAAAAGATTCAAAAAAAAAAAAAAAAAAAGCGTTGGCAACTTCATCTACCTTGTAAAGAAAATGTATTTCCTATGAGCAACAAACCCTTCAATATCTAGAAAAACAACTGAAGCAAGTTTAGCACATGAAGCTAGTCAAACTTTTAAGTTACTATATTGCAATAAAATTGCAATATAAACTATAGTTTTTCTTTGAAAATGAAGATAACATTATGTTGTTGCAACATGCTAGATTAGACCATAAGCACTGATTAAAACCATAGTTTTCTCTAGCTTACAGTATTACCGTTGCAGTAGTCACCACTGTTATTGTTTTGGATATAAAACTTACAATCTACATTCCACGGCTTAATTGCAACACAGGTTTTCTCCCCCTAAGTTCATGGGCAATGCAAAAAAATTCCATAATTTATCTCATTTATCATTCTGCGGATACAACCCTGTTGTCTAACTGAATAGCAAAAACAATTTAAATGAATTCAATCTTTATAACATTATTTTTGCCTGGATCTCAAATTTGAAACCACATATGGAAAGAAAAAAATACAAGTGTTCTCTACAATATTGCCTAGACTCTTGTGGGCTAACAAAAATAAAATCACGACAATAATAGCTGTTCTCAATCATCTATCCATCTAGAAAACAGAAAACAATTAGCACTATGTTGAATTGTAAATTTCAACTCAAGTAAATCAATATCAACATCTAAACAACATTTGTTTACAAAAATTTCACATATTGGCTAAATTACCAAATCAAAAAAGGACAGATTAAGAAGTTACTGGATAGATAAGGTAATGAAATGATGAAATACCATATGATAGCATAAAAGTTTCAGACCTTTCAAAATTTGAAGAACCATGCTACCAAGATACATAACAATGTTGCCCCTTCCCGATAGTAAACTTTCAGGTGATCTGATCAATTGCTTTATATAGAATTCTCCATCTAGAGATAGCTGTTTTCATCAATTGTCAGCATCAATCAGTTTTCTTTCTTTACAGAACAGTAAAAATGCTTATTAATCAGAATTCACAAGTATAGAAGAAGCACAAAAAATATCATAAAAATGATAAGCATATTTACTTACAGAACCCGAAACCTTAATAATATAAATATAAAGCATCCAAATTTCAATTTTACAAATAAAGCACCTTCATCTCCCATATCTTAAGGTGTATGAAAAATCAAATCGAATACAATAAAAAAATATAAATGACTGGATGAAAGCACCTTATTTGTAAAATTTGAAGTTTGGATACTTTTATATATATAAATAATAAAAAATTTGGTGCTACACAGGTAAATATCCCAAAATGATATAGTGCTATCAGCATTTGTGGATTTAGCGTACCCTAACAGTAAGTTGGATACTTTTATATATATATAGATGACTGGATGAAGGCACCTTATTTGTAAAATTTGAGGTTTGGATACTTTTATATATATAAATAATAAAGATTTTGCTGCTACACAGGTAAATATCCCAAAATGATATTGCTATCCACGTTTGTGGTTTTAAAGTACCCTCATAGTAAGTTAACTCACAGATGGTTAGTTTAAATAAAAAACAACACAAGGAGCCTTTGTCCCACCAAGTGGGGCTCGCAATGTTAAAGTTTAGATTGATTAAGATGTGCTTAAGCTTATTTAAGCCGGAAAAAACATTTAGATCACAGCCAACTTAGAAAAAATGCGGCTAATTATAAAAATTTTATGTAGAATAAATAATTAATTAATTTATTTATTATATTAAAAAATTAATATGTTATATAATTTTGTCAATTATGATATTATGTTATATAATTTTATCACCAATTAATTATAATTTTTCAAACATAATAATTAATATAAATTATTGCAATTACATAAGTTATTATAATAAAAATAAAACTACATGATAAGTAAATTTATTATGTTAAATAATTAACAAATCATCATGTTAATTCAACAAAGATTACAATGATTAGCAGCATAGTTCAACACCACCCTTCTCATACAAATTTGGAATTCAACAACGACAGCGTCAAAGATGTACGAGTGTAACACATAAAATCATTAGATGCCCTAGTTGTAAAGTTGAGTTTATAAATTTAGGCCATATTTTAAAAGAGAAAGAGAACAAATTAAAAAAAATATGGCAAAAACAAATATAAAAAATCTCAAATGCTTGGAGCTAGCCAATGCCATATAATGAAACTAAGGCTAGCAGTGTTGTTGTTATTAAGGTTAGCAATTTTACCCGAAACTCGAAACTCAAAATTCGCTTGAAAATCGCTCAAATTTCGAGTCGAACTGATTTCAACTCAAAAATTTCAAGTCGATTCTCAAGTTGAATCGGCTAACTCGAACTCAATTTGAGTTGAGTTTGAGTTGAACTTGACTCAACTTGAACCTAATTCGAATCGAATATACAGATCAGGTAATATATAAATACATAAACCCTACTTTTCTAACAAAAAAAGACCGCAACTCAGTCGAGTAAACAACAAGATTTTTGCTCGCCCGATTCCTAATCGGCCGCGGGTTCGATTCCTTGTGCTTGTGCTGCAAGCAACTACCTCTACTGCATATCTGCAAATCCTAGTAAAATATAACCATAAAATTTTTTGAAACTAAATATACAAACTAAATAGATGATCACAACTTCTACCCACAACTTTAACTCTTAAAACAAGTTCACAATCTACTGCATGTCTAAAAACCCTTAAATGCATACTCTACAGTGCTGCTATAATGCTCTTGCTGTTGCTTCTAGGTTGCTACCTTGTTAGTGCTTCTGTTAGCTAATTTTCTTTTAGTTTTTTGTTCTCTTTATATAACTTTTCTGAATCTCAATTTTTTTTATTTTACAAAGTATTTAAAAAAAATTTTCTTTGTTTGATTTGGGCAATCATTTAAGATGGCTAGATTGGATTTATAATAAATGATTCCTATTGAGTATTCACTACACAGATAAGCCTATTAAGCTATTAATTTTAAAAAGTGATATGTTAACCCGAGTCAATCTTAAAAAGCAAATGAACCAAAATTAGAATATATTCCTTCAGAGCTAAATCAGATAAGTAATGTTTGCAATTTATTTTTATTGCAATTTATTAAGCTTTCATTTAAGTTAATTAAATTAGCATAAATTTCAAATAATGTTGCCTTAATACTTTTTGTTTGTTGTTTTTCACAAGCTTGCATATTGCAGCCTTAGCTTGGGTTGGGGATTAAAGCTACAACCTGCTTGCGCTTTGCCTTAGAGCTTGGGGATTAAAGCTATTTGTCAGCTTGTGCCTTGGCTTGGGGATTAAAATAGACTTGCAAAATGCCTAAATTTTTAATTGTATTTTTACTGGTGTTGCTTGTTTAGAGTGCGGACTTAAGTAGCAAATAGCAACGTATTAATGTGTAATTGTAGTAGGGCTACCTAAATTTCAAATAGTATTACCTCTATATCAAAAAGATCTGAAAGAGACTGTTTGTTCAATCTATTTATTTTTTCATACATGTAAGAGTTATATATAAATGCATTGGTACACTATAATACTATTCAGATATGTAAAATTTTTATAAACCTAAAGTCGCACTATTGTAGTTGTATTTTTTATCAATAAATTTGTAAAAACAATATTAATATTTAATATCATAAATTATTTTTTAGAAGTAAAGTTGTACATTTAAATTGTTTTTAAATTTTAAACTTTTTTTTCGAGCTGACTCAAACCAACTCGAATTTTAATGAGTCAAACTTGATTTGACTCGAACTCGATTCGAGTTCAAGCCTGGCTTAGTTCGAATTTGGGCTGACTCGCTAGAACTCAAATCGAATTCAGCCTTAGTTGTTATGGTTATAGTTAACAAATTTATTAATAATAATTTGTACCTCTTATGTTAATAATTATTATAATTAAAATTATTATTATGTGTTAAATTAATTATTAATAAATAAAATATCATTACATTAGTGATTTTTACATTGTTTTTATTGTAACTAACAATAATTATTATAATTAATATAAGTAAAACATAAAATATCATAATGTTAATAAAAATAAATAATACTTTGATCAAACAATGAATAAATTAAATCAAATTCATTTTTTTAAATAGTTAAGCATGCTTGATCTCATTAAATGCAAGATTGCTCAAGTGCACTTAAACCATTAGTTTAAAGGCCATTGTGAGCCTCAAGGATTAACTATTCAATGTGATTAACCATATTGATCCCCACTCTCTTATATTGTTTGAGGCTTAAGCTTGTAAAAGCTAACTTAAATTGCAGCCAAACAGCCCATTAATCAAGAAGCTTGACAAAAATCATATAAATAATTTTGTATTCTTAAACTTTATCAAAGAATTTAAAATTTTAAAAACTGAGAGTCAAACAATTTATATATATATATATATATATATATATATATATATATATTCTATATTTTGTTTGTAAATGTATATATGCTCATGAATGATACAAGTTAAAATTACAAATTTTACATATTTAAGAATACTTTAAATTCATAATTAATAAAAAAAACATATAATAAACAAATAATTTCAAGCCTAGCTACAAGTGCAAATGAATGATCACCTAAAAAATGCAGAAGTCTCCACTGTCTAAATTGTGTCTCAAAAAAAAACTTATCATGAAGTATATTAGAATTTTTAATCAGACAGATTTGTGCATGTTGTCATGGAGAATTTATGGTCAAGAATTTCCTATATGCACAAGCCTCTATAATTAATAACCCGTCTAGTTTTTAGGAGAACTCTCAATTAAGGAGTATTATAGTAGTTAACAAAATATATAATTGTATATGTAGCATAATATATGAAAGTAAACTTGATCAAAATTCAATAATTTTGTTATCTCAAATCGATATGTGATCCAATCTATTATGTCAAAGAAAGTTTTATATGTTATATTTTGAGAATCTAATTAGCAATAATGGGTTACCATATCTAAAACATCCCAAAAAAGCTAAGCCAATTTATTAAAGAAACGGTTTTGGGTTCAAAATCGATTCGTAGATTGGCAAAGGGTTGAAAGTGATATTTTATGAGATAGCGCCAAATAATAATAGGGCTTGAAAGTTATTTAAAAAGTCGCAAAGCAGTGATGCCATCATGTGAAAGTTGTTGGCAATGGAAGAACGAAACAAAAACTTTTTTATGATAATTATGAAGCTACAATTAGTGATCGTTGTTTTGAATGTGTTCATAAATTGTGTTGATGTAATTTTTTTATAATAAATGTAAATTTTTATAATTCAATTTTGTTTAAAATCATTTTATATTTGATTGGCTAACAGCTTTAACAAAGTATTAAAGAAATTTAATAAAAATGCAATGAGAGTATGCCTCCTTAAATGCCTATTGCGTTTATATCATTACTTACAAAATTGTCATTAAAAGCTTTCTAGTTTACAAATTTTATAAGAAAAGTTTATAGTATACGAGGGTATTTGCATGGCAACAAAGTTTTTACATTTCATTATTCAAGTAAAAAGATTAGTATGAGTGCAATGATAACTACAACAAAGAGGAAAAGTTAGATCCAAGCTTCAACTGTAAGTACTCATATCAAGGTATGCGTTATGGCATCCAGATTCATTTCACTTGATTTCTCATTAATTTTCACTGTGATATGAAAATCTCATGTGGAGATCTTGTTATTGTTTTAATATTGATATGTTGAATGAAGATCATAATTCATTTAATGATTTTATGATGTAATGAAGAAATTTGAGTTTGTACGGCCAAAAAATATTGAAGTAATTCGTGTATGCATAAATAGAAAATTGCTTATATTTGATCAAATCAAATAATAATAATATAGAATTTCATCCATTCTAATATGGCATTAGAGACCTCAAGGTTTCAAATCCAAATAGAAGCAGGTTGTGTTGTTGGTGGGAGACAAGGTGGGTTGTGTCGTTCATTTGATGAAAAGGAGAGTTGTCATTTGTATATGCAAGATAGAGAGAATAATGACCTCAAAATGGGAGAAGGTTATTGAAGGTAAGCCTTCGAGGTGGAATGAGGATGAGGGTTAATAATTTTCTTACGCAACTTTGGTAGCATAACAGCTCGGACTTATGTGTGCTCCTTGGGCCATAAGATTAACAAAGGAAGTTTAACCTTTCAAGCTGGCTCTAAGAGAACGGATTATGAGCTCTTCAAAAGTTTTGGCCCAACAAGCTACAAAAGACAATCAAACATGGAGCCTTCCCCTGTTCTTTATAAAATTGCTAAAAAAAAATTTAATTTAGGTAGCATGACAACATGTCTTGAGTTCTGTCAATATTTTTTATAAGACTTCGATAGCAAAAAAATTCAAAAATCATATAAAAAATAAAACTCTCTGTATCCAAATCAGTGGATCTATAAGATTAGAGGAGGGAATTTAATCTTCCCAACTGACTGACTCTAAGAGATAATGAAACAATGGGTCTTCAAAAGCCTTGGTCCAATCAACTCTAAGAGACAACTGAATACGAAGTTTCCTTCTATAATTTCTCTTGTAATATTACCTGACCGACTCTATGAGAAGTAAATGCAGATTTTCTCCTGTAATTTTAACTTAATTTAATCTTATTATCCATTCTTTGGGCAAGATGTCTTTTTTATGTGCCTCAAATATCTGTTTTCTCCTCTTCTCTCTAATTCTATCCACTATTCTCTTCAGTGCTTCACAGTGCGCAGAGGGAAGTGTTTGCCTTCGATATGTATAAAGGCAAAAGAGGCAGTCGGTTATAAAACAATTGTTGGAAGACGGTTCCGAGTAGTTGTTGGGATGGTTTCAGTAATTATCATTTTGTTTCAGCACTGCATGCACATAATCAGTCTGAATGTCATCCTAAACCCTCAAACAACTTTGCTTAAACATCATGATCATGTTAGCTTTATTTATATTGTAGTTTTCCTCTGTATATTGAAGATTTGGGTGAATGTGGCCATGAAGAGTGGCGCAAAGTGTTTCTAGATAACAACAGATCTTTTTCAAGCTTAAAGTAATCGTAGTGGCATTTGGAGAAGAAATTGAAGGTGGTCCATGCACAGGGGACATGAAAATGGGAGGCTTCCTACGACATGGGAAGAAATCGTGGGATCATTGGCTACTTACAACGTGGATAGGGATCGGCAGTGATTTGTGCAGCATACAAAGGGGCTGCAAGTGGTGTAGAGCATTTTCATGAGTGACCTATAACGAATGTCTAGTCATGCATAAGAACAGTGTGTTGCGCATGAAGTGGGGGATTTTAGGTGGCACTAGCAGGTGAAAAACATGTGCTTTGGCGCATGCGAACAATACAAAGTGTTTGCCATTACATGAAGTTTGAGGTCGACAGCTGCTTGTGTCACTGCATTCAACTTGCAAAGGAGCTGTTGTCGCCTTACATTGAAGCCGGGGACCAGAGGCAGGAAGATAGGTGGCAATACTTGCATAACATGCGCTACGTTCAACTTTGGACAAAGGAGATTCACAAATGGTAGCTCATGCTGAGCTTCTTTTACACCTCTCTCTCATCATTCTTGTTTTTATAATTTTTGGATGCAAATAACACATACAGTTACACTAAATCAAGCTAAGTGTTTAGTGATAAAAAAGCTTAGTAATTGACAAGCTCAATTGGCGGAGAACTTGTAAACTGATGATATAAACACTAATGCTGATGTTAATAAGTAACTTGGAAACATGTTCCAAGTATTGCTTAAACCATGATCGCATCATTAAAAGGTTTGGAAAAAGTAGGAAAATCAACATCTAAAAAAGTGAGGCTCATCTAATTGTACATATCAGTCAAAGAACAATGCCTTGGCTTAAATCTTTCATAATTTGAGACTTAATGACCTCAATATTAATACTAGCAAAGACTACCTCAACGCATGCCTCTTTGAGATCCCAACAAATTTCAATTAAGAGCTCCCGTTAACTCAAAACCATCTTGATAAGAAGATCATGTATCATATAAGTATTAATAATCGCATGTCACGTAAATCCCCCTCTTGTTCATTGCCCAGTCATTATTTGAGAGGGCTTAACAATCCTGATGTTTTTACTCAAGGTTAGTTCATTGTGTCTCATCTCTCAACAATGAATTCCTTCAATTCATTTTCCTTTATTTGCTTGCTAAAAATAGATCTCAATGCAAAACAAGTATTCGTGATATAACCATTAGCATTACAATACAACATTTTGGCCTGTCTACAAACTTTAATTTG
Organism: Gastrodia elata; assembly: GCA_016760335.1. Taxonomy (NCBI): domain Eukaryota; kingdom Viridiplantae; phylum Streptophyta; class Magnoliopsida; order Asparagales; family Orchidaceae; genus Gastrodia; species Gastrodia elata. Next base: position 24,579,757 of record CM028679.1, on the reverse strand, counting down.
CATTATGTGGTAGCTAGTAATACGACTTAGCCCAGATCTCCCCTACAAGATCTGATAAGCTGCAATAAAAAGCACGCAGTTCATTTATGCTATTCTTCTTCTCATAAGAATTCACACTCAAGCTTTTGATTTCAATTTGTTGTGCGTCGATCCCCATCATTTGGTCAAATTGGTGTGATTCCTCTTTTCTTTTTTGATGATAAGTTTCAATTCTAGATTGAACATTACTCCTTGACTCTATTCCAGTTATCACTCTTATGAGGATTTAACTTTCATTAAATAACAATCTCCTCTACATTCATATATTTTGTTACTCAAAAACAGCTTCTTAGTTCCACTAAACCTAAATTAAGACTTCTTCGGTCTGTGACTAAAGACAAGCCCTGCCAAAAGCTTTTTTCATTGAAAGCATCCAAAGACGCAAGTGTTAAGAATATCCCCTCCAACCTCAAGTTATGGTGTTATTCTCCTGCCACATTAGCTCCAATACCATTGAACTATCTAAGTTGATAGGTCTGCCACAAAGTTTAGAGTAATCGTGCATTTGGCATACTTCTTTCAAAATAAGAGCTATGGTTTTGCCAGGGCATAAATTGTTGCATTTTGGATTTCTATAAATTGTGACAAGATGGTTATATAGAATCCCAATCATAAGCAAATTTTACCATCAAAAGAAGATGGGCTTCCCATTGCATTATCTAGTTAAGAAACTACCCAGATGGTGGTTGATTCATCATTGTAGTTTCCATAGTAGTTAGCACAGAGGTATTAGCTATTGCCAAATGCTGCACATTTCTCTGTTATCTGCCATAGTACATGGCTTTTCAGAGTTAAAGTAGTTTTAGTAATGAGATGGAATTTTTCAAAATGCCCTACAAATATATAATCCAGATATTTTGTAATAATAAGTCAAATGACTTGAATGCGATCATGATGTGATCAATATGGTTAAATCCTATTTCAGATTATTTTTTGTGGAAATGTTCGAGAGTCTGGAGAAAATAAATAAAAAAATGAGTCTACTCGAAAAACAAAAAAAAAAAAAATTTACTTTGTAGCCAGCATCTATTATAAAATGTAGTTATTTCACTGAGTAGCAGCAAATTAGAGTGTTCTCAAAGCTCTTTAGTATTTTCAAAGGTTTGCAGAGTCTAGAAAAGTTGAGTAGGTTCCCCCTCTCAATGGGCAGAGAAGTTATTTATAGCACTTTGGGTCATATCTTAGAGGATCTTGGTTATGTGGCTTCTTATCCGCAAACGAAGAAATCAAGTTTCAGTTGAGAAACTGCATTAGATATGTGAAAAGATGTGACGGTTGATCTAACTATCTGCAATCAACGGGTTGGGAATTTGGAGAAGTATGATGATGGGTTGGGCTTAAAAATCGAGCTGTGAAGCTACCAAACTAGTCCATCGAAAGATTGGCACTGTAAGTAGGCCAAGACTAGCTTTTCAAACAGGTTCCGAGCCTAGTGTTATGCAGTTCCTTAATATAGTAAGCCACAGAGATTGCTAAAATTGCTCATAAATATACATATAACATCATCATGATATAAAAGTACTGTAAAAATATAATAGCACAGCAAATTTTTGAGATCCTTTAAAATATTCAGTATTTTTAGGATTTCTCAACCGTTGAAACAAAAAGTAGCTTTAAGTCAAACCCTAAGGCTTGTAGCAAATATCCTAAAGGCAGATAATGCTAGCTTACCAAAATAACAGTACCTTTTCCCACATATGCCGTGGCATTGCAATAAAAATAGTTAAGATTGTACATCCAGGACGAATATATCCCTCCAACTCAACTGGCATGCTTGCCAACCACTGAAATATCTACAGGTTTGAACATGGCAGAACTTAGGTGGAAAAGCTTTTGAAAACAAGAAATTACTTCCAAATTACAATAATTACTTGATGTCGTAATTGTCTAGGAAACTCTGCAGGGTTCCAATCATAAAGCTTAAATGATATGCGGCCTGTTGGACACTACAAACAAAAAATGAATTAACTAGTGTTCCTTTGACAATAAATATGGCATGTAAAGATCAGCCTCTTTAGCATATAAAATTTTAAAAGTGCTAACCCTTTAAACTTAACATGAAAATAGTGTAAATGAATAAATTCAACCCACCATTGAAGAATAGGAAGTCTTGTTATCACAAATAGTGGATGAAAGAGCAGATTTTGGATTATCTACTCTGTCATTTACACGGGCATCTGCAGAACCTCCAAATGAAAGAGAGCTATTGGTTTGTGCCTGTTGAAGGCCATTAAATGAGCATCCAAGGAAACCGTTGCCATTTTCACTATCTGAAAACACATCCGTGTCCATTACTTCATTTCTTGCATCATTATCAACATCTTTGCAAGCAGAAGCTTTAGGTGTTTCTGCACATATTACAAAAGCGAAGGATACGTCTACAGTAAGTTATGTGGTCTATACTCCAAGTAGGTATCTACATGGTCAAAATGAAATGAATTTCTAGAATTGTAATCTCTTCTTCTCTTTTTTTTCTTTTAATGAGAACAGTAATTGTGCCAAACTTTTTATTAAAAGAGAAGATAATTATTGTCATAAGACCCAAATCTCTATATTTTATATATAACACCATAACTTCGAAATTTACAAAATTACCACCTAACCTTGCCTCATACATGAAAATTAATCCAGTTAAGAAAATTAGAAGACCAAAGCAGCTTTGTATTTTGATATAATGATGAAGATTTAGATGGCAGTTTACAAAAATTGATGTTCGAGTGTTTAGATGTAAGTAAGATATATTTGAGTGGTTTCAACAGTAAAATGAATTTAGGGAGTAAATTTTGAATGAAATACTAGCAAGAGTTTAGGTCATTTTGAACATGGTCTGCAAAAAGATTGAATAAATTAAAATGCAGAAGATAAAATATATGTGAAAAAATAGAAAGAAAAAAGACAGCATATTGAATAAAACATTAAAAAAATGTGCAAGAATTGTACAACCTAGAGTTTTCTAATTTGGTACTGGATGGTAATAAATGGAGGAGAATTCTTTAGGCCTACAATAAATAGCGGAGACAAGGTTAATGATGATAACTAAACAAAGTTTATTGCATCTATAATCTTATTCGTACATAAATTTTTAAAATTAATAAAAGTGCAAAAATTATCATATTGACAGAACAAGAAAATAGAAAGAAAAAAAAATCAATGCCAAAATATACCTAGTATTTGATCTGTATCAAGAAAGACATCTCTAGGTGGATCTGTCTGAGGCTGAATTTCTTTCTCCGCTACACTATTTGAATCAATAAGCTTTCTCCTACGCCTTCTATTATGTTTTTCTAGTTTTCGCCTACAACTTCTCTTACCTTCATCAAAGTTATGTAGTAGATGAAACCTGAATGAAAAAGAGCAAAAATAATCAAAACTTCAATGTCAGAACTGTAACAAACCAAATCAATATATGTAAGTTTAGTTAATCAAAGTTCTAAAATATCAAGGTGCTTTTTAAGATGACAGCAAAATTTCTAATAAGAACTTCAAAGCTTAACGTGCTTATAGCGTGAGTACTCCTAGGATGGGTGATCCTCTAGAATGTTATCATCGAAAAACAAAATCATGAGATCAGTAAGGTTAAAACTAGAATGTTATCATCCTAAAACAAAATCATGAGATCAGTAAGGTTAAAGCGGACAACACACTAATAGTACGATTACAGACTATTACAAATAATATACACAGGGTATCAGATAAAAGCTACATGACTTACAAAATAAAGTGTCATGCAGGGAAGGGGGATGCTTGGCCCGAAGAGCATATAGACCATTATTAATGATACCTTGATGAAAAGTTGGTTCATATGAAGATCTATAATGTCAAAACCGGAGGCATGAAAGGACACAACAAGAATTATCAGTAGTGAATTTTGGATAGAAAGTATGTTATACTTGGACTTAGGGACATGAAGGATGTTTTGTAGAAGGAACTTACGCTTAGGTGTGGGTAGGATTCTGCTTCCAATGCTGGCTATTTGCCTATTATTTCCATTGCGAATGATGAAGGAGTTAATTCCTTTGCATGGTTCTACGAGAGGTTGTTGAGGACATTTGTAATGTGTGATGAGGCTCTGGAGTCTAAGTATCACTCATGCTTGCTGTCGACAGTGGTGTGAGTGTATAGGGCAGTTTTTACCTGCCTTTAAAATTTGGATTCATGTGATGCTAGCTTTCGACTGTGTTGTGGTCCTTTTTGTTGCATATTTGGCAATCTAGCTTGTCGGTTCGTGTCTTTCTTGGTTGTGTCATGTGGGAGACGTCCATGATCACAGCTTCCTCGGTGGAATCTGCCTCTGCCATGGCCATGTAGGTGGAGTAGGGGCAGTGGGAGGTCGGTGAGGGTTGGAGACTGCGGTTCTTGGTGTTGGTCATAAAGGATGTTGCTCTCTTCACTGAATAGAAGGGAGTACAAGTCATCTAGACTGAAAGGATTCAATTGAGTGCGAATGGAAATTTTGAAGGCTTGGTAGGACAGAGTTAAACCATTGAGGGTGCATAGGATAATGTATTCGGTGTCAATGTGAGAGCCGGAGGCAGTGATTCATCTGCCAAAGATTCTATTTCAAGCAAGTATTGAATCATTGTTTTACCTTCCATTGAGATGTTGTGCAGACAATTTTTCAGCTGTATGGTGCATGAACGGTTGGTGGGCTGCAGTCTTCGTTCGCAGATATTCCAAACTTCAGCGCAGGTGGTGTCCTAGAGGACATAGGGCAGCATGCTGATAGAAATGGTGGAGAACAGTGCGGCAATCAAGTTCTGGTCGGTGGTATACTAGTTAGCTTCTGCTGATGATGAGCTATTATTTGTTGAACTGATGGCTGTGGTGGTGGTGTCGGCTGTAAGATTATGCAGTAAACCATTTGCCTTGAACAATTGTGTGACTTGGGCTCTCCTTATGGTATAGTTTTCAAAGGTTAGTGTGGAGTGAATCAGATTCTTGATATTTATCATCAAGAATTTTAGGTTGGGAGGGAGTTTGCTGATTTTGTTGTATTGGAATGGCTGTTTTTTGATTCTATGAAGGTAGATCTTGAGGTTGATGTGCTTGTCGTGAGGAGAATGGGACGATGTTTTGATTTCTTGACTTGGGTGCTGTAACGACCCAAAATCGTTACTTTATAAATTAGGTCAAAACCCACCTTAGAAATCAGGATCCCGGGGAATTTCAAATTAGGGCAAACAAAAAATACCATAAGTAAGATTTATTTTAAAGATCAAAGTGCCCTAATTTGGAAGAAATCCGAATAACAGAAGCTCTCGTTTTATTTCCTGAATTATTTAAATTCTAAAAATCTTGAACATTGAAATACATGCCCAAAATTATCATTTTCAGTATCGTTATGATCAGTATATTATTTAAAGGCTGCTCGAGAAATTTCATCAAATTCTGAGAGTCGGTTTGATTGTGGTTAATTTTTGAAGGTTTTAAACTCAAAAATTTATATAAAATAAAATATTATTCTGAATCGAAAATTTTCAGCGCGATGGTGTTCGTAATATCATAACACACATCGGTGTCAAGTTTCATTATATTTGGACGCCAAATGACAAAAAATGCGATTAATTTAAGTCTAAATAGTTTTAAGAAATTCTCTTTTAATTTTTTCTCTATTCCTTCTCCCCCCCTTTACTTACGATCAAGTTCCAAAATTGGCGATAACTTCTGCCAAAGCATGCTGCCTTTATGGCCTTTAGCCCCATAATGGTACTAAATGCACCATTATCCCTTATCCCTTATCCCATCCATCTTTCTCTATTAAAACCCCCTCCCCTCCCTCCTTCTTCTCCCTACACAGCCAACTCTCTTCTTCCCCACAGTTGCTCCCAGCCCCAACCAGCTCCCCATTCCCAGCCGGTAACCCTCTGCCAAGCCTCCAGCAACCTCTCCTCCTCCCACAGCTAGCAGCTCCCTCCCTTCTCCTCTCAAACAGTAGCTCCCAGCCCCAACCAGCAGCCAGCTGCCACCTTGCAAGCCAAATAGCAGCCCAACAGCCCTCCTCAGCCCTGCCAGCTCTTCAGCCCTCAGCCCAAAGCAGCCGGCCAGCAGCCAGCTGCCACCTTGAAAGCCAATAGCAGCCCCACAGCCCTCCTCCCTCAGCCTCACAGCAACAACAGCCCCTCCTCTTCAGCTGCCAGCCCTCCTCCCTCAACCTCACAGCAGCAGCAGCCCCTCCTTCTCAGCTGCCAACCCTCCCCCTAAGCCATACAACAGCAGCAAGCTGCCAGCCCTCCTCCCTCAACCTCACAGCAGCAGCAAGCTGCCAGCCCTCCTCCCTCAACCTCACAGCAGCAGCAGCCCCTCCTTCTCAGCTGCCAACCCTCCCCCTAAGCCATACAACAACAGCAAGCTGCCAGCCCTCCTTCTCTTCAACTGTCAGCCTTCCTCCCTCAGCCTCACAGCAGCCCCCCTTCTCCTCTAAAACAGCAGTCCTCTCCTCCTCTCCGCCCTACAGCAGCAGCCAACTTCTCCTCTCAACCCTACAGCAACAACCATCTTACCCTCAGCCCCACAACAGCAGCATCCAGCTCCCATTCCAGCCCCACAACAACTCCTTCCTTAGCCCAAAACAGCCAGCAAGCTGTTAGCTTCCTCCTCAGTCCCTACCAGCCCCCACAGCCCTCCTCCAGCCTCCAGCCTCCAGCCTTCTTCTTTTTCCAAGCAGTCCTAATCTAAGGTAAGAAATGGAAAAAAAAAATTGAAATTTTTCCTTTTGTGCTTAATCATAAATATGATAATAATAAATAATAATATTAAATCTCAAATACATCGTTCACATTATCATAATGGATAACAGTGAAAATGTAAATAAATATGTCTATTATATTTCTAATCAATCAATTTAATTCTACTTTTTATTCTTTCATAACATGATAAGATTACATAAAATGACTAAATAAAGATTTATATCATTATGAGAACACGAAAGAATAAAGACAAGAAAGAAGAATGTAAATCCTTAAAAAAAAAATATTCCTAAAATCATTGGCTAAAATACTAAAATATTGGAAACTTAAAATGCAGATTGAGCGAACTGTCACTCATCCAAACTTAAAGGACAAAAAGGTACCCAGTATATGACAAGTATTACATTTTATATTGTTACTACTACTTAACTTTTAATTGCTTTGAGCCCAAATTTTAATTTGAAGCTTGGTTTGGTTGTTCGGAACCAACGTGACAACATTCGTGGCTAGTTACTGGAAAAATGACATCAGTAACAGCATTCGTGGCTAATTACTGGAAAGAAGACATCAGTAAGAAAATTCGTGGCCAGTTACTGAAAAAATGACATCAGTAACGACATTCGTGGCTAATTATCGAAAAAATGACATCAGTAATAGCATTCGTGGGTTGTTACTGAAAAGAAGATATCAGTAACAACATTCGTGGCAGGTTACTGGAAAAACGACATCAGTAACCTGTATTTTTGTGCTAATATCTTTTGCAGAAAATTAATTATTTCATTTGCGCTTTTACCTTAATATCTTTCCTGCATCTCTTTCGCAAATTGCATCTCTGCTATTATAAAATGTAATACTGCATTGATTACTGTGGCACTTAGAGTACTCTCTAATTACTGGAAATTCTGATCCTGGTATTGTTTGTTGTACAATACCAGGTCAAGTACTTCTGGAAGAGCTTAAACAAGAACCTTAATGCTTAAAAATTTCAATCTGCAAACGGGTCTACGACGACGCTGTTTTTGCTTATATTTTATATTATATTTATTTTTCGCTTTTGTACGGGGAGTACGATGTTAGATCTTGTAATATGAAGCTTGAAATAAATGAGAAATGTTTTATATTTTTATATGTCCCTTTTCTTTCATTACTCAATATGATCCTGCGGTAAGTGAACACCCGATGTCGGAATAGTTTTTGCTGAACCGGCATCAGGCCATCACAGGTGCAGTCTTGATCGCAGGTTCTTGAGGGGTTGGAGAAGGGGATGAGTTCTTGAAGAGAGAGCTGGTGTGGTTTTGACTTTAAGCTTCTTGAGGAGTTGGGGGATAGGTTAATGGCTGCGAGGAGAGCAGTGGGTTCCGGCTGAAAGGTTCTTGAAGGGGAAGGAAATAATGAGATTCTTGATAAAAAGAGAGATGGCAAGAACCTGACATTTGCTTAAAACTGAGAGTTAAGGGCTAATAGGTAGAAGAGCCGAGAGCTGATAGGAGTTCTTGAGCTGAGAGCTAAGAGGAGTTCGAATGACAGCTTTGATACCATGAAAGAGTGCCTAGGACGGTTCGCTAAGAGAGAGAGAGGAGATCATACAGCACAAGCAATAGAAAAATGTTATCATTCATGCATTGTAGAAATACATTACAGTAAGCTATAACTAGAGTATAGTATGGGTATTCTTATCAATGCTATAGGAGCCATCTCTTGAGTGTATTATAGAAACAAGTGTTACATAGTGAGAGACACCTCTTGATAAGAGCCACCTCTAGTGTCCTATACAATCGATGGGTAATTTTTAAATTTGTATATAAAAATTGACAAGAACGTTAGTTGCTTGAGTGATATTGTAAGTTCTTTAAGTTTAGTTAGGCAAAACTCTTAAACATCAATTTTTTTTTAAATAATAGTGAAATTTCTAATAAAAAGTTTTATGTTTAGTGTTCTCATAACAAAGCCACTCCTAAGACAAGTGAACTCTCGAGAAAGTTATCATCTAAAAACAAAATCATGATATCATTAAGTTAAATGTAAAATACACCGATAATTAAGAGTTCTATCTGCTACAAATGGTACCATAGCTACATTGTCAGATGAGAGCTAAGTAATATGCTAAGTAAAGTGTCGACATGCTATTATAGCTATCTCTTAAATTTATAAAACAAAATTGTACATGATAAAAATCATCATTAGAGTCTTATCTACATAATGAATGATTATTGGATATGAGTATGTGAACGAACTAACAAGAACATCAGTCGCTTAAGTGGGGAAATATGAAACCCTAAAGTATAATTAAACATAACTCTAAAATTCAAAGTATTTTGAGATAACAGGAAAATTTCTAATAAGAACTCCAAAATTGACAGGGGCACTTCTAAAATAGATAATCATATATGAAGTTATCATAAAAACCAAATTGTGATGTCACTAAAAGCAAAATGGATTACACCTTAATAACTAAAAATTCATATTGATGTAATATAAATGAAAAAAACTTAATTTTATTTAATTAAACCATGTTTTGTGTTCATATGATCTTTTCATGTTTATTTGAATCCAATGAATAAATCCACCATCTATATTTGCTACATAATAAATTCCTTCCCCCCAAAATAATTTTCACGCCACTTCCCTTACAAACTTACCAAATCATATGAGATTGGTCAAGAATTGATCTCATGTCTCCTTCTCTCCTTGAAATTAAAACTCAATCATTGTTAGCCCCCACTCAATATGGTCTCCTGTACTCTATTAGTAGAATAAAATGTGTATTAACATATATCAATACATACATTTTGTATCAAAATTCCAAGTGAAATTCCTAAAATGTACACTAATATAGCAAATTAGTATTTAAAAATATATATTTTTCAAGCAACATGAGAGTATAATATATATATAATCAGATTATTGTACTTTTTATAATTGAAATTAAAAATTCTTCCAATAAAATTTTAAGAGATACAAAAAGCAATTTTTAAAGAAAATAAACAAGTTGGGTATTATAGTAATATAATATGTAAATCACTGAAGGAGCAAGGGCTATAACATTTGAATAATACTCGTAGATATAATAAAACTTCTTCTCTTTAATAGCAGAATTAAAACTACTAGACATTCTCTTCATTTTTACTCGTTGACCATAACTCTCAACCAAGAGTATTTTTAAATCACCTATAATCTTTATTGTTTGATTTAAGGAGAATGGGCAATGTTATTTACACAACTACTGACCCTCATCTCCTTCTCTTGATATGTGCTACAAAAACCTCCCTTAACATCACCTTTAAAGAACAACTTGATGAGCCTTAAAGCATTATGATTTCATCCTTCTATTTTGTTTCTTCCCCATTCCTTAGTTGCACACCCACCTTAGCCTTTGCGCCATTCTCCATTTCCCATCTATGTGATTACACATTTTTCTTTGTTTACAATGCTTGTCATTATTCACAAGTTCTATCATCCATGATTGTTAATTGGGAATGTTTGTAGTATCAGAGATCTTTAGAGTAATCACACATTTTCCTTCTCCAATTACTTCTCTTATAGTAATATTAGTTATTTAGATTCATTTTAGTTACTAAGTTTAATTAAATTTAAAGATAATCATGTTGTTAAAATCTATTATATCAGTATAAATCAATTGAGTTTTGGGTTTTAAGCACTATGCCTTGAGATAGAAAACTTGACTTTAACATAAGAAAAATGCATCCTTAATCATTGGATTATCTGTGAATGATATTATAGCTCAGCAATCGAGGCTCTGAATGTAAAATCTCAAGATTTTGAAATAATTTAATTATTATTTATCATCTAATTTAATTGGAGTAAACCACTAATTATTTTTGCAAAAGAAAAATCTCAGAATGCAAAAATTAATTTTAGAAAATTTTGGAAAATTATTGAGAATTTTTCTATAGTTAATTTTCCTAAGTTATTTTTGGGTGAATTTAAATCAAAATAATTAAGAAAAATTTTTGGTGTATCAAAATTGATATATTTTTTAATTATACACACCATCAAATTAACTAGTAGCAAGAACTTCATAATTTTTGGAATTAAAATGAACGAGTTATGCTAAATATATATTTTGAATAAAATTAATTGAATTCTTGAATTAAATTATTTCGAAAATTCTAAATTAATTTTGAATTTTCTGAAACGGTGGGAATCTCGTATTCTGGGCCAAACACAGTACATGGGATCGGCATGAACTTGGCCATTTCGTGGATCCAGATCGGATCTGATGGCAGATCCGAACCGCCGTCCGAACAAGCGACATTAGTCGTCCAACGGAGATCGGCCGGTGCCGCCTTATTCCTGCTTGAGAGGGCAGTGCAGATGGCTCCACGCCTTTGACGTCGCACCTCGATAGCGACGGGCGTTACAGAACTGGCAGAACCAGCCGGCCGAAGCCGGTTGAACCCGATTCGGTCTGGTTCAAAATCAACGAAAATTGAACTGGGCGGATTCTAACCCAAATTCCAGTCCAACTACTTGGACAAATTGGACATTTTGGTGTCTACGGATTACTCTCATTCAGACCTATCATTTGTACCAATCAATTTGTATTTTAGTAATATATTTTTATCTAATTTTGAAAAATACAAAAATTTAATTTTTAGCCAAATTTGACCCAAATTTTTAAAACTTTCACATGTAAACCACTTAATTAAATGCATTGTTTAAGGTTTCACATAAATTTATCTCATTTGAAGATAAATTTATGTCAAATCATTTTGAGTCATCCAAATCTACCTTTGATCAAACTTCCACCCTTGAATCAACCCAAAGAATTCAGCCACCACTCTCGTTTGCTCTTTTTATTTCAAAACCCTCACTCTCCCCTCCTCCCCTCTTTCTCATCTCTTCTCTAAACCTTAGATTTCTCCATTTTCAAGCTAAAGCAAAGGCAAATAAGAGATTTAGAGAGCTTCAAATCACTAGGAAAGGGTATTTCTGAGCTGCACTTTCTCTCAAAGATATCCCATCAAGCCTCACTCTAAGGTAATACTCATACTTTCTCTCTATCTCTCTTACTTTCTCCTATTTTTTATTTTCTCTTGAAATGGATGTTTAAATGAACATTTAGATTATTGATTATTCTTAACACATGCATAATAATATTTTTCTTAAGTTTCAGAGCTTGCATGATGAGTTTCAATAAAAATTCAAGAATTTTTATTTGATGTATTTCTCATGATTTTTCATCATTTTTCTTTATTTTGTTTCTCCAACTTTGCACACTCATAATTTTCATTTCACTCACTGCTAGATCTTGAATTTTTGCGCACACATTATTTTAGGTATTGTTAACAAATCACTAGAAAATACCGTACTTTAATTATGCCTCTAAGGTATTCAAATATCACTACAAAATTTAAGAAAATCTCAGTTTTTACTTGAAAAATTTTCTTTTCCAGAAAATTTTTCTGATTTTTATATCAACTTTGAAGAGCTATAACTTTTTAACAACTTAGATCAAAGTGCTGTAACTGTGCATGTTTACTCTCCTATATATAGGTAACAACTTCACAAAAAACTTTACAAGTCCATTTAGACTCTAAGGCCTTCATTTAATCACGCAAACATCAGCCAAAACCAATTATTTTAATTTAAGATATTTTGACTTATTCAAAAATTTATCATGCTATATTTGTAATGTTATAACTCTTAATCTAATCATAGTCAATAGCTGAAATTTTGCATGCACATTCCCAAGTATATTAGGAACAAGTTTAATGTTGATCACAGAAGTAATAAATGTCATTTAGGTACCCCTTTAAGTGCTCAATTTTAGAAAAAATATTAAATTTTCTTAAGAAATTGCTATATATTTATAAATTTATCACTATGTTTGATTAATTATAAATTTTAATATATGCAAAATTGGAATATGAAATTTGGCATGTATGTTCTCTGAGATATTGAAAACAAATTATCTTTAGATATCAGAGACAATTAAGCACTTTAGGAGCACCACTTTGATGTTCAAAATTCAACAAAAAACTAAAAGTTTTAATTAATCAAATTTAGTATATTTTTCTATGAAAATTGTTATTTGGATATCAAAACATTCTCTATTGAATCCTTAACTTTATAAACAATATTAAACATCAAATTAATATTTAAATATTCATTTTAACAGATTAAAGTAAGGATAAGCAGTGTGACAATTAAACAACCAAGTATGCAGAGTGATGAGCCCCATAATTAGTCACTTTCTTTTTTAAAATATGAGTTTTTAGCAAGTTTAGCTTCTATTTTAGTATGTTTTTATGTTACTTCAGCTTGAAAATGATTATATCAACAAAAGAGAATTTTAATGAAGATGGGCGCCATGGCGCGCTACAGCGCGCCCCGGTTCGCAAGGAACCTGCCACATATCGCTGCAACACGAGGGAATTCGCAAGGAACCACCGCAGCGCGCCATAGCGCCAGGGAAGAAAAATAAGGGTCGATGCCGCAGCACGCCACAGCTCCAGACTGCTCGAGACCATTACGCCGCAAAGTGCCGCAGCATCAGACTATTCGAGGCTATTGCGTCACAGCGTGTCGCGGCGCTGGATGGCTCAAGACCAATGCGCCATAGTGCGCCGTAGCATGCGCTAGAAATTTTTCCTTGAAACCTGAATCAAACAGGAATTTGAAATGACCCAAACATTAAATTCCTCCAGCTTCCAACACCAAAATTAAATAAAGTTAATTCCTCAATTTTCAATAAGGACTTAAGGGATAATAAAAGCAAAAGGACTTAATGACTCCAACTTTCAAGGAACTCACTCAAGGAGGAGTTAATGACATAATTGATAAGATGGCTGGGGGAGAGATTATTTAAGGCAAAATAAAAGACTAAGAGGGGGTTCTTTAATTAATTAGAAAAACTCTACCAAATGGGATAACCCTAATTCCATATACTATCCAAAATGGTTCTAAAGAAGAGAGGCTGCAGCCAAGGCACGAGGGTGCACGACAAGAAAGAGAAGGAGCAAGGGATAGAGACAGAAGAAGACAGAGAGAACGCCTACAGCAAGCAGTTCATGTGTATCATCTTCTTAATTTCACCTTGTATTTTCATTTCTAGGGAGAATAATGTATGCATTCGCAAATACCTGTAGCCCTTTTATTGTATTCATTGTAATGACAGCCTAAACCCTCCATTTTGAAGAGAGTTTGGTGTAAAACATGTAATGAGTTTTAGATGTTGTGCGTGCAATATTTCTTTCCTAAATAAAATGTTATGTTTGAGCTGAAATATTCTTTTATCTTTTAATGAATGAAAACCAGTAATTTAAAGGGAAATTAATTTGCATATCTTGTCTTAGAACCTGTGCACCTAAAGTGTTCACGCTGCGAATGAATAAGAGATCATTCGCTGAGTGTAACTACTCATGTATGAGCTATAGACCAAGACTAAGTGTGAATCTGGGATTTGTCAGTCACTTTGAAATTTTCCATACCTTATTTCTCTCACCTCTTTTCTCTACTTTTCTGCATTTTGTTTAGTGTTAAATACACTAGTGAGAAATCTGTGTGCTCATAGAAGCTATCTTAGCTATTCATTGTAACTACATCTCTCACATAATCAAACGAAAAATGACCAAACTTACTTCCCACACTGCTGACAGTACCGTTTCTCCTCGCCATCAAGCATAACCGCTGAAGCAATAGCGCACTGTAGGCAGACGCGGTGGCGTCGGTGATAACCCTTGAGCTCCCTTATGTCCGCCTCGCACCCCGGTACCTGGCAACGCACCTTGACGTTCACAATTGCCGCCCTCGCCCTCTTTCTCCCTCCGAACACCGCCGAGTCATCCTCATCTCCCTCCAACACCTTCTCGTCCATCTCTGGGCAAGCGCACGGAACCCTCCCGGCGAGGTAGTTCGCACAGACCAGCCTCGGATCTCGCTTCCTCACCCGGGTCGATGCAATTACGGTCGTCGGATCGGTCGAATGATGCTGCAAAGATGGCGGGTGAGAACTCTCGGGGAACTCCCAGGGTAGAATCAAGCTATCGTCTGCCTCGATCGTGAAATTGAGGAGGTTTTCCCAGTCCCAGACTTCGGAGACAGATATGTCATCTGAAGTTACCGCCGCCTGAGTCAAAACTGAAGAAGCTGCCGGCGATGGCGAGGGCACCCGTGGCGGGAGCTCCATGGAAGATATCCAAATCCTCCGTTTGGATGGAAAAGCGGCGAAACTAAGACGTGAAGGAGACGGTCGACCAAAAGATCCACCGTGGTTATTTTAAAATCTAAGTAGCTTGAAAGGAGCTGTGAACCAGAGGTTGTTGCGGGTAGCTTGCGTCAGCTTGAAGCGACACGGGCCGTCCATATATGGATCTAGAGCCCGATCTCGGTTCAATACTCAAATGTCAAATGAATCCCTTATTTTTAATCATTCATCTAAAAAATAATACATAAGACTTTATCTTTATCATGTGCATTAATTCAGCCTCAAAATTTATATTCGAATTTGAAATATTCTTGACTCGAACTATATTTGATTTAACTCGAAATAACTCGAACTCAAAACGTCTGACTCGAGTTCAACTCGAACTAAAGCTCAAAAATTTCGAGTTCGAATCCTAGCAACCCCTACTAGAACTCGATTCGAGCCCGCCCTAATCAAGACCAATTCGGCATCATTGCCATTAGAAACCACTCTCCCGGTGGGAGCAAATATTTTTAATTTGCAAAGTAAGTAATAATTAAGAATTGAAAAAAATTTAAATTATTTAAGGTTTTTTATTTATTTATATTTGTTAGTCTTATAATGACAAAAAATTTCTTTTATCATACACTTATGCGATTAAACTAATTTCTCACTTTGTTAAGAACATAATTTTAAATTCATAATTCAGACATTCAAATTACATTGTTCATCTTCAAAATTTTAAATAGATTTTAAATTTTCATGATTTATATATTTATAAATAAAATAATTTTGCTAAAAATAAGCACTTTTTATTAATTTTAATTACTATTTGAGATTGAATAATAATTTTACATTTCTTAGGCACATGAGTTTTAATTGGGCGCAAATTTTGCATCTGGCGTCGACAAAATCTAAAATTACAAAATCATGGCATTGTTTTAGAAGATTTATATTTCAAAAAAGTTATTTTGGAGGTCGCCATATTTAACTTTTATATTTTTGGTATGTTTATAACGGAATATTTGGCTAGCAAATTTATAAATATATAAGAATATATATTAAAAAATATTTAATATAAATAAAAAATTTTATTTTTTTTATTTTTAAATATAATAATCTATTTAATTGACACATATATTTATACAATATAATATTTTGTAAATAAAATTTAAATTAAATATTTTCTATAAAATAGCTTTATTTTTGTAACAAAATATGCATTTTTCCACAATAAAATATAAAATTACAAATCAGCCCACTGTTGGAAAGAATTATATTTTTGGTATATTTTTAATAGCTTAAATTTGTAAACGACAGTCTGACGCGAGAATAAAATGTTTTCTTTCCTATATTTCTAAAATTTAAAAGTTTATTTATAAAATTAAGTTCAAATTTTTAAATTCCTTCTTATATTTCTTCGAGAACGTTGAGATTTCCTCCCAACAGACGCGATAAATAAAGGGAAGAAGGAAGGCGATCGAGAAAGCCGGAGCGCGCTGTATAGTCTGAACCCACATTCGATCTAGTTCTCTGTTTTCTGCTCTGAAATTTCTCCATGGAGTACGAGGATCGGCAGATTAACAATAAGTTCGTTTTGTTTTTCTCATTGATTTTCTTATTGTTTCTGTCGATTCTGGCTTTTGATCCTACGCACGCATCTCGGTTTTGTGAATTGAAGTAATTTTATATGTATCATTAAGTCAGCTTTCTTTAATATTCCTTGTTTTTGCTTCTTCTTTTCTGCATTGTAACTGCGATTACACTTGTTCTATAGTAGAGGAATTCTTTCCTTATATTTTTATATTGCTTCCCCCAATTTAACTGAAGTGTGAATTAAGTAAACTAGACGATTTTGAGCACGATATTTTAAGGGTCCGATCCTGCAAATGGTTTATTTTCTTAGTCTTATTTTTCAAAATTCTTCCTAATTTAGTCATGGTTAGATTTAGCATTGCATCAACTGAATCAATGCAAAATTTGTTGATTTTTCTATTTTTGTGACATATATTTGCTCCTCAATTTTAGAATTATGATTTTTATTTCTTTCATTGAGAAGCAGTGATACTTGGAAATGGCAGGAAGATGCTTACTTTCAAAGTGAGAATCAAATGAACGGTATGTGTATATTTCTTGCATTGATTTTGTCGATTCAATTTGCTAAAAATGCACTAAACTTTTTACTCTATATGTTTGCTATTATTCCTCTGAAGATATCTCATCCTTCTTGTTCGAAGAATTGAATCATGGTGAGGACCATTCGATGTACATGCTCGAAGCTCAAACGCCGATCAGAGATTGTATAGATTTTGACTATAGAATATCCGAATTTGAAGGTTTGTGATTCATCAGCATTGCTTAATGGCATTTTAAACTCATAACATGTATGATGTGCTTAATGCAGAAAATTTAAGCAAGCTTTTGAACGAAAGCAGCAATTCACCACAGCGAAAAAGGAGACGAACTCTGCATTTTCCTTCTGATGCTGAAGAAACCGCCATTAATTCTGCTCAATCTGCTTCTGCTCCTCAAAGATATGAAGTTTGTGTCATGTGAAGATACTTGGATTGATTATATACACTTTGCATTTATTCAGAATATGATTAACTTTTTCTTTTTTTCCAGGAAAGGGGAGATGAGCAAATAGATAATGTACCATTAGCATCATCAATAAATGTGGAGTGGGATTCACAGTTGAATATAGGATTAAAAGGTTGATTTTTCTCATGTTGAAATAGTTATAAAGCACTCTATTTTTAATCTTAGGTGCTTAATACTTTCTTAATAAGCTCTCTAATTCGCATGATTTAATGCTAGAAAATAATTGCAAATTCAACAACTCAGAGTCACTGGATCAGCCATCGGAGGCCTGGCTTGACAGCTGCTTTGATGAATGTCTGAGGCAATTTGAGGCAGATGATGCCGTTGTTCCTCCCATGCAAGACATGTATTATGTCTCTATTCTAGTGTTCTTACTTTTTCATATAGTCTCATTGATTCCTTAATCTTCTTAACATTCTTAAGCTCTTGCAGGAATTTTAATGTGGCAACTAATCAGCAACAAGTTCATGGCTCTGGTAAGCTTGATTTGTTTGAAAGCTAGATTTTTCGATTATGATCACAACATAATGTTTTGGATAGAGCTTCCAGGCCCATATATGGTTGCTAAGGTGGAAGACTTTGTTCAAGAGAGCAGCAGGCCTGCAATTCTTCCCAAGGTTTTAAAAGGTATTCACATTTATGATCTATACATCGTTGCCATATATATGACTAGGCTTAGCTCTTTATTTTGCGCTTTTAGGGGGGAGGCCTTCCATTAGGGCATGGACAAAGCTCACCACTTCTATTGCCTATCCCTTTGCTCTATTGAAACCTTGTGGAGCGGAGGGTGATTTGACTTTAAAGGACATAAACCAAAGGATACATCCCTCTCCTCCACCAAGAGCCAAGCATCTAGACGGGAGCTCGTATCCTACCTCGGCCTTTTCGGGGAAGCCGGTGGTGGTGAGGACCAAAATTCGCACCGAAGGCGGTAAGGGTAGCATTACTATAGTCAGAACCAAAGGCTGACTGACTCTTGTGGCATTTTATTTCTTCCAAAAATTTGCAATGGTAGTCCATATCATTTTCTTATATCATTTTTTTTCAATATGTAAGTTTTTTCTTAGAGATACTGTTCTTTTCTTCATTTTTAATGAATAATGGGAAATTTAATATGAGAAATTTTAAAATGCAATGATGAGTGTATATATGGGCCTGCTGTAGCAGGGCTCTTTTGTAAATATCACGATTTAGATGTAAAGTATGTAAGCATGATGTGGGCGTCGCAACTCTTAAATATATTTGGCTTATTTAATAGCACATACTATAGGCTTTGATTTAAATTGTGAATTGCTTAAATACTTGACTTAATAATAGGTTGAATGTAAACTTATAAATAAAATATTATTTATTAATTTAAATAAGTAAATTAATTATTATTAAAAATATATTTTTGGCATTGCAACTAAAATCCCCAAACTTCAAAATTAATATATCAAGTATTTTCGTGAATCTGAATTTCGTATATATTAGAAACTAAAAGATTAAAATATATATTTTTATGTATAAAAAATCTATAACTATAATTACTTTTAAAGAAATATATTTAAAATGTGAATATTATTTATATTCTATATAATTATTTAACCCAAAAACAGTGGCAGCGCCTTTTTCACCATATTTGCCTCTGATTTAATAATTTATTATAATAATAATAATAATAACATTTATTTGTTTTTATGATAAATACGTTCCAAAAATAAATTAATTAATAAAGTTTTAAATATAGTCTTTTAAACATTACATCGCATAATCCTATGAATCCAATCCAATATGTAAATAGATAATTGATTGAATATATATTTTTTATATACCTTTTATATGCAAAAATTTAAGAAAAAAAAAATTTCTATTAATTTTGAATATTTTTTAATATATATTATTATGTAAATATAACATTACCTAATTCACTATCATTATTAAATCATTTGAAATAATATTTAACTCAATAATAAAAATTTATTAATCAAAATCATAATTTTAAATTTATTAAAAATAAATAATTAGATATTTTTAAGAGTATTAAAACATTTTTCTATCTTTTAAATAAAAATACAACAATGCTAAGAAAGTTGTATGCATCATTAAACCCACTATAATTCTAAAGATACTTAAAATTCACAAATACTAGATTTTAAATTTCAACATAATAATTTAAACATTCCACTGACATTATATCAAAAACATGAATAATTACATATATTCGACACAAAAATATACAAAATATACTTCATTTTAAAATATTAATATTGCCTTTTTACAGAAAACATTTTTAAATTATATAATTCATATATATTTCAATCCAAATTTTAAATTAATAACATATAATACACATAATTATCAATCTCCATTTAATATAAAATATGTATTATTCCCCTTTTTAATTTTATTACAACAAATTGAGCGGAACAGATTTTAATAAGAAACAAATTAGTTAGCTTTTCCTTCTTTCATTCACTGTGCTGGGCAAAGCTCAAGCTGCCTGAAAGATAAGGAAGCCAAAGAGAAGATCTCAGATGATTTCTCAAAGCCATCTGAGCCGTTGAATCCATCACACCCTATGTGAGCCACGTGCCGCACATCTGTAGGGTGCCCTATGTCCATCTCTGCCTCATCATCAAAGCCTCTGCTAAATGTGAACAAAAAGGATGAACTCTTCAAGCTTTCTACTGCTCTGTGAAGCCCAGAGGTAAGGTTTGTTGTCCATGATTGCTTCTGGAGAGAACTGGGAGAAGAACCCCCCTTAAATCTCCTCCCAATGGACTTTTTCCTCTGGCTGCTTCCCCCATCTGAAATGCAGAGAGAAAACTTTGCCAAAATATTGATATCTGGTCGCCTTAAACCTCCCTACGCCCTAAATCCTAATCAAAATGAATAGTCGAGAGACTAGCTTAGGACCAGATTGGCCAAGCTAAATAGTCGAGGGATCATCTTAACAAACAAGACTACTCTTTGATCCCATTTTGGGGGAAAAAAGATAAAATTCAATAGTCAGCGAACTCTAATTAGCTAAATATGATAAGAAATGATGCAAGAATATCTAGTTACTTAAATATGATAGAAAAATAATACAAGAATTTTTAGCTAACTAAATATGGTAGAAAATAATACAAGAATTCTTATAGTTATGCAAAATAAACAGCTATTAATTATGCAGAATATAGAGCCATTAATATTGAATATCTTCAATAACATTTTAGAAGAAAATAAATAACAAAGGGCTACAAAGGGATAGTTAAATACCTTTAGAAATCATCGCCATCAAGGCTGAGGCTGCTGATTCATTACAGGGCTTTGGCCGACTTTCGATGACATCAACACTGGATCGCGAAGCACAGCCGGCAGAGAGTGGAAGTGCGGCAAACCTCACTTTTCGCTCCCTCGGCACCATCTAAATGGATTAGAGTTTGTGGATTGGGGGGAGGAAAGAGGAGGTGTGTTAGGTTGTGTGAGTTCGGTGGATTTAGAGTTTAGGATAGTTGGGTTTGTTTTATTGACAAGCTTGAATGATTTAAGAAGGAAAGAGAACTATCATATATTACTGCTGACCTAACGCATGGCGTAAGTATTATTATTAGTGTATTACATCAAATCTGTATTTTAAAATCAGTTTAAAGACACTGACAATATCCTGAGTTTTTCATAATTTTTTTAAAATAAAAGAGCACTGAGGTACAACCTATTTCTAACTACTCCTCATTGGCCAAGCAAGCTTTAAAAGCACAAATAAAGATAAAAAATGTGAATTTTCACAGAGTTTGGTTGAGTTGGTTGGTGGCTGCTTTCTTGTTGATTGCAAATCTATTTTGTAGGGCAGATTTGGACCATACAAAGTACTTTTAATGCTATTGCTGAGAGCTTTCTTGGGGAATTTATCTTGTAGCCTTGCTGTTTACTGTGGGAATTTGCAGGATAAGAAAGATTATATAGAGACGAATAGTGCAGGAGATGTGATTGGCATTTATATCCTCACTAATGAGGATGTTCCCTTTTTAGTTCATGCTATATGTATATGAGATATTTACCTATCTAAATATAGATGCTGTTTTCAATTGGTTAAATTGAAAGAATAAAAAGGTATTTTTCATCCTCTCTAAAGCCAACTTAGGCTTTTTCTTCTTATCTTTGATACATCTCCATGTTCTAATTTCTTTTTTTTAATAGGCCTTTCTATTTCTTCTAGCAATTTCATCAAATTTAATCGTACAAAAGATTTGGATTCATGAAGATACTATCAAATTTTCTAGAAGGCAAACATTAGATTATGCTGAACTTATTTGATTACTAGGCAAATTCGAATCGCCTAATTACATAAGCATCACTGTCATAATTTTAAACCTTCAGATTAGATCTTTTTAAGAATTCAAGGACGTCCGATAAACTTTTCATAATACCTATTTACTTCAATATTTGTTTGTTATATGCCTCAACTTTGAGCTGCTCATCTTTAACTTGACATAAGTGCGCTCTGCAAAGAGAGGCCCCAGATGACAAGGCCAACTAGCAAGAATCGATCTTCTCTAATCACTCGTCTATTGAAAAAATTATTAAAATGATCCATTGGTTCTTACAATTTATTTATTTTAGTCATTAACCTTATTTTTGAACAAGAGTCAATGACTAAAATTATCAAATTGCAACAGTCAAAATACCATTTTGAGAATTATTTACACATCTATATATACATTTGCAACAAGATATTAGGCAAATGCCTTTGTAATTATGTTTAACCTTCTCTACAGTAAAACAGATCCTCACAACTTAATACTCTTGCATTCATTTGAGTTGTGTTTATGCGATTTGTACTCGATTCTTTGTGTTTGTTCATTATGCCTTATCAATGTTATGAAATATATCATTATTTGTTAGGTTCAGTCTTATTTATACTTTTGTTTATACGCTATTTAATATCAAATAAATTTAGCAACCACTTATATACTAGTAATTTTTTATTATTAAGGTGGCATTACTGTGAGACAAACCCCTCAATGATTCACCATAAATGCAACCATATGGAAAAAACCATATTCAAGAATTTCGTATTGCCAAATTTCTATTTGGTGTTTGGTTTCAGACTTCAGTGCATCTTTGATTCTATACTTTGCTATATACTATACGTTTTACAAGTAATCCTATTTCTTTTCCTATATAATATCTTCTGTTCCAACTATCTACGTTGAAAATGCTTATTTACTCTAAAGAGCAGTAAATTATCTGTATATTATGCAAATTACATGTGAATGAAATTAAATTTAGACCTAAATTTGAAAACAACTTTTAACTGAATTAATAATTAGTAATTATGTAAAAATAAATATACACAACAGTTTTCCAAAAATAACATAAAATAGAGCTCAAGAACATCTTAAAAAATTAACATAAATGGGGCAAGCTTTGATTCAGATTTGAATCAAGCACAAATTCAAAATGATTTGATTTTGAGTCGAGTTGGCTCAAAAAATGAATTTGCAAAAATTTTAAGAAAATACCAAACTAATATATATGACTTATACCAAACACAAAAAGCACAAATTAACTCTAACAAAGCTGAGTTTTGAACTCATGATCAACTCCTTTCGATAATG
The DNA here is from genome assembly GCA_016760335.1 of Gastrodia elata. Taxonomy (NCBI): domain Eukaryota; kingdom Viridiplantae; phylum Streptophyta; class Magnoliopsida; order Asparagales; family Orchidaceae; genus Gastrodia; species Gastrodia elata. The sequence continues at coordinate 24,556,697 of CM028679.1, read as the reverse complement.
CAGCCTCTACCAAATGTGTTTAGGGTTTGCGCTGTACTTTTTATTATGTTAGTAACATATATATTTAAATATGTATATATGTATATATATATATATATATTATTAAATTCAAGTTGTCTCAAATCATAAATTAAGTGGGCTCGTACTCAAAAGCGACTAAAAAATTTTCAGGCATTTGATTTTAATAATAACCACATCATTGGCACATCCCAAGTCCTGGATGTGAAAGGAGAAGTGTTGTATGTTAAATAGTTGAAAACCAGCATAAATATTGTTGAATCTATTATTACATGAAATAGATTTGCTAGAGTTAAGCTTCTCCTGTAAGCAACGCACTGTATTGCTTGAATGTAGTGAAAAATATGCAAAGGTCGCTACATCAGCGCCCGGGTGTAGTGTCCAATAAGTAAGAGTTTTCATATTATAGACGAATGTAAATAAAAAAGCCTAAATTAAGATTAGGTTGTTGTAATATCAGCATTCTCATAGGCTATCTATTTTATTTAGTTGATATTATGATAAATATGATGACTAATATATATTATGCTTTCAAAAACTAAGTGGGTCTGAGAAAACATATATATATATTTTATTTTATTTTCCTTTTTGTTTCTTGTGTGGCCGGTAGAATTTGAATCTATGACCTGAGATAATAAATTCTGAGCCTCAATCACTGGGCTACAATACCATTCACAAAATATACACTTAATCAAGATCAAAGTCATCAGTTACGAGGTTCAAAAGCATCATTGGGAGCGCATCCGCCCTAACAAAAGAAAAATCACCCTGTCAGGCAAAAATAGAATAAAAATTCGTTACGCGATTAGAATCGCGCATACAAAGTACAAATATAACATTAAAGAGATCTAGGAGTGCCAAGTGATCAGCATGTCTCTTTGCGCCAAGCTTCCATTGAGTCCTCTCCCAAGTCTAACGGAATCTGCATAAAGCTCCATAGCAATCACTCTTAATAATATGATCATCCAACTTGAAAAATCTAGCCTGGAAGGCCTATCTGAGCAACAGAGTTGCCCCGATCTCTTCCTTAGTGGGGAATTAGCATGGAAAGGAGCACGGCATGCAACAACCAACTGGCCCCGGTCATCTCAGACAACTCCACCGTAAGCGTCCTACTCATACCGAGTTGGAGCTCCCCGAGTATGTTGAACTCCCACTACTGCCCTCTTATCTCAACACGGTAGAGCTGACTCGCAAAGCTTTCAATGAAACTATCGTACTGCCACCGCAACAAATCCTACTTCATCTAAGCGTCTCTGTACAATTGACCATCCCATGCAAAGGATCCTCCAGACAACTGAATCTATTTTTCTCACTGTGAAATCATCCCCCCTCCTCCAGTATCAAGCCTCCATGGCTCTCACTTACTGAAGTTACTCCTAGGGAACAAAGCTGAGGGTGTGTTGTGCCAGCAAAACGCTCCTCCACAATCTCAAGTTGTGGATCCCAAGGTACCCTACCGACAGCGAATGGCAAACCTCTTGTCATCTAATGTAGTAGAGACTACCACTGTAAAGACCCACTTTAGTATTAAGTGGAACTCTTAAACATCAATGCATCTTTTCAGATAACAGTGGAATTCTTGATAAGAACTTCAAAGTTAAGCAAGCTCATGTGGGAGGACTCTCTGGATGCATGACATGCTGGGAAGTTATCTCAAAAAGCCCAATGCTAGTTTAGTGTAGATCCTCACACAACTAGATAAGGTCCTTCCTGTTCCTTCCTATGTCTTTTGGGGTCTTGCTCTTCCTCTTTTAATACAAGAGAAATTCATAAACTAAATTTTTCTACCCAGAATATTGCACGATTTACGCTTAATATGCCTTAATCATCTAAGGAGATATTCTCTAATCTTATCCACTTTTAGAGCCACTCCAATGATAAGTAAAATATTCAATTGCACATAGTCCTAGAAGCCTCATCCATTTCATCTAACCAACATGAACCTTTCTTTTTAATAACAGGATCTTCAAAAATTATATCTTGTTTTTATAGATTTTATTATGATTAAGCATATAAGCATACTCTTTTCTGGATTACAAAGACAACTTCCATTAGGTTCTCCGCAACTCGAATTTTGCTTTAATCCATCACTAATTTGATCAATAAGAATAATAGCATCAGCAAATAGCATATAAAAATGTACCTCCTGTATAATATTTTAAATAAGAAGGTTCATAACTAATACAAGGAACTACATACTAAGAGCATAATCTAGAATCAAACCAATTGACACAAAAAGCCATAAGATAAACCCTTTTATATTCAAACATATGTAATTGCTCCTTTATGCATTCCTTATAACTTCAATAAAAGTCACACAAATCCTTATTCTTGCAGCACACTCCAAAAAACTTTTCTTATAACTTTATCTAAAGATTTATCTAAATCATTAAATATTAAATGAATTTCTCTCTCTTAAATTTCTCCATCAAACATCTAAATAATTAAATGGCATCCACTATTGATCTACCTAACATAAAACCCAATATTATTTGCCTACATAGAATTCAATTGAATGATCAAAAACTTTAAGCCCGGAGACCATTATGTGTTTGCATGTTTAAATGAGTTTGGAAAATTTGGCCCAAATATTATACGCCTCAAGCTTAATTCATTATCCATTTCTATTACAAATATTTTGAGCGAAGAACATAATTCAACAATCACACGAGTATTTCTCTAGAATTTTAGAGCTTGCAAGACGTCTTACTCATCCTTCTAGCTCAACATGTCAAATAAGTATCAAGATCTCATAATATCATATCTGAGACTACAGAAGTTATAAGCTACAACGCCTAATATTGATTCAGATTTTAAAACTAATATAAAATGAATTATTAGTGGATCAGCTATATCTTTTATAAATATAAAGAGACTGCAACCACTATTTGAGCAATCAATGACAAGTTAAGCAAACTTTTGTGCTCGTCACAGGTCATTAATATCAAGCTATTGAAGTAATCATCAAACAAATACACAATGCTGAAACTAATTACCAACTCTCGAGACAAAAATATTTCAACAGCGTACCATAGCTTCATTCAATCATAGGAAAACTATAAAAACTTCAGTAAATATCAGCATCCATATCAAGTTATCCCATAAAAATTCAATGCTATTGCGTATTCACATAAATTGGGTTTATTTAATATTATCTGCAAAGCAACTATCATCCATGTGTATTTAATGAAAATTCCATTCTATGTATCAAAATACTTGAGATTATCATAATAATTTTTACTATTTTTAAGTGAAAACACATAGCCCGGCATTGCAAGGAGAAGAATTGCAAAAGTAAAACTTCATTAATATTGTGTATAATTCCATGAAGTCTTCTCGTTTTGTGGCTGTTTAACAATCTTTGTTATTCATGTAGCCCAGGAAGTATCTTCTCAGTTCCAGTATCATTACTATCTCATTTACACCTTGCAAAAAATATTCTAGTCTGCCATGAAATAGCCACCATAGCTTCATTAACCAGTGATTTCTACAGGACCATAAGCTCTGCTTAAAATGATGAATGCAATAGGCATCTATAAGAACTGTCTATAAAACTATGGCTTGGTTGTAAACTCTGTGCGCATAATTGCTTCTTGACAGTCTCTACAAATTGGCAGATTATTCAAAATAATCAATTGTGATCCATATGGGGTGTTAATCGTTAAATTACAGCAAGCAAGTAACACATAATATTCTGCATAGAAAAATCAATCGCAACAAATGAACAAAAGAAATTTATATGGAAAATCTTATTGGAAAAACCACAAGAGATAGGAAGAAACAGCTGCACTAAAAGAAAATATAAAGGAAAAATACAATGATCAGCCTCACTAAACTGCTACAATTAAATATATAAAATCGGATTAGAATAATATACCTATGTAGGTCGATGCCTGCACCGAAGCTGCCCCCTGAGATCCTGTATGCATTGCTCATGTTGGGTCCAAACTAAATTTGAGGTATGCACCAAATACTAATAATGCCAACTGAAAATAATCGGGGAAAAATCCGACAATAATGATGAAGCCATATGGAACTGCATGGATGCCTCTCTTTGTTCCTCTAAATTTAGAGGAACAAAACCAATTACGGCTGAATAGCCCAACTCGCTCATTTCCGATTAACTTCTCCATGTAGAGATAAGCATTGTTAAGTTCAATGTGTAGCTCATCTACAGTGACAAACGATAACTGTATATATTATCTTTAAGGTGAAACCTGAATTGCCATTAGCGGTTCCTTAATCCTCAAGATGAACTTAATCAATCCTAAATTCTCCAATTTCTTTTTACCTTCACCAACAAAAGAAGGCAGGCGCCTTTCTATCTTGAAACTACCCAGGCCCTTTATCCCAAAATAATTTTTTTTTTCTTTATTCACCAATAATCTCTGCATGAACATACCCCGTTCTTAAAATGGTGAAAGCGGTGAGCATCTCTGAGAATTATCTCTCGAGACGTGGCTTGGGTGATATACTTAATTGCTTCATGGCAATCCCCACAAACCCTAAGATTTTTCATGATCCTCAAAGGTGATCCATTTGGAGTGCTGATGATGCCATAAGCAATTGCCATTTTCTCACTGTGAAGTTGCAGAACCGCCTCTCTTTGTTCTTCTCCTAAATCGTGAAGAACTAAATCAGTCTTTGTTGAGTAACCCATCTCCCTTAATCTCCCAACCAACTTCTCCAAGTACAAAATTATCTTGTGAGATTCGGAGTGGGACTTGTCTCCTGCAACAAAGGAGTGAATTTTTCCCTTTATCTGAATCCAAGAACAGCCAGGTTGTTTTTTTACCCCTTTATTTTTCATCACACTAAATAACCTGGCGGTCTCTTCCCACTCTCTTCTAATGGCATAAACACCAGACTGAAGAACATAAGATCCAGCTTCATGTGGTTCAATTTTAAGTAGTTTCTCAGAAGCCCATCTTGCAGTCTCAATATCACTGTGAATCCGACATGCTAGTATCAATGATTTCCAGACAACACTATGATGTCTAAGATTGTGCAAAGAGATAAAATTCTTGGCATCGTCAATCTGACCACATCGGCCCAGAAGATTAATCATGCAATTCAAGTGTTCAATTGTAGGAACTATCTCATAGTCCTTTTGCATCAACTTGAAATATTTATGGCCTTCTACAATCAAACCCTCATATGCACAAGCAGACAAGACACCTGTGAAGCTAATCTCATTGGGCATGATCTTCTTGTCAGACATCATGTCGAAAACCCTAATAGCCTCTCTCCCTGCACCATGCAACGCATACGAACACAACATCGATGTCCAAAAGACTGCATTTTTACATTCTATGGTGTCAAAAATTTTCCTAGCATCCTCCAAACTTCCACATTTAGCATACATGTCAATAACTGCTGATGCCAAAAAGGTATCAAATCCATGCCCTACCTTGTAAATGCAAGCATGTATCTGTCTTCCTTGCTCAAGAATTCCAGTATCAGCGCAGGCTGAAGCAATGCTTGTGAGTGTATATGGATCCACAGCTACACCTTTGCATAACATTCTAACAAAGAATGCTAGAGCTTCTTCTGCAGCCCCATTCTGGACATATCCTGCAATCAAAGTACTCCAAGAAATTGTGTTTTCTAAACATCCATCACAGAATATAGCCAAGGAAGTTTCCATCTTGCCACACTTAGAGTACATATTTACCAGGGAGTTCTTAATAAAAGTATCATGCTCAAATCCAAGTCTCAACAACTTGTTATGCATCTGCTTTCCCAAATCCAAAAAAGCTAACTTAGCAGCTAATGCCAAAGTTATAGAAAAAGTATGCTGATTAAACAAATGACCAGTCTTCTCCATAAGAATAATGAGCTGCAGGGCTGCTTTATCATACCCGTTCTGCATATGACCACTTATAAGCGTATTCCAACTCGAAACATCTTTTAATGGCGAAGCTCTGAATAAGTCCAAAGCGCCATTCATATCACCCAGCTTTATATGAACACCAATCATAACATTATATGAAACAGTATCCCTTTCAGTCATCATCCCAAACGCAGTACAAGCATACCCAAGCGCCTCACTCTTTGCGTAGAAGTCAAGGATTGAGTTCTGCAGCACAACATCCATCTCAATTCCGTTCCTAAGCATCCATCCATGGATGCTTTTGCCTGCCTCAAGGCCATCGTTTTTCTTCGCACAACTCTTGAAAACAGTGGCCAAAGTAAAGCAATTTGGTAACACTCCATCTAGTATCATACGAGAAAACAAGCTCAACCCTAACTCATCTTGATCTCTTCGTACACATGCTGAAATCAGAATAGTCCATGCAAGAGCATTTCTTTGGGATAATTCATCAAACACCTTGAGTGCATGATCCAACGAACCGCATTTCGCGTAGAGGTTGAGAAACCCGGAACTGACATGGCCACATTCGATGAAGCTGGCTTTGAATGCTTTGGAATGAAGGAAGCATACTTCGGAAAGAACTGGCGACGCTCTTGAGAGGGTCTTTAGCAGCGATATGAAGTCATCAAGAGAATCTCCAACAGAGCAGAGAACAGAAAAGTGGCGTGGAAAGACAGAGATGGAGGTTTGTGCATAAGACAGAGAGAACAATGACATAGAAACAAGATGGGATGAAGGCTTGAAGTTTATATATCCTGTAGGGATAAAAGCCAGACACCTCATTGAAAATGTGGTCCTCTCCCCTTCATGCCGCCGGAACATCCGGTGACGGAAGAACTCCGACGGCGACGGCGACTGTGAAGATGATGGCGATTAGACTCTAGCGCGAGATGCGTCCTGCGAAGAGTGAGCAGGAAATGAAATGAAGGCATTTGGGAAAAGTTTTTTTGTAGTTATTTTATGTAAGCTGCTAAGATACTGTATAATAATATCATATTTATTGTCTCATTATCATAAAGACTTTAAATTTATTATTAAATTGATTTTAATTAAAATTTACTTAAATTATAATTATAAAACCATTATAAATATTTAATTATCTAGGTAAAGATATGGGACATTTTTAATGATTTTGAAATATTTTCCTTATGTATATATCAAATTAATTTTTAAAATTTTATTTTTATAAGGAAAACACATTTACGCCAATATATATTACCATATTATCATATTATATATATATTTTTTCTTATATATTAATTCAAATTTAAAAAATCAGTTAATTTTATTTTTCCAATAATTTAAATGTAGGAGCTGTTTTGAGCTTAATATAAAAATAAAAAATATTACTTAACTCCTAAATATCTCAAATAAAATATGAATAACTAAAATTTAAGATTTAAAAAATATATTTTTACAAGCCCCACAAACAAATGTGAATTTAATAAAAAAAATTTATTTCATTTAATTCCATAAATTCTAATCATCAATATATTTTGAGAGATAATTAAAAACTATATAGCAATACTCTATAAAAATGAGTATTAGTGTCATAAAAATCTTCTTCAATCATTCATTATGGAGGAAGGATTTGGTAATACTGTTGTTTTCTTACTAAATTTATTCCCAAAGTTTCGAATCTTCTTCTCCATTTTATGATTAAAATTATTACAATATGCCCCAACATCATTAAAACATCTAATCTTATTATTTAACTTGTAATAATTAAAATTAATTATTAAAAATCAAAATTAAAAATTAATTAAAGGAAATTAATTAGAACATTAAAGTACTTGAGATAATTATCACATATCTCTAAAATGATTTGCCACTATGCCTCATTGAAAGTCCCAATCATTAGTACAAAAAGTAGGCAACCTGATAAATAAACGCACAATTGCTTGTTCGAGTATTTTTTATATCTAACTCTGATCATAAGTGAACTGCTTGGTTCGTCTGCACAAGGGGTTAACTCACTAAAGGCTGTTATTTTTTTCAAAATTCTTGTATTATCTTTATTTTCTTTCAATGTGCCTCACCATTTTTCAGAGACAGAGATAGTAGTTTGATATTTTCATATATATATATATATATATATTCTATATTCTATATTCAAATACTGCTTGGTTCGTCTGCACAATACAAATTCAAGAGCTATTAATACAAACATGTAATTACTTTTTATAAGAAATACAAAAAAATATGAAAAGAAAAAAACAAAATGAAAATAGTGTGTGCGCGAAGGGAGGGGAGCTTGCAAAATGATCGGGGCCGAGAGCAAAACTCCCCAAAGGTGCACCGAATCGCGAATCCAAGAGCAGCCTCTCAGTCTCATGAGAAAAAAAAAAATCAAGGGGGGTTTACATGAATTTAATCTTGCTCCTCTTCTAGGGTTTAGGGTTTTAGGGAAAGGTGCTGTTCAATTGATTTAGCTCATTTGATTGGCAGTTCGACGGGGCATTGCTGCTGCCCAAATCCTTTGTCTTGTGCAGTAGAAAGGTTCCTGAGAGGATTGTAATAAACCCGCACAGTTCTGTTGCAATCTGTGTTGCATTCTGTGAGTCCCAATCCTAAGAAAAACAATAAAAGCTATGAGAGAATGCATAACAAAGGAATCTCATACATATTTGCAATGAGCATTCCAATCTTAACAATTCCATGTAAACAACAACAAACAGGCTTATTTTCGACTATATGTTCTCGATTCTGCAAAATGCACGACAATTTGATCTCAAGAGCATGCCAGTTTTGGGTGTTTCGCATGTATGATTTAGAGAAATTTGCCAAAATGGTCCCTCGGCTAATTTTTAATGTCAATGTAGTCACGGACTGACCAATTTGTCCAATTTAGTTCCAAATTATTCAAACTGTCCAATTTAATCTCCCAACTATTCATTTTAAACCCAGCTTAATCCCTAAAGATAAAAATTTACTGTTTGAAATGATCTTCAAATGGGTAGTCGAGACTAAACTGTCAAAACTGAAGGGGTCGAGGGACTGTGTTGGCGCATTACTCGCGTGATTTATATATCTAGCACTAAAACTTTCTTATTTGGTCATTCTTTAAATATATACGGCTGAGATTTCTAAATATAGAAGATTAAATGTTAGATATGTAAATAATAAGGAATGTTGATCTGTGGTGGATCGTACCTTAAACATGATCATGCTGGCAAGAATTGTGAAGGTTGTGAACATCACATAATGCACAGGAGAAATGACCGCTGTGTTGAAAGTGTCCAATGCCTGCAGAGATAAAACATGTGGGACTTCTTTTCAGTTTGTAAGGAAATTCATAATATGTTGTTGTATGCCACAGGAAATCATAAGCTTAGATATGTTAATATTTACAGAAAATTATAATAATAATAATAAAATAATAATAAAACATTTTAATCTCCGAATTTTTAAGGTGTGCTGCATTTCATATAAAAAACTTTTGTATGTAGTATTTATTAAGCAATTAACAGTAAATTTCATGAACTTTACGCATGAGGCATGTGATAAGCATCTCTAATATATATTCCCCTATTATTGTTAAAATATAGTCGTTCATATATCTAATTTTTGCATGTTAGAAGCTCATTTTAATTAAAATAAATTAATAAATTTAATATACTGCAAAATTTTAAGGGAAAAAATGCATGCGCATGCATGTACATGTTTAATACGCATACCGCATTTTATTAACAAAGTTTGATTTCCCTTTTTATTAATGTAAAAATAGCTTACCTTGTTGAGATAGTTCATCTGCGTTAAAATGCAGATGACCACCACAGCTGTGAAAAGCCAGGTTTGATAGTAAATAAATTGATTCATCCCCTGAATGGTTAGCTTTAGGGCAATGCTAATTGTTTTCACACTCATAACCTGCCATAAAACAAACACATAAAAATTTAAAACATTTTTATGGGTGGAAAATACAATACGCTTCAAGAGAGGGTTCTTTACATTCATATTCAGCACCTAATTTGCTATACTATACATATTCAGCACCAAAATATTATTATTTACAAACAAAATGCTATCATTTAACTTCTCTTGAGATTTATTTTAATACAAGTAGATGAGTTTAGGTGCCAGCTATGTATATTATAAAGCTGAGTACTACTTAAATAAAATTTCTTTTTAAAAACTGTAAAAATTATGATGTACCGTAAGTGAACCCATAAGCGAGCATATCCCAATATATACAATCATGTGTGTATGACCATATCGCGGAACTAATCGAATGATGAGGAAACCGACAAACACAATGACCAAAAAAGTATAAACTAGAAAACCTGCATAAAGAAAGATTAATTGATTCATAAGTGTAAACCGAGAAAAAGCTTTACATAGACATATTTGAATGTTCTGAGAAAGAAGATATTATAGATATTTTTGTAAATGATAGCATGTTCGCAGCTAAGGGTGTGAATAAGTTCAACTGACTTCAAATCAAGCTACATTTTGAGCCTGAGCTTGATGAATTAATAAAGGTCGACCAAAATTTTTAGAGTTTGAGTTGATTGATGGGTTAATGCATTTATTTTAAAAGAGATTAAATAATTTAAATTTAATCAAAGCTAACAATAAATAATTAAATGAATAAGAATTTAGCAATAAAACTATCAAATATTGATTGAAAATAAAAAACAAACGAGTTTTTAAGTATAAGAAAAAAATTATTTGAAATTTACACTATTTCAAGTTATGTATACTTATAAGTATAAAACAATTTGCCTAACAAGCTTACAAATTGAGTTAAGACTAGCTCAAATCTATCCCGTTAACTCATCAAGTTCATTTCACTAGCTATTTTATTGTGCAGTAACTCACATGTTGGCTAGACTCATTTACATCAATATCCACAAATATAGTAATCATTTGGTAACAAATACGCATGTAAAGCATATGGATAACAATAATATTCTGCAGATAATTAAGGACAAATAAATTGATTAGTTCAAGTCTAAGTTGGCTTAAATACAGAAAAAGAAACCTGGTTCGGTTGCAAGATACCAAACTTGTTTTACTGATTCAATCTCTCTCTCTTTTGGGGCATGCAAAACAATAGTTGTGGAACCCACCACGCACAGAATGCATCCAAGGACACCGAAAGCATGCAATTTTTCGTTCAGCATAAAATGAGCAAGCACTGCACTGAAATAAAACAATTTTTGATAGAGTTCTGCTATGTGTACCTTAACTTTTCACATAATTCAAAATTTAATTTTTTGAAAAACAGAGTATGAAATTCACTTTTTGTATGGGATACAGAAAATTTACATATTTTTAGTTTCAGAGTGGCAATTGGTAAATTATCGGAAGTGTGTTTTTTTTTTCTTACAGAGTATTAGTGTTAAGAAAACTGTATTCCAAACATCAAAATGGATCTCAATAAAGGCCTACCTTACAATGATGCTTAGAGCTCCAAGAGGAGTCACAAGAATTGCAGGAGCAAATGCATAGGCGGCAAAATTAGCTCCTTCTCCTACTATCACTGCAAATTAGTAGATGCAGACATTTGTTACCTTGAAATATATTGGGAATATCAACAAAGAAGGGCATATTTGAAAAAACGACACGAATAATCTTTTTCCAAGAGTTGAATTTAAAGGATAAAATACCATTTCATTGTTTTTTCATTAAAAAGAAAAAGAAAAAAAACAAAAAAAAAAGCTTCTACATGAAGAAGATGAGAACTTTTTATCATCCATTGACACAGATAATTAGCATCAGAAAAAGCTTCCCCATGAAGATATGCCCTTTCTTAGTGTATGGCACTCCATTTCTTAATGATAGCAAGACACATTATTTATAAATTAATCTCTCAAAATGTCATATTTATTTTCAAGTTTTAACCTTCTAAGTGAAAGAGTTTGACGACAGGTTTGAAATCTAACCAATTTCCTTGTGAAGATTGGTGATGCATTGTTTATTTGGAATAGATAAACTCTGCTACATGCATATTCCTTTCCTAAAAAGTCTCTAAAAAAACCTAAACCCTAATATATAAAGAAAAACCTTGTATAAGTTGAGCTTCACCTCAGCAATCCCCTGCTGATCATTCCAGGTAAGACGAATACCATATTCATAAACAATTTGAATGCTTAATACAAAAAAACTGTATCAAACTAAAGTAATATGATAAACATTTGTGAAGAATAATCTTATAAAAAAAATTGCAGAACCTAACTAAATACATATGCGCCACATTGAGTTTGCATGCCCAGGTGTCATGTAGGCTTGCTCCATATAAATGGATTCAATAATAAGAAAGAGGAGAATTACCGAGCAACAACAAAACATACCTTCCCAAGTCTATAACCGTGAAAACTTTGGGTGTTAGATCCCATAATAAAAACCTTTAGCAATCATGGAGCCTCTCATCTATCAATGGAATCATAGGAATAAAACTTGATAGTGTCAATCCATCACCAAGGGAAAGCCATCAATAAGAAGCACGGTCATTAATGGTGCAAATTGGCATTCATCGTGATGAACAGCATAAGAGGTATACCCCTTGTATTATAGCTATGGCGTGATGCACCCAAAATATGAGAAAATAACTATTTTCAAAAAAGGCAGACAAGGTAGCCTGAATAAAGCTTGATAGTGTCAATCCATCACCACCAAGGGAAAGCCATCAATAAGAAGCACGGTCATTAATGGTGCAAATTTGCATTCATCATGATGAACAGCACAAGAGGTTTACCCCTTGTATTACAGCTATGGCGTTAAGCACCCAAAATATGAGAAAATAACTATTTTCAAAAAAGGTAGACAAGGTAGCCATGTGTGCACCCAAATAGGTAGAGAAATGGGTGTCATTCTGGGAGGAAGAAGTGTGGTTAGAAAAGATGAGCCCAAAGAGGGGGAAACTAAAAGAAAAAGACTTGTGAAAAGTCCCATATGTTGTGTCAATGATTATGGTGGTGGGATCAAAACAATAACAACATTTCTAAAAACAACAATCTTTAATGAACTGAGAATGAGAAAAAACGCCCTTAGGCTGACTTAGACTCTCAAAAGACCTACTTTTCACGTGGCAAGAGTGTTAAGAAAGCTAAACCAAACGGACTAAGGGAAGTTTGACACCACCAATCAAACACAAGTTCCAGAGTGCACAACCAAAAACTAAAACTATAACAAGAAAATGGGAGTGCCTAGAAAGAAGGCAAAGGAATACACATCCAAGACAGAAAATGAAATTTGATCCCAATAAAACATCCAAGTTCAGGCTAAATTGAGCATATGATGATGCTTGCGTTCAATAACATGCAAAAGAGCTCAAGCAAGATGAGTAATCCCACTATTGGAAAAAAATTGAGAGAAATTGTGCACAGCATAAGGAAAACAAAATGCTGGCAGAAAACATTCAAGTGTATGATTACAAGAAAGTTTGTAGACATGAATAGTATCACTTAAAAAAAAAAAAAACTCATGACCAACCAATAGTGGACATCTCTAGTTATAATAGCGGAATCAAGCAATTGGCCAAGGTACATAATCATTGTTATAGAAAAAGAAAGTTATGTTATTCACGCTCCTTCAATAGCATTATCATAATAAATAAACATGAATATACAAGCATACTTACTGGTCATCATTCCAACCCACCACAACGGTTCGTACAAATATGAGAAGCCCCCCGATCCTGAAAAAAAAAAAAAAGCCTCTTAAAATGGATCAGAATATTCATTATCGGCATGGATAATCGTTACAACAAAGTTCATGAAAACAAGGCCATAAAAGGGGCTCATGAGAACACTGATGAGAACCCAGAAAAATGACGAAATAGTAGAAAAGAACAAAAAAAACCCTAACAACGAAGATAAGTGCGGATGAAGAAAAAAAGAGAACCCACCGGCTCGGACACCTGTGGCGCCTGCTTTTTTAAGTCCTTTCTTCTTAACAATGAAGCTAGATCCGATGAAGATACTGGAAGACAGAGCCAGAGAGAGTCCCCGAAGATTGTCGGTGGAGACGCCCATAACCAAAATCGGGGCGGCCTCAGGCACCTGCGGCGCATAAACACGCATTAAAACCGCTAAAAAACGCGAGACGCGTCAACATTTCCAAATAGATCGACGATAATAGACCAAAACCTCTTTGTTCTTTCAGAATTGTATCTTTGTTTGGTTTGGATCAAAATCTTCCTCAATTTGACACCAAAGCTGAAAAGACGATCGGCCACTGGGATCAAAGTTGTGGAGACTGGAGAATGCTTGAGTAATGGAAGCTTCGGCGTATTAGAGAGAGAAAAAGACGGAGATGAGAGAGAGAGAGAGAGAGAGAGAGAGAGAGAGAGGAAGGAATGAAGGGGACGAGGGCAACGGAGCTTCCGTTACTCCTGCGTCCAGGGGAATCTGCGAAGAGCCTTTCCGCAGTTTTAATTAGAACTCCGAACCCCGCGTTAGCGGGATTCATTATTAAAAAGAAGATAATTGCGTGTATTACACACAAATAATTTGTATTTACATATTCAAATTCAATATTTATTTTTTTAACATTTATTATATTTAAAAACAAATTGTTATTCAATTAGAATAAAATTAGACAAATATTCGATTTGAAATGCAATTGATGTGAAATTTTTATGGAGTCGTCAGAAAAAAGATCTAAATAAAGTGAACTCATATAAAACAAAATCTTATATTAAAATGAGAAATATTATTTAAATATGTTGAGATATCACTTAATAAATTTATCGAATCATTAGTATTTTATTTTATTTATATTAAAATAATATAAATATTATTTTTAAAATTTGTATTGAAATATATCCAAATTTTATTGGATTGACTTTTATGAGTCCCACATCTAAATATCATTTTTTTATTAAAATATCCATTAAATAATTAGATTAATATAAGAAATAATAAATAACTAAAATTCTATTTATTATGAATATTCTTTTGAGAGTTTAAGCATTTTTATTCATAAAAATTTGGATTAATATATTTTTTAAATATGGTCATTATATTTTAATAAGTTATATATTTTTAGCAATTGTTTTAATTTTATTGGGATATGAAGCTTTTCTATTAATGATTAGAAAATGATCAAATAATTACTTAAATATTTTATTACAATATAACAAAAAAATTAAATAACAATAATAGATAATAATCAATAAATATTTTTTTTGGGGTTTATATGTAAAAATTAAGAAAGAAGAAAATTTTCATTAATCCTGAATACTTTTTAATGTATATTCTTATGTAATCATGCTATTTTTTTTTCTTTTTAATATTTTTTTTTATTTTAAGAATTTTTCATATATTTTATATTGAATATTTCAAATTTTTTAAGAGAGTGGTATCCCCAAATATACTCTCTCAAATACTTCACAATGCTTAAAATACTTAAAATTAATAATTAATTTATAATAAATAATAAATAAAAATTATTAGTTAAAATTATGATTAAATATCATTAAAATTAATAATAATGTAAGAAAAAATATTGAAATATTGAGCATACATATTATGAATTGATTGCCCAAATTTTCAATCAAGAACATATCAATCTAGTCAATCTCATCCATCATTTTTTATTTTATTGGACTTTTACTGAAAATTTAATCATTATTGTAAACTTATTTATTTTAGTTTATGAAAAATTAAATATCTAATTATTTATTTTTAATAAAATTTTAATCATAATTATGAGCAATTAATTTTAATTATTATAAATTAAATATTAGTTTTAAATATTTTTATGATAAAATATATTTGAGGGTATTATAACTTTTTTAATACATTTAATTTAGTTAAAAAAATGCTAAATATGGTAATAACCACATGCTAATATGGTAGATTCAATGCAATATTATTGTCAAAATTGATATCTAAAGATATTCTTTCCATGATATATATCTAAACCCTAAATATAGAAAACTAAGAAAATAATTTAATCGAGTTGATGAAAGCTATCTATACTTAGCACAAAATAATTATAAGAAATTGAATAACTAATATTTTATGTTAATAATATATATATATATATATATATATATATATATATATATATATATATATATATATTTAGTAAGCCTCATGAGATAAAAAAATACTGTACATTTTTGAGAAAATATTTAGAAATTGTGTAAATTTATAATCTCTACTTGAAATTATTATTGCTATAAAAATAATAATTAACAGGCCACATAAATATCATCAAACTAACCATTAGTTGATTAAATGAAAAGTGAATTATTTTAATATTGTTTGTTAGATTTTTAAGAAACTTGAGAATTTTAATATGAGTGTGATGTTTTTAATAGATTTAGAGAGTAAGATTAGCCAAAAAAAAAAAAAAAAAAAAAATTTCACCGACGAACAATTCGATTCGACGATCAAAATGATTAATGATTACTCATTACCAGGGAAGGCTTAACGTTATAGTCGCAGAAGATTTCTCGCTCGAATGTCGTTCGGCTTCTCCACCGAAACAGGACAATTGCAGTTACAGCCGAATCAGGCGTAGGTGCACTACCCATCTCACTCATTTTACTTCAAATTAAACGCACATAATCTCACATTACCCAAAATAATTTTAGTTAACTTCAAACCTTAAATGAAAATCTTTTTCTTTTTTTAATAATATCATTAGCAACCATAGATAAATTTATAAAAATATAAATTTGTTTTAACTCTACGAGTAAGAAAAAATTCATATTATAAAAACACATGAATATATTAATTACATTGAATGACTATTCAGAACTAATGTGAAATTTTTAATTTAGATATCTAGATTAAAAATTCATTAAGAAAATTTAACAAAAATAGCAAGAATTTTATTTTCAAATGTAGCACCCAATTAAAAAAAAAAAGGAAAATTTAATTATTTTGATAGAACAATATACCTACTACAGTACCTGAAGCTTATGCTTGCAAAATATCTAGTATTATAGTTTGCATAAACAGAGCCCAAATTTTCATATTTACACATAAAACCTCCAAATCTAACCATCTATTTCAAAATAGGGCCTTCAGATGGTATACATGTAACTTATGAAAATTTGGTTGCCCAGCGTGCAAAAATCCAGAACTATATAAATGGCAGCGTGTGTGCTCATTTCCTGAGTTTATTCTTTTGCAGCTTACCTGCAAAGAAATAGTGAAAGATAATTTAGAGATGATAATACTCTAAACAATATTTAACTATTAATTAAAGGAGCCTCCAAAATTAAATAATCAAAATAATACTAATAATAATTTAAAAAATAGCAATGGTAACAGCCCGCCCGCTGACCAAATCCGACCAAGTGTAATTACAATTTAGAATGATAGCATATGGTCAATAGTGTTGTGGCTCAGTGATTATGATTGTAGAATTTAAAATCTTGACAAGTTAATAGTTTAAATCACATATCACATAATTGACAATCTTAAGAAAATAAGAATATGTATGTGAGAAAGAATGATCGCAATTACCACAGTCTAATATTTTATTCTAACTTTTTCTTGCATTTTTTACAATTAGGGCTCTTTTTCCATATTCTTAAATAATATCATTAGCCACCATAGATATATATATATACATTTAGTACTTATTTGCTACACAAGCTTATCTCCGCTCTTAATATTCACTGTCCAAACTCTATCACTGCCTCCAAATATACCAGAATTCTTAAATTAAGTTAGTTATGCTCCTCTTTTTTTTTTTGGCATATTATGTTTAAATGTAGAACTAATAGCTAATGTTGATTGTGCAACTTTCTTCTAAAATAGCATTATAATATTTGCAATATAATCAATCTTTTAATTATAAAAATAATATGTTGCAGAATATCAATTCTTATAAGCTATAAATGTTCCTATCGTTTCTTGAACTTGTATTAAAAATGATAAAATTATACACAATAACAAACTCAAATACTATTTTCCTTAAGTCACTTTCCCAACCAAAATGAAAAATTCTTTAAATACCACTAAATTCCATTCACACCTCCGTATACCCATGTATGCCTCATCTAATAATAACATTTTCTCATGAAATATTCATTCAATGGAGTCTACTGAATCATTTAAGAGAATTTTATTTATACTCACATCAAAGTTTTTCTTGAGTAGCAAAAAAGATTTATAATGATATCAGTCACCGCAAAGTTATGAGTTTATGTATATTTTCTTAATTATCCGCTTCCAAATCTAATCCTAGAAAATATCTACAAAATATATAGTGCAATGCTTCCAAATGCAAAAGCTTTAAATATACAGTATTGGTTTTTTTTTCTTTCTCACTTACCATTTTCATATTTTAAACAAAATTTATCTCCCTATTACCATAATCTCTACAAATTTCATAAGATTGCTTGTCAAAATACATATAATCTAAATTCATATTCTCATCATAGTTCCATGGACTAACTTCTTTACTTGCGTCAATATTGTGAGTAACCTTTCTCACTTATCTACCAAGAGTTGATGTTGTGGTTTTCGCACATTTTTTAACTATATTAAAGTAATGCAGGATGCTATTTTCAAGAGACTTTCTAACTCAAGCATATTTCTTAAGGAATTTATAGCATGTTAATTCAAAGAGTTGTACACAAGCCATTGACTACCTAATAGAGCCTCCACCATCATCATTGGAGACTTGGGGACTAGCAATTATAGTGTTAATCTCATCTGCAACTAATCAATCTCCTTTTAATAAAAATAATCATTTTGCATTTTGGAAGATCAATTCTTATAAGCAATGTTATTTTTTTCTCTCTTTGATTAATGTGGCAAAATAATAAAATTATAAACTAAAGTAAATTCAAATGTCATGTTACTTTCTTCATTGTTTTGGCCAAAATAAAAATTAACATAATTACCATTAAAACCTCTTACCACTGTTCATATGTCCATATAGATTTCATCTAATAAAGAACATTATTTTACAAAACATGATATCTACCAATCATTTGCACTCACATTCAAATTTATTTAAGAGAAGTGGCATAAACACTTAAATGTTCAGTCACTACAAAATTACTCTTTAAAGCAAGTTATTCTATCTCCATCTTGCTTCCACTACATCAACCTTCTAAATCTTATCGAAAAATATACCATGAGATTTTTATTATGAGTTTGTAAGCACGCGCGCGCGCGCGCGCGCACACACACACACACATATATATATATATATATATATATATATATATATTAAGTTCATGTTCTCTTTATAGTGCCTTTGCTAGCTTCTTGTACATGTCAATAATGTGAGAATCCTTATTTACATAACACCTTACCAAAGAGTTTTGCTCATTTTTCATTGTATTCAAGCGATGCATTCCATTTAAAAATTTTTGAATGTTATATTAGTAAATAAAAAAAAAGTTAGGTGTCAAATATGTGTTGATATAAACAAAACACAAGAAAAATTACCCTTTCTCCGTTTAGCCTCAGATTTTGCAAAAAAATCCCTCCATTCATCTGTCAAAACAAAGACATCTTCTAATTCTTCTTCTTCACCACTGCCTTCTACTTCCAGGTTCTGCCTCTGCTCCTGTGATGCAATGCTGCTCAATCATAGAAACACTTTCAAAAATCAAAACAATCGCTAAGATTATTTTCTTGATGTTGTAAATATTATAATTTTTAAGAAATTTAGAACTTCACCATAAAATTCTCCATAGCTCATTAGTAAAAGTTAAAAAAAGATTTTTGAAAAAGGAAGAAGCTTGTAAAATGTTGATTGGAAAACTATGTGTCACGTTCTTAATCCGGATATATAGACATCAAACCATCAAACACATATATTTTACAAATTATCATAAAATTTTATGAGTTGTATAAATTCCCATTCAGTTTCGGTGTTAAAAGTTCTACCACATCCAAAAATACATATATACATTAAGCTACCATCCTTTTAAAAAATAATAAAGGTTAGCCTAGTATCCAATATGATCAATGAAATTTCATTATAATATCATGACCAAATTTAGGAATTGTTTGATTTGTTAGCATCGAGGTGCTATTCTATGTTATCATTAAATAATAGCAAAATATTGGATGTCTGTTCTTTGCTCTCTTTTATCTAAACTTCCCAAAATAGTTATTGTCCTATGTTAACTTGAGTGTTGTCGGGTCTCAAGTGAGATTTTATAAAATCGTTATCCTAAAACTAGAGGAGAAAATCTAAAAAATTGTAATATAAATATTTTTAACAGCAAATTTTAAAATTTGGACAATAGTATAAAATGAAAATATAGGTTTACTCTTAAAGAATACAATTCTTCTTGGCAATCATAAATATAAGAAAAATACAAAAATAAAGTGAAAATAAATTGGTAAATAAAGATAAAAATCAAATGGCATTCTACCCAGATTCTGATCCTTGCAATGAGAGTGAACGCTAAAATCACTAACACGTAATGTAGGGCGTCAAAAAAGCTCATTACTGTGAATACTTCATGTATTGCTCATTGAATAGCTCAAGTCGATTAAGAAGATAAGCCAAGCTTGAACAAATTATTTGAGCTTGATATCTTAGCGAGCTAAACAAGAATATAACAATGTTTGTTCGTATTCGGCTTGATAAAGACTCAATAAGTTATAATGGCTATATTATTATTTTTATTATTATTTTATATATATGACTAAATGACAGGTATAAAATTTTTAAAAATATACTAGTTTTAGAGAAAAAATGCATACGAATCAATGTGCAAACCTGCATGATTTTTGTCCCCCATACCCATTTGCAAAAAAAAATTGTTGTACATAAGAATTTGAGGAGTCGATTATGGTAGAAGCAAAAAATTGCAGCTCAGCAAAGCTGCTAAGCAAGAGTCTAGCCACCTCAGCTGAGCTGAGTTGTGGAAACTCTTAAATTTTGCTTTGAGCACAAGCTGTTGAGCCGCACCCCCAATGTAGCATTCTTCAAGTTTAAATATAACTTGTTTGCAAATAATATCCCAACCATCTTTATATGTTCAAAAAAATCATTCCAAGTTTTATTGTAGATCATTTTATAATTCTAGTAGTCATTGAGAGATTTCCAACAATGATGACAAAATATGATTCATAGTCTTTATAGAAATGTTGGGTGCATTTCATGGTCCAAAGGCGTTACTAACTACTCAAAATATCAATTATTAGTTTTGCCATCTCTCACTCTATTAATACGGTACCACGCTACTCAAATTAATGTTGAAAAAACATCAGCATTTCAGTCATCGTATCCAACAAGTTGTCTGAATGAGAAATAATAAACCTACATGTTATGGTAGTTTCGTGGATTGGCATGTTGCCTATGAGATTCTCCAATTACAGTCTTACTTACATACAAGGAAAGTAAGCACAATATAAGCACTCATACTCTCCTTAACAAATTCTTTTTTAAGCAAATCATTTACTTGTATTTTATCTTCTGACATTTTTTGCCTTGGCATGCAAATAGTGCACTGGATCGTCAGATTTATAACAAAACATGGTCCAAAGACATTACTAACTGTTTAGATTATCGATCATCAGTTTTGAATGTTGTTTTTTAGACATTTTCATCTCTCACTCTATTAATATGGTACCCTACTACAAAAATTAATGTTAAAAAAACATGATTACTTCAATCATTATATTCAACAAGTTGTCTGAATGAGGAATAATAAGCCTACATGTTATGGTAGGTTTATAGATTGCCAAGCTGCTTATGAGATTCTCCAATTACAATCTTTCTTACATATAAGAAAAGCAGGCACAATAAAAAAACTCATACTCTCCTCAACAAACTTTTTTAATTAACTCATACGGTTGTATTCTCTCTTCAGACATCTTTATTCTTGGCATGCCAATTGCGCACTAGTTCCTCAGTTTTAGTAAAATCCCACTAGCTCATGAACATCGTTAAAGACTATAACTTAACAGCTGGTTTTCAACACTTATAGAGGCACTGAATGAGACACTCGCAAAATGTTTATTCAACACAGAAAGGCACTTAATGCCTAGTCTTAGTCCCATTCAAACCTAGAAAATATGGGTTTGGAACCTTAAACATTAATTCAGTAAAGCTCTTCGCATCTATTCATATATTATGTACTATATTATATTTCTTATTTTCATAAGCCATTCTAATCAAGTAAATAATTTTAACAAGACATAGGCATGATTTATCTCATAAAAGCCTTTTATTTCAGTTTAAGCTGTTACAAGTTCCCTCCAAAAAATGTCTCTCTATACAAACTCATAAAATAAATCTTAATATTTTTTATAATTTATAACATAGCAAAACTTATTTGCCGTACATCAGACATCGGCTGTGATTCAAAGAAGCTGTCCCCATCTACAGAAACTTTTAAATTAAGTTGATCACCATAAGTATACACATCAAGTTTAACCATTTTCATTGTCCTCTAATCTATGAAAAAATTTGATGTAAGCAATTATCATAGATAGCTAGTCAGATGATCCAAAGTACCCATCAAAGTTACTTCCAGTTTTCTCAAATATTCTTATGAAGTAAGTTAGCTTATCATTTACAGAGACATGTCTTGACTTCAATAACTCAATGATAAACTTGAGATATTTTACTGGAAAATCATAAAATATAAAAAAGTGGTTAAATCCCATACCAATTTGTTACATTACCTTAATAACTAGTCCCAAGTTAAATTTTTATCTGACCCAGACACCAATACCCACACTTTCAGAAAATTGAAATGAGAATGTTGGTTAACAAGATGCTGATTTCAGATATAGTTAGTTTTAACAGACTCACAGCTTTTTCGCACCAGTAATTCTATTAAAAAATAGTCAAATGATAATTTTATGTAAGAAAAATAACAATACTTCATGGCTTTACCATGATCAAAGGAAAAGAAATATCAAAAGAACAGCACAAGACGACATCTTTTTAAATATGAGCCTTTGGGTAAACTACCTCCAGAGAACTCATGGTGGAAAAGAATGCCCATAAAACAACATTCCTAACCTGTAAAGGTAATTTCAAATTTATCGTCATTACATTTGGCCTCTCCAATGCAATTAGCACATACCAAAGCAAAATGAACAACATCTATAAACCACTTTTGCAAAATCTAAAGCTTTATTCAATCTAATAACGAACTACTACAAAACTTTTAAAAAGTTTAATTAACGTGTTAGGTAGTACTGAAACTTTGTCAAAGATCATTATCAATGAAACTTCAACAAACTCAAATTTGGTAAAAGTTTCCTGAATTCAGCAACCCCAACGAGACCAAGGCCTCATAAGGGTAGACTTTCCTTAAATCCTGCAGGCTATCATAAGATTCACCCAATTAGCGATCTTAAATTTTTATGAATTTATTATAGTGGTACACAATATAACTGAATTCTTTATAATTTCTCTATTTTATACCTAGTCTTTTATATTTAACAGTCAATACTATAGTGTTTCTGAAGAATATCAAAAGTACCACTCTATGTATGCATTTTAAAAGAATGAGATAAGATGAAACTTTAATAGGAATCAATGATTGGACGTTTAACAAATCAGCTATAAAATTTGAAGTGTTGTGTATCTAAATCTCTAGCAAATCAATTAATTCATGCAATCAGAGAAGCAAATCACTAAGGCAGTTTGGTAACCTGGATTACGAGATTTCTTTTCAGCAGAAATCCCATAATCCCAATTTTCACGTCTCCGTAATCTGGGATTTCACTGTTGGAAGAGTGGAATCGGTGAACTAAATCTTGTAATCCCCAGCTTCCCTGCTATTCCTTGGTAATATTGCAGGATTTCCATTACTGAAGCCTGTAATGCTGCAATCAAACGGCCTTAATAAAAGTAAACCACGATCCATAGAAGGGGGGTGCAATATAATAAATAAAGATTCAAAAAACAGAACACGGTCAAATATCAATATGTATTGGAATTTTGATTACTATTGGACAGGCCTGGTTTTAGAAGCCAATAATTCCGCCGTTGCTGAAGCCCCCCGAAAGCCTCCTCCACCGGAGAATCCTGCCTGAGGTGGGTAAGTATTTGGAGGAATAGATGAAATAACGTGGGGAGCCATTGCCTGGGGAGGAAGATGGGTCGAACAGAAGTGGAACTGATGGCGGTCATGCTGGTTATGATGGTAGAGGAAATGAACGATGAGAGAATGGACGATGTGAGGATTTAAACATTGATGGTGATGATGCTTGTGGCAATGGTGAGGAGGAAGAAGAGGAAGAGGAAGAGGAAGAGGAAGAGGAGGTCGAGGGTTTTGAGAGATGGGTAGACCGTGCATTCTTCAGTGCTTGAATACGGATGGGGACGCTATAGTTTTTTAATTTCTTTTATTTTAAATAATATTTAACCATAATATGAAACAACAAATTTTAATTATAATAATAAATTCATTTCACTCAAAATTTTAATACTGATAAAAAATATTATTATTACTACCTTTTAAATTTAAATATATGAGATGTTATGCATGTTTTAAAATATAAAGTAAAAGTAGTATTTTTTTGAAAAAATAAATAAATAAATAAATTTTTGTAATATTTACGGACGATTGCTACGGGTGATTATAAGAATAATTTTTTAATTATTTACTTAACAATTTTTAAATTATATATATATATATATATATATATATATATATGCAAGAGCATGTATTTCTATACAATTTATAATAATTTAAATACACTAATATGAATATGTGATATTTTAAATCAAGGAAGTAATAATATTTTGTTAATTATACAATTAAAATTTGTATTTATTTAATTACATATTTTTTATTAGACAAATTAAATATTTTGTATCCTAAATTATTAAGGGTTAGCAATTGAATCATCGGAATTCGAACGAATCATCAGAGAAAAAGCTATTATGCTCGGTGATCTTCTTATTCCGCTGGAGAAGAAGTTAGCTCGGCTCCACTAGCGTATCATCTCTTTGCTTGAGTGAGCCGGTTGTGTCATTCAATGAGGCATTAATTTACAAAATATACATTTCAAATAAATATTCAAAATATACATTGTCATCATAAAATTTTACATATATTAATTATTTCAATTTGATGAAAAAATTTCACACTTGTATAACAATATTTTTCTGTATATTTACTCCAAAAACACTACTTTCAAATCTTTAAAATAAAGCCCACCTCCAAAGTAACCTCACCGACGAGCACGTGATCTCCCTATTCGTTGGCTCCGCCTCCAATTACGACCGTGGTAGGGAATCATGGCAAGGGTGGTCGGAGATGGCGTTTATGAGGAAAACCACTTGGCCTCTGTGTGCGATGTCTAAATCCAGAATAAGTAAGAGTATGGGAATGGTGCTTCTTGGCTTCCATGGATGCCTCAACGGGGGGGGGGCATCTCCGCACTCTTTCGAGGCATTTAATTGAGATGTTAACGATGTTACTTAAGATTTGAGTTTTATGTTAAAAATATTTAAAAAATAATTTTATAGTTGTAAACATCAAAAAAATTTGGTATATACATAATAATCCCTAAATTTATATATGTGTTATTATCAAATATTAAAAAATTCCGGCGTAGTTAGAATTTTTTTATATGTTCGGTTATTTACTATTATATATTTATTTTTCCTATCCTAAATGCAACTGTGGTAGTCGATCGAACGGCATGCGTTTAGAACCCTAAAAAAAACCAATGACGCTGGTGATCTCGTCGCCGCCATGGCGAACCCGAGCCATCTCCAGCTCCTCCTCCGCAGGTGCTTCGCTCGAGCCTCTCTCCCTCGTTCCCGTCCTCTTCCTCTCCTCATTCCCTGCTCTGATATCATGTCATCATCCTTTTCCGTCTGTGATCGCTGGCTATCATCCTTCTCAGCCTCCGATGACATCGCCGACCTACGTGAGCGCATTCTTCTTCTCACGGAGAAGCACAGATCTCCTTCCCGCGATGCAGAGCTCGATGAAATCCGCCCCCTGATATCCTCACTGGCCAACGAACTCCTCAACGCAACCCACCTTTCCGATTTCGAAGACAATATCGCCAATGTCACAGCCTTTCTTGATTCCCGCTCCGCCGTTTCTCTTCTACGCCGATCTCCCTCGGGTCTCGCCTCTGTTGAGCTGCTCATTCGCCTTAAATCTCGTCCCAGCCTCGCCGTTCAGGTAGTAGACCATTCGATTTCTAGGGTTTGCGATTTGACCCCGGTTCCGGTCTTCTCACGCCTTTTTTTTTCCTTTTGCACGATAGGTTTTTCTATGGCGGCTGAATCAGGTGGATGCCGGCGTGAAGCTTTTTCCAGAGGAGTATGCCAAGGCCATCTCTCTCGCTGGTCAGTCCAAGAAGGTCGACTTTGCCGGCGACCTTTTCGCTGATGCTACCCGCCGCGGCATACGAAGCACAAGCATGTACAATTCTCTCATGGCCGCCTACATGTACAACGGCCTTTCTTCCAAGGCCATTTCCGTCTTCGAGGATCTCCTCCGCGATCCTGTCTGCAAGCCCAGCATCGTAACTTACAATATCCTTCTATCCGTTTACGGAAGATTGATGCTCATCGACAAGTTGGAGAATGTTCTTAAGCAGGTTCACGAGCAACCCGACCTGTCTCCTAATCTAACCACATACAACGTTCTGATTGCCGCTTACCTTACCGCTTGGATGTGGGAACGAATGGAAAACACCTACAATGGAATGATTCATGAGCATATCATGCCTGATGCTTTCACTCACCGCCTCATGCTCCGCGGCCGTGCTCATGCGGGAAGCATCGAGAAGATGGAGGAGATGCATGAAATCGTTAAGGATTCTGCAGGCAAGTGCGCTTCTCAGCTGGTTCGAGCCATGATCTGTGCCTATTGCAAGAGTTCCGATAAAAATCGGGTGAGCAAGATAGGGGAGCTTCTCAAGCTTCTTCCTGAAGATGAGTACCGGCCATGGCTGACTGTTCTTCTGATAAGGCTTTACGCTCAGGAGGGATTGCTGGATACCATGGAGAGGCTCATCTCCGAGGCGATTCAAACGGAGGTGAAAGTAATAGCTTTAGGCATCATGCGCTCCATCATCGCAAGCTATTTTCGCCGGGATTCAATAGATCGGTTGATCAAGTTCGTCAGCCTCGCAGAGTGCGCCGGGTGGAAGCTTTGCAGATCTCTGTTTCACTGTAAAATGGTGATGCACGGGCAGAGGAATCAGATGGTGGAGATGCACGGGGCGTTGGAGGAGATGGAAAGCTTCAGGTTTGATCGCACAAAGAAGACATTTTTGATCATGTACAAGGCTTATTCGAAGGTCGGGAGGAGATGCGAAGCAAAGATTATTGTTGGGATGATGTGCAAATATGGTTTCCTCGAGCCCAAAGCAGCTTTGCTTTTCTAGCCGGCATGGAGAGTTCTGTCTGATGAAGCAATTGCTGTGTAAGTTTCTTATGCTCGCCCCCATCACACACTTTAGTTTTATAAACTGATATCATTTGTTACATTGCTTAATGTAGTCATTTTAAAATTGCATTAGGGGGCTGTTTAATTGAATGACAGGTGAAAAGTTATGCATCTTATTCAGATAGCAATGTTATTCAGCTAACGGCTTTTTGGTACAGTGTTATTTAAATAACAGATATTAGTATTATTTAGATGTATGCTGTTTGGTTGAGGTTAGATTATCTCCAATATTGAGATTTAAATATATATTCAAATACTACAACAAATACCCACTTCTACTATAAAATTGTTCTAAATCAACTCTAATAAATGCTAAAAATCACAAATTGCAAGACGATATAACCTTAAATTATTCATAATCATCTCTGCATCGTGCGAGTCGGGCAAAAGTTCTGTGTCACTAGGCATCGGCAAGGCTAGCATGTCTAGCGGAGGCGTCAGCGACTGGCTGATGCCAGCACGTCACGAGACGTCAGCGAAGGCGAAGGCTCTACACCGGCATTGCATCTGGTGGAGGCGGATGCGAGCTTTTGGAGAACGCAAAGATTGCCGATAGATTGTCGGGGCGATGTTATCTGAATGTCGTCTGACATTCATATAACATTACCCAATGACGTTTTGGTAATTTTTGAGATGTCATTAATGAGATAACATTGAACCAAACAGCTCCAGTATATCCTCACACAAATATCTTTAAATAACATAGTTTTACTGGGAGAAGTAGGTGAATCAAACAGCCCTTAAAGTTTAACTCCTTAGTAGCTTATTTGTTTTTTATGTTAATGTGAGATTTTAAAATTCATTCAGTGCAAAGAAGGATCATTCATTGAAACTATAAAAATATTGCGGAGGGCTGAAGGAATGTATGGAGAAAGAGTTACTTTTGGATACCTAATCTCAAATAAATGATAGAGCTGTTGGTGCTAATCTAGTTGCATAATTCAAATTTTGTGTAATAATAGTGGGGTAATGAGCCAGCAGTGGCGAACTTGAGCTCGGGCTCAAGTGTGGCTAGATTTTACTAGTAAAGAGGTTGATCTAGACTTGAAATTTAAATCATTTTTTATATGTTTGTTGTACATATTTGATTTTTTACTGTATATATTTTTTTAATTATTTATTTGTTTTTACTTTCAAGCAAGCATAGAATTAATTTATCTTGATGGTGTTTAAAGTTAATTTTAAATATATACATATTTTGAACTAGCTTACAAATTTGAGCTAGTACGTTTGTTGGATGGATTAACTGAATTATAATGTTTAGGGATGGATGTTTCATGACCCAAAGTTGTGGGAGGTACGAAGGAGGATTGAAATGACAAAGTTGCTTTTTTCTCTTTAAAACTGTGTTCAAGTCTTTTCATTTCATTAAGTTTTTAAAGGGATAATTACATATATGACACATGCAATCTTTGATTTTACATATCTAACATCTGAATCCATATTCTTACAAAAGTAACATTTAAACATACTCTTATTTTAAATGATTTGAAACTGCTAAGTGAGATGTAGTGAGATAATAATTTTGGTGTAATAATAGAAAGTTTGATGGTAGTTTCATAATATTGATGATTTAAGAATTTAGGTTTTAAGCCATTCATTTACTTTAAAGTTTAAATGGAGAAATTTATAGGAAGAAAAGAGATCATTTAATAGAGTACCAAGATAATTTCTTGGAAAGTCTTGGAGAGATGAAGTTTACATTTCATATATTGATGTTATTATAGATATGAATAATGGAGCCATAACATATGTTCTATTGTACGGTAACTTATCTATTAGTTTTTTTTGGTGCATGTTATTTGTTAATGACATTCAATTAATTGATATGACTAGGGGTTGAGTTAAAGAAAAACTCTAGTTGTGAATGCCTAGTTTAGAATATAAAGGTTTGTCTAAGTTCTATAACATACTATATAGAGTATAAGTTCAATCATAATAGAAGCCTTGATCTCAAGTACATAACTATTGAAGATCATGTGATCAAGAAAAATGAGAGTTTGATTAATAGGATCCAAGATAGCTAGATGAAATAGAAGAGCTCCTTTGGAATGTTTTGCAATCGGAAAAACTCACTTAAAATCGAAGGTAAATTCTATAGAGCATCGATTATATTATCTTTTTGACTTAATGTTGGTCAAAAAAAAAAAAAAAAAAAAATCTTGTCAATAAAATGTCTTACATAGATGGGAGTGGGTATGCTCAAAAGATAAAGTGAAAAATAAACTCACTTTAGCTTTTTACAAATTTCTCAAGAAAAATTTATTATAGGTAATCAAAAATAAAAATAAAATCAGTTTCTATAATATTAATTTATGGTATATTTATGACATCTAAACAATCCTTAATTATTGTAGCTAGATGTAATATTTTAATATTAATTAATTATCTTCAGCTATAAATGTTTATATAATTCACCTTCTAATATTTTGTTGGTAATTAAAGGCATGTTAATATTACTGAATGAGGTTGTTTTATATATATTTAGCTTATAAATAATTAATTTTTCAAGATTAACTCAACTATACGCTTACATCTATTTAGCATATATTTTCATTGATACTTTATTTTAGTCGAGCTTTAAATCGTGTTTGGCAAATTCCACGCCTATAGCTTTCCAAATTATTGGGATAAAATATGCTGCATAGATTTATATATTTTAAATTAGATTAAGCAAATAAATATATGAAATTCAAATATAATATAGTAATATGATACTCATATGAAACACATTACATGATCATAGTTATCATGTACATAATGTTATGCACATTTTATATCACTTGTTTATGTTTATCTATATGTAATATTTAGGGCTATATATGTATATAATTTTAACTTTAATTTCTCTGTATTATTTTTGAGAGTTTCGATTGCATCTTCTGAGAAAAATAGCTTTTAAAAAAATAATAGGATAAATTCGTAATGCATAAATATTCTAATCTAAGCTTTAATATTTTAAATTTATAATTATAACATTAAATAAAATAATTTTCAATGTATCTTGTTTTTTGCAATGCTCTTTCTAAATTGTTTTAAATTTTCTCAAAAAATCTTAATTCTAATTTAGCATAATTTTTTTTTAAATTAAATAAGCTTAATTTAAAATAAACATGTGATTTAGAAAAAAAGTTTTAAACTTATACTCTGAGCATCAACTATTTACTTATACTTGAATGCTTATATTTTCCTATTTCTTATTTTAAATTGTTTCTCTTAATACTTATTAGAGTTTCTTAGATATTTGCATTTTTCTTCAATTTTTAAAACATGTATGATTTAAAACTCATAATAATATTTTAGTCGCTAAATATCGGGAAATTAATAAGAATTTTAACTAAAAATAAATGATTTATTGAAAATATGTAAAAAGATTTCCTGAAAACTCATATATTACACCAATATACGTATTATACATAAGAAATTCAATATCAACAAATTTAGGTTAATGTTTATGATTTAGAGGCATTTAAAATAATGTAAAATTGAAGTAATATAAATTTCTTATATAAAATATAAAATTTAAATTGTTTGGAAAAATGAAATTGCGGGTAAAATAAATATAAAAACATTTATCTAGCTATAAAAATCATTGTGTAAAAGAAAAACGACCGAATTGGTCGATTTTGAAACACGTGTTCACATGAGAACGTCGGGACTCGAAGACAAAGATTCTAGTCCGAACGAAGACGAGGCCAGCACAAGGAGAGGGGAGTCGCCACTTCAAATCCAATCATCTTCGGCTTCACGCCTTCGAAGAGATTAATCATTTCAAATACTATTTAAATTCGTTAATCTGATACTCAGAAAAATTTATCATTAAAATTTAGACATATTTTAATATAAATTTTAAAATAATATAAATATTATTTTAATATAAATAAATAAATATTAATAATTTTTAAACTATCTAAATATAATTTCTCATTATTTTAGCTCCAAATTTCAAGAAAAAAAAAATGTATATTACAAAATCCAGAGCCAGTATATATGCTATAGTTTTTATAGAGCGGACGAAAGAACAAAGAATGAAAATGTGATTGAGATTTCAGGCCCGCCACTGGGGGCACTGCTCCGCCGGCCGGGTCTTCTCCAGCCCAGCTTTGAGCGGGCACTGCGTGTTCACTGGCGGCACCATACAATTGTACTGCAGACAGATTGAGGCTGTCGCCGGAATCCTCGCCGCCGGTGAGATTTCCATTCCTGTCAAGAAATTGTGCTGAAGGTAAAGCACCTCAATTCCCGTTGTCTCCAGCTTTCCGGTGATTGCCGCCGGTACATTCCCGGTGAACCTATTGTTATTCAAGTACAGCCTCCCCACCCCGGAAAGAAGCGGCGACACGCTCCCTGATAAGCGATTGTAGCTCAGATCCACCTCCGGTATCCTCACCTCCGCCTCCGGAGTCACCTCGCCGGAGAACTGATTCCGCTGCAGCAAAAGCGACGAGAGCGGGAACGAAAACAGGCACTGAGGAATGGGCCCTGCGAGGCGATTCGTGCTCAGATCCAGATACTCCAGATTGACCAGCATTCGCAGGGCGGAATCGATCTGGCCGAAAATCTGGTTCCCGTTGACGGCGAGATAACGGAGAGAGCGGGGGAAAGCGGGGAGTTCGCCGGAGAGATTGTTGTGCTTTAGGTCTAGGCGAAGGATTTGCGATGGGAACGGAAAAGAAGGAATGTCTCCGGAGAGGCGATTGTGGCAGAGGACGATGTTGGAAATCCCGGGAAGCGAGAAGATCGGAGGGGGAATCTCGCCGGAAAACAGATTGAAGCTCAGATCTATGGTGCGAAGCAGGCGGAGGGAAGCGAGCTCGGGGGGGACGGGGCCGGAGAGGAAGTTTCCGCTGAGTGCAAGAAAGCTGAGGGAAGAGCAGAAACATACCGTTTGGGGGATTCCGCCAATGACACGGCCGGGAACGAGCGTTAGAGCTGTCAGAGCGGAGAGGCTTCCGATGGCAGGATGGAGACGGCCGGTGAGTCCCGGAGATCCTGCCCGAGGATCTCCTAGGGTTAGCTTTACGACTCGATCTCCAGCGCAGAGGACGCCGGGGAAGCCGCAAGGATCGCCGGTGAAATCCCATCGAGAGAAGAATTCTGAACCCGGTGAGTCCGATAACGAACCACGGATCGATTGGAGGGAAAGAAAATCGAGCGGATCGAGGAACGATGCCGCCGGATCGAGAAAGAAAAGGGTTGATGAGAGAAAAAGGAGGAGGATCGATACTCTTGACTCCGGCATTGGCTTTCTTCGATGGAGATGTAGGCGATTTTTCTCGTGTAAAAAGCGGACAGCTCTTTAATGGCGGCAAGTGAGGAGAGGCTGAGAGTCTCCAAAGAAGCTGCTTCTCTTGCTTTTATAGCCGGAGTTGGGCTGTTCGCTGAAAGCATATTTTAAATTAAGATAGAATAAACAAATTTTTTATTATTTTGAAATTCGTTAGCTTCATTTAAAATAAATATTTGGCAAATTAAATTTAAATAAAATATATTAATAAATTCTGAGAAATGATATTTATATTATTTAGTGACATGTAATCTAAAAAACTCATTAAGTTAAATTTTAACATCATTTCAATATAAATTAAAAAATTAATATTTATACTATTTAATATAAATAAATACAATATGTACAAATTATATTAAGATGAATTTTTTTGAATATCACAATAACAACGAATTTAAATAGTATTTTTCTTTAACAAAAAAATAATTTTTAAATTATGTGTTTCAGTAAATAAATAAAATAAATGAAAATCTACTTAAACCATGTTTTGCTATTAAAAAATATTGATTATTATATTTTATTTTTTCGCATATAAAAGAATTGAATTCCTGTTTTCTTAATAAGAAAAAAAGAATTTTATATTTCTTAGATTATTTTAATGAATTTGAGAGAAATATAGCTGAATTAAAAATAAAATAGAAAGTTATTAATGATCATTATTTAATAAAAATATTTACTAAAAGACAGAATTATTTAGTTATATATTTTAAGCTTGATAATTATTAATTAGAAAATGAGTATAAATAATTAAACGGAAATAGAGAATCATATTTAATAAAAAAAAAATCTATTTGACAGGATATTCGTCTGCTGTTTTGGCAAAGCAGCTAATCGGGAATCATGATTTTGGCTTCGGGCAGAAGCCAGCATTCCTCCCACCAAAAAGCCTATGGGCCTCAATTTGTGACGGTTTAGGCCTTTTTGGGTTCGTTGAGCTAGAACGCTAGGCTCGTGTGGCAGCTATGAAGGCGGGCCCCAGTCGCATCCTTGCACACGTCAGCAGCTTGTAATCATTTTTGATAAATAAGATAAATAAAATAGAAAAATATTTTTTCTTATAAAAAATATAGATCAAAAAATATACTTAAAAAATATTAAGAATTATTAATTTTTTTCTTAATTTTATCATAAATAAAACAAATATATTCCATAAATAATTTATTTATACATTAAATTTGACAAATTATTTATATATTTTGATATAAAATTTTTGTTTAATTTTTAATTTGAATAGCAATAATTATTTTAAATTATTCGAATTATAATTTCATGTTTTCCTTACTTTAAACAATAATCAAGCATACTCAAACTTTTATGATATAAGAAAAATTAAATTTTAATTTTTTAATGAAATTATAACTAAAATTTTGCTTAATGAATCTCAAATATTATTAGTTTAACACTAAATCTAAATGCACTAAATATAAATACATTAATTATATTAAAAAATAATTTTAAAATTACTGAAAAATATTTTTTTTTTCATAAGAATATAGATTATGTGCAATTTTAAATGATTTTTTTTAAGAGGCTAATATGCAAAAAGTAAAAAAAAAATATATTAATCATAAATATTTTTTTATGTATATCATTGTATAATTATAATAGTTTTCATATTTTATATCATTATTTGTTTGTATCATACTTGTTTAATCATTTTACTTTTCAGATTACAAAAATCTGCTAAAATTTTTGTATATATGTCTTATAAAAAATTGTATTCAATCAATAATTTATTTATACATTAAATTAATATATTATTTATATATTTTGATGTATGTTAATGTATAAGTATAATCTTAATTGAATGATAGATAAGTAGCAATAATCATTTTAAAATTATTAGAAATTAGATGTCACCCATATAGTTTCAGAAAAAATAATTAATTAAACACTGTATATTTTTAAAGAAATGCTTCCCCTACCCATCGAGCTGGCACCCAAATATATCCATTGACTTGACATCCTATGTGCCAGATTGCAATTTTACAGCTCTGCGTTTACGTGGAATTAAATTATTACGTATCTAACCCTAAAATCGGGACTTCCTACGCTTCCGCAAGAGGCCCGATCGCTCCCGCTCGCACTATCCCTTCCCCCGCCGGCCCCATTCCACGGCTGGCTCCTCCAGACGGCTTTCCTTCTCATTCCGGAGGCAAAGCATCAATACCAAACAAACTAGAAGACAGAGCTCGATCTACACGATTACAATGAGAGTGTGCCTTTTATCAAGATCTTGTTGAAAGATCGCAGGTAATACCTCCCTTGATCCTGTGTTCAAAGCCTCACCTCTTATTTTTCGACCATTAGGGATAAAAACTTCAATCGATTGAAGTATTTCATGAAAGAAATTTAGTAGGATAGGTTATAGTTAGGAAGCAGCAGTTCTCCGTCATCCGAGAGATTTAAGATTTATACTCGGAGATATCATTTTGCAAAAAACCCTAAATCTCTCGGATTTCTCCCTGCAGAATTTCGTTCGCTCCCATTTATTTCTCCTCTCCTCGTCTTCTTGGCTACGTGACTTCTTCCAACTTAGTGCTTCGTCAAAATTCTTCTAGCAGTAATTTTTTTCCTTCTTTAACTACTTTTACTGCTTGAATGTTTTGTTTTACTAGATGCACTCATAATTAGAGAATCGTTAACACCAAATTTATCTACAAATAATTTCTATTTCCTTTCTTACTTAAAAGTAATCTTCTTTTTCTGATAATCAATGACTACCTTATGCATACTTAACCAATCAATCTTTAAGAGGATATCAATGTTTGTTATAGGGAGGATTTGTAAAGTAGCCTTGTAAACCTCATTATTGATTGGAATATTGTAAATGCAAAATTGCTGAGTGTTCATGGTGGCACCGGAGGGCAGTTAGATCTTTAATGTGTTGGCCAATTCACAACACAGAATATTTTATAATAGCAGAGATGCGATTTGCAAAAGATGCAAAAAAAATAATAAGATAAAAGTGCAAATGAAATAATTAATTTTCTGCAAAATATATTATCACAAAAATGCAGGTTATTAATGTCATTTTTTCAGTAATTTACCACGAATATTGTTATTGATGTCTTATTTCCAGTAACAACCCACGAATACTATTACTGATATCATTTTTTCAGTAATTAGTCACGAATGCTGTTACTGATGTTATTTTTTTAGTAATTAGCCACGAATGCTATTACTGATATTTTCTTTCTAGTAATTAACCATGAATGCTGTTACTAATATCATTTTTCCAATAACTAGCTACGAATATTGATTTCGAACAATCAATCAAGCTTCAAATTGAAATTTTGGCTCAAAGCAATTAAAAACTAAGCAGTAGTAATAATACAAAAATATAATGCTTGTCCTATACTGGGTACCTTTTGCCTTTTAGATTCGGATGAGTGACAGTTCGCTCAATCTGCATTTAAGTTCCCGATATTCTTAAGATTAACTCTTTTTAAAAGTGATGTGTTATATATTTTAAAGGATTTTTACGTTCTTCTCTTATATTCTGTCTTTTTCTTTCACGTTTTCATAATGATAGAAGTCCGCATTTTTAATTCACTTGATGTAGTAATATAATGTTATTATTAATGTATGAAAGAAAAGAGACAGAAATAAAATGATTGATTAGAAATAATAGCCATCTTTATTATATTTTCTCTGTTATTCATTATTATAATGTGAACGATGTATTGAGATGATAATACTATTATCATTATCATAATTAAGCATAAAAGGAAATTAGGATTTCAACCGAATACATTCTTGATCGATGGCGCAAGGATTTTAAAAGGTTCAATGCACGTAAAGAGCATCAACACCCTCATCTAATTGTAATAGAAATTGACAAATATGATGCATACATTAACTTGAGCTTAGAAATTACGGAGGTTGCTGTTACAAATATTGAGAAATTTGAGTATGCAATGTTAGTGTTTCAAGAATTACAAGAGAATTTGATATCTGACAAATTTTCAAGTTATTTACTGCTTGAGGCACAATGTGACAATTTGATAGAACCTGTGCAGTCAAAAAGTAAGGGTAGACCCCTAGAAAAGCGAAAGAAATCTCATTTAAGTCTAAACATTCCAAAAAGTTATCAAATTTATTCAATTGCAATATATTAATATGAGATTTATACAACAACATATTAATTTGAGATATGTTATCACTTTTTAATGTACATACTACATCTTCAACAAGTATCGTGCCAACCACTACACTAAGCATCTCACAGGCTCAGTATACAAGCAATCCATATGTGAGTTATGCTTGAGATTGAATTATATGCTTATATGCATTTCATATGATTTTTTATGCAATTTCGTATCATTTCATTGTAATAAGTAATACTTTTAAGTTTTTTGTAGTTTCTTTTTTAACACTTGCTTTGAGTTATTTGCATAGTCTATTTGTGACAACAACTATATATATTTATTTAATATTATAGGGTTACTTTCCGAGCATGCCAATTTCATCGGCTATCTGGCAACATTCAAATGCTACTTTTTCTCTTTATATTAATAATTATTTCAATCATTTCTAGTAATAATTATGTGAATATATCAATTGTTATTTTCAACATTGTAGGAACACTTCACGCAGACACAATTGCCATCGATATGTTCCAATTGCTTTCAAAGTTGTGCTCTCAATTCTCTTTGGTATAAGGAGTTGATGCAATTTGTGACTCCTACGTCAGCTCTGTCAAATTCCAACGAAAGAGTGTCCCAACGAACGTTTTATATAATGGGAAGGGGAAAGAACTTGTGGTTTAATTTTTTGTAATTAGTTTTTTATTAATGATTCAAATACTAATACTGTGATGACCCACTTAAGTAGTAATAATAAAACTCTTAAACATCGAGACGTCTTTTCAGATAACGGTGGAGTTCTTGATAATAACTCCAAAGTTAAGCGTGCTCAGGTGAGAGCACTCCCATGATGGGTGACTTACTGGAAAGTTATCTTCTGTGGGCAAAACCGTGAGGCTTTTTAGGCCAAAGCGGATAATACCTTAGTGCTTAAGAGTTTGGGATGTTACAAATGGTATTAGAGCAAATCATAGGGTGTCAGATATGAGCTAAGTGTCATACAGGGCAAAATACCACTTCATGTGAGCAGCCTCTTGAACCCATGATGGTTAAGGTGCTACATGGTTGTTGGTACCTCTTGCGCATGTAGGGGTCACCTCTAGTCCTATCTACCCAATGGATGGTTCTTGGATCTGTGTGTGGATACTGACGAGGATGTCAGTTACTTAAGTTGGGGAGATTGTGATGACCCACTTAAGTAGTAATAAGTGAAACTCTTAAACATCGAGGTGCCTTTTTAAATAACAGTGGAGTTCCTGATAAAAACTCCAAAGTTAAGCGTGCTCAGGTGGGAGCACTCCTAGGATGGGTGACCTGCTGGGAAATTAGTTTAGGCTGTTACAAATATTATTTTTGTATATGATACAGTTGATTATATTATATTTATTAATCATTTTTGTGAATTATTATTATTTTTGCGATCCCACAAGCACTTTTTTTCTATTATAAGTATTGACTTGCAAGAATTGTGTATATATGGAAGTGCTAATTGTATTTTTATTTCTAATATTAAAGATAACAGTGATGGTAATAAATTTTTTTTCGTAATTTTAATGGAAGAAGAGAATAGTGCTCAAATTGCTCTCTTGATATATTATCTGAAGCAATCAGATACACATTCTAGATTTTGTAGCTCAATCACAACTCAAATATAAGATTAGAGGAAGTCATATTATAACAAGGGAAATGTTATTTAGATTCGCTGATGTGGTACTTAAAAAAATTCATCCAATGAGATTTAGATATCATTTCAATACAAACTTTAAAAATAATATTTGTATTATTTTTATATAAATAAATAAATACTAATAAAATAATATCTAAATTTTATTGAATGAATTTTCTTAGATTCCATGCCACAACCATTACCACAATGCAATAATCATGTTTATTGAGAGCATTTTCATTAGTCATGTCATAGAAAAGCTAATATTCTGCAACTTGAGAATAAAGCTAAGTAGGGAACCACTTTAATATTTTGTTAATATAATTTTATTAAGAATAGGAAAATAATAATATTTATTTATTAATTTTAATTATTTGTTGAATAAAATAATTTAGTTCGTATACTGTTTTATGAAAGAAATGTTTTCT
The DNA here is from genome assembly GCA_016760335.1 of Gastrodia elata. Classification (NCBI taxonomy): domain Eukaryota; kingdom Viridiplantae; phylum Streptophyta; class Magnoliopsida; order Asparagales; family Orchidaceae; genus Gastrodia; species Gastrodia elata. Next base: position 24,518,010 of record CM028679.1, on the reverse strand, counting down.
GGCTTGTCTCTCTGCTCTCCCTATTTAACTCTCGCCTCCACCATTTCCTTAGTAAGCTCAGTTCCCCCCCTCTCTCTCTCTCTCTCTCTCTCACACAAATGGAGAAGAAGGAAGAGAACAAGAACTCGCTGTGCGGGAGGCTGAAGGGCACCCTCAATTTCCGGCAGAAGGAATCAGGGTCGTCCACCGAAGTGCCAATCGATGAGCCAAAGCATGCTCATCAGACGGAGGAGAAGCCGAAGCCAAAGAGGAGCCAGAGCATCAATAAGACGGTCGGCGACTTCATCGCCCGCACCAAGCTGCGGTTCAGATCCTCTCTTTCCGAAATCGGACGGCCGCCGGACCCCTCCTAATTCTTAATTATTTGCTCTGATGATTATATTTATGTGGGTGCTATTTAAGAATGTTTGCTGAGTTTGCTATAATCTATGTTTTGTGCAATAAAAGCTCATATCATCATCATAACTATGATGCGATGAACTGATTATGTCAGCTCAAAATATGTCAATTAATTTACATAATTTATCTCATAAATTATACATTTTTAGTATTTGTCAATAGTATTGCTATAATTATATACATTAAAATATATAGATGATATGTCAATTTAATGTGTAAGTAGATTATTAGTTAAATACATTCTCATACTTAATTTATCCAATCAAAAAGAAAGGATAGACTTTCAGAAAAATAAAAGGAATCTAGAGCGGATAAATTAAAAACTAAACATTCCAAAAATATATCAAATTTATTCAATTACCATATATTAATACGAGGTTTATACTATAACATATTAATTTGAGATATGTTATCACTTGTTTAATGTACAGAGTACAACTACTGTAACTATCATGCCAACCAATACACTAAACGTCTCACAAGCTCAATATACAAGCAATCCATATGTGAGTTATGATTGAGATTAAATTTATACAAATTTATTTACTAATATGAGATATGTTATCACTTTTTAAGATTTTTTGTAGTTTTTTGTATAGCACGTATTTGAGTTATTTGCATAATCAATTTGCAGCAACATCTAAATACATTTCTTAACTATTGCAGGGTTACTATTCAAGCATACCAACTTCATCGGCTATGTGGCAACATCCAAATGCTACTAGTTCTCTTTATGTTATTAATTATTTTAATCATTTATAGTAAAAATTATGTGAATATATTGATTGTTATATACGGCATTATAGGAGCACTTCACGCAAACACAATTGTCGTCGATCAATTCCGATTGCTTTCAAAGGCATGTTGTCAATTCTCATGGGTATATGGAGTTGATGCAAATTGTGACTCTTACGTCAGGTCCGTCAAATTCCAATGAAATAGTGTCCGAACTAACGTTTCTTGCTACTGGGAAGGGGAAGGCAGTGATGGAGTAAATTTTTGCATTTAGCTTTTTATAATTGATACAAATACTAATTATTTTTTGTATATGATATTGTTGATTAATTATAATATTATTTTATTTAATTGCTGCATTGACAACCAGTGTGCCGTTGTTCTGAATTCGAACCTTTTTTTTTTTCAATGTCAAGATTTGACTCATTTTATGCGATGTATATATTAGGAAAAATCACTTTGATTGAATCATAGTGAATTTTTATTATTTATGAGCTGTTTATCATTATTAGTTAAAAGTTGTGCAAACAGCAAAGAGCAAGCAGAGACTGTCACCGCCGGTCAAGCACCCAATTCTGCATCCACACACCGGACACCGTCCCAATCGGCGCGCAACCACACTTCTTATTCACGCAACAACAAAGCAAAATCACATCACCCACAAAGACGAAAACCGACTCACACGCTCCTCGTCTCAGTTATTCTTCGCGGCAGATTTCTTCAACTTCGCGCCACTCAGATCCTTCTTCTCAACGCTCTTGATGACGCCGACTGCCATCGTCTACCTCATGTCCCGGACGGCGAACCTCCCGAGCGGAGGGTACTCCATGAACATGGTCTGCTTAGAATAAGCCTTGAAACCGGGCGTCATGACCTGCTTCAATGCAACAGCCAAGGCAGCAATCTGGTGATTGTGAGGACCACCCTGGAGTGAAGGAAAAACTGCAAAGTTTATCTTGTCTTCAAATTCGTAAATAGCGTTCTCAGGCTGTCCCTTCTTAGGCGGCTTCGGGCCATTCCTGTAGAAGATCATGCCGGATCTTGAACCTCTAAGGCTCTTATGGGTTGTCGTTGTGATGATGTCACAGTGCTCAAATGGAATCTTTCTGAAAGAGAAGCAAGCTTGAAAATCTTTTTAATCTCTACACACATGATGCAGAGTTGCAAGATCTACAATATTCAATTTTCATGCAAGGAAAACTTTAAATCTTTTGTAAAGTCTACAGATTTACGACTCAGCTTGTGCATAGTAATGTTGAAATTAGAATAAACAATTTTGAATCTATCGACCTGTTTTAGTTCTATAATATGAATAAGCCATTAAAAATAATAAATGTAGATCTACTTGGATTCGAACCGAAGAAAATCGACCGGGCAATGCCAATTCCCACAGATTTACCACATCACCGAGTATATACACAGAAAATTCCGTTCTCCAATAACCCAAATGAAATACCTAAACACAGATCTACGATAAAACTCAAAAGCTTCATTTGCTCACACACCAAATCCGAACAGATTCAGATATCTAAAAACCAAAACACAACGAAAAAACAGGCAAAGCGTGCACCAGAAACAAATAAAGAAAAGCAGCACAACCACTGAATCTAACAAATAAAAAAGGTACCTGAGCAGCAACAAGACCACTGATATGAGCCATATCGCAAAGCATTAGCGCCCCGACCTTGTCCGCAATAGATCTGAACCGCCCATAATCCCAATCTCTCGGATACACACTCCCACCACATATTATGAGTTTAGGCCGAAAATCCAAGGCCTTCTCCTCGAGCCGATCATAATCCAAGAACCTGGTGGTGGAATTCACCTTATAGGGCAGCTCTCAAAGTAGATCATTATGATGCTATTTAGCTTGCCCCATATGGAAATCAAGTAGCTTGCCCCATATGGAAATCAGCCACCATAGGTACTACGTAGTGGTTTAATAAAAAACAAATATTGGGTGTTAAATCATAAAATCTCTCAGAAAAATTAGAAATTTACTTGCACGAAAAATAACATCTTTATAATCCACTATCTAGCAACCACTATGATACTTACTAAACTGCCATCAAATCTAACTGCTGTGTGCAAACTCATACCCAATCAAAAAACTATGGTGCTGTTTGGCACAAATGGGGAGTTATCGTAATCCTGCAATTTCCCGTTACTTCACTGTTTGGAGCAATCCCATAATCCAAATTTTTGTAGAATTAAAGGATTTGCACGGGAGAACAGTCAAAACCCTGTAATCCAAATTTCCTGATAACAAGATTTGCACGGGTGAACACTCAAAACCTAAAAAGATTATAAATTATGAATGCGAATAACAAAGAGCTCAGTAAAATGCATCAAATAAGGCGTGATCACACATATCAGAATAACAAGAAAGGCGACCTGGAGAAACGTAGGGTAGTCGGCCAGGGCTAGAGTTGGATACACGGATAAAGAATCGAGCGAGGGGCGGTTGCTCCTTAGTGACCCTGCAAGGCTCGGGGTAGAGCCGAACGTACAGGTACCGATTCTTCTCCACGGACAGGTACCTTTGATCTTAGAAACCAATACATAGTTCAATCGATTCATCTGTTTGTGGAGAGGAGCGATGATGAGGGCACGAACCAGTTCCAGATTCCGAGCTTGAAAGCGTCGGAGCGGCGAGTAGAGAAAGGGCCGAAGTTGTCGATCTGCCACTACGCCAATCGAGCAATAGTCCCCACCTTGGAATCTGAAGGCCTCCTCCGCCATTACCCCCGCTAAGGGTGATCATTTTGCCCTAGGATGTGCACTGAGCGAAAGATGGGGAAAAGATGCTGATAAAGCCGATTCTTTTAGGCTGTGACTCCTCGTTACATCATTTCATTCATGTTCAGCCAGGGCCGAACATCAGGCGTCGAAAACTGGGAAACGTCGAATGAGGATAAGACGTCGGGCTTCGGGGAAGTGTTGCGAGGTGGAAGCATCGGGGAAGCAGGCGTCGAGCGTCGGGCGATCGGGGAAAGAGAAATGCCGAACGGGGAGGAGAAATGCCGAATGGGGAGGCTATTTGAGCGAACCCCAACAGCATTTCTCTTTTGAGTATTGCTACATAGCTCTCAAATATCTCCAAAAAGTATGGATGACTAGGATTTATGGAGTTAAGTGGAATAAAAAAATATTATTAAATTTATTTTTGCTTGTCGGGCCCATAAAAATATATTTTTTAAATCTTAAATCCTAATCATCCATATTTTTTGGAAGATATTTGAGAGCTATATAATATTTTTCTTCTCTTTTTATATTAGCATTGAAATCTTCATAATAATTCTAAGTGCTGCTACCTTTACACATTGTAGCCATAGTGGTGTAAGGATGTGTTGGCATCATAGGTGGCAAGTCTTGCCAAGTTAGAATCTCTACAAAATCGGTAAACCTAATTACCTTTTCGCTTCTCTCTCGTCCGCCCGCATCGCGAAGCCGAAACCTTTCCCAGGTTTTCTCTTCCCCTCCTTCGGCACTTCCTCCCTGTAAAGGCCATTACAGGGAGCGAAAAGATTAAACTGATGTGTACCAAGCCGCCGGAGTCTCCGGCAAAGTCGCTGCCTTTTTCGGCGGCGATGGACTCCATTCTTCTTTCTCTCCTAACTCTAGCGATAATGATGCCACTTCAGGGTACTGCAAAACAGCGAATCCAGCTTCCCTCGTTTCAAAGGCTTAAGGCTACAAGTAATCTCTTTCCTGTTGTCACCCCTCTCCTTAGTCTCATCATCCCTTCCACGAGTCGACAGTACGAAATGACAAGGAAGAGGGCGGACCTCTTCTGCTCCTCCTTCGATCTCAAACTTCTCAATCCAACCATGGACGATATATAATCCTCGCTCGAGAGGGAGCTCTGGGAAAAATTCTTGCTCGTTGTTCCCTCTCTTCGCGAGCTCTTGTAGAAAGAGGGGAGAGATGATTTCGTCGGATGTGAACGGGATCCTCGACGGAGTGGCGATCTTTGTATGTTTTCTTATACCGGCAGCGGCCAGGCATGATGGATTGCCGCTGATGATGCAGCTGGAAAGGGGGTTCCGACGAGGGCTCCGGTGGATATGCTTAGCACGCGTGACCGCGTCCGGCATCGGAGAATCCTTCAGGGCTCGGAATCACCCATCAAAGGCGTGATCGATTTTCTTGTCGAGGGCTCCTCGGATCCTTTCACCTCCGGGTAAATCCTCTTCTCGTTCGCTATCATTTGCGGTATATTCTATCCGATTTTGGTTTTTTCCTTCATTGTGGAAATTCGACTCTAGAAAGTAGTTTAAGCGTTTTAAATGGTTTTCTTTGCTTAATGGGATGATTGATTTTCTCCTTGTGGCTCGTCGGATACTTTCATCGCCAGGTATTTCTCAAGATGGGGATCGTATGATCGTTGAATCCTATTTTTGTTTCCTATCATTTTGAGGCATCTTATTGTTTTTGGATTGGCTTGCCCTCCCTAATTTTTAATCCAATTTTGGTTTTTGTCTTCTTTGTGGTAATTCGACTCTAGAAAATAGAATTAAACGATTTGAATGGTTCTCTTGATTTAACGGGGTGATTGATGTTCTCCTCGTGGGCTCGTTGGATCCTTTCATCGCCGGGTAATTCTGAAGATGGGGATCGCATGACCGTAGAATCCTCTTCTTGTTTGCTATCATTTTGAGGTATCTTGTATTTTCTGGATTGAATTGGCATGGAGCCTGATATTTAATCCGATTTGTTTTTTGTTTTCCTTTTGGAAATTCGACTATAGAAAGTAGAGTTATGATTGATTTTCTTTAGTAACGGTATAATTGATTTTTCCTTTGTGAGCCCGCCTGATCCTTTTACGGCTGGGCAATTCTAAAGATGGGGATCGTATGATTGTTGAATCCTCTTATTGTTTGTTATGATTTCGTTGTATTTTGTTGTTTCTGGATTGGATTGGCATAGAGCCTGATATTCAATCTGGTGTGTTTAATGTTTCCTTTTGAAGACTCACCTTTAGAAAGTTGAGTTAAACGAATGGTTTTCTTTTTAACGGGATGATTGAATTTTTTCACAGCTTATTGGACATAAAAAACTTCCGAAGTGTTTTGGAGTTGTTCACGGATATGCTGCTAGCAGTGAACCCAGAAGATCGCAAGGTATGCAATTTCTTATTTATAGTCATTATGCTCACGTTTTATTCCTACTCAGCTTAATTTGATTTGAATTCAATTGAGTTTCAAAATAATTTTTATATTTCAGTTTAGCTTAATTTAATTTACTTTAGCTTAAGCTAACTTAAAAGAACCAAACATATCCAGGTTAAGTTTCATTAGCTTATGTTTCAGATACAACCATCTTTAATTAAAATCAACAATCCATTTTTTTTCAGTATCATGGAGGAACTAATTTTGGACGCACTTCTGGTGGTCTTTTCATTGCAACCAGCTATGACTATGATGCCCCAATTGATGAATTTAGTGCGAAAATTTTATGACGATGATGCCTCAATTATGCCATCATCTACATAAGTATCTCTTTGACATTTAGAAACTTGTTGCATATATGCTATACTGTAATTTATATTTTTTTGTATATGCTCAATGCACACTTTTAGTTCAAAATTCTTATCTTAAAAAAGCAGTGTAATTTTTTGTATTTGCAAAGAAGATGATTCTTCTGCTTGGACTGGCAGTGTAATACACTCTTCTTGTGCACAATTTAGTATTGTTTAATGAAATTTAAGTTATGTAATTAATTCGGCATGAAGATTCGTTCAATATCATTTCATTTCAAAGTCATTAGTAAATTTTAGTGATCAGCTCAAACTCATAGACTTTAAATCCATTTGATTTTGAGTGGATTTGCATGAAAGAATTTGATAAGAGTTGAGCTTATTTATGGATTGAATGTGATGAAGCTCAAATAGTAGAGCGCTCGTATGGTATACGAGAAGATCAGGGTTCGATTCCTTGCATCACCAAATTTTGTCATTGAATACAAAATATTGGGAGAATTTGTCTATTATCAGGGGCTGCTCATGCAGGAACTAGTGCAGAAGGCTGAAATTTGCAAGGTCATATAAGCAGTTTTAGCAGAGGTTCACTTCAACAAATAAAAATATTCATTTTGATCTAGATCCACTCGTAGTCTCAACTAGAATTGGGACAGCTAAGGAATAAGGTCTAATTAAAAGCAGTAGTTGAGTCTGATGATTAGCAAATAGGAAAAGATGTAGATTAATTAGGAGTAAATGCGTTAGAAGGAAATGAATAAAATGATGAATTAAGGGCGATGCTTTGCTTCTCAACAGCTCACATTGCTCTTTATTTCACAATTAGTTCCCTCCGCTACACCATTCCCTTTTCCAAAACTCTTTCTTCTACTTATGCGTCTCTCTTTCTTGCTCTTCTTTCAATTTCCATTCGTAACTTTCTAGACATTTATTGCCACGTCCAAACACATTCAGCCTTATACTACTCTAAGATTGTTGTCATAGAATTCTCAACAGCTCACATTGTTCTTTATTTCACATTGTACACATGGTTGGACCCACATTATCCATATCATTAGTGAATCTTCATTTAAATCTCTACCTTGACTTTGATTTGCTCAAATATTTTCAATTGCAAATGTTTTGATATAATCATATTGTTATAATTTTGGATGGCGCAATTATTTGGAATCAAAAATAAGAAAAAAGTATAATGTAATTTTATTTGTGTATGTAATGTTATTTATATTTCGTATGATTACAAATAATATGTGAGTATTGATAGGTTAAAATGGTTTGAACTGTGCAAGATTAATCATGATCATCGAATGGAGATTCATAAATAAAATAGATTAATGCACCACGCATAACTAAACTACGAGGGGATATAGAAAACAAATGTACACTAAAACTTCAACTCAATTTCATTTCATTTTAACACGAAGAAAAATACATTATCTGAATTAATATATTTACTTCTCAAACAATAAATAAAAGTTGATACAACTCAAATTAAAATAAAATTGAGCTCTTTCGAAAGTGTAGAACTGCTGCCATTGTCACAGCATTAAACAACTGCATTGAAGAACTGCAGCATTGACAACCCCTTAGCATCATCAATTTTTGCAGCCCTGCAGAAGCCTTCGACGACCGCAGCGTAAATAACCACTTCGGGGATCAAGCCAAACAGCTTCATTGCCTCTTGAACAAGGCCATCCTTGCAGAGCCCGTCGAGCTTCAATGCCTCAACTTCTGAGATAACTGAAGACCTGTCAAGAGCAAGCAATAGCTAATAAGATAAAGCTTAGTAAAATTTAAATAACAATATCTAATAAATAATCAAGCAATCATAAAAATAGAAATTACCTGTCCATAGGGATCTGGGCATCACAAAGAACGTTGTTCTTCTTCTCCTTCTTCATGATTCCATTCCGCCTCTTGGAGAACTTCACTGCCGATAAATGATTAATGGTGCAAGTGGCTGAAATGTCCCCATTGAGACAAAAGAAGCTATTTCAGCAATAAAATAGATGCTCACTTCTGACAATTGAATCTTCAGCAATCATGTTCACAGCCATAGCTTTTATCACTTGCATTTATTCAATTTTATAACTTTCATGAAAAGAAACACTAAGTTAACAGTGCAGGATGACATATTGTCAAGCTCCATCAAGACCAGTAATGCTTAATGGGGGAAAATCAAACATTGAGTACACCAAAAGACTGAAGAAATTATTGAAGATTATTATACTCCAGAATTCTATCTATGAAGAACAAACCACATAAAACAAAAACAAAAACAAAAGATCGTGCGGCTTAATGAATATTAGTTACTTTTATTTTCCCAACTCCTCTACATTGATTTTCTAATTCTTAAGAAAAAAAATTATCCCAATGTCATGTTTCCTAAACCAGCTTCCCAATGCATCACAGCACCCCAATATTTGAGCTACCAACAAGTCATTACACTATATCGGCCATGCGCCATTAGAATTAACAAGAAGACAGTAAATTTTAGCACTGTATTTCCCAATTGATCATGAAACCAAGAGTAAGATTGCCAGTGTGTGGGAGTTTAATGAAAATTATATATATATATGCAATCTTTCATATCTTCCAATTTGATCAAAAAGATCAATCTCAGCGCCTGAGACTTTTTCTCTTTAAAACCTCACACAATTTAACCTCATGCCAAAAATGTTTCAAGTTTTCAGTGTAAGAGAAGCATACAGCACAGTGAGACAATAAGTGCAAAGCTGATAAGTCTCTCTTTTTCACATGAATAAATTCTCTGAGAGCAAAAAAAAAGTTTAAAAAAATTCTGATAGGAACCCATTTGATCCATATTCTACCTTCAGAGCTTCAAGAAATATATTAGCACTTTCCTTAGTACCAAACTTTGGAAATATGTATTGAATCTAAAGGATTAACCATTTCATCGAATATCGTATGATGTGATTATAAATCAGTAAAATTTGAACCATAGAAATTGCGGCTAATCTTATTCAAGTCAAAATGAACCATTTTCAAGTAAAAAAAGTTCAGCTTGTTTATGCTTATTCACTTGGACAATTATAAAACATGAACAATTTTTAAGAGTCAGCATATAAATAAATAGCTATGATCTTCCTATACGAATGCACATAAAACTATATTTAAATGAACTTGCTTCCTTCAAATAATAGTTGAAAATAAAGCCATCCTATGATATTAGAGAAACATTCCATCTAATCTCTTGAGAAGTTCAAGCAATTCAAGACTAACTATTCAGAGATAGAAAAAATTGCCTATTAAGGTTAAAATAGGTAAAGTATGTCAACAGGCATACTTTCATGATCATTTGAGAAACTAAAAAGCCAGTTAAAAGACTCTCAGGAACAATACCACAGCCTTTAAATTACAAAAATATAATAGTTCCCATATGTATTTTATGCTATTAAGATTGTTTTCAAATAACAATTGTAACATCTATTGACCATCTAGAATTAAAAAAAAAAAGCATTCATTATAATGCAACAAACAAACCTGAAAATACCAAGAATGGGAAGCCCCTTTCGCTTTGCAACATTTCTCCTCATAAGGAGGGCTGCCCCAGCACCATCACAAATTTTATTAGCATTACCTGATAAAATCAACAAATTGAGTTAACAGTAAAATGCAGCAGCATATTATTTTTCATACAAAAATCAGGCCTTTAGAACTTGCGGTGGTGCTTCCACCCTTCTTAAATGCAGGTTTGAATTTTGCATGTCCTAACAAGGATGTTTCTGGGCGAATTCCCTCATCAATAGAGACAGTAATTTCATTCTCAGCTCCAATTTTTGGATCCATGATCTTCACAAGAACAATAAAATAATTGTGTGTGATAAGAAAAATATATAATGCACTGGGCTAATTGAATCATTGTCAAGCTAGTAATGGTGACATCGGTTGCTTGAGGGTATCAAGCCATCCTTGATGCCATTAAAATCTTAAATTAAAGAAAAAAATAAACTCAACTGGGACATCATTTGTAACCATTGGGACAACATTTGTAACCATTGGGACAACATCAATAGCAGCATTCATCTCAATAGAGACATCAATTATAACCATAGGGACAATATCGATGGCAACATTAGCAGAAACAGTTATGATACACATCATCAGAATTAAGAACATCAAGCATATCTATAAGAGCAACATCATTTATAATAGGGACAACATTGGTAACCATTGGTACAACATAAATAACACCATTCATCTCAATAGGGACAGCAATAAAAGACAACAAATATAGGGTAAAGATAAAAATAAGATCTTCCCAGCCTCTATTTGAATATGTTCTTAGCCCTAAATTTCTAGCCTATAAGAAGAACATACTAAATTTCATACAAACAATCACAATACAGGACTTCAAAATAGAAATAATCTTAAGATTCGTCATTATTACCTTTTAATAGAATTATCGATGGTAAGGTCAATGAGTATACTCAAAGTATAGACCAATAAATGAGTTCCTTCATAGCAAGGTTGAAATGGATTCAATAGTAAATAAGATTAGTGAATGTCATCTTTTAGATGATTTGAGCATCATAAATATGATTGTTAGAAAATTTGAGTGCAGGAATATTGTCCATATTAGACTAAAAAGGGCGCGGGAAAATTAATAAAAATATTTTTTTTTGAAACTTAGCAAAGGGCTTCAATTTGATTGTGCACAATGGAAACAAATAATCAATTAGCCAATCCCACAGATTTTTCAAATAATACTACAAACTATCCTCATCTTAATATATGCACGCCATTTGTTTTCCTTAACATAGATTAGTATTTTTCTTTTGCAGAAATCCCCATCATTTTGAAGTAATATATAACGACCGACATAATTTAAATCATTGGGAAAAAAGAGCAGCAGAATTCAGTGAGTGTGCTAATGACCCAAACGAACAAAAATCATCAACGTTTTCTTTTTTGAAATGGACAATTGATATTACAAAGTAAAAGACATAAAGGAGCCTTAGAATTATGGGAGGGGTTCTTCAGCTTTAGGCGAATTACTGGCCAAATCTTCTAGATACAAATTTTGCAACAATGCTAATTGGATTAGATGGCTTCTCTAGTCTGTAAGAAAAAGAAAAAAATCTTGCCATAAGAGCCCAAAGCGAGCAGCGAAGAGATTTTGGGATGCCCGAAGCTTCGAAGAATCCCTAAGCGCGAGCGACCGGCGGAGAAAATGCCCGAAGCAAGCAGCGAAGAGATTTTGAGATGCCCGAAGCTTTGAAGATGCCCTAAGCGCGAGCGATCGGCGGAGAAATAGGGCAGAGGCGGAGAAGGAACGAGAGGCCTGCAGAGAAAGAGGGATGCGGAGAAAGAACGAGAGCTGTGGGGAAAAATGCCCAGAAATGAGCGATTTAAAATTTTAAGAGAATTAAATGGCGTGCTTGCCACGTAGGATGCCAACGCATGTTTAGCATATTCCTAATTCTTTGGGAATTGCAGGGCGCCTAACTTCATTCCATATTTTCTTTGCCCTAATTTCCGACAAGTGCCAGAACAAAAGCCGAGCGTCTGCGACTTTCGATTTCTTCACCCCAATCGATCAACCATCGGCGTTTTTTCGTCAGCGCTCATTTCTGCAGCCGCATCTGTCCTGCTCGATTTGTTCCGAGCTGTGATTTTCGCCCCAAAGTAATTCATTAAGCCGCTCGTTTCCTTCTTCTAGTGCAAGCTTTCAATATTCTTATGAATTTACTTCATGCAGCTCTTTACTTCCATCGAAAATTGAAGAATTTCTTGAGAGCTGCCTAGTTTTAACGATTATGAACAGAGATCAAACGGTAATGAGCTTCTAATGTGCGCTGATTTGATTAAGAATTTTTTTTGCTTTATTTCTTATAATCAAACATTTTTATTCGGTTATTTAGATATTAACGTATAAAGATGGTTTCTATTAGTGAAAAAAAGTTATACCGGGAGAAATGTGAGAAAAACCATACTTTAGGAAAAAAAAAATCTTAGGAAGAGGATGCTATTTTATTGAGTGTAGTAATTAAGGATTCATGTACCTAACCTCATTTAGTGGAACAAAGGTTTAGTGGTATGATGGTGATTGTGTTAAACAATGCAGCTTTCATAATTTGTTGTAGATTTTTGGAGTAAATATATCAAACTCTCTAAAACCTATATAAGATGCTCAAATATTTTGCAAAAAGTAAAGACATTCAAAATATGTAAAACGAAAAGAATACATCTAAAATTTTCAAATATGAATCATTTCTAAATAACAATATTGAAAAATGCAAAAGAAGCTTATCATGGCTTGATCTAAGCTCAGATCAACTATAATCATTCAAAATAACTTAATAAACATATTGTCATAGTAAAGAATAATTGTGTGATTGTATAATAGTTATTTGGATTTATTAAATTTGAGCATTGATTCTCAAATTCACAGTAAATTCATGTACTATGTAATTTAATATCCCACTACATACACATATTTTTTAAATGCTTCTTTTTCATGAGCAGCAAAATTCATGAATTTTAATCCTCAAAGTATAATATACTGATTTACATACTGTTTTCCTGTTTTATTAAAAATCCCCTTACCATGATTTGTTTTGTCAGTATCAGTATCCATATAATATCTTTCTCAGATTATATAATTTATATGCTTATCAGTATCCATATAATATCTTTCTCATTTCTTATGAACTATTCTCAAATCTATGTTCATTGAGCAATGCAACTTGCGCTCATGGCTCAATTGTTTGATCTAATCATAGTCTGTTTGGCCACCTACATATTTGTTGAGTCATCGCCTTGTAACTCAATTCTACTATTTACTCATTTATAAGCTCCACCAATCTTCTTTTTTAATCTAATCTTTATATCTTTGGAACTAGTAGATTGGGGCTGTTGTTCAAATGAGAAAACCCTGCAATGTGCAAATGACTTAAATGCAGGAATATTAGTAGTACTAAATAATGTGTATATTCATAATATTAACACAATATTGTCACCAAGATATTCAGGACGATGATTGTAATATTAGTAGTACCAGAGTTAGCCGATGTGCCTCATCATACAATCACTTGTTGTAACCTACGAGCCAATGAATTAATTAGTGTCTGCAGTGAATAACATGATGCTGTTCTGTTGAGAGTTTAGAAGTTTACAGTGAATTAAGTTGTATGTGCTTATTAAAATTGGTTATCCACCAAACATAAATATCAAATTAGTTCTTTTGAAGCTAATCCTTTAAAGCATATATATTTGAAATGGGAAACCTTAAAACTTTTTATATTCAAACAGTCGTTCCATGTCCATAAGCTCTTTAAAGCTAATCCTTTAAAGCATATGTATTTAAAATTTTTACACAATTGCAGAAACTTGATTCAACAAAATGAAATGTTTTTAGGTTTGCAGAAGACAATGATATTTGTATTTTTTAACAAATTTTTATTTACTAAAAAACAAAATAGGCATACAACAACATATGGGACCTATGCATTGGACCTCAATCAAAATAAGATAAAAGAGAAACAAGCTAAATGAATATTCTGAAATTGAACATGAACCTCTAAGTTTGAGCATGACTCTGATTCCTAGATAGTTACACAACAACCAAATCCATAGGCTCATCTACAATCCTATCATGATCAAAATCTTGAAGACCTGCCACACTCTATCAGTTTCTCTTGTATTACTACTTTTCCTTCTCTACCGGATATATAAAACAGAACCCCTTTTGAATTTGATTTCTTTCATCATAAAGTGTGAATTAGATTTACTAACACATGTATCTTTTGAATTTGCCATTTACAAACTTGTAATATGTTTCACGCTTCTTTTCTCTATTTGGTGTACAGAAGTCCAAGTTTGTTCCGAAAGACTCCATCGGAGCATTTGCGGTGCAATGCGACCTATGCCTGAAATGGAGACTAATCCCCACAAAAGAAGAATACGAGACTATCAGGGAGACCTTCATTGAGAACCCGTTCCACTGTGAGAATAGGCCGGGCGGCACTTGTGATGACCCTGGCGATGTGGAGTACGATACGAGCCGACTGTGGGTCATTGATAGGCCCAATATTCCGAAGCCTCCCCCCAGCACGATGAGGATGCTGGTAATGAGGAGGGACTTTTCGAAGCTTGATACGCACTACATCATGCCCAATGGGAAGAAGGTCAGGAGCACCAATGAGGTTGAGAAATTCATCGAGGCTAATCCGGAGCACAAGGGAAAGCTCTCAGTGTCGAGCTTCTCGTTCACGCCCCCGAAGGTCTTAGAAGACATGGTTCCCAGAAATCCAGAGGTGAAGACTCCTAAGAGTAAGAAGTTAAAAGCTGCTCAAGAAGAGGATTGAGTGAGGCCATATTATATAACATACATACTCAATACCCAACCTTTTATATGAAACACTATTACATCTCTTATCTTAAAACTTTTTTTATCATAAGAAGATATCAAAGATTGGGTGTTGGATATGTATATTATAAAATCTTGTTTGTAGCTTATGTGAAATTCTCTTTATTTTATGAACTTCATTTTTCAAATTTGAATTAGGATTAGAAAGAGATACACGAGGGAGTAATTTTTTTAATAATTATTGCTATTATATTAATTAGTGTCAAAGCATCATATGAACGAATGCTAGACTAGGGCTTGGGTCTTGATGCTGGAATGTGCAAACTTGAAATAGCTTTGATAAAGCAATATCAAGCTCATTCCGCTTTTTATTTGTTATTTTTTAATTGATGAGATAATATTTTAGAATTTTTGGGAGCTATTTTGAAACTGTTTTGGAGTTCACCGTCCGAACTAATACTAAAATCATAACAATCCTTACAATTTCCACAAAAAATAAAGTGTAAAAACATTTTATGAGCCGAAGCCTCTTAAGGAGAGAAGCTAAGGGAAATGCTATTGACGCAATGCCGCTCATCGGTGGGAGTACTGAATCCCTCTCCTTTGAAAACATGGCCGAGATGCCCTCCGCAAGCCGCACATGTAATCTCTACTCTAACCCCGTCAGCATCCCCCTGTAATAGACAACGATAATTCATCATTCATTCATTCTTCATTATATATATATATATATATATATATATATATATATATAGAAAAATAACATTCCGTCTATATATGCATATATATATAGATATGGGAGATCAGTAAAGTAGACCGTTCGGTTGATGGCGCCGGGAAGTCCCTCGTAGAAGGCTGGCCACCCACAACCAGAATTGAACTTTGTGGAGGATTTGTATAGAGGAGAGCCACAGCCGGCACATTCATAGATACCATCCCCAAAGAACTTGTCATATTTGCCTGTGCCTGGATACCTGCATACAGTTGTACAACTATATGTTACTGTGAGGAATGCTAAATACATAATAGATCGAAGAGACTGAGCTTATTCTGCTGTTCTCCTACGTTTACTGATGGCCATGCAGTATGCTACACTATGCAGAAAGTGAACAGAAGAGCTCACATGTCAAAAGCTGAGAAAAGTTCTGGCTGTGTTGAGAAGATATTCAGCGTATATATAATGTGGCAATCTGTGAGGGGATAAGGTTTGTTTCATATCTATTGATGAGCTGTGTCCCTTTACTAAACAAAATAATGGAGAATAACGTTTCCCATATAAATATGATACAGATCTACCAAACCAAACAATACATAAAATAAAATACTGTGCGCTAACACACCACCTCAAACAGAAGATAAATTGCCTAGTAGGCTGTTGGCTTTAACTCCTTGCATCGTCTAAGAAGTGAAGGATGGCCCAAAGCATTGGCGAAGAAGTTCACTATTTGTTCAAAGATGAAGACACGAGAAGTAGTGATCTTTTCTTAATCAGCACAACATAAATAGTAAACTGGCGATTGACTTCAATGTTTTTAGCGCGTTTATAAAAAAAAAGTTTATTGGAAATGTAAATGACAATATAATTGTCAGAATACAAAGTCAAAAGAACGAACATAAACAAGAAAAAAAAAATTCATTGACAAGTCCTTCACCCACATAAATTCAAAGTTGTGTCATAGCCCTATATTTAGCTCAGCACTATATCTAGCAGCAAGTTGCTTCCAACTTTTCCAGACAATATAATATTAAAAGCAGGCCTTTTATCCTCAATAGAATTAGAAATATCAGAGGCTTCAATAGAGTATGGTAAACTTTTTCCAGGATATTTTTAAATGTATCTGGAAACATAAAAAAACCAAATTCAATTTAAAATTGCCCTTGAATTTTTCATATGACGGCTAACAAATCCTACTACAAATGAGATATCTAGTCTGGTAACAATCAGGTAAATTACTTTCCTTAATAATCTTTGATGTTTAAAAACATCTTCAAATGTTTCATCTCCATATTATATTTACAATTTATTCATGAATTAGCTAATTATTCATCTGATCAAATAAATCACATCTGATTTGAAATAATTTGGAAAGATCACGTTTTTAAACTTAATCCAAATGATACATATTATTTATATTTCTGTGCATATATAATGAATAATTAATTACTCGATCATATAGATCTCAAAGTTTTGTTACTCCAGACGGAAGCTATTGCCCCTTCCCCAAACACACGATTACCACCTCCTCTCTCCTCTCAACACTTCCTTTTGTCATTAAAGCTTCAGAGTCAACTTCTCTTTTTGTCTCTCAAGCATCCAAAATTTGTTCTAATAGCTACTCTATAACTCTTCCTCTCCAGTATCCTACTCTTAGCCATCAAAATTTTGTTGTCGATGCCCTTAAATGCTAAAATTTTCTGTTTTTTTGTTGGATAATGAATAGAATGACTAGGATTTCTTAAAAATGGTTATCAACGATTTAATCTGTTTATGAAAAAAAACATATAATCAGCTAAAATATTGTAAAGCATAATATTATGTCCATCGGAGCTACAGTAATGCAATTTATAATCCCTTCATATTACTTTTACTTTTCAATAAAACATATAATTGCCCTTCATGCAACTTGATTACTAAGCTTCTTTGCGCAACTAGTAACCCCTTCAGCGGTCCAAATTTGTTGTATTTGTTCACCAGCAATAGGTTGAATTCTTTTATTTTTCTCATGCTCTTTGTTTTTTTAGATAGATTCAACAAACAAAACTGTTAAAATACCACTTATTAGAAATTTCTATGATAATAAGTTATGTGGTCTATGATTAACAAGTCCTATGGTTATCATTCATTTATACATGACAATAAAATAATTTCAACATTTTGAATTAGATTTCAATAAAATTAAAGGCTTAATATATATTCCATTTTCACCATCAAAAATTTTAAAAATTGAGAAAAAATCATGCGTTTTTAGAAGTATGCAGAATATTTGTGGTGTTATTTTCAATGTAAATTTTGTCAGCAAAATAATTCAAGTGAGATTTCAATAAACAAATCACATTTATCTGGAAATAACGGCATGACGCCGACGTATGCCCACAAGTTTCTGAGGCTGCCCAAGCAAAAGCACTTTTAATTACTGAGGCTCTCAAAAAATTAAGATTGGAGAAAGTGATCATGATAACCATTGACTGTTGTTGATAGTGGGCCTGCTTTGGTTTCATCATCTATGTTTAAGAAAAAGAGATCATACAAAACTCATCATTCTGGATCAGCGAATAAGTGGAAATGCACATTTTAGAATAATTGATTAGAGTTTTACGTTTGATGAGTTGTGATAAAATTTAAGATTAGATGTTTGTATGAAGCAATGAAGAAAGCGAGCAATGCAACTAAAACAATGTATAGGTATATATTAGCTCACCTTAGAAAAACAATAAAAACTTTCTTATGATCACCTCGTAAAGTACAAGTATCTCCACATGCTATGAATAGCTGTCACCTTACAGTTTTTCTGCGCAACACACTGATGAGGATCCCAGACAAATCACACAGTAGATGATGGCACAAGGAATGCAAAAATACATAAATCCAAAACAGTTACAATACACAAAAAATTCTATCTCGACAACAATTTGCTTGGAATACCGTAAGACAGGGAAAAACTGCAGAACCACTACCACGAACAAAATCCACTAAAAAAAGAAAGATATTATAGACTTGCAACAGCTCTCAACGGAGCTTACTCTGCTCTCATAAGGAATTAAAAGATAATTTATTGCTTCTTCTCTTCATTTTCGACCACAACAGCTTACTCAGCTCAATCTCTTCCACCACCTTCTCTTAATTCTTCATACATAACTGTAATTATTCTTAATTCTTATCTAAAAAAGTATGGCTAAGATACCTTTAAGATCCTAAGAAAACTTACAAAAAAGAGACAAAAATAGATCCCAAAAGCCCACTTGGATTCTTACTCAGCGCACGTTATGTTTTCTTGCGCCAGACGCTGGGATCTCTGTCCCTAATTGAAGAGGAAAACTGGATTTAGGCGTCGGACTTACTGTTCGGTTATGAAACCACGGGCGCTTTGGCGCGCTTGTGCGCGCCTGACTTACTGTGTGTTTCAACTCATTCTACAGGTTTATCACTTGGGCATGCATAGGCACCCAAGCTCTCGTCTTCTAGGCTTTGGCTGAACAAAGTTCAATGCTTGGGTGCACCATGGCGCCCAAGCTTTTAGCTTTTGCAGAGTTCTTCATAGCGCTTGGGCATGCCAAAATGCCCAAATTTTGGTTCAAGCTTCCTGTAACAAGCTTATTGGCGCTTAGCGCCCCGAGGCACCCAAGCTTCTGCTACTATAGAACATTGCTTGGCTACTCCAAGCTACCCGCGGTGTCGAGCGCGCTTAAGCACCAATCTTTCTTGTTTTCTTAAGCCCTAATGGTTAATCACCCCTCCTAGTCATAGTAGAGAAATCTCTGATATGGAGTACTACTATTCTTAATCAAGTATCAAATGAAAGTAGAATTGATCGAAATACTATGATTTCATCGTCCTAGGTCATTATTCATAAGCAAGTATTGAAAATAATGGGGTAGATGAAAATAGACACAATCAAGATCCTATGATTTTTTCATATCAAGTCAACTTTTAATCCAACAGGTCAACATAAAAATGAAATTTATCTATAATATTCATAGATTCTATTAACAACTATATGTTAATTCACCTTAGATATCCAACACTAGCTGATGATTTTTGTTAAAAACTTAGAGATTTGGAGTTTATACGTATGGTATTTTTCGATTGGATTTGGGCTTGTTAGAAGTGGATCTAGCAATTTTAAATTGAACCTGGATTTACATCCATTGGAAAACCTAAATTCACATTTAGGATGGGCTTACATTTGTTGGAATTCATGAATTTACATTCGTTGGAATACTTGAGTTTGAGTTCATAAAGGGGCTTACATCTATTGGAAGGGCAAATTTTATTTATGCCACATGAAACTATTGTCATCTTAAAATTTGGCTTTATATAAGGAAGTATTATTTTAAAGATTAACTCAAAAGATTAAATGGTAGTTAAGTTGTTGCTAAGATGTTTGATTAGTATGTTGATTTTAGTTATTATTTTGAGCTTTAGTAAGATAAGATAAGCTGCCGAGTTGTTAGGTAATAGCTATGCTAAACTAAAATAAGCTGGAGTTAATCCCAAAATGAGGCCTGTTTGATTCAAGCTTCTCTAGCTTAAGCCAGTTCAAAACCCAAACAACTTAAGCCTCAAACAACCTTTACCAAACAAATAAAGTCAAGACAAGCCTAAAACTAACAGAAAATTATGGTGTTGCTCATCCTATAAAAATTCAAAATGAAAGCTTTATAAGAAAAGAATATTGGTTATCAGAAGTCCTGTTCCAGATAAGTATTAGACATATTCTTAACAAAAGGCGCGAGCACTATTAAAAGACAATAATGCGATCATTACGATTTGAGTTCTTGATCTAGAGCACCCACAAATTCAGTAACAACAACATTCGCTTAAACACTAAATAAATAATATTAGTAATAGAATTACTCGGTGCCCTTGCGGCGAAGTATCCGAAACTGCTCCGGCGAAAGGATTGCCCTCCACTCGTCATCAGATTTATGAACTGATCCCGACGACGCCATGGCAACGCCGATTCGCCCGTTCCTGCGTGGGAGGGAGCAAAACCCTAATCCTATTCCGGCGGCAGATGAATAAACCCTAAACGCTAAACGCTGCCAAAGCGCGCTCGAGCTGGCGCGGATCGGAACAATTAGGGTTTTGCAAGGAAGCGGGAATGCAAATGCAGCCCTTGTCAGGGGAACCATGCCCATTATCATCTCATATGCTATTTTGGCTGTTGGGGTCGAGTCGTTGTATCGTCTTCGGTTAGCTTCTTTTCGTCGACAATTAAAGGGAATGAAAGACCATCTAGCATGTCACCTTTATCTCCCACTACATCTAAATCCACAACTTTTCTTTTTCTCATATCACTTAATTTGTATAATTTAATTATGTATTAATTTGTTAATTCATTTATTTATTATGTTTATATAATTTAATTATATATTTAATTTGTTAATGCTAATTAGAAACAAAAAAATAAGAATAATTATATGGACGTTGCTACAGTACCCCCAAATGCAGACGACCAACGGCGTGGGAGATTGGCTGCGAGGGATTTTAGGTCACGCGAGAGAATGCGGCGAGAGATTTAGGAATTTAGGTCACACGAAAGAACTGAGAGATTGACATTTTTCACGCGAAATAAAGTAGCGAGTATTAGGGTTACGATGACGTGGTCTGAGGTGGCGTACGGTGCCACGTCATCCTGAAAATTTTGGGGCATTTGGGGGGTACTGTAGCATTTTCCTAATTATATTTAGGAAAATGATATACATCTCCCATTTAGCTCCCAAATTATCTTGATGACTTGGATGTTGATGTGACATCCTAATCCACATCAGCTAAGCCATATCATTTAGTATATTTAGGATTTGTTTAGGGTTTGGAGTTTACACTCGGTACTGTAGCCGCCTCTTAAACCTATCGCTCGAAGGCAAGTGCTCGAAGGAGAACAAGGCGCAAACGAGGCGAACGACACGAACAAAGCAACCGAAGCTCTTGCTCGAACCTCTTGCTCGAAGGCGACATCCTTCAAGGCGAACGAAGCCTTCGTCCGACAGCGTTCGGCTCCAACAGCGAACGACTCCTCCGTCGTTCGATAACGCCTTTTAAACCTGTCGCTCGAAGGCGAGTGCTAGAAGGAGAACGAGGCGCGAATGAGGCGAACGACGCGAACGAAGCAAGCGAAGCTCTTGCTCGAAGGCGACATCCTTCCAGGCGAACGAAGCCTTCGTCCGACAGCGTTTGGCTCCGACAGCGATCGATGCTCCGTCCAACAGCGATCCTTCCTTCCGACAACCAGGTTCGCCACTTTTCTCATCAGAAAACCGACTGAAGAGGTACTTCATTTTCAATAAAAAAATCTGATTAACTGTGTTTATTGTAGTGGTAACCTTAGTTAGTAGTTATAAGTTTGTATTGCTGATCCCAAAAGTTTGTAATACTATTTTTTTGTGTGTCAAGTATATTTTAACTGATTTAGAGAAGAGTTAAGGATAAAAAAGGAAAAAAATTGGAATTAGATATATTTTTTGTGCCTTTTCTTTTGATGATGAATCTATTGGACTAAATCAGCCTTAAGGCTAAGTTATGAATCAATATTTTTCTTGCCTTGTTTATAAGTACTAATCACATGAACAAGTTTAAACTTTGATTGCCATGGGAAATTAACTGACAAACCTTTTTGTGATTTTATTACTATTTGATAATTGGCTTGATTTGCATATCCTAGTTTTAATTTAGGTATTATTGATTTCAATAATTCAATATATGCAAAATAAAATTTTCTTATAGTTATACTCTTCAAGAACCTTCTCTTGGTACTAGGGCTGACATTTGAATTTTTACTTGATTAGAAATCGAATAAAAATTTTTAACATGACTCACAAGTCAATTCTCAAACTTGAAATATTTTTGTGTTATGTTAATTTATATATCTATTATATTTAAGTTCCACATTAATTTAATTGTGCGGCCTTTTGTTGATGTGCTATCACTGAATGAGTGCTCTTATTTGCTTGTGCATATTATTTATTGTCAAATACATGCATGAGATTTGTGGTTTGGATTTTGTTAAATGTTTAATTTTTCTTAAATTCTTAGAGAATTTGTTTGATTGTCTAATACTTCAAAAGTGCTTCTCCATAGCTTCCTACAAACTCAAATTCTATATATCACATCACTGTCAATTTTATCATCATGCGCACTTATTTGATAGTACACCTAGATGCCAAAGTAGTGATATATTGCATGTGTTTGTTGTAGTATTTTTAAGACATATAATTCATAATACTAATGGGTCTTGCTATTGTTGCTGATCAAACAAATTTAAATGCAGAACTTACATCTGTAAGTGCATGCTAAAATTTTCTTGAATCTTAAACTTTGCAATGAACTTTTATGAAATATAATTATGTACACTTTATTTATTTATTTTAGGATATTCAAATTGAGGATATGAAAACAAAAAGGTTAAATCAATTTTTTGACAATAATATTGTTGAAAATATTCCAACATTGCCCCAACCTGAAATCAGCATGAATTTTAATTCGATTGATGATGCGTTTAAGTTTTACAAAACTTTTGGATATTTGGTTGGATTTGGAATAAAAAAAAGATCATGTCATAATTTTTATGGCGTTAGATATCGCTGTAATTTTACATGTTGCAAAGAAGGGGAGAATATTGCTAGTAGCTCCTGTGCCAAGTCACATCGCAAATTTATTGTAAAGATAGGTTATGGGGCAAGAATTGTTATTAAAGATCTATGTTTAAATGGAAAATGGGTTGTGTGTGCTGTTGAATTAGAACATAATCATCCATTGGATCCATAGATGGTTAGATTTATGAGATGTCATCGAGAATTGCCATTATCTATTAAAAAATAGCTTAAAATTAATGATATTGCTGGGGTGCCACTTAATAAATCTGTAAATATCATGATTACTCATAGAGGTGGACATGAGAAATATTCCTTCACAAAAAAAGATTACAGAAATTTTGTTGCAAATAATAGACAAACATTGTTAGATCTTTGTGATGCATCTGCATTAATTAAGTATTTTGAGATGATGCAAAAGGATAATATCAATTTTGTCTACAATATTGAGCTATTAGAAAGTAATCAATTGTAAAATATTTTCTGGGCAGATGCTAGATCAAGAGTTTTGTATCAGTACTTTGGTGATATTGTCATATTTGACACAACATACCTCACAAATCGTTATGCAATGCCCTTTGCCCCATTTGTTGGTGTGAATTATCATGGTCAATCTGTGTTGCTAGGGTGTGCTCTTCTTGCTGATGAAATAACAGACACATTCAAATGACTATTTTGTAGATGGCTAGATTGCATGCATGAAAAAACTCCATCTGCAATTATAACTGATCAATGCCAAGCAATAAGTTTAGCAATTTTAGAAATATTTCCTCAAACACATCACATATTTTGTCTATGACACATTATGAGGAAACTCCCTGATAAGTTAGGTAATAGGCACGATCTTGATATTATCTCATCAAAATTTAGTCAAGTAGTGTATGATATACTTTCCGTACATGAGTTTGAGATTATATGGGCTAACATGGTGTTCGAGCACTCGCTATCGGAACATGAGTGGTTCAATTCACTATATAATATAAAAAGAAAATGGGTTCCTGTATTCTTGAACAATATCTTTTGAGCTGGCATGTCTACAACACAAATGAGTGAAAGCATGAACACATTCTTTGATGGATATGTGTCATCAAAGACTACATTGACAATATTTGTACAAAATTATGCAAATGCATTAAGAGCTAAGTTTGAAAAGGAGGCATATGAGGATTTTCGATCTTTCCATAAACAACCACAACTGATATCTACTTTTCCATTTGAGGAACAACTATCTAAATTATACATGTTAAATATATTTTATAAATTTCAGGATTAGCTGAAGAAGCTAATGAATTGTATGTACACAACTGTTGAGATAAATGGCCCGTTAAGTCCTACACAATTAGTGAGCTTGATGATGGCAACAACAAAGAGTATCGTGTCACTTACAATCATATGCAGAATGAGACATGGTGTATTTGCAAACTTTTACAATCAAAAGGCATAATATGTTGCCATATTTTGTGTGTCTGGCGTCAAGAACATATAACAGTCATACCAGATTGTTACATTATAAATCGTTGGAGAAAAGATTTTAAGATGTTACATGTATCTATATCTATGCCGCCAATCTATCAGAGTAGGAGTTTATCATCATACGATACTTTGTACAACACAGCCCATCATTTCTTCAGTAATATTATTGAGTTTGGTTCAGTATCTGAAAAATATTTGGAATACGCTTTAAAGCTTTTAATCGAGGCTCAGGAAGAACTTATTAACTTTGATGTCATTAATCGGTTCGATAATGAAGAGGGGTGTTCAAGTGCACAAGATAATGCAATACAAAATCCTTTGCCTGCTCATCCTAAAGGGAGACCTCTAAGCAAAAGAAAGCTAAGCCACCTCGAGAATGGATCAACTCGAACATGTATAAAGAAGATGTGATTAATTAATTATTGCATTGTTCGACAATGAAGGTAAGAATTTCATTTTTTTTATGTTCTTATCTTATATTGTTTTATCATATACATTGTTCTTTCTAACCTATGCTTATTATCTCTTGCACTTAATTTTTTATTATTTTCATGAGCATTCATCTAACATCAAGAATCAAGCTAGATACACATAATTATGTTCTTGCTTGTCTCCTTATTGTAAATCTCAAAATATTTTTTTGCTTATCATTCATGTAATATTTCTTTGAAAGTATGAAGGCTGTGAAAGAATCCAGGTAATGTTTTTTTGCTTGTCATCAATGTAATGTTTTTTTGGGAGTATGAAGAATTTCTGAATATGCTGATGCTACCAATCTAGGTAATGTTTTTTTGCTTGAAGGCTGCGAAAGACATATTTCAGGTAATAAGATGCATGATGAAGATGATGAAACAGTGAGCATTCGTCTTCTTTGTTCCTACAAAAGTGATTGGCTGCCTAATAGGTAAGACCCTCAATTATAAATGAAAGTGGTATTTTTTAGGACACTTATTTGAAGAAGATAGATTGCAGACCAAAATGCTAAGAAATTTGATAAGAAAGTGATATTTTTTAGGCACATTGCCCTCTAAATGTGGCTTCATTTGCTATAAAAAATGCTGATTTGCCTTTTTCTTTTGAAAATCAAGTACGTTGAATTTTATGAAATTTCTATTGCAGCTGTTTGTTGAGATGGAATTTGTTGCATGTGAAGTCATTTGAATATGTTATTTGGGATTTTGATTCTCAAATAAGTCATTTGAAGGTATTTTTTATAGCTACATGTTATGCTTGTAGAGTTGTTTGCGTGTGAAGCCCATTTGAATATGTTATTTGGGACAATTTCAATTGTTGATTTTTGTGGAAGAACGACCATGAGTGCACATTTATTAGATGTGAAAATTTAATTTAAGATTTCAATGGCATCAATGATGATTTAGGATTGCTGGCAGGTTCATCTTTTTTTTCGGCTTTGCCTGGGATTAATAAACTGGTCAATTGGGCTTTAAAGATGTTATGCAGTAATGGAGATACTGGGATTTTCTAATTTCCCAAAATTTACTCAAATTCAAATGCAGTAAGCCAAATGTATCTATATATAACTTAATTGTTAAAATAAATGGGTGCATGAACAAAAGCAAGTTTACTTGGATGGTTTTTTATGAACTTGTCAATTTAAGTGTTGACGTTCTGCTCATTTTATGCAGGCCCCAGCAAGGAGCAGTCAGCAGGTATTGGGCACAAAGAGGAAGAAGGCAGAGGACGAGCTCCTCTCCCTCCGGCCGCCGTCAAAGAAGCAGTGGGGCTGCGCCCTTTGCGAAGTTTGGGCAAACAGCGAGCAGTCCTTGGAGAAGCATGTCCCTGGAGAAACATCTCCAGGGAAAGAAGCACAAGTCGAAGGAGGCCTCCTTGCTGGAGGACTCAGAGAGTGCCAAAAGTGTTGCCTTGGCCATGAAAAAGAGCAGGCCGCAGCTGCGGTGCAGTCTCTGCCGGGTTAAGTGCAGCAGCATGCTGATGCTGGAGGAGCACCTTGCTGGTAAAAGACACAAGTCCTTCCTTGAACTAAAGAAGGCTAGCGACTATGTCCGAACAAAGCCTGGGGAATCAAAAGACAAGACTCTCTTAGCTGCAACAGTTGAGGGATCATCATATATTTTCTTAGATGCATGTACATAAAATTCTGATAAAAATGATTTTTTTTTTTTTCTGTATGGTTTCTGCTCAAAGTTTGAGTGTTATATACTTATAATTGCAACTCCTTCAAAATAAGAGTAGCTTTCTCTGTTTTTCATATTGTGCCCTTAACTAAAGAAGGCTAGCGACTATGTTTATTTTTTCTTATTGAATAAATGGGTTCGGTTTATGGAAGCAATGATAATAATCAAATCTTGAGTGTTATATACATCTTCTTTTTTTCTTTACGTTGATTGTTTTCTTGTTCTCTTTATTTGAATGATGAGAAGCTGATTGTCGTTTTGAAAACTGTAGACTGTAGGCGGGATTTATGAAATCCAGTAAAGTTTGAGTGCATTTGCTGAAGTGAAGCGCTCTGCTAAAACTGCTTGTATGGCCTTGCAAATTTCAGCCTTCTGCATTAGTTCCTCCATGAGCAGCCTCTGATAATAGATAAATTCTCCCAATATTTTGTATTCAATGCCAAAATTTGGTGATGCAGGGGATCGAACCCTGATCTTCTCGTATACCATACGAGCGCTCTACCATTTGAGCTACATCACATTCAATCCATAGTAAGAACTGATTGCATTTAGGCCGTTATGATCCCTCAAACTTTCCTTGAAATTTAACTTATTGTATCAGTTGCATCTGAGATAAATATATAACAAGTGCCCTTAATCATGCACAGGATCTCATCTTCTTTTGATGAACGGAAAGGTACCTATGAGATTCAAATATCAATGCAAATTGGAAGACTGGTGCAAGATACATAAAATCAGTAATGATGGTCATAGAGGAAGACTGGTGCATGACATTGCCTGCATTTGAAATTTGCAAAAACCTGCTATTGGATGCCTCCCTTGCTCCCATTAATCAACAATGAAATGATAGAAAATGCACAACAAATTCGCCAAATAAAAATAAGATAATAGCACCTGATAAGGCGTCCCAGTTAAAATAATCAGCATCTTCCTAATCCTTACCAAATTTTGAGATATAACTTTTGCTCAAAATAATCAGCGGTCAAAGCATTCACATATGAAGATGACAACAAATTTCAGCAATCAATTAAGAGGCTTTAAGGAAATTATCTTGGCCAAACACGAAAATTTCACAAAATCATCCCTTTAATAATTTTTTGACCAAGTAGTCTCCACATAGTTAATATCATCATGTGATAGTGAGAGTTGATCTTAGATCAAATTGTGCGAATAGAGAAAAGGTAATATAAGCTTGTTGACTAAGAAAAGATAGGTAACATTGAATTAGATTGATGTTTAGCTATTGAGATATGTATATAGTTGTAATATATAGTATAAAATGGAATACTATGGAATAAGTGTTCAGACAGTCAAGCTCAAGTTGCGGCAAGCTATTCTGCTCATCAAAATTTTTCAGGAATCAAGCTTGAGTTCGATTTTTCTAAAGAGCATGAAAAAATTAGGTAATATTAATTTTTAGTTAATAATCCAGCACATGAACCATCAAGCATAGCGATTCTGAGTTCAAGCTCATTTAATGGCTTTACTTGGGCTTGCATTCCAACAAACACGTCAATAATGAATATTACAAAACAGCTAAGCAACAACACTGCAAAGAAGATGATTTGATCAAGACCCATATATGCTTGGATGTGAATGCAACTCACCAGCAAAGAGCAATAAACGCCAACTTTAAGGCTTCAAATTTTGGGGGGAGCTAAGTCTTACGATTGTTTAAATTTTCTAATTGTGATTGATATTATGTATGTGTGCTCCAACCCAACAACCATATTTTAACACATTGCTGATAGCTTTTGTTGATGTGTGGCACCGTAACAATCCTCTTACTCTTAAAAAAAAAAAATTAAAAGGCTTTGTCACATCTCCTCCAGGATGGTCATTCAAGTATTTTATCACATCATAAACTTGCCATAACAGAAGTAATGAATAAATATCACCCAAAAATAAATTTGAAAGATTATTGAATAAAAAAACAATAAAAGCGCATAAGTGCAAATATAAGAATCAGTACATTGTTAAAAACAAGCAGTTCCAATCTAAATATAAGATACTTTTTTATGGAATGTTGACTCCCATAAAAATGCAAATTATGCAGCCAGGAAGCTTTGAATTTCAGTCAGAAGGCCCTCAACCACAGGACCTTCAACTACTAGACTAGAACACCGTTTGTAATATGAAAATTTTCATTATATAAATATTTCCACTCAAAACTCACACCCAACATTAAGAACAAATTCATATTTATTTATTTATTTATTCTTAGAAGGATTAGTTTTAACTATTTGATTTTCTTGTGAATACTGAAGTTTTCATCTATTGTGCAACTTAATAAGCTCTCATAAAGATTACACATCCTATCAAAGCTTAACCTATAATCAATTGAATGAAGCTTCTGCAGTGCAAAAAAGGCTTTCCAAAGCATTCTACATTCTAAAAGTGACTGGAAGAGCCTCATTTCAAGCAAATCATATAAAACCACCGATTGCTTCAGCGTTTCTATCAACAACAAAGAATCATATATACTCCAAAACAGAGATTCCTACATTTTCAAGCAAAGACAAGTTTAAAGCAAAAGCGAGGAGCCGAGACCAACCAAGAAGAGGAGAAAATCGAACGAACCTTGATAACGTCTAGGAGTCTGATGATGTTCGGATGACGGACACTAGCAAGGAAGCTCATCTCGCAATCCAAGCATTCCCTGAGGGTTCTTATGATCCCCAAGAGCTGAACGCGCTTAATCGCCCAACTTCAGCCTCTCCCTCCCCAGCTGCATCCCCCTCCGGCTGCACGCACACCTCTGCTCCTCCAGCCTCCTCCTCTCCTCAATCCCCTCCTCCTCCCCTTCCTCGAAGGAGATATGGTAGACGCACATTTCGGGTAAAAGAGTTTCTTAGAGCTGAGCAGCTTCCGAGTCTCTTCCCTCGTCTAGTGCGGGAAGGGGCGTCGGCAATCGGCGGCTCCGCCTAGAAGCTCCCTCACTCGCCTGTAAATCGGCGGCTTCCGAGATATGGTAGACGCACATTTCGAGAGTGCGCTCGATGTCGCAGATCGGCGAGGCTTCGTTCGGCGAAGATTGTGGGAAGAGAGGATCCGCTTCAGATATTAAAGGTGAAAAAAAAAAAATTCCACGCCTAGTCATCAATACTAATTTATGCGAGCATCATATATCTGCACTCTTATATTTAATATGAAAAATGTTAAGTAGCTTTTAAATATGATTAAAATTTAAAATTTAAAAAATATATTTTTATAGGCACTACAAATAAAAATAAATTTAATAATATTTTTTTATATTATTTAAATATCTAAATCCTAATTATTCATAATTTTTAAAAAAATATTTGAACTATATATGCCTACGACATCATCCATCACTCTTTATATTACCCGAATTGTTAACTTTGTAAATATCTATTAAAAAAATAACAAAATATAAATAAATTATAGTCTTACAAATAAAAGAAAACCTATCTTTTATCTAAAGTTCTCTTCTTAGCAAACTCTCCGCTTTTTCACATCATATTGCAGCCGTTCACATTGTCATCGCTGAACAAGTGCTCGCCTGTCTCTATATAACTATGGTTGCACGGCAACGGCGCCGGCGAGCTCCGAGTAGGCGCAACCGGAGCCGCCGCCCAATCCTTAGTGGTCCATGGGTTATTATAATATTGGTGCAGCGGGTTAGGGTGCTCGTTCGTCATCCCTCTCTCTTCCGGCTGCGCCTCAATATTTTCTACTCTGTCATGCTCTTCTTCCTGTATTTCTTCTTCCGAGGACTCATTTAATCCATGGTCGGCCTCCGGCGGCGGCAATGAGACGGGGTCATCGCCGGCCTCCGGCAGCGGCGATGCTCCAAGATCATCTCCGGCAGCGGCGGCGGTAGCTGAAGAGGAGGCGTCTTTGTTGTGGAATAGCTTTTTCATTCTGTTCAAACCTATCTTCTTTAAAAGCCATTTCTTCTTCGTTGCTGACTCCTGCAAGAAGATCACAATAATTTTAGTTTCTGAAAGAAAAATGGAAATTTTATATTTTTAAAATTTAATATTATTTTAC
This sequence comes from Gastrodia elata, assembly GCA_016760335.1. Lineage (NCBI taxonomy): Eukaryota > Viridiplantae > Streptophyta > Magnoliopsida > Asparagales > Orchidaceae > Gastrodia > Gastrodia elata. The sequence continues at coordinate 24,487,112 of CM028679.1, read as the reverse complement.
ATACTAACACAATTTCTTTATAAAAAGAGGAAATATAATTATGTGCAAAATAGGAATGCATGAAGCATGCTTCAATATAGCACAAATATATATTTCTACATTTTTAATATTTACATATAAATTTACTTTAAATTTTTGTACATTTGTTAGAACATAATATATATATATATATATATATATATATATATATATATATAATCATACTCAACTCAGACAAATGGGGTTCAATATAGACAATTCAACTCAAAATTAGAACCGATATTACTTTTTAGTATAATTGGTATCCCTAATATATATAAAAAAATATTATTTGATTTTTAAATATTTCTCAAAAAAATATGAATAAAAATGATTAGAATTTAAAATTTAAAATATATAATTTTGAATTAAAGTGAAGCTAACCTGGACACCCTCCTCGTCATTCATTCTTCGGATTAAACTGAAACTAAAGCTTTCTTCCACCAAACGGCGTTTCTGATCCTTCCCGAAGAAGCTGTTCTGCCTTTATATATTGCCCTTTCTTTCTTCAGACAGAAAAAGACATTTATTAATCATTAATAATAATAATAATAAATTTATAGGAAAATTAACTCTACAGATTAATGCAGTCTAAGTTCTTTTAATCTTAAATATTTGGCGCAATGAACTTAAAAATCTTTATAATTTATTTATATAGTATAAATTATTTATTCGTGTGATATTTGCATACATTGCATCCACTAAATTTTCAGTGATTAGACTAAAATATTTTGAATTTAATTTTTATAAAAAAAAACATTTCATCAATTAATAGATAAATGCGCCTTTTTATGATAATTAAAGTTGAGTTATGGATATATAATTATAATAAAGTCTTGACATTGTATTAAAAATAAAAGTTCAATACAAAGGCTATAAGAGAAAAACTAAACTTATTGCTAAGTAGTAATATCTGTTCAACATTGCTTGCTTTGGTGTGTAATATCTGTTCAACTATATTAAGATAGTATAGAGTAAGTCGTTGGAGCCAAAGAAGGACAGGAAAAAAAATCGGAGCAGTACAGAATTACTTGAGAAAAGTTTCCAGCCGCTTAACAGTAAGTAGCTTCACAGCAGGGAAGAAGACCAGAAAACAACCCAAAATTTGTATGAAGTTCAATACAAGATTCAAAACGCCATGAAATTGCAGTGAATGTTAGTAGGTTGAGCCAAGACTGAGAGCTAAAACCATAATCGTTGTAAAGAAAATCTTCTAACAACCAAGACTAAGTAAGCAAAATAAAAGTATCCAACCGCAATGATTAGTCACTAAGGATCAGATAAAGAGAACATTATATAGCTATAGAATCTAAATTCTACCTTGAGTCATTGCACAATAAAATCCTTTTCAGAATTAAGGCTGCTTGAACTAGCCCCCCATCAAAGTCCTTCCACCAAGTGGCCAACAATGTAATTTTCAATTTGCACAATTTAACAATATTATGACCAATACGATGCTGAGTACCGGAGATTTGAGAATTTATTTCCTCCCAGATCATGTAAATTATAATACTTATTGCTAAGTGATCCTCTTTCCAAGTGTAGCACGTGCTCTAAAGCCCGATTCAAGTAATTGAGGCAAAGACAGAGAGATGAACCAGCCAGTGTCAAAGGGAGTGATTTGTTGAGAACCTCATAAGCAAAGCGGTGATTGAAAAAATAAGCGAGGGTGTGTTTGCACCACAAAAACAGCACTTTTGGTTTATTGGAATACCACGGGCTAGAAGGATGTCTGCAGTTTTGAACTCATTGTTTATTGCCTTCCATTCAGAGCAAGCAAACATAGACGGGTGACATTTGAACCAAATGAAACTAAACCAGTCCACCGTAACCCAATTTCTGTGATATAAACTCTTTGCTTTTGGAAGGGAGAACTTGAAAGAGCAACAAAATTTAAAAGAAACAACCAGATTTCCATCCGTGTGAGTTATGCGGGGTAAGAGACTATGAGCAGCTTTATGAATTTGTTTTAATACACCAGCAATGTTACCCACAGTAGAGAGGCTAAGGGGAGTACCGATTGCTTTTCCATCAATTTGCTAGTGGAGAGGAGGCAATTAGCATATTCCAGAATGCAGTTTGCTTGCAACAAGTAAGAAGAGCTGAGGGGAAGCAAAGGCCGAGCTCCCCTTTGTCTCTCTAGGAGCTGCTATTTTTATCCCAAGGAAGGGTTTGAATCCTTTGTATCCATTGTGCACGATCATCTAGACAAAAAATCTACAATTTAGATGAAATAATCATCTAGATATTCTTAGATTGTTTAGAGGTTACAAGAGAACAACTTGGCAATCTAAATCTTATAATTTTATGCAAAAAACAACTTAGTCTAATGCATGAGCTCATATTCATATATTCTTATGAATATGACTTTGCAGTGAGAACATGATATCTTGAATATTCCAAGAACCTACAACATGAACGTTTGCATGAGCTTTCATTTAAAGAACCTAGATGGGTTTATGCTTGATCACTCTATAGTTCAATCCAAACATGAGACTTGAGCATTTAATACAAGCCTTAAAAATAAAAGATCAAATCGAACAATTCATACCTTGAGCTTGAAATCATATATGATGCAAAACCTTATATTGACACATGAATTAATAAAATATGTTTTCATCATACAAAATGTAAGATAGCTCTATTGAGAGCAGTACTGGTAGCAGTAATCATTAAACATCAAAAATAAAAGTTTTCTTTTAAAGTGAATCACAATGACCAGGTAGCTACTCACATGCAACAACTTTGCTTGAATCTCTTAAACTCCCAAAGAGATGACAACGTTGGTTCAAATCTTTTGCTGAAGACTCCAATAGCCTCCTCAGATTCATTTTTTTAATCATTTTTATTAATTGCTTGCAGATAATAATCCTGTTTGGGAAAAGATTGATTTCAGATTCAATTTCAATTATTTTATGTGGAATCAAAGTGCTATAATTTGAGGGAGATTTGCATAAAGCAGGAATGACAGCGTCAAAATTAAGATGATCCTAGGTAAATAAAACAGAGAAAATGACCTAAATAGCCTCTATGCAGCAGAAATAGTCCCCATTCCCAGAATATTGAAAGCATTTCGGTGGATCTGCAGTCGTCAGAGATGAAAGCATTTGGTTGGCATCCCATAATGCTTGCTAACCACCTTTTAAATAACCAAACATATGTCTCCACCGTTTCATCTGAAAGCAAAGCACAGCCCAATAACACTGTTTGGCCATGATGATTAGCTCCAACGAATGAAACAAGGGGCAAATCATACTTTACAGTCAAACAGGTTGTATCAAATGATACAACATCACAAAAATATGAGGATGCAGTCCGTCTTGGCGGTCCCGCCTTGCTTGATAGCATGCGTCCGCTCGTCCGCTGCCCGCTCGAGGGCATCCAAGTAAAACTCGCCTGCACGTTCCAGATTTTGAAAACCATGATTCTTTTACAATTACACCGAAGCCTATTCGTAGAGCATACTTCTTATAGAAATTAGAAACTCCCAACATATGTTTTGAAGGTCATTCCAACATTAGGTGTCACTTTTGTCGTCATCAGCAGCAACATCAGGAATTAGTTTCTTGGTATCATCTTTTGGCGAGCGTGCGCATGCGCACAGTGGAACTCTTTTGGACCCCAATTCCTAGTGTCAAAATGTTCTATTTAGGCTGGCAAGAACAGTGGATCTCATATTAAAATTCAGAATTTTTGAGAGATATTTAGGAGCTTAATAAAATTTTTCATAAATTTAATCAATAATATTTATAATTTGAGAAAACGTTAATTTACTTCGTTAAAGTTGAATTAATTAAAAAAATTGAAGAACATACTAGACATGTATATATCGCATTATTTTCCGGCCGTAGGGTTAGTGGGTTCGACTGGGACCAAATATGTCTCGCCCCTGTTCGATTCAGAGGGTTGAAAACCCTAAATGCCCAGCCGAAGGAGAAGCAGCAAATGATCATAAGGAGAAGCGCTGTCAATTCTGGCTTCCAAACAAGCGCCGCTACTGCGCCAACTCTCGCCTCCCTTTCTCCCTGTAAAACCCTAATTTTTCATTCTTCTATTTCCGTTCTTCGTGCTGATCGCGCCACTGCAAAATATAGGTTTTGCGGTAATCACAATTCCTCTCCCGGCGATGGACGCCTCCCTTGCCCTCTCGATCCCTCGCAGTAGATCGCTCTCTTTCTCACCGTTCTTTCCTTCCAAGATTCTCTTTGAGATTTTTATTGATTCTCTGTTCTTCCCAGCTCTGTTTTTAAAGGAAATCTGGAGTCCCACCTCAAGAGGTGTCCATTCAGGAAACAGGCTCTAGCCCTGGAATCCCATGCCTACTACTCCAAAGGAATCAACAGCTGCATTACCGATTCTGCAGACGAGGACATCAGCAGCTCCGAGGCCAAGAGGGCGGCCATCCATGGGCTCGAGTTTCCAGAATTCGTCGCTCTAGTGAAAAAAATAGAATCTTTGCACACCTCCGCAGTAGCCGATCTCCAAGACTCCTACCTAACGCCGGATTCATGCGCTGCGCATTGCCTGAGGAGGCAAACAGACGGAAAAATTCCGTATCAGGAGAGGCATGCTCTGCAGCAGGCATCCATTCTTGGCAACATGGAGAAATTCGGGATTTTGAAGAAGCCAAAGGAGGAGCTTGATAGTTCATCCAGAGAATTGCCAGCGGCGGTTGAATTCGGTGCAGGGAGAGGCTATCTTGCTCATATGCTTGCAGACTCTTATGGGATCAAGAGGATTTTTCTTGTAGAACGCAGGTCTTACAAGCTCAAGGCTGAAAGAAGCCTGCGGAAAAATGAGAGCGTATCTCTAGAGAGATTGAGAATTGACATTGAAGATCTGGACATGAAAGCGGTGGAATCTCTCAATGGGCTTCCATTCCTTGCGGTGGGAAAGCATCTGTGCGGCAATGCTACGGATTTGACTGTCAATTGCTGTCTCTCTCGGAAAGACTTTTCAAGCGGCAATCTTCTGCAAGGGATGGCTTTGGCGACATGCTGCCACCATCTCTGCAAGTGGAAGCATTACTTGAATAGAAGGTTTTTCCTTGATCATGGCTTCACCAAGCAGGATTTCTATGCCATTGCTTGGTTCAGCAGTTGGGCAGTAGATGGGGATCACAGCTCCTGCTCTTCTGATCATTCCGAAAGCTGCGTCATGCTGATAAATGCCGGCGACGGCTACAAAACTGTTGAGGAAACTATCAGAGGCATGGAGCCAGCCCAGAGGGCGGCTTTTGGTTTCAAGTGCAAAGATATTATTGACATGGGGAGGCTTCTATGGCTTAGAGAACATGGGTTGAATGCAGCTCTTGTTAAGTATGTGCCTCTCAGAATTTCTCCTGAGAACCATTTGTTGTTGGCAAAATTTCTTTAGGGGGATGTTTGTATTCAAAAGGATTTATTTTAAATAGGATTTACTAAATCTTTAAATTCAGATTTAATAAAATCTTGAAGATGTTAAATCCTTAAATTGTTTAGCACAGGATTTGATTTTGAATCATATTAAATCCTGAAAATTATTTGCCTCAGAATGTACTCTTGTGAACTGTAACATTTGTTTTGATCTTCTATATTTTGTATTCATAGTTCAAAGGATTCAATCTTTCTTTGAATTGAAGTTTCAATAAATAAAAAAGATTAGATCAGATAATAGTGAGAGGGATGGCAGCAAGAATGAATCAAACTTTGTTGAAAAAAGTTTGATGGATGTTTTGAATGAAGCGGGGAATCAAAGGTTTTAAATTTATTGATTTAGATGATAAGAAGCTAGTAGTGAGCAGGGATGTCACTTTTGATGAGGAATTTCTTATGATACAAGGGAACTCAAAGTAGGTGGATCATTCTAAATTGAAAGAAAACATGACATTTTATTGAAATTTGCAACTATTTAACATGTCAATAATTGGAGCATGCTACAATATATGAGTATTGCTGTAATAATGAACAAGGTAATTAAGAGTGTCTTGAGTGTTACAGAAATAATTTGTGTAGAATTTAGAAATAAAATACATGTATTGAATACATATGCATTAGTGTTACGAGGATATTCACACATATATTACATTCATAGTTTCAAATTCAACACAAACTTGTAAAACTCAATCTCTCAAAGTAGTGATACAAAATCTCTCTAATACTTGGGTGATGCCTCGCCCTATAATATCTGTGCATATGCATAAAAGAAATCACCAACGTGGATACGAAATTGAAATCCAACAATTTATTAAAAGATAATTAATGTATAATATTAAAAAAAACATTATCATACATATTATAAAGAATTTGAAATGAGACATGAGAAACATAATCTTAAATACTAAACATGCAAATTTACAAAAGTTAAAGCATAATGTTGATACCACAATGATACTTAGCACATTACATTTGCTATAAACCCATCAATATTTATGTGATAAAATCGATGCCTGATTTTGCCAGCTCGGCTGTTCGTGCAGCTTCTAGGCTTGGTAAATGATGCTTGAATTTTTGGCAAATATGGATCTGAAAAGAAAGGTTGCTGAGCTTAATTTTATCCCAGCATTTTAGTTATGAAATATGATTCATCAAATTGAGAATAAATCAAGTTCAGTAACAATCAGAAAGAATGTTGAATGCTAATAAGCTTTTAAAATTGGTTATAAATTACTCAAGCCTCATGCTGTACTTGCATGGCCTTGAATTCACATTTGATCCTCTCTGAAGCAGGAGTTTGTTAATATCACCAAAATTGAGGACATTTTATTCTTGTCTCAACACATTTATGTTTGTTGCTGCACCAAGCCTTCTTCCTCTGTGCTCCTCACACCTCTTCCTTCCAGGAACAGGCATCCTGCTACAGGCATGACCATCACCATCAATCACTCCACATATGGTGCTCGATTGCATAGAGTTATATATTTTGTCAGCAGATAGCTTGGCTGCAATTATTCTCTTCCCTTTGATTAACCTTCTACGGACAGAACCATCAACATAGACCACTCCACAAACACCATTCTTATCTTCTCGATAATGAAGCGTTTTTTGGGACATATCTGATCGGCATTGCTGAGATGGAGAACACATTTCATTTAAAGAATCTGAAGTGTCTTTTCTTCCCTTGATCGAGTCACTTTCCATTGTTCCAGTAATTTTCTTTCCTTTGTGCTGAGCACACCTCTTTCTACCAAGTAGTGGCTGATTTATACAAATAGACCCTTGACCAGTGGCTGCTCCACAGACAGACTTTTCTTGTGGAACGAATTGGACCTGGGAAGAGGATAATTTGAAGATTTGAGGAAGTAAAGAGCCCTTGAAACCACAAGGTGGAGCTATCATTTCAGAGAGTGGCACAATTGCATCGATGTTGATGCCCACTCTCTTGCTGAACACCTTTTGTTTCAACTGTTTCAGCCATCTCAGATGGCTGTCGTACTGAAGCTTTGCAAGAATATCGGCATGGCGGCACTGACCGTTTCCTTTTCTGTTCCATGCATAATCAAAAACTTGGAGCAGCCTAATTTCTGCCTTCTTGGCTTCGGCCTTGTTCTTCATCTGTTGAAAAAATAGATTCATCCCTAATAAGTAGAAGTCACGAGTCATTAAAGTGAATTTGTTAATTAAGACTTGTTTAAAGTGGCTGAGCAGCTGAATAAACAAAGTTTCAAAGGAAGAAGAAAAGGAAGCCTGCAATGTTTTCAAGCACAATAGACCTGCCCTTCACTCCTTATACAGTTAAAAATAAGAAACTGCTTTGGAATAATGCTAGAACCGAGGAAACATGAATCTAATGCTCAAACTGATAAAAAATTGTAGATTGGTTCTTAATATAAACTTACTGGTGCCCATCTAAACACAATGGAATATCCTTTAGAGAAGATGTCTATGAATAGTCCAGGTCCTCCATGTAAAGGTCTTTCATAATCTTTTTGACAAGTACTACCGAAATTGCCATGTTCCAAATGAGATCCAGTACGACCGTACTCTTGAAGTCTTGTTCTGACATTATCAGCTTGTCCTAGATACACAACTATAACATTCTCACAATCCATTTTCCGCAGTATGCGGCCTTCATTGACAGGATTAGAAGCTACACCAAGCTCATAAAGACCAGGACATGCAGAGGCTGCTGGAAGATTATGATTTCTATATCTTCCCACCCCATCCTTGCCAGAAGCATGATCCTCCCAATCATTTGGTCCAATGAGAATCTGACAACAAGTATCTTTAGCTAGAATATAGTATGGTTTGTTAACAAAAAAGGTAATTAAACAATATCTGATCTTGCATATAAGAATGAATCATGAGCTGTTTATCTATGTTGGCTTTGCATATCAGCAACACGTGAAACCAAACATGTTTGTCATGGAATAATTGTGAGCTATTGAAAAGATGTCTATTTGAGAATACCTCTTTCCAAAATATCTAGCACAACAACAAACGATATGTATCATTGGAAGCACAAGCTGGATGTATATGTTCTGGATCTATGTTTTTCGTATTCACATCATTTTACTTTATTAAGCATTCCCACTAGATATAATAATATGCAGTTTCTTGTATATGCTCTTGCAGTCCCGCCTCAGGTGTTGTGAGGCCTCCTGATCCTATTAATGTATCTAAGATGCTTCATCAACCTTATGTAATAAAGAATCTGCATTTCGTGTGTCACCTCTTTATTCATTTATTTTGATGTTACTACATATCCTTCTTACCTCATGGCTTCTACTAATTCTGGCCTCTCATAAAAAGTTTCAGTCTGATTATGTCGTTGTTGGTAGAAAAATGGATTTGGATTTTGGGCTGTAAACCTTGGTTGTTTCTAGTGTGGACCAAATCCCTGTAGTTATCTCTTACCTTCAATAAAGTTTTATCTTTTAATTAAAATAATAATGAAAATAACAGCTACAGATTATAGAAAAATCTTGCAAGAAGAATAAACAAAAAAAGGATAACAAATGATATTATACAAACAAATGATAATATACAAAATGAAACTAGCAAAATTCACCTCTATCTCCCCAACACAGAGCTGCCCGGAATAGGGTTTTTGGTGTCTAGACCGCATGGTGCGTAGCCGCGTCCCTGTTGCCGAGCTCTTGCTCAAGAATGAGCTCATTTATATATATGAGAAGGATTTGATAGGCCGTCCCCTATTCCGGAAAGTATTCCAATTGCACTTGTTTGTAGTGATATTCTTGTTAGAGCCAAAATCGAACTGAAAAATATCTGATTTTTTTATTCCTGCTTAGGGGTAGATCAAGAAAAAAATATCATCCAAAGTATTTTTTTTCTCAGTTTATGCTTCTTGTATTTTTTGTATTTTTGCTTTAGTTCTAGTTTACTCAAATTTACTGATATATATATATATATACTTTTAGAAACCATCCTCTACCAATTGTATACTTTGTTTTGCAGGTACTGGGAGACTGTGCAGTCACGTATGCTGTAAGGCATGGGAGCTGGATTTCACGGACTGGATTATGAAGCCACTCAATCTGGAAACAGGCTAACTGCGGATCGTAGCCTCCTTTGCTCGGTTCTGTTTGGTCGAGAACTGGAGTTGATGACCGTGACTTTCAAGCTGCCTGCTGCCGTAGTTCTGGGACGTTGCTGTTGATGGCTACCTGATGCTGATACATTGTCTTTACGCTCTGAATTTCTTATGTCTTGCTCTCGAGTTGGGAAGACTTCTAATCCCAGAGTGTTGCTGTTGACGATGCTGGTTGGGCTTTCAGGGCTGCTCTGAGCTTTGGGACTTCATGTCTCTGGAAGGTGCGTGTCATCCTTAGTGTTTCTTTGTTCTCATTTTCCGATTGTATGTATTTAGTTGGTTGTTCTTTTAAATGCTTTTTTTGCTTTGTTTGATGACTTCTCCAAGATTATTTTGCTCTTTGTTTGGAGACCATCCTTCATGTATATTAATAATAAGAAGAAAAAAAAGCAGAAGAATCATCGAACTTAGACCAAAATCAGTAATTTGAAAATTTGACAACCTAAAGTCAAACATAAACAGCTAAAAATGTAAACACTGATTCAATATCAAACATGATGTAGTTTGGTGCTTAGAGATAAATTCAGAAAAAAGAAGCCCTACGAGCCCCTTACGAATCATTAACTTATGGTGCAACCAAATATACGTCCGATTTCTTGCACACCTATTTTGTAAATGGAGGAAAAATTAGCTAAATATTTTGTATATGTTTTTTTATTCCCAAAACAGTGCCTATTCCTTTTTGTGAGAGCCCGCCAAGGCCAAAACAGTGCCTATTTCTTTTTAAATGTCTGTATCAGACATTTTAAAATGTTAAATACAATCCCCAAACTTCTCTACTAATTTGCTTCAAAATAACCACTTTTTATCTTTTGGTTAAAAAATTCAAATACACCTATAAATTATTACATAAATATAATGAATACATATTTAGGTAACTTTCAGCTAAAGTTTGTGTTTAAATTGGATAACTGCAATGATATGGTGGATTATTCTCACAAAAAAACAAAACAAAATAAAATCTTTAAAACTTAATCATGGCTGAAAGATTTAAATCTATATAATTTATTGATATAAACTTAGGGTGAAAAAAAAATACACTAAAAAAAAAGCTATACATAAATATCCTCTCTTATATACTAGCTCCTTGAGTAAGCCTTGTATGTCTTGTCCAATGCCTCTTATGGAATAATTTTATGTTTGACGAAAAAAGCTATTTATCTTCTTGCATTGCCGACTGATACTAATTCAGTTTCTGGAATGAAGAGCAAATGTAGTTTTGGCAATGTATATGCCATTAAATTTCTCCAATAATTTCTACCTCAACTAGTATGCTTGGTTTATGTTGGTAGATCTTAAACTTGTTCCCCTTGACTACCTGGTACAATTATCCTTTGATAGAACATGACTTTTCAGTCCCATGAGTAAGGACTCTTGAGTATAGCTTGGTAAATGGCTAGAGGAACTAAATGACATCGCACCTTGTATGTATATTTTAAAGTACTGGAAAATTTCATTAGAAAATATGAAATGTTTGTTAGTTCAATAAAAATCTAGATCTAACCCAATGTGCAAGGATTTGATGTTTAGCTATCCAGAAATCCATTCTCTTTATCAAGCTCACAGAAATTAGATTTGGTTGGGCCACTTAATCAAGGGATTGAAATTATCACCTCCTGCATCACATGGATTCGGATGGTGGGTAAGTCTTCCCAACTCCTTAGGTCTTTAAGGTGTAACAACTCTTTCAGTTAATGCCGTTCGAATCATCTAGTGCTACGACAACTTTCTTTCCTTTAAATCTCCCATGATTCCAGCACTTCTACAATTTTAGTGGCTAGTAGAGTATTTTTTGATGAGCATGGGCTTGAGTAGTTGTATTAGTTGGTGGGTAGACTCAACGGTGTGTGTCAAGTATCAGTGGCTCTTGCTCCCCCGGATTCTAGGGTTTCTTGCCTTTTTCAACCGCCTTGCAATTATATAATCAACCAGATTTGAATTAGATAGTCGTCACTAGGTTGTATGACAAAAAATCTGTGACATTCATTTAGCCACAAATACAACGAAACAGCTCTTAGCTTCGATATAACCGAACTAATTCTTCAGTTATCCTTACACAGCCGTAATTTTCCTTTTCCACTGATCGGAATTCTTCATTTTAAGATCCGATTCAGCTGATCTATGCCGGATGAAAGTGATTCCCTCTTGATACCATTGCTGAGGAAGAATTGTGAGAAGAACAAACAAAAGGAAAAAATAAAAAGAAGGATGAGAGATATAGAGGGGGTGAAGATCGAACCTTCCATTTGGAGAAAGCAAGGTCGTGCTTGGTGTGGCTGCAATCCTCTCGCTTTAATTTCTTGCCATGGCGACCGCCGCCGCCGCTCCCCACCCTCCAGAGCATTGCGCTCACGAAAAGCATTCAAAATTTACATCTCAATTTAAATCGTATAAAATACATTTTCTGTATTTACGGGTGAAGTTACAGTAAACGGTGATGTTAGCTCGTCAATTGTTCAACTAATTTTATATTAGACTATATTTTATTTTATGAAAAATATTATACTTACTCAAAAACATTCATCAAAACATATTCAGCACCAATAAAAAATTTTTGCACAGCAGGACAAGAGAGAGGAGCTTCATTAAGGAGGTGGCCGCAGTGTCCTCCTCCGCCACATCCTCGCCGCCCTCTTAAGGTCGTCCGCCGCCACAACCCCGCCAGACCAAGAGACTGCAAAGCACGAGGAATGGCGAAGAGCAGCCTCTGCGCTTCGCAAAAGAGACGACGCCTCGCCTCTCTGTTTTTTTTACGCTTTCTTTATCCTTTTGGTTTTCGATAATGTCTAATATTTATATATATTTTTTTGATATAAATAAATAAATATTAATAAAATATTATTATGTAAATTTAGGTGAAAGATATATTTTTTGCCTTATAGAAAACTCTAATAAATTCAGTATAATCAAATTATGATTGTTACTCCTTTAAATCAGACATAATTAAAGCAAAATTGTAGTTCTATTAAAATCAAAATATCATTAGTGGGGGGTAATTTGGAGCCATGATGTATTTATTGCATTATAATTACAATTATGGTGCAAGTCAATAGAATCCTTAATAAATATGACCACTTATATTAGATTAACGCTTCTAATCCAATATAAAGAGACAATACCACTTATATTAGATTAACGCTTCTAATGGTGCAAGTCAATCTCTATATAGCAGTCTCTAATTAACATGGTACAAGGCTTGACAAATTGCTATTAGCATTTACAATTAGGCTGAAGGACTTTTTGATAAATAGTATAAGGTTTATATTATTTACATATTTTGAGTCAAATTTGATCAAATTTAAGTCGGCTCGTACTCGAAAATTTTGTATCGAAATCAACTCATCTCGAGCTCAAAAATTTCGCGTCGAAGCCAACTCAATCCAAATTTGATTTGAGTTCGAGCTAGACTCGACTCAAATTTTTGAGTATGATGATTCGCCTGCACTCGACTCGAACCCACCTTTATGTAGAACCCTTATCATTTGAAATAGGTCTAAACTAGTCAAACTTGAGCTTAGAAAACTAACCTCAAACTCAAAATTTTTTAATTTGAAAAATGATTCATTATCAAATCAATTAATTTGAAATGACCCAAAAATTACATTTTCAAAAACGTACTATAGATAAACCAACCCTACTAACTACACCAGTAAACTATATTACCATAGTCAAGTAACATATATACAAATACATTTGAGTTGACACAAGTTATAAATTACGCGGGTGAGCATAACCTAGAAATGACCCGCCTTGATTCAGATTCAACTAAAATGTAAGAACGTTCCAAATTTTCCAGCACTACGTTGTAGATTAGTAGAATTATATATACATACATATATAAGCTTATAATGCATTATATAACTTTTCAAGCTTAGAGGATTTTCAATACATAAATAACCTTTAAAATTTAAATATTACAAGAATACCATAGCATTTAACTTTCTTTTTTTCATTTATTCAAAATAAAAAATTTTAAGCATCATATATGTAATATTTTTAATTAAACAACAAAAAAAAATTAATTTCTTTATGAAATTGGGTGAGCGTATATTCAAAATTTATTATAAATAAAGTTACAGCTTAATTATTATAATATTTATAAAAGCTCATATTTTAAATAAGAGTATTGCTACATTTACACATTAGTATACACCAAAATATATAGATGATGTGTCAATTCAATGTGTAAGTAAATTATTAGTTGAATGTATTTTTTGATAAGATCTATATTCAAAAATTACAAAAAAAAAAATTTTAATTGATCATGAATATTTTTTTGATGTATATTCTTATATAATCATAGTATTTTACTTTAAATAATTAATTAAATTGCAAGCAAAAGTAAGAATAAGAATATCTTATAGTTTATGTATGTATAGCAGCATCCCAGCCAGCGCAAGTAAAACTATAAATTGGATCTTCTTTGTATTTCGAGCCTGGCTATGGTTCCGAGATGGACTTCGTCGGGGCCGTCTGCAATCCTTAGGGTTCTCGCCATTGCCCACAAATGGGAAAGTGCGGTATCAGCGGACAATCCGGCAGCGCCGTGCGCCTGTATGGCGGCGTCGAGCACTCGCAGAGCCATCTTCGGCGCAGCCACCTGCGCAGAAGAAGAAGAAGAAGAGAAGAAGAAGAAGAAGAAATCCATCCCAATGTTATTACCTTAGCCATGGCTAGGATCCCTCTGGCTTCCTTATTCCCGTATCGATCCAGCTGATCCGCTGCTTCAAGAACTAACAGCCTCGTTTGCTCCAGTTCTATCCGGCACTGCAACCACACTTCACTGTAGTTATATATGAATTCATGCATTCGGAACATACGATTCCCTATTCTCAGCAACACATATGTAAGGCATTCATTCAACCTTTGCTTACCTTAGCGAGATCGGAGAGAAATGAGCCGTGGTCGGCAATTAATCTTCCAAAGGCTCTCCTATTGAGAGCTCTTTCAACCATAAGCTGCATTCCGCGCTCCGCGGCGCCGACCAATCTCATGCAATGATGCAGCCTGCCGGGCCCAAGCCGGCCCTGCAAAATGAAGAGGCCAACATTATGAAGGAGAAGAAAAAAAAGATGATTTTCTTATGTACCTGAGCTATCTCAAATCCTTTTCCTTCTCCTAGCAGGATATTCGCCACCGGAACTCGAACATTCTCAAAAGATATTTCAGCATGACCGTGAGGAGCGTCATCAAAGCCAAATACCATCAACGGTCTCTCGACACGGACGCCGGGGGTGTTGATGTCTACCAGAATCATTGATTGTTGTTTATACTTGGCCGCACTGAAGCTTGTTTTTCCCTTGAGAAAAGAAGCACGCAAGTACATCTTGTCAAAAACTGGCTATATATATATACATATGAACTTTATAATATAAATATACAAGAAAAGCATCATTATCTTCTCATATCTACTTTTAATCAAAAGAAATGCTAAATTATTAAAACAATAATGTTTTATATGTCAATATCAGAATTTGAATGTTGGATATGTATTTTATAGAGATTAGGTAGTATTTTTGTAAAGAAAACCATATATATATATATATATGTCAAATCCAAGGAATATAAGTTTTAACCCAAGTAGAGAAACAGTGCATTGCTTACGAAAGTCGCTTGGTCTCTAACGACGTTACTCGATTTGTCTACTTTCCAGTCTACAGACTTATTAGACAGGTCACTAATTATTATGCTTCGGCTAAGGAGAAAATTGACATGAAGATCTGTTGGGTTAAACAACGTAGCAGAACTAGATGGTTCATGAGCATGGCGGAGGAAGATGATTTGTGGTTTCTTTACTGACATATTAATATGCAAGGAAGTATGCAAATTATATTAAATTTATTGATGGGCTTCATGATCAAAATATAATTATTGAGCATGCGGTCTTTTTAGAAACCTTCTTAATTCTAATTTCAGGGAGGATTGAAGGCAGAAGCACTCCAAAAAGGATTGAATCCCTCAATGGCGGACAATCTCATTGCCGATGATGAAATCTGCACTACTTAAATAATTATGATGCTTCCTCTGATCCGGATGAGTTTACTTCAAATTTTTTCCTTCATAAATGGGAATGTGGTGGGGGGTGCATAATACTATTAATTATTTTTTTAGAAAAGATTTGCTTTCAAAGAGGCTCACTCATTCTGCCATCACACTTTATCCCCAAATCAGATCATGCTGATAAATTATCTGACTTTAGACTCGTATCTTTGTGCAACACTATTTATAAGCTTATAGCTGAAAGATTGAAACATGTGCTTCCGGAGCTTATTCATACTTCTCAAGCAACTTTCATTCTAGGTAAACTTATTTCTGATAACATTATTATAATGCTTGATATTCTAAATAGATTTGAAAATCATTCTGCTTTTTTTGACAACGTTAGTAGAAATTCTTTTTACGCAAGCTTGAAGAAGTGGAGGTTCTTACATATGTGATACATCTTACTTGGCAAGCTTACATAATCTTAGGGCATTACAAAATAATTTGCTTTCTTTTAGGAAAGTTTCGGGTATGGAAATAAATTATGAGAATCATCTATTTTTTTCTCAAAATCTGCTTTACAACAACATATTCTTGCTACTGCTCTTAATGTGACTATTCTTATTATACCATTTCACTACTTGGGGTTACATATATCATCCAAACCTATAAAGGCAATTCATTGCCTTCCTCTTATTGTAAAATTAATGGATGCTCAATGTCTGGACTAATATATCTCTCTTTTGCAGGCCAGTTGCAACTCTTGAAAAGCTCAAAATTAATGGATGGCTCAATGGCTGGAATCGTTCTATTCATCTTCTTGCATCTATCATCAAACACTCAAGCCAACTTTGTGCGCAATTTACTTTTAATGGGACTACTAAAAAATAAAAGCTTCATTCAATTAGTTGGAGGTGGCGACGGTCCCCCAAAAAATTGGGTGGTTTAGGATTTGTATATTTTAATGGTCTTGCCAAAGCTTGCAAATTTATTACCTTTTGGAGAAGTATTAGCGGGACTTGTTTGATAAAATAATGACAGGAAATTCAACAATTTGACATATGGGATCCAGGAGGTAAGCGAACAACTTTTTTTTGGAAGAGGACTAAAGAAATTCTCTTCAACATTACAAACATCCTTCTCTTTACTAATACTCAACCACTCTGGACAGGTGAACCTTCTTTCACATTGGCTATGGCTAAACATTTATTATGTAGCTCCCTCGGTCCTCTCCCATGGTAGAATCTTATTTGGATAAAAAATTTTAAGCTTAAATATTCGTATTTCATTGGGGCTTGTATGCACAATGAATGGGGTAAAAAAAACGGATAATTTAAGGAAAAAGGACTTTTATATTCAGCCAACTGTGTTCTTTGCTTGGTGGAGGAGGAATCATTAAACCATCTTATTGTAAATGCAAATATTCGCTATGCATTCTTAAAGAGTTATATTGAATTTGGGAATGTTCTTTTTCCTCCTCTTGTTCAAATGTTAAAATTCTGTGGAGAAAGTACCTATACGCTTATGTGCCTATCAACATTCTTTGCTATCGCATTTGATTAGAGGAACTGCAAATTTTTTTTACGGAAGAGCAATTTGGGCTCTAATTAGGCCTTCTTTTGTTCTGGTCCTCGCTGCTTAATTGGGATTGGTTTCTTTCTAATTATACTGTGGAAGAATTTGGGGAACTGTTAGCTTCTTATACTCCTTTTCATTCGTTTGTGCAGGGAATGTCGTTGGCTTGTGGTTTTTCTGCTGTCCTGCTTAGTCGAATTTTTCTTGCTTCTTGGAGTTTATTTGCTCTTATGATAACTGTTGTTTGCTGCTTGCCTTCCTGATACTTGTGGAGGTGATTTTGATGGTGGTATATTGGGACAATATGCTTGGATGCTGCTTGCATTCCTCCTTCTGAAGAAAAGCTTTTATTTAGCGGCCGATATCTGAAAGTTGTTAGTCTATTTTTCACGTCTGCCAACGACTATTGGTTTTTTGCTTGATCAGAAATTTGGGCCTTACATCTATCTCCTTACGTTGCTTTATTTTTTCAGTTTTTACTGCTTCGCAGTAGAGAATTCTGCCCGATTCTGGAGATGAATTGTTTTTTTTTCTACATTTTGAATGGTTCTAAAGTCTACTAAGGTGGATGAGGATAATTGGGCTCTCAATGCATGTTTGGATGGTATCGCACTTGATCTTAGCTTTACTATAACTATTGGCTTCAATCGGATTCAGCATCGAAGCTGGGCTATTTCGGTTTGACATTTGAAGGGGAGCAGGAGTCAAATTTTGTTTGATGGGCTAGACTCATTTATGTTTATGTTTTTTCTTGGTTGTTTTATCCAGATCAAAACTGTAGAGATGCTATCTTGTAACTTTGTAATTATTCAATTTGGAATGAATTGAGCTTCGGTTCATAACATTAATAAAAAAAAACTAACCATCACGATCAAAAGTTTACATCTTGGGTCCATAGCTCCACTGGTCCACCACTTCCTTCCATTTATGATGTACGAATCACCACACCTATATAAAGACAGGTAAAAGTTTTATTAATTCCACTATATGAATAAAGAAAGGTTCAGTACTATGACAGAGATTCTGAAGGAAAATATGCTATTTCCCCAAAACTTACAGAACTTTTCTTTGCAAAGGGTGGTGCAATAAACAAGAGATAAGGTCGGGAACTTGCATCAACATATGTTGTATGCCTCAAATTCAGTTTGGACCTAGCATACGAGCATAGCCCCTAGAGAGGATCGACCGCATATTGATGCTCAAGGGGATTAGGGCAGATCGAATCATTGCTATTCCCTTCTTCCATTCTCTCCTTAGTGCATCTATATTTCTCCCCCCGAAGTTTTTTACATCAAGTATTTTTAACATAAACATTTTTATGTTCATATGCAATTAATTTCTGTATGGTGCTTCGCCATACTCTAACAAAACCTTTTTTTGAAAGTTTGAATACTTTCCTAAGGTTTACTTATAATCCATTATTTAGTCAACATCATCATAATCATCATCAAACTAAACCCTAACACTTCTTATTAAACAAGTGTTATCATTATATGACAGATAAAATATTCATCATATGATAGATATAAGAAGCATATGATTTTGATAACATGAGTGTATGATTCATAAAATATGCTTATTATATTTTTGTGATTAATATTTTTAAGTTTTCCAGTATGTTTTTCTAGTAACCCGATGTGCATGTATTATATGATTATAATACCAAATTTACCTATTTATTGAGCATTCAATGTTAGTTGCATCCGACGATGCAACTTTCGGCTCAGTCATAGCAAATCCAGATTTTATTTTCCCTTGTAGTAGAGGAATCAGCCATTCTTTCTGCTGATCCATGGTGCCATACCTCAAAAGTACCTATAACATAACAAAGAAATACTGTAAGAGAAAATCATAATATTATAAGGAAAAATGCTTTGAAGATTCAGAAAAAGTATAGCAGAACTGGATTTAAAATACAAAATTAAACTGTTTTGATCCTTCTAATTATTCATCTATCCTTATATGAAAAAAAAAAAAAAAAAGCTTTTCTTCATCATAATACACACATTCTTAACCATATTATAACAATAAATCTTAAAATATGAATTTAACTCGAGCCCAAATTCAAAATACCCACAAAACATTATATCAATGCCCCAATCGCCTTTTTAGTAATTTTTTTCAAATTCATTTTCTCTATAAAAATTACAATCAATATTTTTTAAACAATTGTTTAAGCAAATTTGTAAGAATTTCTCCATTTATCAGTGTTCTCTAATAAGACAAATAAAAACGTAGAATTCTATAAATGCCAGTCAAATCTCTCTTAATTAAAACTGCAACTCAATGGCTAATCATGACACACCAAAATCACCACTACATAGGTCTTCCCATAATAAAAAATTAATGGGTTGTTTGGTTTGACAAAAAAAATCCCAAAGCTAATCAATTATAGTGTAAATTAATTTGGGTAAAAATAAAGCATTGTTAAGAGAAAATTATTAAAATGTTCTCTTGATTATTACAAAATGTTCAAAATGATTCTTAGCTCTTGTAAATATTCTTTTTGGTCACTTGACTTTTGTTTAAATATTTTTTTTGGTCCCCCTTCCGCTAAGTTTGAGCCGAAATCAGCGTTCCTGTGAGGACTTGGTGTCGGGTTAGTGGGAGCAGATCCAGCACCGGTTTGTGGGGATGTAAAACAACAAGTCCTCTAGCCACATGATAATATTGAGTGATTTAAGAGACAAATATATATATATATATATCAAACATAACTTATTTATTCATTAATTCACAAGTTCTGATTACAAAGATTAAAATAAAAAAAAATTACAAACTTTTAAAAATATAGAATCAAAAAGAATAGTGGAAGATCAGCAGGAAGCTGTATCAGCACTGCTTAGTTCTTAACGTCTTTCTTCAAGGACAAACTTCTGATATGAGCACATTTCAAAAGTGCGGGCATTCGAATACCAGTTAGTTGTGAAACTAAGTACTGATAGATGTCATCTTTTACAAATGTTAAATAATAAGCAAAATTATTTATCATTTGACGGAAATAAAAACTGTACGAACTTATACCTGCAAACCTGTTTCAATTGCACTTGAAACTTAGCATAAAAATAATTACAGTCACAAAAATAAATACAGAATTTTAACGTTTGACATCTGAAGCAAAATATGATTTTGTTGGGCAAGTACAAAATTGAGAAAAATGAGGTTCATTTTTTTGTGTTACATATCCCAACTTCCCTCTATACCTGCCCCCTCAAAGGCTTATCAATATAGGCTCCTTATGACTCCCGATGTCGAACAGCCTCGTCCTAGCGGTTGTCTGATCAGGCAAAAAATATAAATCAACATGGAACCCTTGCTTCTCGATTATTCAAACTTGTTCGTATATCATTTTAGGTGACTATAAAAAGCACTTTTATCAAATTTGTGCGATGTTGAGCAAAAAACATATTTAAATAAGAGTAATAAAAGACATTCGGATCTATAAGTTCAAAAGTTCAACAGTTCGGATGAGTGATAATTTGCTCAATCTGCAATTAGGTTTTTGATATTTTAAATTAGCCTTTTTAGCTAATATTATTATTTTCAATTCTGTTCTATTTCTCTTTCGTTTTTTCAATTTGATAGAAGTTCGTATTTTTAAGTTATTGATGTGACAATAATATTTATAATAGCATTATTATTATTATCATTTTAATAATAATAATGATAATAATAATGTACGAAAGAAAAGACAGAATAGAAACGATTGCAGAAAGTAATAATGACAGAATAAAAAATATTTGAATTGAAATAGACAGTATGAAAGTAATAATCATTTTCCAGTATTTGTACCATTGTTCATTATTAATTAATGACATCAATAATAATGCAATGACATAATATAGTAGTATATTTATTAATAAGAAATGAAATAAAAAAAATAAAATATTAAAAATCTCATCATTTTCTTCCTCTTTTTCTTTCTCTTAAACTTCTCTTCTTACATGGATTGGAGTTGCCAAAAAAGATGGAGGGGGGCCGAACGTGGCGGAAGGCAGTTGGCAGGAGGTTGTCGGGGCAGCGAGGGCTGGCTGGCTGCTGCTGGCTGTTGGCCAACTGAGGGAGGGCTGCAGCAGGAGGGGCTGCTGGCTAAGGGAGGGATGCAGTAAGAGGGGCTGCTGCTGGCCGGCTGCTTGCTGGAGGGCAGGAAGGAGAGGTTGGGCTGCTGGAGGTTGTGGGAGAGGGAGGAGAGGGCTGCCGCTGTGTGGGGAAAAGAGGAGAGGGCTACAGCTATGTGGGGAGGAGAGGCCTAGGATTGTTTAAATAAAGAAGGGAGAAAGGGAGAGGGAGGGTGTAGCATAAGAGGATAAGGGGGACTTAAAGAGCCATTAAGGCGCTAATTAGCGCATGTATGGGTGGAAGAATCTTCCACCTGGCAGAAGAATTTATCGGGGGGAGAAAAGAATTTCTTAAGGAAATTCTTAAAAACTACTTAAACTTAAATTAATCGTATTTTTCTGTCGTTTGGCGTCCAAATACAATAAAACTTGACACCGAGATGTGTTATGACATTACGAATATCCTCGCTCCGAAAATTTTTGATTCAGAGTAATATTTTATTTTATTTTAATTTTCGAGATTTAAAACTTCGAAAATTTACCATGATCAAATCGGTGCTCAGAATTTGATGAAATTTCTAGAGCAGCTTTAAAATAATATACTTAATATAACGACATTGAAAACGATGAATTTGAGCATGTATTTCAATGTTCATAATTTTTAGAATTTAAATAATTCAAAAAATAAAACGGGAGCTTCCGTTATTCGGATTTCTCTCAAACTATGGCACTTTGATCTTTAAAATTTTTTTTTACCTATGGAATTTTTGTTTGCCCTAACTCGAAATTCCCCGGGGTCCTATTGTCTGAGGCGGGTTTTGACCTAATTCGAAAAATAACGACATTGAATCGTTACATTTCCAATGGGATTCAACGACCGATTATAGACCCAGTGGCCGATTCCTGCTGAAAATGACCGCTGAATCCAGCAGTAGATACCAACCATTGGAATCGGCTAGTCATTGGATTCAGCGACAATTTCCAACAACTGATTACCATTGGAATCAGTCACTAAATCCCGCTGGAACACCGATTTCCAACTCAAACTTAATTGAAGGGGACAACGTGTTAACGGGAGGATAAAAAAAACACTTAACCAATTCAAGGGACAAAAATAACATTTACAAGAGTTAATGATAATTTTGAATATTTTGCAAGAGCCAAGAGACTATTTTGATAATTTTCTAGTATTGTTAATTATTTTTACATGTTTGGAACTTTTACGTTATAATTAGATTTTGATGTTTGTTTGAATAAAATAAAATTACTATAAATTAAGAAAATCCTAAAAGCACACAAAGTAGAGTTACGAGGTTAGTTAAAAACTAGAGAGGATAGTGAGGGACTGATGGCAACCAATGCGGTCCACAAGAGTTGATGAGTAAAAAGAGGCTAGCAAATGGTCCGGATAGGGCCGACCAGCAAAGCCGGGCTAGGAACCTAGCACCGACAAGGGACAGCAGTGGCCTGAATAGGGCTGACAAAAACCTTCGCGTGGTTTGCCTTTTTATGTGTTTTTACACAAATTGATTATCACTCATTTTGAGCATATTTTGGATGTCTGGTAAAAACATTTCTCTCAAAATTTTACATTACATACTAATTACTTCAGCCCAAGCACTTATATTTAAATTATAGTGTAAAGCAATTAATTTACACATACATTTTAGTATATCAAACAACCCCTAAAATGAAATTCTGTGCATAAGATGAAATCACTTGAAACTTTTGTAAATGTTATATTTGGTGCTAAATATGTAAATATTAAGGATCATGTATTGTTATTATAATCATCCCTTAAACTTGCCTACAAACAATTTCAATTCTCACAAGAAACACGAGGGATATGATATTCCATTTTTTATTACTTTTAAAATAATTCAAATCCTTACTTTAATTTGGAATGAGATTATAGTCATCTAGCAATCTACAAAAAAGATAAAACAAAACAAATCAAACAAAATGTGAGCATGTACATAAAAACATAACCGAAAATATAAAATTACCTCCATGTTCCCGGTGTCAGGAGCAGAACAATTAAAAATTTGTGGGGCCCAGATAGACTGACCCATAATTTCACACAAATATCCATACTCAAGGTTGGAAAGACCTGCCCCAAGCAAATTGCTGTGAACACCTAAATCTTCAGAATTGCTCCCAGAGAATAGTATATTCCTTGCTCTGGCAGCACTATCCAACTGCAAATAGAAAGCAACTTCTTTCAACCATTTAACCTGACAT
This sequence comes from Gastrodia elata, assembly GCA_016760335.1. NCBI lineage: Eukaryota > Viridiplantae > Streptophyta > Magnoliopsida > Asparagales > Orchidaceae > Gastrodia > Gastrodia elata. Next base: position 24,463,707 of record CM028679.1, on the reverse strand, counting down.
GAATCCTAATTAAATTTGAACATAAATAAGCAAATTTTAACTCTTCCGGTTAGTTTAAAAAAGAAAATATTTGACAGCATGCCCAAAACAAGCAGCAAAAGTAATAAGAAAATTGAGACTTAATAATAAACCCTAAACCCTAAAATTGGTCCCTCAAGTAAAATTTCTATTACATTTTCAATTCTAACCATTCGATACTTTAGCTGTGTTAAAATAATAGGGGTAAATAGTAAATTAATTATTATTCGCATATACATGATTAATATAGTTATAATTTTTGTGCTATTATGAATCCCAACAATAAAGACACTTTTAAAGTTTTTAATAGCTATTTTAATACAAATTTGAAACCATTATTATTAGTCAATATTGTAACAAATTATTAATTAATGAAAGTTATAATTTATTGATATTTCATTAAGTAAAATATAACAATTATTAAATAACTTATTTATTCTCCTAATAATAACCATTCGGCTAGTCCATCATATAAGTTCAAGGTTGGGGACTAAAAATACTACAAATTATAATTGATAATAAATTCAAACACTTTAAAAGTTAGGAATTAATTAATCGCTTTGAAAAAGTTAATGGATTATTTTGGAGAGTTATTTAACAAAATGGTCCCTGGCTTTCTAAATTGCTCAAAGTAGCCAATTGACTTCAATACATCTTAAATTTGTCCATCAAATTTTAAAAATAATGTCTGCCAATTTAGTCCAACAATTAAATTTCATACTGTCATGTTAATTACATTGCATATAAGAGGTATTTTAAGAAGAAAAATCGTGACTAAAGTAGGTAAATGGTATAGTTATTTTTTAAAACTTAAATCCTATCTCAAAAGACCGGTTGAAATCACTACTTATATACTTTATGATAAAAAGGAATTAAATATGGCACTTACCAACTTCAGCCCACATTTTTTCTTCCCAAAACACCCTTATTTGCAATGACAATAACATGACGTTACAAAAATTAAGCTGTGAAACTAAATTTGCATTATTTTTTACAGTTGGCGAGTCAATTTAGGATTTAAAGAAATTGAGGGAAATTTTGGACAATTTTTCAAAAGACCATTTAAACAAATAGCTTATATTTTGGCCATTAACTTAAAAAAACCAATAAAAAGAAGAGAATAAAAAAGCCTAAGATAAGTTCAGGAAATGCAAACTGGTATAAACAAGTTCCATAAGCCTTTTCCCTTTGCTAATTCTTTAAGCCTTGCTTCTTCAGGGTGTACAGTCCAACGTGAACTTGATTCTGCCAGTTTGGAGAATTCTTTTTCCATTGGAAATATATGATTATCCATGAATTGCACTAATTTTCTTTTCAGATCTAAAACTCTTTGGCTTGGAATAAATCTGCACTGTTTTTCTGATGGCTGGCTCAGATGTTCATTGAGGTCTCTTGATATTGCATTACCTGCTTAGCATGAATATGATCAATTGTAAAACTTCAAACTTAAAGAAAAGAAAATAAAAAAGATTAAAAAAATTTAAAATTGCTAAAATATTTTTATTCGCTGAGTTCAATCATAATTCATCCTCAAGTGAAAGCATTTCAGATCATCAAAATTATGTACCTTGAGTCCACTCCTCTATTTAGAGGTACTACATCAATAATCCACGCTCCCTGGAGATACTATGAAGTACATACCTCAACGATCAACCTAATTTAACCTAAGAATTTAAGTTTGTTGGTGGGCCCACCATTAGTATTTTTATGAAATATTTCAAATGAAAGTATTTTGGCAATTTTCTATACACCACTCACCCTCAAATGAAAGCATTTCAATACATTAAGAATTTTGCATTGAGAGCCATTCCACCATTTAGACACATTAAGGTAGTTATTACTCCACCAGAAGGGTACTTTGGCAATTTTCTACTCCACATGTGAGCATTATGGCAACATACGCTCTTAAACATTGCTCCATACTTATATTAACATGAGAGCCACAAACTGCAAGAATCAACTAAATTCGGTAGAACCATTGACTCCAATCACTTGTTACGGAGGATGAAACTGCGAAAAGCAGGATATACTAATGCTCAAATTTAGAATAAATGCTTATAAATTTAAGAAAGGCATTTCTATTTCAATTCCAATATCTATTTCAATTATATCATATGAGATTAACCCACTCCTATATGCCTCAACATATGATTCTTAAAATATACAACCCATTGATAATAAATATAGAGCGCTTACAAAAAGGCATACCAAATGGAGGTTTGTTGGGAAGCAAGGATTCAGTATTGATCACCATCCAGGCAGCGTCAATCAAGATATTAACCAACTTTCCCGCAAGCTGCGCACGCTCGCCACCAGAAGCATTACCCTGAAATAATATAAAATTACAACAAAATGAATAGTATATAATTGGACAACCTTTTCATCACAAGCCAACTATACCAGCGTCCATCTGTGATAAACTCCAGCATATATAGAGGCTCCACGAAACATGGAAAATGCAACATAAAACTTCCACTCGGAAACTGGCCAAGGCTTTCCCTGTGGTCCGACATATGAAAAGAAATACAATTAAACTAAAAGAATAACAAAAAAGTGTGCTATGAAGTAAATGAAAGATAACTGAGGATAGATTGATGTAGGCAATGCTCACAGATGCTAAGCAGTACTCAGCAAGATATTCTGGGAGAGATGGAATGCCTTTAGGTCTCCCAGAGATTTCAAATCCTCCATATGGACCATCTCCAGATAGCTTTGAGTCTACAAAATAAGGCTGCAACAATAACAAGAGAAATAACAGTGAAAAAGAGTTCATAGATCGCAAGGCCACCCTGCCAAATACTTGAAATTTATTACAATCTTAAAATAGAAGGAAAATAATGTTTATAGATATTCTGGATAGTGAAGATAAATTTTGTTGATTAAATTGTGAAAAAATGACGGGCATGCACAGGTACACCACAGGCAGATGCACATGCACACCCTTCATAGTAAGTTAATTATCCTAAAGTATACATGTGTCATGTTTCCAGTAGCAACCAACAATTTGTAAGGTATGTCAACTTACGTGGAGATCCTACACAAAGAAATAAAATTGCATAGATTTAGGAAACATATTGTTTGTCTAAGTGGTAAAAGCCATTCAAACTATTTGCTTGGGTGACTGATGTTCTCGCATCTACACATGTTTTGGGAAGACATGTGAGGATATTGTTTCCTCATATTTCAATTTTTGGGAAGACATATGAGGATAACCATTGGTTATCAATCATAATCATTAAACCATGGATTACTTACAACTATCAAACTATGGCACCTGAGTCCTCAGTAATAATCATCAAATTACAACACACAAATTACCAACAATAATTGTCAAATTATTCACGAATCTTTAGTTACAATTGTCAATTCTTTTTCTTGAGGATTGACAGATTTCTTATTTCTACGTTTTATAAATCTATAAATAAAATTAGAATCATTTTAAGATGCTTGATCAAAATTAGAAGCAATACAAACTTTTTTTAAGCTTGGGAGTGCTCATAGATGTGGTGTCCCTGAGTGAAGAGCAAAGAAAACAAGCTTAAGAAAAATTCTGCCTCTTTTGAGCGGGGCTCATATTTGTGTTTCTTCGATAAATATCTAATGCAGGGCAACACTAGGGTTTGGTGTTGCTGGGCTCTAATGCAATCCTAGGGTTTGTGAATGCCTGTGAAATGCAGATTTTTAAGATGTATTCGAAAATTTAAGCACTTTTCGCGCAGCCGTTTCAGATCAATTAAGCTTCAGCATTTGCCTGCATAAGATTCCACAGTAATTTGAAACTAACTTTCGTTGGTAATGGGATGTCGTGAGTCACGAACAGGGAGAAAAGGCTCCGGTTCGGAAAGGTAACTCGCACTTCGAGTTGTACTTGCCATGCAGGTGTGTTCGGAGGTGTTTCCGTTCCGAAACCACTCACAGCAACCGGATTTAGATTTGCGCTCCTACAAATAATTTTTACCCAAAAATCGCACGAAAAAATAATTAAATAAATTCAGTTAGGATATGGAAGAACAAACACACGCCGGTCTAAACCGGGAGAGTGAAGGGCGATCCGAGTAGATTTCTTGCAGCGGCTAGAACAGCGTCGGCTGGGCAGTGGAGGCGGCTGGACAGCGGTGGCTGGGGCAGCGGCAGCAGGGGCAAGCGGCGGCGGAGACTGGCAGCGGCAGCGGCGGCGGCGGCTGGCAGCAGCGGTGACGGCAGCTGGCAACAGCGGCTGGGCAGCGGCAGTAGCTGGCAGCAGCGGTGGCGGCTAGACAGTGGCGATCGGGCAGCGACGGCGGCTGGGGTGGTGGCAGCGGCTGTCCTGCAGGGGAGAGGTCCGAAGCTAGCAAGGGGAGGGGTCCGAAAGGTGGCGGCTGGGGTTTAGAGAGGGAGGATTGGAAACTAGGATTTCTCCGGGGGGAAACAAGAGCCGTTCTTTCTGTTTGAAGAAAACATAGAATTTTTATTTATCAAAACTGAAATTAACATACAGATTTTGGATATTTATAATACCCTCAAAGCAATTTAGACCTTAGAGTGTTTTTAATAAACGATCAGAGGGCTAATATTCGTCCCTCCGATCAATAGATGAAACGGACAAAAATAAATGCAAAAATAAAACTGAAACGGACGAAAATAAATGCATAAAATAAAACTGAAATGTCAAGGCTGGTACGGGTCCGGGCGGCCTCGGCGGCGGGACCCACATCGAAGATGGTCCCCATCAATATCTCTCCTTAACTTCCCTCCTTTTCCATGTTTCTTTGTTATTAGTTTTTGTTCAAAACATGGAATGTTGTTAAAAAGTATCAAAACTTAAAAAATCATCTAGATATTAATACGTAAGGGTGATCTTAAATCACCATAGCTTTATTACAAATGACCCCACCTTAATAAGTTATACACGTGCCAATATTTTTTTTAAATATTAATTATTGATACTAATTATTTAATTACAAGAAAATTTTATTTTATAATTATTTGGAACTGTGAATTGTGTTGCTTATACTAATAATATTATTAGAGGCATGTATAATGGGGCTGTAACATTTGTTCGATCACAAGGTAGCTTGTCTAATGAATTTTCAATTACTATTGAATTATATCAAGACAGGCACAAGACTCAGCTAATATCATTTTTGCTTTAATTATAGATGTTTTTATTGTGCACATTCAAAAGAGATTCCTTGGACATATTATTTATGGATGACATTCTTTTAATTGATAAGATTATGGATGGAATTAAAGCAAAACTTGAGTCGTCGAGGACTACTTTAAAATCTAAATTTTTTTATATTAGCATAATATCTAAAACATAATAAATGGAGTGTAGTTCAATTGTATTAAAAACCCTAATCTCAATAACATAACTATTTAGGACCTTGGTTCAATTATTCAAATAATGACAAAATACAGAGCAATGTGATTAATAGAGCCCAAGTTGGTTGGATGAAATGGAGCAGCGCTTCTAAAGTGTTGTGCGATCTAAAAATTCCACTCAAATTAAAGAAAAATTTTATAGAGCAACTATACAACCAGCTATATTATATGGGACCGAATGTTGGCCAATAAAAAAGAAACTTACTGATAAAATAACTATTAAAAGATGCTTAGGTGGATTAGTAAGTAAAATTGCAAGGATAAAATGAGAAATGAATTCATCTGAAGCAAGGTTGGAGTGGCTCTGTAACGACACAATGTCGTTACTTTACAAATTAGGTCAAAATTCCGACTCAAAAATCAAGATATCATGAAACTTTAAATTAGGGCAAACCAAAATACCATTGGATAGAATTATTACACTTCTTCCCTTAAAAGCAATTTAAAAATGTTTTCTCATAGCTATTGTCATCCAACATTCAAAAATATACATGCTGAATTTGATTTTGAATTTTCAAGTCTTTAAAGAAAAATTACACTCAAATTTATTACAGCAGAATTATGACAGCACAAATTATTATACCAATAATGATAGTAATTTTTCTAGTTTAATTTAATGTGGCAAAGTGGAGTTTCTAAATGTCAGGAGGATGATAATAGTTGGATTGATGTATATTTATTAGTTAGATATTTATAAGTTTGTGATCTTATAATCTGGTAATACTTACTATATCACTTAAGTAACATGAATTAGAGTATATGTTTTTGAAAAAACAAGTTTAATACATCCTCAACAATTGCCAAGAGCTAGCGAAAATGAGGGTTCCATGCCCAACCCAAATAGTTAATATATGGTTATGATGATGATGAAGCGATGAACAAAACATAATCTAAAAGGGCAGAATAATTAAGTGTAAGAGAAATAAATGAAAAATAATCTTGAGAGATGAATTATAGCAATATCATTAAAAGACAAGATACATGTAACTAGATTTACAATAATTGATAGTGTACAACATGGTATATGTGAAGCACAAACAAGGAAAAAAAAAGAAACCAATCGTTAAAGAACATGCGAATGCTTTGGGCAAAGAATGATTTAACACTTCTTGAACAACACCTATGGGAAAGAACAAAAATAGAAAGGATTCTAACAGCCAACCACAGTAGTTAGTATAAGACTAACATAAAAGCATTCTTTGCATCATAATCCCTTAGGTTGCAGAGAGGTTCCTTAAAAACAAATTAATAGTATTTTTAAACAAGCGATACTCAAACCAAATACAGTGCTTGAATGGAAGATGACTTAATCAACAGCACATGATATGGCTCTACCAATAATAAATGAACATTTTGAACCAAAAGAAAAGGATTTACTAGCAATTATTGAAAAAATTCACCAAAATGGGAAGCAAGCTCAGCCATTAAAGGTTTAAATTGTTCCGGGCAGTTTCCTTGATGGTTCAAAATTGATCAACCTTGAACGGTTTAAAATTTTTCATACAGCTTTCTTTCAAGTTCAATTAATCATTTTAAGTCCTACCCACAATAAAATATTAAAAAAATTAAATAAAATAAAACATGCATCAGACTGGACACAAAAAACAAGATTGCAATGAGGTTGTCACAAACGAAGTGGTTTGAAATTCCAGATGATTTGGCTATGAAAATGCCAGCGAAGGCAAAGAATATGGATTGTCATTTTATGTTTGTCTCTACTAATAAAAAACAAATAACTCTGCAATTTTTTCAGAAAAAAAAGAGTAATCAAAAAGCAAAATCACCAAAAGATAATCCAATAACCCAAGAAAAAAAAAACATCAGCGGTTGGCTGAACCAAACAAGCCAAAATCATCTGCATTAGCAATAGAATGTGAAGATTAGGCATTAGCAATGGAATGTGAAGATGAGGTATTAGCATAGGTTAATTAAAGGGAATAGACCTTTCTTAATTGAATAGTGCTTTCTTTTTACTGAATGAAGCACTTTAGTTTCTTAATTAAGTGCAGGATGCCAAATAGCTCTCTTGTTTAATCCCACATCGGGAACTTAGTATTTCCTTTGGCTGCTATAAGCAATACGCTGCCAAAACCGATCGCCAAGCGCAGCAGTGTGGGCTTGTATCTAGTATTATGTGTGCAAATTAAACTGGATGGTTTAAATAAAATTGTTTCAATTTTACGATTTCTTAGTTGTACCATAAAACCGACCGATATTTTACTGGTTGAACTAGTGTTTACAAACCAGAATCCCGACCGGTTCGCAGTTGAACCGGTCGATGTGGCCGGTCCGATCCGGTTTTCTATTCCTTGGAGAAGCCTTGTGAGATTAATATAAGCAGAATTTTTTTGTGCATTTTAAGCCCACATTCAAATAAAATGTAAAACATGTGGGACCTAACAATACCACTTGCAATACTATTAAACAAAGTCATTAACACCCCCTGACATTTAAGACAAAGAAAGTTCATTCCTAGATTCCATCCAAAGAAATACCCTATCATAAATTGCACATATATATATATATATATAGAGAGAGAGAGAGATAAGAAAATAGATATAGACATATAGATATATAAGTGTATGCATATGCATATGCGCATATATGTAGTGAGCTACACTAGTATCTTTATAGTAAATCTATTTTTCCTTTTACAACCCCCACTGTCCATCACGATTTTTCAATGACACAAACTTGAAGATGCCACAAAACAAAAATAACATCACATAAGGGAGACAATCTAGCGGCATCACAATTTTTGCTATTTACATATCTAACATCTACATTTGGAAACTTACAAAATAGCCCTCAACTACACATTGTATGGATCACTGCACCAATAATCATTATGAAGTAACAAGGTTCAGTGGTGATTGACTTGAAATAAATAAATTTAGATACAATCAGTGTAAATATAAAAATTATTATTAAAAAAGAAAGGTTTCAGTGGTGAGCATGAAATAGCCTCAACATATAAATATACATTTATAAAAAACAGATATATGCAAACCAAGCCTCAACTTGGTGGTTAAGCTAACAAAAAAACCATAAAAAACAAAGGCATCAAAAAGACTAGATCATGAGCAGCAGAAGGTACCAAACTATAATATGCAACATCACACATTTGGTTTCCAAGTGTCGATAGTTCCCAATCAAGTATTCCTATAATTCGATCCTGCATGAAGAAAAAACACAAAATATAACTTATAGATCAAAAAATCAACCCTGGTTTACACATAATAAATATATATATATATATATATATATATATATGCAATGCGTGTTAAAAAGCTTTCACAATCCTTGCTATTCATGTTAAGGGTTTTTCAGCCTACCTCTAAAGTAATTGTATGCCTACCCTTGCATCCGCATCCATCACACCTAAGAAAAAAATAACTCATTCGTGAGCTCCTCAGTCCTCTCCTTCAATGTCAGCTTCCATCTCTTCAACACAAAAAGATGAGCCCCTCAAGGACCTCGACGAAGAGGTTCGTCTACACACACAAATCCAAAGCCTCTTCCTTGTCCTTGGCGCACTAGATGCCCTCGACGCCCCCTCACCTGAGTTGCCTACAATGTAGAGCTTCGTCCCTCAACCACAAATACACCAGCTAGCACTCACTCTTTTGATGCACTCCACTCCAACAATCATATCTGAGCCTCATCTCATGTCAACCGCAGATTTGAGTTCACCCCGATGCAGATCAAACGGGAAGCCATATTGTAAGGTATGGCAATGTTCTTTTATGCCTACAATGCTTGAACTTTGAAATCCATGAATAGCAGCATATGTTGCATGATGTTCAAGATTGTCATTATATTATACAATCTTATGTTAATCTTATTATACCAGTTTATGGATTGCAAAGTATGGTATTTGTATATGAGATGCATAAAAAAATGAAATTTGATGAATTGTATTTAGTACTTGACACAATCACTAATTATTCAAATCGTTTTGTTGCTTTTATTACTGCATGTTAACTTATTGGCAATGAGAGCAAAAGTAGAATTTAACCCTAATATAATCAAACATGGCATGTAATTTCTTGGAATTTTACTAGAGCTTATTAGTGCATGCTACCTTGTTGTTTTTGTAGTGACATTCATTTCACCAATGGCTTTTACATCCTTTATCTTGAGAAGTAGAAAGGCCTTAAAAACTCATATCTTGAGAAATAGAAAGGCCTTAAAAATTCATTGGCCTTTATTTTTACTTGCATACTATTTTGTTGCTTTGTTTGAATGCACCATTTATCCTTCATTGATTCCCTTTGCATGTAACATTTATCCTGATTGTATATCTTAGAAAGTATACTCTAAACATGGCAGCCCCTTTGCTACATGGGAACGCTTAAGATGATCTAACTTATGCTTGAAATTGAGCTAAGAAATCCACCCACATCCCATTTTAGTAAAAGGATGGTGGAATAATATATTAAAGAATTTTGTTGAGCAAATAAAAAGGTATCACAACAGAGTTCAATTAAAAATAAGTGGGATTACAGGAAGAAAAAGTGAAAGTTATGGAATGAATTAAAAACAAGCTTCACAGATTTAGGATAGAATTTGTGATAAAGAACTGTCAATGTATCTAATGAGTAGTGGCTAAACGATTGAAGACATAATTGTTGAGTTTAAGAATTTGTGTTTCTTGGTGTTGTCATACATGAGTTTATGTTTCTTTGTCACTGGCATGTATGAGTTAAGCGGGTCGTGCCTGCTGCAAAGAAGTTCAAGTTATGCGGGATTGATCACAACTACGCACAAGAAGAAAGCGGCGCAAACTTTATACGCAAACAATAAGTTTGGTTGAAGTCATTACTATTAAAGCAACAAAGAAAAAAAAAAAGCCAATACATGGGCCAACAACCACTGATACAGTTCAGTCACTAGCTTCCCTTCCTGAAATATATGATGACATGAACTTATATATGTTCACAGTTGAGCTAATGGAGGGGCAAACTGTGGTGCCCCACCCCGCCGCTTGCCCAAATAAAACATAATTAGCGACGGGATGGGTCATCACCAAAGGATAACCCCGGATTAGTGCCGACAAAGTAAATGCTTGCTGTGAGACACTTACTTTACTCACACTAATCCTACTGAAATGTCTAAGTGATTAAATACTTAGATACATAATTGTGCCCCGAATTATCATGTAATAATTATAATAATTCAGAGTACAAAGTTAATAAGTGCAACATTCATTACAGAGTGCAAAAGCTATAAGAAATAAGATACATCCATCCATCACATTCGAATAATATAAAAAGAAACAGTATAAGGCATTCATCTCAAATAGTACAATACTGAAATAAAAAATATAAAGTGCAGAATTTAATTATTACATACCAAAATTTAATGAAAGTAAAGAGAATGAAAAGTTAAAAATCACTGTCTTCCAGATAAAATGATAGCTAAAACTAAGTAGTTGCAGTAGGATCATCCTCCTGCTCCTCACTTGATGCTGAATCCTTAAATAACTCTAGATCACAAAATTATCTAAGTACATTTTTGACTAATAATTATTACTAAATTTTAAAATATCACAAATATCCTAAGCAATATAGGAACAACATGCATTCAACTAAACAAGAAAACTATAAATAATGCATTTATAATTTTAACAAGATGAGGTAAGTAAAGTAACATACCTCAAATCCAACTGCTGCAAAGAAAGTTAAGCATATATATATATAAAAACTAGTATAATACAAAAAGGAAATCCCTAAACAAAGATGATCAATTTGTACATGCTGAATACACTAATAAAATACTAGAATATGTATAACATAAATGAACTAGCATCCTAACATGTTTATATATGTATAAAGCTAGAAAAATAGCTAAAAATATGCAAACACAAAAGGTACTGAAAACTGTAACTGAACTAAGCTGAACTGAAATCATTATTAAATTGGACGTATACTTAGACTAGCCTGCCATAACAGTAATTGGCTAAATAGCCACTGAACAGAAAGTCTCACATGTATCATCTAAATCACTCATGGCTAGATTCGAGCCGGCTATAGAATCGTACATGTATCATCCAGGTCACTCATGGCTAGATCCGAGTCGATTCTACCTCAACAAGAACTGTGATGGCCTGATGTCAGTTCAGTGACAATTGTTCCGACACTAGGTATTCACAAACTGCAGAATCCTATTGAGCAATTTAAAAGAGAAAGGATACACATATATAAAAGCCAAATGATATTTCTCATTCATCATAATTCTATATTACAAAATAACCAACATACACTTCTTACAAAGTTCATCATTTTAAATAAAAGATAAGCTGAAACAAAAATAAAATAAAAATAAAAATCAAAAATTGCGTTGAGATCCATCAGCAATTTGAAAATCTAAGATTTAAAATTCTCGTTCAAATTCTCCCAGAAGCACTTGACCTGATATTGTAAAGAAAACAATACCGGGATTGGAATTCTCAGTAATTAGAGAATACTCTAAGTATCGCAGTAAAAAATAAAATATTACATTTTATATTAGCAGAGATGCAATTAGCGGAAATAAGGATTTAATAAAAATGTAAGAAAAATAAGGCAATAGCGCAAAATGGATAACTAATTTCCTACAAATGTATTATCACTTAGATATGTGTTACTGATATCGTTTTTCCAGCAACCAACCAACGTATACTACTGATATCATTTTTCTAGTAACCAACCAACATATGTTACTGATATCATTTTTCAAGTAACCAACCAACATATGTTACTCATGTCATTTTTTCAGTAACCAACCAATTTGTAAGAGAATAATGATTTCAAACAACCAACCAAACATCAATATGAATTTGGCTCAAAATAAAGCTAAGCAGCAATAAATTGTATAAGTGCAAAAAAAGTAATACACATATATACTAGGTACATTTTTCTTTAAATTTTAAAAATGCAACAGTTGATTGAATCTGCATAAGGTTTTGATATTTAAATTAGTCTTTTTAATCAATACTTAGATATTTATAAATTTGAGAAAAATAAAGTAGTATGATATTTTTAAGAATATTTATTATCTTCTTTTTTATTCTATTTTTCTTTAACTCACTCTTCTTGATAGAAGACAGAATTTAAAATTACTAAAGATAGCAATAATATTTATAATAGTGTTATTATTATCTTTATTTAATGATAATAATAATGTATGAAAAAAAAAGACAATGAAAATGACTATAATTAAAAATTGCAAAAAGTAATAATAATAATAATAAATAAAAAATGGTGAAATGAAAATGACTGAACAGAAATTGATAGAATGGAAATAATAGTAATCATAATATAACATTTTTATTATATCATTATTAATTAATGATAACAATAATAATATTAATAACATGTTTATTACCATCATTATGATAATAATCACATAATAAAGATAATAAAGAAATAATATAATTATTATTATGTAAATAATAATAACTATATTATGAAAAAATGCAAAAGAAATAAAGAAAAATAATAAATAAATAAAAATGCAAAATTTCTCTTACTTTCCTCCTCTTTTCTTTCTGCTCTTACCTAGGGCTAAGGTTTTCGGGAGCCGGAGGGAGGCTGAATGTGGCTGAAGGGGGCCAGAGGGGGTGGCCGGAGTGGGGAGGCCGAAGGCAGAGGAGGCGGTGGCAGAGGAGGGTTGGCTGCTTGCTAGCTGTGGGAGACGAGGGTTGGTTGTTGGGAAGAAGAGAGGTGAGGGGGTATATATTGAAGGAGGGAAGGAGAGGGAGGGGGAAACGGTCGGCCAGCCGATCACCCGCCGATCGGGGCGACGTATGCGGGGGCCACACTATCCCGTCTGGCAGAATCTGCGCGCGATAGAGCCTGCGCCCTGCGTCCTGCGTCGGGGTGGGGCATGAAGGAAAATAAAAAAACCTAATAAATAATTTTAATTAATTTTTTTGCATTTTTCCGTCTTTCAACTTTCAAAAATAACAAAATTTGACACAGAGGTTGTTACAATGAGAAGAGCACCCTCGCGCCAATTTCGATTCAGAGCAATATTTTATTTTATATTAATTTATGAAGTTTGAAACCTTAAAAATTAATTACTATCGAACTGGAGTTCCAAAATTGATAAAACTTTTAGTGTAGCATTTAAATAATATTCTTAACTCAATAACACCGAAATCAATGAATATGGACTTGTATTTAATTTTCTCAATTTATTGAATTTAAATAATTCAAAAATTAATCTAAGAATTTATGTTATCTGAATTTCTACCAAACTAGAACATTTTGATCTAAGAACTATTTCTAACCAATGGTATTTTTGGGTTGCCATAATTTTGAAGTCTCCCAAGATCCTAATTTTTTAATTGGGATTTGACATAGTTTACAAAGTAACGATATTGGGTCGTTACAAGAACTTAGGAGAAAGATAATTAGCACATACTCCACTAAACTGTTTATTTTGTATTTTGATCTTAGTTGATTATCCCTTCTTGTAAGGTTAGTAAAATTTCGATCTTATTGAGTTTGATTACACTCAATAAGATCTCCCTAACTCATAGTGCTTGAGAGTTGTGCTCAAAAAACCTAGAACTTAAATGTTAGTACCTTAGATTAAGAGGTTAAAACACCATATTTTGATGTTTTGGCTCTTAATTTTTGAATCTTGACTTATTAAATCAAGATTGGTTTAGCAATGTTAAATATATCAATTATGACGATTGACTTATTTATTTAACCTTTGTAGGCGATATTGTCTGATTTTGATTAGAACTTGACTAGTTATAATGTTTGACTTTATAGGACTGTGACTCTGATATTATATTGGATAATATAATATTGGAGATCCTAAGCTTGTATATTCTCAGAATAGTTAGAACAAATAAATTAGAGAACAAAAGATATCATAAATTTTTATTTAGTTACTACTTAAACTCTTTAATTTGTATGGTCCACTTACCATATTTTTGAGCTTTGTTGTCTTGGACATATTTAGTGAAGATATGGGATATCTGATAAATATTCCATAATAGTTTTGTAAAGCATAACATATTTGAATCAATTTAAAGTAAAATTTAGTAAATCAGATAATAGTTTAGTAGAGTGTGTCATAATTAGTCTACCTCCTCAATTTTTGTTGTGATAGAATCGACTCGAATCCAGTCATGAGTGGTCTGGATAATACATGTACGAATCTATAGTCCGGTTCGAATCTAGCCATGAGTGATCTAGATGATACATGTGGAAATTTCTGTTCAGTAACTATGTTTAACCAGTTACTGTTATGGTAGGCTAGTCTAGACATACGTCCAATTAATTAATGATAATGTCTAGCCAGTTACAATACTATTCAGTTTACAGTTGTTTTTCAGCATCTTCTATATTTATTATTTTTAGCAGATTTTATGGCTTTATTTATATGCACGCTATGATGCTAGTTTCAACTCTGTTTTATGTGTTTCAGTATTTTTATCGATATATATTCAGCATGTACAACATGATCATATCTGTTTAGGAATTTTTCTTTGTATTGTATTAGTTTCATATACAAATGCTTAACCTTTCTACATCTATTATACTTGGAGGTATGTTACTCTACTTATCTCATTTTGTTAAAATTATAAATATATTATTTATAGCTTTTCTATTCAGTTGAATGCTTGTTGCTCCTATATTTCTTAGGATATCTATGATATCTTAAAATTCAGTAATAATTTATTAGTCTAAAATGTACTTAAATAATTTTGTCTAATACAAGATTTTTCTTTTCTTGGCTCGGACTCTGACATGTAAAATCCAACATGTCAGATCTAGAGCTATTTGAGGATTCAACACCAGGTGAGGAGCAGGAGCAAAATAATGATCCTACTGCGATTACTTAGTTTTAGATATAATTTTTTTTGAAACAATGATTTTTAGCTTTTCATTCTCTTTACTTTTACTAAATTTTAGTTTGTAAATATCAAATTCTACACTTTATATTTCTTGTTCCAGTACTATACTATTTGAGATAAATGCCTTATACTGTTTTTTTTATATTACTCAAATGTGATGGATGGATGTATATTCTTTCTTATAGCTTTCGCACTCTGTAATGAATGTTGCACTTTTTAGCTTTGTACTCTGAATTATTATTATCATTACATGATAATTCAAGGCACAATTATGTGTCTAAGTATTTAATCTTAGACATTTCAGTAGGACTAGTGTGGGTAAAGTAAGTGTCTCATAGCAAGCATTTACCTTGTCGTTACTAATTATGTTTTATTTGCGCAAGCGACGGGTGGAGCACCACAGTGACTAATATGAACTAAACTAAGTCTCTATTTGCGCACCATAATGAACCAAGTTTCTATTTAATGAACCAAGACTATAACCTTGGGTTGTCAGAGAGGCCAATATTGTCAAAATTTACAACTATGCAGAAGAGTTAACTTTCCACACAAACAATAAGTTTGGTTGAAGTCATTATTGTTAAAGAAACAAAGAAAAAAAAGCCAATACATGGGCCAACAATCACTAACTTCCCTTCCTGAAATATATGATGACATGAACTTATATATGTTCACAGTTGAGTTAATGGAGGGCAAACCAAACAAATAATATACAAAGCACTTCTCGTAGATAGAAGATCTGCTTATATTAAACAGCTCCTTGCAAGAGAATGCTGATTTTGCTTTGTTGATGCTTATGATTTGGAAAAAAAACTATATTTTTGCTATGAAGAAGTTTATCTATTGGGCAAGAATATATTTTGGCTATGTCGATGTTTAGGTTTTGAGCAAAAACTATTAAAGTCAATGCTTCTTGTATTCATACTATTTTCTATTCATGCATATTATGTGTAATGCTTCTAATGTGCCAAAAATACTTGAAGTGAATGCTTCTAATGTGCCAAAAATACTTGAAGTGAATGCTTCTAATGTAAGAACTCTTATGTTCATACTTTTTCTATTCATGCACATTATTAATGAAGACTTATCTTCTTACAACTATATCTAAACAGGATGCCCACTGAATCATCTATGATGAGTTGTATGCTACATTGACTATTGGTGTTTGTTTGATTTCTAAGTACTATAAAACTTGTGTGAGCAAAATTCCATGCCAAGCATCAAGGAATAGTAGGCACAAATAGATGCTCAAGTTACTTTCAAGACACCCAATAAGATTCAATAACATATTTTGAATGTCACAAGTCATATTAACGATTCTTTTACACAAGCTTGTAAATGATTATGATTTGCATGCTTCGAGTAGAATAATGACATTGGAAATCCTTGGCGTGATATTATATATAGTACAAAAATAGCAAATAGATTCCAGCTTCTGAAACAATTAGCAGGTACATCTCAGTTGGATTACAAAGCCTCCTAGAACTAGCTAAAAATGTTATCAAGCCAACATGTTCATTTTTCTCCTCAATTCCTGCTGATATCTCACAAGATTCAAGATATATAGCATCTTCTAGGTAACCTACACTTTTATTATGATATAAACACATTCAATAGCTTGATGATTTGCAATTGTCAATAGGATCGGCATAATAGATGGAATGCATGTTGATGTTAAAGTGCCCATAAAAAAAACAAGTGGCTTGCACTAGCCATTCAAAATCACCAACTCAAAATGTTATGGTTGTCTGTGACTTCACATGTGCTTTACATTTGTTATAGCTGGTTGGGTAGGAAGTGTGCAGATAGTAAGATTTTCAAATATTCAATAAAAATCAAGCATAGAATTTTCCTATGTCATCTAAAGGTATGTTGAATAGTTTAAAATATCAAAAAGCATTTGATAATATTTTTGCATAACCAGATTTCATATACCAAATTTCAGTAGCAGGAGCCAACCAATCAACTAGGCCTTCAACAAACTTCGTTCATTGCTACGTGGTGCGATTGAGCAAGCTTTTGGTGTTTGAAATGCAAAATAGGTAATCCTTGGGGACATGTCAGGTTATCCACTAAACAAACTAATTTAGATTATCGTTTCAACAATGGCGTTGCATAAATACATAGGAAGACTCACATCACATTATGATCCCGAGTTTAGCCTGTTTGATTAAAATGATGCTCACGTCCCACACTAGGTCTATGAAATTCAAATTGGTCAAACATTAAAATATAGCAACGAGTGCAACCATTAGCAATCCCTAAACGAAAGAGAAAGTGCTAAAGAAATAAAGCTTTGGGGGATGACATTGCAAACTCTTTGGTCATAACTTTTTAAATTCATTGTCATTATTAATCCAAAGTGTATTCGTCTCTAAGAGTATTGAACTTGTATGGTTCAAATTTTTATTTTGATGTAATTTTACTCGACTTAATTATGGCACCAAATTATGCATTTGGACACAACATAAATTTATAAACAAATTTTTCAGCTCCAGCAGTACAAAAATAGGCCACATAATAGTCTTGATAGCTTCTTCACCAGCAGCTTCATTTCCAACAACTTTTTTAGTCAGCTCCAGCTGCAACAAACAGGCTCCTAGTATCTAAATTGAAGGCCTTATTGCTCCTGTCTTATGATCTCTTTGAATCTTATTAATGTATTCCTTTTAGGTTTTAATGAAATTTTTTTTTTGATAATATATATATATATATATAATGAAATTTATTCAATTTATTTCAAGTTTTTATTATATTAACAATAAATGAAAATTCAACCAATCGTGCTGCCCTTCAATCCATCCTTCTAATCCTATATTTTAAATACTCATGAATCAATGGGCTGCACTTCATGATTTGCTCTTTCCTTACACTCACGTTTGACTTCAAGATAAAATCTCTACCATTTAAACATATTTGATTATGAAAAAGTTCAGGGGTATGATTATAAATTATATTATATAATTACATCAATAATCTTGCAATGCAAATGTAAATTAGTTCAATTTTTGCAAGTTTTTAAATATTGATGCAACAATTATAAAAATAATTTTATCCATAATTCATATATACTTTAACAAGAGCTTTATTAGCAAATATTTTTAAGCAAATATGAACTAGGACATATACGAACTAATCCTTAAAAATGTATAATTGGTTGGCTAATATATATATATATAAATATATATATTTGTGAATGGTGTTGTAGTTTAATAGTTGAGGCTCAGGATTTGTTATCCCAGGTCATGGGTTCAAATCCCACCGGCCACACATAAAAAAAAAAAATATATATATATATATATTTATTTATTTATTTATTTATTTATCTTATATATACATATATATAATCTGACATTATTTTATTAAGACTTATAATTACAATAAAGTAATAAAATAAGTATTGGATTTTTATTTTTTAACATTGCAACTAAAATATTAATGATTTAAATCTTACAACCTTAATAATATTATTTTTATCAAATTTGTGAAAGCATAAAATATATG
The DNA here is from genome assembly GCA_016760335.1 of Gastrodia elata. NCBI lineage: Eukaryota > Viridiplantae > Streptophyta > Magnoliopsida > Asparagales > Orchidaceae > Gastrodia > Gastrodia elata. The sequence continues at coordinate 24,444,962 of CM028679.1, read as the reverse complement.
CAATTATTTATTTTATAATGACACAATATAAATAAAAAAATTAACAAAAATATTTATTATATAAAGACATAATTGAAAGAAAATGCATATTATGGCAAAAGTTAAAACTCATAAGATTGTAGTTAAAACATGTGCATCCATGTTAACAAACAACCTACTTGTAGGCATGAAAGCATGGTAAGAAATTTAGAAAAGATAGCATGAAAGGTTGGGGATTTTGTTATTTTTTCTTTTGATTTTTTTTCTTATTTTTTTGGTAAGCTTAACGAATTTATATGATGCTAAAAAAGCATATTTTAAGTCAAAATTAATGGACGAGCACACAAATCATAATGAGGTGAGTCTTAAAATGCCTTCTCTGACTAGCTTGTCTATATTAGAAGAATAGACTTATAGATGGAATTCAATAAATATAATTACAAGTAATTCAAGAAACTTAAATTTATGCGCCTTATATAGCTCGTGCAAGAATATTATAAGCTTTCTTTTTATTTAAACATATATATATATATATATTTAAAATATATATATATAAGCGCAATCAAATTCAAAAAGGTTTTTTAAGAAATAAATCTATTCAAATAAAATTTAGTTAAAAAGCAGGATATGCTACGTTAAATAATTGATTTTGATTAAAATAAAAACTTACATTAATATTTTTGTAAAATTCATAATATTTTTTAAATAGCTAAAATAATAAGCTTCGAGCATAAATTATTCAATACTTATCACCAATCATATTAAAATTTAAGGGAATTATTAACATGTATAGAATCATGCTCATTTCCTTTCCCTTAAAAAAACACGCATCCACACTATGCATTTGTCACAAGTGAACATATCTTTATTAGTATATCAACATGTATTTCTTAAGAATTATTTCACTCCCCTGTAACTTCTATTTTCTTAATTAATAAAAAGAAAATTTCTCCCAATGTTTCTTGAAAAAATAACATACATAAATTACATACCTCTACAGGGTGAAAGATAAGATTATCAATCCGAAAGTCACCATGAACCAAACCAGATGCAGCTGAAGAATCTTCAAACGGTACGTTATTCTTTAGCCAATTAGCCAATTCTAGCATTTTATGATTTTGATAAGGTTTTCCTTCACCGGTAGAAGAGATATATTGTCTTTCCCATCTTTGAACCTAACACATACATTCAACTCAAAATAACTACTAATCAAATGTAAAAATAATATTAACATAATATAATATGAAAGCAAAATCAAGAAAAAACATGTCCTAAAAATTGAAACAAAGGATACTAAAAAAAATCAACATTCAAATGCAACTCGATGCCCATATGGCATTACATTTGACCTAAAAATAGTAAGCTATTATCAACGTATAGCATACTCATACATATATGTAATTGAATCTTGCCATTGTCTAAATGACCCCAGAATAGGTTGGAATTTGAATGCAGACAATCGCAAAATTTGTTCACAAGGAATCCTGAATCCACATACCTGCCTCTCACAGTAATTATTCCTCCTACCAAATCTCTCTAGACCAATAGCATCAACATTAACGCTATGCAAGGAAGATAAAGCTTTGGCAGAAGCTTGATATATAGCCATTCGAGTTTTAGGGGGCACTCCCTGAAAAATAAATAAATAAAAAGATCCATAATAATTGAACAATAAGCAAAAACACCTTTATGGAACACCTAAAAGCTTGATAGTATTTTTTATTTTTTTATTTTTGAAAGCCAAAGCTTGAGGGTTTTTACCGGTAGTTTGCTGTCCAGAAATATACGCCCTTCCAGGTATTCCATAATATAAAAGGGTGTCCCAATTATGCCAGGATCATTGCACAAACAAAAAACCTTTGGAACCGGAACATCAGTATGATCACCCAAAGCTTTGAGAACCTGTAACATAAGATAATAAGCACCTTAGACAAAATCAAATTATCAAACATGAACGGAGCCGTTTTGTAGATCAAATAAAAAAAATCAAATCATGTTCATTCACTGATAACTTTGTCGCTTCCAACAGAATTCTACATATCCAAATAACAAGAAACATATTGATTAAAAAAGTAAACATATTTCAATTTCAACCATCAAAATTGAAAATGTGCATTTGTTTGTAAAGGAGTGTCAAGCAGAAACTATAAAAAGGATGAAAACTAGATGTGGAGAGAGTTTCATAAAATAAGAAACAAGCAGCTTAATTTCTGTTTTGTAAGAGTGGGAACTTAACAAACATTTAATAATAAACATAATATTTGGTAAAGCCAAACAAGGTTACAGAGCACAGTAAGTTCTCATGCACCAATCCTCTAATAATAAACCTTCTAATATAGAATTTCATGAGAACAAACTTTATTTATGGAAAATCGCTAGCGTTTTTTTGAACTACCCTGTGGAGAAAAAGTTATATGAAAAGCTTGATATTGAGTCAAAATTCATTGAACCATGGAACCGTGATATATGAGACAATTTTTTTGCAATGAGATATAAGAGATTAAAAACAGCACTTTGTATATAAAATGAAAATCACATTGAAGATGAATCCCTTGGAACGGTGTAAAATGAAGGACCATATGTAATCAAATGGAGCTATTTGTGAAAATAATCCCTGACTCCCTATAATTATTCAAAATACTCCCTTGACTCCTATAAATTTCAAATTAATCTCCCAACTCTTAAGAATAATGCAAAAAATTAGGCTAAGCTTAACTCCAAGAAAAACTAACATCACACTAACTCACATTGCGCCTCACTTGTTTTCCTTTTGCAAAGGCATTGCCTTGTGCTGTAGGAGATTTATAGCCCTAAAGCTCTGGCAACCTTTCAAATTTGGCTACCCGATCCAGTAATTCCTGGAAGGTGTTAATTGTTTCCATACAGAGATAAGGTGCCATTTAATCATCTATACTTCCCATCAATAATTCAACAATATGTTTCTCTTTAAGTTGTTCAAATTTCATATTTTGAGATTTTTTCACATGGCTATATATGGCAATTTTGTCAGTCTTTTCTTCACTTGTCAAAGACGGCAACGGCGATTGTTACCTTCTTGGTTGCACTAGTAAATCCCTTTATAAATAAAATTAAAAAAAAAATTTATAAATAATAATAATTATTATTGTCATTATCATTATTGCTATTACTGTAATTTTTTATTATCATTTTTTTTAAAGTTATTTTCATTTTTGTTAATTCTTATTATTATTATTATTATTATTATTATTATTATTATTATTATTATTATTGCTATTAGTGCAATTTTTTTAGTGTCATTTTCTTTCAAATTATTTTTATTTTTGTCAAATGGCCAGTGCCATTGCACCAATGCCATTGCCATTGCTATTATTATTATTATTATTACTGTAATTTTTTATTATCATTTTCTTTCAAATCTTTTTTATTTCTATCAATTATTATTATTATTATTATTATTATTATTATTATTTATTTTTATCATTTTTTTTTGTTATTTTAATTTTTGTAAATTTCTTTTATTATTATTATTATTATATTTCACTTTAAGTTAAGAATTATTAAAATTAAGTCAGTAGTAAGTTGCACAATCTCCTCTAATAAAATTGCGTATATAAAGACTCAAGAGAAATCAACACAAGCATACAAACCTAAAGAACTAAAAAATCATGTACCAAATATCATTCTTCGTCGTTAATGTTTTATATTACTGCTTAGCAACGTACTTGAGCTTATTTTTATTTGTAATATTATTTTAAAATGTCATGAACAAAATTATACATAAAATATTTTTATAACTGTGATGCATGAGTTCCATTTTTTCTTGGTGAATTACTTAGTAGTTTGTACAAACAACTATTATGACAGGGGTTGGTCCAATGTCTGGAGAGACAAGGAGCCTATACTAACAAGCCTACGAAGTGGCAGGTATAGATGGAAGTTGATGTTTATATAATATAATGAACTCCCCTTATGCCTCAGGGTATGCATTTGCTCAACAGAATATTTTTAATGCATGAGATAACTAACAAATAATTTATATATATATATTTTGTGAAGAAATGATCTTTTGGGAAGAAAAAATACAATCTAGTCAATCCTCACTTGTTTTCCTTTCGCAAAGGCATTGCCTTATGCGATAAGAGAATTAATAGCCCTAAGTCTTTGGCAACCTTTCAAATTTGGCTATGTAACAACCCGAGATTGTTACTTTGCAAACTAGGTCAAATCCCACCTTAAAAATCAAGATCTCGAAGAATTTTGAATTAGGGCAAACAAAAATACCTCTAGATAGAAATAAATTTTTAGATCAAAGTGTCATAGTTTGAGAGAAATCCAGATAATGAAAACTCCCGCGTAATTTTTTTCTAACTTTTTAAATTCAGTAAAAATCAAGATATTGAAATATGTGTCTGAATTCATCAATTTTTGTGTCGTTATGTTAAGAACATTATTTAACAAGCTGCACCTGAAGTTTCATCAATTTTGGATCATCGGTTTAACCTAAATTAATTTTAGAAGTTTAAAACTTCATAAATTATTATAAAATAAAATATTTGTCTAAATCAAAAAATTTTGGGGCGAGAGTGTTCATTACATCATAACGCACCTCGGTGTCAAGTTTTGATGTATTTGGGCACCAAATGGCGAAAAAATATGAAAAATTTAACTAAGTAAATTTTCAAAATAATTCCTTAAGTTTTTCATCTTCCCCCCACCCCATCTTTTGACCCTTCATCTTCTTCTCCCCCCTCTCTTTTTATTTAAACTCTCTCCCCCTCTCATCTTCCAACTAGCATCCCCCTCTCCTCTCCCAACCAGCAGCCCCCTCTCCTCTCCCAGCCAGTCACCAGCCCCAGCAACCACTCCGGCCACCCCGGCACCCCATTCGAACCCTCCAAGCCAACCCGCCCCCTTCCCGGCTCTCCAAAACAGCAACAGCCCTCCTTACCCCTCTCAAACCCCTCCAAACAGCAGCAGCCCTCCTCTTGCCAGCCACCAGCTAGCCACTTCGGCCACCTCCTGCAGCCGTCCGGCTCCTCAGCCTCTGGCAATACTATCCTATGTAAGAGGAGAGGAAAATGACGTAGAAACGAGAAGATTTTACTATTATGTATTTCATTTTATATACTTAATTTTCATTATTATGAAATTAAATATGATAAACTTTATGTCATCACATTTGTATTATTATCATTAATCAATAATGATAAACAACTGCATATATTATAAGATGGCTATTTTTCCATTCAGACACTTTTCATTCTAATATTTTATAATTATTATTACTTTCTGTAATTAATTTCTATCATTTTCATTCTATCTTTTACTTTCGTATATTATTATTATCTTAATAAAAAAACTAACATAATGTAAAAGTGAAAAAAAAAATAGAATGGAAAAGAAAATAGTAATTACTCCTAAGAACATTGGATTAAAAAGGCTAATTTAAAAATATCTAAAATCTAAATACAGATCCAAAAGTCGAACTGTCAAACTTTGGATCTTAAAGAACAAAGGTACCCAGTATATGACATATTATTTTTATAATTTATTGCTGCTTAGATTGGCTTATTTGCTTTGAGCAAATTCATTTGAAGCTTGGTTGGTTGTTCGGAACCAACGTCATTTTATTCGTGGTTGGTTATTGGAAAAAAAACATCAAGTAACCAACATCATTTTTCGTGGTTGTAACATTTGTGGTTGGTCATTGGAAAAATGACATCAAGTAACCAACATTATTTTATTCGCGATTGTAACATTAGTGGTTGGTTATTGGAAAAAAAATATCAAGTAATCAACATCATTTTTCGTGGTTGTAGCATTCGTGTTGATTATTGAAAATATGACATCAAGTAACCAATATCATTTTATTCATGGTTATAACATTTGTAGTTGGTTATTAGAAAAAAAAAGACATCAAGCAACTAACATCTTTGTAATAACACTTGTGACAGGAAATTTTTATTTCTTTTGCGTTATTTCCTTATTCTTCCTGCATTTTTATTCTTATATCTGCTAATCGTATTTCTGCTTTTATAAAAATATAATATCATTTTATTTACTATGGACCTTAGAGTATTCTCTAATTATTGGGAATTCCAATCCCGGTATTATTTTCTGTACAATATCAGGCCAGGTACTTCTGGAAGAGCCTGGACAAGAACTTTAAATCTTAAATTATCAAACCGTTGATGGATCTGCGACGGCGCTACTTTAACTTTTTTTTACCTCTTTATTTTCTCTTTTGTTGAACAATGTTCGTGATGTACGATGAAGATCTTTCTTGTAATATGAAATTTTAAAATAAATGAGAAATATCATCATCTTTTGTATGTGTATATTCTCTTCTCTCAAATTACTCAATATGATCCTGCGGTATGTGAACACCCGAATGTCAGACCATCACAGGCTACCCGATCCAATAATTCTTGGAAGTTGTTAATTATTGTCATACAAAGATAAGGTGCTATTTGATGATCTATATTTCCCATCAATAATTCAATAATATGTTTCTCTTCGAATTGTTCAAAGTTAATGGTGAGATTTCGCCACATGGCTGGCTATATATGGCAACTGTGCCATCCTTTCTTTACTGTTCTAAGACGGGATCGGCGATTGTTACCTTCTTGGTTGCACTAACAAATCCATTTATAGATATTACTTCTAATGTAACAGCTCAATGTCGTTACTTTGCAAATTAGGTCAAATCCTGCCTCAGAAATCAAAATACCGAAGAGCTTCAATTTAGGAAAAATGAAAAATATCATTATATAGAAATAATTTTTAGATCAAAATACCCTAATTTGAGAGAAATCCGGATAACAGAACTTCCTCTTTAATTTTTGAATTATTTAAATTCAATAAATTAAGAAAATTAAATACAAATTTAAATTCATCGATTTTCATGTCATTATATTAAGTATATTATTTAAAAGCTACACTAACAGTTTCCTCAAATTTGGAGCTCCGGTTCGATCGTAATTAAGTTTTCAAGTTTCAAACTTCAGAAATTAATTTAAAATAATATATTACTCCGAATCGAAAAAATTTGGCGCGACGATGTCTATTACGTCATAACACACCTCTGTGTCAATTTTCGTTATTTTTTGAGGTCAAACGGCGAAAAAATGTGAAAATTTTAATTTTAAGTAACTACTTTAGTTTTTTTTTCAGATTTTCGTCCTTCCTCTGTTTTCTCCCCCCCCACCCCGATGCCAGGCGCAGAGCAACAGAGCCTGCAGTGCAGATCCCACGTGCGCCGCCTGGGGACAGGTTGGTCGGCCCAGCTAGCCGACCCCTCCTCCTTTCCTCTTCTCTATTTATACCCCCTTAGCCAACCCAACCTTCCCCAAACAGCAGCAACCCTCCTCTCTCCCTCAACCAGCCAGTCCTTTACCCCACAGCCAGCCTTTCTGCCGCCTACCTGCAAGCCGCCGCCCATCTATTCCGGCCACCTCGCTCTGACCACCCCACGTCCGGCCTCCCTTCGACTCCCGGCAACCCTAACCCTAGGTTAGAGGAGAACGAAGAGAGGAGGGAAAATGAGGAAAAAATTTTTTTGTTATTATTTATTTATTTACTTTATTTCTTTTTCGTTTATATATATATATATACATGATAATCATTATTATCTTCATAATAACGATAATTATTCATCATTTGCATTTTTATTGTTCTTATTAATTAAAAATGAAAATAGTATAAATATTATAAAATGACTATTATTTTCATTCTGTCAATTTCAATTTAGGCATTTTCATTCTGACATTTTATTATTTTTATTACTTTTTGTAATTTTTACAGCTATTTTCATTCTATCTTTTTCTTTCATATATTATTATCATTGAATAATGATAATAATAATATTATTATAAATATTATTGCTACATTCAATAACTTAAAATGTTGTCTTCTATCAAGAAAATAGAGTGAAAAAAAGACATAATAGAAAATAAGAAAATAAATATCCTTAAGAATATCACTTTCATTATAATATTGGCTGAAAGACTAATTTAAAATATAAAAAATTTAAATGCAGATTTGATCAAACGATTGCACTTTTGAACTTAAAGAAAAATGTGACAGATGTCTTTTATCACTCTATATTAAATATGGTCTTCCGCTCAGCATCGCACAAATTGATAAAAATGCTTTTAAAAGTCATATAAAATGATATATGAAAAAATTTAGATAACTGAGTAACAATGATTCCATGTTAATATATTTTTAGTCTGATCAGACAATTGCTAGGACGGGACTGTCCGACATCGATAGTCATAAGAAGCCTATACTGATAAGCCTTTGAGAGGGCAGATATAGAGGAAAGTTGGGATATGTAACACAAAATGAACCCCCCTTTTTCTCGATTTTGTACTTATCCAACAAAATCATGTTTTGCTCTAGATATCAAATGCTAAAATTCTATATTTATTTTTGTGACAGCAATTACTTTTATGTGTAAGTTTTAGTGCAATTGAAACAGATTTGCAAGGATAAATCTATACAACTTTTATTTCCTATCAAATTATTGATTATTTTGCTTATTATTTAATAATTGTAAAGTTAACATTTACCAGTACTTAGTTTCACAACTGGTATGCAAATGCCCACACTTTCAAAATGTGCTAAGATCAGGAGTTTGTCCTAGAGGAAATATGTTAAGAACCAAGCAGTGTTGATACTACTACTTGTAGCTTTGCCACTTTTTGACTCTATTTAAAGTTCTTATGAATTAATGAATAAATGAGTTATGTTTGATGTCTACATATTTTGTCTTTTAAAATACTCAATATGATCATGCGGCTAGAGGATTTATCCAAAAACCTGTAACGACCCAATGTCGTTACTTTGCAAATTAGGTCAGATCCTGCCTTCGAAATCAGAATCCCGGGAAAACTTCAACTTAAGTCAAACAAAAATTTCCATCACATAGAAATAATTTTTAGAACAAAGTGCCCTAGTTTGGGAGAATTCAGATAATGAAAACTCCAACTTTATTTTATTCTGAATTATTTAAATTCAATAAATTGAGAAAATTAATTACGCATCCAAATTTATCGATTTTTGTGTCATTATGTTATGTATATTATTTAAAGGTTGTTCAAAAAATTTCATCAAATTTGGAGCACCGGTTCAACCTCAATTAATTTTTGAAGTTTCAAACTTCAGAAATAATATAAAATAAAATATTTGCCCAAATCGAAAAATTTTGGCGCGAAAGTGTTCGTTACATGATAACACACATCGGTGTCAAGTTTCGTTATTTTTAAACATCAATCGGCAGAAAAATGAGAAAAATTTAACTTTAAGTAATTATTTAAAAATTCCGTAAGAAAATAAAAACTAAAAATATATACTGCGCCATGATTCTATTTAACATCTTTAAACTACATCACCCTCCTCCAACATGATCTGATCTGGCATTATAAAAATAATGTCTTAATGCATATTTTAAGTACAAAGGATATTAAATAATATACTTTTAAATAAACAAAAAGTGAAAAAGCAAAAATGAGATAATAATCATTACAGAAAAATATGGTAAAATACAAATAAAAGATAATCGTTATTTCTGCAAATAAACATTTATTTGTTATACGCCAAATTTTAAATAATAATCCATAAAAATTCATATTTATGTTTGTCTTGTATCATGAAGCGACGGCAATAGTTCTGATGGGCAAAGCCAGAACCTTGAGGTTGGGTTAAATAAAAAGCATAAAAGCATATCCTTCACCTGGGCCCCCTCAAAGGCTCCAGATGGCACCCTTATATCTCCTGAGGACTAGACTCATCCTTAACCTATTCAACCACCATTTCAGAACTCTTTGCAACATTCACAATATACATAAACATCATTTTGTTTATCTTACATCATTAGTAGTAAGAATAACGCATTAAGTAGAAATATGAAGCATGCTCAAAGCGATGCTTAAGCAGCAATAAAAATAATAAGAGTATATAAAGTGATATCGAGTGTACCTTTGTGCTCAATCGTTGAGAAACTACTCAAAACTTGATACGTCTGCAAAAATTATGTTTATAAATATTTTATTAGACTCTAAAAATTGATTGTTGCAAAAATAGAGTATCTCTTAATTAGTTTATGATTCTCTCAATATTTTAGATCCACATTAAGACTTTAAGATCTATATTAGGAACTATGAATTTCAAAGGATCAATCCATTCTTGAGTAGTGCAAAGCAGCCTAAAAAAATGCTTTGCTTAGTAAGGCTGGAAGTGCTACACATGATTTGGGTGTTGCATAATTATGAAGACCTATCTTAATGAGACAACATCAACATTATAAACACTAAGAAATCATGTGTAAATAGAGGTATCCTACAAGAAACTTTGGAATTGAGTTGGTATTTTCTCAAATTCATGTTTATCAAAACTCACTGAATACATAACGCCAACCATCATTAAAACCAACCAAACTAGTTTGATTTCATTATTAAGCCAATGAAACAAATGCCATAAGCATAAATATGCAAGTAGCTGTTTTAACAAACTTGAAGCATGTTCCTTATTAGGAAAACATGCAAAGATCATAACAAGCCAATAATGTCAAAATTATTTTATAAAATGTCAATGATTATGTGGGCTCAAAGAGCACGTCATACATGCATGAGATTCATAAAGGTGAACTTTAGAAGAAACGCATAGACAACCCAATTTCAACCAAATTTTCAAAAGTATACTTCAATGCTAAACATTACATAAAATGCACACATAATACCACTTCAATTGTTAATTTGCTCATATTAAAACTCTTTCAATTGCCTATAATATTAGGATACTCTTCTGAAGTTATTTAATTAAATGGAAAAATGCACCTCAAATTTGGTAAAGAATCATCATAGCACATATAAGTCATCCTAATATTTACATATCTAATCACAATATCATTATTATTAACTATTTGATATGGTTTGCTAATCTGATTAGAAGTATTAATAACTCATCTATACGATTCTATCATATATTAAAAGAATTAACGCAGAGGAAGGTCCACACCTGCAGGAGGGATTGGGCACAATAAAATCGTGCGGAGCGGGTGATCGTGCGGAAGGGAATAGCGGTCGCTTGCTGAAACGTCGGGAACGCCTCTGTTGTCGGCTGCGAGGTTAGTCTCTGACTGTTACTTCTCTGCCGCAGGTCTCCAGCATCGTGTCTTCGGCGGGAAAATCAAGCGAGGGAAGAATCATGCGGGAGGGCTCGGTCAACTGAGAGGGAGAGAAGATGTGACCGCGTGGGGAGAGTCGAGCGGCTCTTTGGATTAAATAGGGCATGCATGCATAACGCATGCCCGCTTCGTCAGCTGGAGAGCGTTGAAACGCTCGTAGGTTACGGGCAGTCGCGTGATTACGGGAGGGTATTGGGCATTTCATGCCTTCTATCGATCCTCCCCAAATGGAATTGTCGAATTTATTTCCACAAGAGTAGCGATACGAAACCGTCGGCGCTACGGTCAATTTCTGCGTTTGGAATTGAAGACTTAATTGCCTTAAATGTTTGTATTTGAATTTGAAATGAATTAATGAGTTATTAAGCTTCCTAAACTAATTAATCAATTACAGCAAAATAAAGCGGAAGTTGATGAAAAATAAATTTTGGCTGGAGTTTTAACGAAAACTGAAATTTGCGGAAAAATAAACGGAATCTAGCCATTGCGGGAAATTAACGTCTACCATATAAATGACCTAAGGTTATTACACAGTCTCAATTTACTAGTGTTTAATCCAAGTAAGACTGAAATGATGATAAATTATAAAAATTAATCCCAATTGGATTATATGTGAGACCACAGAGAGGTTCACCAATCTAATTGTTGGCTTGAACAATGTTTAACCCAATTTGATTGTATGTGAAACCAAAGAGCAATCCACCAGTCGAAGTGTTGGTTCAAATAGAATATGTAAATATAAATGCAAGAGAAAAAAATATATGAGAGAAATACAAATTCTACCTTTTTTATATGCTTCTTTTGTTGTGACACTTATACCTGATATCAGCATGTGAACTTGAACTATTTCAATAATAAACTTGCAATCTAAAACTGAAACAACAACTAGCATGTGAATGAATTAATAGAACATTAAGTTTTTATACACTTAAGCTTGATAAATTATTTTTTAAGATTTTTAGGAGGTGAACCAAACTTAGATTGTTAGATTTTGAATAGTGTGGCTGACGGTGAATGTTTTTATTTTCTTATTGCATTTTAATATTTTGGAAAGACATTTGTATGAGAAAAACATCTAATGTAATATTTTATTTGTATCTTCATTTTTAATGGTGTTTTAGTAGCTTATGTACGAAATATTTATAAAATTTGTTATCTGTTCAACTGATTCCCAGATATTACAATACCTATTCCTAAAAAGTTTTGAATTTCTTTGCTACTCATAGTTGCAACCATACACCACATCTAAACTTCAACCAATATCTAAACTTTGCATCTTCACTAGCTATAGCGACTACCACTATGCATACCTATGCTTTGACCCATCTATCCATCAAGAACATATCTCTTTGCATGTCATTTTTATGAGTCTCATTTTCCCAATCAACAACTTGCCACCCAATAATCAAACACTACATCTAACAACAAACGTCTCATCATCATTTCTAAACTTCACCCAATGCAAATTTGCAACCCACCACCACTCCTAAACTTGCTACATCACATCTAAACTAGCTTTACTAGAAAATCAACAACCTAATATTCACTCTAGTGAACCTCCTAACACTACAACACATATAAACCAATTACCCACTACATCGTCCAATCCAACCAACACACAGACCATGATAACTTGCTCTCGCACTAAATTTTTTAAATAAAAAGTGTACACAACCAATTATCCACTAAGCTTCAATGAAAACTCCAACATCAATCTTCCCCCCACCACTCACATTTAAGCCCTTAAAAGTGAGCCGACACCTAGCAATGAGAAGAAATTCAAACTCTAATTAGCAATAATGCATGGCACTAGTTCCACCACCATCAAATGCAAATGTTATTAGCTACGTGTGGCTATTTCACCTCAAATATCATCTTGATGGTACTAATGCATCACACAAACATATAGCCCAATTGTCAATCCACAAGCCTTTTGGATTATATTAATCATTACAGATACATACAACTAGCCTAACAAGCAATTAGAATTCACCAATACATTTCTTCATAGTGAATACTATGAACTTATATACAAAAAAATAAAAACATTTAAAAAATTAAAATTTTAAGAATTTAAATATTTTAATGTTTGAAAATTTTTTTAAAAAATAAATTAAAAAATATAATTTATATATATATGACTTAATTGCCAACCTTCATTAATCACCATCACCCCATATATCTACATCGCCTCAGCAAAATCATTTGTGTGGGCTTGACCAATCCCAATGCGCTTAGTACCACAAAACTTTACTCCTTTCAGATTCAATGCGGCTTCTCTACAATTAAGCTTGACATTTTACGGTTGTATCATCACAAACTTTTTCTCATTTTTTGTTATGGTGCTCTCATCACAGATTCTAGCCATGCTCTTCTCACCATACTCTTTTCAGTTCTTGCATCAATCATTATTCCAACAATTTTCCCTCAATGATATAGGCAGCATCCACCAAGTTCTTCACATATCCCTCAACATTCCATATCCACTTTTACTTTGTGACAACACATACATTCGTGAACTACTATATAACATTTATATGACTAATTGCAAACAGTGTAGCACTCCAATTGCTCCTTCCACAAAATCATCTACAAGACAAGGTTCTCCACTAAACGATCCTACTCCATACCATCAAATTGTGGTGCACTACTACACAATTACTTGCGCGACTTATGCCTTGGGCCGGCTTAGATATCCAGAACCACATACATTGCAACACATTCTCCACCAGTTGCACCTTCCCACAAAGTCAATACCACAATTATGCCCATCTTTTCAATAACCACAATGCTGCCACTTCCATTTTTCATCCACCCCAAACACATTTGCACAACCACTATAGCTTATCTACTCAAACATACGGGAAGGAACACCAACAACTGCTATTACTAATTATAGATTTTACATTATTTAATAAGAGCTTTTACAAATTTTATTAAGTCTTCCACTTTATTGTAGATATGAAGCAATAAAAATATCTTTTATCTTACAAAGTAATGGTTGAAAAATCATTTGGTTATTATATTGTTGTTTTTCCTTCAGATATAGATAAAGGATAATGTGTCTTTGCACCTATACTTGATACTCTTGGCATCCACATCATTGTTCCCACTTTATAGGCCATCTCAAAATGGCACAGCCATAAGAAACATGGCCACATTGTTGAATTACAGCATAAGCTGCAATGACCCTTGGTCATTACTAGGAAAGATTTTAACCTCCTCACTAAATTTTATTTTTCGTCGGATACCCGCTAATTGAGTTTTTTCACGCTGATTCCTGTTTAACGTCAATTCTCCACTTGTTTCCGTTTTACGTTAACTTCCCTCAAATTTAAGTTTTAAATTAATTTTCGCCAACATCAAAACATATGAGGAACCATTTAGTCTAAAGATCATCAATAAATCCCTTCCAAAAGGGAATTAGAATAAAACTTATCATAGATACACACATCTAATATATCTACATATATATATATATATACATACATATATATATATATATTGATAAATTTAAAAATAAAAATAATGGCTGACTTAAAGGCTGATGGATCCTATGGCAGAAGGTCGTCGTTTCCCCTTTCCTCTTCTAGGAACGGCCACATTAACTAAACCGCCCGATGGAGGTGTCAGGTTCCGATTAATCAAATGGGTGCTTCGTTCAATCGTTCCTATTTCATGCACGATTTTTGTTTCTCTTTAGAGACTGTAACGCACAATTTCTGCTTCTCTTCAGAAACCGTCACACGCAATTTCAGCTCCTATTCAAAAACTGTTGGCTTAATGCCGACAATTATCAATTGGGAACCTTTACTTATAGACAATTATCTCTCTTCAATTCCTACAACTGCAATCTCTAAGCCTACCCCCAAATCCTCAAAACCCCTTCCATATCTCAAGAAATCATTTGGTGCTTACTCCCAACCTCTACTGTTGATTCCTGGAGACCACCGAATTTTTAAAACATATCAGCTTTGTGAGTGCTTCATCAAAATAAGGCAACACAAAGATACACAAAATATTATTTTTTGCACTTATTTGCTTTTACTGTTGCTATAGCTCTGCATCTTTGAGCCTTGTTTATATTATTGATGCTTTGCCATGTATTTAATTTAAATTGCCAAATTTATGTCACTTATCAAAGTATGAATAAGATGTCTTGTGATGAAAATATTTATATCATGGGTTACAAAACAGAGCATATTTACTGTCTGTACAGACATACGAAGACAGGGAAAGTCCTATATCTAAAGAGATAAGCTATATCTAGCCTTGAGGGGGCAGGTATAAAAATATGATGTACATTGAACCCAACTACAATAATCAGGCAAGCGTGCTCGATTCCTCCAATTATATTTTGCCCGATAGGACAATGATGACTAATATATGCTAAATGCCTATGACAGAAACATACATTATTTGTTTTCTTACATATGACATAATTATGGCATAGAACATTTATTGTTGTCGAATAATCTATGTACAGAAATTTATAACATCTTTATGCTTTACCCAACATTCCTGCAAATTTTATCATTTATTCCTTTATATTTGCATACCGCTTTTGATATTGAAAAAAAAATAACATTTGATATCTTTTGGTACTCAAAGTATTCTCTAATTACTAGGAATTCAAATCCTTGCATTATTTTTATAATGATGCCACAAGTAAGATACAGTTGGAGGACGTTGAGCTAACTCAAAGGGCAAACGACCAAATAAACTGTTGCAAGGATTTGGAAAAACTATTCTAGTTTATTTTATTTTATGTTATAATAAATTGTAAGAACCAATTGATGGTTCATTTATTTTTGGGACATTGATTTTGTTTAGAATATTTTTAAGTTAAATTGAATGGAAGCTATCAACTTTATTTTATATGGCTCTGGATGCATAATGTGATTTGTATGTTATTTTACTTAAACGTCTAATATGATCATGCGAAAAATGTACCTAATATTGGATTAGTTCTACTAACCCAACATTAAGTCATCACATAAGCAACAAAAATAAGAGTAAATTTATCACCAAAAATTGTTGCAGGGATTTGGAAAAACTATTCTAGTTTATTTTATTTTATGTTATAATAAATTGTAAGAACCAATTGATGGTTCATTTATTTTTGGGACATTGATTTTGTTTTGAATATTTTTAAGTTAAATTGAATGGAAGCTATCATCTTTATTTTATATGGCTCTGGATGCATAATGTGATTTGTATGCTATTTTACTTAAACGTCTAATATGATCATGCGAAAAATGTATCTAATGTTGGATTAGTTCTACTAACCCAACATTAAGTCATCACATAAGCAACAAACAAGAGCAAATTTATCACCAAAATGTTGGGTTCACACATTTCAAACCACAACTTATCTTATCAACCAATTACCCAAACCATTACTCAAACATAAGAGTCCTTAATATATTCTCAATCAAAAACTACATAACTACATATTCCTCTAAAGCTTCAGCTCTACTACCCATGGTTTTGACCATACATCATCTTAAAACTTTACCTATTATCTAAACCATGTATTTTCATTGGCTATAGCAAATCGCCATTATATATGCCCATGCTCTAAACCATCTACCCATCAAAAATATGCCTCTCAAGATGTCATTTTTGGTATGCCTCATTTTCCCTATCAGCAACTTACCACCCGACCATCAAACTCTACATTTAAAATCAAACACCACATCGCCATTTCTTACTTCACCCAATGCAAATTTACAACCCTACCATCACTTTCAAACTAGTTGCAACACCTCTCACAAACCCAACTACACCCTCTCCAACATCTAAACCAGTCCAAAATCAACACTCTATTTTCCCTCCAATGAACCTCTTAATAATACCGCACATATAAACTGATTATCCACTACACTAAACAATCCAACCAACAAACATCCCATGGAAGCTCTCTCGCATAGGTTCTTTAAAACCAAAAGTGTACGTCGTCAATTATTCACTATGTTGCAATGCAAAATCAAACATCAATCATCCCCCATCACTCATATTCAAGCTCTTAAAAGTGAAACTTAATAACTAGCAATAACAAAAGAAATATAATTGCAATAACATAAGGACATTAGTTTCACCATCATCAAATGCAAATGTAGCTGCAAGTGGCCATTTTGCCTCAAACTGAATATGAAAAGGCGAACTTAGCTCAGTTGGATATATGTGTTTCCATCATGATGGTATTAGAACACAACACAAACCCCACTCGGTAGCGCAACTTTACTCAACAACTTGGCTTGGATTATCTTAAAACACACAGGCCAACGTCAAACCATAATCCATTCAAATTATGTTAATTATTGCAGACACACAATTGCCCTGTCAAACAATTAGACTTTACCAAATGCATTTCTTCATAGTGATCTCCAAGAAACTATATATATGACTCAACTTACAGGTTTTATAAACCCCCATCACCCTATATATCCATGTCGCCTCATCAAAGCTATCTATGGGCTAAAACAATCCCCATGTGCTTGGCCCACAAACTCTCCACTTTTCTCATCGACTAAGGCTTCTCCACAAGTATACTTCACTATTTTATATCCGCAAAAATCATCATAACTTTTCATACTCATTTCTGTTGAAGATGTTCTCATCCCAGTTTCAACCACAATCTTCTCGCTTCTTCCATCAATCCATTATCTCAACAATTTGCACTAAAAACATAGGCAAAATCCACCTTTTTCTTGGCACACCATTCACCGTTCCACATCCAATTTACATCTACTACATACATACATTCAAGAACTACTATATAACACTCATATGACTAATTGCAAGTTGTGTAGCACTCCAATGGCTCTTTTCACAAAATAATCTACAAGTCAAGGTTCTCCACTAAAGGATCCTACTACATACCATCAAATTGTAAATGCATTACAATACATACAAACTCACGTGACCAGCTAAAGCTTTTAGTGTTAACAAAGTTTCGCAATTGCTCCACAAGCCAATTAATCTCCATTAGAATGATGTTAAATGAATTGTAAAATACCCTAAAGCTACAATTCATCATGCCATTCTACTCAAACCCACTCTATATAACACCCTTCATGTGTGCACTGATGCAGATTGGATAGGTTGTATTGATGACCGCAAATTCACAATAGGATACCCTGCATTTTATGGATCATCACCGTCCCTTGGTCATCCAAAAATGGAAAATATAATGGCCCAACCAAGCACAATGGTGAACTATAAGGCTACATCTCAAACAACAGGTGAGCTTCAATGGCTTAAGTTTCTATCTTCAAGAACATGGATTCCCACTTTGTTTACTACCATACCTAAGATATAACAAAGTTGGGAAGACGCACCTTACTCACAATCCCATCCTACATACTAGGATGAAGCATGCTCAAATTAATTTCACTTTATCTGTGATCTGACAGTAACTAATGAGCTTCAAGTTGCATTCAAGCAACAATGTTCCACAAGTCGATGCCATTACAAAACCCTTCTCTAATCAACCCTTCAACTACCTAATCAATACGTTGCCTTTGTCAACCCTATGTCAAACCTAGAGGGGAAGTTAGACAACATGAGGATCTAGAGTACTACTCCAAAAGTCAAATAAAACAACTCCATCTCAGTCGCCCAGGTGCAACAACCAATATCGCATCCAATCTCTATGAAGCAAAATTTATACTTAATTTTCATAGTGTAACCTTAATCAGTAACATACACACATTGAGATATGAATAAGCACACGGCTATGTGTGAAGTTTTTTGAGGCAACTTTGTTTCTTCTCTACTTCAACAAAGATAGACGTAATGATTTAAGGATTTTAGGGTGGATTTAAGCCTTGAAATCCCTAGACTCAACCAATTTGAATTTAAATTCCGTAAGCTCCTGACAAAAAGAAAAATCCATAAATCCTCAAAGTAGCTTAAATTCAAGATTCGTCAAATTCTGCGTACGGCTGGATTTAAGAAAGCAGGCGTTAGGACATTGGTTTGCTACCACAAAGAATTCAAGCAGCATTTGTTAAAACTAAAGCCAAACAGTTGTCAGGGTTTACCATACCCAAATTTAAGAATTTATTAAATAACGTGAATCATGATCCTTGCCGAACAGCACCTTTAAGTGTCAGCAAAAAAAAGCTGCTGACATTATTGTCGAAGCTAAAATGGACTGATTGGAAGAAACCAATCTCACAAATAGCAAGGCATCTGTTGTCTGTCCGTTCATCACTGCATCTCTTTCACCGCGGCAAATCATTTATATATCATATTTGAACTGATTGGCTGCATGGAGCAGCGGAGAAAAAGAGTACCTGGAATTCTCTCTCAACGGCATGGGCGGACTCTAGAAGAACTCCCGGGGGCTTCTTCCTGAGAACATATCGCTTAGAAGGTGCTCCGGTAAAATCTCCGGTGCCCTGATAAACTTCGAAAAGGAAGGTAGGGTTGGACTGACCATGGCCGAATTGTGAGACAACGAAACGGTTAGAAGTACCAGGAAATCCCTCTACATTAACCCGCAGCATAACGGAAGAGAGCTGCCTCATCAAACGGTGAGCGGGAGCCACTTGACTGTGAAGATTCGACGTCTTCGTTGCCATGTTTTGTGAAAGTTGAGCTAAGCTGCCGATCCAGAGTCCAGGCTACTTCATCATTGAATATGACAGTAGTGTTTAATAATTTTATTGGGTGTGCTACTGTACCCCATCAATACCCCACAAATTTTATAATGACGTGGCAGCTGACGTGGAGGACATGCCATGTAGGCATTTAAATCTAATCTCCCCCAGCTCTTTATTTTCCCTAAGTGACAATCTCCTGAAGCCGCCATGGTACCGCTTTCTTCTCCCGTCATCTTCCCGCTGCGCCTTACCCTGATCCTTCTTCTCATCGGCAAAGGTCATTCCCAAACCATCCCGCGCCTCTCTTACTGCTACGGCTTCAACTACACATCTCCCAGTTCCTTTGAGACCAACCTCCGTCTCCCCCCTCTCCAACCTGTCCATTACCACTGCAAGCTCTCCTTCCTTCTTCTCAACGTCTTCCGTCGGAACCTCTCCCTCCCGAGTCTTCGGCATCGCTCAGTGCCGCCATGATTCATCCCCCACCAAACTGTCGCAACTGTCTTGACCGTGCCGCCGCTATGGCTGTCTCGATTAGTCCCATGGGTACGGCCGAAACAGCTCCGCCTCTCTCCGATACAACTATTGCCTCCTCCGCTACTCTGATAATGTGTTATACGGGCGTTCCGGAGACTTTGGTTACCGCCATATTTTATGTCACGAAAAACACGTCGGATTACCCTGGGTTCAGCAGCAGTGTCGAGGGCCTGTTAAACCGGATCTTGCCGGACGGCAGCATCGTCGGAGCTTAGGTACGCTGTGGCAACCCCAAAGCAACAACTCTAGGAATTTAAAGAATATCTATGGAATGGCATGTTGTACGATGGACTTGCAGATCAGCGATTGCTATGACTGTCTGAGCATGATTGTGAGTAAGCTTGACACCGAATGGACCAAAGGCGAAGAATCGAAGGTGAGCTGTATGGTTAAGTTTTTGACACTGCGTTTCTATTCCATTCCACTGTCATCCCCGCCGCCGCCATTGATCACCTCAAACCTCCGGCTATCGACAAGCGGTGTGAAGAAAGCGCGTTGTTCGTGTTTCTCCGCCTGCTCTCCGATCATTACAGATTGGTCGAAAGAGCAGATTTAGACGGATTGAAGAGCGCTGAGGTCAATTTCTGCATCCGGGTTTTGAGAAACCGAGTTTGGGTGATTTTTGAACCGAGTTTCAGATTTTCAGTGTAATCGTGTCATTGGCACAGATTGGTTTTTTGCTGCTTTAGGGAGAGTAAGTTAGAAAGAAATGAGAAGAATGTGTTTATTGATTCATAGCTTCAGAGTCTAAAAATTTTATAAATGCAGATTCTAATTTTATTGGCAAGGCTAGAGATGAGTTTAAATAAAACTTGAGCATTAGAGAATTTCCTAAGAATGGTCTGGAACTATTGGATGTTGACAAGATACAGCCTTGCTAGTTCTTGTGCAGCCAACGCAGGCAGCACATGCCAGTATTGGCTCTCATGCAGATTATTTTTGTTGAAGTTTGTATTTTCAAACTTATTGTTTACTTTCTACTTAAACAAACATCAAATATTAATTACATTGCAAAAGATTAAGACATTAAGAAGATATTTTCTATGTGTTTATTATACTTACAAAAATGTTGCGATTTATTTTAGTTGAGCATTTCATTTACCTCAAATAGCCTGCATTCGAGGTTGATTTAGAACTCTATAATCTCTTAGATCATTCTCATTACGTGAAAGTATGCTTAATTAATAGATTATACCATTTCACAAATTTTAGGAGACTGCATGTTTTAATTAATGATTGCAGATGTAGCTCAAATGGTAGACTGCATTCGAGTTTTTTTTGTTCTTTAATTAGCACTGCTAACTGAAGTTTATGTTGTTGATGCCATTTGAAGGGTTGCGTTGGACAGCAAGCCACTGATTGAAGGAAGAAAATTGTTGTTCTTATAATGGAAAATAATGTTTTGTGAAGAATTGTTGTTTCTTGGAGCTAGCTTTGAAGGGCTTAAGTTGTCATGTTTTTTAAAGCAATATTGGATTAACGATGGCATGAAAACAATAAAAGATGCAAAAATATTTTATTGATGTCTTTGTATTCATGTTATCACAATATTTTATTGTAGAACTTAGAAGTAGCTCATGCTTTCTGTGTTCTCTCGATTCTCAGGATGTAGCTAATAGTGTGAGCAAAATCAAGAAAAAACTGGTTTATGGTGACTTCAATGTTCTTGGTGATATACGCAGAACTGTTCTAAAGTTGGCACCTTCTTCTCAATTGGTATGTAAATTAGGCTTTTCTTTTTATGAGATCATTTCTTTTTTTATTGTTTTTCAATTTTATTTTTTGAATGAAATGATGAGCATAGAGATTGAGTTTAAAGAAAAAGATAAAAGTGTGTTAAATTAGAGCTTCAAACAAGCTGGATGAAATGGAATGTTTCTTTGATGATAACAAGTGTCTTGTGATGTTTCTTTGCTCATTTCAGCATGAATCTGCAACCAAGGCCATTGACAAAAATGCATGGGAAGAAATTCGAAACTTTAAGAAGTGCCTCTTGAAGATGTTCTTGAGACAAGACAAGGATGTTATTTTTCTCGAGACCGTTATCGAACTGTCGAAGCAACGCCGACATTGCTTGATTGAGTGCATACCTGTACCCTCCGATTGCGAAGCAAGTGCCATTGTATTTCAAAAATGTAATGTTTTCAGGAATTAATATTGCTGTAATGTTTTGCAGTATTTTTTCATTATTGTTCATACTTTGTTGCTTCAATTTGTCAATTATTGAATGCATGAGTTGCTGAGCTAAAATGGCTACTTGATCAATTTAGGGAATTTGAATCATAAACATCAACAACTTGTCCCATTCACACTAATTGTTTGCTTACAAACTTTTTTTTGTCAATTTTCAGTGAAAGATATTCACATTTCGCATCACAATTGACATCATGTAACTTTGGAGTATAAGCAATGGACTGGATTGGTATGCTATTTTGCCTTGTACTTGAAGCTCTATGTTGAGTTACCATATTAAATTCATTTTTTTGTCAAACCTAGATGTTGCCATAAACATTTCTGCCGAAGGTTTAAACTTTGACAACTACGCTGGAAAATGTATCATTTCCATTTTTTTTCAGCGAAAGCTTTTCAGTCAATTTTCAATCTCTTAATTTATTAGCTTATTGCATCTGTTTATATGTCGCTTATATTATTGTGTTCCGGCTGAAGCTATTTCAAATGTTGTTATCCCTTGCAATACTAAATCAAATGATGTATTTGATGTTGAATAAGTTGTTTCAAATATGATTTCGAATAAAAAAAATTGAATGTGATGTATCTCAAATGGTAGAGCGCTCGTATGGTATACGAGATGATTAGGGTTCGATCCCCTACATCACCAAATAAGCGTTTAGATCATCCTTCTTTGAGAAAAAAAAGAGAGTGAAAGTCTCTAATTAATAATCCAGAAATCAGCATCAAAACAACAATGTAGACAAATAACATTTGTTACAAATAGTTGTAGTGAAATTTAAAGCTAAATTTTTTATAATTTATCTTATGTTTTACAATCTACATCTTCTTTTCATATTTGCTGACTATCAGACTCAACTACTTCTTTCAATTAGACCTTATTCATTTGAAAATAATCTAGACAAAGATGAATATTTTATGTTTGCTGAAGTGAAGCTCTACACTAATTCATGCATGAGCAGCCTTGGATAATAGACAAATTCTCCCAATATTTGTATTCAATGCCAAAATTTGGTGATGCAGGGGATCGAACCCTAATCTTCTCGTATACCATACAAGCGCTCTACCATTTGAGCTACATCACATTCAATCCATAGTAAAACAGCTTCGGAACATTTCAGTAAAACAAAAAAATGCATCTATTTCAAATATATGAATCATTATCTTCATTTTGTTATCCTAAATGTTTACTTTATGAATCCACACACCCCCTTCACTTATATAATTCTGCTAAATAAATGCATCGCTGTACCAAAAAGGTGTAAATAAATCATCATGTGATAATTAATTTACTTCTAAATAAAAACAAATGACCAATCTACAGCATTAGACCAGCCATGCCCTAGGCAATACCTTCGTTAGCATACTTAGCACAAATGCAATTGTTCAAAGCACATAAATCAAAACACTGACAAAGAATATATCTTAAAGCACAAATATCTTGGATACAGCCTTAAACTATGAGGATATGAAATAAATTATGAATTGTTACCATTAAACTAACTTTGCAAGTATTAATGTGAAACAGGCCTATGGGACATCAATCATGCATTCAGCAATTACAATAACAAAAAAGAAGAAAAAAGCTCGGTCTTCCACAGAATTTATAAAGCCCATGATCAAGTTGGATGCAAAGAAAATGCTGCCTTTTCAAGTAGTTCCAACAAAAATTTAGTTCAAGCTTTGGGGCTTCTGACTCGAGCTCAAGCCGGTAAAATAACCTAGCGTAAAACCAGTTTTTTTTCTTTTTCATGAATTTGGTAACTTCACAAAAAATTTTCCACGCAAAAAAAAAACACATAAACATTAGCCTACGATAGATGAACGGCCCGAAATCATTGCAAAACAAGTCTGAGCTTGACAGCAACAAGAAAGATAACCTTGTTCTCACCAAAATAGCATGGATGTTACTCTGATTTGGAGTGTTATCTTAATAGCATTTGGTAGTAGCAATTTCACAATTTTTTGTATGAAAAGATAACATAGCAGTGATCAAAACGGCTGCTTTGGATGTTATCGGGGAATAAAATAAAATTCCCCTAATAACTTTACATATAGCAGTGAACCAAACTATAATCCAAAATATTTTTGTAAATTGGTTTATGTAAAAAAATGTCATTTTGATTCATCTTCATATTTGGGTACTTTAAAAAGGGATTGCATGTTTTATAAAAAGAAACTGTCCAAACTGCTATAGAAACGATAAAAAAAATCATCCTAGAACAGAGCCAATGGAAGATCAGACTAAAGCATCGTCTCTGAATAACTAAAAGTCTTAAAAGCAAAGATAAGGTGAAATAAACACCACCTTCCTCGCTTTTTAGCACTAAAATCATATTTTCAACAACTTCTTGTTGCAATCAACAAACCACATCCAGTCAATAGAGATCAAGTTTCCATTATAACAATAGCAGTCTCTCAAGTTCCTATAAGCACAGATCTATTAATAGGTCATGCAACGAAAGGAGCACAAGGTAGAGTTCGATGCATATCAACGTAACAATGATTCGTATGTGATACAAGAAAAAAAAAGATAATAACCACCAAAATTCCTCAATGGTGTCAAAAGTGTAGACCTTGCGAAGGGAAGTGCCCCAGGAGGCGCCTTGTTTTACCTTGGACTGATTGTCGAGCCAAAAGGTCCATTTCCTCTCCAGTTTGTGAGGTTGCCGATTCAAGAATTCGCTCCCGAATCTTGCTCGGCCTCAATTGAAGCCGCCACTTCCGCCGCCGCCGCCTCGGCCATACGCCAATGCTTCTTTCTCTCTCTTCGCCTTCCTACGTCGGCGCAACCTTAGGGCGATACCCTAAAGGCCGAGTTGATAATGGGACCAATTGGGTCAGAGAACAATATAGCTCCAGCTTCTCCTTGATCATCTCGCCGAGAACTTCTTTCATACTTTCCAGGTTCCTCTCCCGCCCCCAGCCCTCGAGAAGAATCGTGTATGTTTTCAGATCCGGTGAGAATTTTCCCCTCTTGATCAAATCCGAGAGGAGCGTCTGAGCCAGCGCGCGTTGTTCCTGGATTTGCTGATGATGCCGATCAAGCTGTTGCAATCATATCCGTCGGGCTTCAGCCCGAAATCCTCCATTTTCTCGAAATGCTTTGATCGCTTCGCCGATCTTCCTCGCTCGGGCATATCGCTTGATGATCAGTGCAAATGTTTCTTTTCTGAGCAAGCCTCTCCGATTCATCGATTCGACCAAGGTCCAGATCAACCCGAACTGTTTGATCTTCCCGAGGGTGTCGATGAGGTGATGGAAGACCTCCGCCGTGGGGGCGAAGCGCTCCTGCGTCTCGGCCCATCGGAAGAACAAGAGGCTACCGTTCCGGCATTGCTGAGCTTCTTCAAGACCTCAGCAGCGACGCCGAGGAATTTCGCCGAAGAAGAGTTTCCCCGAGTTTCGCCGAAGGCTTCGTAGGAATTTTGCGATTTTAGGTCACCTTAGGTTTTAGATGACGTGGACTGCCGTGGCAGGAGTGCCACATTAGCTGTCACGTCATCTAAAAAAGTTGGGTATTGAATGGGGCACTGTAGCATTTTCCTATTTTATTTGGATTTAAAAAAATGAGCGACTACGGCGTGTCACCAGAAAAGTCATCCAATTAAATTTTGGATGCCACATAGCTCTCAAATATCTCCCAAAAAATATAAATGATTAGGATTTATGGAGTTAAGTGGAATAAAAAAAATTATTAAATCTACTTTTATTTATGGGGCCCATAAAAATATATTTTTTAAATCTTAAATCCTAATCATCCATAATTTTTTAGAGATATTTGAGAACTATATAACATTTTTCCAATTGAAATTTATTCATTTGTGAAAGCTCACTTGATTTCAAAAAAATTAAATGTACCAAATCAATAGCTGCAACCAATCTAGTTGAGGTTCCAATATTATACTCTTGTATTAATTTTTAAAATTTTTAAATATAAAAAAAATAAAATAGAAAGGCAACCGAGCACGAGGAGCGGGGAGAGAGCGAGGAGGGGGCCGAAACAAAAGACAGGAGGAGGCGCGGGAAAGAAGAAGAACAGGCAGAGGGGAGGCGGAGGGGACAAAGAGACAAAGAAGAAAAAAGCGAGAAGAGGAAGAAGAAAGAAACGATATTATTATTTACTATTATTATATTATTATTATTATCATAATTTTTTGTCATCACTATTATTACTATTATCTATATCACTATTTTTTCGTTATATCAATCATCATCTTCTCTCCATGTTTATTTTATTCCTTTTATTGACATGGAAACACATTGAGAGAATGAGAGAAAAGATAATAAAATTCTGTATTTTTATGAAAATTTCTTCATCACTTTACTAATAAAAAATTTTATACATAAATTTGTAAGAGATCAACTTAGCAAGAAAAATAGGTGCCTAGATATCATGAAGTATGTGATATGCTAATTTTATTATTTGCTATTGCTTCATTTTGAGCCTCAAAATTTTTATTTAGAAAGTTGATAATCATTTTTGAAGCAAACTATTGAATGTATTATCTCTTTAATAATGTCACATATTTTAAGAAAAATTATGATGTCATATATGAAGCTATGTCGTCAAAATAAATGTTCTGAAAAAAAAAAGATTCTTTGTTACTAGAACTGTGCAAGTACTCGGTTCGGCAGACTCATTATGGATATAAGAAGACCTTACACTTTCCTTGTATGGGGTTGGTAATAGTTGAAGTGAAATATAAAAAAGAAATTACTAGATCATGTAAACTTACATTGATTCCTCAAGTTCTATACACTGCTGCCTATATATAACACAAAATTTGCTAGCGATACATATCATATTTTCAATATCTTAAAAGAATGACAGTTATATATTATGACAGTAAAAGATTTTCTTATTTGACAATTATACATCTTTACTTGTTCTATATTATCGCACACTGATCTTTGTTTTGCAAAAAAATATATTGCAAAATTTTGAATATTGATCTATCTTACTAACATTTATTTTATTGCTTATTACTTATATGTAAAATAATTAATGAGATTCAAAGTACTTTGAGTATTCTCGAACGGGTGTTCAACATATGCATTTTCATTGTAAATGCTAGGTCAGGATTTTGAGAAAATGAATCAACCCTGAGATAATCAACAACTGTACTGTTATATTATTTTTCACTTCTTAACTATCAATAAAATAAAAATAGTCATATTGATGTAATAATATTATTAAATATTGAAATAAAATATTTTTTTTTGTATTTCATATTTGATTGAATGGATATCTGCAATGAATTATATTATTATTTCAAACTCCGACTATAATTCTCGGCAAGTCAGACAACCCCAAATCTTGTGCCCAGTTTGAATTCTTGACACATCAGTAGTTCAAATCTCATCAACTACATACTTAATAAGATAAATTCTTCAAAAATAAGTTCAATCTAACCTCAATCATCCTTCATCGA
Source organism: Gastrodia elata (assembly GCA_016760335.1). Taxonomy (NCBI): domain Eukaryota; kingdom Viridiplantae; phylum Streptophyta; class Magnoliopsida; order Asparagales; family Orchidaceae; genus Gastrodia; species Gastrodia elata. The sequence continues at coordinate 24,417,039 of CM028679.1, read as the reverse complement.
TAAGATAATTAATAATCTTATGGTTTATCACGAAGTCATTTACAAAAATGTCATATAATGCATGAGAAAAAAGTGCCTTTTAAATAAAAAAAGGACACAACGGGCTCAATTGAAGCCTCTCAAACCTAACGGCATCGTCCAAAGAAAGCCGACGCCCCCTCCTTTTCTTTTAATCCACCGTCTAATTTGATGGATCTTCAGATCTGTCCGATCGAAAGATCGGACGGCTCCGGAACCGTCGTCCCCACGACTCACACGTGTCGCAGAAGGCGACGCGTAATGCGCCAGGGTTCTACGCGTGTCGATCTCTACCCTTCTCGCCGCTCTAAGGATGAAATTAAATGTTCGTTTCGACTCTTTCGCACTCTATTCGATCAAACCTAATCGCAGCAAGGAAGAAGAAGGAGCTGCGAACGAACCTTCTTTCTGCGCCGTTCAAATTGAGGTACCCCTACCCTTCCAATTACTCATCCAATTACCACGTTCTTTATCTAGTTGTTGATTTCATGTTCTCGATTAAAGATCGTGTGGATCCGATTGTATCGATCCGTTCTAACTAACTTGAATTTCGCTAATACTATACAGTACTTATCGTTACGCATTCGCCTTGACGCATCGTAGTCCTAGGGTTCGACCTACCAGTGGTTCTAGTCCACCTCCGTTGACGTTCGGACCGTCTTCTAATAGATCTCCTCGAGTCCTATCGATTGCTGGGCGGGTCGAGTCTTGCTGCTGACGGAGGCTGGAAATTCGAACCTAGTGGCGTGCCCTCGGAGTCCTGGAAGACGGACTTTGAATCGGGCCGGGTTGGCTCGAGCCCGACCAGTTCCCGATTGGGTTTATCGGCATCCTAATTAATTTAAATATCGTGGGACCCACAGATACGGCTGGACATATCTTATCACGCCGCGTGTCGAATGGTGGGCCCGCAATTAGCCTGTCGCTGTCTCGGACCAGAGACATCATCATCACACGTGGGGCCCACCTGCTTAACTTCGACGAGTAACGACGCCCACGTAGGCATGTGGGGACCACTACGCATCTAATCCTTCAGAAAATAAGAAATATTAATATTAATATATATATATATATATATATATATAAATATATCTAAATCATATATGATTAATTAATAAACTTAAAAGTATACATATTAAAATAATTATAAGTTACATAAAATAATATTATTTGATAAATATTAGATTAAAATAACATTTTAGTTAGTTTAAATAAAATGATTAACAGATAAATAAAATATTTAGTTCCTATGATATTAAACAATATCTATATAATATATATATATATAATATATAAATACACACACACAATATATATATATAATACTTAAATAAATAGAAAAATGAAAATAGATAATTATAATAAATAACAATTTCATAATTTTATTAAATAAATAATTACATAATTAAATTTTAAATCAAAATATAATACTCACAATAAAATAATTCAATTAATCACAAAACTTTAAACTAAAATAACTCATAAAATAGTTATCCAAATCATACAAACAATATATTAAATTAATCAACAAAAATCAAGAATATTTTAGTGCCATCCAAATTTCAATAGGATTAATATTTTATATAATGATATTTTTAGGATATTAATTAAGTGGAAAAATATTACAAATATTCAAATTGCTATAACTTAATATCCTTTAACCAAAATATACCTAATATGAGTCTCAAAATACTCAAAAAACCCTAAGGAATATTTTAATAGTTTTAATTTTGCTGTTTAAATTAAATTTAGACTAATCACAATTAGGACCTAACCCTAATTAAGCCTTTAACCCTATGAACTTCAAATAGCCATAAGTAAGTCAATTTAGCTCCAAATTAGGTGATCCAAATATCAATTTAGATCAAAAAATCCTAAATTATAGTAAACTGTAAAAGTATTTAAGATCCAACAATTAGATCTCCTAATTAATTCTAATTACTCTAAATCTTGATTAGTGAAAATTAGTAAATATAATAATCTAAATTAAGTGATTTTAGTTTCACAGAGAACTCATAAAAAAGATTAGAAACCTAGTTGTATTATTAGTTTAGTAATTTTATGATTAATTTCACTAATCACTCACTAATCACATTAAACTCTAATTATTAAACATATAACTTATATTGGCTATAACTTAACCAATACATATCATAATTTAATGATTTTAGATTCTATGGAACTTTAGGATATAATATACAATAAACTAACATAAATTTTAGATTTTATTAAGGGAAAAAATACTAATATGCCCTTATAATGTCAAATTCCCAATTTGACCTTATAAGGCATAATAATTAAGTAATTTAATAAATAATTCAAATATTCAAATATTCATTTTATTATTATTTTAGAAACCTAATATTATAAAACATAAAATATTAAATTAATGAATTAAATTATTTTTGGCAGATAAAAAAAAAATTAAATTGATTGAAAGTGTATCAAACACAGTCAGGTACGTAAATCTACTTATAAGTTTTATTTCAGTATTCTTATTTTGAGCCATTTTCATTGAGCACTATTTATTTTAAAATTGCTTACCGTTATTAAACCTGAAAAAGAATGTTATCAAATAAGCATGTAACAAAAAGATAAAATGTAGTATATATTATTGTGGTATTTGTCTTTGGAGGATGAAAAGCAACACTGAGAATCTGTTCAGATTGGGCCAGCTAGTAGCCCCTGGGAGTCATATGGAGGGATTTAGCCCTTATTAGGAAGTGGGCAAATCCAGAGGAAAGACACCATCAGTTCCTATTTTGAGTAAACTACCGACGGATAGTGAGAAAAGCTTCCTATAGGTTATGCCTATGGGTTTACCCATTTGGGCTCAGGAGTCTATAGGACTCGACTTATTATTACAAATACTTTTGATAAAATTTATAAATTTCATGCTTTTCATATATGTTGAATTTCAAAGCTAATTTGCAGGGCAAATGTTGAAATTTAAAAGTTTGCTTTTCTTTCATAAATGCTATGCAGATATTTCATTCAATTTTATATTTGAATTATACCTATTATAGGATACTAGAATAACTCTTATAATAATAATTTGCGTACTTCTACCTAACTAGTAACTGATTTTTCAGGTTTTGAAAATTATAGTATTGAAGATCTGCTAAAGTAATAAAAGAAAAGAAGAGATAAAGATATGAGATATGAGCAATGAATAAAGTTTTATTATAAATTTTAAACTATTGTAAATTTCATATATGAATGGCTCTGGATGTAAATATGGATATTCATGTATTTGTTTTCTTTATTTTCATAAATGATATTTCCAGTATATGAATCATTCTTTTGAGACTCTCGAACTTCGAGCCCCGGTCGCCACATTAGGACATGCATATAAATATAAGCATAAAAATATGTATATATGAAAATTTAAAACATTCATATATTAAGGTTATAACTATATAAATACATATAATTATTAGATAGAATATAGCAATGGAATTATGCTTGAATATTTAAAAGTTATCTAAGTGTTAAGAAGAATGATTGAAAATTAGATGATGTGACGACTGGGGAGTCGAGTTTGAGAATTTCTAAAGAATAATTCACACATTGAAAGTAAATAAAATATAATGTCCATAAATACATGAGAGCCAACTATATGAAATACACAATTTTATATTTATTACAAAATAAGTTTGAAGTAAAAGAAATATTTTCATTCGCTCACTTCTCAAAACCTTTGTCTTTCACTTTAATAGCAAGAAGATCTTCTTAAAGCTTAATTATCAAAACTTGAAATGTTATTAATAATAACCAGTCAGGTTGGAGTACATAGATCATTCTTATAAGAATTACATTATATCACCCTATAATAGGTATAAATTAATATAAATGAGATATGAAGAAATTCTTACATCACAAGTAAGAAAGTGAAGCATTTGCCAAATAAAAATAACGATTGCTCTGCATGTTAGCCTTAAAATTCAATATATAAGAAAAGCATAAAATCATTTTATCATAAGCATTTTGTAACAATAAGTCGAGTCCATAGACTCTTAAACCCAAATGGGTAAACCTATAGGCATAGCCTTTAGTAAGCTTTTTCGCTACCCGTCAGTAGCTTATTCTAAATTTGGAAATAATGGTGTCTTTCCTCAGGATTTGCCCACTTCCTAAAAATGGCTAAATCACTCCATATGACTCCCAGGGGCTGCCAGCAGGCCCAATTTGTATAGATTCTCAGTGTTACTTTCCATCATCCAAAGATAAACATCATAATAATATAATATTTTTCATCTTTTTGTTATATACTTTATGATAATTTTTATAAATTAATACATGGTAAGCATTTTAGAAAGCATAAGCAAGGTTCAAGTGAAAATGGCTCAAACTAAGTATGCTGAAATAAAACTTATAAATAGATCTATGTACCTGACTGTTTTAATAAAATACAACCAAATCAATTATTTTGATCTGTCAATAATGATTAAGTTCATTAATTTAATATTTATGATTTAAGGTTTTAAATTTAGAATAATTAAAGTTTTTTTTTAAATTAATTTGAATTATTAAATTATAAATTTTAAAAGATAAAGAATAAATTTAAATCATTAAATTAATAAATCCAGTGACATCACACAATATATTTTTTTAATAAGATTACAAAGATTCAATGCATGATTGGTTTCATATGTTTGTATTTCTTCAAACTTATCCTCGTGCCATCAATGATGAATCAATACTTAACTTATTATGCAAGAGGCAATTACATTTGGTTCAGCATTATAAGGGATATTAGTACGCAGTTCAGCAACTATAGAGTACAGCATTATATAACTTATTATGTAGAAAGTAGTGGCATATACTTCAGCATTTGTAAAAGACAGTTGAAATTTACAATAGCATTTAAGGAACAACAATATATGATTCAACTTGCAAAGAATAGTAGCATTTAATTCAACACTTATAATGGACATCAATTATTTAAAATAGTATTGAAAGGTGCAGCAACATAGATTTAGCATTGTGAAGTATTGTAATCATTCAATTCTATAAATATAAAACAATGACAATTATTTAGATTAGCCTTGCAAATGACAACAATATGTAACCAAGCATGCAAAGAATAGCTGCATTTGATTCAGCAATTGAAAAAGATAGCAATTATTTAGAATAACATTGCAACATTTATAAGAAGATTAAGAACTCACACAACATCACAATTGTAACAGCCCAAACTCTTAAGTACCAAGGTATTGTCTGCTTTGGCTTGAAGGGCCTCACAATTTTTCCCTCAAAAGATAACTTCCTAGTAGGTCACCCATCCTAGGAGTGATCCCACATGAGCACGCTTAACTTTGGAGTTCTTATTAGAAACTCCACCGTTATCTGAAAAGTCACCTCGATGTTTAAAAGTTTCACTTATTACAACTTAAGCGGGACTTTACAACACTGTAGAACTACATCCACTGCATACCATGGTCTAGAGCTAGATGCACATCCCTTAAATAAAAGCTCAAACCTAGCTGAAGATCTAATCATCTAAATAAGAACTTAAGCATAATGAAAAATTCTGTAAACTCATCATCAATGGTGGCAATTACTTGAATGACGTTCCAAGTCATCCTTGAGCTTTTTCAAAGGTTCTCGATAATGATTATACTTATTTCTTATAACTCGTAGAAGATCATGCATAGAATTATATTTCATAAACCGGCCCATATCATTAATGAAAACTGTATTTAAATAAGAAGTGCATACAAGAATCACAATCAAAAGAACCTGCACGACCGTTAAACAATCCAATGAAACTAGTGAATGTATTAAATTTCTTCTTCATTTCTCCATAGTTAGGTGTTGGCACAACTCAAATAAGAACTGCACATACCCTTCATACAACTCATAGAAGCTCTACAAGAAATCGCAGAATAATATACTAAGAAGACCAATTGATTGACATATTATTAATCTACATGATTTCACAATTTAAAAGGTATATAATATCGCATATATAGGACAACTAATTTGTAAGTTATGAGTATAATAAGCACAAAATATGACATTCAAGTATAGGTTTTTATTTAGCATAGGAAAGTCATAAATGAAGTTATTGTAAAGTCATTAAATCTTACATAATGAATGTTGGGATATAGAAAAAACAAGTGATTTATCATTCTAAAAGGGAAAATGATAATGTATCAATGTGTACATTATAAGATACACTTTACAAGTTTTTTTTTTTTTTTTTTGTTTGCAGATTTGTACTGTTGAACGGACATAATATTTAGGAATTACTTTAAGTTTGTATATGTTTCTGATGTTTTTAACACAAAATTATAACATGAGAAAAAGATGTACAGCTTATTTAAAAGCTCATATGCTATTGAACCAAGCAACTTTACCTGGCTTTGGGCTTCTCTCTTATTATTTATTTCCTGAATTGTTTGGTATTTCAAAAGATGATAAGAAAAATTTTTGTATACATTTAAAAGTTAATTATTTTATAATTGTCATCTAGGTTAAGACACATATACCATACAAGATCTTTGAATTTATTCATGTCTCAACTTCTTTGATCATCTGTATTAAAATTTGAGATTCATCCAATGTATATGACTTTAATTTTAATTGCTTACAATTGATAAGATTTCATCGTTCGCTTGATAAGCAATGAATAATCATTAAATAATTTGAGTAATTTTAAGATAATCTTGAAATAGTTTGTTAAAATTTTAAATTATAAATGATTTAGTAATTATTAATAAATCAAAATAATTATTTAACAATAAGAAAAAAGAAAATGATAAAAACATTGTGATTCGAATAACTTAAGCATTAATATGATGATTATAACAAAATATATATCACATGAATATAATTTTTATATAACAAATTATTTTTAAAATATAAACATTTTTCTAATGAATTTCAATGGCACAAAACATATGATCAGTATGATGATTAGGCATGCCTCTTAACATGTTGTGAAACATCATCCCATAGCTACCACCATCAATGTGTTACATCCATCATCATCACTCTGCATCTATCATTAATGTATCACATGAGGAGCGTGAACTTATCATAACAATTCCAAAAAGTAGAAAAAGGAAAAGAGAAAAAGAGAAATTCTTTTATTGTTCACAATTACTTTTTTCTTACTATTTTTTTAAAAGGTTAGTTTTTTTCCTTATTGTAAAATATGGTTAGAGAGATAGAATTGGATTTGGCATTCAATCTTTGTCATCATCGATACTTAAGTAGACAAATCGCTAACCTAAGGGCTTTCTATCTTACTAATATCATATTTAATGAATGTCATCTTATCTTTAAGCTCAATTGACATAAATGTGTTAAAGAATAAGCACAAAAATAGCAAACACAAATCATAACGTAACACTGATTTTCAAGTGAGAAATCCAAATTGTGAAAAATAAAGGAAAGAGAAAAGCACTCATTACCCAAACGGAAGAGTGTCATTCGCTAAGAATACATACTTCATTAAAAAGATGGGAAGTATGAATACATACTTCATTAAAAATATGTGCGCCGAAGAGTAGGTCGTAGGCAAGTGAAGAGAAGGTGTCGGGGAAGAGTCGTTCGCCGAATGGGGAGCCTAGGAGCAAAAGCGAAGAGTGTCGTTCGCTAAGAAGGCGTCGGGGAAGAGTCGTTCGCCGAATGAGGAGCCCTAGGAGCGAAAGCAAAGCAGGTCTTGCGAACGGTATTTCACGTTTGTATACGCCGGGCCTGTTTAATATTTGGGATCCAAAGTTCCAAAACAATTCTAAAAATAAAATATGTATAACTTATTTTTATTTAAACTAAACTTCAGATGAATTTGAACCAATGTTGATAAAAAAACAGTAAAAATAAAGAAAGATAAATTCGCTTGACTAAAATTTAAATTTAAATTTAAATATATAAAAAAAATGTCACATTTACAGTAAACACGTCAAAGAAAAAATTCTTTTCTTATGGGCAAAACAAAAAATTTATTGCACTTATATATGATCGCATAATCTATATTTATTATGTGTATAATAGTATAAGTACAGTAAAATTCATACAAAAAAAATACAAATTTTTGAATACTCCAAAAACCAAAGGATTGCCCACAAATGCGAACGTGAATGAACGCATGGTGAAGAGCGGAGCACGTAGCGCGAGCGTCCCTCCTCCATTCTCGGCCGCTGATTCCTTCCCCATAATCTCCGTCACCATCGCGTACGTACAATTATTTGGCTCAACAACTTTTTTTTTTTATAGAAACGTTGGCATGTGCAAGAAGAAGGCACGGACAAAAAAAAAAAAAAAAAGAGAGATTATAACCCGACGACGGGGCATCAATGATCGGGTCTCTGAATAATATTCGTTCTCTAAAATTACATCACAATCTATCATTGTCTCGATCCAGTTTTGGCAACAAAAGGGATAAGTCTTCCCAAACAGAAGATAAAAGCAGAAAGATCCAAAACGAAGTGTTCCCACCAGAAGATAGCAATACTGGTCAGCAGCAGCACAAGAAGCAAATCTCACGGAACCGCAAGAACAGCAGAACTTAACAGGCGGCCGAAGATAGAAGAAATTATCCGATCAGCAAGGATTAGTAAAATCAAGGCAGCATAATTAAGAGAAAAGAGCACCAGCAGCAGTAAATTATCTCGAGACACCTAACAACACAAAACCAATCTGAAGGCCCAAACAAAAAGCTCCAACATGATCCTCCACAGGTAAACCACAAGCCAGCCAACAACATCAGAAACAAACAGGCACAAGCCTAATCAGCAACAGGCAACTGAAGACATGCCGCCAAAACAAAAGAAAAAAAGCAACAGAAAATTCAAGAGGAAAAAAGTTGGCAATTTAAGGTTTTTCAAAGTGTGCATTTAATATTTAACTTAATACTTTTGCTCTAGAGAATATCAGCTCATCAATATCTGACAAATAGGAGAACAACATTTCACAAGAATTTTTAAGGGAAAAACAATACCCATTCTAAAATAAAATGATATTTCTACTATTTTCAATGCTGATGTGGGGAGCAAAAATCAATGAGATCTTAACCAATTTCCTCCAAAAGGGACAAGCCAACTTATTTAGATGAGAAGAACAATCAAAAAGTTTTAACATGTTACCTTTCCACCAATCAGCCAAAAAAGATATGTTACATAGAACAGATTAACAGATAGACAATTTGCAGGTGATAATAAGTTTAGAGGGATAGATAAGACCAATATCGCCTTTATATTTAAGTGAAGCAATTTTGTCCCAAGCTAAAATATGCAATTAATGACAGTTGAGACATGGTCCAAGAATTTAACATAATGGCTTTTAATAATTTTGATGATGCTCAAAAGGGTATGAATTGCTTTAAACCAATGAATAAGAAGCAGCAAGATTGAGAACTTAACAAGTTGCAGACGACCAGAAGGGAGAGATTTAAGAGCCCAACTAAAAATCCAGTGATGAAACTTAGAAATAAGAGTGGCGCAATTTTCAAATTTGGGATTTGAAGGCATGACAAGAGAACTAAAATACTTCATAGGAAAAGGAACATTAGAGATATTCCAAATATCAGAGAGCTCATCCACGTTGGCCACATATTTTGAGAAGTAAATGCAAGATTTTTTATCGTTGTAGGTGTGGCGCCCAGCACCCTTAATCCGCCAGAGGATTAGATTAAGGGTGGGGTGTTACTCTGGCTAACCCCCCACTTATCATTGGATTTGGATAGTCTCCACAATCTAACTGATTAGGGAAGGATTAACACAGAATCAAACTAACAGTGACTGTATAAGTAAATAAACAGAGTGCGAAAACGATTTAAGGAAATGTAAACCATCAAAGTATCACAAAACAAATAGGAAAGAAAAATATAACTCATAATATAAGTATACAATCCAAAATCACAGTCAATAGTACCTGTATTATTACATAATTTAAAATATTTAAAGAAAAAATAGAATGAAAAACCACTCATCCTCACTCAAAAATATAAGAACGTTAAACGACAGCTTCTTCCATGAGCTCCTCCTCTGGGTATGGCTCCATACCTAACTCCTGCTCGTCCAGCTGAAAGGAGTCTGCCATTATCGGTTTCACAATGTAGGGCCCCAGCAAAAAAAAAAGAAAAATCTAGTTAGATAATTATCTAAATACATTTTAAGCTGATAAATTATTATAAGTGTTAAGTAACATCACCATTTGACAACATCTAAGCAACATATATATATATATATATATATATATATATATATATATATAAATGAAAAGGAGCAGCAAGCAATACCAAGAAATAGGAAAGCTATAAATCATCATTTATAACTTAAGCAAAGAAAAGGGAAGTGGCTGAGACATGCATCGCATACAAATTAAGCAAGGAATGGCATATAAATATACATAACTGTCATGTACTGTAAGAAAAGTTTTACATCATAAACATGCTGGTGATCAACAAAAAATATACCAATTAAAATAAATAACTCAACAATTGTATATATAAATAGCAGCAAGATTCTAACATCCTAAATATATATATAAAGCAGTACAAGGGAATAGCTGACGGAATAGAATACTGAAAGGTATACTACAACAACTACATATAAAGCCACACGTGCATCGACTGCCATACAGAAAAGAGCTACTCAAGCCCATCGAATACCAAAGAAGCTTAGCACCATCACGGCTAAGTCATAAATTGTGTACCCCTAGCGACATAAGGAGGCTAGGCAAAATAAGCACACAAAGCAAATGAAGGGTCTTAGCACCAGTACGGTTAAGGCCCAACTGTATGCCCCTAGCGACATAAGGAGGCTAGTAAACTAAGCATACAAGGCAATCTTAACACCAGTACGGCTAAGGCACCAACGGTGTACCCCTAGCGACATAAGGAGGCTAGTAAACTATGCACACAACAAAATAGATCCTTCCCCTAGAAACATAAGGAGGCTAGGCAATAAGGATATAACTGAGAGGCAGCTCATAAAATTATTATCTTTTCATAAATCACTTTAATATTTTTACAAGGAATCTAAAGAGTCTCCATATTTCTTAACGTTTTATTCATGCATCAAATGTCTTATATGATATGCTCAAGAAGAATACGGCACAAAAGTACAAAGAATACGTAAGCAACAATCATCAAAGTAAGCAAGGGACTCTACTAAATATGGTGATATCATTTGTTTTTAACCATCTAACTATTCCAAGTTACACAAGTTCTGGATCATCGTTTTCCTACTATTGAGTGTAACTCGGAAATTCATCCTTATAAGTTAAAAAGGATTGGAACTGATCAGGTTCCAATCTAGCTCAATCAGATAGACGACTACGAGTTAAATAAATGAATCATACGTCCTAATTTTATAAATTTAGACATTCTAACTAAGATCTGATCAAGATCTTCTAAACCTATAGATTATGGATTAAACACTATGAGAATAAGGTTTAATCACATAATCCAAAGGATAAGACCTAAGTTCTAAGTTTTATTCTATAAGTGATCTACTAGTTATAGCAAATCCTATTAAGTAATCAAACTTAATATGATGAATCTCCTAACTTAAATCTAAAATTAAAAGACAAAATAATCAGAATAGGTTATAAAATAAAATAAAAGTCTAGAAACTACTAAAACCAAGGTTTCACCCATTGAGTAACCTATTTACCTAATGAATGAACTCTAACCTATGATCTATTCCTAATCTCAAGAAAAGTCCTTAAGGTGTAGTGCCTAAGACTTAACAAAAATTATTGGAATCTGACTTAAGGGTTGATTTCACTTGCTTAATCATTACTAATATGATTATAATATTAGTCTTGGCATTCTGGGATGTTATTCAAAGGGTAAGGGTACTTAGTCCAATCTTATGGCAAAATGACCATTTTCCCCTACCTTAAGGGTCAAAAAGTCAACATTTGATTTAATGGTCAGAATTAATTTTTCTTAGATCCAATTGATTCCTTACTGTCTAACTTGAAGATAGACAGTAAGTACGCCTAAATTGGGCGAGAAACGATCAAGTTATGACTAAAATAAGGATAGGGGTAATTTGGTCATTTACCTAAATTTCCAGGATTCAGATCCTAAAAGTTATTTTGTTATAATGATGACATTGAAATTCTAGGCTGATTAGCATCTTGAATTTTCCAATTTGGAGTTGATTTGACTAAGTTATGACCGTTTGAAGTCTAGGGGCATTTTGGTCATTTTTCACTAAAGTCAACTCTAAATTCTATGGTTGACTTTTTATCCTGATATCTGAATGAGAAAACTAATACTACTACGATGATGGGGCCGCTCTCTTGAGCATTTTAAGACCCATATTGACTACGTTTCGATAATCGGGTAAAAAGTTATGAGGCTCTAAAGAGGTCCTAAAATGCTACCTCGTTATATGTACCTAGAAATAAATTTTTACATTATGTTATTTGAATCCTTACATTTTTCTGAGTATTTTAAGACCTATATTGGCTATGTTTGGATCATCCTACGAAAAGTTATTAAACTTTTAAGATTTACTATTCAAAAATACAATTTGAATTATTTTACTATTTATTTATTCAAATTGTATTATTTTACTGTTCATTCCTAAAGTTTTTATATAAAATTTTTGAAATCATTAATATTTAATTAATCTGTGATTAATCATGCTTAATTACTAATTAATATTAATTAATATATTATTTAATTAATATTTTACTATAGCAAAGTAATTAGTGCTAATCACTATTTAATTAGTCTTAATTACTTGTTAATATTTAATTAAGAATATTTAATTATACTTTACTGTTCATTAATAATTAATTACCCTAATTACTATTTAGGGTTTAATTAACCTTTTAATTAACCCTAATTAATCTCTAATTATTCTTAATTAATTAAGGTTACTGTTGAAAAGTAATTAATACTAATTCTAATTTAATTAACCACTAACTGTAATTAATTAAGGCTAAATAGTAATTAATTAACTCTAACAGTAATTAAATTATTAATTAAAGCAACAGACAGTGGGCCTACTAGACACGTGGCACTGTGAGCCCCACATGGGCTGACTCAGCTCAGGTGACTGGGCAGTGGGCCCCCCCTAACACGTGACACTACCAGAGGCTGCCACGTGGCACTGTGGGCCCCACAGGGAGCCGGACCGCCGCGGTTGACCGGGCAGTGGGTCCCACTTGCCACGTGGCAGGCCCAGAGGCTGCCACGTGGTGCTGTGGGCCCCACTGGGAAGCCGAACCGCCGCGCGGGGCTCGGGCAGTGGGTCCCACTTGCCACGTGGCTGGCCCAGGGGCTGTCACGTGGCCTGGTGGGCCCCACGGCCGAAGCAGACGAGCCGCGAAGCTCAGCGTGTGGGCCCCACGTGACACGTGGCGGGCCCGAAGGCTGCCACGTGGCCTGGTGGGCCCCACCCGCGGCTTAGCACGGACCCTACCCGGACGGGTCGGGCTTGGGTCGACCTGGGCCGACCTGAGGCCGCGACGCTTCGTCTTCTAGGGTTCGGCGGAGCCGAACCCAGACGCAAATCAGCCTCGGTGCGCCCGATCGGGTGGGTATGAGCCCGATCGGAACCGGTGGATGGAAAGAGGGCAAGTTCATCTACCTATCCTACAATTATTGCAATGATCGAACAGAAATCGGGGGAGATCGGGGTACCTGAAGTGCGGGTCGGCGGTATTAGGATCGGGCGGACGGTGGGCGGGCTTCGGGGCTCGATTCCGGCTCGATCTGGGCTCCGATTTTCGCAAACCCGGAGCCCAGAGGTCAGCCGGGGTCTTATAGACCCGCCGGCGACCTCGCCGAGGTCGGGGAATGTGGCAGCCCTGCCCCGCCGTGGTCCTGTTAACCCTTAAGTTAACATGATTACGATGGAGGGGTCACCAAATGACAAGGTCCCCACTTAAGATTGGATTAGACACACATTCTAATCCAGTTTAACTAAGGACTTTGTCATTCATTCCAGAATTTATCACTAAATGATTATACAAGAACTCAGAGTGCGGAAGCAATAAAAGGTATAACATCCATCCAATACAGTATAAATACAACAATACAGAATAAGTAAAGTACTGAAAGAGAAAAATAAACCTGTATTATTATAACATTTAATAAGTTTAAAAGAACTGAAATGAACTCTCAATCTCACTGAAAGAAAAACTAAAGCTACAGATCTTCAGGAACGGGCTCCTCCTCCAATGGCAAGTTCTCTACTGGATCTGCTACTCCAACAAACTCAGAACCTACCATTATCAGTTTCATAATGGTAGGGCCTCAGCCAACAAAAATCCAATCTTATGTGGGGACCTTGTCATTTGGTGACCCCTCCACCGTAATCATGTTAACTTAAGGGTTAACAGGACCACGGCGGGGCAGGGCCGCCACAGTTGGTATCAGAGAATTGTATAAGGTGTCAGATTGGAATTTGTATTCCTCTCTACCTAATGGATTGTTCTTCTGCCACTTGATCACTAAATGAATACTTGAATTGACATCCATCACATTATGAGTATAACTCAGAATAAGTTAAGTTATTAAATAACTATAAAAGATGATAATTATCAAATTATATATATATATATATGCTCAACAAATCTAAGTAGAATGTTATAATTGTAGGAATAAAAGATCATCTAGAAATGACATTCATGACTTACCTAAAGGAGTTCGAGACTATTTGGAAATATGAATATAAATTAGGTAAGAAGCAAGGAAGAACAATTGAAGGGATATCAGAACAAGGATCGCAAGTAATAAACAAATTACTGAAAGAAGGCGTCTATAGAGGCCTTGACTTTCCAGTACTAGCAAGGGAATGGCTTGCGAGAGTTGACCATATATTTGGTGTTATGGAATGGCCTAGTCACATCAGATTAGAAGTGGTGCTATGTCTTCTGCGTATGCAAGCAAAGGAATGGTGGATTATGTCATACGAAGAACTGTTTCGTAAAGCACAAGAGGAGCATCGTGAAGTGATTTATTAAGACTTTCGTAGAGCATTTTTCATTAAATATATAGGATGGGAATAGTTTCATAAATCTATGATGATATATTCTGTTATTTCAATAAAAGTTTAAATGAATGAGAAAAGCAGTAGTTATATTATGTCTTGTTGTAATAAAGAACTCAAGATAGTTGTTTTGATTTCAGGAAAATGAATCCTGCTACTTCTCCCAACAATACTCCACTCAACCCTCAACCGTCTGTAAGCAATGCTCCAAATAATATCGTGGCCGCTTCCAATACTGTTGATGAAATAACTTCTTTAAGAAATATGGTTACTGCAATGCTAGAGAATCAAAATCAGCAGGCTCTAGCTATTCAAAAGTTAGTATCTATAATACCTGCTACTAATGCCAGCACCTCTTCAGCTTCCCCCGCTCCTCAAGTTCCCAATACTTATCGGCAGTCTGCAGATGGGATACTTCACAGTTTCTTAAGATTAAGACCGCCTACCTTTGAAGGATCTGAATCCCCGATGGATACTTTAGCATGGCTAAAATCTATAGAGAAAAATATCACTAGTCTTGGTTGTTCAAGCAACCAATTTGTAAGACTAGCTACTCATCTTCTGCAAGGAGAGGCAGAACATTGGTGGGAACAAGAAAGGAACACACATTTTGAAGAATTTGAATTAGATGAAATAGAATGGAGCTGGTTTGTCCAAGCCTTCAAAGAATCATTTATCCCACCCTCCACCAAGAACATCATTGGTGAGTCCTTATTGAGGATAACCCAAAGAAGTCGATCAGTAGCGGAATATACTTCAGAATTTCGGAAGCTCATCCGATTTTCACCTCATTTGGTTCCTACTGAAGAAGATAGATGTTTCAGATACGAGAATGGACTCTGAGAGTCTATCAAAGATCATGTAATTCCCTTACAACATACCAAATTCGAGAAGCTGGTTGAGACAGCTCGGGTAGTAGAGCATCATCAAAATATTAAAGACATGAAGAGAAAGGCTTTCAATATGAATAAATACCCTCAGAACTTCAAGTAACAACGAACAAATCAAGGAAGGGTATATCAGATGGATACAACTGAAACATCAGGTCAAACTGCTGCATGTAATAGGCCACATCCTTATGGGAAATGTTATCATTTTGGCAGAGTGTGTTTTACCTGTGGAAGACCGGGTCATGCATATCGGGATTGCCAAGCAAATAAGACAATTGACGGAGCGACTATTGAATAGAATCGTGCGAACAAAATATTCCGTGCCACTCCCATGAATTTCAGAGAACCTCAGAAAACTCTTATGCCACCTCCTGCTCAAGAGCGAACCCTTGCAAAGGTTCAATATGTAGCAAAGCTTTCAAATCCAAATCAATCAATAGCCCAGACATCTGATAGCAGACCTGCTGGAAAGGCAAGAGTGTATAATCTCACTCCTGTAGAAGCAGCAGAAGACAACAATGTAGTCTCAGGTACAATTAGCAACTTTTGTTTTTCTTACTGAATTAGAATTTCCTAAAGTCTATATTTTTATTATTAGGCACCCTATACTTTAAAGATGAGCCCTGCAGTATATTCTTTGATATTGGGGCTAGTCATTCATTTATCTCTGAAAATTTTGCCAAGAAATTAGGACTATCATATTACAAACTTGCAAAGATTTTGAGTGTTGGACTTCCATCTGGAGCCCAACTTAGTGCAAACAAATTCTGTGATGTCCAAATACCAATCAATAACCATACCTTCCAAGCCAAGTTAGTCATGCTACCTATAGTAAATTTCGATATCATACTAGGCATGAATTGGTTTAGTATGCATAATGCTACTATTAACTGTCTAAAGAAGAAGGTTGTTTTGCAAACTTCAGGAGCTTCAACAACATTTACCGGGAAGATCAGCACTAGTAGCTCCTTAATCAACGCAGTTCAAGAAGAGAAAATGGTGTGCAAAGGTTATAGTTGTATTCTGATGGTGATGATGGGTAGTAGCAAAGAAGTAACCCCAATCTCTAAAATAAAAGTTGTTAGAGATTTTGAAGATGTTTTCCCTGAAGATCTGCCTGGTTTACCTCCAACCAGAGAAGTAGAATTTGAAATAAATGTAGTTCCAGGAACACAACCTCTATCAAAAGCACCATATAGAATGGCCCCGAAGGAACTGCAATAGTTAAATGAGCAATTACAAGAACTGTTAAATAAGGGGTTTATTAAACCAAGTATGTCCCCGTGGGGAGCCCCGGTACTATTTGTAAAGAAGAAAGATGGGTCTATAAGAATGTGCATAGACTACAGAGAGCTGAATAAAGTCACTATTAAAAATAGATACCCACTTCCTCGCATCGATGATCTGTTCGATCAACTTGCCGGTGCTGTAGTGTTCTCTAAAATTGATTTAAGGTCAGGGTATCATCAAGTGAAGGTAAAGGACTCAGATGTAGAAAAGACAGCATTCAGAACACGATACGGGCATTTCGAGTTTCTTGTAATGTCATTTGGTCTCACAAATGCCCATCTCTGTTCATGGACTTAATGCAGAGAGTTCTGAAACCTTATCTGGATAAATTTGTTATAGTATTCATTGATGATATTTTAATCTACTCCAAGACAGTAAAGGATCATGAAGAACACTTGAGATTGGTTCTGGAGAAGCTTAGAGAGCATGAGTTATATGCTAAATACTCTATGTGTGAATTTTGGCTGGATTCTGTATCATTTCTTGGACATGTGGTTGATGCTTGAGGAATCCAAGTAGACCAGAGTAAGATTAGTGCTATTCAGGATTGGGTTCAGCCCAAGACAGTTACTAAAATTCATAGTTTTCTGGGTTTAGCCGGAAACTACAGAAGGTTTGTTAAAGGCTTCTCTCAGCTTGCCGCACCTCTTACAAAATTAACTCAGAAGGCAGTTCCATTTGTCTGGTCAGAAGAATGTGAAACTGCATTTCAATCTATAAAAGACGCATTAACTTCTGCTCCAGTTTTAGTTCTTCCAAAAGAATGAGTTAATTATCAGGTGTATACAGATGCATCTGGAATTGGGTTAGGATGTGTATTAATGCAAGAAGGCAAAGTTATAGCATACGCATCTCGCCAGCTTAAAACCCATGAAAGAAACTATGCTGTATATGATTTAGAATTGCCAGCATTAGTTTTTGCATTAAAAATCTGACGCCATTATTTGTACGGGGTTCAATGCTCCATATTCACAGACCACCAAAGTCTGAAGTACATCTTTACCCAGAGAGATTTGAACTGTAGGCAAAGAAGATGGCTGGAATTAATTAGTGACTATGACTTAGATATCCAGTACCATCCAGGAAAAGCTAATGTGGTAGCTGATGTATTAAGCCGTCACACTATTCTTAACAGCTTAATTTCAGAAAGTCCATTGATGAATGAGTTTCATAAAATGGAAATTTCTATTGATAAGGGAAATTCAGTCAGTACCATGATATCCATGAATAATATAGAACCTACTTTTCATAGAGATGTTTCAATCTCTCAAAGTAAGGATGATGAATATTTAAACCTTAAAGTGGCAATAGAAAGTGGTCGTCGTCCAGAATTGCAGTTTAAGAAAGGTGCTATTTACATGAATAATCGTCTCTGGATTCCTAAATCCATGCAGAAAGAGATCTTGATTGAAAGTCACAATTCAGGATATCAAATTCATCCAGGAAATTCTAAGATGTATCAAGACTTAAAACAATCATTTTGGTGGCCAGGGATGAAGAAAAGTATTGCAGAATTTGTTGCAAAATGCCACGCTTGTTGCTTAATAAAAGCAGAGCATCAAAAGCCTGGTGGCTTATTGCACCCACTAGAAATCCCAAAATGGAAATGGACTGACGTATCCATGGATTCTGTCATGGGTTTGCCTCGATCAAGATCTGGAGCTGATTCAATATGGGTTATAGTAGATCGCCTTACAAAATCTGCCCATTTTATTCCAATCCGTCAAACTGACTCGGTGGAGAAGTTGGCCAAATTGTATATTAAGGAAATAGTCAGATTACACGGAATTCCTAAAACAATTGTATCTGATAGAGACAGTCATTTTATTTCTAAATTTTGGCAAGCTGTCCATCAAGATTTAGGCACAACTTTGGCCATGAGTACAGCATTCCATCCCCAAACAGATGGCCAAACAGAGCGAGTAAATCAAGTCTTAGAAGATCTTCTGCGTTTATGTATGTTAGATTTTTCAGGATCCTGGGAAGAGCATATCTCTTTAGTGGAATTTGCATACAACAACAGTTTTCAATCTAGCATAAAGATGGCACTATATGAAGCCTTATATCGGAGAAAATGTTCATCCCCACTAGCATGGTCTGAGTCAGGAGATACTCAATTATATGGATCTTAGCTAGTGGAAGAAACAAATAAGAAAGTTAAACTCATTCAACAAAGAATTAGAACTGCTCAAGACAGGCAAAGTAAATATCATGATAATCGTCATCGTCCTCTAGAATTCAGCGAAGGAGATTTTGTGTACTTAAAAGTGAGCCCGATGAAAGGAATCTATCGTTTTGGAGTTTCTGGAAAGCTCAGTCCAAGATATATTGGACCTTTCAAAATTTTGCAGAAGATTTGTTTAGCAGCTTATAAATTAGAACTACCAGAAGACTTCGCTGCTGTTCATAATGTATTTCACATTTTATCTCTACGAAAGTGTCTTCGAGATCCTTCTCAACTTATTGAACATCCTGCAATTAAAATTCAACCTGATCTTTCTTACACTGAAGAACCAATAAAAATCCTAGATCGTGATCTGAAGAAATTAAAGAATCGATCTATCCCAATGATAAAGATTCAGTGGAAGAACCGGTCTTGTAATGAAGTCACCTGGGAAAAAGAGGTGGATATGCGTCAAAAGTACCCAAACCTTTTTAATCAAGGTAACTTTTCAACTCTATCTTATTTTAATTCGTTTCTTCATATCTGCTTAAATTCTTTTTCTCACTTGAGTGATATCGAGGACGACATCATTCTTAAGTGGGGGAGTTTGTAACAACCTAAGTTGTTACTTTGCTCAATTAAGACTAATCTAAGTCTTAATTGATGTTCTAAATTACTAATTAAGTAATTTAGAACTCGCTTCTGAAACCTAGGTCAAAACCAGAAGTCAACAAAGTCAAATCTGAAATTCTAGAAAATCCCAAATCCTAGGAAATTGACTTTTTAATTAGACCTCAGATTGAAAATCTGACTTCGCCATTGCATTCAGAACACCCAAATTAGCTAGGGGTGAAATTTTGGATGCATTTGGAAGTCGTTGATTTTCGGCGAATATTTTAGTATTATTTAAAAATCTGAAAATTCAAATAATTAAATTCTCGTCGAAACAAAAATCCGAGTGCGCCGTTGCGTTCCTCACCCCTCAATTAGCTAGGTGTGATTTATTGATAAATATTTAGATTATATTTAATTAATTAAAATCAATTAATGAAATTTAAAATAAAACATTTTAATATTAAGATTTATTAAATCAAAACGGCGCCGTCCAAAGGCCTCACGTCGTTCCCCATTCAGCGCATGGAATCGTTTCGATTGACGGATCACTTGGATCCGTCTGATCAAAGAATCCAACGGCTCTAAGATTATCTCCTTCGTTCGACCTCCGCGTGTCTTGCGCAGCGACGCGTGTCGCCCTAAAAGCTCGACGGGTGCATTCCACCGTCGTAGATCACCGCTCAAAACTTCCATAAAGACTCGAATTAACATGTCCCTCAGGTTTACACAATTGGAGATCGGCAAAAAAATTGAAGAAACTATCGATTGAAACTCAAATTTCTCTGAGCCGTTCACAAGGTACTCCTCGATCCTCTTTACTCTTAGTTACAATTTCAATCGCATAATTTCGAAACTGTATTTCAATTCATGGATTGGAGTTTGAGCGGTTGCGATCATGCCTAGATGGCGTAGATCGAGCTAGATTCCAATTTTGACCACAGTTGTTACCGTTAGATGAGCGGGTTAGCCGTGACTAGGTCATCTAGGGTTAGCGTTTTTAATCAAAATAGGAGAACTTCAACTCGAACTCATCTACCTAAGGGAAGGTTACATCAATGGCTATCCAACGCCATGTGGGTTGGACTGATCCACAGCCGGGAAGACAGCAAAATTTCAAACCCTACTCGCTGTTGTCGAGCTCCCGTGCGAAGACGAAGGGTTTTCGGGTCGGACCGGGTCGACCCGACCCGACCCAAATTGTCGTCTGCTCTGGCCCCGTGTCACGATCTGAGAAGTCTGGACACGTGGCTTCATCCAATTGGACGCGTCAACATCTGCGAGACCCACCAGCACATCTCCTCAGCACACTTGCCGAAATCCGGCATGTGTGGGACCCTCCCGCCAGCCGCCTGCAAACCACGTCCAGACACGTGGACATGGGGCCCGCCTCCATCTACAACCTGCAGAAATCAAAATGATTAACTAATAAAATATATATATATATATAAATAATTAATAATAAATAAGTACATAACTATTAACCTAATTAATCCTATATGTATATATATATATATATATATACTTGTATATATATATAATAATAATAAAAAAAGTAAATGCAAATAATTATTAATAAATAACAAAATATTAATTATATTAGATAACTATTAATTAAAAAATAAAATAGAAATATATAAATATATTAATATTAAATTAATTAAAAATCCCTAAACTTTAAACTTAAATAATTTGCAAAATACATATCCAAGCACAAAAATTAAAAATACTAGATAAATCAGTAAAAATCAAAGAAAAATTTGAGACTATCAAAATTAAATTTGGGTAGAAATTTAACTTAGTGACATTTTAGGTTAATAAATAATTCAAATCATGTTACAAACCTTCATTTAATCATAACTTTGTAACCAATAATTCAAAACATATCCAATATGAGTCTCAACATACTCAATAAACCCTAAGGAACATTTTAATATGGTTAATTTTCTGTTTGGATTAGCTTTTGACTAATGACATTTATGACATAACCTTAATTAACTCTAGAACTTCAATTGACCATAACTTGGTCAATTGAGCTCTAAATTTGATGATCCAAAGGTCCATTTAGATCAGAAGAACTTAATTAACAGTAATATGCAAAAATATTTAGGATCCAATTGTTAGATTTGTTAATCACCTCTAATTACTCTAAATCTTGATTAGTGAATATTAGCAAATCTAGTAATCCAAATTGAATAATTTAAGTTTCAGAGGACTCCTAGAATTATTTAGAATCAATCTTTAAGGTTGGATTAGTATTTGAGTGATTAATTTTGTTAATCACTCACTAATCACCATAAACCCTAATTAGGTCTTAACTTAGGTTGTTACAGGGAAGGCCTGGATTGGCCAGAAAAGGCGGCGGCCCGCCGCGTGTCGCGCAGGACGGAGCCGTCGAGGAAGACAGCTCCGTAGCCATTGGATCCGGGCCCGATCCAATGGCTGCGACGGCGCCGTCTGGATAGACGGCACCGTCAGCTACAGTGACGGGTCCGTTAAATACTTAACGGCACGCCGTTAAGTATTAAAATAATATTATTATTATTATTTTTTTAAATATTTTCCAGAAAATTTTGAACATGTTTTTCCTAGCTAATTTGGAGTCAAGGAATTTAATAGCCCAATCGGATTTTCGATCCGACGAGTATTTTGATACCTGGATTTTTGGGATATTTTTATTATTAAAATATTCGTCGAATTTGCGACGACTTCCGATTGACACGAAAACTTCACCCCAAGCTAATTTGGGGTCAAGGAGGTCAATTTAAATAGGTCAATTTCTAGGGTTTCTGGATTTTCAGAAATCAGGATTCGATCCATTTGACTCCTGATTTGGACTAGGTCTTAGAGGTTGACTCCATTTGACCTAATTAGCACTTATAATCGTGTTTAAGACCTAGGGTTAGGCTTAATCAACTATGGTAACAACTCGGGTTGTTACAGTAGGAAAGTCCCGAAGCTGCAAAAAAGTATCCAGACAATCTTTGAAAGCTTAAATGTTAGAGGAATTAACATAATTTAGTAAGGCTAAAAGAGAGTTCATTGCAATGATAAAGAGAAGCAAAAAGAGAACATCTTTGTCTTAAACCAATAGAGAAAGAGAAAAACCCATGAGTAGAGCCCTTGCAAGTTGATAGAGAAATGCACATTTGAAATACATGCAATAATCCAATTAATCAGAATAGTTGGAAAATTCAATCTCTTAAGAGTATTAATAATAAATTCACGAGTAATGCTGTCAGCTTTATTGAGTCCAATCTTAACGCAAAAAAAAATTATTAGAATTTTAATTAATAATTTATTTGCTAAGATGATATGACAAGAAATTTGTCTCCCTTTTATAGAGGCAACTTGCACAGGACAAGTAATGTCAAGCAAAAAGGAGGTGATACGATTAACAATTAATTTGGATATGACTTTGTAAATCGTGTTATAGAGAAAGATAGAACTGAAATTCTCAATAAACATGCCGTATTTTCCTTTCGAGATTAATGTTATGAGAGCATGGTTGAGCCATCTGGGGATGATGCTCTTGTGAAATAAATGGTTGACACCTTAAAAAAAATAAGATTTAATGATATTCCAAGCTTTCATAAAAAAGAGAGAAGTAAGGCCATCTTGGCCAGGACTAGCATTATCTTTTATAGAGAATAAGATATGCTTGACTTCATCTTCAGGAAAAGTCCTACAAATCTTCACATTATAAAAAGAATCTAAAAGAGCATAAATGGGAAAATTACTGATACTGTGACCCATCATTTTATTGAGAGGTGAATCATAATAAGAAATGAGTTGTTCCTTTAAATGTGGGATAAAAGAGCTTTTTAGGTTTTTCCTTATGGCCATTTGAGTGTAAAAAAATTTAAAATTGTATTCTCCATGAGCAAGCCAATGTGCTTTAGACCTTTGGTTTACCCAAGAAAATACATTAAAAATAGCATCTTTGAGATTCTGATTAATCTGAAGCAACCTAGTACGTTGATATGAGTTAAAAAGATGATAATCAATGAGGTTAACGACATCAGCCTACTCATGCCAAATTCTTTTGACTTCTGAAGGATTTAGTGTGGCGGCCCTGCCCCACCGTGGTCCTGTTAACTCTTAGGTTAACATGATTACGGTGGAGGGGTCACCAAATGACAAGGTCCCCACTTAAGATTGGATTAGTCACACATCCTAATCCAATTTAAATAAGGACTTTACCATTCAATCCAGAAATATTATCACTAAATGATCATACATGAACTCAGAGTGCGGAAGTATATAACATAACATCCATCCAATACAGTATAAATACAACAATACAGAATAAGTAAAGTACTGAAAAAGAAAATAAAATCCTGTATTATTACAACATTTTAATGAGCTTAAAAGAACTGAAAGAAAACTCTCATCCTCACTGAAGATAGAAACCTAAGCTACAGATCCTCAGGAACGGGCTCCTCTTCCAATGGCAAACTCTCCACTGGATCTGCTAAACCAATAAACTCAGAACCTACCATTATCAGTTTCATAATGGTAGGGCCCCAGCCAACAAAAGAAAAACTGGTTAGACAATAAGTCTAAGTACATTTTAAGGTAAGAGTTTATTTAAGTTAACTGAATATCACCATAAAAACAGAACTAAGCATAATAGGTGCAAGAAAGCGAACAAAAGAACTGTAATAAGTTATAAACCATAGTTTATAACCTAACAAAAAGGAAGTAAAACATACCTCCTCCAAGCAACTGCAACAAGGACAGATAAGTAAAAGTAAAAGAAAAGTAAGAAAAGTACAACCTAAACATGCTCATGATCAAACAGATTATGCTAAGTGAAGTACAACATTTAAACAGTATAAAATTGAAACACTATCATCCTAAGTAAACATATGAAAACAGTAAGTAAAACTAGCATCCTATATAAAAACACGTGCAAGAAAGCTGTAAGTAAAACAGTGCTGAAATGTAGAATATACTAGTAAAACAGTAACTGCAAACTGAAACTATAGTAACTATATAAGTCAACTGAACTGAACATGAACTCAGCAATTCTTAGCCTGATGGGCTAAGAAACTTTGAACTGAACATCACTGAAACTCTTAGCCTGATGAGCTAAGACAGAACTGAATGTAAGTGTACTTGAATTAGTATATCCATATCAGAATCCTGACTCTGTAGTCAGTAGGGCAAGAGTCTATCCATCCTATCACTCGGACTAGGCATGGCCAATAGACTGTCGGACATTAAACCCTCGAAAGGTTGCCGACCCCGAACGGGTTGATCGAAGAGGTATACTAATCAAGCTACACCTTACAAACCACTTGTGAAACAAACACAATGCTTTTTATGAATGTTCAAAATTGACATAAGATATTCATCAAATATCTTAAGTACATAATATATGTTCTAGGTATAAGGCTCAAAATCAAGGAATGCGAAGCATCAAAATCAAAGTGCAAGAAAACTCTATCTAAAACACAGGTGATATCCTTTGTTGTCTACTTTATTCGTTCTATCTACTCTAAGTTACATAAGTTTCAGAATCAACAACTCTTACACATTCTGTAACTTAGAATCACGAATCCTACTTGTTGAAGATAATTAGGACTGGCCAAGTCCTAATTATAACTTAATCAAAAGACGACTATTTAGTTAAAATGAATAAATCAGCGACCTAATTTTGTAATTTAATTCATCCCAACTTCATCTTGATTAGCCAAATCAAGATGAAAAGATTAAGAATTAGACTCCAGAAGATGGGGTCTAATCACTTAATCTAAAGGTATAATCTAATAGTCTAAGTTCAGAACCCAAATCTCACAAATTAAGTTAAGGCAAGTCCTAATGATAAATTAATTCATTAGGATAGATCTTTATTCTTAATTCTAGAGTTTAAAGATCAAATAATCATTAAATAAACTAAGAAAATCTATAAACTAGAAAACTCAAGGTTTCACCTAATTGAGTAACCCAATTTACTCAATAGATGAATACTAACTTAAGATCTATTCCTAATCTTAAGAATTAAGGCTCTTAATTACTAAGAGTATCTCTCAAGACACACATCCTAACTAATGTTATAAGACCTAAGGATGGATCTAAGAATAATTAAGGAAAGAGAACTCTTCTTAAGACTTAGGAATTTTCTTAAAGAGTATATTTTGAGATTTTAATAAAAACCTAATTTAGACTTAAGTTTAAATAATTTCAGTTCTAAATCATTGTATTTACTGAATTTAGTGATTTGAAATTGAATTTAGGGCTTTTAAAGGCTAAATCCTAAATTTGGGCAAAATGACCATTTTTCCCCTACTTTAAGAGTTCAAAAGATCAACTTTTAATCTAGGGCTTAAATTCTGAAATTTTCTTTTGGAAAGTGATTCTTATTGTCTAATATAAGATTAGACAGCAACTAAGTTAATTTTGGGTGATTATTAAGCCATATGAGATCAAATTAGTGAATTTGACTCATAAGAGCAATTTAGTAATTTGATTAAGTGAAAGCTAAATTTTCTTCTAGAGTATTGTTCTTTACTGTCTAAGCTTTCCATAGAACCTAAATTTGCTGAAAACTGATAAGTATTGGCCAAGTTATGGCCAATACAAGATCTAGGGTTTAAGAGTTAATTAAGGGATCCTTAATTATAGGTCAAAAATCCTAACTTTTTCAATTAGTATCCAAATCAAGCAAAATCAGTGACTATAAATTACAAATAGTTCACTGATTTTTAATGATATGTGATAGGCTAAATTTGGACCTAATTTGACTAAGTTAAGACCTAATTAGGGTTTAGGGTAATTAGTGAGTGATTAACAAAATTAATCACTCAAAAACTAATCCAACCCTATGGATTGATTTTAAATGGATCTATGAGTCCTCTGAAACTCAAATCATTCAATTTGGATTACTAAATTTGCTAAAATTCACTAATCAAGGTTTAAAGCAATTAAGGGTGATTAGCAAATCTAACCATTGGATCTAAAATATTTTTATGGATTATTATTAATTAAGTTCTTCTGATCTAAATGGACCTATGGATCATCAAATTTGGAGCTCAATTGACCAAGTTATGGTCAATTGAAGTTCTAGGGTTAATTAACCTAATTAGGGTTTAGTCCTAAATGTGATTAGGCTCAAACTAATCCAAACAGCAAGATAAATACTATCAAATTAATCCTTAGGGTTTTCTGATCACTTTAAGACCCATTTTCAATATGTTTGGATCATTAGGTACAAAGTTACGATTAATTGAATATTTGAGACATAATTTTGAACTTAATTAAACCCTAAATGATCACTTTATTAAATATTGATCCTACAGAAAATTGAATGGCATCAATAAATTCCTTATATTTTTCTGATTAATTTAATATATTTATTTGTATAATTTGGATGTATATTTTAGGAGTTATTAGTGTTTGAAATTTGGTATTTAATTAATTATTTAATACTCTTAATTGAATTAAATTAAAACTATTATTATACATATATATATAATTATAAATCAATTATATTTAACTGTCTATTATTATATTTTAAATTTTTATTATTTATTTTTCTGCAGGACACGCGGCGGCCCGCGATTGGCTAGGACAGACACGCGGGGCCCACCTCTGTCCGGATTTAGACCGGCTGACGCGGCTGGTCAAAAGCGGGTCCCACCACCGACGCGGAGCTGCTGGATGCACGCCACGCGTCACTCGGATGCCCGAATTTCCGAGTGATCAGGCTGGGCCCGGGTCGGGCCCGGGTCAACCCGGCCTGACCCGTCTCTTCGCCTTCCTCTTCTGCCAGAGCCCCGAGGGTTTGACACCTAGGGCTTCAATTTCCGGCGGACTTCGACGGTGACAGAACCTAGCTCACTCGGAAATGGATTGGCAGTGACGAGACCTTCACGCCAATGGTTGAATCGAGTTCTATAATGACTCAAGTCAATCACAAACTTCAACCCTATATGTCCCTGCCCCGAGTTTTAACCTAATCTAACGGAATCAACTGTGGACGAGAAGCGATTTCAGGATGATTTACAAATTTTATGCCCAATCCATACCGCACAATCATTAATCCATACATTGAAATAACATTTCGAACTCATGCGATTGAGAAATTATTGCAATAAGAGGAAATCAGGATGTACCTAGATTCGACGGCTGAGAACTCACTGGATTAATCCGAGCACCTCTGATCTCTGAAATGGTTCGATTCGAGCGTAATCGAGAGGTGGAGTCGATCAGAGGCTAAAACCTTAGGCCAGAGCGGTGGGATCGACGCGTGGAAGGCCTGCGCGACGACGGCCCCGCCGCGTGTCCAAACCCAGGACACGCGCTGCGTCTTCGGGGACGAAGACGCCTCGGCCGTCCGATCGTGAGAGTGATCCGTTCGATTGAACGGCGCGGAAACATTCAAGGCAACGGCGTTAACTGTTGATTGGACGGCGCCGTTTAAATACTTAAATTAATTAATAATATTTAATTAAATTTTCAGTTTTAATTAATTAAATTTAGCCTATTAAATGAATCCCAAAAATTTCCAATAAATCACCCTTAGCTAATTGAAGGGTGAGGAACGCAACGGCACACTCGGATTTTTGTTTCGATGAGTATTTAATTATTTGATTATTTAGGGTATTTAAATAATATTAAAATATTTGACGGAAAATCGATGACTTCCAAATGCCTCCAAAATTTCACCCCTAGCTAATTTGGGTGTTCTGAATGCATTGGCGAAGTCAGATTTTCAATCTGAGGTCTAAATAAAAAGTCAAATTTCCGGGTTTTGGGATTTTCCAGAATTCCTATTTTGACTTTGTTGACTTCTTGGTTTGACCTAGGTTTCAAAGATTTGCTTCAAATTACTTAATTAGTGATTTAGAACCTTAATTAAGACTTAGATTAGTCTTAATTGAGCAAAGTAACAACCTGGGTTGTTACATTTAGAGATTGAGTGGAGTTGATGAGCATGAAAATCTTTTTGGTTTGAACCATCACATTCTTATGAAGTTCAAATAAATAGTCACCACCATAAACCTCATTCCACGTAGCTTCAACAATGCCATTAAAATATGTTATGTTAACCCAAAAGTTATTAAAGTTGAAACGAGTAGGGCATCTAAAGGCAGTCGAAGCATAAATAAGAAGTGGAGTATGATCTGATGTTGAAGGGGGAAGAATTTTGCAAAATACATCCAAAAACATAGAAATTCAGCCAGTATTACAAAGACATCCGTCAAGCTTGACTTTAATAGGGTAATCACCATGATGATTATCCTAAGTGAATTGACCACTAGAATAATAGATATCCAATAGACCAGCTTTATTAATGCAATTACTAAAAGCATTTAATCTGGGAAGGGAGGGAGTATCTTCCTAATTTTATAACATGGATAACGAACACAATTGAAATCAGCCAAAACCATCCAAAGTTTAGTGATATTATCCTTATGCAAAATCAAAGCTTCCCAAAGAGTAAGTATATCGTTTTCATGATTCGAAGCATAAATAAAAGTTAATCGACTAGTATAATTGCTTTGATGAAGAGAGCCGTGAACAAATTGAGATTTGATAATGCAAGGCACAAACGAGACTTTATGAAAAATCCATTTGATCCAAATTCTTCCAACTTAAACTGAATCAAAATTATTGCAATTGCCTTCATTATCAAATACCGTAAATTTATTTGCCAAAAATATACAAGCAATATCTATGTTATTTACTTTAGGTTCCAAAATCCCAAGCAATTTTCTAGGGGTTGGGGAATTTTGAACTATGAATATCAAAGCTAAATGATGCCAAATAATTTAATTATTATATTGTAAAATAAAACTAATAAAATTAATACATATAAACTTAATACTAAAAATATATTAATTAAATTTCATTAATCAAAATCACGATTATAAATCAAATAAAAAATTTAATTGCATAAAAAAAGATCAAAAAATTATTGTGTTGTGTTATACAATAGTAAAATTTTAATACATGAAAATCATCTCTCTCACGGAATTAAAAAACATAAAATAATTTTTTTATCCAACTATAAACCAGCACTAACATATATATATATATATATATATATATATATAAAAGTATGAAATCCTTATAATGCAGGGGAAAATTTTTCACAGTTTTTTTATGTAAATATTATAAATATCTCTCAAAAGTGAATGAGCACAATTTATATATACATCTATATAATCTATATTAATATATATATATATATATATATATATATATATATATATATATATATATATATATATATATATATAGAAGAAAAAAATTGAAAGAATATGTAAAACTTAGAAAATATAAATAAAATTTTCTCATTTTGTAGAATAATATAAAATAATTTGATAATAATTAAAAGTAATTGAAATATTTTTTTCAATTATTATGAATTCTTAAAGATTTTGAATATTCTAATTAAAGACAATTAAAAATGAGTGGGTATATAGTATGATTAATTATTAAATTTATAAATTTAGATATTCTCTTTCCTCATAAGCGGAGATATATGATAAAGTATTAAAATTTTAAATTTAAATATTCTCTTTCCGGGAATTAATTATTAAATTTATAAAGAGAAATGATATTTAGATTCGTTAATGTGGCACTTAAAAAAACTTATTCAATAGAATTTGAAAATATTTAATTAGTATTTATATATTTATATTAAAATAATATAAATTTATTTTTAAAATTTATAGTGAAATGATATCTAAATTTTATTAGATAAATTTTTTTGGGTGCCACAATTATATACTATCATTAACTATTAAATTTATAAATTTAAATATTCTCTTTCCTCATAAGATGAGTATATAATAGGATTAAGTAATAAATTTATAAATTTAAATATTCTATTTCCTCATAAGTGATGGTTTGATTTTGAAGAAAATAAAAATAATAAAATATACTGCTTTCACATTTATTATAACTTTTTTTATTGATTTCTCTCTCTAATATCAATATATATATAATAAGATAGTATAGATATACTTTGAGCTCTTATTAGAGAAAGTGAATTACGCCATCTGTTTGCTGACCAAGTTGGTAGGTCTAACTGCCATCTAAATCAAAATGGATTAGCAAATCATTAATGAAGTGTATAGCAAAACGTAGTTCGGTTCTTCTTCTTTATCATATTCTCCATCTCTCACCTAACGAGATTTCAATATTTTGAAATAGCTCTCTCACACTCTTTCTTTCTTCTATATCAATATATATATATAGTATATAGATATATAGATATATATATATATATACACTTAAATTTTATATATAAATCTTTCAAAAAAAATATATATTTAATCAATAATTTATTTATATACTGAATTCACACATTATTTATTTATTTTGGTATATATTAGTGCTCTAAATAATAATAGCTACTTATTACGCTAACTAATATTGATTCAATACATATCCATGCAATCAAATACTTTAATATGAATGGTATTTCAGTAGTGTATGTTTAAGAAAATACTTGAATAAATATGAATGTGTAAATATGATATTTTGGGGTGCTTATCGTATAATTATCTCAAATAATTATTATAGCTCTGTCTCCGATCGAATCCGCCAAAAGTCTGTTCTCGCGGACGGATAGGATTCCATCTTGCAACTGAATATTGACGACGATGATGCGATCCGGCAGACTATAAATCCAAGCAGTTCGCAAGGAAGTATCCAAAATTCAGCGGGAAGCGAGTAATTAGGCGGCAAGTGACTCAATCATCGTCGGCGGTGGCAATGGCTGATGAGAGCGATCGAACGACTGTGGTTGCGTTGGATTTGGGAAGGTCTCCTCTACGAGTGGGAGTGCTGCTCGACAGAAAAACCGGCAGATACGCTGTCTTCCCAGGATTCAAATGTTAACATTTTCCCCTCATTTATATTATATACATACATAGACCCTCTTGCTTTATCGAGTAAAAATGACATGTAGATGTAAAGGTGGACGGCGACGGAGTCCCGAACAGGAGAGAGCTCGTGAGGAGCTATCAGAATGCCCGAGAAATAGTGGAGTCGTTGATGGGTGAAGAAGGTGGAGAAGAAACTGCCGTCGAAGCCGCGGTGGTCGTCGTCCCCAACGGCACTTCTCAGAAAAACTGTGATGCCGTCGCGCTTGTCTGCCGTGGGGAAAGAAGCCGCCTTAACGCTGCGAAAGTGCTGGTGGCCAAAGTGTGGGAAGGCGTGGCGGCGGCCTATGCGGACAAAGTGAAGCCCAGCAAGGTGAAGACTCTGGCAATCGTCTCCACCGCCGAAGGCGTCATCGACCTGACCGTGATCTCCGTACACCCGCGATATCTGCGGCGTGAACAGTACGATTTTAAGCTAGAGGCTAGCGTGGAGCATCTAGAGAACACCATCGATTTCGCCAGGCTCAACGAGTTGGACCGGATCTTCTCTCAACAATCATTTACCCTCTTAAGCAAGATTCCGGTCATCGGCAGTCTTTTTGATAACAGCAAGGAGATTTATTCCACAATAATGGCTGATTTGAAAAATACCTTGCTCAGAAATCCTGACTTGAAGAAGCCGTCGGCGGCTGCGGTGGACGCGATTGTGTTCGTCAGCAGTGAGCCCGCGCTGATCTCTCTGCGCGAAATGGTTAAGATGATGTATCCAAAGGCCACTGTGTGGGACGATATAGATGCGGACGAGATTGCTGCGCATGGAGGCGCCGTGCTGGCTTTAGATAGCACCAAGCCGCCACCGCCGTTGCCGCCACCGCGGAAAGAGACTCCAAAAAACTCTGACTCAGATGATGAGGATGATGAAACCGAGGATGAACCCAATATCAACGATTACGAGTTCACAGAGGACGATATCAGAGATGCTGCTGATGAGCTCAAGAAAACCATCGGTAATGAAATCTGATCGCTTCTGTAAGTGAAAAAACCAATCTGCAAGAATAAAGATGGGTGTCTTTTCTCACTCTCCAGTTGTTTGATTATATGTGAATTTATATATATATATACAATGGAGCTTGGGATGACCAATGTTCCATCTAAATAATTATGTGTGAGCAAGAATGTTTAGATTCATCTATGGATATTGTTTGATCAAGTATGTGTTTTATTAAATAATGGGCATATTAATAATAAATAATTTTATTAAAATTTATAATTATGAGGGATGCTATTATTTATTGGATGAGTTTGGATTCGATTTATGGGATCTTATAAAATCCTAACAAATCTGAAAGAAGATTACGATTTTGAAGCTTAGAGTACGTGACAGCTGCAAGAGGTGAACAAATTCTCCATTACTGAAGTTTGGAAGGATTTGTGATACTCTAATTTGTAACTTTCTCCATCATAGTAAAGTTTATCTCCTCATTTTCTATAAATGTAGGTGTTTACACTGAATCATGTAAATTATGTGTTTGTAATTTTATTATTTTTATTCTTGCATGTTTATGTTGTGGTGAATGCTTGAGAATATTGTGAATTGATTCATAACCTAAATCCTAATAAGTGGTATCATATTGAAGATTAGGTTTTGTGATTTAAATTTTTATTTTTTATTTTTGGAGCATTTAGTGACATGTAAGAAGTCATGGAAGAGAGAGTTGGAGGAGAAGATTCTAGTCCTTCATCATCAAGGGTGGTGGAGCGATCTTTCCATCACGTTGTGACACATCTGGCGAAGATCAATATTATCAAGTTTGATGGCAAGAACAACTTCGGTTTGCGGAGATACAAAGTCATGGATGCACTTTACACATTAAACTTGGAGGACATTCTTGCAGGTGATGAAAAATCAGAGATTTCGAAGAGGGATTGGATAAAAATAAATCGCAGTGGATGCGGTTTGATCCGAAATAGTTTGACCCAAGAGATCATGTATGCGATGAGATGTAAACGTCGGCGAGAAAGCTATGAAAATTCCTTGAGAGCAAGTATCTGACAAAGAGTGTGGAGAACCGTCTCCACATGAAGCGACATTCGTATCAAATGTGACGAAGAATGTCCATTGATGAGCACCTCAATGAATTCATAAAGTTATTGATATATCTTTTTAATTTGGATGAAGAAGTAGAGCATGAAGACAAGATGTTTCTTCTATTAAACTTCACCATAATGTTCATTCATAGGAAAGAGGCCTTAATGTATGATGAAGTGATATTGTTGAATAATGAACTTCAACGAAGAGACAATGAGTCTTTGAAATCACAGATGTTCGAAGCATTTATCCTCCAAAGCGAAAGATCTAACAAGAACAATAGTGGTGATAGTCCTAAGAGGGGACAAGTCGAGGGGTAGAAACCTTGAGCGCAATAAATGTGCATCTTGTTTGGAGAGCAGCCATTGGAAGGATTGTCCAAATATGAAGAACATGAGGAAGAGCTCATCAGACGTAACAACAAATGTTACACAAACAGACTCCAATGCTGATGACTCAGATGTTTCTTTTACAATTGTGTCCCAATACTTGTACACAGAAAACACTCGTTGGATTATTAACACGAGTGCTACCTAACATATTCATTCACGATGCAATTGGTCTTGCAATGTGTTGAAGGTGTTGTGATAATTGATAACAACTATGTATATCGTATTATTGGGATATGGAGTTTTTTGTGCAGTTGCATGATGGCAATGTTAGAGATTTGAATGATATGATATGTTCCTGATATTTGTAAGAACCTTTTGTCAATTGTGATGGGGATGAGTTTTTGTTGGCGTTACCAAATCAAAGAACAAAAAATAAAAAACAAAAAAAATCCACAACACACAATAAAAATATACCATAATAGCACCCAAAGATAAAAATTTACATGAAAAATCTAAAAATAGAAAAAATCGATTGCACCACCGAAGAAAATGAACTATGAACAAAATGTTATAAAGTTACAAAGAGTTTTCTTATCCAAGAACAAGAAAGATCTATCACTTTCAGATCTCTCAATCAACTTATACTCTCAAATTTATCCTTGAGTCTTCACTCTAAGATTGGGAAGAAAAAGCAACCTCTACACTTTAAATCTTATGTGAGTTAGGGTTAGAAACTTTCATAACATGTTTTCTTCTATATCTAGGCCTCAATGGATGAAAAAAGACTCAAAAATACTTTGGAACACACTAAGCTCGTGAAAAGATTCTCGCAAGCGCCAGGGGCGCGCCGTGGCGCCTTGCTCTAAAATCCTAGAAGTCGTGATGCCTTGCTCCTGAATCACATGTGTTGTGGCGCGCTGTAGCATGCTGTGATATCGTGCTCCCAAGCGTGAGGGCGTGCTGTGATGCTTTGCTCTTGTGACGACCAGGGACCGAAGTTCGAGAATCTCAAAAGGATGATTCATACAATGGAAAATATGCATTTATGAAAATAAAGAAAATAAAATACATACATATCCACATTTACATTTAGAGCCATACACATGAAATTTACAACAGTTTTTATATTTATAATAATAAATTAAAAATATCTTTATTCTCTCACATATCAACTGCTTCTCTTTTTGATTTCTTAGACAGATCTTCAATATCTTTTAGTTATCAAAACATAAAAAATATAGTTACCAGTCATAAATCAAATATGAAAATGACTGAATATCTGCATATAAAAGAAAAACAAAATTTTCAATTTAAGTATTGCCCTGCAAATTAGCTGTGAAATTTCATAAATATGAAAACAAGAAATAAATAATTTTATCAAAAGCATTTGTAACAATAAGTCGAGTCCGTAGACTCCTGAGCTCAAATGGGTAAACCCATAGGCATAACCTGTAAGAAGCTTATCTCACTACCCGTCGGTAGCTTACTCAAAATAGGAACTGATGGTGTGTCTTTCCTCTGAATTTGCCCACTTTCTACAAGGGGCTAAATCCCTTCATATAACTTCGAGGGGCTGCCAGCAGGCCCAATCTATACAGATTCTCAGTGTTGCGTTCCACCCTCCAAAGATTAACACCACAATAATATATATCATTTTTTATCTTTTTGTTACATGCTATTTGATATCATTCTTTTGCAGGTTTAATAGAGGTAAGCAATTTTGTAATAAATAGTGCTCAAATGAAAATGGCTCAAAATAAGAATACTGAAATGAAAGTTATAAGTAAATTTGTGTACCTGACTATTTTGACAAAATATCAACCAATTCAATTTCTTTGATCTGTCAAAAATAGTTTAAGTCATTAATTTAATGTTTTATGATTTTAACATGATTTGTAATAATAATGAATATTTAAATACTTGATTTATTTTTTAAGTTACTTAATTATTATGCCTTATAAGGTCAAATTGAGAATTTGATCTTATAAGGGCATATTAGTAATTTTACCCTTAATGAAATCTAAATTTTCTGTTAATTTATTGTAGATTATGTCCAAGGGTTTCCATAGAACCTAAAATCATCAAATTTTGATATGTATTAGCTAAGTTATAGCCAATAATTAGGGTTGATTAGAAGATCTAATCGTTGGATCCTAAAGATTTTTGCATTTTACTGTAAATTAGGTTTTTCTGATCTAAATAGATATTTAAATCACCTAATTTGGAGCTAAATTGACTTACTTATGGCTATTTGAAATTTCTAAGGTTAAAGGCTTAATTAGAGTTAGGTCCTAATTGTGATCAGTCTAAATTTAATTCAAACAGCAAAATTAATACTGCTAAAATATTCTTTAGTATTTTTTGAATATTTTAAGACCTATATTTAGTATATTTGGGTAACCACACAAAAAGTTATGGCTAATCTACGTTTTTGTATTATTTTTGTAATTATTTAAATATCCTAAAATATTATTATGCAAAATATAAGTCATATCAAAAATTAAATTGCATTAATAAATTCTTTGATTTTTGCTGATAAAAATGATATATTTATTCACTAAATTTTGTTAAGTATTTTGTAAGTTGTGAATTTTCAAAAATTTGGTTATTTATTAATTAATTATGCATATATTAATATTACTGTTTTAATTAATACATTCATTTCTTAATTTAATTAATTCTTATTTTCCATTTATAAATATATTTATATTAATATTACTATTTTATATTATATTATATTTCTATTTTATTTAACAAACTTTATTTTTATTTATATCTAATATATGTATATATATATTTAAATCTGTGTTTTTTCTATAGATTTAGATGCGCAGTGGTCCCCCACATGCCTACGTGGCGCGTCGCTACTCGTCGAGGTTAAGCAGGTGGGACCCACGCGTGATGATTCTCTGGTCCGAGACAGCGGCTGGCTAATTGCGGGCCCCACCAATCCCGCTGTCGACTTGATTGCCCGTGGACCGGGCCGGGTCAACCCGCCCGTTCCAACAGTGCTGCTCTCGTTCTTCACAGGCGATGGAAGAGTGTTGAAAAAAGAAAATAAGGCTTCGATTTTCGCTTTCCTCCCATCACCTATGACGTTCGAATCACACGGCGTCGGATAGAGCTTGTCCTGGGCTTTACTACGATGGTTGGAACTTCGGCAGAGGTGACTTGGAATGGCACCTAATGCTAAACCTAGATCTTAAAAAAAATGGGTGCCATTACAGATCTTGCTCGAAATAATTTAATCAGACTTATATTAGATTTGATTCGATCAGTACATAATAAATAGCATGCAATTAGATCATAGATTTGACTGAATCAAAATGTTTAATAGAAAGGCGTGGTACCTCAATCGGGTTCGTCGTGCCTTGTGGTTTAATCGAAAATGGGAAAACAATTTAGCTGCTTCTATATGATCTCATGTGAAGAAAACAAGAGTAAGAAAGCACGAGTGTACATAATGAACACTAAGGCGGTTGGAAGCAGAGGCAAGAGTTCCATCTGTCTGGCAGAGGGTGCGACGTGTGCTTTCGCGGATGACACGCACAAAGCGCGTAGGAATGAAAGCCGCTGACCGTTCG
Source organism: Gastrodia elata (assembly GCA_016760335.1). Taxonomy (NCBI): domain Eukaryota; kingdom Viridiplantae; phylum Streptophyta; class Magnoliopsida; order Asparagales; family Orchidaceae; genus Gastrodia; species Gastrodia elata. Next base: position 24,379,251 of record CM028679.1, on the reverse strand, counting down.
ATCACAGATCGAACGGTCCACGTGCACCGTTTGATCTTGACGTTAGGCGCGAACTGAAGGAACGGCGGCTGGATTTTAATGGCGCCGTTAATGCATTTAATTAAATTAATATTTCTTTAATTAAATACTGATTTTTATACTTAAATTAAATTAATTATACTTACTCCAAAAAAATTTCTAATAAATCATTCTCAGCTAATTGAGGGCTTCTGAACGCAACGGCGTGATCGAATTTTTGATCCGACGAGTATTTAATTATTTGAATTTTCAGGTATTTAAATATTATTAAAATATTCGTCAAAAATTTAATGACTTCCAAATGCATTCAAAACTTCACCCATAGCTAATTTGGGGGTGGTGAACGCAATGGTGAAATCAGATTTTCAATCTGAGGTCAAAATTATTTGAATATTAATAAACAAATTTGAAAATAATTTATGGTATTTTACAGCTCTAGAATCTCAAATGTTGTGGCGCATTGCTCTCGAATCCCAGGAGTCGTGGCGCGCTATGGCTCCTTTAGCAGTACATGATGTTTTGCATTGGGCAGCGCTGCGTTAAGCTGGATCTCCAGGTTACAAAAATTTAGCCGCTCCTTCTAATACTGAGGTGGAGTATGCCGCTAACACTAAGGCGAGTAAGAAGATATGGTTGAAAATTTTTCAGGCTAAGTTAAGCAAGGAACAAAAGAATGTGAAATTGCGTAGTAACAGTCTGAGTGGCATCCATCTCACTAAGAACAACATTTCATGACATGACGAAACACATTCAATTGAGGTACCACTTCATCAGGATGCTGTTGAAAGATGATTAGTTGGCATTGGAGAAGATTTACTAGTCAAAAAATTCAACTGACATGCTTACAAAAACTGTGACAGTGGAAAAGCTAAAGTTATGTGTCATTTTAATTGGCCTCGGTACGTGATAAGAGAACGGGGTAAGCCACACCATATCCTGTGCAAGGATGGAAGTTAAGACTGAAAATTCAATGTTGAAGATGGAATGATTGCAGTAGATCTCCAAGTGTGAGATTATTATGATATGGATGCCAATTTGATCATAATAGAAGTGCTAACTGGAGATCCCAAAATATTTTGAGATAAGTTGGCAGCAATAGGGGCACCGGACTTTCTGGCCCAATTCCCACAAGCAGCACCTCTTTCAAATGAAAAAAAAAAAAGCAATATTTTTAAAACAAGTATTGCAAATATAGTATTTTTGCAAAAGCATGTGGGAGAGAAAATGTAAAAAAAGCAACCCATAAGTTAACATTACTTCATAATACAAGTACAACAAATGTTTAGTGCATATATAATAGCACTTTCTTTTTTAATTATATAGTAGCAAAATAAAACATAAAATAGTGTTTAAAAACTGCTCTATATATATATTAGAATACTAAAAATGTAAATTCAAATAACTCCATTTAAATAAGAAAATGCTAAGCCTCACCATCTATGAATTAACTCAAAACCTACACACCATTAACAAATATAATAAAATCTGATTGGAACATCTATTTGAGATAAACTAAATTCTATTGGAGAGAAAATACAATTTAGTAACCTCCTGATATAAGGTTTTAGATTTGGAAACAAAATCTCACTATTTCATATATGTCTAACTATTGATCGTCCAAGAGATTGCCAAATACTCCTAATCTATCTTTTGTTCGCCAAATACTGCTAATCTATCTCTTGCTCTTACATCAAATTCTTGATCTACTGTGATCGATACTATTTCCTTAAGAAAAACTCGTGATCAAAGCCACCTTAATCCGGGCTGCAGGAGCAGACGCCCAAGGATGAGAACCAAAAGCAAAAGCATACAGAATGCGGTAAATCAGCAAAAGCCTTTCACCTCTGCAGAACCTAAGCTCGCAGCAGCCCTAGAGGCCGCGATGGCTCGATGCCCTAATTGCAACAGCGACAAATGGTCGAACGAATAGAAGAAAAGATGGGGAAGTAAAAAACGAAGAGCAGCAGCGAGGAACATTTAATGGCTGCCAAGAAAATAAGAGAACATTTCATTTCAAATACATCAACTGATGGCATCCACCACTGTTCTTACTTACCCTCAGCGCATCACCATCAATGGCAGTTGTCGCCTCGGTTTCTACACTGCTTTCGATCGTTCCCGCCTTGCAACTCGAAGAGGCGGTGAATTTTTAAATATACGAATGGAAGGCAATGATGCGATCAAGCAGCCTATAAATACATTACACATTGCGTATGCATTATCATTAGTTCAACAGCAAGCGAGTAACTATCATCGCCGCCGGCGATGGCTGCTGAGAGCGGGGCTGATCGGACGACTGTGGTTGCTTTGGATTTGGGAAAGTCTCCTCTACGAGTGGGAGTGCTGCTCGATAGAAAAACCGGCAGATACGCTGTCATCGAAGGATCTAAATGTTAACATTTTCTCCTTATTTGTACTACAATATATATAATGTGTTTGAAAGTGTGCATCTCATAATCGCATGTAGATGCAAAGGTGGACGGCGACGTCGCCCCGAGCAGGGGAGAGCTCCTCTGGAGCTATCGAAATGCCCGAGACATAGTGAAGTCGTTGATGGGTGAAGAAGGCGGCGATGAGATTGTCGTCGAAGCCGCAGTGGTCGTCGTCCCCAACGACACCTCTCAGACGAACCGTGATGCCATCGCGCTTGCCTGCCGCGGGGAAAGAAGCGGCCTTAATGTTGCGAACGTGCGTGTGGTCCACGAGTACGAAAGCGTGGCGGCGGCCTACGCTGACAGAGTGAAGCCCAGCAAGGTGAAGACTCTGGCAATCGTCTCCATCACCGGAGGCATCATCGACCTGAGCGTGATCTCCATACACCCCCGGTATCTGCGGCGGGAACAGTACGAGTACTGGCTGGAGGCCCGTGTGGCGCATCTGGAGCACGTCATCAACTTCGCCTGTCTCGACCAGATGGATAAGATCCTCGCTCAAAAAGAGCTCTACTACATAAGCAAGATTCCGATCATCGGCGGTATTGTTGGCCATACTAAGGAACTTTTTAGTGCACTGTTGGCCGGCGGGAAAGAAATCTTGTTCTCAAATCCCAACTTGATCAAGCCGTCGGCGGCTACGGTGGACGCGATCGTGTTCGTCGGCAATGAGCCGGCGCGGTTGTCTCTGCAGGAGCTGGTTAAGGTGAGGTATCCAAATGCCAGAGTGTGGGATGACATTGACGTGGATGAGATTGCCGCTCATGGAGGCGCCGTGCTAGCTTATGATAGCACCAAGCCGCGCCGCCGCCGCCGCCGCCGCCGCCGTCACGAAGGTAGAAGAGGAAAGCAACTACAACCAAACATACGAAGTTTGTGGGAATAATTGGGTGGATAGTCGTAGACAAGAAAATGGAAAAGAAGTTTGGTGGTGGAGGGGAGACAGCCAATGAGAAACGTAGCACTTGGTCCAAAGAAATTGGGAGTTTTTATAAGGTGATGCTGTTTTACGTTGCGACATCCCATATGAAATGCAATATTTTCTTTTTGTAGAAACAGAAATACAAAACCTATTTCTTACTAACAAATGAAGTGTATTACTGTGTGGATCTCCTAGTGCAATCATGAACGTTGAATGAGTGCAGTGTGGATTCCGGAGGATATAGAGTCTGGAACAACAGGATCCTTTAAGAATTGTTTGATGGGTCGTAATGTCTTATGTTTCAAATCCAATAGCAGTGAAAATACAAAGCAATTATTGTCTTATGTGAGTTAGTGAACAGATAGAAGATTGTGCAGTGACGAAGGAACATAACAATCTTATAAATTCATTATTGGTATTTTTTTTTTTTTTTGAAAGCTGATGTGTTTAAACAAAATTAGTAATCCTAAATATATTTTTTGACATTTTTCATTTATTTCCGTATCTGCTACAATACCCTCTCTGTACCCCATCACCATTATACAACCCTAATGTATAACAAATAGTAATTGAGATTCATAAATTCATTAAAACTAATAAATAACCTATGCAAAAATGTTAGAATACTAATAGAGGTATTGAAACAATTTTCTTTTTGATAATAACGATAGAAATAAGGATACATGCACACAATAATAAGCTAATGATACAGCGCTCTCAAATATAATCCAAATATTTTCAAAAAATAAAATATTTTTTTTTTACAAAAATTAACATTAAATTCATTTTTGCCATTAAGAATACATATTTAAATACAAATTATAATAATCCACTACTATTATTTAAAGCATTTTTGATAAACCATCATCGGATCAGTAATGAGAGGCTCCAAAACCATTTTATTTGCGGACGTGGCATGATCTTTTAGGAGTTTAATCAATGGCAAGTGGTACGGATTTCACCTGTTGTGAAAAAAACTATTATATGATTTTCATAGCATTCATTTTTATATATAAATGCATGAAATCTGCACAGAGCAGACAAAAGAATAAAAAATAACAGAAGACTACAAATTTTGGGCTTCGAGGATTTTGAACGTGCAAATTCCATTAAGAAGATTCAAGTAGTGTACACACTACGTGCTCTCATGTGCAATAAGAAACCAAAACACTAAAAAAGCTTCAACATTAAAATCAGAAGTTACAGCTCTGAATAATCAGCCCAATATCATGAAGAACTGAAAGTTTCTCACCCTTTGCAATCATGGCATCAGATGGAAATACAATAAATAGAATATGTATTACAAACCACTAAACATTTCATTATCAAAGTATTGAGAATTAACAAACATTTCAATAAGAGTGTTTGAAAACCTGTTTGCATGTAAAATAGATGTATGCAGGAGTTCAACCCTAGGATAAAAGAATCCACTTAGACCTCAATAAGTATAAATTAGAGGGAACTCGTGCTTAAGGAGATACATACGATTGATTGCAAATTCTACATCACTCTGAAGTTGTCGTAGTTAAGCTACCTACACCTCTGGAATTTCACCAGCTTACCCTACACCATTTTGTTGCATTGCTGGTGCCAGAATAGGTTCTCACTTCAATGCCAACAAATTAGTGTTATTCCTTCATGCTTCGATTGAGACTCACTAGTGCCATTCACATATTCTTCGCTGCCTCCAGCATACAATCTTTAGTATTCTACTACAATCGATCTCCACATTCATAATTTATGCCTGCTGCGTGTAGATTGGGCCAGCTAATTAGATGATCGTAAGTTTATTGCTTGCCAGTTATCCTTTCTTCTTTGTCAACTAACTTCCAAAACGCAAGCAACAATTGCACAGGCCAGCACACGCAGAATATAATAAGTTGCAACTATTGCCAGTGAAATTCAATGAATGTGACTTCTAAAAGATTCTAACATAAAGCACAATTAGGTGAATTTTCACTGCACTGAAGAACGTCCAATGCTCTTTTACCAATGTTTTAACAGTCAAAGTTTTGATAACTATAAAAGGCAAGATTTGATTATACTTTTTTTTGAAAGATTGCAACATACACGCATTGCAAGTCCCGAACAAGGAAAAAAAAAGGCTGTGTTAAATAAGAGAATCAACGAAAAATTTTGTCAAATTTTTTAATGGCACAAATCATTAGAAATTGTGCTAGAGCTAATGAAAGCTATCTTTCAGTGCCTAAATATACTAAAAAACATGCAAAGAACGTTATATCGACACCAAGTGTAGAGATACTAGATTAAGATTAGTTAGTTGAAATATTAGAACTTTCATAAGCAAAGCTTTTTTAAATTGGTAAATGTTATAATTAATAGGAGGATAAAGATCTTATATATTTAAAAGACAATGGGCAAAAGAGAAAGCAAAAGTACTTAGATTTTAAAATCTGATACTCATGTAAATTCCAGCATAAGAATGTTGTGGGTATCATCTAGAATATGAATTAAGAAATAATTTAGTAAAGCAAAGAATTGGAAACCAAATTATATTTTTAAAGATTATAATTGGAAAATTAGTTCAATATTCGTTAGAGGAAATGTAAGTAGGCGCGTTAGAGAAATAAATGTAAAAATTTAATATGATTCTAATTTATAACTTAAAATCTGTTTTATATTTGAAAATAAGCAAAAAAATTAATACCAAATTTAAAATATCCAAAAATTAAATTGTGAAATTAAAAGATGAGTAATAAAAATATTTGTAATAGTTAATTTTAAAATTTTAACAATAGGAATCTGAAAGTGAAGCTAGATTTAGGAAGACTTTGATAGTCAATTGTATCATATAGCTAAAAATATATTTGATAAATCTTAAGAAAATAGTAAAATTGTTTGGTTGTGAAAACAAGTTCTTCAAAGTAAAAAATCAAAGAAAAAATAAATTATAAAGAAGGATTTAGATATAAAAATGATGAGAACTGAAAAAAAAAAAATAACTTGCCTTTAATTCATAATAAAAGTTTATAATGCTAATATTACAACATACGATAATTTATATATATACATAATTTAATGCTATTTTGATTAGTAACAGATCGAAAATACGTAATTTGCGCTTGCACGCAAGTACACGTAGTCTGAAGTAATATAGGATGGTAAGATCCCAAGATTTATCGTCCACTAGTAACGGTGTTCTGTTTTGTTACTAGAGTATACTTAATTTCACTAATGTTTAAATGTTAAAATGTTTGTTAGTGTTGTCCTAATAACAATTTCAGAGTTATTGACTTGAAATTACTATTGAGAAAATTTAGGATTTAACTCCATGTTAATTGAATTGGATTAATTTATTATATTACTTATTCAAGAAACTTAGTTTTCTTAAGTGAATTATTGAACATGCTAAGTCTTGTCTAGTGCTTTGAAATGAACACTAGAAGGTTCAATTTCGACACATAGACCTTCATGTGATCTTTATCTTATAGGTTCATCTCTTACACCTAAGTTATGAAAGCTGTGTTTTAATATGAGTATCACATGAACTTGAATTCACTAATGACTCACATGCATCTCCTCTTGATTTAGCTAAGAAAATAAGCTACTAAGCTCAATGGGTTTATGTCACATCACCCCAAGCACTTAGAGCATCAATAACCTCGCTTAAATCTAAAGTGAGCTATGAAGCTCTATTAGTGGCTCTCGACTCACATGTGCCCCCCTCTTGATCTAATCAAGGTAACATTCTACGAAGCTAAATGAACCTGTACAAGGTTGTGAATGGGATTGTTCAACGCTCAAGTATGCACAGCCTTCGGAAAAGGCGATCGATGAGCTCTATGAGGTTTATACGGCGAAAAATATTTATTCATAAATTTATATAGGGAATCATAAGTTTCCAATTCTCATATTTACACGGTATGCAAATATTCCAGATTTTGAGCAATCATTCATTGATAAGAAGAGCACATTGCTTTACATTCATATAACCATATATTCTTACACCCAACACTCTCCAATGAGGGTTTAGGCTGTCATTATATTGGAAATACAAGGAGAGAAGCAATAGAAATAAAGTCTTTGCATGACTTTTACAATGAAACAGGAAGAATGAAAGAAAGGTAATAAGAAGAAATTAAGTCCATTTACTTTTTCAATGCTGACTAGGAAGCGAGGGAATTGCACAAAATGAGGCGAGCATTACGTCGCATTGTAGCACCAAGTTTTATGCCAGTCGGGCGCTACGTTGCGCTGTAGCGCCTAAGTCTCTGTTAGATTAGCAATACGACGCGCTGTAGCACCAAATTCTCTGTTTGGTGGCGCTGCGGCGCGATGTAGCGCATAGGTCTCTGTTGGATAGGAGCTACGACGCGCTGTAGCTCCAAGTTCTCTGTCTGATAGGCACTGCGGCGCGCTGTAGCGCCAGGTTCTCTATTTGATGGGTGTTGCGGCGCGCTGTAGCGCCAAGTTCTCAAAATGATAGGCGCTGCGGAGCGCTGTAGCGCCAGGTTCTCTGTTTGATGGGCGCTGCGGCGCGCGGTAGCGCCAAGTTCTTTGTCTGATAGGCGCCACGGAGCGCTATAGCGCCAGATTCTCTGTTTGATGGGTGTTGCGGCGCACTGTAGCGTCTTGCTCTCATAAATGAGGCGTTGTGGCGCGCTGCAGCTCCCTTTGTTACTTAAATTCTTCTTTCTTCATGATATAAAGTTCCTTGTCCTGAAATGCCACAAAAGTACATGTCAAAGTACCACTAATCTTATGAAAAATAGGAATTTTAACACTAAATTATTTATATTTATTGGGTTCATCACACCCCCACACTTAATTTCTTACTCGTCCTTGAGCAAGCAATGTATACCTCTTTTGAATATTTATAATCATTTAATCTTGCTCAAAACAGTTCTGATATTCTTTCTTTTTAATTTTAAAGTTATTCAATGAAGTGATGATTGGATAGGGGTACTACTCATTTGTATTTGATTCAATGTTTCCCTGCTTTTTCCTCTACCTTTTCTCTTTTTCTTTTAAAACATTGAGTGATGCCTAAAACATATATTTTTGGAAACCTTAAAGTTTTTGTATAGGTATAACTGAAAGTTGGTGTTCTTGAATATTTTTATGCTATATGTGCTTCTTCTGAGATGCATGCATATTACCTTTTTCGAGAAATACATTTTTCTTCATCCCATTTTTCATCCTTTTGATTTTTTTTTCAAAAGAGAATTTTTTTTTTTCATCCCATTGTTTATGCATTGCATTCAGTAAGTCCTATAGAAGCCTAACATGTTCTTTGATTTCACCATTCCTACATTTTTCTCATACAAGTCTTGTTTTCCCCACACTCAATTTCGAAGCACCACAAGTTTTAATAAAAGATACGAGGTAATGGTTGTTAGCAGGTTTTGCTAAAGTATTGTTGTATTTACTTACAAGAATAAAGGCAATGTCCAAGACTGGGCAAACTAAAGAGGAAATTCATGAATTATTATAATTTGAGAAAGAGTAACTAAATACATAATTAAAACAATTGAATTTTATGCTAGATAAATCTACCAAGAAAATTATACATTTGCTAAAAAATTTAATAAAGAAATTAAAAATAAGAAATGATCTTCTTTTAATCTTTTATTAATCTAAGAAAAGCATATAATATCAAAAGAAGTTTTTTGGAGTTTCTAGAAGGGAAAAATATGTGTGGCATATATATAATGGGGCTTTAACATATGTTTAATCACAATGCGACTTGTACAATGAATTTCCTATTATGATTGGATCACAAGGGGCCCCACTCTCAGTCGAAATCTGTGTTATAATTATGAATATTCTTATTGAGAACATTCAAGAGGAAGTTTATTGGTGCATATTATTTGTAAATGACAATCTCGTAAAAAGACTATGGATGACGTTAAAGCAAAATTTGAGTTGTGATGAATTACTTTAAAATCTATATGACTTCATCTTAGTAGATCTAATTAAAAATATATGGAGATCATAGAAGCCAAAATTTCAAAAACATTATTGAAGATCATGTGATCAAAAAAAGCAAGAGGTTCAAAAACCTTGGTTCAATAATTCAAATTAATAGTGAAAAAAAGTGTGATGTGCTTAATAGGCTCCAAGCTAATGGGATAAAATGGATGAGCACTTTTAGAATGTTGTGTAATCGAAAAATCCCAATCAAAGTTAAGGAGAAATTTTTTAGAGCAACTATACGACCTACAATGTTATATGGGACTAAATGTAAGCAACAAAAAAAAAACTTACAGATAAATTAAGTGTTACATAGATGATGATGATGCTAAAACAAATGAGTGATATGCTCAAAATGATAGAATGATAAATGAGTTCATTCGTACAAGATTGGAGTAGCTCCATTGATAATATTAGATAATGTCATTTTAAATATTCGGGCATGCTAAGCTTGTTAGAAAAATTAATTATATAAATTATACACATTAAAATAGAGAGGAATACCAAAAAAGTGTCGAAGAAACCATTAGAAAAATATACTCTATTTGGGAAGTAAGAAAGAGCATCTATTTGATCGTTCAAGCTGCATGAGTGAGGTCAGTCCATATCCACCCAACCAATAAAAAGGTGATATATATGTGTGTATGAAGAGGAAGAGAAAAGAGAGTTAATTCAAGAGTAATACCAGCTCACGGAACTTCAAGATGTAGAACATCTCTAGGTAACGACGAGTCTCGCGCCTCTCAAGCTTGGACACGAACTTCCAAAATCCGTACACTCCAGCAAGGGTCATTAGCCTCTCCGAGTATTTTTTCCATGTGTACCTGCAAGTAGTTTCAATATTTAGCATTCACAGGGCAATTAATTAACAATAAATGCTATGATACCTCAAATATGGTCAAAAAATAACCAAAAAGTAATATTTAGAGTATCAAAAAAACAAAGAAAATGATAGGCTCGTGCAAGTGCATTGAACAAATCTTAATTTCTTGCTTGGAAAAATTGCCTCACTTTTGAAATCATTTAGGGAAACTTTAGGGTATTGTGGTAATGCCCTTAATTGACAGAAAAAATATTATTTTATTTTATATCTTCATAAAAACCTCTCATTAATCCGGCGCAAGCCTGCAGCAGAAATATCATCCCAATGGTCAGAATCCTTGCGGCAGCGATCAAAGAAGTCTACCAAGAGGGAAGTGGCCTGCTCGGGGTGATAGGGGTCGATATGGAAGCCAGAAACTCCATGCTCGATGATCTCCGCCGGGCCGCCATGGCATGTGGCGAACGTCGGGAGGCTGCAAGCCATGGCTTCTACGACCGTTAGTCCAAATGCTTCATAAAAGGCAGGCTGAACAAAAACGCCCTTGGTGTCGGCAATGTAGCGGTAGAGCTCTCCATTGCGGGACCGGTTGGTCTGGGAGGAAATCCAGCGAAGCTGTCCAACGAGGCCATGGGTCTCTATGAGCGCATGCATCTTTTCAATCTCCTTGATCTCCTCTCTGTCGTTGGATTTGCTGGCATCGTTGTAGCCGCCGACAATGACCAGGTTGGCAAGGTCTCTCAGCCGATCGCTTTTGCCGAACAGCTCCACTAGGCCGGTCAGATTCTTCACCCGGTCCAGCCTGGCCATAGAGAATATGACCGGTTTTGATCGGTCGTCCAATCGGCCGCTGCACACAAAACCCACATCCATTAGACCAAAAAAATTTCTCTAAGACATTGATGCATTGAGAACCCACATGTGTTCTTCATTTTGGTTAACGCCGAACACAAGGCTTTCGATGGAGCCGTGATAGCAAGTCAGCCGATTTTCTGTTTCTGAATGGGGAAAGTAGATGGAACTATCTGCGCCGGGGGAAACTATGTTAAACTTGGGATCAAAAACATCAATACCATGGACAGCACGGTATAAGCCAGGAAGAGTGAATGCCGTATGGCTCTCGTATTGACCGACTGTATTCTTGCTGTAACAAAATTTAAGGAAAAAAAAAAACAGTATCAGTTAGGTTTAACAAGTTGTCCCAAACAAAAAATTAAACTATTATCATTATTTCCTTTTTGTAATTTTCTTTATTTACATCATCCTAATCCACCTATATAATAAATAAATAATAATTATATATATATATAATCTTTTGAGAGAATTAGGGCAGCCAATTCTTTCCAAGTTTCGTTTCTCTTATTGGCAGCCAACTAGATTTACATCAAATTCAAATTTATTAACTGCTGAAGATGTTAAAACCTGAAAATTATTTGACTCAGGTTTATCAAAACTAGTTAAATCATGAGAACAGTTTGATGTGTGAGATGGAATTTGTTAAATCTATTAAATGATGCGATTTGATAAAAATCCAAATTAGTTTTCTAAACTTACGTGTGCTTAAATTCCAACACTGTAAATCCAACTACGCTAGATTTAAGAGATTCAGTCTCTAATTTCTCTCCAAGTCTCTAAATCCAAAATGACGAAGGTAATCCTTAGTGCAGTTATCTGTTCCTCCTCTCCCATGATTTTTCCAATCTTTCTGTTTTGTGCGGTGATGACTCTTTGTGTGGTGATATTCTTTTTGTCAATTGCTCCGTACTCTAGTAAAATCAATACTATGTTTTATATAAATGCCATTTAAAAGATCACTTCATTAGAGATTCAAAAATAGTTCTTCTAAAAAACAAATAATTTAGAAACGATCTCTACTTGGGACTATGGAGGGGTTGTTATTTGATCCTGCACAGCAAACACAGGATAAGTTATACCCTCCACTTAGTGGAACCAAGGTTTGGTGGCATCGTAGCAAAAAGCCTAAGCACAAATGTACAATAGAGCAGATTCCAGTAAGTCAAAATCTGACGTGCCTGCTATATCCTCACCTCTCTATAGACAAGAATAAGTATTTGGTTAAATGATAAAAGAAATTTATCTACCTTCCAGCAATCTCTTGATAAGTGCTGGTGATGATAAAGTCGGCATTGTTCATTGCAATTAGATCCGCGGTAAATTGCGATGAGAAATGGTATTTCTCCTCGTAACTTTTCCAGTATATGTCTGAATCCGGATACTTGGTCTTTTCAAGCGCATGAGCAATGTTGCACTACATCAGCATAAAAGACGGCCGACACCAATAAATTAATAGCATAACCCACATGTAAATAACAGAAGCAAAATCTGCTAAATATTAAAACCTGAGTGACTCCTAATTTGTATGAAAGTAGGGATGCAACGAGATTTCCATCGCTGTAGTTCCCAATGATCAGATCCGGAGTGCCATGCAATTCAGCTGCAATCTCACTAACAACATCCTAACAGGGGAAAAGGAATACATTTAAGAGCACATCAAAAAGGTTTTAGAGTTATAAAACCAAAATAAAAATAGTAGCCAAGAAAAAACCTAACAAAATTTAGGCACAAGAGAATAGTTACCTCGGAAAATGTCTCCAAGTAAGGCCACACGTCAAATCTAGAAATCCATTTTCTAAGAATTCCGTTTTCATTTCGAAAAGGAACTCTCAAGATGTGAGTGTGCTGAGTACCAATGACTCTCTCAAGTCGTTGGTCGCATGTCGTTCCTTTTGCCTCCGGTATTAACCTAGTTATCTTTCATTTCAAACAAAACATCATAATATTGCTTTTTCGGTAATAGTACTAAATCATTAAGTATTTAATAAATCATTAAAGCTTTGTTGCCAAATATCCCCAAAGGAGAGGATCAGTGGCAGTAAAATGGTGGAATGGTGGGGGAGGAGTGGTTTGGAGTTTTGATTAAAGATCATACTTACAATAAGAATTCTTGGATCAACATTTAGTCCCTGGTTTTTAATCCTGAGAAGCATTTCCCTCTCCAAAGCACGAACTTGATCCAATATATAGACAACCTGTCATGTCCAGACACGCTATCTGGTGAGTGTCATAGTTACAATATTGAGGCACTGCATTCAATGTTTCAAAGCAAAGTAAAGTGCCCATTGTCTTCGGATTTAATAAAAAGTACCTGCCCTCCAGTGTCAGGCAGGCCCAAAACATTGGCCTGGCCAAAATAGCCATGTGGTGAAACAATTACGACATTGAAAACCATAGGTATCCTCCCTAGAAACTTCTCGAGGGATGCTGGATCAGGTGCCTGAAGTATATCCAAGAGAAGGTGAATCATCTCAAGCGCACGCTCAGCTGTGTGACCCCAGCCTTTTTCCAGTCCCATCTCTTGGAACCTGAAGAACAGCTGAGGCACATTAAATACACTATGTCAACTTAAGCATTTCACTTAAATGTGTCATACTTATCACAGGATGCTTTGAAAGGTTATTAATGATGTATGTCTTGTATTAAGAAGAATAATCATTGTTACTTTCATTGATATAATTTTTAATATACAAAAACTACTCTATATAATCAAAGTGATAGTACGATTTAGGAAAACCTCTAAATGAAAATCTATAATTAGGGCTCTAACTAGGGTATTAGAATAAAATAAAGTAAAATATTAAACTCCTAAATATTTCAACGCTCCCCCTAAAATTAATACATATATATTGTTCGTGCTAAATTTGCTTAGCAATTTGAAGAGCATTTATTTGAGATGGCTTTCTAAAAAGGTCAGTTCACAGACCTTCAGATCAATTCTGCAACTTTTACATATAGCTTTTTTTAATAAAAACCAAATCTGCTTCAATATATTTTGTTCAACATGTTGAACGAGATTGTGATCAACATCACATACTGCTTTATTATCACAAAATAATTGAATAGGTAGTTTAAGAACAAATTTCAGATTGTTCAACAAAAGTTTAACAATAGTATTTCAATGAGGCCAATTTGCCTACTATAAAATTCAGCTTTTGCACTTGATATAGCAACGATATTCTGTTTTTTGCTCTTCCATGTCACAAGATAATCTCCAACTGTAGTATAGTAAAACAACAACGCCAAGCCGTAATACCACTAGGAGGGGTCGGCTACATGAATCCTTTGTTTGCATTGTGCATGATAAAAAAAGAAGCCCTTCCTTAACTTTCAAATAGAGAAGATTCTTTAGAATGTTGTCTTCCCATGACTTTTTTGATCTTCTATTTTCTCTTTAATACGAACAAAATTCATAAACTCAATTTTTCTAACAAGGGCATTGAATGGTCAACGCTTAAAATGCCCAAACCATCTAAAGCGTCATTCTCTAATCTTATCCACTATTAAGCTACTCCAACCTTGCTACGGATAAACTCATTTCTCATTCTATCCTTATGAGCATACCCGCTCATCCACCTAAGCATCCACATCGCTGTAGCACATAATTTTATCCGTCAGTTTCTTCTTTATTGGTCAGCATGCAACCTCATAGAACATAGCTGGCCGTAAAGCTGCTCTATAAAATTTTCCTGAATTTTATGCAGAATTTTCTGACCGCACAGCACTCTATAAGCGCTCCTCCATTTCAAACAATCACATTGCTCTCTACTTCATCATTATTTTGGATAATTGAACCGAAGTTCGAATCTCACCCTTCGTGATCACATGGTCATCAATAGTTATGGCCTCAAAATTAAAAATTTTAATACAATTGAATTTACACTTCATATATTCTATTTTAGATCTATTAAGATAAAAATTTTAGATTCTATCATAGTCTTTTACAACTCAAGTTTTTCTTTAATTTTATCCCTAGTTTTATCAATTAATAAAATATCATATGCAAATAACATGTACCAAGGAACTTCCTCTTGAATGTCCTCGATAAGAATATCTAAAATTAAACCAAAAAGTTATGGGTCATGATCTGAGCCATGATGCAATCCAATAATAATAAGAAAATTATTAGACAAGCCATCTTACAGTCAAACACATGTTAATATCTCTAATAACATTAATATATGTAACACAAATATCTTCTCTCCAAAAAAACTTCTCTGAGCACTCTATCATAAGCCATTTCAATATCAATAAAAATTAAATTAATATCTTATTTTCTTTCTCTAAATTTCTCTATCAAACCTCTTAATAAATGTACGCTTCCATGCTAGGTCTATGTAACGACCTGCGGTCGTTAGTGGACCTATTAAAACCTAATTTGAGTCATTGATACTTAAGATCTACCTCAAAACCTGCGCAATAATAATGTTAATTTAATTTAATATTAGTTAAACATTAATTCAGCAAGCAAAACAAAATAAATAAGACATTTCTTCTTCCTACGGCTTCCCTTCTCGCTCACACACAAGGAGCTGCGCCGGGAAAGCTCGCAATCTCTCCGACATCTTGTCGGTTCTCCTCTTCTCCTCCTTTATTTTCCCATTCCGGCCTCCGTCACCCCCTCGTCGCCGTCTTGTACCACTGTTGCAGCCTGCCGCTGCCTCGCCGCCACATTGTGTCACCACTACAGCCGTCACTGCCTTCAGCAAGATCCCCGCCGGTGACCTATACACCTTATCCCGCACCTTTCCAAGGTATCTTTCTCCAAAAGAACCAACATTTTTTTATCTTGAAAAAAGGGAAGCAGTTTAGGGACGAGCAGTAATTCTAAAATGCTTAGTTTTTTTTTTTTTTTTGTATTTCATAAAAAATGCAAGAAATTAAATAAATTAAATCACCAAAAAAAAAAGTTTTAGCATATGACAAGCTAATTGATTACTCTTTAACCCATGCTGTTATTATGCCTGTTTAATTTTAAATCTTATGATAACTATGCCTGGTTTAATATGATAAACGTGCAAATCTAAAAGACAAAGATAATATTATAACGATAATATTATCTAAGTATAACAATAAAATCTTGATTGCTAAATGAGAAAATTATAATGGTGGTGTATTGAATACTAAAATAAAATAATTTTCTTAAGCTATATTAAACTTAATCATTATTGTTATGGGTTAATAGCATTTTTTTTTCATACATATATTTATAAACACAAAATTAGAGAAAACAAACTGTGGCTGATCCTATCCTCGCAATTATAATCACTGCTATCATATATTTAACAACTTTTAAATAGTGTTATATATATAATAAAATGCAAATTAATCTTATTAATGATGCCATGCAATCTTATTAACTGAAATAAAGTATATTAGTATATCATTGTCAATAATATATATATATATAGTTATACCTTATTAACAAATTATTTAATATTGCATTAAAATGCTAGGTTAACATCAAACTTATATTATAAGCTACATGTAAATTTGTCTATCGTTATTTACTTACATATATAATAACTTAAGTTAAATTACAAGTAATGTTTAATTATGATAAAATACCATTATAATAACTGTATATAAAGTAGTTATATAATAATATTTAATGTTAACGTTATAAAACATACAGATACAACCAACTATGGACACATCCACTGAAACGAATTAGGAAAAGTATCGAATATCACTCATTGCATTTATTACTTTTATATTGCTGCTTAGCATTACTTTTGAGCTTTAACTGTATTTCAAATTGTTATATTATTTTAATTAGTGTTTTATCAAAAATATCACAAATTGTATTGAGATGTCTTGAGAATGTGTGCAATATGGGTTCCGAAATGGTGGCATTTGGTTGGATTATTTATGACATGGCCAGTCTTTCTGGAGGGGAGCTATATTGTAGCCTACGGGGAGGCAGTATAGGTAAAACATTTATGAACCCAAAATATCTGTCGACCCCAAAGTTCTGAATTTGCCCAGATCATTTGTGTACTACTGATGCAAGGCATAAATTTTATTTCAATTATTTTTGTGACATGTTTTTTATAGTTACTTATAAAACATTCAACTAAAATGCTCAATAAATTCCATGCATTCTAATAACTCTTTGGCAAGGAATTACTAAGGTATGTAATTGGGTCGTGAGGACAAAATACAGTAACCCAAGAGATCTGCATTTCGACGATTCTAAAGGTGTAAGATAGAGCTTATGCATCCATTCAAGCCATCGTAATCTAAGGGATGGCTTGGGATTTGTTTGGAACCCTAACTCCATCTGTATAAGAAGAATCGAACTCACTGAACCCAGGGACCGCTCTCGGTCAAGTAAAGTTCAGGCGATCTCGGTGGCCAACCACGGGGCCTTTAGTGTTCAAGGTGTGCCGCATCATCGTAATGCTATGTGAATCGAAGCTCGCGAATTTGAAGTGGAACCTCTAGGTCGGGTATCGAGGAAATCTGTCAAGGGAAAAAGGTAAACAGTGGTAGGGTCAGGTCAGCCTGCGATCTGCACTGTTTTGCAGAAGAATATTCGACGAATATTCTCCGACCTGTTGGGTCTCAGTCGAACTGCCGTAACCGCGTTTTAAAAAGTAAATATTCTTTGAAAGATTTCAAATTTAATTAAACAGATTAATTGAAATTTTAGGAAATAAATTCAGAATGCATTTTTGACATAATTTGATAAATATAAAATCAAACACAGTGAAATTATATATCAAATTGATCAAAAAAAATATGAGGAACAATAATCTCAAATAAAAATAGACTTTGGAAAAGTAAATTTTTTAATCACTACTTAATCAAGATAAAGAGTGATTAATGAAAATTAAGCTACTTAAAGTTCAATTTTTGATAACCAATATATCATTTGAATCCTTATGAAGCATAAAATCATAATATAAAGATATCAGAAAATTTCACCACCAAATTTGTAAAGGCAAATTTGGGATATTAAAATAATATTATTTTATTAAAAAGTATGAAAATGGTACCAAAGGTACCCTTAAGCCCTCTAATCAGTTAGAGTGGCTTAGTTAATTAAGTCAAAAAATATGTGTAAGGACAAATTTCAAAATCAAGCTCAAGTCTTGAGATCTAAGGGAATCAAAGTTTAAGGTTAAACTTAATCAAATTTGTAAAATTGATGAGCATGAATACAATGTAACTTATTAAATCAATCTCCAATTGACTAAAACCATAATGTAAGAAAAAATAAACAATTTGGCATTTTTAGCATTAAAAATATTGATATTTTAATCAAAAACCTAAAACAATAAATTAGTCAATTAAATCAGTTCATAATGCAATGAAAACTTCATAATAGCTTATTAATATCACACATACAAGTTAAAACAGTATAATTCAGTGAGTAAACACAAAATGTCGATAAGATCTAAATTTTAATCCCATCTAAAACTTAGTACATCAAACTTCAGAGGAACAGATTGCTAAATCAAAAAATGTAAATTTAAATATTAGAATTCGAGTTGTTATGATTGTTAATTTAGAATAATGGCATGAATAAATTTAAGTATTAAATTCAATTGAATTCAGTAAATCAATTAATCGGGTTAAGCACCCAATTTATGTCTTAACAATATTAGAAGATCAGAACAAGTCAATAAACAACTTAGTAATTAATTCAGTAACAAAATCAACATTCAGGTTAATACACTCAATTTTTATTTTAACAATTTCAAAATCAATCAATAAATTCAGTCAGAATAAAAATGCAAATCAAGATTCTATAAAATCCTGTGGATCTTTTCATAATAAATGAAATAAATAATCAGAATCTAAAAAATTCAATCAGCCAGTAAGGACATGATAACTAAATAAATAAAAAGGGATATCATAATTACAATTAATTGATTTGACATTTTTGAAATTGCAAAGCTTTTGAGCTTAAAATCCTCATTGCATATCATAAGAATTGTGTAAGAAATAATATAAATAGTATAACTGAAATATTTAGTTCTCATTTTCACTCTGGGAGGATCTAGTATGTACAGACATGGTACAGCCAAGGCAAGCTTTATGGTGAAAGAAGACTACATATATTTTTGAGAGGACTTATGCAGTTGTTCAAGAACCCAAATATCTCAAATAGTTGGGCAAACATGCCTAGCTCCCTTGTTTTAGTAGAACTCGCAGAACCAAATAATGAATTAAGATAATTAAAAATATTGCATTTGTAATCAGATTCATTTAAAGTTTTCAATAGCTGTTCGGTTCCATTCGGTTACCTTGTAGTTATTGATTTACAATTCAATTCAATCACTTTATAGTGACTGATTTATAATTCAATCCAATCAACTTGTAAATTGATTTACTTTTAGTTCAATTACCTTGTAGTGATTGATTTACTTTTCAGTTACATTCTTTAGAGACTGTTCAGTTTACTTTTAGTACAATTACTTTTAATCAATTTACTTTCAATATAGTTTACTTTCAATCAGCTTACCTTCAGTTCAGTTTACTTTCAATTTAGTATACTTTCAGTTCAGTTTACTTTTAAAATAATTTTACTTTAGTCAATACTTTAAGTTTACTATAAAATTTTACTTAGCATATATTTCAGTTGGGCATATTTCAGCTCTGTATTTTTTTAGTACTTTAGTATGCATGTATGTATACATTTTTACAATTAATAGTTTCCTCCACAATACTTTTAGTTTACCGTTCAATCTCTTATGTTATTTCAGTTTCAATTTTTACTTACAACAGATATAGTTTTAGCATCCTGCACCTGCTTAAATTAATTGTAATAAATATAATGATTTAAAACATAAAAAAACCCTGAAATGTACTTAAACGTTAAAAGTCTAATTATATTTATATTTTTTGGTTATGCCCTAGCATGTGATACAGACATCATATAAGGAGCATATGAAGGATCCCGCATGCAAGGTGGAGTCGATGCACGAGAAGGAAGCAGCTGATTAGTTTAATTTTCAATCATTTTATTTTTAGTCAGTGAAAATGTAAAATGTTTACTTTTCAATGTTGTATTAAATATTCTAGATGATTTTATTTTATATTATGAGATGATTGCATTTTATATTTATTTTAAAAATATATGTAATGTAGATGAACATTTCCTGTTTATAGTGTTACAATTATTATATCCTATCGTGCTACACGACAATCTGATTCTTGACTCACTTAACATCTGGAGTTGGATTAGTCCTACTAACTCGGCATCGAGTCATTACAATTACTCTCTAAAACTTTAAACATATTACACATTAACTTGATTCTTCTATAATTTACAAAGTCTTGAGTATTGCTTTGATTCTAGTAAATAGTTATGACAATATTATTTCTCCACTTATTTTGCATCTTTTTAGTTTTCAAAATAATATTAAATAATTTGGTAACCCAAGAAATTACTTACCCAAACATGTTTCCACACATCAATAGAGCAGCCATCCAATCATAACTTTTCCACTCTTCATCCTCTATAAGACATTTTAAATCTCAAAATTACTAATACATTGAATAAAATGTAACTCATATTACTTTTAAAATAATTAAACTCACTTATATTGATTTTATTAGTACAACCTTCAATAAAAAATATGGTAAAATAATCCATTAATCTATGTTGAATGCCTTTTTCTATTAAAAAATTATTAGTATAATATATTATAAGTCAAATCTTTGATTCTTTTCTCTCTTAAATTGGCTAGCATATAAATATATATCTCTCCCTTGACAATTTCAAATTTATGATATAAATCATCGAATGTGCACTGTTAGTTTAATGAAATGCTATTTTGGATCATGACAAGCTAGTTTATACTTCTTTCAACTCTCTTCAAATTTATATTTAAATCATTCTTTTTAGTAGACATGTTTATCTTTAATCTTTAATTTAGAAATCTTATTTTCATCACCTTGCATCTTTATTATTGGGTACTTAATTTTTGATACACCAAATAAACATTGGTACATTATAGATACAACTAGCAACCAAATTTTACATAAGATTAACTTCACCCTCAAAATCCATTGTCCATTTAAAATTTTACTCATAAAAATATTTATATTATTTTTTCTTAAGATTCGACCATTAAGTTTTAGAATATATTTTAGATTTAATATTACTTGTATTAAACCTAATTTTCAAATACAAAATAATAAATAATATTGGATTGTCAAATTATCATTTGAAACAATCTGACAATCCTTACAATATAAACAATAAGTTTTATATATGATAATATGTGCACCTCTTTTCTTAAAGTAAGTTTTAGCAATTATAAGATCATAAGATAAAGCAAACTCTAAAATCTTTCTTCTTTCTTCATTAATCTCTCTAAAATCAAAATCATAATATAATTAAATTCTTTAATTACCTTTCGAGCATATCCTTTAAATCTTCTCCTATAAAAAATATATCCTCTAAAGATATTCCTTGAACTAATTCATTCAAATCATATAAGAAAAAAATTATACACATTCAATTCTATTAAAGAAGCACAAACACTTGTAATAATCAAACTTATTTCGTTAACTATATTAAGCTTTAAAGATAATTATCTTCCAATCACTAAATTTTCATTATATTATACTCAAAATTCTTAATCAAAATGGTACTCACATCATTTCTAAGGCAATTCTTAATTGAATGCAGAGTTTAAGCCAAAACTATTAATAGTTTTTTGTTTTCTCGCCCACCAACAGTTTCCAAAAGACAATATATTGATCCTTCTATTTATCATACTATCAACTAATTCAAAAAGCTCAATAGTGAGAGCACCTATATTTCAACTATCTATCTTAATTTAGATTCATAAATTAATTTTGCTTTCTCTCCCACCTACTTAGTTTCCAAACAACAATATATTATTCCTCCTATTTATATTCAGATCAACTAACTTAAAAAGCATGTCAGTGAAAGTACCAATATTACAACTATCTTATCTTAATTAAGAATCATAAACTAGATTCCTCACCCGCATTTTTCCATATATGTGACACCACCCGAGCGCTGATGTAGAGCGCAGTCTTTGCACATTTTTTACTATATTCAAACATTGTAGCACGCTACTTTCAAGGGCTGCCCTAGCTTTATAATAATTAATTGATTCATGACATAATAGGATTCGACAAAATTTTACACTAGTTATCAATCACCTAAAGCAAACCCTCTTCTAATCTCATCCAAGACTTGGGACCCAACAACGACGAAGTTAGAGCTACAAAGAGTCATGTGAGAACTAAAATATTAATTAACAAAAAAAAATTAAGTATTTGTAAGTAAATTTTCTTACATATGATTCCAACATAATCTATTTAAACTTCTAATACCCAAACTTCAAGTTTTAAAAAACCAAGCAAAACTAGAACACCAGAAGGATTGTTCCACTAAGAGCATGTTGATGAGGTTTCATGCATATGTAACGTTAGGTGATAGTTTTGCAAAAATCAATTTTCCAAGCTAGATGAAAAAAAATGGTATATCAAACAAGTAACAATTCCTATATTTTATACAAATAAACTCATCTCGGAAAATCTCCAATACGAATCAGAAAAGTGCAACAATTACCAAAAATCATCGATGGGAAAAGTAACCGTTGCCTTACCTGTAAGCAAATTCAGAGAAAGGCGTGCTTGGGTTGATCTTTGACAGATAATCTTCTGCCTTGGACAGGGTGGACTGGAGTCTTGATAAGCTTTGTATCCTGTCGTTCAGCATCATCAACTGGCAATTCGTATAGCAATCAGATCATAAGTAACAGCCACAAGAAATTTGGCAGACAATTCAAATCCAACATCACTTAGGCTTACATGGCCCTTGTATTTGTGGGCTCTCAAGAAAATAAGCAGAGGTTCTAAGCTTTCCCTGTTTCGAAACATCACTGAAGACAGGTGCCGATTAAGGAATTGAACCCCATTTCCTATGGAAGAAGATCTATTAGGGCGAGGAAAATCTGCGTTGAACGGCTCAAAATCCAGTTCCAGAACATAATGATCATTATGACTGCCAACATTTTTAAGAAAAGCATCGATTCAGCGAATAAGAAAGAACAAAACGAATGAACAAATAGAAGCACAGTTCGGGTAAATTTACTACTGCTCATCAACAAGTTTTTCCTTAAACTGAAGATACTCCGAAACTTGAAGTTGTTCCACGTTGAGTTCGTGGACGTTCACTCGGACATATTCCCACACGCCCGGTCGCGGCCGGATGGCAATAGCCACTAATGGGGGAAGCACAATTGCCTCCTAAAAAGGCAAAAAAAACCGCTGTATAAGCAGATCTGCAACAGATTCAATTGCAGGGGTGAAATAAAAAGAACACCTGGGCCGATTTAAGGATCTCGAAGAAGGAACCCTCCGCCAGCTTCCGGTCGTCAGCAACGACGGCGGAGAGGCCATCGAGTAGATCATGGGGCTGAAGAATACACTTTCCCTGGCTGAGATACCTATATGAATATGATCAGAAATAGAGTTAGGATTTGATATTTACACGCTGATATTGGATATGCGAGAAACGAGAAGAACAGACTTGGATAGCAGGGAAACGAGGTCGTTGCGGTGGGCTGAGAGGGTATCCTCGAGTCTCTCTCGGATGCTCGGCACGCGCCCAAGGCTCGGAGTCGCCATACGCTTTGCTGTGATCGAGATTACGATTGAGGAGAAGAAAGGGGTGCGAGAGTAAAAAGCAGCAGACTGGAGACGATGCTTTAAAACGGAGCCTTATCGCGCATATATTTTTTAAATAATTACTTCATTAAACACTTCCGTCTGTATTTAGCATGTTTAAGAAGACAAATTTTTTTTTTTGCGGGAGGGATGTGTTTGTTAAAAAATTACTTCATTAAATAATTACGTCAGTATTTATAGCATGTTTAAGAAGACAAATTTTAGTATTTGTGGATCTATTTTTAAAATAAAGGTATTTTTTTATTGCAACTCGTCTAATTTATAACAATTAGATTGTAGGGATTATTTAGTTCAAGTTTATGATTTTTAAAACTGTTAAATTATATTTAGTTGAGTAGCTAATTTAAAACAGTTTGCTTATTGCAGCTGTATATGATCTAAGCTTACTACATTAAGTTAAAGCTTATGATAGCTTTTTTTAATAAGAGTATTGTTACACTTACACATTAGCATATACTTAAATATATAGATGATGTGTAAATTTAAATACATTATTGATTGAATGTATTTTTTGATAAGACCTATATATAAAAATTATAAAAAAAGAAAATTTCTAATTGATCCTGAATATTTTTTTATGTGTATTTTTGTGTAATCATAGTATTTTCCTTTAAATAATTATGTATACAATTAATTATATTATAATTAGTTTAATATTAACAATGGAAGTTTTAAAAGGCCCATAATCTTTCCCACCCAACAGGCACATTAGCCAAAATTTCGATCTTTATATACGAATATATAGAACAAGTCAAAGTGCATAACTTAGAACTTCAATGATGAAAACATATGTTTAAAATAAGTTGTGACTGAGTTGAATGATTTAAAATCATACGATAAATTCTATTTGAATTTGTTGATATGGTATCCAAAAAATTTTATCCAATAAGATTAAGATGTAATTTTAATGCAAATATTAAAATAATATTTATATTATTTTAATATAAATAAATAAACAATGAAATATGTTCAAATAATATTGATAGGATTTTTTTAAGTGCTACATAAATAGATCCAAATAGCATTTCTTCTCTAATAATGCACAATCAGATAAGATTGATTATTCATGATGGTTTACACCAACAAACAAGCCAAATGCAATGCGCAAGGATTAGTTAAATATGTTGGGTCGATGCCACTATATCACACAAAAATGTAGATCTTGAGCAAGCAAAAAATATATATAAAAATGGCATTCATAGCTATCTTTAAATTGTTAATGGCGGCTCACATCATGTGTTATCCACAGTAACAATCATCGTCGTACATCCCATTCGAACTTATCAAATAACCATATATTTTTATAATAGTTGTTGAATGCATCCATAACATGATCAAACTTTATTCAATCTCTAGACTTTTCATAAAGAGCTTTTCGTTATAGTTTATAGTATTTGATGACTCTCTTTAAACAAGAAAATTGGTTGGTACAGTGATCAATGCGAAAATCAAATAAAAAACCAAATCTTGAGCGCTACATCAGAAATTAAAAAAAAAAAATTGAACGCCAATATAAAACAAAAAATCCATCCAATAAGCAGAGACTGACGCTAGCATTATGCGATTTTTATGGCAGAACATTTCAAGCCACAGCTATTATTACAACAGAAGCGGACGTTATCAGAAATACAAAAACAACAAATAAAAACATACGCGTCCGGGCGGCCTTTTTCCAGATCTGCAAGTATGCACAAAAATACAGATCTGAAAATACAAGAAGAATTTGACGAAAGTCCCCTATCCCAGAATTTGACGCGTCGGCGGGGCTGTCAGTCGCCGGCGTCGTCGTCGGAGAAGATAGTGACGCGGTAGTAGAGAAGAAAGAGGATGAGGACGAGAAGAGCGGCGACACCGAGCGGAGACCCGCCGACGCGGTGGAAGGAATCCGGTGAGCCGAAGGAAAGCAGATCGGATACGGCGTAGGATCGATCCGAATTAGAGAGAAATCGGATGAGGATAATGAGCGCCAGAGGAAGGAAGAGCAGCCCGGCGGGTGTCAGCAGCTCCGCGAAGGCTTCCGTCAGCGCTGCGCCTCCGTCTCCGATGAAGAAGGGTGCCGCCGCTAGTATTCCGGCTACCACCAGAAGCAGTATCACGTGCGGCGGAGTCGCCGCCGCACCACGACCCTCTTCTATCATCCCTCTTTCTCGCTCTCTCGTGCTGAGAGAGGTTAGGGATTTGCAGGCTCCACCTTCTCTCTGCTCTCTGAACGTCGGCTAACTTTATCTAATTTATAATGGACAAAACAAAATGCAACGGTGTTACATATAAGTGTACCTTTAGTTTTTTAGTACTGTTATAATTGCATATCAATCTACAAAAAAATATACAGATAATATATTAATTTAATATGTATATATATTATTGATAGAATATATTTTTTGTTCTTTATAAAAATAAAAATAAAATAAATTTTATATTGATGTTAAATATTTTTTTTTAATAATATCATTTTAGTTTATTTTTTAAATTTAAGTGTTAATAAAATAATTATTTAATTAGTGAGATTTAAATTTTGTGAATGTTAATAATTTAAATCTAATAGCATTAACAACATTGTTCATTATTTTCCATAATTTCATGATAACATATCTCATTGATTAAATAAACCTAGAGTTATTTGCTAAGGTGATCTATGAACTAAATATTATCATAATTTATAGTTTACATGCAAATGAAAATTTGTTTATATAAATTTTCATATATAAGTAGAATCACTGTTATATGCGTATATAATTATAATATATGTGTTTACTTACATATAAGTTGCATATATGTGTCCAAATTACCCATATGTATATATATAATTCTCAATATTTTTCTTCTTTTTCCTTTTAGGTATATTCTTCAATCGTTCTCTATGTATATGTATGCACATATATGTGCATTTATATATTTATGTATTTATTAATATAATTTCATATATATATATATATATTCATATTTATCTTAATTAATTACCTTAATTAATAAAATATTTACTTAAAATTATATAATAATAATATTATTATTATAATTATTAAATAATTATTATTATATTATGTATGATAAATTATTATAATTTAAATATCTTAATCTTATAAAATTATAATTCCAATATTTTTATTTTAATTAAATTTCATCAATTATTGCTTTATTTAATATTTATCTTAAATATATTAATTAATTATTTTTATTATTTTACTTAAAAATATCCTTAAGTCGCAATACATATCTAGCAAAATCTTTTGCAAAAACATGTAATTAAGCACCAAAACAAATACGACAATAATTGATATGACTTGTCAACATGAGTGAAAAATATTTAACATTTTCAAATATGTATGTTCTTATGAGCCTTACATCAAAATATTTATATTTGATTTCATGTTTCTTTTTGTACATCTAATTTATGAAATTATTGCGCACCAACCGTTAAATAAATCTCAAAAATTTATTATGGCATCTTTGTGTAAGATCTCACCCTAACCGGTCGTCAGAACGATACTCATAATAACCCAACGATAATTAGGTGGTATCTCTGATACCAACTATGAGCACCCCACCTTACTGCTTGCGCAACAGGGATTTTATTAACAACAGGATTGTTCACTATTAATATGTTATTAGTACCCTAGGTGTTCCTGAAGACATCTTTGATACCAATTAAATTATACTAAGTTATCAGGCATCTAAATTACTTGATATCCTTGATACTATCTATAGTATCCATCAATTTTAAAGTTAAGTATTGTGGCGACCCACCGCCAGGTTAGCATATTTTATTTAGCATTAGGTGTTCACTCCCCATAACTATATCGAAGATTAGTATAATAGTATTTTTAGAGGTTTATAAAATACACACTTCCACATTCATCGTAACATTCATAAATACCAGAATAATAAAAGAAATATATTCATTATAAAATTAATAATTATTTTATAAAATTTGTTACACAATAAGCAAAAATTTAAAACATTAAGAAAGTTAATGTCTAAGTTGTTCCATCATGTATCAGCTCCTCATCAAATAGTTGATCCAAAGATTATTCTTTAATTAATATATATATATATATATGTATGATAGGGCAAGAAAAAAAACAAAAGAAAAAAAAAATTTAATTTTACTTAAAAGTCAAAATAAAGTTTGTAGGATATCAAAATTTACATTTAAGCAGCATAATACTGCATAATAAGCATATACAAATAAAATGTGATATTTAAGTACGCTTAAACCCTAAACCATATACCATAAACCTTAAACGCCTAAACCCTAAACCCTTAACTCTTAAAGTTATTTGGGTGCCATGCGGTAATGTGTTTTTGCTATTGATTGAGTGCTATGAATTAACTCAATTAAAAATTTGATTTCTCTTATTCGTGGTAACCCAAGCAATTCATCAAGGAATACATTATTATTCTTATTATAACTACTACTACTATTATTATTATTACTATTATTGTTATTATTTCTATTTATAAAATTTGCATTTGTCATTTTAATTCAGTCATTATTATTATTATTATTAAAATAAAATAATATATATAATTTTTTTATTTAATTTGTTCGATTTGAGAATTTTGCATCGCTATTCAGTCTTGACCCAATTTGATTTAGTTATATGAGATTTTGTGCTCAAAATTTGAAATAAATAATTTGAAATCAGTATCATGTATTCGCTCAGGTTGATCGCAGGTCTGTATAGACAATATATTATGCCAAAATTGGGTGATATCCGAAGAAATAAGGAGACACACATGGCCTTTGAGAATGAATGTGTAGTTTGTTATGAATAGATATCTTATAAATAGTTAGATATGGGTCACCTCAATGAGATTAGAGCTATTAGCCTATCAAGAGTGAAAATGAATGTATTGTAATTAGGGATTTTAGCATGATTAAAAGATTATTCACAAAAAGCTAATGATAAAATATTTATTATTATTGTCAATGCTTATTTTTAAAAATATGTGCAACATATTATTATTATTATCTATTTTTAGTATAAATTGCAACACAATATTTATTTAAATAATTTTATTTATTCACACATTCTTAAAATATAATTATTGTTTATTTTAAATATAGTAGGATATTATACTATATTTTTATTAAATTTCTACTTATACATACATGAATGGCAATTAATACTTTTCATGATTTAAGAATGAGAGGATACTATTTGGCATAAAATAAAAAGCAAGAAAATAATTATTTTTTATGTTAAGTTAAATATACAATAATAAAACCACTATATAATATAATATATTTTATAAACATTTATAATTTGTAAATGAAAATTGTTTAATAAAAAAAATTATCATTTAATGCTGTATAATTATAATTTTTACTCTAAAATTATTTACCTCAATTTCGAAGCTTTCACACTAAATTATCCCATAATCTAAAAATAACAGTATTGCATATTACCAATGTGAAATAATAAGATAAGTTGCAATATTTAAGTAAATACAATCATATAATTTAAGGGTTGCAGTTTTAACTCAGCTTATAAAATAATTTTGTTGCAAATGCACCTTCAAAAGAAAAAGAACACACAAATATATATTAAGCTTTTAATCAGGATACTAATAGTGTTGGCCTAATATGTGAGTGATTAGGCTCAAATTGAAGGTTTAATTGAAATATTCCAACAAAAGAGATGTGCTTTGTTACCTTTTCAAATCATATTTTTTAGTTTTTTATTAGTATTTTTTGATATAAAATTTCATTTCTATAAATTTTATATATTTAAATATGATTACATAAAGTGAAAATGTGATTTTTTCGCCAATACTTTAAAATTAGAATTAGAATTTGATATTTTATACTGAGGTAATAAAGGATTTTTATCCGATTTTAATCTCGGGGAAAAAACAAATGTTGAGGTAAACGCGGAGCAAGAAAAGCCGCTGTTAATTATTTATTTATTATTTCATTAAAGCAGCAGCGCAACTCCCTCACCTTCTCCTGCGGCGGCTGTGATTTCCGCCACTCCACCACCTCGCTTCTGCTATCCGAACCCTAAAAGTTCCCCTCAGCTTCTCCTTCCAGCCCTAGCCTTGCGAGATTTGCCAGAAACCGGAAGCCGGAGGCCGGAAGCCGGAAGATATGGAGTCTCCATCAGAGCGGAAGTCTAGGCGCAATCAGAACTTCACATGCGTTTTGGAGGATCTGTCGCCTTCGACGTCGTCCCCTCCCCTTCCGCCGACCATAACCATCTCCCTCTCTGCCGCTAACTCTGGTGCTTCCCAGCTTCATCTCCGTCATCCTGAATCGTTTGAACTGATCTCCTGCTTCGAACTCCGCAATTCCCAGGTTTCCCTTTTTTCAAGAACGAGGAGGTCTTTTAGTCTCCTTTCTTCTTTTGTGCTCAGCGCATGTTTGATTTTTGTTAATTTGTCGGAGTTCATTGCTTATATTATAGTTGTTATATGTTCATACGGAATTTTCGTCTCTGTTTTGATTTTAGCTCGTTACTCTCGGACCTTTGGAGACGTTAGTCATAGTCGGAGAGACATTAAATAACGAGGTCAAAGAGGTATGCTTATATACTGTTGACTATTTTAATATGTGAACTAGTTTTATCAATTTTTATCTTATTTATTTGAAGTTGTTGGGATGGTTTTTTCTGTCCTAATCTTGTGCCTCTGCATATTTATGTAACTTAAGCGGATTTAAGGTGTTACTTTTTTGGAAGGTTACAAAATAATCCTGGACATTAGTCACATAACTGCAAAGAAATTTCGGTTTTTTTTCGCTATACTAATTTATTAATGCTTTGTCTCCGTTTTTTGCAGTAATTTCAGTAACTTTGTTAGTGTTAGACTCTCTTATTTGATATGCTATTTGAGGGGATTGTAGCACTTTATAATTCCTTAATAGGTAGGTATGGATTAGAATCAGCAATAACTATGAAACTTAAATATGAAGCTCATTATTTAAGTGTACCAAGCAAAATATTCCATTGAATTTTTAATTAGAATGTTTAATAGAATTGCACACGACTGCATCATGAGAAATCATGAATAATGAGCTACCCTAGCCATTTGATCTAGATAGTCAAGCCCGTTCCTCAACAAGCTAATTAAGGGCAGTCTCTGTCTGTGAAAATCAAAGAATTCGAGATCTCATCCGAGGATTATGTAATAGTAAGAGCCAGACTCAGTCCCAAAGTCTTTACAACTTCAATTGTGAGCTTTTCTTAATAGACTGATCCGCAGCCAGGGCCAAAGCAAGATTGGTTGGGGGGCGGGAGTAGTTATTCGACTATCTCAAATCTCTTTCTATTTACGATGCTTCGCCTTTGAATACTATATTATATAAATATAAAGAAGAGACCTTCTCTCCATGAGCCTTATGATAGGCCAACATAATAAACTTTTCTCTTTTTTGAAGATGACCAACTTTACATAAGAGGATGATTGGGGTTTTGCTTAGAACCCAATGAAGTATTGGATGTAGGAAATCAATGGGTTGTTTTGATAGGAGAAGTCAAGGATTAAGTAAATCTAAAATCCTAGATTTTTTATTTCCTAAATTGCAGGGTTCAATATATCCTAAATAATTAAATTCTAAAAACTATTTGGTATTTCCTTTGTTGAATTCTAATAAATATTGATATGCCATTTGGATGTAAATCATAAGGATATGGCCAAATATTATAATTTAAATCCATGGCTTAGGATATCTCAATTTACTATGTTTTTTAATAAGGTTGCACCAATACAATAAATATAAATGTTTAATGGTTATAAAAATAATCTCAATTAAACTTTCATTTGCCATATTAGTAAAATCATGTTTAAGAATGCTTTAAAGAGGGTGAAGAGCAAAAAGGGGTAGGATGTAGGGAAATGTATGTAAATGCTTGGGTTACCAAGTTATTTAATATTATTTTGAAGATAAAAGAGATTCAGATGAGTGGAGAAAGAGTTTTGTTATACCTATTTATAAGAATTAAGGCAATACTTAAGATTGTGCTAATTATAGAGAAATCAAGTTAATGTGTCATATATTGAAACATTGGGAGAGAGTTATTAAATACAGATCACGAAGACTTGTATTTGTCCAAATCAAATTGGTTTTATGCTAGGTAGATCTACCATTAAAGCATACATATATTAAGAGCTTTCATAGAGAAATTTAAAGAAAGAAAGAAGATTTTCATTTAATTTTTATTGAAATTGAAGGTTTATGATAAAGTATTAAGATGAATTCTTTGGAGAACTTTGGAGAGAGAAAATGGATTTGTATTGCTTATATTGATACTATTAGATATATGTATAATGGGACTTTAACATGTGTTTAATCGCAATGTGGCTTGTTTAATAATTTTTTTATTTTTATTTGATTATATCATGGCTTAGCTCTCAGCCCATAACTTTTTTCTTTAGTTGTGACTGTTTTTATTGGGCACATTCATGAAGAGATTCCTCAGTGCATGTTCTTTGCAGATGACATTCGTTTAATTGATACGACAATGAATATAGTTTAAACAAACCTTAAGTGTTAGAGGACTACTTTAGAATTTATAGGTTTTCGCCTAGTAGATCTAAAACAAAATATACAGAGTGTATGTTCAGTTGTATTAGAAATTAAAATATCAAGGGCATAGCTATTGAGGGCCACATGATCAAGAAGAGCGAAAGGTTCAAGTGCCTTAGTTCAATTATTCAAAATAATAGTGAAATAGAGAGATGCGATTTATAAGATCCAAGCTGGTTGGATGAAATGGCGGAGTGCTTCTAGAGTGTTGTGTGATTTGTCAATCCCACTCAAAATTAAAGAAAAAATTTTATAGGGTAGCTATCCAAATAGCTATGTTATATGAGACTGAATGTTGGTCAACGAAGAAAAAATTTACCAATAAAATAAGTGTTATAGAGATGAGGATGCTTATGTAGATGAGTGGGTATACTTGTATGGATATAATGAGAAATCAATTTATCCATAACAAGGTTGGAGTGGCTCCAATAATGGATAACAATTAGAGAATGCTGCCTTAGATGGTTTAGGCATATTAAGTGTAGACTGTGCAATGCCTCAGTTAGTAAAATTGAGTTTATACATTTCACCCATATTAAAAGAGGAAGAGGAAGGCTGAAAAAGATGTGTGAAGAAATTGATAGGAACCATCTTCTCTATTTGGAACTAAAGGAGGAACTTCTATGTGAACGCTCACACTGGAAACAAATGATTCATGTAACTGAGCACACCTAATGGGATTAAGGCTTCATGTTGTTGTTGTATATTAATATTATAAAAAACATGCATTCAATAGTTTGTTGAGGTATGATGATAAGACGCGAGAAAAGACGGTAACAATCTTCGTAGTTTTGATTAGTTTGCATTGTTGCTTTGTACTTCTTTGTGCATCAAATATTTTTTCCAGGTATTATGTTGCAAAAGTTCAACATGATTTTTCTCTCTAATTGATGTAAGCATTTGAGTCTTTTTAATTATCCATTGCCTTACAATGGCCACGATCATGTTGCATCTCAATTTGTGAAATTTTAATGTACAAGTCATGCCATGGTACCAACCAATGAAATTATGAAGAATTGCACAAGGCATGACAATGTGTGTGAACCCCAGTTAAGAATTGGCGCTTGTGAAATAATATCGTAGTAGTTCCTTCTATGTATCAAAATTTCTTTCTACAACATATCATAGCTGCACATGTCAATTATTGATTTACTATTGTGGAAATGATGCTTTCAATTAGTGTTACCAGGATAAACACAGAGGTTGTATCGATATCTTTTGAATGGTACAATTAGTTGCTTGTTATTACATAGTCTAAATCAATAAAAATGATTTATAGATAGTGCACTTAGATTTTCTTCTCCAAATACCCATTTTGGAACCCTCATGTTTACAGTAGTCCGTGGAACCCTCCCAAAAAGGGATAAACCTTGCAGTTTAGATATTTGGTTTGTGCTTTTATATAAACTATTATAGGAACTTGAGCTGCATTGATCTCTCTTATATCATTTCCAAAAAGGGGTAAATCTGCGAATTCTCTTTAATGTGTGGATGGCACTGAATTTCCGATGAAGGCATCGCCATAATTTCAACTAGAGGGTAATTGCTGACATGGCATTGTTGAATGACTATTGACTGTTTCAAGGGAATGCTGAAGGTATTCACATAATTATCGATATATTTGTACATGCACATTGCATCTGAGAAAAATTCTTTAATTATAATGCTTTTATTTCCTCAAGCTTTGGATTCTTTTGCAAGGTAATGTTATTGTTATCTTCATTGATCACTACTCTCAATATGCTTGGATCTTCCCACTCAAACATAAATCAGAAACATTACAAACTTTTATCCATTTTAAAAAATTCATCGCTAGACAATTTAACTAATAAATTAAAATCACTCAAACCGATGGAGGAGAAGAATATAACTTTACAGCCTTCCACAATATAATAAAAACCTCAGCATCTATCATCTAATTTTATGCCCATACACCCCTCTACAAAAAGGAGTAGCGGAACACAAACATCGACACATTCTAGAAGTGACGCGGGCACTTCTACAAACCTCCAAGTTACTGGAAAATTATGGGCTCTAACCTTAGCTGCAACCTATCTCATCAACCTCTTACCTTCTCCAAACACTCACAGTCTCTCTCCCTTCCAAACTCTCTTCCAAAAATCACAAATCTACAATCATCTATGAGTCTTTGGATGCCTTTGCTTCCCTCTTCTACCACCTACAAAAACATTTAAACTCTGCCCAAAATCTCTCCCTTTTGTTTTCTTAGGCTATTCCCCTAATCACAAAGGCTACATATACTACAACCCAAAAACATTTTCCTCCTTAATCTCCGGCTACATAAAATTTATTGAAACCCAATTTCTATATTCGGTCTCACCCCACCCATTATAATCAACCAAATCCGCTCCCTCCTATCAATCTACCTCAACCCCACTTATCTTAGTCCCATCATTGCTCACACATCCATCATTCGCCACTGACATCAAATTTACCACTCTCACCGATACGAAACACCACTTACTCGCCAAAACCTACCCCAACAATAGCCTCATTGAATTTCCCAATCTCCTCAGCACAAGACATCTAACCCCCTACACCAAATCGTAATAAAAAAACTATACCCAAACCTAAACCTATTCCTTTGTTGATCTGGTCTCTGCTAACAAAGGAACTTTTCAGTGACATACAAAGGTGCTGCACATACAAATGGGAATGCTATGCGGTGACATTCTATTGATCTGCCACGATGATGCCGACAATCATTAAACTGTTGACCTTGGATTGATAAGTACTACTTACTCTTTTGGTGCAACTTCATGGCTTGTAAATTTTTAAATTTGTTCGCTAACTAGTCTTAAGGATTCATGCATTTTAACTATTCATTTTTGCAATTTTAAGAGTTTTAAAAGGATTTGTTGGATAACTATTACATGATGATTTATTCTTATATTTACTAAATAGTGGGAGATTTAAGGATTTACTAAGGGGCTGTTTGGCACAAGGTAATCTGAGTGTAAAGTAAAAATTTGCTTGGAATTTAAAAATTCAGGTGTTTCGCATGAATAAAAAACGGAGTAGAGTAAAATTTTGAGGCAAAAAATTTTACCGAGTATAAACACGTGCAGGGTAAAATTTTTATGGCCAAATCGACCTAGTTATAAAATTACGCAGATCTCCCGTTTGTGTGAAGTAGCAAAGCAAAGGTCGCACAGAGACGAGTTAAACCTTCACATCTTCTTATTTCATCTTCGCCTTTGAAAGCACGCAAAAAAATGTACGCAGAGACTTCGTCTCCTTTTGTTTTTTTCACGCAACGATCTGACCCCTTCACGCTTACTTGATTCCGCCTTCCAAATTGAGCTCTTACTGTTCAGAGCTTCGATTCACCGTTCAAGATGGCTTCAATGAAGTCTCAATCTGGGACTTCTGCCCTATCTGACAACGCGCATTGCCAAGAACTTCTAACTGGATCCTCAATTTCAAGAAATGTTCCATGCGATCACAATCACCGAGATTACAATGACAAAGCATCTATTGAAATTGAGCAGCGTAGCTTAGGGGTGGTGAAGGCGACGATCTGTCGTTCATTTACGGAGACACCTTGAGATTGACGAGCTCAGCCAAAAGGGTGGAAGCTGAGCGACCACAACGAAGATTGAGGAGGTATCGAAGCATTGATGATGTCTATTTGACAGCATTGCTTGTTAGCAGAGACTAGATCAATATCTTTTTATCAGAATCTCTTTATTTTTGAAAGGAATTAAAGCAAAATTGGAATGATGGAAAGGAATTGATTGTTTATATGTTTCTTTTAGGGTTCTGCACAATGAACGCAAGGTGATAAGAAGAAGAAATTTAGTGTTTTGTTTCCTTAATATTAAGAAATTTAGGCTTGTGAGTTTTGTTTGTTATTAGAGATAGTTTTAATAGCATATTTGAACATGAAGTGACTGCCAATTTGATGTTTGTGCTGTTCTACTGTGTATATAAGATGAAACACATGCGTAATGAATTAGTTATATCTTAGATACCTTTATTAGAGACATCAAGATCTAATTTTATCTATTGCTGATGTGAATGTCTAATTAAATTTAATTGATGGTTAATTAATGTCGCTTCTATCTGGTTCTTAGTCTTCGATGAGAAATAAGGGTTGCATGGGGCAGTCGATATGAATTTCTTAACAATTATGCTAGAGCTGCATTGCCTAGAATCTTGTATCAATTTCTACTTTTTTGTTTTTTTAAGTGCATTGATTGGCGTTTTGTTGTAGATTATGTTGATGACTTTGAGTAATGCAAATTATCATATTATTTTTTATCTTTTGTTTATATATGCCTTATCTTTTTATTAGTGATGAAATAGCCAGAAATAGTTTAATGATAAATGCTCAAGTTGCGTTCATATAAATGACATTTAAGCTTCTTTGATTATTACTGTTTTATTTATGGAAAATTGGATGCATATATGAATCGGAAATGATGCTTCTAGGACTTGTCTCTAGGTAATTGCTTATGTCTTCAATGCTAACATGTTATTTTAATAGTTATATCAATAGTTGGATATTTGTAGACAAACAACACATTTTATCATATTTTGAAGAGACAACAATACCATTCTTAAGACTAATTTTTATTCTTATCTAGAGAGTTCCTTATGAATTTCATTCAA
The DNA here is from genome assembly GCA_016760335.1 of Gastrodia elata. NCBI lineage: Eukaryota > Viridiplantae > Streptophyta > Magnoliopsida > Asparagales > Orchidaceae > Gastrodia > Gastrodia elata. The sequence continues at coordinate 24,342,424 of CM028679.1, read as the reverse complement.
AGTACAAATAACATGTGTTCTTTCAAGAGTTATGTTAAGAATTAAATATTAGTTGACAAAATAGTTTTGTAATAATAGTTTTCACCATTTCTTAAAAAGACACTAATGTGTATGCAATGTGATGATGAAAATAAATTGCAGCATATGAGTTCAAAATATTTATTTTTCTTATTTATTTCTTGTGCTGGCACTTGGACCAACATTCAATTTTTGACATTCATTTTTTTGGCAAATGTTGAGTATTACTTTTTTAAAAGACACTAATGTCATTTCGTATAATGTGGCATGCCATGTGATGAAAGTAAATGGAAACAGAAGAGTTCAAATTATTTATTATGCCTAGTCTATTTCTTGTGCTGGCATCTGGACTAATGTTCAATTTTTGACATTCATTTGGTTGGCAAATGTTAAGTATTTGTGCATTGGAGCTGAGAATGTATATGAAAATTTCCTTGAAGATGGAAGAAGAGAATGGAAGTATACTGCTGCTTTCTTCTTATAAATTTGTTGTTCTCTTTTAGGTTATCTTTGAGCTAATCGATCCCTTAATGTTTTATTGGCCCGTGAACATGTTGAAGTTTCTTTTTTGGTGCTAGATGTATTGTTCTATATATAAGTACAATATATATATATATTTATATAGATAGATAGATAGATAGATATAAAATTTTCTCTTCCTATTCGTTTTATGATGCCATTACATACTGTTTGATCTTTTCTTGTAATGTTAATGGAGTTGTTTTCAAATGCAAAAAAATGAATTCTGAGTAGTTTTATCCCATAAATTATTCGAAATATCATATTTAGCTGATTACTTCATTCAAAGCAGATAAATCTAATTCTCTGAAATTCTTTTATTGATAACTAAATAGGAGTAAAGGAATTAGATTACACTTTAATCAAGAGTAAAGCAGGAATGTTTTAATCCTCGCTATTGCTTTGTCCAATCAACAATCAATGTACAGAGCTAGAATTTAATGTAAGAGGCAGAATATTTACCCTAAAACTAGAAGGGGCAGATTTTCTATAATTTATAGATCTGCAAGAGACATTTAAGGCAAATTTTCATATTAGCTTCTCAAGTCCAAAGAGTGGATGTGCTGCCTTGGTTTTGTACTATCATCCGAGAACATCTTCCAATTCTTGAATTTCTTGAAACTAAGAAAACTTTCTTGAAATGTTTCCATAACAATTAAAGGAGTTAAAGTGGATTCACGTCAAATGAAATTCACACTGGACATGGCAGAAAAATGCTTGGATGTTTGTCCTGAGATTGCCACATTTTTCTCTCTTTGATTTTGATTTATTTGTGCATTTATATTTGCTCTTTATAATTAATTCAAGGTTTTTAGCATTTACAATATAATAATAAACCTCTTCTTCAAAGTAACATGCCAATTTTTGACTAAGTTTCCATGCTTACGCTCATCAAAATTAACTACTTTTGGTATAATATGGCAATGATATAATGCTCATTGTGTATGGTGCACAACGAAAAAGATGAAAATAATTCAAAACTCATTTCTAATTCAAATATGTTAGTAAAAATATGAGATATTAGCCATAAATTATTTTTACAAGTTGACATGAGTATAAACTTGGAGAAGCTGTGAAGCCCTATTTTTATGTTAGAAAAAAATAGTCATGGTGTAATTTGCGAATGTTAACATGCTTTTGTCAATTTCAAAACAACTTACACTAATTGCAAAATGTCTTTGTTGTTGGAGCAAGATAGCCACGGTCATTGATGTTACTTTGTTTTTTGTAACAAATAATCAAATGACCACTCAGTGTCAAAGTATGCGCTATTGTCTTTTTAATAAGAGCATTAACATGATTGGAAATGTGTCAGGGACTGTTTGAATTGATGTAATTGAATTTTTGGGGTAATATAATTGTAATATAATTTAATTTTAGATTTTTAAAATACAATGTAACAATTTTGAAATGTTTGAATTGCACTAGAATGTTTCTTTGGAATTATAATATTAATGTTAGGAAGGTGTAAAATGATTATAAGGTAAACTTAAACAAAAAATTGGTGTGAGAGAGTACCTGTGAGGGCCAGCCAGCGACCGATGAGTACCGACAAAGGTTGCCTAATAAGAGGGTCCGACAAGGGTTTTCAAAGGCTTCTATGGTGATGTGATGTCGGGTTGGTTTTCTCTTTGTGGCTGCTATATAGTAAGCCAAGGAAGGCCGTTTGATGGCCGGTGAGTATTGACGAAGTCTGCCGATGGCCGATTCCACAAAGGCCGGTCGGTGGCCGATGAGTGGCAACGAAGGTTGGCTGGTAGTCGGGAAGGGTCAATGAAGGCCTGCCATGGCATTGTGATGTTAGGCTGGTCTTCTCTCAGCAGTTGGTTTTGAAGGCCAAGGAAGGCCAAGTGGTGGCCAGAGGGTTGGCGAAGACGCTATTGGTCGGCAAAGGCGGCAGCTGAAGGCAGCATGTGAAGGGCGTCAATTGGTCCTTCTACGTGTAAAAGAATTGCATCTGATTTGGTTTATGCCAAATTGAGTACAATGGGGGAATTTATTTCTCCTAAATATTACATTACATTGCAATTTCTGCATATCAAACACTTACAATTTAAGTTTAACTAAATTTGAAATATGTGACACCCAATTTACAACTGTTCAAACAGCCGTTTAAATATTTGCTTGTTACCTTTTTATTGTAGTTTTAATTTTAACACTGGAATAATATTCTTTGCTGAATGTGAGTTCATCCTATGCTATTCAAAAGGGTTTGTTTAATATGTTTATGACTTTTTCTATTTATGAAAATCTATTGAATGCATGCAACTTTGCTTGATAGATTGTGATAGTAAATTTTTTTCAGCCAGTTTTACTGTTCAACCATGCACGACTTAAGCTGAAACTGCTGTAGTTTCAATGGGCTTTTGAGTTACTTCACAATATCTAAATTATTGTTGATGATTCATCATTATCTCAGGAGTGGTTTATCATTAAACTTTTGTCTGCAACTTTTATTACTTTTGGCCTTTTACTCAATGGCATGTTCAGTTATTTATCGAGGTTTGTATTTTTTTCTGGTAACCTAGAAGGGCAGGGATCCTAGAACTTATTGGGTAATTACTTCCCTCACTATTTTTTTATATTCTAGAATTCATCTTTTTCAAAAGCTTTCAAGCTAGGATTCAGAACATCTGATCAAAGGAGAGCCTTTGACACAGAATTTGAACAGTGGAAGCATGGAGTGTCACATACACAAAATGGTACATCTGCATTTAGTCTATATTATAGTTACATTTTATTTCATTTCTCTGGTTGATATATAATTTGATATATTACTTAATTCTTTTATCTCTTGTTTTAATAACTCATTTTTTAACTATATGAAATGTAAATTAGTTTCTTGTGAACCTTACAAGTTCAGAATTATTGCACTCAGAATTGAAACTTAGGTTGCCTAATTCATCTCAGCCTATCTAAAATGAAGTTTTTTTTCCCACACGATACCGGCAAAAAGCATCTATAATTGATAATTCTCTCAAATTTACTTTGCCTTGTGTTTATGGAGACCCAGGAAATGTCCTTGTAGAACCTTGAATTAAATCAATGTCTTACTTTCTGAAATCTTTATCTTTTTATGTCTAGTCACATTTTTCTAGCACACTCATAGCGGTGACCTTTATATATCAACATATCTCTATTATTTGTGCATTAATGCTTGAGTGAGGTGCTATGAAATTGAGAGTGGAGAGTCATCGAGACATAAATTTATTTAAAAAATCAGTCATCTATACAGACACTTTGTATTTTGTCTATCGAAGGATAACAGAAAAGTTAAAAGTTATACATACAAACTGCACTGATTTAAATTTTACTTTTTATTGGTTTATTTTTCTGCCACAGTGCAGTTTGTTGGCTTTTAGTTGCGGCCACGGCTGCAGCTCATCTGAGCATGCCAAAAATTTTCTTGCGTTCACTACTTTTTATTAATCCCTTCTTTCTATTGTCTTAATATGGAGGGTGAGCTAGAAAGACGAATTTGAATTGTATAATTGTGCTAGAAACGTTGAATTTAAGTGCATTATTTAAAACATAGAGTTGAACATTTTATACAAGCAACTTTATTTTAAAATTATAGCTAAAACTAATATACATAGCCATGCTAGCTTAATTTTGCTTAATAAAGGTTCATAAAAATATGCTTTAATGCAACCTCGATTATGGCTAAGATTACTCATGTTTACTTTAAGGAATTAGTGGGGACAAGACATGTTTCCGTTAAGGTGGGGACTGTGCAAGCTATCTTGTAGAGAAAAGAGAAATTATGCTAGAATTTCATGCCAAATCTCGATAAAAGTTCAATCAATTATAAGAAAGCACTTTTTGGTGGCATGAAGTTGAAGGAGACAGTTGTGTGTGTAAGCAACTACTCAACTTCGGGAAGATGTTTTGTTAGTCAAACAAAGTCAGAATCGCTTGAATTTTGGGGAGGATTTTATGGAGATGGTAGGAATTTGTGGACTATTTTCTTAGACTTTTTTGTGGTTGTTTGAGAAGGTTATGGACAATGAAGTGAAATGGTGTTTGGGTTTGCGAAGGCTTCAACGGAGGGGTGTTTGATGGCCGAAACAGAAGCATATATTGGTGAAACAAGGTGGAGATGAAACACAACAAAGGATACTACGAAAGCAAATAGAAAAATGCAAAAATACATAAGATAGATCCTAAGATTATTCACACGTTGGGTCTTGAGGATATACACCTTCAAGTCCTTCGATTGCGCACACCGATGGGAGCCATGGCTATCCACACCACAAAAAGCTCTCAAGTCTCTCTTTTCTTAGAATAAAACATTAATTCACTATCCTTTCCAAATGACATACATGGGTTATTTATAAATGTAGCCCAAAAATCCTTGGCAGCCAAAACACACCAAACAATCAATGCCAATAAATAAAAAAAAAGAAAATATCGAATACAAAGTGACATACATTATCAACACGACCCGAAAAAAAATAAATGCAACATGACTAACAAATCAATCACCAACAATTAAGCTCTGTACAAAGGCTCAAGTCATGGTTCTTCTTTTCGTATGTACTCATTGTCTTGCATCAGATTCTCTACTAAAAGAACTCTGCTCCGCAGAGTTTATCCTCTAAACTCTTTATATGCTAACCAAGTGTCCTTTGATGGCGATTTATCCTTCCATCACATTAGGAATCTGTGCACAACCTGCTCTCCTGCAATATCTCAATAGAAATAATAACATCAATCTTAAAAAAGAAAGGTTGGAGGCTTTTCAAAAATTGCTTACCAATTTGCCCCTTTGGAGAAGTACCCACATTTTTTATAAAAGCTTTTAAGAATATGGAATTAAATTCTTAATATTGAATACATGACTTTTAAACATATCCAAATGAAAATTAGTAAAGTAGGCGTTTGACCCAAATTTTTTAAGGATCTTGAAAGGTCTTGCTACTACCACATAAAGCTTGTTATATTTGGCCATGGATTATTGTTTATGGTAAATATGATTGAGTGCACAATCACCTTTATTAAAATTTCTGTTAGACCTAGTTATGTAGCTTTTATAGCTTAATCTTAATTACTTTTCTTAATTTAATTTCTAATTTTCTGATGCATTTAAGAAAATTCCTAGTAAAAGTAAAGGCAATATCATAATGTGCATGACTAGGCTAACTAACTAGGTCAATTAGTTTTCTAGAATTTTACCCATAATTAATTATAAATAGTATCATCTTTGTTATCCTATATATAGCACTTTTGTATGCAAATTCTGCTGTAGGAATGTATAAATCCCAAGTGACTAAGCTCTCATCCACTAGAATGTTTACTAGATTCTCTAATAACTTATATAGCACTTCAATTGAACCTTCTATTGGTGTAATAATGATAAAAACTTCATTACTTGTATAGATTGGGATGTTCTCTTGGTTGAATTAAGATTTATATTGAATGGGTTGTTCTCTTGCTTGAAATAGAGTATACAGTAAATATTTGTTGCTGTATACATTTCTGTTCTACATAAAATGCTAATGGCTAATGATCGGTTCTATTATTATTATTGTTATTGCTATTTTTAAATTAGTGTTATACAGGAGCCATTTTTTAGAATTTTGATGTGAAGCTGAACTTTTCGTATGTTTATTATTATTATTCTGTTTTTGATGATATGCTAATTGCTAAAGCTTGGTTCTTTTTCCCTAGTCTTCTTATTGTAAAGATTAGTGCTGTACAGAAAAGAATGGTTTAAAATTTTGATGTGAACTTGACTATTTTCTTAACTTTTTTGCGTCATATTTATTTGCAGGAACTTTGGAAAATGGATCTATGATGCCTTCTAAAAATAAATTTGATAACAAAATAGAAGCTTCTTCTGCCAAAATGTACTTTCATTATTATGGTCAGTTGTTGCATCAGCAGAATATGTTACAAGATTATGTCAGGACAGGTCATAACCTCATTTAAAGCTTGTACTTTTAGAATAATGCATTTTAATGTCCTTGTTTTCCATGAAGCTCATGATTGATCGCGAATTCATTTTGAAATTTCTTTAAAAAATGCCAAATACACAGTTATAAAGCTGCTATTGATTTTAAGTTTTACTTTGCAGGAACCTACTATTCTGCAGTAATTGAAAATTCTATAGATTTTCAGGATCGCATTGTTGTGGATGTTGGTGCAGGCAGCGGTATACTCTCACTCTTTGCTGCCCAGGTATGCTTTGATAATATTTAACTGATAATAAAGCATTTTTTGATAGCTCTATTTTTCTTAAATCAAATGTTTTTATATGTAATTTATATTGTTTGATCCCTTTGCTTGTAACTTAGGCCGGTGCCAAACATGTGTACGCTGTAGAGGCATCCGAAATGGCAGAATATGCTAGCAAGCTTATAGGAGGGAATCCATCTCTTGGGCATCGCATAACGGTATGACTTTTTTAATTAATTGGATTATCGCATTTTAATATTGCAGCTATTTTTAAACTATATAATCTGTATCGTTTATCTTCTGCATATTACTTAACAGGTCATCAAAGGTAAAATTGAGGATGTTGAATTACCTGAGAAAGCAGATATTCTTATATCAGAACCTATGGGTAGATATTTCTATATCTATTTTGGATTTTTTATTTTCTTTTTCTAATGTTTTTTGAATTAATATGATATAATTGAAACTAGTTTGTAAATTTCTTGCCCATTTGTTCTAACTTAATTGTTTTGCAGAATTATATTTTTATCTATATTTTATTTTTCAAGTAGAGGATATATGTAATGAGCCAAAGTCGTTACTTTGCGAATTAGGTCAAATCCTGCCTCAGAAATAAGGATCCTGGGGAATTTCAAATTAGGGCAAACAAAAATACCTTTATATAAGAATAATTTTTAGATCAAAGTGCCATAGTTTGGGAGAAATCTGAATGACGGAAAATCTCATTTTATTTTTTTGAGCATTTAAAATTCTATAAATCAAGAACATTGAAATACATGTCCGAATTCATCGTTTTCAATGTTGTTGTGTTAAATATATTATTTAAAGGCTGCTCTAAAAGTTTCATCAAATTCTGGGCGTCGGTTTGATCTCAATTAATTTTCGAAGTTTAAAGCTTCAGAAATTACTTAAAAATAAAATATTGCTCTGAATAAAAAATTTTCGGCGCGAGGGTGTTCGTTATGTCATAATGCACATTGGTGTCAAGTTTCGTTATTTTTGAACGCCAAACGATGTAAAAATGCGAAAAATTTAGCTTTAAATATTTTTTTATAAAATTTTTCTTAATTCCTTCTCCCCCTCCCGATCGATCGCAGATTCTGCGATCGGGCTCTGTCGCGCGACAGAGCTTTGTACGTGGAACCTTCCGCGCCAGGGAAAGCCGCCTGCGCCATTTTGGCGCAGGTTGGTCGGCACCGGACCGACCCCAAGGCTCTCCCTCTCTCTCCCATCCCCTATTTAACCCCCTCAGCCACCCCCTCCTCCCTCACGCCCTCACATCAGCTCTCCTCTTCTCCCAACCAGTGACCCCCCTTCTCAGCCAGCTGCCAGCCAGCCGCCACCTGCTAGCCTCCGGCCACCCCACCTTCCGACCCCTTCAGCTACGTCCAGCTCTTGACAACCGAACTCTAGGTGAGTGGAGGAGAAAAATGAGTAGAAATTTTTATATTTTTTTTAATAAGTGTTATTTCAATGAAGTCATCATATTTGCATTATTGTCATTAATTAATAATGACAAATATTACAAATGTTATATTTGATTATTATTTTCCATTTTGTCAATCTAAATATCTGTTATTTTGTAAAATTGCAGTCATTTCCATTTTGTTTTTCTTTCATTCATATATTATTATTATCATTGAAATAATGATAATAATAATAATGTATCAAATATAATGGCTACCCTCAGTGATTTAAAAAAAGCTATCTTGTATCAAGAGAAAGAATGAATGAAAGACATAATAGAAAAGAGCAAAGTAAAAATCTCTAAAAGGCTAATTTAAAATATCCAAATCTAAATGCAGATCTAAAATCGATCTGTCAAACTTTAGATTTTAACGAAAAAGGTACCCAATACATGACATTTATTATATTTTGCACTTTTACTGTTTCTTAGCTTCGCTTTGGAGCCAAATTCATATTGAAGCTTGGTTGAATGTTTGGAACCAACATTCGTGGCTAGTTACAGGAAAAATTAAATCAATAACAGCATTTGTGGCTAGTTATTGGAAAAATAACATCAGTATCAACATTCGTGACTAGTTATTGGAAAAAGGACATCAGTAACAGCATTCGTGGGTTGTTACTGGAAAAAAGACATCAATAACAACATTCGTGGGTTATTACTGAAAAAATGACATCAGTAACAACATTCGTGGTAGGTTACTGGAAAAATGATATCAGTAACCTATATCTTTGAGCTAATATCTTTTGCAAGAAATTACTTATTCGTTTGCGCTTTTACCTTATTATTTTTCTTGCATCTTTATTTTTGCAAATTGCTTCTCTGCTATTATAAAAATGTAATACTTCATTATTTACTGTGGTACTTAGAGTATTCTCTAACTCCCGGGAATTCTAATCATGGTATTGTTTTATGTACAATACTAGGTCAGGTACTTCTGGGAGAGCTTAAACAAGAACTTAAAAAATTTTCACCGGCGGAAGAACCTACGGCGCAACATTTACCTTTATTTTATTTTTTCAAAGTTCATCTCGTGTTTTAAAAGATGAAATTTGTCAGACTATATTGTAAAATTTGGAAATATTATTAAATGAAAATATCTTTTGATTTTTATATGTATTCATTTTCTTTCAAAATTGTTCAATATGATCATGCTGCATGTGAGTACCCAATGCCGGGACAGTTCTCGCTGAACTGGCGTCGGGCACCACAATATATGACATTTAGATGTATTTTGCTATATCTTATGAAGTTTTGGAATGCATGTTCTTAACATATAGATTTTACTTCTGAAATTTATGAGGTGTGGTCACCATATTAGTACTAAAAGGGAAGCAGATGCTATTCTTCTTAATGGAAGCAACTGATGAAATTTTGGACATCATAGAAGTCTGTTCTGCATTTGAAGACAACAGCTTCTCCATCCTGCTGCTATTGGGAGGCTTGTAGTGGCCGGGGTTCTGGTATAGAAATAATGCTCTCAGAATTAATAAAAATAACATATTTCATCATCACAGTTAGCACAACATAGAGCATTTCTAATCCATACATCAGAAATAAAGAAAATTCAAGTTTTAGATAAATATCTAGCATGTCTCAAACACATAGTTTTCACCTCACTAGAACAAACCGCACTCAAAAGAAGAATAATAAATAATTGAAACATCTAAAGATAGCTTACCAACTATATTTGTAAACAGAAACAAGCAACACATATTCACCAATTGCTTGTGTAATGATTTAGTGAATTTTTTCAGTGATTTTAAGTAAATTAACCTTCAAATACCATGTAGTGAACACTTTTATAGCAATTAAAATGCTAATTTCAAAAAGTCAATATCATTAGAGTATGCAATAAAGTACGAGAACACATGCAATAAAAATAGCGAAGCTCCATTTTGTAAAGTAGCTGAATGGATTATATAGAAAGTGTTTAATGCTAGCAACAATAAGTGATTCATTAAATAAATTTTAGTTATTATGCCAAATAAAAATAATCAATTCAGGCTATGCCACCTGTGAATTCAAATTTTTTGGCAGCATTCATTTCAGGTTTACAGCTCAAAAAAGTATCATCTAGTCAATGTATATTTTCCTGTAGACACGTTAATTCTTCTTTTAACTCCTTCAATCGGGCAACTCGGAGCTCCTATCTTTGTGCTAGTCAAACATTTAATTAGATATATTAAACTTCCATCAAGTCGAACTCAACCATCCTGTCAGATCGAATAATGTAAGGTATATAAATTTATCAGTTGCCAGTTTTGAGTGATGAGAAATAGGATAACATCTGCATGGAGCTTTGATTCTAGAATCATTGCCGAGAAGAGTGTTACTGCACAAAATATAAAATTCTGGAGATATAGCATAATCATTTAAATATACATACTAGAGTTCAAGTACAACTAAATATTACTTGCTCAAAATTAGAAAATTAAACATTTAGTCCAAAATCAAATCTATATAATTTCTTGAAAGACAAGAAATGCATAACCTATTTTTGTGTTTTACGCTATTTTTGTTTTGATATAATTAAATTTTAATCCTTTTAGATTACTTAGTTAACCTTATTTATTAAAATTGGGGATGGCAAATTTAATCACATATACATGCCTATATGAATATTTAAGCTATATACTTGTGTATATAAGCATCTTTTTACAACCAATAACAAAATTTGTGAATCTATTATTTTTCTAATCAAGTAAATCTAATCAAATATAAGAGAAATGTATTTACACAATGGAATTTTCTGATTTAGTCAACTTTTATCAATATCTTGTAGACACATATGTATGCATGTGAATTAATAAAAAAGTTTGACGTTCAAATTTTTTTCTAACCCTCAATTGGTATACACAACTGAAAATACATATATATATATATTTATATATAGATATACATTCATATATATATATATATTTAATCATACATTGCATTTACAATAATATTACTCATAAATTTATTATACTAGCTGGCTTCAGGTTGGGGCATTGACAGAAGGCATCTGCCAATGACAACAGATAACTTAATGATTGTTGGGATGGTTCGTGATGGCGAGATGTCACAGATCAATATGCAAGGAACATAGAAGGGGTCGAGGTACGACAACAATGCTGAGTCATATTGACATCCGTGGATCAAGGGGTTTGATGAGAGGGAGAAACGGTGTGGTAGATCACAATATTGGTGGCTACTGGCGACATTAGTTTATATACAAAGCAGATTGGGGTGGGGTAGCTTGGGGAGAATGGAGGCATTAGTGTCAGCAGTAGGAAGTGACAAGATGACGACGAAGGCACCGTCGACCATGTTGGCAAGATCTTGAGTGAGAATCTTGCATCTTAAATCAGGGTTGCAGAAGTGTGCAAGGGTCTGGCGGGATAATGAAAAAGAAGAGAGATGGAAACCAGAAGAAAAAAAGCTACAATATATTTTAAATATTTGGGTGCTATGTATGTAAAAAATAATTCTCATTTTAAAACTTGAGACCAACCGATTGTCACAATTGGTTTCAGCTATAAATCGGAATGATCAAATGTACATATCTATAATTTGCATCAATGAAAATGCTAATACTATTATATAGGTGTAAAATCTCTTAATAGAACTCAATAAAATGTCTTAGGAAGCAATTAAAATGACGGGTTATAATGCAAAAGGCCAGTTGCTGTTTTAAACACTAAGGCCCAGTTTAATGCGTGCTGGAAATAAACATAATTGAAAAAAAGTAGTTCTTTTCAGAGTGTTGAAATAGCGCAGCTTAATATTTTTGTAATATTGAAATGACATGCCCTCATTCTTGATGGAACTGAAATCTTCTTGATGGTGACAGCCTTTGGAAAAATGAAATCTCTTATTTTAAAATGCCAAATTCTGTGCCAGCAAGGAAAATTAGAGGTCTGGCCACACATCCTTAATGAGGGATTCCTACTGATTTAAACTTTCTCGAATTTTATGTATTCAAATTTTACTAATTTGGATTTTATATTTTCTTTATATAGGAAATATTTTTTTAAAACAATATTGAGCTTCATTATGAGGCTAATATTTGACCAATGATATTTAAATTATTGACTTATTGGGAGTGAACCATAAGAGCCCATAATACTTGGCTATAGCAGAGTCTTGTCTTGAATGCCTTTTATTTGGTTTGTTTTAAAATGGAAATAAATTTCTTTTGAACATGATGAAGACACATTTGAGATGGCTGCCATCCTTAAATTCTTGATTAAATAATTTCTATTATGAAAGTTTCTTTATATAGAATTATAAAAAAACTGAATTTTGCCTTTTTAGCTCGCTCTTTTCTTTTCCTTGCAATTTTTTTGATGTTGATGATACGTACCCGCTAAGCATTTGCATCAAATTCCATTTTTTTCATCTTGTATTAACTATATTCTCAGTAAGCTTTCTATGCTAAATTCTTTTGGGCACAAAAGCACAAAGGTTTCATTTTCAGGAGGCTTTCTAGGTATGATATTATGGTGAACTAAATCTCAATTTGGTGTTCAAATCGAATTTGCTCGATTCAATCAAGCTTAGTCTGATTGATGCTTGATAAGTTATATCACCAAGTCATTTTTGCTGTAAACTAAATTATTCAAGTTAATTTAAGCTGATGTTGTAATGCTGAAAGTTGTTTAGTTTAGGTTCAAGTTGATTATTTATGTATATACTTAAAATAATTCAATAAAATGTAAGTGATTAATTGATGGGGACCATCTTCGACGCGGGTCCTGCCGTCGAGCCCGCCCGGAGCTATATCGGCCTTGACGTTTCAGTTTCATTTTATGCATTTATTTTTGTCCGTATCAGTTTTATTTTCGCATTTATTTTTGTCCGTTTCTTGTTTTGATCGGAGGGACAAATATTAGCCCTCTGATCGTATATTAAAAATACTCTAAGGTCTAGATTGCTTTGAGGGTATTATAAATACCCAAAATCTGTATGTTAATTTCAGTTTTGATAAATAGAAATTCTGAGTTTTATCCAAACAGTGAGAACGGCTCTTGTTTCCCCCGGGGAAACCTTAGCTTCCAAATCCTCACTCTCCAAACCCTAGCCGCCTCCTTCCGGACCCTTCCCCTTGCTGCCTTCGGACTTCTCTCCTGCAGAACAGCCGCTGCCACCGCTGCCACCGCTGCTGCTGCCCTTGTTGCCGTTGCCCCTGCCGCCACTCGCCGCTGCCAGCTGCCACTGCTGCCCCTGCCGCTGCTGCCCAGCTGCCGCCGCATCCCAGCCACCGCTGTCCAGCCGCCTCCACTGCCTTGCCACCGCTGTCCAGCCGCCACAAGAAATTTACTCGGATCACCCTTTTCGTTCCCGGTTTAAACCAGCATGTGTTTGTACTTCCCAAACCATAAAACTGAATTTATTTAATTATTTTCTCGTGCGATTTTCGGGTAGAAATTATTTGTAGGAGCGCAAACCTAAATCTGACCGCTGCGAGTGGGTTCGGAACGGAAATGCCTCCGAACACACCCGCATGGCAAGTACAACTCGAAGTGCGAGTTACCTTTCCGGACCGGAGCCTTTCCTTTGATCCGGAACCGGTGCCGACCGCTCTTTCTGTTCGCGACTCACGACACCCCATTGCAAACGAAAGTTATTTTCAACTTATTGTGGGATCTTCTGCAGGAAAATGCTGAAGCTTAACTGATCTAAAGCGGCTACGCGAAAAGTGCTTAAATTTCTGAATACATTCTAAAAAAAATTTGTATTCACAAACATTCACGAACCCTAGGATTGCATTAAAGCCCGACAACACCTAACCCTAGTGTTGCCCTACATCATTAATATTATTAATCAATGTGGATTTTTAAATTATAATTTAAAATAATAATGATTTATAATTCATGGCATTATAATTTATAAATCATGTTTAATTACATAAAGCTATATATTTACATATATTTAATAAATTAATAAATCAATAAATCAGTATAAATAATAAGTTAATAAATTGATAATAAAAAATATATTTTGTTGTATAATTAATAATAATAATAATAATAATAATTGTGCAATAAGTAATACTAAGTACATGATTAATATTACTAATAAATATATTTACATATAATTATACTATTATGTATAATTATTTAATTTATATATTAATCAATATATTGTAATAATTAATTATTTAAATTACTAAATGTTAATTTTTTAATAAATTTATAATTAAATATTTATTTAACTATTTATAAATTAATAATAACTACATAAGTTGATAATTTAAATTTATATTCTTAGAAATTACTATTTATTATTTCATCTTTAATTTTTAATAAATTTTTTATTAATTTTGTCTTGGTTTGTGTTAGTTAAGTAATGTGTAATACTCAAATAATACTTGTATTTATGCATTGTTCAAAAAACTTTTGTTTTTTAGTAATCTTATACGTTTACAATAAATTTTATGAATTTTAAATGTGTAAAATATAGTAAATATATTTTATGTATTATATTTTGTATTATTAAAAAGTGCTTATTTGTGTACCAAATTTGTTCATGCTAATATTATTTTTAATTAGATTAAATTAATAATTTAACTTACTTTTTGTTATTCATTTCAAATGTTTAAGCAAAAATTGTATTTTACACGTGCATATCGATATCTGTTTGATACATGTACTTTGCCTAACTTATAGAACTTCTATTGCATTTAAATTAATAATTATGTAATTAAATTTTTACTATAATGGTTATATTGTTAATAATAATTAAGTAATTACTATATAACTTATTAATTAATTTGCACAAATAAATCTTATCATAATTTCATAGTTAATTTATGTTTAATTAGTAATTATGATAATTTATTTTTGGGATAATTATTTAATTTATTTATTAATTATTAATTAAAATGTATTAAATAATACGATATTATTAAATTATTCAATATAATTTTTAATTAAATAACTAATAGTAACATTTGATTAAAATCTAATTCATGCTAACTTTAGCTTAGCTAGCTTAAGCTATAATTATTTGGTTTAGGTTAAAGTAGGTATGAGCTGAGCTAAACTAAGCTACAATTAAAGTTGTCTAGAGATTAACTAAGCTAAGCTTTGCTAAGTGGGAACAAGTTGACCTTTAGAAATGAATGCTAGTAAACAAAAAGCAATGCCTTGTAAAACAAATTGAATTAAAAAATGGCATATAATGATTGCTTGACTTATAATTTTATAACTTTGTATAGGCATTAGTTTGTGTTGTCATGAGAGATATTAATGTGTGGAATTGTAGTTGGGTGCCTTCACTTTTGAAAAGTGATTCATCATAATTTTGCAACTAAATATGAGTAATTGAATCTGCTTTTTACGGAGCAGTTCTTCCTTTCTGATTACAATGCTGTTTGCTTTGTTGGCTAGGTATGATATCTGTTTGAGTAATAAGAAAGTTTGATACCATAAAGAAGGCTGTTCCATGTTCCAGACTACTTCGCCACCATTTTATTGAGGCGGGTGTGGGGTAGATGGTTGGAAAAATGTGACTGGGATCAGACTATATGGATTTATTTGAACTAGTTGCGGTTGTTTAAGAAGCTACTTGTTTAGCGCAGAGGAAGTTTCCATTTAAAACTGTTGTGAACTACTATCGAAATATTTTATGAGTGAAAACAACCAGAAAACAAATCCAAATAGACCTTAAAACTATGACCCTTATAATTTGAAAGTATCATATACCTTTGACGTTGAGCTATTATTTTAGGAAAGTATTTAGTGGATGGCTGTATGGAAGCATAATCGGCTATCATTTGTGTAAATTTCAAGAGCTCTGCTTTCATCCTGATTGATGATTCTTTGGAATATATATGAAAGACACTTTACACAAGCCTCATTTTGAGAATTTTATTATCATGAAGGTAATTCAGAATTATATTTTGATTTTCTGCATTTGTTTCTGATAAATTAAAGTTTTAACAAAATGGAAACCCTATCACGGAGTACTTTAAACCAAAGCATTTGGAGTATTTCCACAACTACACTTATTTATTTTGCTTTCATCTGAATATTAATTCGTGCATTTTTTACTGGATTCTATGTTACTGATATTTATAACTACCTAATGCTTTGGGAGATATCTTTAGGTACGTTGTTAGTCAATGAAAGGATGTTGGAGACGTACATCATTGCAAGAGATAGATTCCTTATGCATGATGGGAAAATGTTTCCGTCAGTAGGAAGGTAAGCATTACCACTAGACAATTTTTGCATGCTATTTCTTAAGATCTGTTTTATTTTGTAATTACTGTTGTTTAACTTTTTACTTATTTTATGATGTGCTTGAAGAGCTTTTTTGGTATTGTTATTTTTCATGTTGTGATACAGGAATTGAGTACATTTTCTGCTTAAATAGGGGTATTAAGTATCTTGTCTGCATTGTTTATGAATTACTGTCCCCTAACAAAAGGCACTTATTGTTTTTATCATCATATATATGTGACCTAAAGCTAATGAATATTATATATTGAATCATCATCATTATGATTAACCTTACCCTGAATCTTTTGTGCTATTCCACGAATCTTCATTTTGACTTCAATTTTGCCACAAAGGTTGCTTGAGATGTTCAACCTATTTTTCACTAATCATTTTTGAGAAATTTGTAGTTATATCAGTCTACTACCATTCTCCCCAAATTTTTTATCATTAAATTGAGTTGCTTGTCAAATTTGTACATTTTCTATTTTGCATTGCGATTGTACTAACCACCATATTTCAATTTTAACTATTTTTCTTCAATGTATGCTTCTTTTATTATCCTTTTAAAAGAATCCTCCTTAGTTTTACTTTAAAAATTTACTATACATCAAATCATAGCATTCTATTCCTTGCCTATCAAAGACAATTTAATTGAACAACAATTGGTTACATAAACCCGACTTGTTTAATTATAGTTTTATAATTTTTCTTACCTTTTGTTTCCATGATATTATTGCATGATGCCTTTAAGTTAATTTTCTTTCAAATACTCTGCCTAAGCTGTGAAAGTAATATGCGTTTTATTTCTTATTTAGGAATGTACAAATATAACTAAATTTAAAATCTAAGCTAAATCAGTTAAACTAGTTGTTTTTTGTTTGATTTTGATTACATTAGCTTATGCTGTTTAAGCTGACTTATTTGTTTCATGTTGGCTTGAATTTTGTCAAATTGAAATAATTAAAATCTTTTCGATTAAGCATGCAAAAAATTTTCAAATATTGGCCAATAAAAATCCATTACCGTTTGATTAGTAATACATGTATTCATATCGTCTGCAATTAGATATTAGTTTTTCTTACCATTCCTCAAAAAAGCCCAATCTCCTCGTCAGTCTTTTCTTATGAAGGGTTTTCTTAGGATGCAAATACTGATTTTATATTTATTTTCCTGAATCTTCATTTATGTTGAAATTTTGTTTGAATAATCATTTATAACAAAACATTTAAATCAATTAAAGCAAAGCTTCGTCAATTGATCAAAATTAATTTGCACCTAAGGTTATTCAAAAAATTAATTTTCATTAAGGTAACGCTCTTAAAACCACAATAAATCCAGGATCTAAGAATTTTGATTTTCTTTGCTTTAATGGTTGTTTTTTTTGTGTTTTAACATTAGTAAACCAGATTACTTTTGTTTGATGGAATTTAAATTGTTGGTATTTTGGCATCAGACCTAATTGTGCTCACCTTCCGATTTTTTATAGAATATTTTTTGAATGGTTGCTTCTTTATAGTAAGAAATACTTTTATTCATTTATCATTTAATTTTATTGATTGATAAGCTGTATGCAACATACTTTGTTTTTGTTTTTTCAATCTATTCTATGTATATTCTAAATATGTTTTTAGTTTTAATTTCAATTTTTTCTCCCAATGTTTGACAAATTTCACTATATTTTATTATGAAGAACAACACAGGTATCTCACCTTAAACTTTCTTTATAGGCATTTTCATGCCTAACATCAAACCTGTGAAGACAATGCTTGTATCTTTGACTTGTTCCAACTGTAGTTGAGGGATCTTCTGTTAATTTACAAGATATATTACTATTTTTCCATATTCAATGTTTTCAATAATTTCAACATAAGGCTATATGTTTTGTTGAATGTCTTGATACAAATCATCATAATAATATTTTTTTTAAATTTAAATATATTTCTTCTAAATTATTGCAATTGTTTCAGGTCTATATTTCATTAAAGTACTTTCATTAGGAAATGCGAGGACCACTTGTTTATAAACGATTCCTCCTTATGCAGTGGCTTGTGTGATTGAGTACATGGTTAGGTAAGTAACGAGGCTAGGAGAGGAGTGGTTGGAGGGTTCTCTGCATTGGGTTGGGAGGGTATTGGTATCAACATGTTCATGAAGGTAGTGGTTTTGGTGGGGATCTCACCAACAATTGGCTATAACCGTTGTGGGGTTCTTGCTCGGTACTGGGGCAAGCCATGAAAGGTGGGGTCTTAGGTCTCTCAAGCAAATTTTGCCTTGGGGTTAATGGGGATCTCATTGATGAGAGGTGAAGAGGTCACAACGTCGGACAAGGTGTCGATGTGGGAAGGGGTGATTATCAAAGGTGGTGGTCGATTAGTAAAAGGGAGGTCGGGTGAGATGGGTGGTAATAATGTCAGGAGGGGTCCTAATTTTGTTCTATTCAAAATATTTTGGCATTAATGTAAATAGTTGTTAAAACTGTAAAATAAAAAGATTTGGATACTAAGTTGGGTAAACCCCAGCTGCCCCACCCTCCAGTTTTTGGTCATTTTATAATTCCTCTCTTATTTTGTTCGTCATGGTTTCCTTAGCAGTTGCTTTTTCGTTTAACTTTTAGTTATTAATTATTTATAAGTATTATTTTAATTCATATTTTTTCTAGGATCATATTGAGAAAAAGAGTATACATATACAAAAGCCAAAGATATTTCTCATTTATTTCAAAATTATATATTATAAAAATTTTCATTGTACTTCACGAACATTGTTCAACTTTTATAAAGAAAAAAATGAAAAAATAAATAAAAGTTAAAATAGCGCCGTCGATCGATCAACCAATTGATAATTTAAGTTTTAAAGTTCTTTAAGCTCCCCAGAAGTACCTGACCTGGTATTGTTTAGAAAATAATATTGGGATTAGAATTCCCAGCAATTAGAGAATATTCTAAGTATCACAGTAAACAAAATAATATTACATTTTTATAAAAGCTGAGATGCGATTAGCAGAAATAAGGATGTAATAAAATGCAAGAAGAATATGGAAATAGTGCAAAAGAAATAGAAGTTTCCTGCAATAAGTATTATCACAAAAATGTTGGTTACTTGATATTTTTTTTTCTAATAACCAACCACGAATGTTACTGATGTTATTTTTCCAGTAACAACCATGAATAAAAGGATGTGTTGGTTACTTGATATTTTTTTTCAATAACCAACCACGAATGTCGCTGATATCATTTTTCCAGTTACAACGATGAATAAAACGATGTTGGTTACTTGATGTCTTTTTTCTAATAATCAACTACGAATGTCACTGATATCATTTTTTCAGTGACCCACGAATGTTACTGATGCCATTTTCCAGTAACTCACGAATGTTATCAGGTTAGTTCCGAACAACCAGCCAAGTTTCAATTGAATTTGGCTCAAAGCAAATAAGCAAAGCTAAGCAGCAATAAATTATAAAAAAAGATAAACATATCGTATACTGGGTACATTTGTTCTTTAAAATCCAAAGTTTGACAGTTTAAATTTTGGATCTGCATTTAGATTTGAATATTTTTAAATTAGTTTTTAGCCAATATTCTTAGGAGTAATTATTATCTGCTTTTTCATTCTGTTTTTTTTTTTCGCTTATACGTTGAGTTAGCGTTATTATTATGATAATAATATATGAATTTAAAAGACAGAATGGAAGTGACCGAAATTAAATTGCAGAAAGTAATGTTAGAATGAAATGTGTCTGAATGGAAACATAGTAATCTTATAACATATACACTTGCTTATCATTATTGATTAATGACAACATTTCTATAAAGTTTATTTAAGTATAAAAAGATATACATACTATTATTAGCAAAATCTTCTCATTTCTTTCTCATTTTATCTAGATAGTGTTGCAGGAAGGAGGAGAGGGACTGCTGTTGGAAGGGGAGGCTGGCAGCAGGGAGAGGAGTTTGGTTGGCTGCTTTGGAGGGCCGGGAATGGGGCTGGTTGGTTTGGAGGGTCCGAATGGGGTGGCCGGGTGGCTGCGGGGTTGGTGGCTGGCTGGGAGTGGAGGTTGGCAACACGGGAGAGGACTGGCAGCAAGGAGAGGGCTTCTGCTATTGAGAGGAAAGTGATGGAAAAGAAGGAGGGAAGGGGTTTAAATAGAGGGAGAAGGGGGGAAGAGGTAGAGTCATTTCCCACTTAAGGGGGGGGGAAAGAGGAAGAGTCTTCTCCTACTTAAGCAAGGGGGAGAGGGGAGAAAGAAAATCTTAAGGAAATTTGAATAAATTACTTAAAGTTAATATTTTCGTATTTTTCCGTCGTTTAGCGTCCGAATACAACGAAACTTGGCACTGAGGTGTGTTATGATGTAATGAACACTATCACGCCAAAAAATTTTGATTCGGACAAATATTTTATTTTTTGTTAATTTCTTAAGTTTTAAACTTCAAAAATTAATTTTGGTTAAACCGACGATCCAAAATTGATGAAACTTCACGAGCAACTTTTAAATAATGTTTTTAACATAACGACATGAAAATCGATGAATTCAGATACGTATTTCAATGTTCTTGATTTTACTGAATTTAAGAAAATTCAGAAAAATAAAGCGGGAGTTTCCGTTATTCAGATTTCTCCCAAACTAGGGCACTTTGATCTAAAATTTATTCTCTTCTAAAGGTATTTTTGTTTGCTCTAATTTGAAATTCCCCAGGATCCTGATTCTTGAGGCGGGATTTGACCTAATTTACAAAGTAATGATATTGGGTCGTTGCAATATTAAATTATCTTCTCATGATGGATCTATAACTTTGGTGGGGATCTCACCAACAATTGGCTATAACCGTTGTGGTTGCTCGGTACTGGTGCAAGCCATGGAGAGTGGGGTGTTAGGTCTCTCAAGCAAATTTTGCCTTGGGGTTAATGGGGATCTCATTGATGAGAGGTGAAGAAGTTCCAACGTCGAACAAGGTGTCGATATGGGAAGGAGTGATTATCAAAGGTGGTGGTCGATTAGTGAAAGGGAGGTCGGGTGAGATGGGAGGTAATAATGTGAGGAGGGGTCCTAATTTTGTTCTATTCAATATATTTTGGCATTAATGTGAATAAGTGGTAGTTGTTAAAATTGTAAAATAAAAAGATTTGGATGCTAAGTTGAGCTACCCCACCCTCCAATTTTTGGTCAATTTATAATTCCTCTCTTTATTTTGTTTGTCATGGTTTCCTCCTTGGCAGTTACTTTCGTTTAACTTTTAGTTATTAATTTCTCAAGTATTGTTTTAATTCATATTTTTTTTCGGATCATATTAAATTATTTTCTCATGATGCATCTATAACTTCATCAAAGACTTCAAATTTATTTCTCAACTTTCTTATAAATGTTATAATTTGATGTTAAATACATTAACAAGAAGATGCACTCTAGTTACTTTGAAATGATGAAGAATATGTAAAAGTTATAAAATGATGGACACATCAAAGTATAGAATACACAATTGATCGAGAAATATGTAGAACAAACATAGGAAACTATAAGACAGACCACATGAACATGAAATTTTTTAGAAGGGGTGGGGGTCATCTTCTACCTTCGTCCTTGAAAGAAGAAATCAAATTCCTGGAATTTACATCAACAGAACTCGTTGAAAATCTTAGAAAGTGACAAATACGATTGCTACATCATCTAAAGTTTAATTTGTGCTACTTTGCTTTCCGTGACAATTGGTAGTGTCGTCAGGATTATTTATTATTTGTTTTTTAATTTATTTCTCTAAAATATTTATTTTTAATGCTAGTATTTATAATGCTTCTAAGAAGAAAAGACATTTTGTTTCAAAACTTGGAGCTTCATTTGATATACACTTGATCTTTTATAGAACCTGGATCATTAATGTTTTGCTGTGCAAACATAGTAGTTCTTGTTTATTCTTTTTAGTGCCTTGTATGCACATACATACATACATACAAGGCAGATAACCCCAGTGTAATGTATCACTGCAATATGGGCAGTGCTGTCACTTGTTCAGTTGTATGCCATTTAGCGAGTGAAGAATTGCATTGTAAAGGGCGCGCTAACTTTTGATAAAATGCCCTTACTTCCCTGCCATAACGATATTGATTCAAAACATCAGACGATTTGTTACACCCCTGATTAGCAAATGATATCAGACAAAGTGTAACGGCCCAATATCGTTATTTTTCAAATTAGGTTAGAGCCCGCTTCAGACATCAGGACCTCGGGGAATTTCAAATTAAGACAAATAAATTTTCTATTAGATATAAATAATTTTAAGATCAAAGTGCCATAGTTTGGGAGAAATCTGAATAACAGAAGCTCCCATTTTATTTTTTGAATTATTTAATTTCTAAAAATCAAGAACATTGAAATACGTGTCAGAATTCATTGATTTTAGTGTCGTTGTGTTAAGTATATTATTTAAAGGATGCTCGAAAAGTTTCATCAAATTATGAGCACATCATGGTAAATTTTTGAAATTTTAAACTTTATAAATTAATTAAAAATAAAATATTTGCCAGAATCGAAAAGTTTTGGCACGAGGGTGTTCGTTATGTCATAACAAGCATTGGTGTCAAGTTTCGTTATTTTTGGACGCCAAACAACGGAAAAATGCGAAAAATTTAACTTTAAGTAGTTTTATTAAATTTTCTATTATTTTTTTTCCTTCCTTCCTCTCCCCCTTCTGCGACCCCTTTCCCTGCGATGCGCTCGCCCGACAGGCGCTATTGGCGCGGAAGGTTCCGCGCCAGGAAGAGGCCGCCTGCGCCGTTTTTGGCGCAGGCTGGTCGGCCCACCTGGCCAACCCCCTCTCCCATGCTCTTCCTCTACATAAACCCTCCGCCTCCCTTGCTTATTCCCCCACAACCCCTCTCCTCCTCTAAACTCTAGCCAGCAGTCAGCAGTCCTCCCCTCCTTTCCAGCCAGCCAACCCTAGCCTTCAGCCAGCAGCATCCCAACCATCTCGCACAGCCAACCAGCAAGCAAGTCGGCCACCCAACAGCCCCCGACCAGCCCTCCAGCGGCAGCCGGCCACCCGTCAGCCCTCTCCTACCGCTGCCAGCTTGCTGCAGCCGCCCCGGCCAGCCATCCGGCCAGCCATCCGGCCACCCATTTCGACCTCCCTCCGCTTTCCGGCAATCCTAATCCTAAGGTAAGAAGAAAAGTATAAGAGAAAGAAAAAGGGAAAAGAAAAGAGGAGAAATCATTTTGCTATTTCTTCGTTCTTTTATTTTATAATACTTAATAATCATTATTATAAAGATAATAATGATAAAATATCGTCATTCACATTAATATGGTTCTCATTAATTAATAATGAAAATTATGCATATGTTATAAAATGACTATTATTTCAATTCAAGCATTTTATTTCGTCATTTCCCTTTTTACTATTATTATTATTATTATGTTCTGCTATTTATATAGTCGTTTCCTTCTGTCTTTTCTTTTGTACGTTATTATTATCATTATTATTATTAAAATGATAATAATAATGCTATTATAAATATTATTGGCACATCAATAACTTAAAAATACGGATGTTATCAAGTTGAGAAAATGAAAGGTAAACAGAATAGAAACGAATATAATAATATTGGCTAAAAAGACTAATTTAAAATATCGAAACCTAAATGCAGATTAAGCGAACTGTCACTCATCCGAACTGTTGAACTTTTTAAACTTAAAAAATAAGGTACCATATGTCTTTTATTACTCTTGTTTAAATATGCTTTTCACTCATTTGATAAAAATGCTTTTTAAAGTCACATAAAATGATATATGAATAAGTTTGGATAAGTGAGAAGCAAGGGTTCCATGTTGCTTTATACTTTTTGTCTGATCAGACCCGTTAGGATAGGGCTGCCCGACATCGGGAGTCATAAGGAGCCTATACTGATAAGCCTTTGAGAGGGCAGATATAGAGGGAAGTTGGGTTATGTACCACAAAAATGAACCCCTTTTTTGTCGATTTTGTACTTGCCCAATAAAATCATATCTTGTCTCAGATATGAAGCACTAAAATTCTGTATTTATTTTTGTGACTGCAATTATTTTTATATTAAGTTTCAAGTGCAATTGAAACAGGTTTGCAGGGATAAGTCTGTCAGCTTTTATTTCCTGTCACATATTGATTATTTTGCTTATTATTTAACATTTGTAAATATAACATCTATCAGTATTTAGTTTCACAACTAAATGGTATTTGAATGTCCGCACTTTTAAAACGTGCCCAGATCAGGAGTTCATCATAGAGGAAAGATGCTAAGAACCGAGCAGTGTTGATACTACTATCTATCGATCCACCGTTTTCTTTTTCTCTTTCTATTTTTAAAAGTTTGTTACTTTTCTTTTATTTTGATCTTTTGTATCCAAGACTTATGAATTAATGAATATATGAGTTATGTTGGATGTCTATATATTTGTCTCTTAAATCACTCAATATGATTCTGCGGTTAGAGGACTTGTTGTTGTTGCTATTGCTATCCCACAAGCAACCGGTGCTGGATTAGCTCCCATTGACCCGGCACCGAGTCCCCATACAAAGCCACAGCTATGAGGGTGTTGGAGAAGCAGCCCTGATAATAGAGGTTTCGGGCGACACCCCATTCTGTGGCGTTCAAGGCAGTTCCTTAATTGATAGGGTTTGGGGCATAATTTATAGAATAATGTGGAGACACCTTACCGTGTAGGGTTATCCAAACAGGTTGACAGCTTCAGTTCAGGTCTGGCGTTCAAGGCAGTTCCTTAATTGATAGGGTTATCCAAACACAAGTGAATCAAGAATTTTTTGAATGAAACAGCCCTTAAAGTGCATCAAGGTGCTTTTGACCACAAAGTCCATAAAACTGCATTTTATCAAGGTTTTTTGAACCAAACAATCCCTTGAATACCGTTGCGGCAAGATATGTATGTACCAAACATTTCACAAAACACAAGTGATCAAGATGCTTTTGAACTCAATAATCCTATATCACTATTGCATCAAGATTGTTTGAGCCAAATAACTTAAAAGACATCATTATTAATTATATTTTGGAACCAAATAGCCCCTCAAACTCAAATTAAAAAAAATAATTTGAAGCATATGGTTACTTGAAGTAATGCAGTGCCTAATATAATGTGACTGCTAACAAGTTGAGAATCTTGAGAACTACATTAGAGAAATAATGAAGCCATTTTGGCATATAATGGGAAATGGGAATAGAATTGCTGATGGACTCAGAAAAGGAGGTTTAGGCCCATTACATTCGGTCATCTGTCCACCGCAATTGTGGGGTTGTTGTGTTGAAATTCCATATGGAAACCATACATCACACAAAGTCAAATCCGCTAAGAAAATAGGAAGACTCCCTAAACATCATAGCCCAACAAAAGAATGAACCATTATAAGATATCATTCTCAAACAGCTCCAAACCTCAGTCTACTATAATTTTGATGTTCATTAGGCTGCCTTCTACTTTTTCCAATGTATAATTTTGTTCTTATTTTATGATTTAATGAGACCTAGGTAAGGTGATAATTTTGATGTATCTAGAATGATTTGGGTGTTAAATTAGTAAATATGAAAACAGGGTGCTGTATTGGTAAATTATTTAGTTTTCAATGTATGCTAGAAAAACTGTTTACTTTTAATTATATGTTGAATTTATTTATGCATGCACTATGAAGTATATTTTGGGATCTCAAATTAGCTATCTCAACCTTTATAAAGCAAGGATTAAGTTGTTATAGATGCTGTAATTCTGTTAAACGTTTTTAAGCAAAGGAACAAAATATTAAGGGTTGATTGATGAACTGCTGTAATTTTAAAAGTTCATTTATCATGCAAGTGATTTAATGTTGTTTCAATTATGAACGAAGATTTGTTATGGGAGGGAGGTTAAGGTGGCATGCTCATGTAATCATAAATTTGTAATATTGTAAAATTTAGTTATTTTACTCTGATAGATAGATGTTGAACTGAAGTTGATTAAAATTCAGAGATGAAAAATATCAAGTTTGTTCTGCATCGCTTGCTTAAATCCATTGAATTTCTTCCTAGATTTTGATAAGCAAAGGTTTATTACCAAACTGATTTTTTTTCCTGTTTGGACCTTTCAAATGTAGACTTCGTAGTATTTTAGACAATCAATTTTAGAATTTAATGTTGACATGAAATCCAATGGTGCATTTTATAAATTGAAAGTGATTATTGGGCTCACACAAAAATCACTGAAGACCAGGAATAATGATATTTTTCCTATGACATGCTTCCAAAGCTTATGATATGGCCTTTTGCTATCATTCTTTGCTAAGAAAATTGTAAATAGTTGTGTTGATGCACCCTTATGGGAGGTTTTTGAATGAGTGGTTGTGTAATTTCATGTATTGAGAATAGTATTGTTAATAAACTTTTTTACCAAATTTCAAATGCGAAGATTTGGAGTGAGAATTTATGGACATATGTATGAAGTGAACTTGATATTTATCATTAAATTGATGTAAAATATTTTAGTTACAATATGATATTGTTGTTGTCGATTTCCCTTGCTTCAAAATATACTTGCACCCTATTTCAAATGTGTGTAATATGCAGAGGCACCATAGTTGAGTGCATTAGGCATGGAGGAGTTGGTGCCTCAATATTGGTTTACATGTTTTGGTAAAATAAATGCATGTGCATTTGCACACACACTCACACACTCTCACACCCACACACGCACATATATGTATTTATATATTTATATATATATTGAACCATTTGTGTAATGTTTCTTGTATTAAAGAGACTTATTGATATTTTGTAATTGGTTTGAATTGAATATGTTTTCTCTATTTGTTATATGGTTCAAGTTTTGAGCTTTTTTTCTTCATAATCTATGTTTATTCATTTCTGGCTTGGCATTTATAACTCATTTGATTCTTTTTTTCTTGCAGGATTCATATGGCTCCTTTTAGTGATGAGTATCTTTTTGTTGAAATTGCAAATAAGGTAATTGAATTTAGATATAACACATTAAAGTTTTGGGTTTCATTTTAGTCGCTGTAAATTTAATATTACAAATTAGTTTTTATAATATTTTGGTGGTTTCACATAAATCCCTATTGCTTATTTTTTCATTTTATTTTTAAAAATTTTGAAGTTACAAATTTGTTATTAGTTTCTGATAGTTATATAGATGATTTGATGCTATATATTTAAAAAAAGATTTGATACTACATGTGTGTATGTATATATATATATGCAAATTACTAAAGGGTATTACATATTTAGTACTTTACTTTTTATAATTTACATGTATAGCAACCAAAGTGTTTATATTTATAATTCTAGCAGCTAACTTTAAAACAAATATCAAATTAAAAGAATTTATTTGTAACTTTTGAACCTTAAGAACTTTAAGTGGAATTGATTCAAATTATTAGGTCTATTTTATTAAAGTAAAAAATAACTAAAATATTTAAGTAGAACCAATAGGAATTTCTAATGACTAGTTTGTAACCTTAAAAATTTATAAACTAAAATGGAACTAGAAATAACTGAAGGATTTAAGTATAAAAATTTAAGCTGAGCCATTATCATATTATAATAGCTTTCTAACTTTTTAAATTTTTGGGACTAAAATGGAGCCCAAGATAAGTATTTTACTCTTTTAAAATGTTTTGATCGATTAAAAAGTATGCTTCTATTTTTCCTTTGTTCTTGAGCCTACGGCTTCATACTTAGTTGTGTCTTGAGTTACAATTGTATTTAAGATTTGCTTCTGATCGTATATTATAATCTGTGGTAATATAGTTTCAATAATGATGTATTGCTGATTAACTTTGTAAGTTAGTGTTTTGACAAGAATTTTATCCAAAGATTATATTAGTTGTTTCAGTTTTATTTCTCTTATCGATAAAAAAAGAGGCTACATAAGCAGCCTCTCAGTTGCTTCCTCTTTAAAACTTCAAAAATAAGTATAGTAACCACACCAAGCCTTAATCCCACTAGGTGGAGTTGGCTATGAAAGGCAGCCTCTTAGTTCTTTCTTAATAGTTTCTTACTATATATATTTTGGTCATTCTCTTCCTCTTTTAATATGGAAGAAATTGCTAAACTTAATTTTTCTAATTGGGGTGTTACACGGTCTACACTTAATATGCTCGAACCATCTAAGACAAGATTCTTTAATCTTATCCACTATTGGAGCCACTCCAACTTTGCTATGGATAAACTTTATGATTCTTTTCTTATGAGTATACTCACTTATCATCTAAGCATCATCATCTCTGTAACACTTATTTTATTGGTGACAGGGAGCTCCTTAGCATCACGTCCCTTTCATGTGAGTTAGCTTCGGGTTATCTACGATTTTGGCTAATTTGGCCATAAAAGTTTTACAATAGTTGTATTTACACCCCTATAAAATTCTTTCTCCCATTACATTCCTTCAAAATTACTGTACGTCAAACACCTGCAATTTTAAATTTACTATAAATTTGACTTTTCACTTGTTTTACTCCATGCCAAACAAGCCCTTAATTGGACCTTTTATGCATGGTTTTCATCATAAATCTACCTGGCATAAAATTAAATTGATTTTGAAAAATACAAGCATCATTTTGTAATCTTTGTTCAATTACTCTCTTCCAAAGTTTCAGCATACGACTCATTTACTTGATTTCTGTATAATTAGCAATATTGAGCATCATCTTTTGTAACGACCCAAAGTCGTTACTTTGCGAATTAGGTCAATTTCTGACTCTGACATTAGGACCCTGGGAATTTCAATTTAGGGCAAACAAAATTATCAATAGATAGAAATAATTTTTTAGATCAAAGTGCCCTAGTTTGAGAGAAACCCAAATAACGGAAGTTCCTATTTTATTTTCTGAATTATTTAAATTCTAAAAATAAAAAACATTGGAATAAGTGTCTGAATTCATCGTTTTCAGTGTCGACGTGTTAAGTATATTATTTAAAGGCTGCTCGAGAAGTTTTATCAAATTCTGAGCACCGATTTGATCGTGATTAATTTTTGAAGTTTTAAACCTCAAAAATTAGTATAAAATAAAATATTACTCTGAATAAATTTTTTTTGGCGTGAGGGTGTTCATTATGTCATAACACGCATCAGTGTCAAGTTTCATTATATTTGGACGCCAAACGGTGGAAATATGCAATTAATTTAAAGTTTAAGTTTTTTTTTTCCATTTTCCTCTGTTTTCCCTTTACCCCCCCCCAAATAAAATCGCAACCTGCAATTTTCTTCTGCCAAAAAGGCGGAAGAAGCTTCCGCGCCAGGCTTCCGCCTGACCTACGCCCCCTGTGCCTGCCGCCTGCGCCTGCCACCTGCTCCGTTTTTGCCGCAAGTTGATCGGCCCTCTTGGCCGACCACCCCCATCTCTCGCCTCCTATATA
This sequence comes from Gastrodia elata, assembly GCA_016760335.1. NCBI lineage: Eukaryota > Viridiplantae > Streptophyta > Magnoliopsida > Asparagales > Orchidaceae > Gastrodia > Gastrodia elata. The sequence goes on along the minus strand of CM028679.1, from coordinate 24,312,646 downwards.
AACCCTCCTCTCAGCCCCTCCTTTCCTCAGCCCCACAGCAGCCCTCTCCTTTCTCTCCCAACCAGCCACAGTAGCCTCCGACAGCCCCCTCCAGCAAGCCTCCTCAGCCAGAAGCAGCCTCCGGCAGCCAGGCTTCCTCCTTCCCAGCCAGCAGCAGCCCGACAGCCCTGCTAGCCAGCAAGCTCTTCCTTGCCGGCTGACCAGCAGCAGCTTGGCAGCCCTGCCAGCCAGTTGGAGCCCTTGCCAGCCTCCGGCCACCCCGTTCCAGCTTCCCTCCGTTTTTCGGCGGTCCTAATCCTAAAGATTTGAAGAGAAGTTAAGAGAAAGGGAAAGGGGGAAGAAAAGAGTAGAAGTTATTTTGCTATTTTTTATATACTTAATAATCTTTTTGAAGATATGATTATGTCATCACATTAGCATTGTTGTCATTAATCAATAATGACAAACAATACAAATATTATAAAATGACTATTATTTCAATTTAAGTGTTTTTCATTTTGATCATCACTCATATTATGTTCTTCTTTCATTCTTATATTATTATTATAATTAAAATAATGATAATAATAGTATTATATCATTGTAATCACTATCCTCAGTAACTTAATAACGCTATAATAAACATTACTGCCATCGCAGTATCTTAAAAAAATTGGACTTCAATCATTATGAGAAAACGAAAGAAGGACAGAATCGAAGTAGTGATAAAGAAAAATGACTCTTAAAATATTGGATTAAAAAACTAACTTAAAAATATCCAAACCCAAATGCAGATTGGGCGAACTGTCACTCATCCGAACTGTTGAACTTATGAACTTAAAGAACAAAGGTACCCAGTTCATGACGAATATTATATTTTGCACTTTTACTGCTGCTTAGCTTCGCGTATTTGCTTTGAGCCAAATCCATTTGAAGCTTGTTTGGTTGTTAGAAACCAACATCCTTTTAATTCGGGGTTACTAGAAAATGACATTAGTAATATTAACGCTTGGTTGGTTGTTAGAACCAATATACTTTTCATTTGGGGTTGTTGCTGAAAAATGACATCAGCAACATTCGAGGTTGTTACTGAAAAATGACATCGGTAACATTCGGGGTAGATTATTGGAAAATGATATCAGTAATCTTTATTGATAAATAATATTTGTTACAGGAAATTACTTATTTTGCGCTATTGCCTTATTTTCTCCTGCATTTTATTTCCGCCTTACTTCCGCTAATCGCATTATTTAAAATGTAAATGTTATTGTGTACTGTAGTACTTAGAGTATTATCTAATTATTGGGAATTCAAATCCCGGTATTATTTTCTGTACAATACCAGGTCAGGTGCTCCTAGGGGATTACGTGCAAGAACCATAATACTTAAATTGTTCAACTGCCGATGAGATCCACGGTGCTATTTTATTTTTGTTTGTTTATCTTTTATTTTTTTCTTTAATTTTACTTTTGCATGAGGAGTGTTGAAAAGACCTTGTAATGTGAACATTAAAATAAATGAATATTATCTTTTGGCCTTTGTATGTGTATGCTCTTCTTCTCTCAAGTTATTCAATATGATCCCGCGGTAAGTAAACGCCCGATGTCGGAATGGTTTTCGCTGAACCGGTGTTGGGGACATCACATCTTTATTCTTGTAAATAATATAACATTACTCTTTCTCTATTTATCTGACATCTTTTTAGTCTTCGTAAAATATTAAATTTTCTTCCTCACCCAAATATTTTTATACCTTATTAGGGATGTCATCATCTAATGCTACCAATTTTTCATTCTTCATTTTCTTTAATGCATTTCAATTCTCAGCTTTACTAACATGGTGAATGAGAGTGTAATTGAGACTATGTTATAGCTATTAAACTCACTTATTTTTATTGTATTGGTACAACCTTCATTAAAAACTTTGTAAAATAATTCATCCATTTATGTTAAATATCTTCCTCTAAAAAGAATTTTTTGACCATCATCTTTTATATATTTAACATTAGTCAAATCTTTCGTTCTTTTATCTTTTATTTTGACTAGCTTATAAATACATCTCTCCTTCGACAACATTTAATATATTGTATAGATCCTTGAATGTTGCACTCGTAGCATCATGAATTGCTATTTTGGATTCACGATAAACCATGAGTTTAAACCATTATTTATATCACACTTTCTTATTTAGTCTTAAGTTGAACATCTTGTTTTCACCAATGTGCATCTTTATTATTAAATACTCTTTCTTTTTAATTTACCAAGTAAACTCTTTACTACATTGTGAATACAACTAGCAACTAAATTTCACATAAGATTGGCTTTACTCTCAAAATTCTACTGTCTTAGGTTTAAAATTAACTCTAATGAATATTTATGTCACTCTTCTTAAGATTCATTCATCTAGTTTTAATATATATTTTAGATTTAATATTGCTTTTATTACTCCTTATTTTTAAATTCAAAACAAATAAATGATGTTCGGTCGTCGAACAATCGCTTGGAATAATTTTACAATCTTACAAATAAACATAATTTTTCTTTAAGAAATCAAAAGTGATAATATATATATTTTTTTGAAGTGTTAACAATCATAAAATCATAAGCTAAAATAAATTCTAAAATCATTGTTCCTTTTTTATTAATCTCTTCAAAACCAAAACTACTATGAATACTACTAAATTTTTTAATTACCCTTCCAGCATCTCCATTTAAATCTCCGTCTATAAAAAGTATCTCCTCTTGAGGTTTCCTTGAACCGACTTATCTAAATCATATCAAAAAAAAATTTCTATACACATATCCGATCATATTTGAGGGGCATAAACATTTACAATAATAAAAGCTATTCTATCATTTAAAAGTTTTAAATATATAATTTTTTCTCCCTATCTCTTTGCCTCCACTACATTATTATTTATATTCTTTTTTTAAAATGATACTTGCACTATTCTTATGGCGGTTCTTTCCCGAGTACTAGAGTTTAATGCTTAAATTATCAATTTCTTTTGCTTTTTCTTACTCACATAGTTTCTTGAAGACATAATATGCTAATCTTCATATTATCATAATATTAACTAGCTCAAAAAACTTGCCAGTGAAAGTTTCAATATTTCAATTACCTAATCTTAATTTAGAATCAAACACCAGCTTCTATATTCACCTTTATCCATAATATGAGAACCCTTGTTTATTTATTTGACACTACATCTAGGAGTTGATGTAGCGGCATTTGCACACTTCTCACTATATTCAGGCAATACAATGCGTCCCTTCTAGGAGATGCCTAGTTTTAGCACAATTAATTAAATGATTCATGATATAATAGGATTCGACAAAAATTTACTATGGTTGTCAGCTACCTAACACAACTCTTCTCATTTCTTATCTAGGACTTGGGACCAACAATAGCTAAGCACTCAAAAATTAAGCACTTAATACACATGCTTGTTGATAAACACAAGTGTTTGGGTTTGTCCTTGTCTTTTGACCCTTGCTATCCATTAGTATTCAATTTTCACAACCCAACCCGGTGAACATGAATATCCCAAATCGGAACCCAGGATGGGCAACAATAAATATAACTTGAACTTTAACACTTCTTTTTCTTCATAGTAATTTAAAAAATTTGTTCCTTTGATTTAGACTGATCAATGTAGCTAGACTGTTCAGTATGTCTAATTTAGTCCCTCAAATAATTCAACACATTCAATTTTGTATCTTGATTATTTTTCTATTACAACTTTAATTTTAATTTCTCATTTTGGGGATTTAATTGGGTTAAAATGGCAGTTGAAAGATTGATAGTGACTTGTTGAAGAACTAAATTGAATAAATTGGCCAATCTGAAATGATTGAGGTATTATTTTGGTAAATTTGTCTTTTTATTACTTGCATTTGATCATTATATTCTGAAAACAGGAATAGTTACTAACAAGAGTAATTCAGTTTCATATGTTATGAATTAAATATTTAAATTTTGAAATAAAAGCTGATACAATTTCAAATTAACTGAAAAAATAACTGGATATTAAAATGTTACAGCACAACAGGAGTATTGTCCTTAGTGTACCATACAGCACAACAAGTTTGTGTAATCTCTTAATGTTTAAAAAGCCTCTCATAATGATTCATCACAGTTTTTTTACACGTGTAAGGCTATATCTTAGTAGTATTATTTTTTTTCATTTAAAGTTTGCTTGCTCTTTGAATTTTAGATTGTGCTTACTACTGAAATATGCATTTAAAGGACGACTAGCTGATGCGGTGCAGTTGATGCAGTGCAGTTGATGCAGTCTAGGTACGACTCACTGAGTTGAGATTTCAACATTAGCAGTGACGAATCTTTGGTGTGATGACTTTTTGCTCATGGATGGAATGCAACGAGTAGGTATGACTCAAAGTATTGACAATGGTGATCATATTAATTTTCTGAAGGACAACCAGAATGACCAAGGGGCTCTCAGTTAATTTCCTCTCACCTAAATCAATGGAGAGCCATACACTTATTAAAGTGATAGAAGGGTCGTTATACCTTTTGACCGTACTTTGGTCCTTTCGTATTGCTAGCAATGCATTGAACTTCTTGCATATGGGACTGATTTTCTATGCAGACCGAACATACCAGGCAAGCTAGGCTGTTCCTAGCTTCCCTCAATCTATATCAAGTTGGCTCTATGAATACATAATAAAGTAAGAAATATAGTAATTTGCTCACATTTGGAGTTGGTTAAATGGTCTGAGAGAAATGTTGTTCTTGTGAAAATTGCTTAAGGGGGGCTATTCTTGCTCAAATTTAGCTTTTCTTTGGGGGTTAACGAACAATTTGGTGTGCATTTGGGGATTTGGAGTGGAAGGAATTTGGGAACACTTTGTAATTGTTGTTTTATTAAAACTATCGCCAAAAGCTCAAGTAGATGGGGTTCGGCTATCAACTTGACAAACAATTGGGAGGAATTCGCAGAGCTTCTTCAATTGGTTGGAGATAGAGCTTCACTTCAGAGCTCTGGATAATTCTCCTGCTGTGCCTTCTATCAATTGTGGTGACCACAAGGCTGCAAATAGACTATAACCTCGCCATGGATCTTTGTGCATTGCAGGCTCGTGGTGGGATTTTTTTTTGTGATGCCATCCTAGATGACATAGGTGAGATGTCCTACTGGATGATATGAGCGTAAGTCTGCTCTCTTTTTGTTTATTTTGATATTGTAGGCTTTGTCCAATCTTTCAATTAAAAAAAACGGTGGATTGATTGCTTATGAGATTCTTGGATTCATAATATCTCTTGCAGGGTCGGTGTAGAGTGATTTTCTATAGTTGGGTCTTGCACTCTCCTGATTCTAATTTTACTTATCTGTTTTAATAACATATTTTATCATAGAATTTTTGATGTTTCTAACAAAAAGAACCGAGAAATTCATTGTCTCACCCTGAAGTCTATCTTGAAGTCGTAGGACTTGTTTGCAGTTGTTATGAATATCTGAAATCTTATAAGAGGCTGTTGTTGTGGTTCTTCATTATTGTCAATGTCAATCTTCTCGTTGGAGCTTACTATTGACGTTCATTTGCAATTGTCAATTCTTTTGATGAAATCACTTCAGCCTCATGAGTCGGTCTGCATGTTAACATACATGCTTTTGGGGCAGAATATTTTTTAGTTGCTGCACACATTGGTGCTGCTATCATTCACAGCCACATGCCTCATTAACGTAATGCACACTGTTCCATGGAGGGGGCCCAATAGTATGAAGTATGAGATGAATAAAATTATATTATATTGTTATCACCAATTTTAACCGTTGTTTAAAACAAAAAGATTAGATTGGCTTGCTATTAAAATTAATGTTTTTTTGCTCTTCAATTAATTAACTTTTTTTAATAAGTTAATTAAATTTAATGGGCATTGTCATTTTTATGAATGCTTTTGTTTTATGCTATATTTGCTATATTTCTATTGGCATTTATAGTTTTTAAAGATCTATCAATCACCGCCTAATATTGAAAATTTTTGGGGTATGGTCTTTGAGTCCTCATTCCTCATGCTGCATGAGGTTTTTGAGATTTTTATTTATATAGCTTTCCAAACTTTATAATACACATTTCCAACTCTCGAACTTCATTATTTGCAAGAAAGGCACCTTCATTCTTCTTTTTTTTAGTGCATGACATCTTGTATCTACATATAATTAGGAGAATTCTAAGGCTTTTTGTAAATTTAAATTTAGGTACTGATTATGTTATTTATAATAATTTGGGCACTATATATGCAAAAAAAAAAAAAAAACTAATTAGTTTTCTATATAATTTTCAGGCTCTTTTCTGGCAGCAACAGAACTTCTATGGTGTTGATTTAACTCCCTTATATGGATCTGCATTCCAAGGATATTTCTCTCAGGTTTTCCTTTCATTTGATATATGGTGTTGTTATTAATGTAATTGTACTTGTCTCTAGAAGCATTTGCCAAGCCTTTCAAAATTATTGTCGTTTTTTTTTTATTAGATTTTTTAATGAGTAAAAAAGTATTTCATAAATATGCTTTGTTAGCTATGAAGAACAAGCTCTTTGAAAATTTTCCATTATCCAGATTTGTATGTCTAATTGGTTTGTGCAGCCAAATTTGTATGTCTAAACATGTCTAAAATATTAAATACAGAAACTTGCCCTAACACTACCTGCATATTACTTTGGTTATTTTAAAGTCTATATGAGTTTTCATGTGATTTTTGTCTTTTTATGTGGACATAACAGCGATGTTGACAACAATAACAACGTTGATGTTTACAAAAATCAAGTCTAATAAGTAATGCTATTGTTTTTGCTGTTGATGTTTAGCCACAATTAAAAAGGATAAAATTGTATTTAAAATTAATAATGTTTCCTTTTCAATCATTAGTTCTTACACTGGTGGTATCATAATTTTCTTGCTTCTCTTTTCAAAGAGATTGATATTTAGATGCGTTAATTGTGTTTTCTATATTAGTAATTTATTTAAATCCATGCTGTATTTATTGATTTTCGTGTAATATTCTATTTTTTCTACATTTCAACCAAATGTCAGTGCTTGCATCAGTGCTAGTGGTAGCATCAGCATCCTTTGGAGTTGCTAATCTATTTGTTTAATATTTTCAATTTAATTTTTTTTTCTTGTATTTCAAGTAACACCAGCAGTTTGTTTTGTATTGCTTTTATAAAACAATTTTTTTGTGTGTTTTGAAACAATGTGTTGCACAATTCTAGGTACATGTAACAATATGTAAATCATAAAACCTTAACTTTATTTGCTTAATAAATTAATGCCATTGCAATGCTTAAACTCAATGACTATACAACATAATTACTTAACTATTGTATTTTGAGATTTTGCTAAAGATAATTTTTATGATAATAACCCCTTGAAAATGTTTTTGATGGAATTATTTGCTTAATCGTGCAGCCTGTCGTTGATGCATTTGATCCTAGGCTTTTGGTCTCTCCACCTACATTCCACACATTGGATTTCAGTTTTATTAAGGTATTGTTTATCTAAGAAGCTCCCACCAATATAGCTACTAACTAAATCTTTGCATTCATCTGCTCTGGATTGTTTTTTTTTTTTTTTTTTTGTGCTTTTTGGGGCTGTTTAATTGCCTGTATTCTTGTTTTAGATTAAATAAATTACTAGTTAGAATCTGTGTTTTGTTTATGGTGAAACTGGCATTAAGTATAATTTTTGACGGGTTTGAATTTCCCAAAATCCCATCGCACAAATTTATTTTACCCTCAAAAAGATTGATTTCCAAATCCATTGTTATGCCATTAAAAAATTATCTCAGAATTGATGTGGCAAGTTTCCCTATTGGCCTTATCGTCCATTTTTACACGTCTGTCCAGCTCCTCACAGGCGCCATCGGGCCTCTCCTGCCATCACCAACCAAGTTTGCACGCTATAGGATAACCACTAACCGGCCTTAATCGTACAATTGCTCAGAATTTTTTGAACCTTGCCAATACTTGTATTACCCCATCACCCTTGACCCAGCCTTGCCACTTTTGCTTGCCGTTCTCTATTTGGACATTTTCTCTTTTTTCTTTGGTTTGCCAAATTTTCAAATCAACCATAATAAGTAAAATTATTAACTTTTTAATCTGATTTAAAAGTTCATCAACATATTTGTTTTACCCTCTAAAACTTTTTTATATTTAAGTGAGAATTTTTTTTTATCTCAAGCAACATTAACCCTTGAGCTTTCAAAATACTTTCAACGGTTTGCATTTAGCTGGTTTTTTTTCCTATTATTTCTAAATAATTCAAAATAATTGTTGAAAGCTTAAATTATTTATTATTCAATTTTGCATTTTATATTGAGATTTCATTATAATTGGTTTGTGCTTCTTATGAGTAACTACCTCATGAGGTTCACCATAATTCTTCAGGAAGAAGAGCTATACGAAATTGACATCCCACTAAGTTTTGTTGCTACCGTAGGAACAAGAGTTCATGGACTTGCTTGCTGGTTTGATGTCTTGTTCAATGGAAGGTATCCACGCTAATATTTTTTTTCAGTAGATGTGCTATCTTCATTATTTGCTCAATGTTGCACAAACTTCTAATACATTAGAACTTGCGCAACATATTTTAACTCAATTAAAAATGTATTATATATTATCCTGCTCAAGAAGAATATCGAAATGTATGTGTATATTCTTGACTTAAAAAGCTACTCCGTCAAACTCTGAACCTTATGTTTATTTTTATTGAGTTAAAAAACATATTTTTTGATATGAAAATGTTTTCTTCTCACAGATCTCTAACTATCAAACCTTTTGAATGGATGGTCATCTTCTAAAGTTAAAAAGTAAAATTTAACTTGATTTTCATTCTATCTAAATAGATGGATGGTGTGAGATTGGTGGAGAAATACTTTTCTACATGAAAGGATAATAAGCATATTTTTCTCTATATATGTACTTTTCTATTTGAAAGATGCAAGAACTTTTTCTCACATTTAATCTCATTGTCTTTTCCCTATGTAAAATAACTCAAGTTTCAGGCAGCTAATCGATAATCATTAAAAATTAATTAGTGATATTTTGTCTTTTAGATTCTTAAAATTTGAATTGTTCAAAATATTTTGCGAACATTGAGAGATGAGGGGAATTGCACTCTCTGATATTTCTAATAAATATATCAATCTTTCTTTGTTTTATTTTGAATTAATCTTGTACTTTTAATAATAATTTTTAATTAGAAAAAGCAACTCTTGTGCCAAATAGCATTCTTGATCTTTGAATTCTATACTAAATAACTTTTTTAAAATTTTCTATTTTCTTCCACATCTTCTCCTGATACATTGCTATAATCAACATATGATTATATTGTTGTAACCCTCTCTGCCTTGGAGTGTTGAACAGAGAAACTATGGTCTCCTTAGCATTGCTTGAATACAAGTCTTAGCAAATCTTTAGTGAGCCTCCCAAATCAAGCCCTTAGAGATTGTATAAGTCATATAATGCCTTTTGTGGTTTGCCAACAAGTTTTTTTTTTGTTCTATTTTTGGAAAAAACTCTTGCAGAATACAATGTAGATTTTTGCTCTTGGTCATTAAATAGAAATCCGTTTTTGACATCTGGTTGTAATTTAGTTGCTAATGATAATTTGTATCTTTATGGTATCCGTTTTTTGCAACTTGAGTGGTAGTCTCAAGATTATTAATACCATATGTAACGACCTAGTATCGTTACTTCGTAAATTAGGTCAAAGCTCGCCTCAGACATCAGGATCTCGGGGAATTTCAAATTAAGGTAAACAAAATTTCTTTTAGATAGAAATAATTTTTAGATCAAAGTGCCATAGTTTGGGAGATTTTGGATAGCGGAAACTCCAGTTTTATTTTTTCTGAATTATTTAAATCCAATAAATTGAGAAAATTAAATACTTGTCTGAATTCATCGATTTTCATGTCATTATGTTAAGTATAATATATAAAGGCTACTCAAAAAGATTCATTGATTTTTGAGCGCCGATTCGGCCTCAATTAATTTTTGAAGTTTGAAATTTCAAAAATTAATTAAAAATAAAATATTTGTCCGAATTGAAAATTTTCAGCGCGAGGGTGTTTGTTACATCATAACACATCTCGGTGTCAAGTTTCGTTATTTTTGGATGCTAAACGGCGAAAAAATGCTAAAAAAACTTTAAGTAGTTATTTTAAAATTTCTTAAGGATTTTTATTCCCCCCGCCCAATTGCATCCTGCGATCAGAATTCGGAAAGTTCCGCAGGGAGGCCCACCCTTGGCCGACCTTCCCTCTTCCCCCCTTCTTCTACTTAAACTCCCCTCCCTTCCTTCTTCCCCACAAACCCCCTCAGCTTTCTCAACAATAGCAGCAACCCTCTCTCCCAATCAGCCTCCAACCCCGGCAGCTAGCTCGGCCACCCGATTTCGGCCATCCAAACCAGCTAACCAGCCCCCTCTCCGGCCTCCCCACTTCGGCAACCCCTCCGGTTGACCTCAACTACGTCCGACCTCCCTCTATTTTACGGCAACACTAACTTACGCAAGTGGAGAAGGAAAAGAGGAAGAAAATGAGAAAAATTATTATTTTTATATATTTTTTTAATTTCTTATTAATCAATATAATACTATATTATGTTATTGCATTATTATTATTGTCATTAATTAATAATGAACAACAATACAAATTCTATAAAATGACTATTACTTTCATTCTATTAATTTGAATTCAGGCACTTTCATTCTAACATTTTATTATTATTATTATTATTATTACTTTCTGCAATCTATAAAATTATTTTTATTTCGTCGTTTCTTTCGTATATTATTATTATCATTATTATTAAATAATGATAATAATAACTGTGATGTCCCAACATTCGGGTGGTCCTACCGCAGGATCATATTGAGCAATTTGAGAAAAGAGAGCATATACATACAAATGCCAATGATATGTTTCATTCATTTTAAAATTTCATATTACAAAAAAAGATCTTCATCGTACATCACGAACATTGTTCAACAAAAGATAAAATAAAGAGATAAAAAGTTAAAGTAGCGTCGTCGTAGATCCATTGACAGTTTGATAATTTATGTTTTTAAAGTTTTTTTCTTCGAACTCCTCCAAAAGTACATGACCTCGTATTATTCAGAAAATAATATTGGGATTGGAATTCCCAGTAATTAGAGAATACTCTAAGTACCACAGTAAATAAAATAAATGCGATTAGCGGAAATAAGGATAAGAATGCAGGAAAAGTAAGATAACAGCGCAAACGAAATAAATAATTTCCTGCAAAAAAATATTAGCACAAAGATGCAGGTTACCGATGTCATTTTTTCAGTAATCCATCACGAATGTTGTTACTAATGTCTTTTTTCAGTAACAACCCACGAATGTTGTTACCGATGTCTTTTTTCTAGTAACAGCCCATGAATGCTGTTACTGATGTTATTTTTTCAGTAACTAGCCACGAATGTTATTACTGATGTCTTTTTTTCAGTAATAACTCCCGAATAGTATCACGTTGGTTCCGAATAATCAACCAAGCTTCAAATGAATTTGGCTCAAAGGAAATAAGCGAAGCTAAGCAGCAATAAATTATAAAAAGTAATACATGTTATATACTGGGTACCTTTGTTCTTTAAGATCCAAAGTTTGACAGTTTGATTTTTGGATCTGTATTTAAATTTTAGATATTTTTAAATTAGCCTTTTTAATCCAATGTTCTTAGGAGTAATTATTATCTTCTTTTCTATTCTTTTTTTTTTTCCGCTTTTACATTAGGTTAGTGCTTTTATTAAGATAATAATTATATACGAAAGTAAAAGACAGAATGGAAATGATGGAAATTAATTGCAGAAAGTAATAATAATTATAAAATGTTAGAATGAAAGGTGCCCGAATGGAAAAATAGTCATCTTATAACATATGCAGTTGTTTATCATTATTGATGAATGAAAATAATGCTAATGTGATGACAAACTTTATCATATTTAATTTTGTAATAATGAAATATTAAGTATATAAAATGAAATAATAATAGTAAAATCTCATCGTTTCTACCTCATTTTCCTCTCCTCTTACCTAGGATAGTATTGCCGGGAGGCTGAGGGAGCTGGACGGCTGCAGGAGGTTGCCGAAGTGGCTTGCTGGTGGTCGGCAAAAGGAGGGCTGCTGCTGTTTGGAGGGGTAAGGAGGGCTGCTGCTGTTTTGGAGAACCGGGAAGGTGGCTGGTTGTGTTGGAGGGTCCGAATGGGGTGCCAGGGTGGCCGGAGTTGCTGCCGGGGCTGGTGGCTGGGAGAGGAGAGGGGGCTGCTGGCTGGGAGAGGAGAGGGAGCTGCTAGTCGGGAGAGGGGAGGGGCTGCTAGCTGGGAGATGAGAGGGGGAGAGGGTTTAAATAAAAAGAGAGGGGGGGAGAAGAAGATGAAGGTTCAAAAGATGGGGGTGATGGGAAGATGAAAAACTTAAGGAATTATTTTGAAAGTTTATTAAAAGTTAAAATTTTCACATTTTTTTCGTTGTTTGGCGCACAAATACAACGAAACTTGACACCGAGGCGTGTTATGACGTAATAAACACCCTCACGCTAAATTTTTTTGATTCAGACAAATATTTTATTTTATAATAACTTTTGAAGTTTTAAACTTCAAAAATTAATTTAGGTTAAACCCACGATCTAAAATTGATGAAACTTCAGCAGCAGCTTTTTAAATAATGTTCTTAACATGATGACACAAAAATCGATGAATTCGGACACGTATTTTAATGTTCTTGATTTTTACTGAATTTAAACAGTTCAGAAAAATTACGCGGAAGTTTTTGTTATTCGGATTTCTCTCAAACTGTAACACTTTTATCTAGAATTTTATTTCTATCTTGAAGTATTTTTGTTTGCCCTAATTCAAAATTCTCTGGGATCCTGATTTATAAGGCAGGATTTGACCTAGTTTGCAAAGTGACGACATCGGGTCGTTATAATAATGCTATTATATATATTATTACTACCTCAGTAAAATTTGAACTTCTTTCAAGAATAAGTAACGAAAACAAAATAGAATAGAAATAAATATAATAATTACTTCTAAAAATATTTGCTAAAAAGCTAATTCAAAATATTTACTCTAAATGCAGATACGATCAAATTGTTGAACTTTTGAACTTAAAGAGCAAGGTATCATATGTCTTTTATTACTCTTGTTTAAATATGATTTTCTGCTCAGCATCGAATAAATTGATAAAAAAGCTTTTACAAGTCTCATAAAATGATATCTGAATAAGTTTGGATAATTGAGTAGTAAGGGTTCCATGTTGATATATTTGGTCTGATCAGACAACTGTTAGGACAAGGCTGTCTGACATCGGGAGTCATAAGGAGCCTATACTGATAAGCCTTGAGGGGGCAGATATAGATGGAAGTTGTGATATAAAAGATGAACCCATTTTCCTCAATCTTGTTCTTCCCCAACAAAATACTATAATTTTGCGCCTGATAACAAACGCTAAAATACTATATTTATTTTGTGATTGCAATTTTTTTATATACTAAAGTTTCACTGCAACTGAAACAGATTTGCAGGAATAATTTTATACAGCTTTTGTTTCCTGTCAAAAAATTTGCTTATTTTGCTTATTATTTAACAATTGTAATGTTGACATCTATTAGTACTTAGTTTCATAACTAACTGGTATTCAAATGCCCGCACTTTTGAGCGTGCCCAGATTAGGTGTTAGTCTTAAAGGAAGGGTACTAAGAATCAAGCAATGCTGATTCTGCTTCATGCTGTTTTATCGCTCTTTTTGACTCTTTGAAAAGTTTGGGACTTGTTTTATTTTGATCTTTGTAATCAAGACTTATGGATTAATGAATAAATGAGTTATGTTTGATTTTATATATTTATCTCTTAAATCATTCAATATGATTATGTGGGTAGAAGACTTGTTATCCCCTAAGAACCAATGCTAGATCTGACCCGACATCGGGTCCTCACAGTTGGTATCAGAGCAGTATTGTGTGTAAATTTGAGAGATAATATATTAATGTCAAATCATTATTCATTTTAAGAAAAGAGAAGGATAATATAAATCTATGTAATTTAAGCTTTCAACCGTTAGGCAAAAAGATGGATTTAGATGAAGGATTTTTAAGCCCCCCATCAAAAACCCCAATTAAGGCACTTATATCAATGGAGGTTTCGGGAAGTACCAACTTCAGAGAACACCAGTCAAGAAATAAGAGGAGATTGTTGGACACCTCATCACTACGACAAGTGCTACAACGACGACAAAAGGTGTTTTATGTGCGGCAAACCCGACCACCAAATTCGGGAATGTCGATCCGTGAAAACGATAGACAGAGTGACCATTATAAGAGGCACAAACACAACAACCGCTGTAACCCCGTGCTGTGCCCAAGCAAGAGGAGCCAGCCAAGAACCAACCAACGCTCCAAGGCCACCAATTGCACCAGCATCCAATCAGAGGAAAGGATCTGCAGCTCGTAACCCCGCTTCCGCAAGAATTTACACGCTCACTCCGGTCTTAGCACCTGGGGGCAGCGATGTAGTATCAATTATTTCATTCTTCTCGTTCTCCTTTCTCTTTTGCACTTATATTAGTACAAAATGCTCATAGTTCATAATTAGGCACGTTATTCATTAATGACATATCATGTGACACCTTATTTGATACGGAGGAAAGACACTCCTTCATATCATAAAAATTTACAGCCACACTAGACCTACCATCCTCCCATTTGGCAACAACACTGAATGTTGGGTTACCTTTTGGAGCTAGTATGGAGGCTCATAAATTATATAGTTTTAATATTCCCCATCAAAGGCGAAACATTCAAGGCTATGTTAGTAATTCTACCCATCACCAACTTTGACATTATTCTAAGGATGGATTTGTTATGCAAACATGATGCTGTAATCAACTGCCTGAAGAAAACGATCACAATCAAAAGCGGTAAAACATCAATAGTATTTACAGGAAGGCAGAACCTGTTAGCTTCTCTAATTAACTCGATAAAAGTTAGAAAACTGATTAAGAAAGGATGCAGCGCATACTTAGTAACAATAATAGAAGAAAAAAATAAAGTTGTGCCTTTATCAGAAGCACGTTGTTCAAGATTTTGATGATGTATTCTTCGAAGATTTACCTGGGCTACCATCCGTAAGAGAAATTGGGTTCTCAATATAACTAATTTTGGGAACCCAACCCAACAAGTCAAAGTCACCATACTGAATGGTACCAAAAGAGCTATAGGAATTAGACGAACAACTTAAAGAGCTAACCAATAAAGGATTGATCCGGCAAAGCATGTCCCCCTGGGGAGCCCTAGTACTCTTCGTGAAAAAGGACGGATCTATGCGCATGTGCATAGATAAGAGGGAACTCAACAAAGTAATAGTGAAAGATAAATATCTTCTACCCCGCATAGATGACCTCTTTAATCAGCTGGCTGGAGCTAAAATATTCTCTAAGATCGATTTAAGGCCTGGATACTACCAAATAAGTGTCAATGAAGAAGACATCTCTAAGACTGCATTTAGAACTTGTTTTAGACACTCTGAGTTCTTAGTCATGTCATTTGGACTCACAAACCGTGCCTTCTATCTTCATGGATTTAATGCAGAGAATACTCCGGCCATTCCCCGATAAATTCGTGATAGTCTTCATCAACGATATCTTAATATATTCCAAGTCTATGGAGGATCACGAGATTCATTTGAAAGCAATATTGAGAACTCTTAGGGAGCATCAATTATTTGCCAAATACTTAAAATGTTAGTTTTGGCTGAACTAAATAGCAATTTTAGGACATGTAGTAAATGCTGAAGGAATCAAGGTATAGACCAAAGAAAGATCAGAGTACCATACAAGAATGGCCCTAACCATCATCTGTGTCTGAGATTTGCAGCTTCTTAGAACTGGCAAGATGCTACTGAAAGTTTGTCAAAGGATTCTCAAATTTAGCCAAACCATTAACTCAGCTAACTCAAAAGGGAAAATCATTTTTATAGAGTCAGGAGTGCGAAGAATCATCTCTTGGATTAAAGCAAGCCCTCACCACTGCACCTGTCATGATCCTATCTCAAGAAGGGAAGAACTACAAGGTATACATGGACGCTTCATTAATAGGACTAGGGTGTGTCATCATGCAAGATAAGCTCATCATTGCTTATGCTTCAAGGCAATTGAAGACTCACGAAACGAACTACACCGTTCATGATTTAGAGCTAGCCGCAATAGTATTTGCCTTAAAGATTTGGAGGCACTATCTTTATAGAGTGAAATATGAGATCTTCACAGATCATCAAAGTTTAAATGCATCTTAACGCAGAAAGAATTAAATTGTCGCCAAAGGAGATGGTTGGAACTACTCAGCGACTATGACATGGATATTCAATATCGTCTTGGCAAAGCTAACTTGGTCGCAGACACTTTAATCTCAGCAAGTTCATTTGAAGAAGAATTCCAAAAGATTAATATAAGACCTATTATTAAAGATCCGTTGGATGAATTGCTTAATGTTAATGTTAATACACCCCAGAAGCAACAAAATGTATCAAGATCTAAAGATAGTCTTTTGGTGGCCTGAACTCAAAAGAGAGATAGCTGAATTTGTAGCTAAGTGCTATGTTTGTAGCCTAGTTAAAGCAGAGCACCAACGGCCTGGTGAACTTCTGCACCCATTAGAAATCCTAGAGTGGAAATTGTCAGATATCTCCATGGATTTCGTAATGGGTTTGCCAAAAAAAAAATCAGGAACAGATGTTATATGGGTCATAGTTGATAGATTAACAAAGTCAGCCCACTTTATCCCAAGAAAGCAAACAGACTCAGTGGAGAAACTAGTAAGATTATATATCAGGGAGATCGTCAAACTGCATGGAATTCCTAAAATTATAATTTCAGATTGGGATGGCGGGTTTACTTCTCGATTTTGGCAAATGGCACACAAAGATTTGGGAACCACTAGCAATGAGCATGGAATTCCACCCTCAAACGGACGGGCAAACAGAGAGTTAACCAAGTACTTGAGGATCTCTTATGTCTATGCTTGTTAGACTTCGGTGGAAATTGGGAGAAATACCTTCCACTTGTAGAATTTGCTTACAATATAGCCACCAGTCAAGCATTGGGATGACCCCTTATGAAGCCTTATATGGGAGAAAGTTAAGTACTCCTTTAGCCTGGACACAAGTTGGAGATAAACAAACTTATGGATCTGAGTTGATTGAAGAAATGAATGAAAGATAAGACTAATCAAGAGCCAAATTATGGTATCCCAGGACTGACAAAAGAAATATTTCGACGCAAGGCTTCGGAGGCAAGAATTTCACATTAGTGATCGTGCTTATCTAAATGTTAGCCTTATGAAAGGAATTCATTGTTTTGGAGTGATTGAAAAATTGAGTCCTAGATACGTTGGACCATTTGAAGTAACTGCAAAAATTGGAAGCTCGGCTTATAGACTTAAACTTCATGAAAGATTTACAGCCATGCATAGCGTATTCCACGTTTCAACACTCCGCATATGCCTCCAAGAATCCACTCAACAAGTTTCAGATTCGACAGTCGAAATTCAGCCTGATTTGACTTATATCGAAAAACCTCTTAAAATCATTGAGAAAAACTGCCGAAAATTAAGGAGTAGAATGATCTCGATGATCAAAGTTCAATGGTATAACTATACTGCGAATGAAGCCACGTGAGAAAGAGAAGATGATATACGAAGAAAGTATCCAGAACTATTTCTGAATTAAGGCACTCCCCCAAAAAAAAAACTCCTTTTAAATTTTTTTTTTTTGATGTCGAGGACGACATCATTTTTAAGTAGAGGAGTTTGTAACGATCCAATGCCGTTACTTAGCAAATTAGGTCAAATCTTGCCTCTGATATCAGGATCCCGGGGAATATCAAATTAGGGCAAACACAATTTCATTTAGATAGAAATAATTTTTTGATTAAAGTTTCCTAGTTTGGGAGAATTCGGATAACGAAAACTGCAAGTTTTTTTTGAATTATTTAAATTCAATAAATTGAGAAAATTAAATACTTGTCTGAATTTTTCAATTTTCGTGTCATTGTATTAAGTATATTATATAAAGGATACTCGAAAAGTTTCATCAATTTTTGAACTCCGGTTCGGCCACAATTGCTTTTTGAAGTTTTAAACTTCAGAAATTAATTAAAAATAAAATATTTATCCGAATAAAAAATTTTCGGATCAAGGGTGCTCATTACATCGTAACACATTGGTATCAAGTTTCGTTATTTTGGATGCCAAACAGCGGAAAAATACGAAAAAATTAACTTCAAATAGTTATTTTACAATTTCTTAAGGAATTTTCTTCCCCCCTCCCCGATCGCATCCTGCGATCAAAATGCAGAAAGTTTCGCCAGGGAGGACCCCACCCTTGGCCGACCTTCCCTCTTTCCCTCTTCTTCCTCTGCTTAAACCTCCTCCCTTCTTTCTTCCCCACAAACCCCCTCACCTCTCCCAACAGCAGCAGCAACCCTCTCTCCCAGCCAGCCCCCTCTCCCAGCCCGCCAACCCAGGCAGCCAGCACGGCCACCCCATTTTGGCCCTCCAAACCAGCTAGCCAGCCCCCTCTCCGGCCTCCCCACTTCGGCAACCCCTCCGGCTTCCCTCAACTACGTCCGACCTCCCTTCGTTTTTCGGCAACACTAACTTAGGCAAGTGGAGAAGGAAAAGAGGAAGAAAATGAGAATAATTTTTTTTTTATATTTTATTTTATTTCTTATTAATAAATATACTACTATATTATGTCATTGCATTATTGCTGTCATTAATTAATAATGAACAACTGTACTAATGCTATAACTGACTGTTACTTTTATTCTGTCAATTTCAATTCAGGATCTTTCATTCTCGCATTTTATTATTACTATTATTTTTACTTTCTGCATTCTATACATCCATTTCTATTCTGTCTTTTATTTCGTAGATTATTATTATCATTATTATTAAATAATGTTAATAATAACGCTATTATATATATTATTATTTTCTCAATAAAATTTGGACTTCTTCGAGAAGAAATAATGAAAGAAAAATAGAATAGAAATAAAGATAATAATTACTCTTAAAAATTTTGGCTAAAAAGCTAATTCAAAATATTAAATCTAAATACAAATTCGATCAAATTGTTGAACTTTTGAACTTAAAGAGCAAGGTACCATATGTTTTTTATTACTCTTGTTTAAATCTGCTTTTCTGCTCAGCATCGCACAAATTGATAAAAATGCTTTTAAAAGTCACATAAAATTATATATGAACAAGTTTGGATAACTGAGTAGCAATGATTTCATGTTGATATATTTTAGTCTAGTCAGACAATTGCTAGGACAGGGCTATCCGATATCGGGAATCCTAAGGAGCTTATACTGATAAGCCTTGAGGGGGTAGGTATAGAGGAAAGTTGTGATATAAACGATGAACCCCTTTTCCTCGATTTTGTACTTGCCCAACAAGATCACGTTTGTGCCAGATAACAAACGCTAACATTCTATATTTATTTTTGTGACTGCAATTATTTTCATGTTAGAGTTTCAGTGCAGCTGAAACAGATTTGCAGGAATAATTTTATAGAGGTTTTATTTCTTGTTAAATTATTGCTTATTTTGCTTATTATTTAACATTTGTAAATATGACATTTATCAGTACTTAATTTCACAACTAACTGGTATTCAAATGATCGCACTTTTGAAACATGCCCATATCAGGAGTTCGTCCTAGAGGAAGGGTGCTAAGAACCATACAATGCTGATTGTGCTTCCTGCTGTTTTATCGCTCTTTTTGACATTTTTAAAAATGTAACTTTTGCTTTATGTTGATCTTTGTAATCAAGATTTATGGATTAATGAATAAATGAGTTGTGTTTAATGTCTATACATTTGTCTCTTAAATTACTCAATATGATCCTGCGGCTAGAGGATTTGTTTTCCCTCAAGAACCGGTGCTGGATAAGCTTCCGCTGATCTTGGATCGGGTCCTCACACCATATTTCTTAGTATAGTAAGCCTTATTTTATACCTTTTTAGGACCCATCAAAATTATATATTACATTAAATACCCATTGAACTTTGTTAGTTTATTTCATTTGATTAAACCTGCTTATCCCTATGTATCTTTCTTTTATGGAGCCTCTATCTCTTGGTGTTTTCTTTTCTTTAATTTTTGTGGATTTAATAATTTTAGAAATCATAATGTTGTTGAGGTTGGTCATCAAGGTTTTGGGAATATGTGATAGTTTTTTGTAGTACATGAAAAGACTTATTTCCTGTTGAATAAAATCTGCTAATTATATCAATTAAATATCAATACTAATAATGAATTTTTTATTAATAAATAAATTCAAAATATATTTATACACATTTAGAATAAAAATATTTTAAATACATATTCATGAATCTGCAGGTGTTTTTTATATTTTGTTTCAATGTATATATATATATATATATAAATATATATATATATATATAAATATATATATAGATGTTTGTATCTTCTTCTTTATTCATTAGATTTTGTGAAGTTGTTAGGAATGGATGAATGAAATTATTGGACGGATTAAGAGTCTAAACCTTTAACATTGTTTCCTGTTATCTCAAAAGAAAACAAGTATTTTGTTTGTAGGAAGAAAACAAGTATTTTTGGCTAGTCTTTTAAGAATTGCATTTAAAAGCATTTTATCTCTGTGCATTTTCCATGATCCAATTCTTACCTAGTATTTTTTAGTGATTGTATGGTTATCTTGCTTAGTTATGATGATCTTGGTTTTTATTTCATAGATTTATGTTATATCATTGTGCTTTTGAGTAAGTTTGTCTCACCTTATGTAGCGTCCCATCGCCGCGCCCAATCGCCGCGCCCAATCGAGGTATTAAAGATAACAATTGATGGTGGAACGGTGCGTTACTCGGGAAGAATTGCTGAACCTCCCCGAATGCTGCTGGACTCTACCCAAGGTAGGACTGAGGACTAATCCTTAAAATAAGTGTGATATTCTTATCTTAAGTATTAGATAAGATACTTAACATTGAATTTATGAGAGAGAGTTTAATAAGAATCCAATGTATACGAGTATTTGCATTACTTACATGCCGATCACATCACTGTGATATTCTTATCTTAAGTATTAGATAAGATATTTAACATTGAATTTATGAGAGATAGTTTAATAAGAATCCAATGTATACGAGTATTTGCATTACTTATATGCCGATCACATCACAATACTAAGTATAAGTAGTAATAATAATAAAATGCGGAAGCTATATCATTCATCGATAACATTCATCATAGAAATTAAGTAAAAAAATTCATCTCAGAAGAGAAAGAGATCCATACATCAAGAGTTAAATTATTACAAATCATTACTTGAAATAAAAATGGAATAAATGTTTCTCAACTCATAACGGAAAGTAGCTAAAACAGCAAGTAAAGTTGAGCTAACTAATGCTTCTCTTGGATCTCTTGGGAAGCCTCCAAAGCCTGCTCCTCAAACTGCTCCGAATTTGACAAATTGTCGGATCCCAAAATGCCAGTTTCTCGGATGAAAGAAAAGAAAAGTACCTCGTATTAGACAATATGTCTAACACATCAAAAGCTAGAACATACCTTATTATAGTTTAAAGGATTAACATTTTAAATAAAATAAAATAATATTGCAAAAGATTACTGAAATAACTGAAAGATATAAAATTATGCAGAACTGAAAGTAAAGTAAAATAGTAACTAAAAGACAAGGTGTTGAAAACCATAATATGTAAAGAGACTGAAACTACATAAAATACTGAAATAAAATTGTGCTGTATGCCACTGTATGTATATATATCTGAATATGTCACAGAATCTTATGCGCAAGTATGCATAACTTTGATATCACATGACATCCCACAGATCCTAAGTGAGCAGAACAGTGTGAGGAGAACCGCTCCACTAATGCAATCATATGCTTATGCGTTTCATGATATGCTAAAGTTTTAATAACTGAATATTTTTAAATCATTGAAAACCAGAAAAATAAACATTTAATCCATATTATAATTTTATAACATTCTAATTCATCACATATTAAGAGCACATATGTATGATTTGTACGTTCTAGGAAGGGTGACTTTGAACACTTTATTTATTTAACTGGACTTATCAATGCGAACAAGAATAAGGGATAAAATTTTTTTACAGTTTATTCTCTCAAATTAAGTTGTTAAATTCCCAACTTATAACGTACTCTGGACTTGGGATATTTATCCTGAACTGAACTGTGCTTATCTAATTACCTAAGATAAAATTGAAGCTCTACAGTTCTATTCAGGGTAAATCAATCAATTCCACAATCTACTGAATAAATCAGCTCTATGAATATGCACTACAACCTCCATATGAAAATACTTCACTCTCATTCTAACAATCTATTTAATGATCAATGATTTACAAACTAATGAATCCTTTCTTCATTACGGTAGGTCATATACAAAAAAACTCTAAGGAAGTGACATATGAGTCACTCAATTTAGGATAACTACCACAAAAGATAATCTCAATTTAAGTCTCTTTATATTTTTCTACTGCAAGGTATAAGAACAATCATATAAGGTTGTTAAAGTTCATATCTAAGGTCTTACCTCAAAATGAGACAAATAAGACATTTCCCTACCTTAAAATAGCTTTATTAAAGATAGAGCATTTACTTAAGCTTAGAACTATCTTTATACCTTAAAAATCTAAAGCTTCTAATCATCATATTTAAATCACAAGTTAATTCTAAGAAGTCAGGATGATGAAACCTCATGTAGATTTTCAAGTTCAATCGTATGATTTTGATTGAAAAGTCAAGTATGCAAATCTCTTAGATTCTAATTCAACCCAACACTCCAGTTATGGGGTAAAATCATAAAGCTCCTAAGAATTGATCATTTGATATTTCAGCTTCTTTTATTGATTTAATAAAAGTCAATCGTGTTTGTCTCTTCCTTTAAGAGAAAATCAAAGGAAATTAAGCTTACAGTTAAGATAAGAAAATTTTATTCTCATTGCGAGACTTAATTCATACTAGTCTAAGATTACATAATAAATTGGCAATGTTAATTAGAAAATGAAGCAAATCTTCATTAATTAAGGTCCAGAGCAATTAGTACTTATTTAACAATTAAAAATTTAGAATTTAAATCTAACTGGCCAAACTAATTTCTAAGCATCATAATAATTCATCACAATGTTTCAAACCTAAGGTTCCGCATTTCAAGCCACATAAAGAATCTATTAAATTTACACAGTTATCTTTGGTTATAGAAAACAATAATACATTGATTCAATACATGTAATCGAAAGAGAAGGTCTACAAGTGCAAATTTGCCATACAAACCTATGTTAAAAGGGTCTAAATATCATAAGCAATGAATTTCATATTTAGCCACTTCCATAATTGAAAAAAGCATGATTTTGTCGAAAATAGTCATTATTTTAGTGTATTTTTGCATAATTAGGGTTATGGATTCGATAAAACACAAAATGTTGAAGTTTGTGCAAAACTGGGCACTGCAGCTCGCTGCGGCGTGATATGACGTTGCGGCGCAAAGCGCTGCTGCGTGCTAGGGCGTCATGACGCGCTATAGCGCTCACTTGCCGAAAGCCAGGCGCTGTGGTGCGCTGTAGCGTTTCCAGACGCTATGGCGTGCTCGGGCGCTGTAGCACTTACTGGTTGAAAGCCAAGCGCTACGGCGTGATACTGCACTGTGGCGCGCTGCAGCTATCTGGAGCGCTCGCTGGCCGAGAGCCAGGCGCTACGACGCGCTGTAACGCCCATCGGACATTTTCGCACGGACAAAAGGCGGTAGACTCCCCTTGGGCACCTCAAGTCCGGTGCCATATGCCGATGGTACCAAACTTGACATGAAAGGATTACTCTAATGCCGCAAACAACGATGCCCTAGATCTGGGTATACATAAGTTCTACTGCTTTGATTGTGTTCTAATGGATGAATCGAGCTTCGATCAGACTTGTTCTGGTTCGATTGAGGCTCGACAATCAAACAAGATGCCATACAATAGCTAATCAAAATACCATTTCACAAAGACGTTGATTAAATTAATGGGAAGAGGGGTACAAGGGAAGGTACCTGAGCTTGCAAATGAAAGGGAGAGCTCCAGCTAAGGTTCTTCAAGAGCTTGGGAGGAAGAAGCTTCAATTGCGAAACAATGGAAGAGTAGAGCTGAGGGTCTAAAGCTTAAAGGAAGGGAGAGGCATGGGCTTGAACTAGGCAGCAAGCCCTCTCCCATCAGCAGCATGAGGAGGGAAGGTGGGACTCCACACCTGCTTGCGTGAGGAGGGGGCTCGTATGCGGGAAGGAGGAGGGTAGGCGGGTCCGAGCGCAGGAAAAATGGTGAAATTAAATTTTAATTAATTTTTCTGATTTTTTAATTTATGTTTTAATAAATAAAATTAGATGGATAAATGAGTTCCGAAAATTTTCAAAAGTTCACTCATAGCTTATTTGGGGGTCAAGAATTCAACGGTGTAGTCGTATTTTGATTTCGATAACTATTTAATTATTCTATTTTTTGGGGTATTTTAAATATATTAAAATATACGGGAAAATCCGACGACTTCCAAAAATTTCCAAAATATCACCCTTAGCTAATTTGTGGGTGATGAGCGCAATGACGAAGTTGGATTTTTGATTTGAGGTCAAATTAATTCTCATTTTTCTAATTAATTAAATATATTAAAATAATCATAATATTCGATTGCGCTACTAATCGCTCCAAATTTGCAGAGTTTGGTCTAAACACTTTATGGAGATTAATGGAGATTATGAGTTAATTTGACTGATAAATACTGATTTAACAACCTTTGGGTTGTTACACCTTAAGTTTTGTTTGTAGTGTCAGACAACATTCTGATCACTTACATTTTTAGAAGTTGTTACTGTTTTGTTTGTGGTGCATCTTTCCTCTGTGCGACAATTCAAGAACAGCTTAAGATTGTTTATTGCTTCTGTGAATGCCAAATAATGAAAAAACATTCATACTCTTGAAGTTGGTTAAGTTATTTGTGAAAACAATATTTATCTAGATTTGGAGCAACAATTTGACAGTTTGATTCCTAAATGTCAACTTCATGCATCGTGTCAAGTAGAAACTTTATATACACTTTATTATTTAAAGAGGTGCTGATTCATATATAAACAAAGATACCACAAGGTAGATCAATTATTAAGACTACTAACAAATCAGATTTCCCACACTATAACTCAAATATATACGAACACAAAATAGCTGGAATATAGCTTCTTACAGAAACTAACCCACATATATGTACTGATGCTTCTGATCTAACTCTAGATTTAGTGAATGCGTATTAAACTATAGGATTATGTGGGGGGATTAATATCAAGTAACCCTAAAATTAGCATATCTTTCAAAATTCTCTTACATCCCTGTTAACCCCTTTTTGCAATGTAGAGCTTTTATATGGCATGTGAACCATCTTTTTATTTTGTTGTCTTTATAATATACATAATCAACACCCAAACATTAATTTTGGCAAATGAGGACTACCATTTCACCGATCTTAAAGTTATTGTAATTACAAGTGGATGTGAGGCGTCATGCAGTTTAGTAATGATGTATAAAGTGTCCTTTTTATAAATCTTAAACGTAGATGCTGTATGTGAATGTCAAAAGTTTTGGGTTGTTACGTGACGTAAAAAATCTTTTTAAGCTGTGTATATTGTGGGGCGTAAAACATCTTCTATAGTTATTTGCTAGAAATTTTCTCACCTTTCTAAAGTTCGCATATTGTTACAATGCTGTTTTTGGTACTTTTAAAAAGTCTTGGGTTGTTACGTGATAAAAAAAGTCTCTTTAACCTCTCTTGCTTTTAAAGGGTATATTTTTTATTCGTTACAAATCTATCTTACAAATTTAGATGTTTACAGTTATAATAACTAATTTATGGAAATCTCAACCTTTTGCAACGATTGAAAAAATGCTAGGTTGGGTAGTTTCGGTATAACATTAGGCAATTAGTTGGCTATTTTTAAATACTATAATTGGAGTGTTAATCTGTAAACAGTAAAAAATTGTGTAGTTTGTTTGATAATTTCTCTTTTAAAAAAATTAGAATCAGATCTTGTCTTCTTTGAAACACCAATATATTGTGAGCCACCACTGCTTTTTCCTTTCTTCTCAGATTTAGATATGAATTTATAAGCTTTTTTTGATTGAATTTTTCTCTTAAATTTGGTATTCTCATGTGGTTATTGTGGTTGCGTATTTCAATTTGATTCAACAAATAAAAACAATAAAAATAAATTGTTCATATTTATAATATTAAATTTAAATATATAATACTTTCATTTTTATATAAGATTCTTTATATATGCGCATCCAAAATTTCAAAAATGTATGTCCATCACCTAAACTTTAATATTCACAAATTAGGCACTTTTATTTTTACATATCTACTTTTAATTATAAGAATTATGTTTGGTGAATAGGTAATATTTTATTTGTAAAAATTGTAGCTTGGTTGATGAATATTCATTTATGAAGACCCTTTTATGATATACTTGTGAATTTCAAAATGTGTTCAAATACTTGTGCTGCTACAAAGTCAGTGCTCGAAGCTTATTTTTCTTGTGAATTTCTAAATGCAGTTCTGTTCAAAGATGGCTTACAACTGCTCCTGGTTCTCCCACCACCCATTGGTACCAGATGCGCTGCGTGCTCTCCCAGCCCATTTACGTCATGGCTGGTCAAGAAATAACTGGGCGACTCCACATGGTGGCCCACAGCGCTCAGAGCTATACTATTTATTTGACTTTGTCAGGTTCAATTTATGTGACCCTTCATCGATTTGGTATTATTAAAATGATGTATACATGCTGAGGAAACTTGTTAAGCACTTTCACCTTCTATACTTCTGCAGCCAAAATGTGGGGGGCCGGCGCTGAACAAGGCGGAATATTACAGACATCCACCGGTAAATTTGAGCTCAAGGAACCATACTATCGGTTGTCTCAGCCGCAGCCTTACATTCCTGTACAAGATCAACAGATTCCCCAGCAATTTATAGCCACCGCACAGGTGCGCATGCTATTGGAACTCAAAACTATTTATTCTTTGTTCTTATTGGTAGTCATGTACAATTTTTGATGCCATTCAACAATGCTGTCTTGAAATAAGATCATAACTTATTTTAGGGTTTTCGCTACATATTTCTCACAGCCTCTCATATAATTTCCTTATTCTGTAATTTCACTGATTTGGCAACTTGTTTCCAGTGCTATTGTTTTGGCTAGTGTAACAGAGTATTTGATGTTTCAACACAGGAAGGAAATGCTTCGAGTATATCTCCACAGCAGCAACAAAATTTGGGGGGCATAATGAACCGGTAATTTCAGCTCCCCCAGCATTCTTTCTCCTTGTAAGCAAAGCAGCTCATATTCTCTATATGAAAATGTGCTTGTTTACCGATGTGTTTCGTTATCAAATTCTTTGTTTAAATGTTCTGTTTATCAGCAATTGATCTATTGGAATCACAATACATATTTAAGTGCGTTTGTTGGAACGTGTTCTGTAATAACTATTATTTGCATCATAGATGTTTCTATGTGCGTTTATTGGAACGTGTCCTAAAGGCAAACCTGCTTCTCAAATATTTTACTGCCTAGAAAAATGGTGTTTTTCTAATAAAATTCATACTGTGAAGTTGGCGAGCCTGTAGCACTTTATGAAAGGTGTTTTACTTGTGATTGATGGCTGATGGTTTAGAGTTTCAGACATATCCTAATATCTTACTTGATAAAGAGCAAAAGGCAACCAATCTTTAATATTAGAATAGCTTCGAACGCAATCGTGTTAGGCTGCCGGAAGGCCTCTAATATACACCATTTAATTGGTAAGGTGGGGGATGCATCTCAATACGTTCTCTTGAGCCGAATTCTAGAAAATGGCTGTTCCATGCTATATATATCTACCTACAAATGCGTTGATCGCAGCTTCCATAACTCTGCTAAATGTTGTTTGCCCTAAATGTGGTTTTCCTTTCTTCGATCCGTTATTTTTTTTATTCCTTTTTACCCCGGAAATGTTTCAACAAAGTGAACCATAGACTAGTTCATCTTCTCTCTATATTATTTTTGAACCCAAGAATTATTATACTAAATTTTGAGCCTCAATCTCTGGATTATTGAAAAGTGATATTTTTTAACTGCAAAATTGGACTCTTCCTACTTTCTCTCGGAGTTATCATATTTAAAGCTCACCTTTCTTTGATGTCTTGTCGTATGGTTAAATAGTCAAATTTTTTATTTAAATTTATGTTTGATAATTCAATTTAATAATGCTGCTTTGTTTTTCTCAAGTTGAGATATATTTATTTGAAGCTCAATAATTTTCTGTTTTTTTTAATAAGAAAAATATTTCACATAGTTTCAATGTTTTTATTTTTATTTATTAAATGCTTTGTTTATATTACACAATTAGAATTTTGTTATATATTTATTAGAAGAGTTGATTGATTGAGGGCTGACAGAACAAATATGATACTTAGAATGCTGATCTAATAAGTCAGCACCAAAGAAAGAGCCGCACAGCCTTATCTTTGCAAAGTATGGCACGCATTCTAGCAACTATTTTGGATTATTTAGTTAAATAAATAAATAATGGATTTTTATGTATTATTATAGTTTCTAAGAAATTGTATGGGCTTCCAACATTCAATGTTTTCTGCGGATGACAACCAGCGCATTATTTCTTCAATGCCTTCCTTTATCTTCATGGATAAGAATGAGGGCATTTATCTTCACATTGCATATTATATTCATATATAAACATTGATATATTTGAACATCAAAATAAACTATTTTAAATATTCAAATAATATGCATTATGAGGATCATAAACGGATTGAGAATAAAAAAATCATTAATTCGTTGCTTCTGTTGAGAATTTCTTGGAATTATTGACCATTAAACAGTAGCTTATGTTTAGAAATAACCGAAGCAAAACGGGATGTTATTAAGGTTATTTAGAAAATACCTTTTGAAAAAATTAGAGAGGGCTCGCCACTGAAACCAACCCTAGGTCGTGGTGTGCTGCCACTGCAACACTGTGAGCTTGAGCTTGGCCGCACACGTGCTAATCTAATCATGCTCTATGATAAAAAAAATATTCATAAAAAAATCTTTTAAAAATAGAAGAATGGTAACGCATGATCGAGTTGAAGCACGTGTTACTATGGCATAACCTTTTATTTAAATCATGAAAAAATCAAGTCTAATCCCGACTCCTCCCTTGAGGTGATATAAATAAATATATATATCTGTATTAGGAAGGCAGTATACAATTTGAATCTAACATCTATCAATTCAATAACATCACGCACCAGACTCGCTGTATGTGGTATTCAAAAAAGTTCATTCAATACGAATTGAATACAAATTTTAAAAATAATATTTATATTATTTTAATATAAATAAATAAACACTTATAAAATAATATTCATATCCAATTGATGAATATTTTTAGGTGCCACATCAAATTAATTTTTCAAAAAAAATATAATAGTCATAGTTTGTAATCATATAATTATTATAATATATTTTTTATGAGTTTACATAAGAAATAAATTAAAAATTATTAATGATGAATATTTTTTTCAGATATACAACTCATTTTCCATATTATTAAGTCGTTTCAAATTAGTGAAGGCAGCTGGTACAAGGAAATGTTAAAGATTAATAATTATGTTATATATATATTCTGCGTAATTAAATTAGTTATAACTTAAATACACTGAATCTGTTAACCATCTAAAATTATTCGCATACAATTAAATATAGTGGCTGTTTAGTTTGCTCACATCTCCACCGATGTCATGTTATAAATGACTGAGAGATGTAGCTATTTGGTTCAGTGTTATCTATTTAATGACATCTAAATGTAGGTCAAAATAGGCCGACATTCAGATACAATCACCCGACAATCTATCATAAGTGATAGGGTTTTTCGTGTTCCTTCTCCCGAAGCTCGCCTCAACTCAAGTTCCTTCTTGGTTCCGCTCGCCTCCGCCTTCTCCCGACAAGCTATTGCCAGCGATGATAGGGTTTTTAGCGTTTTTTCTAAATATTTACTTGATATTGCTAATTGATTATGATTAACTTATGACTATATTTACTTTATTTTATGACATTTATTAATGCTAATTAAAAAAAAATTTCTAATATATGTGAGTATATGTGATTATTAACACTATTCTTAGATGCTTGCAATAAAATTTATATATATTTTTTAATTTTGATACTACTTAGTTATCTTTTTTTAATTTATATTTATCATATCCAATACTATTTACCTATTTATCATTTTATTTAAAAATTATTTTCTATAATTTTTTAATTTATATTTAAATTTTAGTTTTTAGAATAATCTTACGTATATATAATATAACATGAATAACAATAAACTAAACAGCATAAATAATACTGACATCTGCTATTTAAATAATATGGAACCAAATAACTTATATTATCTAAATAACACTGCTATCTGAATAATATTCCATCTTAATAACTTTTCAAAGGTTAGTTAAACCAAACAGCCCAATAATCTCAATCTAAAGCAAAGGCTCTTTCTTCAGAAGTCATTGTTCCAGCAGATGGACTTTTTATTTATTCTTCCTCTCTCAATTCTCCTGCAATGCTGGCTTTCGCATGCTTCAATCTGACCCTCCCCTGTGTTGAAGGAGCACTGGCAGAGAACCTTTACATTTATTCTTCGTTTCTTGGGCAAGATCCCAGCCATCGATCAATCCTCAAATGCCTGACGAACGGTTGGCATACTCCTGAACCAACGCTCCGAACAGGGACGGCCGCTCTATCAAATTAGCCGGCGCGTCAAATTCCTTTGCTAGCCCTGCGGATCATACCACATATAAAACTGAGAAGAAGGGTTAAGAAAAATGAGAATTTTTTGGTTCTTAGAGCTGACCAGAATCAACAACCAGAACTCTGTCACAGTCCATGACAGTGGGAATTCTATGAGCAATGCTTATAATGGTGCAGTCGAAGAAGTCCTCCCGAACGATCTTCTGGATCAGTCCGTCGGTCTGCGAATCAACGGATGCAGTGGCCTCGTCCATGAAAAGTATCCGGCTTCTCTTCAGTAGAACTCTTCCCAAGCAGAACAGCTGCCTCTGACCCACGCTCCAGTTCTCCCCGTCATCTACCACTGCAACAAGATTGCAATTTTATTACTAGCCCCCTGCGACGATGATGATGACGATCGCGCAAAAAAAGAATTGGTGATACCTAAAGCATCAAGCTTCTCGGGTTTTGCAGCCACAACTTGCTTCAGTTGGCACCGTTCAAGACTCTGCCAAAAAAGATGAACATTCACTCAGCACATAAACCCACCCTAAAGCACTCGCTCAGCAAATCCCTTTACTACCATCCATATCTCATCATCTGAATACTGCCCAATGGGGTCGACATTGCTCCTCACTGTTCCTTCGAAGAGAACTGGCTCCTGGGGGATAATGCCGAAGCGGGAACGGAGGTCATGAAGACCCAGGGTGCAGATATCTACTCCGTCGATGATAATTTTCCCACTGGAAGGCTCCACGATTCGAAAAAGAGCTTGAATCAGAGTTGATTTCCCGCTCCCCGTTCGGCCGACGACTCCGATCTTCTCTCCCCCGTTGATGTCGGCGGTGATCCCGTTCAGAACAAGAGGAGTGTTAGGCCTGTATCTGACCTGCAGCAAGCAACAAGAGCCCACACATTGTGATGAGAAACAGGGTGGAAGAATTTTTTTGCACAAAAAAGGACCTTTAGATCTCTGATGCTGATATCTCCGCGATTGGGCCAGCTGAGAGAAGGCAGGCAGTCCTTGATCCTCCACGGGGCTTCCGGAGAAATGCTGCTGAACTGCTTTATCCTCTCCACCGAAACCATTCTATTCTCCAAGAAGCAGCTGACCCAGATTGCCCAAAAAAGAACCGCATTGAGAGAGAGGCCGTAGGAAAGGGACAATCCAACATAGTCTGCGCCCGCCCAGAAGGAGGAGAATGACGAGTTCACAAACGGTTCTCAGGCAAAAGGAAGGGAAACAGATGAGGTAGAACAGCTAGCATACCCGGCTTAATAAAATTGGAGGGAAGCAGGACCATGAGGAGGGCGGAAGTGCACAGAACCAGGGTCCCGATCAATTCGAGCCGGAGCCCCATCCACTCATTGGAGGCATTGTTGTGAAAGTCCATGGTCAAGCTGGCGTTAACTCGGCGTACATTTTCCTGGGAGAATCTGTCTTCCTTGTTGAAGCAGCGTATAGTCATGACGCCCTGAATGGTCTCGGAGAAGTGATGGATGACGGGCGCTTTGGTTAGCGAATCGAGCCGAGTCAATTCCCGGGAGGTCGTCAGGTAGTAGCCCTGCATTTTGAAAAGATGAGGTGAAGAAAGGCTTTTCATCCGGGTGGTTCTAAATGTTCTTCGTACCCTGTACCAGATGTTGAGCCATCCCAGGGGGATAATGAAGAAGATGGTCGGCCAGGCCGTCTGAACGGTGATCACAAGGATGCTCAGAACTGTAATGTACATGGAGATGGTCAGTCCCATGAAGAAGGGCAGGAAGATATCCAGATTAGTTTGATCCGATGAAGCCCGGCTGAGGACTCTCCCCGAAGGAGTGGTGTCGAAGAAGGACATGGGGGCGTGCAGGATGCTGTCGAGGATCTGGCCGAAGAAGATCTGCGACGTCTGCAGCCCCCAGCAGGAGACGAGAAAGGCCCTCCCGGCGATGAAGACCACGGAGACGCAGGCCACGGCGGCGTAAACCCCGATGAACAGCGAGGGGCTGAAGGAGGCGGCGTTGCCGGGAGAGGTTGAGTGGGCCAGCCAGTAATCGTTGGACATCAGAGAGCCCTGCCACAGCAGGGAGACAATGAGCACGGCCAGAACCCCCCACCATCCCCAAGCCTCCGTCATGTAGGTCCTGTACACGTTCAAGCCGACCCTCCCGACCGCCCTCTCCTCGTCCTTGATGAGCTTGTTGGACGGGTTCGTCTTCGCCGGAGACGAATTGATCTCCTCCGCTTGGCTCCGCTGCGGCTGCGGCTGCGGCGGATGGGGCGTGGGATTGGGAATGGCGGTCTCATGCAGGAGGTCCATGGAGCTGCGGTGGGCGGCGACGAGGGCTGCGAAGTCGGGACCGTTCAGTAGGTCGTCGTAGCTGCCGGATTGGACGATGGTGCCGTCGCGCATGACGAGGATGAGATCGGCGGCGCGGAGGAGGTCGAGCTGGTGGGTGACAAGGACGACGGTCTTGAGCTTGAGGGCGCCTCGGACGCAGTCCCTGAAGATGTCGGAGGCTGTGTGGGCGTCGACGGCGCTGAAGACGTCGTCGAGCAGGTAGACGTCGGAGTCCTGGTAGATGGCGCGGGCGAGCTGGATGCGCTGTTTCTGGCCGCCGCTCATGTTGATGCCCCTCTCCCCGATCTCCGTCTGATCTCCGAACTCCATCATTTCAAGATCCTTTGCAAGGCAGCTCGCCCTTATCGCCTGCATGTACTTCTCCTCGTCCAGCTGCTCCCCGAACAGGATGTTCTCCCGTATCGTACCGTTCTGTATCCACGCCGTTTGCGACACATAAGCCGTCCTACCCCGCACCCTCACCTGGCAAAACCCAACATCTTTCGAATTTAAACTACGAATTAATACGAGAGACTCGTTAGTTAGTTGATGTGACATTGAACATGTGTTTTTTAACAGAGGAATGATCCGCTGTGGCACCTATAAAAAATTTATCTAATAAAATTTTTGAATATATTTCAATATAAATTTAAAAATAATATTTATATTATTTTAATATAAATAAAATAAAATATTCATATTAAATAATATTTATATTTTTTAATTTAAATATAAATTTACATTTTCTTTTTTAATATACTATAATATTATTTTTAATGCGTAAATAATAATGAATAACATTGTGTCGTTGTGTGCTTCTTTTATATCTCCCCAAGGTAGGAGTCGGGATTAGGTTTGAATCCCTTTATCTTAGTTGGTTAGCGGTAAAGCAGGTACTTTTGTAATATAATATTAACATTAGTTCGGTTAAAATGTTACTGTGGCGGCTGAGAGAGAGAGCGGCAGAACCGAACCTGGCCTGAGAGGCGGTTCATCTCGCCGAGGAGGCAAGCCAGAAAGGAAGACTTGCCGGATCCGACGGTTCCAACGACGGCGGCTAGAGCTCCGCGCTGTATTCTGACGTTGACTCCCTTGAGCCAAGCTTCGCCGCCATCTTCCCATCCGAACGCCCCGTTGGAAACTTCCACGGCGACAGCGGATGGCGGCAATCTGTGAACGGCGGTGGGATCGAGCTCAGTGCTGGTCATGTAGGCGTCGAGGCGCTGTAGGGAAATGGCGGCCTGGGAGATCGAGATGAGGGCCTGAGGGAAGTTGCGCAGGGGCTCCTGCAGAATCTTGAAGAAGGAGGTGACGGTAAAGACGGCGGCGGCGTCCAGGCGGACGCCGGCGGCGATGCAGGTGCCGAATACGAGGGAAGTGACGATGGCCGGCGCGCTCCAGAGGACGACGATGTTGCCGGAGATGGAGTACATGAAGCGGGAGAGGGAGGCGAACTCGCTGGAGCGGAAGGCCTGCGTCCGGGTCGCGAAATGTTGTTCCCAAGATTGGAGCTTTATGACGCGCATGGAGGCGAGCATCTCGCTGGTGGCGCGCATGCGGCGGTCGCGGAGGGACATGAGGGAAGACTGGAAGCGGCTGTTGCGCCTGACGCCGAAGACGACGAAGACGAGTACTGCGGCGAGGGCGGGGAGGGCGGAGGCGACGGGGGGGCCGAGATAGGCCCAGAGGAGAGCGAGGGCGAGGGTTACCTGGACGGGCATGAGCCAGATGTAGTGGATCTGGAGCATCATGTCGGAGAGCTGCTGAGCGTCGACGGCCATGTAGTTGACGATGGCGCCGACGCCGTGTGAGCGGCGGGCGGAGCAGGAGAGGCGTAAGCCCTTGCGGTAGACGGCGCTGATGAGGGTCGACCTGATCAGCATCCCGGTCTTCTGCGAATGGAAGTTGTACTGGTGCGAGCACAGCGCTTCCACGCACTTGGCGCAGAGAAGCGTCAGGCAGAGGAGGTATCCTTCCGACGAGGATCTGTCCGATGATGCGAAATTGACGAAGCGCCTAATGAGGGAGGGCCCCACGAACATTACGCAGAGCCGGACGACGGCGAGGCAGCCGGTGAGGACGAGGTGGGGATAAAGGCACTGGAGCAGAGTGTTTCGCACGGGGTGCCGCCCGCCGGCAGCCGGCCAGTGGGAGGCGAAGCGGGCGTAGAGCAGCTGCGCGCGGTGGGATGGGGAGAGGGACGGGACGTTCTCCAGCTTCAGAGGGGCCTTGTAGCCCTTCGACAGCAGAGGGTTCATCCAGCTCCACGTCAGCCTGGACGCAGCAGAGGCGGTGGCGTACCCTGTTGTTGCATTCTCATTGTCCTCCTCGTCGTTCCTTTGAAAAAGAACGTTCTGCTTCTGCTTTGAAGACAGCTGGGAGCTTGGCAAAAGGAGGAGGGCGCCGGAGAGGAGGAAGAAGATGGGGGAGATGATGTCGTCCGGAATGAGGAGGATGTCGGCCGATGAGGAGACCAGGCGAAGGGCGGCGGAGGCCGTGAGGAGGCCAGATAGCAGGAATGACAGCAGCCAGAACAGCCGGAGCGTGCTCAGCAGGGGAATTCCAAAGACCAGGATGACGGCGGAGCAGAGGTGCGCCAGGAATTGGAGAAACAGGAATACGGATTCCACCGCGCGGGGTGCCGCCAAAGACGAAGAAGAGGACGTTAATGCCGTGAATGCGATCAGCAGGATGAGAAAAACTGCGGCGAGGAAGCTGGAGATTGCTAGCCGGAGATTGAATCGCCGGCAGCTCGACGAAGAGGAGGTACGAATTAGGAGCGGCTTTCCGGCGTCAGAATCAGCGGCAGATCTGCCGGAAATCCGCTTCTGGCCCACGGCGATGAACCCGATCAAGACGGCGATGAGGAAGAGGAGGTCAAGTAGGGAGAAAAGGGCGCGCTGGGGACAAGGTGAGAGGAAGACGAAGAAGAGCCACGCTCCTGCTCCGCCGCTTGCCGGACATTGAAAACATGTCAGGGACGCCATCGCGCCGTAGAGTTGAACTAAAGAGGGCTTTGGATTCAGCAGATGCGGACTTTAGACTTTGTAGGGATGTGCTGCAGCAGGTAGCTACATTACGTGATTCAATCTGAAAGGGACAACTTTATATAAATAATGCATTTTGTATTTTTTCGCTACTGATTTATTTTTTATATTTTCTTAAGAAAAAAAATAACTACTCTCAAAAATACTACAATACCCTAATAATTATCTCAGCACTTTTCTCTAAATTATTAATAAATTTTTAATCATAATTATAACAATAAATCTCATTTATTATAAATTAATTACTAATTTTAAATACATTAATAATTATTTTAAATGCAATAATAATTGTAAAGCAATGAAAGAGATATTTATTGAGATAATATAGCATCTTCCAAAAATATATCATGGGAGCGATCAAGTTTAGCGATTATTTGTGGTGTTCAAATATTTGCAAATCACTAAAGAAATCAATCCTTTGCAATTCTTTAAAAAGCTATAATTTTTATCTTTGAGAATAAATATAGATGCGTCATATTATGAGAAGAATCTCAGTGATTTCTATTCTACTACGAGAATCTTTAAATCCCAATTTGTGGTGATTTTGGATCTCTTCTCTATTTTGTTTCTATTTAATTGCATGAAAATAGTGAGATTCTTGAATCGGTGGCAACTCAAGGGTCCGATTATGGCAATAACTAAGCCTCCAACCAGATTAATCTTCATTTTGCTTGTCACTATGCAAGTCTCAGTTGACATACTTAAATCCAATAAATACTGAAATATTAAAAACAGCATATCAGCCTTGAAAAATAATAAAGTTATGCATTGCACAGATGTGCTCATATAATAACAAGAAAAAAATTGATACCTCCTCGTTAATACTCGAAAAAGTCTCAAAAGGTATGAGAAAGCATAAGAGGATAGATATATAACAGCCAAAATTTTAATTATAACTATATTAAAGATATATAATTGACAAAAAAAAGTTAAGACTTTGTGAATGGGAAGCATTTTTTGGCATGAAAATGGGAAGAGATGGGAGCATGAGCATGGAACCCATCAAATATATACATTTTAGAAAGAAATTAGAAGACTTCAACAGTGCTCTGATAGCAATGCGCCAACCTCTAATCAGCACGGAGTTTGAGAATCTCGGCCACTGTTTTCTTCCTGAAGTAATCCATATGCTCCTGCAAAAACAACATGCATGTCTGCGACTCAATAATTTATTTAAAAGAAAATTCAAACTAAACTTTATAAAGAGTTATTATCCTAAAAACAAATAATTACTCTCATACCATTCACATCTGAAGTATTTACATATATCTAATCCTGAAATCTCATTGCTTATTAAAATAATGAATGCTATTTTGGTGTAATAATGAAGGATTTTGGTGGTTGTTTTGAAAATATTGAAGTTTAAACATTGAGATGTGAAAATATTGAAGTTGTATGCATGAAATTCTTCTTTTTATTTGAAATCACCGACCTGTGTGAAGCAAGGCTTTAAACCTCTGCTGCAGAAATCTATGTACTTGATCATAAACATTCCACAATCAAACCTGTTCCCAAAAGCTTTAGTCAGGGATAGCAATCTATAAATAATCTTCTGTACAAGTTGAAAAAAAATAAAAAGCAAATCTAATAGACAAATACTAAAAAAGAAACGACGGTGCTTGTGCAGAGGGAAACTTTTACGGGATGAGCGCATCATCTTCTCTGTGCTCTTTTGGCGTTGACATGTTCATATTTCTTCCTGTACTCCGACTTTAGAAATGCATATTAAGCTGCATACATTTGGATGAGCCACTACCATCTCGATATCATTGTGGTTTTGCTCCCATTTAACCTTTACATAGTATTTTTGTAAAATCCCGTTTCGTGTTGTTATGCATGCAAGTGAACATCAAAGTTTTGTATGACCTTATGTTAGAACTGAACACAAGATAACGTTTCTAACAAGAACTTCTGTGTTTACGAGCTAGTAATTTTATAAATGCAAATCTAGAAGTTTCATTTAACTAAACCTTTGGGGCTGGTGTATTAAGAATCATGGGAGTTTCATAAAACAAAATTTGGGAGCTTTGTTTACACGAATTCTGGGAGTTTCGTGGGCATGAATCTAGAAGGTTCGTATTTACAAAAGTCTGGAGCATGGACAATAGCAGAAATCCAAGTTATGCAAAGTTTATGGATGGTTCGCCTTTTTTATTCTGTTTCAAATAGCATTTATCACAAAGATAAGACTAAATGCAGGTGGTTTTTTTGTTGAGAATACAAATATTATAAACATTCCTATTTTCATATAAAAAATTAGAATGCACAATAAATAATATAATGTATTAACATATTTGGGTAAACAATAAAACTAAATATTATTTTCATTTTTTGAGAATAAATATAAATGCATCATATTGAATTTTAGTAATTTCAATTCTATTTTGAGAATATTTAAATCCCAATTTTGTGATGATTTTGGATCTCTTCTCTATTTTATTACTTAAACAAGAGGGAATGATGATTCTCGAATCACAGCTACATGTCTTGGATCACAATTACGGGCACAAAATTCTTGTAGATGGAGTCCTATCTAAGTGCTCCGCAAGTGCCCGATTATGCCAATAACCATGCTACTTGATTATGTTAAATTTTGGAAGTCTTCAGATTTCATTTTATTCTAGACTATCATTTTGTTTGTCACAAAGTAATAGTCTCCGTTGTCATAAAAGTTAATGCTTATCAGGCAGGCTCTGCAACCACATTTAGGGTTAGCTTCAAGCAAAGTGTTCAAACAAGTAAAACATGGCTCATACTTTTAAATAAATGACTTTCTTGGCATATTTACTTAGCATAAAATCAAATTAATTTTGAGATATATGAGTATTCCTTTATTCATAATCTGAATTAAATCTCTCTCAAAATTTTAATATATAACTCATTAACTTTATTCTACTATTATTTGCATTGCCTTGAGTGTCACCTTTACTTTTGTAAATTGGTGCAACAATACTCATCCACTTATTTGACATATTTTTAGTCTTCAAAATAACAATAAATAATTTAAAAAGAAAAAAAAAAGCTTTTTTACCCAACTATTCTCACACATCAATAGATATATTATCGAATCCTATTACTTTTTTACTCTTCATCCTCTATAAGGGCATATCAAAACTTAACTTTACTAGCTTACCAAATGAAAGTGTAATAAATATTATTTTTTAAAAATTAAACTCAATCTTATTAATAGTATAGTACAACCTCTGTATAAGAGTTTAGTAAAATAATCCATCCATATATATAAGATCATCATCCCTAAAAAGAACTTTCTTATTATCTTTTACTTAGTAGTTCTTTTCTCTTAATTTAACTAACTTATAATGTGTCTCTCTATCAATAATTCTTAATTGATCTTATAAATTATCGAGAGCTGCAACTTTAGCATCATGAACTGTGATGACCCGACATTCGGGTGGTCACATACCGCAGGATCATATTGAGTAATTGGAGAGAAAATAGCATGCACATACAAAAGCCAAAAATATTTTTTATTCATTACATAATACAAAAATCTTCATCGTACATCACGAACATTGTTCAACCTCCTTTTTTTTTAGAAATAAAGAGAATAAAAAATAAATAAAAGTTAAAGTAGCGCCATCGTGGATCCATCGTCAGTTTGATAATTTAAGATTTAACATTATTGTTCAGGCTCTTCCAGAAGTACCTGACCATGGTATTGTACAGAAAACAATACCGGGATTGGAATTCCCAGTAATTTAAAAATACTTTTAAGTACCACAGTAAACAAAATAAGATTATATTTTTATAAAAGCAAATGTACGATTAGCAGATATAAAATGTAGGTTACTGATGTCATTTTTCCAGTAACCTATCACAAATATCAATAATATCATTTTTCTAGTGACCCACGAATGTTGCTGATGTCATTTTTCAAGCAACCCATGAATGACACTGTTATTATTTTTCCAGTAACCCATGAATGTTATTACTGATGTCTTTTTTCCAGTAATAACTCACGAATGTTATTACTGATATTTTTTTTCAGTAATAACCCACAAATGTTACCACGTTGGTTCCGAACAACCAATCAAGCTTCAAATGAATTTGGCTCAAAACAAATAAGCGAAGCTAAGCAGCAATAAATTAAAAAACAGGTAATACATGTCATATACTGGTTACCTTTGTTCTTTAAGATCCAAAAGTTGACAGTTTGACTTTTAGATCTGCATTTACAATGAAACTTATACAATGAGGTGTGTTATGATGTAATGAACACCCTCGCGCTAAAATTTTTTGATTCAGACAAATATTTATTTTATATTAATTTCTAAAGTTTTAAACTTCAAAAATTAATTTAGGTTAAACCGACGACCCAAAATTGATGAAACTTCATGAGCAACTTTTAAATAATGTTCTTAACATAACGACATGAAAATCGATGAATTCGGACATATATTTCAATGTTCTTGATTTTACTGAATCTAAGAAAATTCAGAAAAATAAAGCGGGAGTTTCCGTTATCCGGAATTCTCTCAAACTAGGGCGTTTTGATCCAAAAAATTATTTCAATCTAGATATATTTTTGTTTGCCCTAACTTGATATTCACCGGGATCCTAATGTTAGAGTCAGGATTTTAACCTAATTTGCAAAGTAACGACATCGGGTCGTTACATGAACTATTATTTTGAATTCACAATATGCTAATAAATAATTTTTCTAGTCCTCATTATTCTTATATTTAAATAAGTGTTTGTACCATATCCTTTTTACTTGAACATCATGCTTCCACCACCAAGCATCTTTAAGACAACATTCTCTAATCTTATCCATTAATTGAGCCACTCCAACCTTGCCATTTTCTCATTCCATTCTTTTGAGTATACCCACTCATCCACCTTAGCATCTTATTTTTATAACACTTATTTTATTGATAAATTTTTTCTTTATTAATCAACCTTCAGCCCCATATAGCATAATTGATCATATAGATGCTCCATACAACTTCCCTATAATTGCAACTAAATAAAAATTTAACAAGTTTTGAACAAAAATACCAACTCTATCCATGCTTATAAGAATATTGTAGGTACAAGTAATGTTGAAGGAAATGGGAAAAGCTCCAACAGACAAACGAAGCTTTGCTTATGAGAATTTTGTTTT
Source organism: Gastrodia elata (assembly GCA_016760335.1). Lineage (NCBI taxonomy): Eukaryota > Viridiplantae > Streptophyta > Magnoliopsida > Asparagales > Orchidaceae > Gastrodia > Gastrodia elata. The sequence goes on along the minus strand of CM028679.1, from coordinate 24,271,266 downwards.
TACTAAGTGTATGAATGGCCATGAAAACAGGATTCAGATGTACTCTATCTTCTTTTTGACAAAAGTATTAATGAGCTTAATGTATTTTTGAGATTTTGTAGCATTTTGAAACTTTCTAATTCTGTGATGTGAATTTTCTGCTTTTTAGTTTACTTTCTACTCCATTATGTCTTGACCATCTAGAACAAATTATATTTGCAAATTTGACAGGTTCATTTAAATTTGATATGACAAACCACATTGCAATTATTGCCCTAAACTGATGATTGGGATATGAGGAACCACATATGGTGGTTTGATGTGAGGCCTAGGTCTACTTTAGGGTGCAAAGATCTGTATACAAGAAAGGAAAAAAAAAATCAATGTAAAAGGTGGGCAAGAGAATCAACTTAGTAGCTAGGTTGGGTTCTTAGTCTCTTGCAAGATAGTTTAAAAAGCACAGTCGCCATCTTTACAAGAACTGATTTATTGGTCGATATATGTACACAATTGGAATGACAGCATTAATCATAAACGTTGGAAAGGTTTGGGTGCCTGAGAATAAAGACAAGGCATCGTCTTGGCAAGGTGCAGAACAATGGCCACAAAACACTCGAGAGAGACGGATGAAGGTGGCTGCGATTGAACAAGCTCATACAATAAAAGTTGATTAGGTGAACTCTCAATTGGGATACAGAAAAATAATCCTTTACAAACTTACACTCAGCTGCCACACCATACAATAGGAAACGTTCCATCCAGCATTCTGGCATCAATTTGGAATGGCAGCTAACCTTTGCAGACTGCCAGATCTTTGGCACATGAACAATCGAACCTATAAGAGAAAATTATTGGCCATAATGACTGCACGAATTTTAAAACAATTTGAATTTTAATGTTTACTTAAAGAGACATCATGCATATTTATACAAAAAGGGGACAAACAACCAAGGACAAAAATAGTTGCAATGCAAATATAAAAACTTCAAGTCAATCCAACTTCTCAAACTGGTTTTAGATTTAACTGAAACTTTTAAAAATGTTGATTTAATAAGGTTCAGTCACCAACCTAATGATTTTAAATATAAATTTCAATTTAGAACATTTCAGGGCTCCATGTTTTTGCAACAACATTTTCAAAAGCTAATGCAATTATCGTGTTTAGCCAAAATCATTGATGTGCAATTAACCTAAAATCAAAGTAACAGAGGTAGCCACAACGATTATGATGATTAAAAACAAATTTATAATATATAGATTCGATAATATTTTATAACACAATGAGAATATTTTGATACTAGTAATTGTGTCCAGTGGAGCATTACTATTTTAATTTGCAAAGGAGTGAAATTTTAAAGACCTCCCATAGATTGAAACTTTACTCTGCAATACAATATCAAGAGTTAGTAACATGTGACTCCAGGATCTTATGAAATAGTGCCACAATATCCTATTTATTTAATTTCATAGATCAAAACCTGCAAGGCCTTAAAAAAGTGGTTAAAATTATAGGCTCACAAAATCATCATGCGGTAAAAAGGACCAAAAAGCTGATAACTACAGGAAATAGTATGGGCTGCTCGTCAGCTTCTAGTATAGAGAAGATGACTCACCCATTATGTTGCAGTGGGAGGTCATCTACTTGTTCTTTTTTCCAGGAAGAAGTGTTGACTTCTTCATCACCCTTGTCTATAATTTCCTCTTTTAAGTATCTTGCCTGCATGCAACATAATAAATCAGCTAGTAATTTTACTCTAAAATTGCCAACTAATGAAAAAAATAAATAAATTCAGGAACTTAAAGTATTACAGAAATAAGATAACAAACAGAAGTTGATGCATGAGAAGAGGCATTGGATGGTCGTTAGTTTTCCTATGCATTGTTAACCCAATGGCATATCTAATTATCAAAATGCAAGTAAATAATTATATTATCATTTCTCAAGTCTTGCGTTACTATGGGTTCATTTGTACAACTTAGCTTTTTCTAGAAGTTGACGCATGTGAAGTTTTTTTTCTAAAAGTTGATGTATGTGAAGATGTAAAAAGCTGTGTTTAAAGCATTTGGTATTGTTTAGAGATTCAATTGTCACTGTGCTGACCATTAACCAAAAGGTCTCGATTAGTAATTAGATAAATATTAATTTTTTGCAATGGTGCTTTTATATATATATATATAGATATATACGTACATTAATTATTGTGTTTAAGGCACTAGGTACGAAGTTGGCAGTTGAGAACAAACGAAGTTAGGGGGCAGAAGGTCCAGCGGCAGAATTTTGACCCGCAGCGGTAGGTAGTAATCGGCAGCGAGAGGTTGTCACCAGAAGTAGAAGTTGTGATCGATGGCAGGAGGTTATCACTAGCGGCAGAGGTTGTGTAATGACCCTAGGTTATTTATAAGGTAGACATTGAATTCCCGTAATATTCAGATTTGTTAAACCCTACAGCAAATTTCAGTTTTCCGTTAAAACTCCTGCTAAAATTTAATTTTTCAGTTTCAATCTTTAACATACAAAGCTTTCAAATTCATTTAAGCTGAAATAGGAAGTTTAAAGTTTTCATTAAGCGCGAAAGATCAAAATAGGAAACGAAAATCTCAGAAAAATCGTCGGCAATTAAGATTGACAGTTCGATTAGGAAAGGAATTTGGAAACATACGTACACTCATTAATTTCTTTTAGAACCGCTTGGCTCCATAATTACGCCGTTTCCAAACCCGTCGGATGCCTCCCGCGCGTTTCAGCGCAACGCGGCAGGCGTGTGTTACGTACGCACGCCTTATTTAAGCACTAGAAGATCGCTCGATTTCCTCACAGCCTCCTCTCGCACCTATCTCCTTTCCGCTCGACTATAAAAGGCGTACCTGAGCAGACGGGAGCGCACAGCAGACAACGGCGAAGGCGACTTGATCCCTGCGACCGACGACAAACGCAGGCGGGAGTGCAGTCGACGTCCCAGCACGCACGATCCGGTCTTCCCGCTTCTGCGTCGATCCTTCTCCGCTCGATTCCACGTCCGACCCTTGCCGCTCGGTCCCTCTCTGCGTACGCTCGACTCTGCGCTCGGCATAAGGTCAGAGCTCCTCTGTCGAGTCTCTTAAAAAGATAAAATATATATGTATATATATAAATATATATATATATATATATAAATGTATATATATATATATGTATATATATTATATATGTATATGTATATATATAGTAACAATAATAATAATAATAATAATAATAATAATGATAATTTAGGATTAAAAATTTGGTAACTTTGTATAATAAATTTAGCATGTGTTAGATGTTAAACTTAATCATAAAGTTTCTAAACCTTACTGATGAACGAAATATTTAGATAGGCAATTTATATTCCAACCATTTGAAATTTTATCGTGGGGTATTTATGAAACTCATCTCATTCATGTTGATTACATACATCTAAAATATCCTATGCTTGGAAAATGTTCCTCTACTTCTTAGTGCTTTAAAGGATTATAATAGAATCTATTGGCAAACTATCATCTCATTGCAAATTGAATCCCTACATAATGAATTAGGCGCACGTTAAGTACTTAGGATTCTAACGCATATTGAATGAGGAATAATGAAATCATTATAGTCAGAATTGGATTCGTTAGTCTTTATCCTATTCTCTAATGTATTAAATGAATTATAAGGACTTATAAGATTAAACTATAGGCTTAGTTGTGCATGTATTCGTATGAGAGACTAATTATTCATTAGAGTCTAATAAAGATTATAAATACAACTTCTGCAGACACAAATTTTGTGAATGATTCATCTTCTTAAAGTCAAACTCAAAAGTACACTGGATATTATTTTTATACTTCTTACTATCATTTGTTGTTTATGTATCGCTTTGAGCTTATTTTGTATTGATACTTAATACGTTATTCTTACTACTAATGATGTAAGAGAAATTGAATGATGTTTATGTATCTTGTGAATGTTACAAGAAGGGTTTTGAAACAAAGCATGAATAGGTTAAGGAAGAGGCTAGTCCTCGGGAGCTATAAGGGTGGAGCCTTTGAGGGAGGCACAGGTGAAGGTTATGCTTAAATGCATGTTTATTGCCATCTGAGGCCCTTAAGAGGTCCAGGTGAAGGTTTATGCTTAATTGCATATGAACCCAGCCTCATGATTCTAGCTTTGCCCATCAAAACTGCTATTATTGCTTCATAATATCATAAACATAAACATAATCATAAATTTTTACGCTATTATTATTTTTCCATTTAAAAAAACTTGGCATGTGAAAAGGACATTTATGTTGCAGGAGACATAATCATCTTTTATTTGCAATAATCTATATTTTCCCTGCAATTGTTATCATTTTTGCCTTCCGCTTTGCTTTAAGTATAAATTTAATATCTTTTATATTTAGAATATGCACTAAGGCATTATTTTTATAATACCAGATCAGATACAGCTGGAGGAAGCTGATATAGTTTAAAGACATGGTGCGGCAAATTAACGGATTCTAACTGCCCTTCAAGGGATAATTATTTTTGTATAATGAAAGCTATGTAATAAATTCTGGATATTATTTTACTTTAAATTGAATGAATGATGTTTCTTATACTTGAATGACTCTGGATGTGTTTAACTATTATTTTACCTAATAGTCAATATGAACCTGCGAATAGATGCATCCGATGTTAGATTAGTTGTTACCAACCTAACATGGGTCATCACAGTTGGTATCAGAGCAAACCATAAGGTATCAGATAGGAGCTAAGTGTCATACAGGGCAAAGTACCACTTCATGTGAGCAGTCTCTTGAACCCATGATGGTTAAGGTGCTCCATGGTTGTGGGTATCTCTTGCGCCTATAAGGATCACCTCTAGTCCTATCTACCCAATGGATGGTTCTTGAATCTGTGTGTGGATACTGACGAGGACGTCAGTTACTTAAGTTGGTGAGATTGTGAAGACCCACTTAAGTAGTAATAAGTGAAATTCTTAAACATCGAGACGCCTTTTCAGATAACGGTAGAGTTCCTGATAAGAACTCCAAAGTTAAGCGTACTCATGTGAGAACACTCCCAAGATGGGTGACCTGCTGGGAAATTAACTTCTGAGGGCAAAACCGTGAGGCCTTTCAAGCCAAAGCGGACAATACATTAGTGCTTAAGAGTTTGGGCTATTACAAGTTGTGACCAACAACAAGAGATGGTAACTGACAACGGGAGGCCATGACCTATTTTGGAGGGTGTGATGGACAGTAAAATGTTGTGACCGACAGAGGTAGAAGTTTCAACGTGAGGTTATGATCAATAGCAGTTAGTGAAGTCCCACAAAAGCTTTGTTTTGTTAGCATTTTGCAATTAATAGAAAAGAGAAAAATTCAGATATTTCACATCTCAAGCAATAGAAAGCTATGCAATTTCATTTTCAATTTGGTTAGCCAAAAGAAAGTTTTAGGGGATGCATTTTAAAAAGCAGCCTTTGGGGGATAGCTTTTGTGAAGGGCGTGAACTAAAAAGTTGTTACAAATAATGTCTCTGTTTAGCCATTCAAAAGTGTCGGATAGTTGTTTGGATGAAATCAATCTGTAAGTGAGCTAAGGAGAATAAGCAAACAATAAGTCAATTCAGACATTGCTAAATAATGGATCATTTGGGGTTGATATGGATGTTGATAATTAATAAAGCAATAGCAATTCTCAACAATATGGAAGAACAATAAAAATGCGAAAGAAAAACAATGCGAGTAAGCTAAATGGATAATGATGGAAGATTACAGTTGCAGCAGTAAAATGCAGCAAGCTAGATAAGAAGACAGACTACAATTAGGGTTAGTCCTGGGATGAAGAAATGAGCCCTTATTACAAGGCAAAAATTATATTTATATCTTAATAAACTCATTTTTATAGTGGCACATGAAGAGGCTTGATAGCCAACTTGTTAGGATGTGATTTGAACAGTTGGTTCCACCAATGTAGTGCGGAGATATATATATCAATTTCGATATGCTTCAGTGTTGCATATGCGCGAGAACCTTCTGGATGGAATTTTCTCTTCACACACGAATTGAGCTGGCTAGTCAGAATTCAAACTCACAGCCCAAGGAATAATGCACGAGCAGAGTCTTGACATACTTCCCAACTAAACTGCTCTGCAATACCTTTGCATAGTCACATGGAAGGTTATGTAGACTGGCTAAATCACTCGGCAACACCTTCCTAAAAGTTATCAACAGTTGATCCCTTTTCCCAACTCAAATAATGATGAGTCGGCAATGGTTATTAAAATCCGGCTGACTGAGGAGGTGACTCGAGAATATGGTGAGTTGGCCGACTAGCATTGTCTAAACACAAGCGCCTAGTCTTCATTACTTTTACATCTCTTGTTAAACAGTGCACATGTTGTTTCCCACTATCATTTAAGAATTTTAATTTTGCAGCTCACAAGAGTTTTTTTTTCCAATTACAGCTCAAGAATCGCAAATGAAATAATGCTACTCAGATGTAAATAAACGCTGATTTTAAATGCATTTCTTCTAGTTTTCACCGCTTTTACATCATCACTTTTCTAACAAATGTGTTCATATTCTTACCCGTTAGTATTCCAAAGTTTTAATTTTTCTGATCTACAACAGTTTATATCCCGTCTTATAACACAATATAGTAATGTTTCCATCCTTTTAACAGCAACAAACTTCTTGCTTTTCAATCCTACAATATAACTAATGTTTGATCAAACTTATGTAAATTGGCGCCAATATAACCTTGATTTGCTAATCCCATTGAACAATACTCACTTGAATACACTGGGCAACCATTTGGAATCATCTCACTTCTAGCACAAACTTAAAATCTTGGGCAAATTGGCGCCAATATCCTTGATTGACTCATTCTATGAATCAATATTTACTTGAATACGCTGGGCAGCAATTTAGCATCATATCACTTTTAGCACAAACTGAAATACCTTCATGGAGCCCATGCTGTTAACTCCACATTAATGTACCTGCTGCCCGCAGTTTATGCCGACAACATAAGTTGACCTCAAATATACCATATAATCAAACAGATCAGAGCATGAAAAGTAAAACATAGTCAAATCGGAGCAGCAATTTATTGTTCATAGTAGTCCATCATAGCGAGCAACTTTGATAGTGCCACAACACACTGAGCTCCCATCCAAGCGATTCAATAGCATGATACCATGTCTAATAGTTGAATCATATACATATGCCTACCACCCAATTTGAACCATACACATATGCCTACCACCCAATTTGATTTATACACATATTTCCAAACCCTTTCTAGGCCGAGACTAACTTCTCAAAAGTAAAATTTCGTCTCTTTAAACTCACCTGGACACTCCTACACATCACAATTGTTGTGATGGGTATTACTCATATCTGTAAATGCCATCAATGACATGGTGAGAACTGTAACGACCCAATGTCGTTATTTTTCAAAATTAAGTCAGAGCCCGCTTCAGACATCAAAGCTCCGGAGAATTTCAAACTAGGGCAAACAAAAATACCCTTAGATAAGGATAATTTTTAAGATCAAAGTACCCTAATTTGGGAGAAATCCGAATAACGGAAGCTCCCGCTTTATTTTCGGAATTATTTAAATCATAAAAATCAAAACATTGAAATACGTGTCGAAATTCATCGATTTCAGTGTTATTGTGTTAAGTATATTATTTAAAGGCTACTCCTGAAGTTTCATCAAGTGTTCGTCGTGTAGTAAGCTACTCCTGAAGTTCGTCGTGTAGTGACTGCAATTATTTCTATGCTAAGTTTCAAGTGCAATTGAAACAGGTTTGCTGGGATAAGTTTGTACAATTTTTATTTCCTGTCAAATATTGATTATTTTGCTTATTATTTAACATTTGTAAATATGACATCTATCAGTAATTAGTTTCACAACTAACTGGTTTTCGAATGCCCGCACTTTTGAAACGTGCCCAGATCAGGAGTTCATCCTCGACGAAAGGTGCTAAAGAACTGAGCAGTGCTGATACTGCTACCTGCTGATCCACCGCATTCTTTTTGACTCTATCTATTTTTAAAAAGTCTGTAATTTTTCTTTTATTTTAATCTATGTACTAAAGACTCGTGAATTAATGAATAAATGAGTTATGTTTGATGTCTATATATTTGTCTCTTAAACCACTCAATATGATCCTGCGGCTAGAGACTTGTCATTGCTTGTTGTTGTTGCTATTACTATTCCACAAGCAAACCGGTGCTGGATTAGCTCCCGCTGACCCGGCATCGGGTCCTCACAAGAACTTTCTAAACTAATTTCCTTGTTTGGAATATGATATGCATTACAATCATGGCATCCTTAACATACCCAAAATGCATTCCCTTCCATAGATAGATAGAGAGAGAGAGAGAGCTTCCACTGCCCCTAATATAATGTCATGGGCATGGAAGTTTACTAAAAATTTTATAAAATATTTGACAACCCTCTATCAAGAAGCTACCAAAATTACGACAAGTAAAATATGCCATTATTGATTTCTAACCTTAGTGAAATACACAAAGTAGATATTGACTTGAACATTGAAAAATTCGTGCTTTATACATTCTTCATTTTAAACTCAGAATGAAAATAAGATTACAATAGCTAAATATATCTATTTCATTTAATGAAATTTCGTTATTCTAATGCCAACCCAATACATATTTAAAGATAGTTTTAAAAAATACATGAGTATAATATATCTATATCTATATATATATATATATATATATATATATGTATTCTGCTTTTTAGAGATTAAAATTCATGAATTTTATAGTTCAATATGCACATTTATATAATCGTACAAATGAATATTTTACAAGTATAATACAAGAAATACCTAAGCTTTTAACACACTTTTTATCCTACTATTTTAGTTGATGCCATTTTAGACATACTGAGAGATTAACATAATCTACCCTAAAATGCTTAATGGTAACCTGAGTTAAAACAAGCAAACAAAAAGGTTAAACCTTCAAGATTACAATTGTTAGCCAACTGTTAAGGCTAGCATTGCATAAATAATTATAAATGTCATCTCAATGTTATTGGATTTAACATTGAAAACCTAAAAATATGTGGCAAAAGTTCTCTTGATAAATAATCTTTGGCACGGTTTCTTAGTCGACTTGCCTTCAATAAAATAACTCATATAAGGAAATCCTTGTACCCAATGTAAGTTTGCTATCAACTCTACAGCTGCTACCAATTGTTGATATTAACTCCTTAAGTCATAAAAAAGAGCTAGCAACTATAACAAATTTGAGATGGTAACAAACTCAAGGAGTGCTCACTTATCTTTCGTGCCAACTGGTGGATGAAACAACAACTTTTATCCTTTTGACGATAATCAGTGAACTGCTCTTTTCAACTAATGATAATATACTTTAAAGGCCCCAAGATTCAGGAATTTAGAGATTCATTCGTAGAGCCATTTTTGATGAATTTCTTCAATGACTTGACAAACTCATATTACATGCTTAGAAGATTGTTTGGAAAATATTTTGAGTCAAGACAAATTTAAACATCTATGATGATTTTTTGGGCTGCTAACCAAAGCATAAAATGAATTTAGAAACCTCAAGAACTTTTTAAAAGAGGAGAACTCCTACCTACCACCCGAAATCAAAATAAAACACATGTAGGCACATAAACCAAAAGGCCTTTATACCAATACACTTTCCTGACAGGACTAAATAATAACAGCCAGATTAATTAAAAATCATTCAAATAATTGTAGTACAGGTTTCAACTTAGTGCTTGATATTTGCTAGAGGTTCCATTGCTTGTTATTTGATTATTGGATTGTGCATTTTGATCACATCTTCACATGTGATAAAATCAACTCAGACATTGGTTGGAGTGGATCATCCTGAAGTTTAAATTGTCAAAGCAATCAACAAAAATTGTTCAGAAGAATGACCCAAATAACTTTTTGGACACCCAGTATCATGAACACATAACCATCAGGCTAGGAAATGTGATCCCATAACAGATGCTAGTGAGGGGGCTCATTTTTTTAACTTTCCTAGTGGTTAAAGCGCGAGAGTGTGAGGGTGTGTGAGCCAAGAAAAGCAAGGGAAGTTTAAGTAATCATCAAAAACTGTTCATAGTTTTAGGAGATAGCTTTGGGTTTCATCATCCAGCTTTCCTCTTTGATTTTGACAACGTTTTGATACCTTGAGAAAATCCTTTGATAATTTATAACACCATTTGCTTAAAAGACTCTTTGAATTAAATTTTAAGACCCAAAAGAGCTATGTAGGTATTCATGATACATAAATACAGTTTTTAAGAGTTTTACATGTATTAAATTATATGGACAATACAAAAATATAACCTTGAAATTGTTTGCAAACGTAGATCTGCAGCAACAAACTACTTATGTAAAGCAGCTATATTTAAATCTAAAATTGTACAAGGAGTGTTTGAGATTGAGGGAAACCTATTGTGAAACTCAAATCTTTTAAAATTTATATTTAACAATTTTCTGTGCGATTATAGCATTTTCACACAAATAATATAAATGTCAAGTTTATTTTGTATGCAATGTCCAAACAATTTAGACAAAGGTTCAAACATTCAACCACCAGAACTTCAAAACCACTATAATTCACTAAATTTAGTAAAGTTATGGCATGAAAAATTATAGTTTTGACAAAATCAGAAAATGTAAAGCCTATTTTAAATTTTTGACATCGGAAAATTGCATTTTAAAGTCCATTTACGTAATAATTGTCCAGAAAACTATTTAATAATAAAAGAACTGATTGTTCAACTATTAAGAAAAGGCAAGCGTCTCTTAGGTGTGTCTCCAACCGCTTGACACCCAAAGAATGATTAAACCTGTGATAACTGACAGAATTCCCCAGGTAAAAGATTATACATCGCCCTCTATCACTATAAATAGAACACTTTGTCTATTGTAATGACCAAAATGTGGCACGTTAACTAAAAGAACCATCTATCGTTGACAATCTTAATCATGTACTAATTGCCAAATAATGGCATACAGAATATCCAAACTCAAGAGTGTTCCAAGTGCCACATTCGGAATGTAGTTAACCATGAGGCTGCGCCGATAAGAATCCTCTGAATTTCATATCTAACCTGTCAAGAAGACTATATGCATTGAGAATAAAGTTCAATATGTTACTAACTTTTTTTTTAAATCAACTGCGGATTTTCATTAATAATAATAAAAAAAGTACAGCAGTTAAGGTTTGGGGAGAATACAACTCAACACACTAAAAAAGAAAAAATAAATTAAAATAAAAAGCCCACCAAACCTGCATTTAACCTATCAAGGAAAGACCAGTTAAAAGTAAATGCATACAATCAGTACGGAGCATATTAAAAAATAGCTAGAAGAATTGATATGGCAGCGCATTCCTTTGCACCCTACAGCAGCAGACTCTAAGACCAATGAGTACCTTTACAATAAAACTATAGCAGCAGTATACTCCATTTTGCTTAGCCTTTCTCAACCGATAAAACTAAATACTCCAAGGATACTTAAAAATGACAAGAATCAGTTAGGCGTCTCCCGCATGCAAAACTAGACAAATTTTATAAGTTCTGCAAATAAAAAATTTTAAGTTTTGCAACATTTAACATTACAATCTAATTTTAAAAGTGACAATAATATTACAAATTGAAACTTCTAGTAAAAGTTACACATCAATCACTTAAGAACGTGCATAGTTCCCTTAAAGGATGGGGAATAACATTAATATATCAGAAATAAAGCACACAAATGCTCTACTTGTTTTTTTTTCCTTCATGTTCAGTGGATAAAGAGATTTGAGATTACCAATACTTTTAGCACAGATGTATCCATACCACCAAAAGAATCAAGATACTGGAAAGCTTTATCCTTTATGTTGATAACTGCCAGACACCAATGCGCATACTTGTGTATAGGAACAAAAACCTGCAAAATGATTGCAGATGCATAGTTAACAAGAATAAGAGAACAAGAAAAGTTGCACAAAAATATATCATGTTAATAAAAAAAGAGAAAATTATCAAAATGGTCACTTGACTCTTACAAAATATTCAAAATAGTCTTTAACTCATTTAAATTTTTTTTTTGGTCCCATTACTTGTATTCATGTGTTTTTTTGCCCCTCTAAATAATTGACCGTCTCATTCCGCTAATTATGCATTTTCAGCCGGAAATTCCAACAGCTGATTCAGCAGCCGGAAATTCCAACTGCTGATTCAGCAGCCGGAAATGACAAACGGGCGATTCCAGCCACTGGAAATTCCAGCCGTAAAAACAACAAATTTAATGAAAGGGGACCGGTGGTTTCATGGAATTAACAAAAGAATAATTAAACATAAATCAATAAACCTAAAAAAATAATTACAAGAGTTAATAACGATTTTGAATATTTTGCAAGAATAAGAAAATCATTTTGATAATTCAAGTTAGCCTTACTTTGTCACATTCATTAAGCTTATAACCCAGCTTCTTTGTTGTAGTCCATCTTCTTACGGCTCTGAAATCATAGCCATTCTCCCCACTTGTCAGCTATCAGCAAAATAATGCAAAATTATATTGAAGGAAGAAATGCAGCAAGCTTGCATATCCTAACTCGTTAAGCAATCAACAGCAAGAAGACGAAGAAAGCATACAAATGCAAGAATAATAAATTCCATAGACCTAACATCGATTGCACACCTAGCTATCACTCAACAATACAGCCCAGAACTAACACGAAGAAAAAAAATACTAAAATTAAACAATATGCTTATGAATCATTAATTGCAGTAATTTTAATGAAATAGCTAAAGAGCAATCCCAAAAAGATAAACCTTACGTAAGGAACTAAGGGGCTGTTTGGTTTGATGTCATTGAGTGTTATGTGATGTTATTTAAAACTATTCATAGGAAAATAGTTGTTTGGTTTGATGTCATTTGAGTAATGACATCTCAAAATTTACAAAAATGCCATTGTATAATGTTATCTGAATGTCAATCGAAAATCAACCGACATTCAGATAACATTATGCTAATCTATCACGGGAGAGACGGGAGAGGTAGGGTACTTCGCGCGCGACTTGGAGATTCGACGCCGAGCCTTGCCTGCCGTCGACGCCGTCGCTGCCTTCGTCGAGACGCACGGAAGGGTTGCTTCGTTGCCTTCGCAGAGGTTGGAAGGGTCACAGAGACGCACGGAAGGGGTCGCCGAGACGCCCGACTCCCTCTTGTAAAGTCGACAATCTACCGTCTACATTTGGTGAGAGTTTCTTCACTTTCATTGGTTTTTTGAGATCGGTCCAATTGAATTGCATGTGAATGTTTTTATCCTTTAATTGGAGCAGTCCCGTTTGCAATATTCATTATCATGCTTTGATTTGATGCTATAGAAGTGCTGATGTTCCTGTGAATGTATATGTATTATATAAATGATCAATGTTGGGGTTGTTAAAATAATACAACTCCAAACAAAAATCTTTTAATTCTCTCAGTTTTTTTCATCTCAAATGCTAGTTTCCTTCTAGAAGGATATCAATGAACCTCATTACTCTTGTTTTTTGTTAGATCTTGGGAGCAATTGAGTGCATTTCTTTTGCTTCTTTGGAGCAAGGCAGAGAAATGATTTTGATATTAATGGTGGTGATGATAACCTATCATTTCAATTATTAGAATTGGCAGTGGCCATTGCTTTTACTTCAATCAATTGGGTGAGAGAATAGTAGCTAGTCAGTGTTGTCAGAGTTTGTTTGGAGGTCTTTTGGGATATTTGCTGACGATGAAAATTGCTTTATTTTTAATTGTGGTGATGAAGCTTTGCAATAGGTAGTTCACTTTGTTTTTCTTAGGGCCAATTTCTTGTAATCGCCATTTTCAAAGGTGAGAGTGGTTTAATAAATTTGGCTGAGGGTATGCATGCAGTCTTGTGCGTTCCTCTCAATAGTTGATCACAATGGGCACAATCGCTTTTACTTTCCAAATTAGAAATAAAAAAAAATTATTCACAATGGCACAGTCGGTGTTGTGAGAATATGGAATGCTTTATCTTCAATGTGAGGAAGCTATGTGAGCAAGAAGCAATGTTGATGTTGCTTGTTACTGAAAGATAATAATCTATTATTGCATCTATCAAGTTGAAACAAAGATAAGTTGATATTAGTTTTAAGCTTTCGAAACAATCTAAGCTATTGAAATGAGGAGTTGTGTTTGCAAATTAAAAATAGTGTTGGTAAAAGAGTATTGTGTTGGTAAAAAGAGAAACTTGCACGTTTTTGTTTTTCACCAAAGTTTGGATGCTGTCAACCTTGATCCAGATTCCATAGTCTCAAGTCATTTGGCATTATTAATTTGATAATTTATGCCGGCTGTATTTAGCTTTGTATGAACTAATTTGGCCAAACATTCTTCAGGTTCTCTATATTATCGTCGAACAATTTGATATGAAGGAGACTGTGTTATGTATATTATCAAGCCTAATATAGTTTCCATCTTCAATTTGTAATGAATTTGGGAAAATCATCTTGAAAATTTTGTTCTAAATGAAGTAAAGTGATAAATGGATGCTGTTGTAAATGTATAAATTGCTTAAGATCTAAAGTTTATTTTGTCTTTAAATGCAGGCTGTTGTTAATGGTCTTTGTTGCACCCAAACAGTGAATGAAACTATCTATTTTATCTACTCTATCTTCTTTTTTCTTCACAAAATTTTTTATGAAATGAAAGAGTCTTATTTAGGGGTATTCTTACCTCATGTGTAATATAACATGAATGACATTGAACCAAACAGCATATATCTAAATAACACTGAACCAGACAGCCACAGTTATCTGAATAACACTGTTATATGAATAACACTGTTATATGAATAACATGTTATCTGAATAACATGCTATCTTAATAAATGACTATAAATGACTACTATTTCTATTTTAAGTATTCTTTTCTATCGTTACTCTTTTAATACAGTAACATTACTATGAAATACAGACTTAAATCATTAGAAAGGAAAATGCCAAAATAAAGAATAAATATAAAAATCACAAAATATCGCATCACTTTTAAAAGAGACTAATTTAAAGAAATATCGGGAACTTAAATACAGATTGAGCGAACTGTCACTCATCCGAACTTTTGAACTCCATAACTTAAAGACTAAAGGTACTCAGTATATGACTTGCATTACATCTTGCATTTTTCTATTACTTTTATGCTTCGCATATTTGCTTTGAGCCAAATTCATTTGAAGCTTGGTTGATTGTCCGGAACCAACGTAATTTCGTTCAGGGTTGTTGCTGGAAAAATGACATCAGTAATATTCGGGTTATTATTAGAAAATGACATCAATAACATTTGGGGTTGTTGGAAAATGACATCAATAACATTCGAGGTTGTTACTGGAAAAATAACATCAGTAATATTCAGGGTTGGTTACTGGAAAATGACATCAGTAACCTTTATTTTGTGATAAATACTTGTTGCAGGAAATTACTTGCTTATTTTGCTCGGTTGTCTTACCTAGCCTGCATTTTATTTCCATCTTACCTCTGCTAAACGCATCTTTATAAAATAATTTGTTATTATGTACTGCTGTACTTAGAGTATTCTCTAATTACTGAGAATTCCAATCCCAATATTGTTTTCTATACAATACCAGGTCAGGTGCTCCTGGAAGAGGTTAAACAAGAACCCTAATTTTCAATGGATCGGCGACGGCGCTGTTTTGCTTATTGTCTCTTTTTTTTTTTGTACGATGAATAATCTTGTAATATGAATTTCGATAAATGAAAATATCTTTTATTTTTATATGGGCATTCTTTTTCTCTCAAATTGCTAGATATGATCCTGCGGTAAGTAGGCACCCGGTGCCAGAACGGTTTCTGCCGAACCGGCGTCGGGCCGCCACAACTACATCTAACAAAAATTATGCAACCAAATCCCAGTCAATCCAATGTTCAGCCTCATCCACACATAATTCAACGAATCCAAGATACAACCAAATAAATTTAAATGAGAGGGGAGAAAATTGGTAAACTGAAGGGTGAAGTCCCTATACCCTAAACCCTAAATCCTAAACTAAAAGAACTACTCCAGATCTACAACAAACATCACACCAAAAGAGAATCATAGATAATGAAAGAATAAGGCCTCACTAATAAAGGATAGTAGACAACCAACTACAGAGATTGAGAACATTCCCACCCCCAGTTGAGGAACAAGTTGCAAGTTCTAAAGCATGTTCAACTTAAGATCAAGGGGAAATCTAAAGCAAGTTTTAGACTCGCGCCTAACAATGAAACAGTGAGAACAATATTTTAGGATGTTCAGGAATATAAACTTTTGCCAGAATTGATGACTCAATACCAATCTAGATCTGAGACAGCATCGAATATTGCAGTGTCTTGAGACTTTCTTGGAAAAACATTAAATAAATAGCAAGCATAAGAAATTCATCGTCCAAAAACAAGTTTACAAGCAACCCCCTTATAGCCAAATCCAGTATCCGCTTCTAATCAGCACAGCTATCAGTTCACTAAAATGATGACTCAAAGTACAAGTCACTCACACTCAAGATCATTAGTACATTCCTAATAGTAAATATGCTAGCAGTTGTATTCCCTCCATACAAATTTGGTCTAGTATCAAAGCCTGTCAACCACATAATTTGCCTATTTATAAGGTTGGGAGTCATCACCCCACAAGAAAAACACCAACACAAGTGCTGACTTTCCAAAATAACTTCCAAGATAAAATTATAGTTTCTAAAATCATTAACAGTTATAAGGTGCTTTCAAATAGTGTCTTGTACTACATGCCAAGAATTCAAATCTCAATGGGCACATTGTTATCTCTTAATGAGGCTCTTCTTCCAAAAAACAAGCTACAAGGTATTTTACATTCTAATTTACATTGGAAAGTTCATCAATATTTTCCATTCAACCTTGAACAAGGATCAATTTACCATGGCTCAAATCAATTGACAAGCCCCTGATGAATTTTAAGGAAACTAGCATTTACTGAAAGAAATTATTCTTTATGTTGTTAAAGGAAAGAAAGATGCACGAGAATCCCACTATTGTGAATTTATAATTCTCAAAAACTCATTTGCATTCAATTTCATTTGTTGATCGACAGTTCCAATCATTCAAAGCATTGGTTTCCGCCCAATAACTTTTTTTGAAACTAGCAAAGGCTTAGCCCAAAATTTTATTAAAATAAAAGCAAAGTATGTACGAGAGCCTAACAAAAACTATACTACAAGTTTATTAGGTAAGCAAAAGCAGCTAATAAAGCAAAGATACTAACTTAAAAATTATAAGCAAAATTAGGAGTCAGATATTTTTTGCTTAAAGTATCAAAGAGTTTCCGGTGTAAAATCTGAAGAGCAAAATCACGAAGGGCAAAAAAGTCGACCAATCCTGAATACCACTGTGTTGGAATTCCTCTTCAACCGTCATTTTCAAATACAAATTCTCAAAATGTGACTAGATAAATAGAAGAAGCAACAGAAAAATGTAAAAGGCATAAATCAGCTTGATTACAGGCATAAAAACTTTCAGAATATTCCAGAAATATATCCAACTTGCGTATCTTAAAGCTTGACGCGAAGAGCATTTATAGATAAAGGCAGATGAATAAAATCTCCATTTAAACAATCATAACCATTATAGCGAGAACCATCGGGCAATTTAACAGAAACATGAGTACAGAATTGAATGAGAAGAAAAACCATTCAAATCATTAATAAAAGTTCCAGCCCAATGCAAAACCAAAAGCAGAGCAAACCGAAACAGCAATACATAAATATATATCAGGACCTAGAAAGCTAGTTCCACTGTAAAATTTTAAACACTGTAACCTTGCACCAACTGCGAGGTAGAATAGAAATCGCTTCCGGGATAGTAAGAATAGAGATAGAGAGCTAACATAAACAAAAACCGCCAAAGCAAACAGTCAGAACATTGCCCCAGCCATAGAGCCATTCATAATCCAGCTATTAAGAGAGGCCACTTCCATATCATTAGTAATATTACTTGAAGGGAATTTCAAAGAAGAAGCAATTAATTTAAGTTGATCCGAACAGAGTCTAGCAAGAGTTTTGGAACATTTATACCTTGATTCGAATATTCTATTATTTTTTTCCTTCCAAAGTCAAGAAATCGCCAAACCAATAGCGTGCAATAATAATGTTTCCCCCATTTACCTAGCCTCACCAGAGATAAATCGAGGACTTGGTGCATGGTTGCTGGATGAAGCAGGCCCGTATCAAACGAAAAGGTTGGTACTAATACCTCATAAGAGTATTTGCAAGTAAAAAAGAGATAAAAATGGGTTTCCTTATGCTCATAGCAGAAAACAGAAATTGAATCAGCATTTAAGCCTCTAGTTTTCAAAATGTCTACCGTTTTATAAGCATTTTTAATGGCCTTTCACGTAGCACAAGCAAAACACAATGTATTGCCTTTAAACCAAATATTTTGATGTCAATCAACAGAAACCAGATTTTTATAGCATGAAGACTTAGCTTTATCAACGTCATACCGCATAACCAAACAACCTCCATTCTGAGAGTGATTTGATAAATTAGGAGCCATAGAGTTTGTTGTTTTTGGAAGACATTTAAGAAAAGTGGGATAATATTGTGGAATACTTCAAGAATTGGAATCAAATTAGCCAAAAGTTGAGTGCCACCATTTTGAAAAAATTGTATTACTAGTGGGAGCTTTCCATATGATAACCATTTGGTAGCTACTAATAAGCACATTTGGAGAGTATAAGCCGACAATATTGCTCCAAGCTAATGTGTGCAGTTTTTTCTTGTCAACATTGCCTGATTCAAGAAATCTAGAACAAACCGAATTGATTTTTTTGGAGAACCGCCTTTGGAATGTAAGCTGCTTTAAACAATTAAAGGAAGATATTCTATAATGAGAATTTCAAGAATTGAAATTTTCCTGCATATCTAAGGGCTTTTTGAGACCAACCAGGAGATAGGGAGTCAAGCTTATCAGCAAGAGGTCTGCATAGAGTTACAGAAGTTTTGGAATAATGTAAGAGCAATCCTAGATATTTTGCAGGTAAATTTTTAATATTGATTTTCAAAATAGCAGCAAGTAGCTCTTGATTCTTCACTCCTTTTGTGAAGTATATTGATAACTTCATTTATTTGCATACCAGAAGGCATTGAGAATCTTTCCAAGCAATTTTTGAGGGCTGACAGATTAGCAAGAAAGGGTTCCCAAAAGATTAATATATTATCAGCAAATAACAAGTGAGAACATTTAAATGTTTTTCACAGTGAGGGCCTTGTAAGTAGAAGATGTTACAAGCCTCTTCAATTAAATCAGAAAGCCCATTCACAGCAATAGCAAAAAGCAGAGGGGAGAGACGACAACCTTGTCTTATCCTACTAGATGATTCAAAAAAGCCAAACATATTGCCATTACTATAACTGAGTAGCGAACTTTTAAAATACAAGTTTGTATCCACAAAATGAATCTTACAAGGAACCCCATTTTAAGAAACCTTTGGATGTTGTAATCCTATTAACAGTGCCAAAAACTTATCTCAAATCTATCTTAGTACAAAAAAGGTTTTTTCTGCGCACTGAAACCAGGAAGAATGAAATTTGCAATAATAATGTTGTCCCTGCCTAACGATCTTTAATAAAGCCAGCTTGAGCCGGATTAATAAAAATGGGAAGAAGAGGGCTGATGCGACTAGCAATCAATTTAGTAATAGTTTAATAGATAGTGTTGCAGAATAAGATAGGCCTGGAGTTCAGAATAGAATTGGTATTCTTACATTTGGGAATCAATGATATTATAGTGTGTGAAAGCCATCTTGGCATCCATCCCATTTCAAAGAAGTAGTAAACAGCTTGTAAGACCACCAGAGATATTCCAAGTATTTTGATAGAAAAAGCATTAAAACCATCAGGTCCCAAATAAGCATTCTTATTAAAACTGAATATAATTTTCTTGATTTCACCTTCCAAATCTGGGGCACAAATTGGTGGCATTGCCTTATATCATTAATAGCATTGAATGAAAAGTTAAAAAGAGTTAGCAAATATTTGATGACATGCTCGTATAACTACATACCAGATGGTGGTTCAAAGAGTAACATGTTACAATTCTTCCTCATGTTCATATAGGTATAGAGGAATTTTAAATCAGACTCCCATTAAATTAGCAAATGAGCTTTAGAACATTGGGCTGCCCAAAGCACTTTACATTTTGTTTCCATAAATAAGGCACGATTTATTTGAATAAGTTCCTTACTTAAAGCATTGATAGTTGGATTCAAAGCCAGAAGATTTAATAACGTGGCTTAGTGGGCTTGCAAATTTGCATACTTAGAATTCGCATTATCATTTGATCCCTTAGCTAGCAATTTGAGTTTTGCTAGTAGTGAAGTTTACATCCACCCAATAACTTGTACCTTCAGTTGACTGCATTGTCACAAACAATAGAGATAAGATGCAATCATGGTAAAGTGAGCATCATCAAGTACATTTAGCTTTCCTCCACTCAGAAATACCTACTAACCCCATGGAAATCCAATGGCAATACTTACACACAAAGACAAGCATGCAAAAAGATACTTCAAAGTCTGCTTCATTAAAAAAGCAACAGCATTGTCCAATTTAGTTCCATGTTACATGATAATCATGAGGGGTTTTCATGGAACAACTCAAAATGCCCAAGATCTAAGCATGCCAATCACTAATGCCGCGTTGATCTAACTGAACTATTAATTTGCCAAGAACTTAGAAATTCCCTTTAGAAGCATAAAAAATGCGCTCTAAAATTTTAAGAAAAGAAAATTGCCTAACACCAAATTCAAGCAGAAGGCCCAACATCTTGACTAAATTCCTAATGTACTGATGGTAGAGATGTCCAAAAACAATTTGAAGAAGTGTATCAACGTAAAAAAAGTCAATGATACCTATCCTAAGAATCCTTACCTTCAACTAAATATCATCTCGTTGGTTGGTTCTCCAATCATCCTCCATATTCAACTTTTCTACTATGAATAAACTTAAATCATGATGCACTCGAACAATGACAAGAAAATTTCTTTCACTAATCCTCAGGGGGACCTTCTAACTCAAAAATGCAATGGACACTTATTAATGCCTTAAAAGATTATGTTGCTAAGACTCTGTACGAGGTTAAAACCTAGTGGTATGCAATTAAAACAGCCTAGTAAAAAAAACTTGAAAAAGAGAGCATCAAAATATAATACTTTCAAGCACCTAATAGTAGAAAATAATGACTACTACCAAGTGTGCATTTAGAGCCTAATAGAAAAGGATTTATCAAGTATCAGGTATACCCGCACATAATTCAATCACATATCAGGTATATCCGCACATAATTCAATCACATGGTAAAAACAAGGATATGCCAGGTCAAACGCCAAATCACTAGCCAATGGTTGAGATGACACAGCCCAATGGAAAGTTTACCAGCCTCAATCGATCCATCTTATATATGCATGAAAGCAATGTCTTCAAAGCATCCAAGATAACATTCTCATTTACCTAGACAAATGATTGTGAGATTGCCCTCCAAAACCTGAAACTACAGCCTGTCAATGCATTGGCACTCAGCGGTTCTCAGCATCTAATCTAGCACTATCAAAAATTATCTGAGTGCTGAGACATCTTATCTACTCCTAGCTAAAGAGCCTTTTCACTTATTAACATCTCAAGAAAACTAAGTCCTTACAGTCTTATAATATCAAAGGCTGACGAACTTCCCTTTGTGATATAATGCATAAGTTTGAGCAATCAAGCAAACTAGGAAGTGGGCCATTACGATTAGCGTATAAAAATAAGAGTAACATTCACGCTCAGCTAAAAATGCACAAGTCCTTGCCAACCTCATGATAAAATTTTTTGCAACCAACAAATTACCCAAGATACAGATTGTCAATAAGCAAAAATATATAATTTTTAACTGAGTAGTTTCTTATACCATATTGTGCTCTTGTTAAAGGCTACAAAAAATCAAGTTGAATATGAAATTTTGCTTATTGAATTCAAAGTCAAGAACCGTAGAGTTTCTTGAACTCTTAGTTTGAAGTGCCAAACTGATGGGACTATGTGAAACACCCTAAGCTACACTAAGCAAGACAATGTCTGCTTTAGATCAACTAGTCCCAGACAAGTCGGATCTCATGATTTTATCCTTTCCTTTGATGATAATGTAATAGGAGGTCACCCATTTTAAGAGTGTTCAACTATAAGCATGCTTAACTTAAACATTGAAAAAATTATCAAAATGGTCTTTGACTCTTGCAAAATGTTCAAATTAGTCATTAACTCTTGTAAATATTCTTTTTAATCCCTTGACTCTATTTAAGTGTATTTTTTTGTCCATCCAGTTAACTCACCGGTCCCCTTTCATTAAATTTGAGTTTTCCAACGGGAATCAGCAGAAGCGGAATCTGTTGTTGGAATCCAGCAGGATTCGACGGCAGAAATCTGCCACTGGATTCAGCGGCCGATTCCCGCTTAAATCAGCCGCTGAATCCAGCAGTTGGCTAATTCCAGCAGAAATCGACCGCTGAATCCAGCAGCCAGTCGATTCAAACGTAACTTGGTCGTTGAATCTAGCGGTCGATTCCAGCCGCCGAATCCAGCAGAAATCGGCCACTGGAAATGGCCGCTAAATTCAGTGACGGATTCCAATAGCAGTTGCAGTCGGCCGCCGGATTCAGTGATCGTTTTCAGCGGCCAATTCCCGTTAGAATCTATCTCAGAATTTAGCGGCCGATTCCCACTGGAATCGACCGGACGCTGAATCAGCAGCTGAATCCCGCTGGAAAGTTGATTTCGACTGAAAGTTCAAATTTAATGGAAAGGAACGATGAGTTATCAGGAGGGACAGAAAAAATATTTAAACAAAAGTGAAAGGATAAAAAAATATTTACAAGAGTTAAGAATTATTTTGAACATTTTGCAATAGTCAAGGGACAATTTTCTCCTATAAAATTTTTATTTAAAACTTTGCGAATGATTTTAAAATCTAGCTTTTTAGTTTAACTTGTAAAGTTCTAGATTTTTTCCACCCCTTTTGCCATGTTTTTCCTAGAAGTTTGCCAAAAGCCACTCCTTATTCAAACCACACCTTATTCAAGCCTTCATGTCATGGAAATCAATCCCTGCCTTCTTAGGATTTGGGTTGTCATAAGTTCACCGGCTTCCACTTAGTTCATCATTAAACCACGTATTGTATTAGAGAAAATCTAGCTCTAATCCAATTGAAACGCCATATGTTATACTAAGAAAGTGATTCTACATTTTGGCCTTACCCATCCCATATCAATTCGAACCTCAGAATTTTATCCACCGAAGATAACTTTTAGAGAGGTCACTCATTCTAAAAGTATTCTACGTGCACACAAAACTTTAGAGTTAATCTGAAATTCCATTCAATAAACCAGGTGTCTAGCTTAATATTTATAAAAGTGTTCTACGTGCACGCAAAACTTTTCTCTTAGAATCCAACCAAGGTTTCATGCCACTACAATCACTCACTACCTACTTAAAATTCCGATTGTCACACTATGAAGCTAAAGAAGGTACATTAAAGTTATATTATGAAATTGTTTAATCAAAGTTTTCTTCCAAATTTAACATGTTCCAATCAAATGCCTGCCAAAAAGAATAACTAGCATGCCAACGTGATCGTGAAATATAAAAACCCTTGTGTCACTCAACCTCGGAAGCTCCATCAATTTTCAATCAAGAACAAATATTAATATTGCAGTAATTGAATAGCATTAAAGTTGGCATACTCATATATTTATAGCTTACACTCTAAAGGTATTATTTTTGCCACCATAAGAAATTATAATTAAGAATGATTGAAGTAATCACAAATCATGACCAAGAAAGTTTTTAGCATAATTTTCTTTCCTCCATGATAGAGTTCTCATTATAAAGATTTTTTTCAAGACTCAATGTATGGTGTGCCACGCCTCCGTAGAGTACTAAAATCCTTGAAAAAAATACTAAGAAGATAACTCATTCAACATTAGAAAATAGTGCCATACAAGTTTTCAAACAAGATTATTACCAACAATCGTGCAAGTTGCCAAAAGGTTGCTAACAATAAAGAAAACGTTCAGCTCTATTCCTAAGGTTAGAAAAGACTTGCCAATATAAATAGACCAAAATTCTTCTGTGACCCATGCATCTAGAGCTTATCATTTTACTACTTAATTTCCCACATCATAGAAATGTCATTTGTCCTCATCTTTGAAGATTACTCAAAATGAATTTAAGAAATAGCACTCACACAAACCACAATTAAATCAAATATCATCTTTTACTGATTCACAATCATCAATTTGTAAGGCTTCCATCATTCTCGCACTCATTTTGCTTACTCCAAATTAGGACATAAGACAGTGAGATAAATATAGAGCAGATTTATGATCAGGTAGAGTAAGCCTACCTTAGAGAGGTTAATGTCATATTTGGCTCCCCCCAATTGGTGCAATTGGGTGCACTAAAGTGTGATCAAGCCTCATTTTGGTATTCTTAAGAAAGGTAAAAGATTGCCTTTGATTAGAGCTTATAGCAACTTTTGTAAGAAATGCCATATATCCTCTAACTCTTCATTCTTTACTCGAAGTTGCTATTTCTCTCCATCAATACGAGCATGTACATTATTCGTCTGATTGGTATCAAATGTAACCAGAGAGGGCCTTTCTTTTCCCATCTCTTGCATGCACAAATGATATCATTATTTTTGCCCCGGATTCGATGGCAGCAATAAAAAGGAATTTGGAAATGTGTGGCTCATAGACCGCTCAAGCTATAAATGCGCGCAAGTTCCAAGTTCTCTTCAATATAATTAATATATTTAAGCAAGGTCATAATGCAATTTGATATTTGTGATAGATAGCCCATTTTCCACCAGTAAAACAGAATTACTCTGTGAAAAGGGTGGCAAGAGTTCATATTGATAACATCATCCGACTGTACGCTGTCTCATTTGTCATTGAATCTAATAGATGTGAATGATTCACTTTGAGGATATAAAAGAAGGTGCAAGATATAATTGAAATATTAGGACACTATATTGAACTTCAGTATTGCATTTTCTATTCAGAGAAATGATAAATTAGTACATAATTCAAACCTCGTCAGTTTATTTAGAATATATATTCTTGATTTTTAAAATTGTTGAAAATATTACATCCACTTGTGTTATTTGCTTATAATAACAAATTTCAAGATATAATTGATATAAATCACCATATGAGGCCCTTAATGACAAAAAATATAGAAGCTAATATATTGGTCTGTGGTTTATAAGAGAAAACTCTTAAGACCTCATGTCAATAAACTACTAAGAAGATTTAATTTGAGGCTAGGACCACATCAACGAAATTTTGATCCCAAGCATAAGGATTGAGTAGAAATTTAAAGATCATATTTATTCAAGATTTAACCTATACTCAAACACAATGTAGAAAGTCAATAGCTTCAACCGCAGTTCATTGGTCAGTTTGAAATAATTGAAAAAGTTGGCAAAGCTTCATACAAATTGACTCTTCTTTAAACCTTCCAGCTGATAAGGTGTTTAGCATCTTTTCCTTGTGCCTCTACGTGGCAATGTTTTTCCTCATCGTTCAATACGAGTTATATACTTATTCAAGAAAATGTAAGCAATGAAGCGTCAAAACGCATTTTGAATTATAAAGTTAAATGCATCACATCAATCCATTCCACTTGTTAGAGTGCTACTAAGAATATTAATAATAAGAAGATCAAAAACATCTTCAACTATTTCAGAAACTAAGGCATGGCTTCAAAAAACAAATTCTTTTTAAGGATAGCAGATTGTTACAACTTCTAAAAAGGAGTTAAATAGGCTCATATTTTAAAATAAAGTAAAAGTCGAACAAATCTAGCCCCCTTCACTCAAACCAAAGATTGACTTACAAATGCACTTTTTCCCTCCATGATTTATCCCAAATTTGTTTCTTGCTTCTTTGAAGTCCCCCCTAATCAACTTGCATGTAATAACGAAGAATCAATTTTTTCCTCTTATTTTATTACACAACTCTCAATCACACAAACTTAACGTACCTCACCCTCCTTGTTCCTCCTCCACCCTTATTCCTTCTCCCTCATCTCTTTTCTTTTCCTCTTCAAGACCATGCTATCAATTTTACTTTTATTTTTTATTTATTTAAAGAATTTAATCATAATTCTTATGTTTTTAGTTACTGCATTTGTTAGCGCTATAAAGCTACCCTAATTTGATTTTTTACTTGATGAGATTATCATCTTTAAACTTTGGTAGTCATTTACCTTATTCAAATTCTCTCGACTGTATTTATTGTGTAGGAATTAGAATGCATTTTGGTACCTTATCGCAAAGATGGCTTCATAAGTTGTCACATATAGATAGGCAATCTTCAATTTTGATAAATCACCAAACTTTCCTTGCCGCAAATATGGCTTCAATCTTTCCAATGGGATATAGTAGAAAAAGTTCCTTTTATCATTAATACAATCTCATAACAATAAAACACTTCATCATTCCATTCAAGTTTGAAAATGATTTTAGCATTAGTCACCCCCCAACACCTTCAAAGTGCTATCAACCTTTGTAGAAAGACGGATCTTCAATGCAAGATCATCATTATCCTTAAGAATGTGTCTCCCTTTTAGATAGATCGATTAACTCAAACTCTTAGTCTTTCCTAGCAACCTTATAATGTATCCCTTAAAGATAAGAAAGTGCTATCATCCAAAGCCCAGACTCTTCATTTTCATAGTAACCTACAAAACCTTTTGATGTCCTCACCACTTCGATGCCTCTCAAACTTTTATTTGGTTGAAGCTAAAAGATTTCAGATTCTTGTATAAAGGATGGAGAAAACTCCATTTGCATAAAAGCAGTAAAAGAGTTCAAGTCACCAATTTAGAACCCTTGGAAATTCAAATGGCATGCATCATTTCACATATTGTCGATCACATTACGGCTCAATGCAGACACCGGTCCTCTATTAACTCTTCAACACAATTCAATTCAAAGCACAAAATTGCCATAGCCATGGAGTTTCACCAAAACTCATACATGTTGTCAGCTCAAGCTTTGCACTTAGCATGTGGCCTTGCTTTCAATCCATGCACTTTAAAACAAAGGGTCATCATTTTACCAAGAGAACCACCAACACAAGCAACATAAGAGCATTGTCAAATGTTTCATAAGAGTATATAGTCCAATATGCTTGAATTCATTAATACTGACAAAACTACATGGCTATAGAATCAACTTTAATGACACAAGGTACAAATTGCCTACATTTCAACTTAACTTATTACAGCAAACACATGTTGCATAATTTTATAAATGACCTTGCAACAAGAGCAATCGAGACTCATTTTTCACTCCAGCTTGGAAGTCATCTATTGAATGCTTATCTTTAGATTCCAACTCCTGTACACCAAATAGCGGTCCATGACACCGAGCAAATCCTTAGTCATTTTTTCTTGAAAGAAGGAAAATGCAGACCTTTTGAACTCATTCTCAAAAATGGTCAGACCAACTTCTCACCAGTTCAGGCGCATCTCAACAACTCTGCAAACTAATCACTCCTATCTTTGCTGCATGCAGAATGGCCAGCTTACCACAATCATTCTTTCAATTTACAAATATGCAAATTGAGTTAAAGGGAGATGAGATAAGCCATTGAGTGAGAGAAAAAAAAAGAGAAAAACTGTGGCATACAAAGAATAAAATGGAACATTAGAAAAAGAAATGGGGAAAAGAGATCATCAATTTGCTTTTAATAAATTCCCATGCAACATTTGCTACAAACTAATAGACCTTATCCTTGTCCGATCATTGTCCAACCTTTCCATACCTATATTCATGGCCCTTTATCCAACCTTTCTTTAAACTTTTCATGGTCTCCATTCCTTTGTAATGTCCATTACACCCACATAAACACAACTCGAAGTGCGCATGTGACGTTCTCAAGAAAATTTCTCGACCAAGACAATCTGTTCAATGGTTTATATAAAGGCTAGCTCACAGAAGATTAGAACCTGTATATGATAGATTCGAGCCTATTTGAGCTCTAACTAAATCGGGTTTTCATGGACCAATGATTATCAAGTATATTATCCGCTTATCTAATGGTTGATTACTGTAACGACTCAATATCGTTACTTTTCAAATTAGGTCAAAACCCATCTCAAACATCAGGACCTTGGGAATTTTAAATTATGGCAAACAAAATTTATATTAGATAGAAATAAATTTTAGATCAAAGTGCCCTAGTTTAGGAGAATACGGATAACGAAAACTCCTGCTTTAATTTTCTGAATTATTTAAATCTAATAAATCATGAACATTGAAATACGTGTCATAATTCATCAATTTCAGTGTCTTGTGTTAAGTATATTATTTAAAGGATGCTCAAAAGTTTCATCAAATTCTGAGCGCCGGTTTGATCGTGGTTAATTTTCGAAATTTTAAACTTCAAAAATTAATTAAAAATAAAATATTTGTCTGAATCAAAAAATTTTGGTGCAAGGGTGTTCGTTATATTGAAACACACATCGGTGTCAAGTTTCGTTATTTTTGGACTTCAAACGGCGAAAAAATGCGAAAAAATTTAACTTTAAGTATTTTTATTAAATTTCCCTTGATTTCCTTCCTTCCTCTCCCTCATTCGCCCCACTGTTCACCAGACCGATCGCATCCTGTGATCGCAGGCTTTATCGCAAGACAGAGCAGAGCCTGCAGTGGAAGTTCCACCTGCCTGCGGCATTTTTGGCGCAGGTGTCGGCCAAGTGGGCCGACCCCCTCCCCCTCCCTCTTGCCTATAAACACCTCAACCACTCCCTCTTCTCCCCACAAACCCCTCTCTTCCCTGCAGCCCTACCCTCTCTTCCCTGCCAGCATCCCAGCCAGCTCCCACAGCCAATCAGCAAGCAAGCCGGCCACCCAGCAGCCCCCGGCCAGCCCTCCAGCGAAAGCCGGCCACCCGGCAACCCTCTCCTACCGCTGCCAGCTTGCTGCAGCCACCCCGATCAGCCGTCCGACCACCCATTCCAACCTCTCTCCGTTATTCCGGCAATCCTAATCCTAAAGGTAAGATGATAAGTTTAAGAGATAGAGAAAGGGAGAGAGAAAAGAGGAGAAATTATTTTGCTATTTTTTCATTCTTTTATTTTACATACTTAATAATCATTATTATAAAAATAATAATAATCAAATATTGTCATTCACATTAATATGGTTCTCATTAATTAATAATGAAAACTATACATATATTATAAAATGACTATAATTTCAGTTCAAGTATTTTCATTTTGACAGTCATTTCTGTTATATTCTTTCATTCTTATATTATTATTATCATTAAAATAATGATAATAATAATATTATATCAATATAATTACTATCCTCGGTGACTTAATAAATGCTATAATAAATATTACTGTCATCGCAGTATCTTAAAAATCAGACTTCAATCATAATGAGAAAGAGAAAGAAGAACATAATCGAAATGAAAATAAATATTACTCCTAAAAACATTGGCTAAGAGCTAATTTAAAAATGTCCAAAACCTAAATGCAGATTGAGCAAACTATCACTCATCCGAACTGCTGAACTTTTGAACTTATAGAACAAGGTACCGGATGTCTTTTATTACTTATGTTTAAATATGCTTTTCTGCTCAGCATCGCACAAATTTAATAAAAGTATTTTTTTTTAAAGTCACATAAAATGATATATGAACAAGTTTGGATAAGTGAGAAACAAGGGTTCCATGTTGATTTATACTTTTTGTCTGATCAGGCAACCGCTAGAACGGGATTGTCCGATATCGGGAGTCATAAGGAGCCTATACTGATAAGCCTTTGAGGGAGCAGGTATAGAGGGAAGTTGAGATATGTCACACAAAAATGAATCCCCCTTTTTCTTGATTTTGTACTTGCCTAACAAAAGCATATTTTGCCTCAGATATCAAACGATAAAATTCTGTATTTATTTTTATGACTGCAATTATTTTTATGCTAAGTTTCAAGTGCAATTGAAACAGATTTGCAGAGATAAGTTTGTACAGCTCTTATTTCCTGTCAAATATTGATTATTTTGCTTATTATTTAACATTTGTATATATGACATCTATCAGTACTTAATTTCACAACTAACTGGTATTCGATGCCCGAACTTTTGAAATGTGCCCAGATCATGAGTTCATCCTCGACGAAAGGTGCTAAGAACTAAGCAGTGCTGATACTGCTACTTGCTGATCCACCACTTTCTTTTTGACTCTATCTATTTTTAAGAGTTTGTAATTTTTCTTTTATTTTAATCTATGTATCCAAGACTTGTGAATTAATGAATAAATGAGTTATGTTTGATATCTATATATTTGTCTCTTAAATCACTCAATATGATCCTGCGGCTAGAAGACTTGTTGCTGTTGTTGTTGTTTTACATCACTACAAGGAATCGGTGCTAGATCTGCTCCCGCTGACCCGGCACCGGGTCCTCACAATTTCACAATTCCATCTCTTTCATATAAACTAAGATCAACACTCCATAAAAAATTGCATTGATCAAAATTATAACTTCTCAAAAGTTCAATAGGGATCACATCAGCTATAGTTTTGCAATTATAAATACATAAAAAGCCATCTTAAGAATTTGATGCGTTTTTAAATGGTTGGGTTAAGAATAAGTATTCAAAGAGAACCTAGATTAGTAGATGCCATTGGCAATATGAACAGTTTATTCATACAATTCATAAATCAAACAAATTTAAAAACGTATCTCACATCCAAAAGCAAAAGATATACTTATATATGGCATCACATCAAATGGATGTGATAGTTTAAACACAGTTGATCAAGTGAATAAAAAATTGAGCAAAATAATATCGAAATGCCAATTTTTATAAAATAGAATATTATGGCAAAACCTTTTTATAGAAAAACGTATTGAAGTAATGGCATCTATAAAGCCTGTGGTGCCCTCTAATTTCCCTCTCCTTTAATAGCTGAAGATATAAGTTAATGACCTAAAAGAACAAACACAACATTTTATTAATAGATTGATGTATAAATTTATTTACATAATTATAAATAAAAATGAGAATAAATTTGAAAAACAAATATAACCGTGTACCTCATCATTCAACCAAGCACCCGGTTTCAAGCATTGCAAGGCCCTCCCTGAAATCTCAATACTTGAGAGTTCATGTTTAACTAAAATTTTATTGCTGCAGTGAAGAGAGTCCAACAATAAGAAAAGCTAAGAAAATAATATCGTACCTGGCCAAGTATAAGCAAAAAAGATAAAGGCATACATCATTCTAGTAACCGCACCTATAGCTACCATAGAGGGCGTGATTGATCTCTTTATCGTCAAAATTAATGGGTTGAAAAAGTTCCTCAAAATTCTGGAGAACATTGCACATAAAAGCAGTCGTTAGAGCCAATGGTTACTAGATGAAGCTCTAGCATTATATTGTTGTTCATCCCTTAATATGAGTTATATAAAAAATGGTACTATGAGAACATTGTACCCGGTTTCAAGCATTACAAATAAGTTTAAAATATAAAAAATGACTGTTAACCTAATGATCGCAAGAGAAAATAAGTGAAAACAAAAAGTAATGTATCCAAGGAAAAATTGTTAATTCTGAGAGAAGGACAAAGGGTTTTCAAAAAATAAAAATAATTCTATTTATAGGCAGAGATAGGTTTTAAGTTAAATAAAATAAACAACCTATTAGTGCTAGTAGTTACAAAGTTATAGTTGCAGAAAATGATTATGAATGATTACCAGTATAAAGCCTGTTTACATTAATAGGAATAAGCAAAATATGAGAATCTGCTATAATTACTTCTATGTATTTAGATGGAAAGTAGTAACCAAGTAGCTGTTGCATTGAAGATTAGTCATCAATTAATAGTCACTCAAAACTTTTAGTTGACAAATAGCCGCTATCATAAATACTTCTCAGTGCACACCTTGCAGTCACTTATGGTATGCAATTATTCTGATTCCAGGGGCATACCTGGTAATGATGAATGGGCTTATTTGTTGATATCATGGCATTTAGACTAAGAAACCTATTTTTCTTTAGAAACAAGTTTTCTATTATTTTCTTTAACTTAATATGAGTTATAGTTATAGAATATGGTACACTTAGCCTATGTGAATAAGGGTATGCAAGAATGGTACTATGGGAACACTTGGGCTTTTTAATCGGGAATGTTTTGTATAATTTTAATGGACTATAAAGAACATTATCATAGTTGAAAGAAAATTATTAATAAACCACAAAACTGTAGTGTGCGGATTGTGGTTTAATAATACTTTTATAAACCACAAAACTAGTAGTGTGTGGAATGCGGTTTGGCCATTTAAAAGCATTGTTGCCAACCTGTAGGTTAGGGGTTTAAATACAAAGCACATATGGGAGGAGGAAGGTGAGCTAGGGGGAATAAAAATACTAGAAAAGATCCTTTCAAATAGTTTAATCCCATGTCTTCCTGGGTCTTTCTCTTCCTCTTTTAATATGGGAGACATTCAAAATTCAATTTTTCTAACAGAGGCATTGCACGATCTACACTTAATATGCCAAAACCATCTAAGATGGTATTTTCTAATCTTATTTCACTATTAATCACATTGTTCTCTATTTCGCCATTATTTTGAATAGTTGAACCTAGGTACTTGAACCTCTCGCTTTCTTTGACCACATAGCCATCAATAGTTGTGTCTTCAATATTAGACCTTTTAATATCATTGAACTTACACTCCATATATTTTGTTTAAGATTTACTAAAAAAACCTTTGAATTCTAAAAATTCTTCCATACCTCCCTAGTCTTATCAATTAATAGAATATCATCTGCAAATAACATGCACTAAGGAATCTCCTCTTGAATGTGCTCAATATTATCATTCATAATTAAAGCAAAAAGATATGGGTTTAGAGCTGAGCCTTGACATATTCACTAGAAACAAAACAATTATTAGACAAGCCACCTTGCGTTCGAACACATGTTACAGCCCCATTATACATATCTCTATTAATATCGATATATGCAACAAAATCATTTTCTCTCTAAAGCTTTCTAAAGAACTTCTCTTGGTACAATATCATAAGCATTTTCAAGATCAATAAATATTAAATGAACATGTTACAGCCCCATTATACATATCTCTAATAATATAAATATATACAACAAATTCATTTTTTCTCCAATGCTCTCCAAAGAACTTCTCTTTGCACTATATCGTAAGCCTTTTTAAGATCAATAAAAATTACATGAATATCTTCTTTTCTTTCTCCAAATTTGTCCATCAAACCTCTTAATATATGTATGTTGTTCTGGCATAAAACCAATATAGTTCTGAGAAATGCAAGATCATTTTGTAATCTGTATTTAATTACTCTTTCTCAAAATTTCAAAGTATGACACATTAATTTAATTCCTCTAAAATTAGCAAAGTCTTGAGCATCGTCTTTATTCTGATAACTTAAAAACAACAACAACAAAATTAGTAAGAGAGTTAATATAAATTGTATCCATTGTCGACCATGAATATAATCAACTTTCAAATGCTGAGTCATTCTAGCATTTAATTATTAGTCAAATGCTTGCTTCTAGACAAAAACACTAGAAAATGACATTGTTTCAAAATCAGTTAAATTTCACAAGCTTTAGAGATTCATTTTATCTATCAAAGCGCATAAACTTTATGCAGCAAATCAAAGTAATTAAGCCACTAGTTCAATAAAATGATTTGATAAAAAAGACTTCTATGCTGAAGATCTGACTTAAAAAAATGAGAAAATGTTTGCAATTCTACCCAGTCCAAAGGACACGTACGCGAAATAACATTGCTTCAATAGCAACTAGATCGCCAGAGCTTCAAAGATTCATTTTCTGCTATGCAACCAGCCAAAGTGATTAAGCTACTAGTTAAAGAAATTGAGCTAACAAAAAAAACCTATACTGAAGATTTACGAATTACGACTTAAAATGCAATGAGAAATATTCTACTATGAAACCCAACTCATTGAACATGTAAATCAAAACCATGCAAGGAAATTTAAGACATAGCAATTGTATGCCTTCTATATAATAGAACGAAAATTTTCTAGCAATTACATGCAAAAACAAAAGCTTCATTGTTATTAAAAGTTTGAATTGACGCTAACAAAAATCCTAGGTTGCTTCCTATATAAAATGATTCGCATGAAATATATATTCTCAAACGATTCAACTTAGATTTTTACTTATATATTCTATAATCTAATGAAGCAGAGCTAAAGAACAACAATTGTTTAGGTCATAAGATATATAGAATGATTAATCTAAATTTGCTTCATATAAAAAAAGATTTCCTTGTTCATATGATTTTAGGGTGCTTCACACAAAAAAAAGAAAGTTTCACATGAAATATAACATAGAAGCAAATAATTTATAAGAAAGTCTTCTATGTTCTTAGAGCCAAAAATTTAAGTTACTACAAAAAGCTTAGCCTAAAATAACTTATCAAGAGATTAAGTTAATTTATGAACCTAGAAACTTAGTAAAATCTCATAATCCGTGGTGAAACAACATATAAAGAAGAATTGAAGATGCTGATATAATCAAGCACCAATATCCACCAACGCCTATCTAAATTCCATAAATGCAAAACACAATATCACAAAGAGATAGAAGAAGTAACATGATTTAATAAACTTCCACATCACATGAATACAAAGAAATGTCTATAGTAAAACGTGCAAAGAATAACAACACCAAACCACAACTCCAATAAGTAGGGTTGCTACACAAATCCATTGTCTCCATTGTGCCTAAACATATAGCTAACTCTCCCTAAGTTCTAAGTATGCAAGATTATTCCAAATAGTTTCTTATCGTGTCTTTTTTGGTCTTCCTCTTCATATTTTAACAAGGGCTGAATTTATTAGTATGACTTTGCCAACAAGTCATTAGCAGCTAAGTACTGAACATCAGAACCATAACAACTCCACCATTAAATTGAGTGAACTCTTGGATATACTAAACTGAAAATATGACTTTAATAGTTCATTACTGAATGAAAGCCTCACAATCGGCTTGTCTTCATCTATCTCATAAGAAAAGGTGGTAAACCTCACAACATGACCACTTAATGTTTCTGTCTTCCTATCTCATGAGTAACAAGCTGTGCAATGACTTTTGATGTTGTTCTGTAACAACAAAGTGGTTATAAAAAAACCAGCCAACAACTGAAATTCACAATACTCTCCTGAAAGAGAATTGAATCATCATCCCTTGCTGCCTCTACAAGAAAAGTGGCAATAAGCTTGCACTTTACAACATCACACAACTAGTACAGAGACGTCATGGAATCAAGGTGATTAAGTAATCATTAGGGTTTGAAAGTCCCTTGTAAATTTCAAACATATGAGGTTTGAAGCCTGTGGGTATGGTTGTCGTGCATATCTATGGACACTAAAGAGACAAGAATCTCTTCAACACCCAGAAATTCCAACAAGATCATTGCAAGTGTTGAACAAACCACTCTTTGAAACTCATCGCTATGTGGGGATGTTTGCCCTGAGGCCTCACCAACATCCTACTAAGAAGATGTCTTGGTAGGACAAGTCGTGTTAGCTGCTTCAGGCTGTGGAGGCAAGGAATTCTCAGTTTCTTTAGTGTTGAAATGTGAATCCAAGTTCACCAATTGCAAAGGACAGTTTGAAGAAGCCATAAAGCACTTCAAGTGCAATATATAGCTATGTTGTTGCTCTACTGCCCTTGAAATATTGTATGCGTATGCCAACCATTGTCGGGCCATCAAATTATTGGTCGTGGATGAAATCAATGGAAAGTGAGAAGAAATTCCTAGCCCTATGGTTAGCTGAGTTGAAGAAGCATCTCTTTGCCCTGACATAATTCTTACAAAATATCGGTCACACAATCCCTGAGTTGAATTCTCAGAATGCCCCAAAAATGCAATACAATATTCCAATTAAATCACTTTACTCTAAGGTGAATATAGGTCGAGGAAAAGAAACCAAAAATGCAATAACAGCAACAAAAAAAAAGAATTTAAAATTGCTTGGCTCTTTGGAGCCTAAGTCCACTTTGTTGAAGAAAACGATGGGTTTTCACTATGGAAATATGATGTACATAGTTCAATGAAGACAGTTACTTACGACAACTAGTGCTGGTAAATAGAATAGTAAAATAAAAGTGAAACAAACAAGTAACTAAGTAACACGATATTTCGAGGAAATGGCTCATCATAGACAATAGCTGCTAGAAATTTGGTGGAAATAAGTGACAGCCACAAAGCAGCACATTGATTCATATAAAACCATGCATATAAGGCATGACGATCGTCCTTGATGCCAGGTAACGCTGCTTATAAATAAAACTCTTTAATATCATGCTATATGTATGATTAAGATTGGATTACAAATATCAAAGTGCAACAGCATATTCCCCTAATGTCCCTAATATTTATCTCTGTACATGAAGATATGTCCAAGGCACTTGTATGGTTTGTGACATAGCACATGTTGGCCAATGGTACCAATGTTTTCCCAACCTTAAATTCAGAAAAGGAGGAGAATCAATGAACCCAAACCATTGCTTTAATCAATCCACACAATTCTGGTTGACCAAAAGATGACAAGAACAATCTATTGATCAAACAACATAGTGCTCTTCAACCAACAAACTGATTTTGAACATCTTGTTAATCATCCAACAATAGGTTTTAATTAGATAGCATTTCTCTTTTATATTGACCGAACAAGTACACAGAAATCTTATCATAGTAGCAAATACAGAAATTTGGGTGTTACATATGTACAAATAAACTTTCAGTGGCATGTATATATTTTGACATTCCTTGACATTCCTCAGGCCTCATTGACCGAGACTAGAGAAGTCAATCGTACGATACAAAACAGCAGAAACTTACATCTTTGGGCTTAGTCTGCCTTAAATGAATCAACTCTGCTTCCTTTTGGCACACAGAAATTTTGGCCTGGGCAAGTTTGGCTTTAAAATTCAAATGATTCGACCCGGCATTATATCTCTTTTTCTTCTCGTACAGTTCTTTGTCCAGAAGAGGCCCCTTCTTCCCTTGGAGAGTCACGTGCCTAGCCCGCGTAATCACAACAGACGAAGAATCTCTTCTGTCGTCCTTCTGGATTACAATCTCGAGGCCTGTCGCCTCTCTTGGAAAATGAGCACGATTCGCCTTCCCTGGGGCATAGTTTGCGGTGGAAGAATGCTCTTCCGCCAGTTTCTTACACTCCAAGCTGGCGCTTCCATCATCCTTTCTCGTAAATCGCTTTGAGATGAAATTTCCCATCTCTGCAGTTCAGGAAAGGCGTTGGCGGGGGAGTGATGGCTAGATGAAGGAAAATGGGAGAGCGAAAGGGAGTGATCTGCGAAGGCGCGTTACAGGTGGTCGGACAGTGCGCCCAAACCCGGGGTCGTGATCGACGGGGAGCCGGAACCCTACTGGTCGGAGGCGATTGGTGATACCAAGGGGCGAGCTCTAAATTTTGTGTTAAATTATTTAAAACAAAGTGATGCTAAAAAATACTCAATGCGATATCTTAGCATTATTAAAGTTTTTAAGAATTAATATTTAATATATAATAATTAAGATTTATTAGTTAAAATTATATTTATAAATTTATTAAAATTAATAAATTATCTAGAAAAATGAGTTGATGAATACCGATGTGCACCTAAGTATTTGTCTTAGAATTATATGCAGTTTTAATTAAGAAGTTATTTAAGAAGAATTAGAGTGCAAAAATAAATCCTAATCGGGTTTAACTCAGCTTATATAATGCTTAATGCTACTTAAAAATATAAAAGGTCCTTTGAATGATTTAATGAGATTAATCCTCAATTCAAAGCTAAATGAAGGTTATTGGAATAATGCTTTGCTTCATTTTTTAGAGAAATATATTATATGGCAAAGTATAAATCCAGAGCTAAATACTTTAATAAAATATTGGTGGTGTTGAGAAGATGAATCTCAATATATTATTTTGCTCTTGCATGTACAATGATATTATGTGTTGTTCGAATAGAATGATTGGTGTAAACTAATTTGATTATTGTGTAATCATATTATTTTATTTTGTTTGAAATATCCTGATTTTGAATAAATTAATTTATAAATTATTATATTTCAAATAATTTGTACTAATTTTTTCAAAAGATTTTTAAGAAGTTTTCTTCTCTTCTTACAAGGCTTCGTCGGACAATGATGAACCTTCACTTGTGAGATGAATTGATAGGGGAAACCATCACTTTTTCTTCGGCTGAGATTATGGGTGACATTTGAATTATTTGGGAGATAGTCGAACGGTTGTGCAAGACATTCGAACATTCAAGCAAGCCCAGCATTTGCCGAAGGCCTTCGGCTGAGATCACTATTTTGTCACTCGCAAGTGAAGGTCTTCGGCTTCAAGATCGGAGACAAAGCTCCGCATTCCTCTGCGGTCGGAGACGAAGCTCTGCGTTCGCCAGAGGCCTTCGGCTGAGATCGCTCATTCATCGCTCGTGCATCACTAGAGAATGCTACGAGCAAAACTAGATTTCGGCTTATTTGGGGCCAAAATCCTTTTATAGCAAGGTAAAATTTTTAACTCAACATTTTACGTTATCGTACTTTCTCTTCGTGCCAAACACTTGGAATTCTAAATTTCATGAAAAAAATTTACTTTACATCTATTTTGTAGCATGACAGATATCCCATTAAGGTTACTTTAAGCTTTTGCCATATAACTCAAGTACATATCCAACTTATTTGGTTATGACATCAAGAATTTGTAAGGACTTTTATGATGGTTGAGATATTCAAACAACATAACTCCGAGGCTAATAGTAAACAGTGTAAGAGTTGGAGATATTTAGTTGAAGAGCCTAATCGGATAATAGATAATTTTATTTGGTTTTAATCTAAACTTTAATAAAATAGCAATTATGAAATGCATTTTTGGTCTTCTGATCACATAAAATTTCACACATATTTTTATAACAAGTTGGTACCTATAATCTCATGCTTTTTCTTTTTTTTTTTAAATAGGATAAATATATATATATATTCAATAAAATTTGAATTTTTGATCTGCCAACAAATGATAACCTTTAATGCAATTTAAAATCATCAAAATATCAATTATAAATGTTTTCACAGCAAACATTAATGAGAAATACAGTAGCACAGTTTCAGTAGTATTTTAAATGCTAACTTTGATTAAGACTACAGATATTAAGCTATACATCAAATTGAGCTCTTTTAAAATGTATAGCATACTGCTTCTGAGGAAATGAACCCTAAAATGCTTATAAAAACTGTCATACATAAATCATATGGATAATTAATTCTTGCAAAATAAAAAAAGCTGGTAAGAAAAGAATTTGTATCCGCAAGTTCAAAAAAATTACAAACAACAAATAGTTCGTTCAGACTTACAAGTATGAAAAGAAGTTTATTATAAAGCTGGGCTCTTTACTTTCATGGCACCCAAATCTTTATAATTTACACAAAAAACTCCAATTTCAATATTCACACAAATAGGCCCATCCTCATATAACTCATCTTAGATTGCTTGTTATTTCTTTTATAAATATTAAAAATTGAGGGTTGAAATGCTTTTCATAAGAATTTGGCAGAAAAAAAAAACTCTAGAAAGCTTCCGCAAGAAATTTCACAACATGCTTGACATAATCAGTGAAGCAGGATGAACAGCAACCCCTGACCAAATTCACTGGTCCGCTGTCCAAATCGTGGCGGCATCGAGCCGGCGGCTGGAGGCACAACGGGGAAACAAAGCTGGTTCGATGGTGAATTCCGCACAACGCCAGGATCGTATGGGTAGCCTTCCTCGCTATCTTCTTAAAAGCCGTCCGCTCTTTCAGAAAACCGATGTTAGTCGCCGGATTTTTGCCAGGAAAATTCAATGATGCTATATGAGCAATTTGCCAAAATAGTTCCGGATTGTTTCAGTTTGGCACGTGGTTTTCAACTTAGGTTGTTAGGATATTTCGGACTGATTCGTTTTCGATGTGTTTAATTTAGTCACTTGGCCACTCATTTGAGTTCAATTCAATCACAAGATGAAAAATAGGAACCAAATCAGCATCAAAATGAATAGCCGACCAACTAAATCAGACACATTGGATAGTTAGACCAAACTGAAATAATCAAGGGACCATTTTCTTGAAAGTCAGTTGCCTCTGCACAATCAAATTGATGGCAGGCGTCATGGTTTTGGCACAACTTGTCAAAATAGTGCCCCAACTAATTCGGTTTGACCAATTTAAGCCAATTTATTCCAAGACATGAAAAAGTCAGGGACTGACCCAGCCTTATTATAATAATGGGCACTGCAAAAATACCTCAACTTTTCAAAAAATTCTAAAATTTAGAAATTTCTTTTATTTTTTCTAGGTAAGGAAAAAAAAAAAAAGCATTTTTGTTTACTTTTTTTACGAACCTAGCGAAGCCTCTCGGCAGAGCCTCTTCAGGCAGCTTTTTACTAGGGACTGGATTTGCTTCTTGGCGCCTTCAACCTGCCGAAAATCCCCGCCATTGGATTGGACTTGCTCCTGCTCGAATGGACTGGCCGTGTTCGTCCTCTGCGAGGGGGTCGTAGCAATGGAAGGTTCTCCGCCTACGGCAAGGGGCTGCCTCGCCCTGCTGCTCGAAAGAAGAATCCTTATGCGTTGCTGGATGGCCCGCCTGCCGGAAAGCGTCAAAGCGCCAGTTCCCGATGCCGGCGACGCGGGCACGGCATCGGGAGGTGCGTTGAGATCGAACGGTTGAGAGGAGGGCTGGCCCTGGGACGGCACCGATCGCCGGAAAATCGGGCCGTTACCTTCGGCGCCTTGGGATTGGGTAGGGCGGCTGATGCTGCTGCCGCTCGGCCCTGCCGCTCCTCCGTCGGCGGCGAGTCTGCAGCACTCGCAGTACCAGTTTCCGTCGGGAACTTCGCTGCCGAGGCCGACGCAGTATGTGTGCGCAGAAGAGTCGCATATATCGCACAGCAGCATCAGGCTGTCATCGCCCCCTTGATGGCATTCCATGCACACGACGTCCTCATACGGGTCCAGCAGCACCCTCAGTTCTTCTTCCGATGGCTGATAAACCTGGAATCAAACACAAACTGCTCATGCCTGGCTTGTCAAGCTCCTCCTTTATTTTAATACCAAGTTTTTAAAATTATATGCATAATTGAATTTAGTTATTAGTCATTGCTGTTCTAATGCGTAGTAATGGTCTCTTCCTTAATCCTATTAGATAAGGTAAGCTACACAAATCATTTGTTTTGATTGTGCACAATTATATATAAGCCCCTCCTAGTTCCAAGTAAAAAAAGGATACTTTCTAAGAAAAAATAATAATTTCTTCTTATTAATTTTTTAATCTTCTTCTACCTCTTTTAATGTAAAAAAATTTATAAATCCAATTTTTCTAACAAAAACAGTCTAACCTTATTATGCCGAACCATCTAAAGCAGCGCAGAATTCTCTAAATATTATATTATTGGAGCAACTCCATCCTTGTTAGAAAAAACTCATTCTCATTCTATGTATACCCCTATCTACCAAATACAGAAGAAATTACATTTTTAAATTTATAAATTATCTCATAGAATAATTTTAATTAGGCTATTAGAGTGCAACATATTCATTAATATTGGATCAAAGGTTGGTTCACAAAAGCACGCTTCACTCTCCTCTTTGAGCACTAAACGAAGAAGTTCTAGATAATTGTGCTGTGCATTGTGCGATATGCTTTGAAAGATGTGATATATGTAACATCAGTGTGGTATATATATATATATATATATATATATATATATATGTAAGAACTTAATGTTAAAATTAGAAATGCTCTTCTTAGCATGCACATATATAGGGATGGGTGGGCTCCACTGGTTATAGATGACGAGTATTCAATCAGTAATGTTGAGTGATGACTATCAAACCTATTTGTGACTGCTTTGTAAATATTAAATGATGACATTCGAATGATAAACATGAAATTAATGATGATTTCTCATTTTTAATATGCAAATAAAGAAATAAACAAAAAAATTATCCTAAATTTTTTTCAGCCATTGAATGAAATATATATAAGAACATATAACCACCATTCTCTTCTGCAAGAAAAAAAAATTCTGGTAAATTTTTTTACCTGTGAAAACATTTTGTTAATCCCTTAAATATCTATAATATTTGGTCTACAACTAAGTTTCTTAGGAAAGACAGATAAAACTCTTGGGGCTATTTGGTTTATTAATTCTGGGTGTAAAACAAATTCAATTAAAATTAAAATACGCATGTTTGGTCTATAATGTAAGGTGACGCACTGTAAAATTAAAAAAAAAAACCAAAATCTCCAAATCTTGGGATATGGATTAGGCCTAAATTGGGCAAAGTATCGTAAACACAGTAAAATAGTAAAACTGCGAATCTCATGCCTCTCTACCAAACTACAGCCTCAGTGCCGCTCGCCGGCCTCCAGCCCATTCCCAGCCAGTCTCCGGGCCCTCTCCGGTGGTCACGCCATCATGGTTCCCTCATTCATGTTCTCAGTCTTTCATGCCCTCGTAGGCCTTCAAGTTTTTGCTGGCATTCAAGTCCTTATCGGCCTTGACATCCTTGCTGACCCAGGCCACGACAGCCCTTGCTATACTTCACTGACCATACAATCAGCTCTCACCAGCTCACCGGCTCACCAGCTTTTGCTGGCATCACCGTCATGTTGGTGCTCGCTAGCAACTCTTGACACATCAAATGCTCCAATTTACCCCTTCTATAATTTTAGTTTTCTGATTTGTTATAGTTTATGTATTACTTTATACCCAAATAAATATAAAAAAAAACTAAATACATTATAAATTTAAACACCTAAAGCCAAAAATACTATATTGCTTTTCCTGTAACCACTTTACATTAAATTTTTTTCACTTCAATAATTCTTTACATCAAACCAAAGAATCCCTTAATAGAAACTATTGGCGCTGTACATCAATAGACAATGCTCTAAACCTTACCACAAATAGTAATTTTGGTAGATTGTGCTTTAAATTGCTCCTATACTACTGCCTAAGAGCTTAATTAAGAAAACAATGATAACAAAATATTTTAAAAATAAAATTTTCGCTGCAAAATAAGTTAACTTGCATAATAATTGCTTGACAAGATGCAAATTTTTACCAAAATCATAACCGGTATATATATATATATATATATATATATATATATCATCCACCAACAATCATACATCAATTAAAATTGAGTTCCTTAAAGTTTCAATAACTATATAGTGCACAAAGGTCATGATATGATTCTTAATGCATAAACAGAATAAAAAATAATTAATCAAATGAATGCATCTATGCAAAATAAAGAGAGGATTGTAACTCTACTAGTTAGGTCAATTAAGAGCTTTCTTATATAAAATAAAATAATTATTGAAGAAACAAAATATGGGCAACATCATTATTGTTTGCAATGATTTCCCACTAAATACTCTCCATTGCTCTGCACTCAACAAACCGCACATCTAAGCTTGCAATATTGAAATTTGACGAGAATATTTATTCAATGCCAATTGATGTATTCATTTCAAGCTATCAATGCTTCCTGAGATGCCATTAGTAAAAAAATGTAGTTTCCTAACAAGTGTTATCCATGCAAAGCTCAGCTTAGCTACATTATCTCTGTCATATCTCAAATGTTCGACTTTCTCTTTCTTTCAACCTTCATAGTTTTATGATAAACCATCTACATATTAACTTTTTGACACTTTAATTAGTTTTCAGTAAATGCTTTGCTGCCTTGCAATAGGAACTATGTAGATAGCAACCAAACTAAATGTTTGTTTATAAAATTTACCCTAATCTTCTAAATATCCTTTGACTACACAAACCCACTAATGGCATTCAACTTAACTATCAGCCATTAAATCCATACACTATATCCTTGTTTACAACCCTATTCTCACATGATTTTTTTGTGTGCAAAAGAACTACTTGATACCCAGCATTATTAATTCTACAACCACCAAAATATCATATCCATGCATTTAGTCTCTGGCTCACTAAATTTAAGCTCGTCTTTTTTTGCAACTTTGTCTACATTATTCTGAACTATCATCTTAAAAAAAACTAAGCTATTAAGTCATCTTAGAAACTAAAGGTAAATAAAGAAATATAAGAAACTAAAATTTCTATTATGAAACAATTAGACGTTAGAAAGTGATCAAGTACATCAACCATAAGTACGATATTTATTCAAACCAGACTTCAAAATACAAATCAAATGACATTTTGCATGGCATAGTAGTGAAGAGAAAGATTTTGG
Organism: Gastrodia elata; assembly: GCA_016760335.1. Taxonomy (NCBI): domain Eukaryota; kingdom Viridiplantae; phylum Streptophyta; class Magnoliopsida; order Asparagales; family Orchidaceae; genus Gastrodia; species Gastrodia elata. Next base: position 24,226,872 of record CM028679.1, on the reverse strand, counting down.
ATGCACTCATTGTAATTATAATCATAATTTATTGTAAGTTAAATTTTGCTTGCCAAAATCAAAATAATTAAAAGTATGGCAATGAACTTTAAAAGCAGGTATTCAATAACCTCGTAAAATTTTATGAATCGTTCTTTTAGAAAGCTCACTAGAGCTCAAAACTTAAACAAGGCTTCCCTTTTCACCGTATTTATTTAGCCTTTACCACTATTTATCAAGTGGTGACCAATGGCAAGGAGTTGGGCATCCGTTTGTATAGAAGGGCCCATTGATGACATCTATTCTATGCCAATGATGTACATTTATTCTCTATGGCATCAAGTCAAGCAGCTTATGAAAATGTTGTAGGTTTATGCTAGTTCGGCAGATCAATTGATCAATAAAACTAAATGTCAAGTCCTTTATAGCAATAGAACTCTGCTCCACAAACAAAAACCGATTGCTTGGTAGCTCAAATTGAAAGAATTACCACCTTAAAGAATTTGGGGATACCCCCTAACATCTCGTTCGCCTTGCAAAGCCAATTTTGCTGCACTAATTTCTCGCATTGATAACCATACACATAGTTAGGGCACATGGCATTTTTCTTTTGTGGGCCACTTATGCTTTAAAAATTCTGTGGTCGTTGCTTCTCCAGTTGTTTATGCTTTAGTTGGTTATACTCAAAGCCTAGCTTAAAGAACTGAAAAAGCTTATGCATAAGGTTTTATGGTGTAGCAAAGAAGACAGAGGACTCCAGTTTTTAAGTGCATAGAGGTATACCAACCTAAGAAGAATATTGGGCTGATATACATAATTTGTCCTTTTAGAGGAAGGTTTCAGTTGCTGAGCACACTTTAAACTTTCTCCATCACAATCACAATGAACTCTTGTAACAACCCAATATCGTTACTTTACAATTTAGATCAAAATTCATACTCTAACATCAGGATCCTGAAGAATTTCGATTTATGGCAAACAAAAATACCGTTATATGAGAATAAATTTTAGATCAAAGTGCTCTAATTTGAGAGAAATCCGGATAACAAAAACTTCCATTTTATTTTCTGAGCTTTTTAAATTCAATAAATCAAGAACATCAAAATACATGTCTGAATTCATCAATTTTCGTGTCATTATGTTAAGTATATTATTTAAAAACTGCTCATGAAATTTCATCAATTTTGGATCGTCGGTTTAACCTAAATTAATTTTTGAAGTTTAAAACTTCAGAAATTAATATAAAATAAAATATGTCTGAATCAAAAAAAATTTGGCGCAAGGGTGTTCATTACATCGTAACACACCTCGGTGTCAAGTTTCGTTATCTTTGGATACCAAACGGTGGAAAAATGCGAAAAATTTAACTTTAAGTACTTGTTTAAATTTTTCTTTAAAAAAAAAAATTCCTTCTTCCCCACCCACGCCCGATCGAAGTTTTTCGCCTCTGGCAAAAGAACCAGAAGAGCCAGAGAGCGCCTGTACCGACGCTAGAGCCATGCGCCATTTAATTTTGGCGCAGGATGGTCCCCTCCTGAGCCTATTTATACTCCCCCCATTCCCACCTCTCCTGCTAGCCTCCCCCTCAGCCTGCTGCCAGCCAGCAGCCAGCTCCTCCTCCCCTCAGCCAACCTTCTCAGCCCCTCTTCTAACTAGGTCTCACCTGTCGCAGCCCTCCCTCAGCTTTCCTACAACACTATCCTAAGTAAAAGGAGAAAGAAAGGAGGTAGAAATGAGAAGATTTCGCTAATACTATTATGTATATCTTTTTTATACTTAAATAAACTTTATGAAGATAATATTATGTCATCACATTAATATTGTTGTCATTAATCAATAATAATAAACAATGCATATATTATAAGATAAATATTATTTTCATTCAGACACTTTTTATTTTAACATTTTATTATTATTACTTTTTGCAATTTAATTTATGTCATTTCCATTCTTCCTTTTACTTTCGTATATTATTATTATTATAATAATAATAATGCCAACCTAATGTAAAAGCGAAAGAAAAATAGAATGGAAAAGAAGAGAGTAATTACTCCTAAGAACATTGACTAAAAACTAATTTAAAAATATCCAAATCTAAATGCAGATGCAAAAGTCGAACTGTCAAGCTTTGGATCTTAAAGAAAAAAAGTACCCAGTATATGATATGTACTACTTTTTATAATTTGCTGTTTAGCTTCGCTTATTTACTTTGAGCCAAATTCATTTGAACTTGGTTGGCTGTTCGGAACCAACATGATGACATTCGTGGGTTACTGGAAAATGACATCAGTAACATTAATGCTTGGTTGGTTGTTTGAAACCAACATCCTTTTTATTCGTGGGTTAATGAAAAAATGACACCAGTGATATTCATGAGTTGCTAGAAAAATGATATCAACAACATTAATACTTGGTTGGTTGTTAGAAATCAATATCATTTTTATTCGTGGGTTGCTGGAAAAATGACATCAGTAACATTTGTTGGTCACTGGAAAAATGACATCAGTGACATTTGTGGTGGGTTACTGAAAAAATGACATCAATAACCTATATTTTGTGATAATACTTGTTGCAGGAAATGTTTATTCATTTTGCACTATTACCTTACTTTTTTTTGCATTTTTATCCTTTTATATGCTAATCGTATATTTGTTTTTATAAAAACGTAATATATTTTGTTTACTGTGATACTTAGAGTATTCTCTAATTACTGAGAATTTCAATCCCGATTTTGTTTTCTAAATAATACCAGGTCAGGTATCTTTGAGGGAGCTTGAAGGACTTTAAAATTTAAATTATCAAACTGCCGAATGGATCTCGGCACTATCCTACTTTTGATTTTATTTTTATTTTTATTTTCCCTTTTATTTTAGTTCCGCTTAGATGAACTTTGTAAAGAGGAACATTGGGAATTTTTTTTTTTTGCAATATGAAATATTAAATAAATGAGAAATATCTTTGGCTTTTGTACATGTATTTCCTTTTCTCTAAAATTGCTCAATATGATCATGCGGTATGTGAACACCTGAATGTCGGGGCAGTTCCCGCTGAACCGACGTCGGGCTATCACACTTCTATTGGGTTAACGTTATGGAAACTAAGTAGATAACCAGAAAATGGATTTTATTATGAGCCAAAATGATTCCCCAATGTGATGGATCTTTGGTTAGAGGTATGACTTGCTTTAATGTTTCAGTCATATACGACAGAACTTCATTGAGCACACATGCAAATGTGTCTTGGCAATAAGATATTGGCGTTTGCAAACTGTCCATGTGCATCTTTGATATATTCCTGATCTAATTGGGACTTCTTGCGCTTTATTCAACTGATCAAGAACAAAATTTGAGGTGATTCTGTGGAGGAAATTTGGTGAAGTGAGAGCACAAATGACAGATCCATAGCGCAATATTCTCTTTTTGTAATGCTGGGTCTTTTTGCTGAACAGTACTTGGGATTTGAACGGGTTTACACCTTGCCCGATTCATTTCTCATAGTCTTCAAGCACCTTTTAAACCTCCTTAGCAGCTGAGATAGTGTTCGGGCTAAGAGGATGACATAATCAGCATATAAGAGATGCAAGACGGATGAACCATTGTGGTTCAAACAGATGCTGATGCGACTCCCAATGTTTTCTCTTCTCTGAATGGCAAGAATGAGCAGATCAGAACATAAGATGAAAATATAAGGGGAGAGCATGCAATCTTGATGAAACCCTCTCTTGGCATGGATTCATGGGAGGCATTCCCATTCACAAGAACGCCATAACAAAAGCCTTGAATGCATTGGAGAGTCCAATCAATCCAGCCGCAGTAAGCCATACTCCCATTTTATTGATGCTTTTTTTATGTCCACCTTGACCTCCATAAATCCGCTCGTAGAAGTGCAGTAGTAGAGCCTCGATAGGATTTCTTGCTATAAAGCTACAAGTTTTGGAAGAAAAACTTTGAACCTGTATTTAATGATCCTAGGTCATTTATGAGAAAGACGTTAATTTTCCGCAATGTCTAATTTCCGTTTATTACCCGCGAATTTCCCTTTTCGGTTAAAAACTCCCTCCAAAATTCGTTTTCGTCAAATTCCTATTTATTCCGTTGCATATTGATTGATCGAGGAAATTCCTCAAAGCCAATTAATGATAAAACGAAATTTCAGAATGTCCATTAATCTTGTATTTAAATTTAGAAAATATAAAAAGGGCTATGTAAGTTTCCTTTTTCTCTTCCATAAACTGTCAGCATTTAAGCCGACGGTTCCAGAAGGGAAGGGTTAATCAGCGACATTTTCAGCTGATCAAGCCACATGGAGCGGTCGTGCATTCCATACGCACGTCCTATTTAACCCGCAAGTAGCCGCTCGGCTCTCCCCATTCGATCACTCACGTCTTCTTTTCCTCTCAACCAACCGAGCTCTCCCGCATGATTCTCCCCTACCACTCAGCCCTCACGCACGAAGGGACGACGCCGAAAGCCTGCGGCAGAGAAGTGGTAGAGGCAAACCTTGAAGCTGACGACAAAGGCTAAGAAGCTGACGGAAGGAGACGATTCCAACATCTCAAAAAGAGACGTCCTGTTCGCCTACTGCGTCACATGAGACGGCGACAACCGTTCCGCTCAATTTCTTCTGCGCATGACATCTTCACGCAGCTAACATCTTCGACACGATCCCTTCTCTCTTCTTCCGCTTCAGCACTCGAGTTCCCGATAACTGAGACACATCAAGTTTGTGAGTGCTTCGTCTAGATAAGTCAAACACAAAGGTACACTGGATATTACTTTTTATGTTTTTTACTTTCATTTGCTGCTTAAGCATCGCTTTGAGCCTTTTTATATTGCTACTTAATGCATTTCTTTTAATTATTTTCCTGCAATTATTATCATATCAATTTTTGCTTTTCGTTTTTGCTTAAAAATATATTATGTAATATTCTTTGTACTTAGAATGTGCACTAAGGCATTATTTTCATAATGCCATACCATATCCTACTAGAAGAGGCTGATGTAGCTTAAGGATGTTAAAGAGAGGCATTACGCAGAATAATAACAAATTTTAGTTGCTCTTTGAGGGATAAACACTTTTGTATGATGATATTTATGTAATAATTATGAATGTTATTTACTTTAAATTGAATGAATGTTACTTTTTTATACTTGAATGGCTCTGGATGTTGTTTAAACTATTATTTTACTTAACCGCCAATATGTTCTATGAAAAGATGCACCCGATGTTAGATTGGGTATTACCAACCTAACTTGGGACATCACACTATAGATTAAGATCTTTGGCACAATCTTATAGATAGCATTACAAAAGGAAATGGGCTGGAACTTGCACATGGAAGAAGAAATTCTGCACCTTTGGGATAAGAAGAACTAAAATGTTTTTCCAACATTGTGTTATTCTTCTACTGTTAAAGAAAATGGTGAAGCAATATGAGGACCCGGTGCCAGGTCAGCGGGAGTTAATTTAGCGCCGATTTTTTGGGTGACAAGTCCTTTAACCGCAAGATCATATTGAGTGATTTAAGAGACAAATGTATAGATATCAAACATAACTCATTTATTCATTAATTCACAAGTTTTGATTACAAATGATCAAAATAAAACAAAAGTTACAAACTTTAAAAAGAGTCAAAAAGAGCAATAGATCAACAGGAAACAGTATCAGCACTGTTTGATTCTTAGCACCCTTCCTCTAGGACGAACTCCTGATCTGGGCACGTTTCAAAAGTGCGGGCATTTGAATACCAGTTAATTGTGAAACTAAGTACTGATAAATGTCATTTTTATAAATGTTAAATAATAAGCAAAATAAGCAATAATTTGACAGAAAATAAAAGCTGTATAAAATTATCCCTGCAAACCTATTTCAGTTGCACTGAAACTTTAGCATAAAAAATAATTGCAGTCACAAAAATAAATCTAGAATTTTAACGTTTGTTATCTGGCGCAAAATATGATTTTGTTGAGCAAGTACAAAATCAAGGAAAAGGGTGTTCATTTTTTATATCTCAATTTTTCTCTATACCTGCATCCTCAAGGCTTATCTAAATATAGGCTCCTTATGAGTCCTGATATCGGACAGCCCCGTCCTAGCAGTTGTCTAATCAGATTAAAAATATATCAATATGGAACCCTTGCTACTCAATTATCCAAATTTTTTCATATATCATTTTAGCGACTTTTTAGAAGCAATTTTGTCAAGTTTGTGCGATGCTGAGCGTAAAAGTATATTAAACAAGAGTAAGGAAAGACATCTGGTACCTTGCTCTTTTAAGTTCAAAAATTTAACAGTTTGATTGAATCTACATTTAGACTTTTAATATTTTAAATTAGCCTTTTAGCCAATATTATAATGATATTTTTAGGAATTTTTACTTTCTTCTTTTCCATTCTATCTTTTGTTCATTCTTTCTCTTGATAGAAGACAACGTTTTTAAGTCTCTGAGGGTAGCAATTATGTTTAATATAATGTTATTATTATCATTATGTAATAATAATAATGACAATAATAATATATGAAAGAAAAGATAAAAATGAAAATGACTGTAAAATTCTACAGAAAGTAATAATAATAACAATAATAATAAAGAAAGGAAAATGACAGAATAAAAATATTTGAATTGAAATAATAATCAATTTATAACATTTATATAGTTTTCATTATTAATTAATGAGAACCATAATAATGTGAATGACGTAATATAGATAATATATTTATTAATAATAAAAAGAAATAAAGAAACAAAATAAAATAATTTTTCCTCATTTCTTCCCCTTTTTCTTTCTCTTTAACCTATGGTTAAGGTTGCCGGGAGACGGACATGGCTAAAGGGGGGGCCGGAGGCTGGCAGGTGAGCTGGCTGGGCTGGCCGGAGGCTGCAGGTGGGTTGCTGTTGGGAAGGAGAAGGAAGGGATGAGGGGTGGCCGAGGAGTGGCTGGCTAGAGGGCTGCTGGCAGAAGAATGGGCTGCTGGCTGCTAGCAGGGGAAGGAAGGCTGAAAGGAGAGGGGTTGTTGTGAGGGGGAGAAAGGAAGGGCTGGGGGAGAAGAAGGTTGGTGTTGGGAAAGGAAGGAGAGGGGATGGGTGAGGGATTTATAGTGAGGAGGGGTCAGGAGAGGGAGAGGGAGGGCTGGCCGGCACTTGGCCTACCAATGCTGAACCTTGGCGCAGAAGCTTCCGCGCTCGCAGGACAGGGCCTACGATCCGATCGCAAGATCGTGGGGGAAGAAAGAAATTGTGAAGGGAAAAAATAAAATTATTTAAAATTAAATTTTTTGCATTTTTCTGCCGTTCGGAGTCCAAAAATAATGAAACTTGACACAAGGTGTGTTATGATGTAACGAACCTCTCACGCCAAAAATTTTTTATTCTGACAAATATTTTATTTTTAATTAATTTCTGAAGTTTGAAACTTTAAAAATTAATTAAGGCCGAACCGGCGCTCAAAAATCGATGCAACTTTTTGAGCATCCTTTAAATAATATACTTAACATAATGACACAAAAATTGATGAATTCAAGCGTGTACTTAATTTTCTCAATTTATTGAATTTAAATAATTCAAAAAAATAAATTGGGAGTTTCCGTTATCCGAATTCTCCCAACTAGGGCACTTTGATCTAAAAATTATTTTTATCTAATAAAATTTTTGTTTGCCCTAATTTGAAGTTTCCGGGATCCTAATTTCTAAGGCGGGATCTGACCTAATTTGCAAAGTAATGACATTGGGTTGTTACAAGCAACACCTTCATAGAATCCTCCATGACAATATTGCAGCATCTCTTAAAGAAAGAGGGAGTAGCCCCTCCAATATCGAGAGTTTTATGAATTTTTATTTCATTGAGCGTGATCCAAATCTCGTCGTCTAAACGAGATCTAGAGAGCACCTCCCAATCATCCTTAAAAAGAGTGTAGTTCACTGGAAAATTAAGAAGGATTATTTAATTGCATCAATGAATTCTAATTGTTACAAAGCTCTTAGCGCCAGCAGCAAAATTGCAAAGGTTCCCATTAATGTCCTCAAGCATGTGAATGGTCTTTGTCCTCTTTCATTGCATAGCACAATCTTCTAACATTGATCTTGCATGGTTCCTAGGCATGGTATTTTACTATGTGCAAGAAATTTAAAATTCACTCAAGTAGGTTACTCGAGGTGCAGCATGAGTCTTAAGGTAATTCAGACAATCTTCTAAATAACTCTTATCTTGAGTCAAGATTCGTCGCTTGGTGAGCAAGTCGACAAATAACAGTCAAGAAGTTTCCTGGGCTTAGTGAGTCAGAAATGTTTATCTCGACAAGTTTCATTTGCCTGCTTGGCAATATGACAACAAACATCAAAGGTAACCAGTGAGTCTTCATGACTGATTTCCCGGTCATGTGCCCCACATTAAGAGTCTAAAGTCACTCTTGTGAGTTAGTTGTAAGTTGAGAAACATCTTCTCATCTTTTCTTTAATGCACCATTTTGCAATTATGTAATGTCTCCTTTTCTTCCGGTTCTTTAAGTTGCTCAAAATCTTTGACAATAACAAATTCTTAGTTTCAAGTTAGAACATCTATCGGTAGCTTATTTTTAATTTTCGTCCAGTAGAATTTTAGTCGGCTCCCCATCTAGTAATAGTGGTTCAAATAGCTTTAAGTTCTTCATCTTAACCACAAAATATACATGCATGTATGGAGGCAATTCCAATTTATAATTATATTAGGGCTTTATAAGGTTCATAATGAATCAACTAAGTTTATTTCCTTCTCCCATATTTTCATTTTTGCATCCTTTTATCTCTCAATTAATAGTCTAAGGGGTCAAAATTCTTTGTGGAACAATTCTAGAATCTCAACTAGCTCATAATGCCTTGATCGACACTTCAACAAATGAAAAGGGGTGAGCTAGCAACACAAATAATGAAAATCAATATAACATTATTCTTTTTTAATTTAGCTGAAGGGTATTCTCCCTTGCAAGGAATAGCTATGGGCTATTTATAGCTCTACAATATTCATAAAACAAACAAAGAAAATACTAATAATATTCTAGTTGCGCAATAATTAATTATATCAATCCATATTTATAAGGCAACAAAAGAGTATTTATCACTTAAAGTTTGCAGTCACAAACATTTGCCATTGATTTTTTGTGGTTCCTAAGCAATGTCTTTTACTATTGGTAGGAAATTTGAAATTTGCCTTAGTATGTTACTCAGGGTGTGACTCGATCACAGAATAACTCAATCAGTCATTCAAATTACTAGGATCATGAGTCGAGATCCAACCCTTGGTGACCGAGTTGGCAAAAATCATTCCCAAATTAGATGAGTCAAAAAATTTGTCTTTATAAGTTTTATTTAGTTGATTCGCAATATGACTCAATAGATAGAAGATCTAAGCAAGGAGTTTTTACAATTGATCCGCTGATCATCTATGAGCTCCAATTTCTATATTCAAGAGAGGAATATGGCAATATTTAAAATATCTCTCTTAAATTAAGTAAAGCTTTTTTTCATATGCAGGCTTTGAAGAAGCCTTCTTTTGACCAGCTACTAGCTTATTCAAAAGGGTATGGCCAACGAGAATATGTGTGATTTGAAAATCAGTTGGAGGATGTCCATCATATTATAGCCGAATGTGCATTCTCTTAAGAGGTTTGACTTCTTTTTTGATGTTGGGGATTTGATCTAGTAGCAACCAGTTCGATTGATGACTTCTGAAGCATGAACACGTGCTCGGGTTTTGCGAGCAACCTTTGGCAGATCTAAATGTGGTTGTATGATGTTTGGAGATTCCAACATGATGAAAAGGCCTCATCTAACACCTACACTTTATGTCAACAACAGATTGGCGGCTACATTGAATTTTTGCTCATTTTTTATGAGAACCACTAGGATGCATGGCCACTTTGAGCCCATAAAGTAACTCTATATGTTGTCCCCTCCCCATAATGGATTAAAGCAAATACTGTTAATGCCTTTAATAGTTTGAGTACTCATGGCGAATTAGCCCTATATTATGGAGCTTCAACGTATTTTCTTGTGTTCCCAAACGGACAAGAATCGCAACCACCATTCAAATCCTTTTTTTCTTTTACAATATTTCAAAATGTGTTTTTTTTCATAGAAAATGACATGCCAAACACGCCACAGATTGTTTGTGCATTTTTCCCACTATTGTAACTTTATTTTTGTGGGCAGAAATACTATTCTGAAGGATTCTAGATGATTCTTCAGCATGACATGTAGTATTTTTTCTTGTTTTACTCATATTTTGTATTTTGTTTATGATTTAATGTGAATGGTAAGATGCCCTTTCAGTGAAAGTCTTACAAATGAATCATGAATTATAAATCTATAAAAAAGTATCACATGCAAAACAAAAATTTACAAGCATAATTGATATAAGACACATTTGTTTTATGATAATAACAATAAACAGCAAGCATAAATCTGTGGTACCTGGTCACGCATTTGAACTCTTATCACCGATCTTCTTGGATCAGATCTTGATGATTTGGTGATGGTAGCAAACCTTCTCTTGCAGAATGGACAGCGAGTTTCCACCTTTGACCACTCCATAATGCAGGAGAAACAGTAGTAGTGAGGACAGCAGTTTAGAATTCCCTGGATCGTTCCCTTGCGCTCCTCAGAGAGACAAATCCCACAACTCTGCTTAACTAAATCACCACCTTCTTTCTCCTTGCCCTTTACCGCCTCAGATCCCTTGTGTTTCCTGAAATTCAAAGTCCTCCCAAACTCCAAATCCTTCATGTCATCTTCAGAAACACTGTCATTTGAATCAGTGCACGCAGATTCCACTGACATTTGTTTTTTAGATGTCCTCGCACTCTTCCTCTCATTCCTATTCTTCCTTCGCCTACCAAGCCCTACAATATCATTGTCCAAAAGGCCTTCATCTGAGACCACAAAATCAGAATCTGATGTTTCAGAATCCATTTTCAATACCTTCGTTCTCTTCTCAGACTTGGTTCTCTTCTTATTCTTAGTTCCATTCACGACAACCCCAACTTTAACCGATAAATCATCATCAGATGTCAAAAAATCAGAATCAAATGAATCTGAATCAATTGACGGCATCTTCTTTCTAGATGATCTAGACTTTACTGCCCTCTTGTTCACCTTTCTTGAATCTTTTCTACAGCTCTTTACGGCAGACCGATTCTTCACCACAAAATTGTCTTCATCACCCGAACTTGTCACCACTCTCCTTCGCTTCCCCCTTGATGGTGTGACCGTGGTTTTGCTTGATCTCCTGTTAACCTTTGGCTTCAAAGTTTTTCTCTTCAGTTTTCTTTCCCCATTCTCAGTAGCCCTCCTAGAAGAATAACGAATATCGCCCAAGAATAGAGAATCTTCCTCCAAAATATCCTTGTCATTAGCATCAGGTGAGAAGTCCTCGTCATCCTCATAGTCATCTTCCTCCCAATCGCAATCTGAAACCCTAGGTCTTCGCCTGCCAGAACAATAACCTCTATGTGACTTTTGTTTGGCAATAGGTATCACCTCTTCCTCGTCTTCCTCCTCCTCCTCATCATCATCATCATCTTCGTCTTCATCCTCCTCCGCAACCAAACTAGCGCTATCACTGGTCTCGCTAGCATCAAAACTCTCCTCATTATGGCCATCAGACTCGGAGGTGCTCTCCTCCTCCGCAACATAACTCTCATCATCATCATTTTCTTCCACATAGGTCTTCTTCTTAGGACCAGCAGCCCTTTTATAGACAACCTTTTTTCCTCTTGCCATTTATTGCGTTGCTTCTTCGGCGATTAGATATGCTCGTGCTTTCTCTGTCAGTATTCAACGGCCAAGAGAAGAAGAAGATGATGAAGAAGAAGAGGGGAATTTCTCGACAGCGGCTGGCCCGGGGGTATCGATCGGGCGGGCTTCGGTATATTATTATTATTATCATTATTATTATTATTATTATTATTTATACGTTTATCAAAAAATTATAATTTAAGTTTTTAAAATATTTAAAATAATAAATGAAAATTATTTATATATATATATATATATATTTGAATTAACTCAAATTATAATATTTAAAGTATAATATGTTTCCAAATAAAATATTTACAATGTAATTTAATTTTAAATTACAAATTCATTAAAAAATTTTAAATACATTTGTTATAGGTGATATTTCAAATTTATAACATAAATTGCAAGAATTTTACAATATGCATTTTATTTTTATTAATGTAAATAAAAAGTGATGTTCTCGTAAATTTATAATATGCATTTTGAACAGTAATCTTTTTTTGCAAAATAAAATGTGTCAAAATGCTTAAGTGCCAAAATGATTAAAAAGTGATGTTAGTGGCGTGCCTATCCATCAACTATATAACATTAGTTAAAGTTCAAGATAATCACTATATTATGAGGAAAATTCAAGAATAATATTATGTTGGTAGAGTTTGTGAAAGCATTTTTAGACACTTTTTTACCGTCCTTTCTAAGCATGTTATGAGAAATTTATGAGATCATCCTTAATACAAAAAGAGGAGTTCATTCACTTATCTTGGTTTAGACCTGAACCAATGGTTGTATAGGAAAATTATTGCCAAATATCCTTGAGCTGAGCTAACTACAGGATTTATGCTAGCAGAATTAAGTGACACATAGGATTAATGAGTTTATGGATAAAGTGGAGAGATCCTAATTGTTGAAGAATCAAGACAAATCCTTCTGATTCTAAAAAAGGCCTGATGACTATCCACTACCCTCTTCAAGAAATTGTGACATCCACCGCATCGCTATAGTCAACTTCACATCGTGCATGCAAGCAATAGCCGCCACAAATTTGTTACAACTTGCAAGTCGTGGAAAGACCCATACCACAGAGAGCTGCTTTATGGGCCATAAATAATACTATTGTTATAGTCATAAGAACAAGATGAAGAATTATCGCACTATACTTACTGTGGATGGTCACCACCTACATAGAGATGTGATGAGAAACAGAAGCAAGAGGACCCTCTGCATCACAAAGCAATGCCAAAAAGAACATTACTGTTAGAGCCATGTTGGTCCAGGCGAGCGTCCTCAACCTCATACTAATAAAAATTAAAATAGTGTTGAATGGAGGTACAATTACAATTTGATTATGTTTATTTTATTGTATTATCTTGTGATTAAGGTTTTTACTATCTCTATAGAAATACTTAAGATCCTTTTTTTTTATATGGTAAATATACATTTAGAGACCCTAGAAATGACAACAATGTAATTATGACTTCATAATGAAGAACAACACGCGAAGGATTGAATTACCTTTCCACCCATCATTATTTCACTTTGACAAACAAAAATGAAGTTCACGACAATCAAAAATAACTAACCAATAGAACCCAAATTTCATAATTGCTGTTGTTAGGTATAAAATATATAGAAATTTCAAAAACCAACTATTAACTTCTTCCAAACCATATTTGTGAGGCTAAAAAAAAATTATGAATCTCCCAATTCATGAACATAATCATGTTTAGTACCAAGCAAAGCGTAAGAGAACCAAACCAAAATAAAAAAACTAATACAAAAGGAAACTATAACAATCGAAGACAAGAAACTTGGTACATATCTGATATATAATGAACTGTGACAATAAAGGCTATAGTATAATAATATTGGAAAATATAGATCAAATGATTTTTTCATGAGGTGACTGTAATTATAAGGCATGAGAAGAATTAAATCCAATTTCAATTGTATTTCTGAACTTTGAAAGAGGGGCGAGAGGAGCAGTCCAAAAGATAAAAAACCTCAAGCAGACATAGCAGCGGCATACATTGTTCTTCCGAATTCTATCAATTTAAACTGAACTAAAAATACTATATAACTTGATAAGTATGAAACATAGCAGCGGCATACATTGTTCTTCCGAATTCCATCAATTTAAACTGAACTAAAAATACTATATAACTTGATAAGTATAAAACAGAGAAGAATGTCAGATTTTAATCCTAATGTGATCATCAGCACGAGCCAAGTGAGAAATATTTCAATTATCCAGAATTTCAACGATATGCTTTTTACATATGATCTCAACTAGTTTTGTGAAATTAACTTTATTAGATAAGATAGGTAATACTATAAACAAGGACTGGTAGAGCAATAAGATAACCTCTTTGAAACTATTTATTCGTATCATTCTCAACAACTTGTAAACATTACAGTAGGCTAAGAGAAAATAGTTGTTGTCAAGAATAATATAGTGAACAAAACAAAATCTATATGGACACAAAAAACAAATGTGAATGCATAGAAGACACGATCACAAGTGAAGCTCTTAGTAAGACCTCTAATTTCAAGAACGCTCGAGGTTTTAAACTATTACAAATCATCCGCCATAAAAGACACAAATTTGATTTTATGTCATTTATGCCAAATGAGGTTAGCCCAAAAGACCATCATGAATTTTTTTAAATGATCCGTTGTTTTTACCGTTATACTACTTTGCCCACTTCAAAAGGCATGTAAGGCTTTCATGATGTTAGAGTTCTCAACAATGTTTTTGTAAAACGGGACACATACATATATGTATTGAAATCATTTAAATAACTCAACTTCCACCACAACTAATTTTAAAATGTTATTTGAAATGTGTCAATATAAAGATATTTTGCAACTCCTATGAAGAATTACTAATCCAATTCATCCTTTTGTTAGTGTGACAATAATCCCAAGAGATATCTTGCAAGTTTTTAAGTCGTAATCAAGGAAGCGAGAGTTGCAACCGCACTTGATCAAGAGCCACCTTCTTTGCCTAACCAAAGTGATCAAGAGCCACATTCTTTGCCTAACCAAAAAGAAGCGAATAGTGTATTATAAATTAAGATAAGTGTAAAGTATTCCTCTAAATATATTTACTTGTGAAGTAAATAATTATTTCAATGAACTCAAGCTATGAGAAATGATACAACTTCTCAAATACATCTTAAAGTTTATCACAAACCTATAAATAGATATAGAGAGTACACAAACAAACATAATAAGTGAATTTAATTTTAAGTGCATTCTTTTAATCATAAAATTATCAATATAAAATTAGTGGTCATTTTAATATTTTATACAAACACAAAAATCTAAGTTTAGTATATATCACTGTATAAATAATAAAAAATATAAATTAGATGTGTGATAGTATTCTGTTTAAGCATATAATTAGTGGTCATTTTTTAAATTAATCCATGCATAAATAAATAAATAAAACATAATAATAAATTTTATTGATCTTTGATTTTTTTTTTATTAGGTTTTTTTGAACTGAACATTTTCTGCTCCTTTATTCGAATTTGAAAGATTAACTCAACAAAGATACAGTAAAACTTGTCTAAATTAATAATTTTGGGACCGCCACTAGTCATTAATTTATGAAGGTTATTAATTAATAATCTCGTGAAGCTTGCAGGATATCCAAATTAATAATCTCGGGACCGCCACGGTGATACATTTAAAAGTCATCGGAAATCGTCCATTTTTCACACGCCCAACACACCCAGAACCACCGACAACGATGTCGCTTCAAGGAGCAAAGCACACCACCATGACGGATAGCATCCGCATCGGTCTTTGCAAACATCACAAAAATAACCCAAAGCTGACGCAGACCGAGCTCGTCACCTGGCTTCAGGAAACGCACAACCTAATAGTCAGCCAAGATACCGTTTCCAACACCCTCAAACGAAAGGCAGATTTGCTCAAGCACGACACGGATGAGGCAAACCTTAACAGCAAGCGTCAGCGGGCAGTCAAATATCCGATGATGGAGACTGCACTGGTCGAATGGTTCAAAGGCCACCAAGAGCGCGTCAATCAGAGCGGTGACCTTGTGTGTGAGGCTGCCCAGAAAATTCTCGACTGCCTTTATCCAGGCCACGATCCATTCAAGTTTTCCAACGGCTGGATGGAAACGTTCAAGAAGCGACATGGCATCCATTCGTACATGCATTTTGGAGAGAGCGGCAGTGTGAACACAGATGTCATTGGGAATAGCCTTCCACGCTTACATGAAACGATCGACAAGTTCGAATGGAAAGATATTTACAATATGAATGAGACTGGCCTCTTCTTCCGGATGCAGGTAAGTGCATTTGTCCGCACTTGCGCCTTTGATGGCTAATGCTGACCGCACCGGTAAATGGCAGGCGGATAACTCTCTCGCGACTCGGCAACTCGAGGGTCGTAAACAAAATAAGGAACGGATCACCGTCGTTGTCTACTGCAACGACGATGGTAGCCACAAGCTTCCCCTCTGGATCATCGGAAAGTACGCCTGTGGCGGCCCTGCCCCGCCGTGGTCCTGTTAACCCTTAAGTTAACATGATTACGGTGGAAGGGTCACCAAATGACAAGGTCCCCACTTAAGATTGAATTAGACACACATTCTAATCCAATTTAACTAAGGACTTTGTCATTCATCCAAAAATACTATCACTAAATGATCATACATGAACTCAGAGTGCGGAAGCATAAAACATAACATCCATCCAATACGGTATAAATATAACAATACAGAATAAGTAAAGTACTGAAAGAGAAAAATAAACCTGTATTATTACAACATTTAATAGGTTTTAAAGAACTGAAAGGAACTCTCAATCTCACTGAAAAACAGAAAACTAAGGCTACAGATCTAAAAGAACGGGCTCCTCCTCCAATGATAAGCTCTCCACTGGATCTACTGCTCCAACAAACTCAGATCCTACCATTATCAGTTTCATAATGGTAGGGCCCCAGCCAACAAAAGAAAAACTGGTTAGACAATATGTCTAAGTATATTTTAGGGTAAAAGTTTATTTAAGTTAACTGAATATCACCATAAAAATAGAACTGAGCAAAATAGGTGCAGAAAAGCGTACAAAAGAACAGTAATAAGTTATAAACTACAGTTTATAACTAAACAAATAGGAAGTAATACATACCTCCTCCAAGCAACTGCAACAAAGATAGGTAAGTAAAAGAAAAATAAAACTGTAAGAAAAGTACAACCTAAAACATGCTTATGATCAAACAAATTATGCTAGGTGACATACATAATTTGAACAGTATAAAATTGAAAATACTAATATACTATGTGAGCATATGAAAACAGTAAGTAGAACTAGCATCCTATATATAACATGTGCAGGAAAACTATAAGTAAAACAGTGCTGAGATGCAGAATATACAAGTAAAATAGTAACTGTAAACTGAAATTACAATGACTATATAAGTCACCTGAACTGAACATGAACTCAGCAAATCTTAGCCTGATGAGCTAAGAACTCTGAACTGAACATCACTGAAACTCTTAGCCTGATGAGCTAAGACAGAACTGAATGCAAGTGTACTTGAATTAGTATATCCATATCAGAATCCTGACTCTATAGTCAGTAGGGCGAGAGTCTATCCATCCTATCACTCGGACTAGGCATGGCCAATAGACTGTCGGACATTAAACCCTCGAAAGGTTGCCGACCCCGAACGAGTTGATCGAAGAGGTATACTAATCAAGCTACACCTTACAAACCACTTGTGAAACGAACATAATGCTGCTTATAAATAATGTTCCAAATTAACATAAGATATTTATCAAAATATCTTATGTACATAATACATGTTCAAGGTATAAGGATCAAACTCAAGGAATGCGAAGCATCAAAAATCAAGGTGCAAGAAACTCTATCTAAAAATACAGGTGATATCCTTTGTTATCTACTTTATTCGTTCTATCTACTCTAAGTTACATAAGTTTCAGAATTATCAATTCTTACACATTCTGTAACTTAGAATCACGAATCCTACTAGTTGAAGATAATTAGGACTGGCCAAGTCCTAATTATAACTTAATCAAAAGATGACTATTTGGTTAAAGTGAATAAATCATTGACCTAGTTTTATAATTTAATTCCTCCCAACCTCATCTTGATTAGCCAAATCAAGATGAAAAGATTAAGAATTAGACTCCAGATAATGGGGTCTAATCACTTAATCTAAAAGTATAATCTAAGGGTCTAAGTTTAGAACCCAAATCTCACAGATTAAGTTAATGCAAGTCCTAATAATAAATCAATTCATTATGATAGATCTCTATTCTTAATTCTAGAGTTTAAAGATCAAATAATCATTTAATAAACTAAGAAAATCTAGAAACTAGTAAACTCAAGGTTTCATCTATTTGAGTAACCCAATTTACTCAATAGATGAATTCTAACTTAAGATCTATTCCTAAACTTAGGAAATAAGGCTCTTAATTACTAAGAGTATTTCTTAAGACACATATCCTAACTAATATTATAAGACTTAAGGTATGATCTAAGAGTGATTAAGGAAAGAAAAACACTCACAATTTACTTAAGAATTTTCTTAAGTAACAAATTTTGAGATTTTAATCAAAACCTAATTTAGGTTTGAGCTTGATTAATTTCAGTTCTAAATCATTCTATTTACTGATTTTAATGATTAGAAATTGAATTTAGGGCTTTTAAAAGCTAAACCCTAAATTTGGGCAAAATGACCATTTTGCCCCTCCTTAAGGGTTCAAAAGATCAAATTTTGATATAGGACTTAAATTCTGAAATTTTCTTTTGGAAAGTGATTCTTATTATCTGATGTAAGATTAGACAGCAATTAAATTAATTTTGGGTAATTATTAAGCCATATGAGATCAAATTAGTGAATTTGACTCATAAGGGCAATTTAGTAATTTGACTAAGCAAAAGTTAAATTTTCTTTCAAATTATTGTTCTTTACTGCCTAAGCTTTCCATAGAACCTAAGTTTGCTAAATTCTGATAAGTATTAGCCAAGTTATGGCCAATACAAGATCTAAGGTTTAAGATTTATTAAGGAATCCTTAAATATGGGTCAAAAATCCTAACTTTGCCAATTAGTTTCCAAATGAAGCAAGATCAGTGGCTATGAATTACAAATAGCCCACTGATCAAAATGACATGAGGTAGGCTCAATTTGGACCCAATTTGATTAAGTTAAGACCTAATTAGGGTTTAGGGTGATTAGTGTCTATGAGTGATTAGCAAAATTAATCACTCAAACACTAATCCAACCTTATAGATTGATTCTAAATGGTTCTATGAGTCCTCTGAAATTTAAATCACTCAATTTGGATTATTAGATTTGCTAATATTCACTAATCAATATTTAGGATAATTAGAGGTGATTAGCAAATCTAACTGTTGGATCTAAAATATTTTTATAGATTACTGTTAATTAGGCTTTTCTGATCTATATTGATATTTAGATCATCCAATTTGGAGCTTAATTGACCAAGTTATGGTCAATTGAAGTTCTATGTCTAATTAGGGAAATTAGGGTTAGGACCTAAAAGTCATTAGCCAAACATTAATCCAAACAGCAAAGTGAATACTATCAAATTAATCCTTAGAGTTTTCTAATCACTTTAAGACCCATATTGGGTATGTTTGGGTCAACATACCCAAAGTTATGAGCTAAAAAAAAATTTGTAACATTTAATTTAACTTAAATTAAACCCTAAAAATTACTTTGCTAAATATAAATCCAATTACAAAATTAATAGTGCCATAATATTTTTCTATTTTTGCTGAATCCAATGATATATAATTTTGCATAATTTGGATGTGTATTTTGTAAGATATTAATGTTTAAAGTATAGTATTTAGTTAATTAATTAATACTGTTTATTTAAATTAAGTAATTCTGTTTTTATAATATAAATATATATATATATATATATATATATATATATATATTTAGTTTATAATTATCTGTTATATAATTATGTATATATAAATGTTTTATTTTATTTCTACAGGTACACGTGGCAGCTTCTTATTGGCGCGGCAGACGACGGCGGGTCCCACTGCCAAACCGCTGACATCGCAGATCCACGTGTCGCTCTGCCATTGGTCTTGCGTCACGCGGTGGGTCCCGCTGCGGCAGCTGAAGCGCCGCGGGCACGGGCCACGGGCCGGGCCAGGGCTGACCCGACCGGCCCGAAATGATCTTCGTCTTCGTGACAGACCGAGAGCGGCGTCCTAGGGCATCAAAAACGGCGGCGCAATTACCGTCACCGGAGGGCGAGCCGTATACCGATCGAAAGGTCTTGAAGAGACCTTTCGATTGGTACCTTCAACGTCGCCGGAGAAGAACTACAGCTCCAGCAATACCTAACCCTAGATCCCCTACGCTCGGCGAGAAGTTTAAGTAACGGTTTCTACTGTTGCATTTTTGTCATATTCGAGCTAATCAGACCTGATCGACTCTATCGGGTTCGCTAAACAATCAATCAGGACTATGAAATAGGCATTCGAACAAAAAAAATTTAGGTTTGGAAGCATAGATTGAAAGGTAGAGGGTACCTCAAATTGGACGGCTCGGACTACTGCAAATCCTCGAACGAGAGTTTCTTCGTCTGTCACGGGTCTTCGATAGCGCAGACTCGCGAGGAAGAGATACGAGACTTAAATTAAGGTCCTAAACGGTGCTAGAGCGGCGACAGGGGCGTGGAGGAGATCTGGCATGCCGCGCGTCAGTGCTCGCGACACGCGGATGTTACGCGAGAACGATGACCTCCGTCCGTTCGATCTTCCGATCGAACGGACCTCAGCGTCCGTCTGATCGAACGGTGGAGTTAGAGTTAGGGCGACGGCGTTAGCTGTAAGTGGACGGCGCCGTTAAATGCCAAATTTAAATAATAATATTTAAATTAAATCATTCAGATTAATTAATTTTAACCTATTAAATGCATCCCAAAAATTTCCAATAAATCACCCTTAGCTAATTGAAGGGTGAGGAACGCAACGGCGCACTCGGATTTTCATTTCGACGAGTATTTATTTATTTGATTTTTCAGGTATTTAAATATTATTAAATTATTCGACGAAAAATCAACGACTTCCAAATGCCTCCAAAATTTCACCCCTAGCTAATTTGGGTGTTCTGAATGCAATGGCGAAGTCAGATTTTCAATCTGAGGTCTAAATAAAAAGTCAATTTCTAGGTTTTGGGATTTTTTTTTTCCAGAATTCTAGATTTGACTTTATTGACTTCTGGTTTGACCTAGGTTTCAGAGGTGAGTTCTAAATTACTTAATTAGTGACTTAGAACCTTAATTAAGACTTAAATTAGTCTTAATTGAGCAAAGTAACAACCTGGGTTGTTATAACGCCAATCCCAGGTGCTTCAAGAACGTCAACCGGGCAAATCTTGGATGCGAGTATTGGTACAACTCCAAAGCTTGGATGATCCATATCATCTTCTTGGAATGGCTGAAGTACTTCGACCGCCGTATGACCAACCGAAAGGTGCTGCTAATTCTCGACAACTGCAGCGCTCATGTCCCCATCAATGGGCTTTCTGACCGGATCACCCTTCGGAACACAACGGTTTTGTACCTTCCTCTCAACACTACGTCAAAAACTCAGCCGTGCGACCAATGGATCATCCGCAACTTTAAAGCTTATTATCGCCGCCGCTTCAACCGCCTCCTTCTTCAGCATCTGGATGACAAGGTTGAGCAACCAGAGAAGATTGACGTCCTGTAAGCCATTCAAATGGCTGTGCCAGCCTGGGCAACAAAAGTCAACCGTGAAACTATCCATAATTGCTTCCGCCATTGCAAGATTCGGTCAGAGCCAGCTGGCACAATGCCAGTTCAAGAGGACGAGCTTATGGATAATGGCGTTGTTGAAGAGCTGGTGTCGCAGATTCGCCAGTTTTACTATCTCAATCCGATGGACATCGGCAACCTGCTGGATTGCCCCGCTGAGCAGGAGATGGCCTTCGTCCCGGACATCGACGACGTCGCCGAGAATCAGCTGACGATAGGGGAAGTCGACGACGCTGACAATGACAGCCAGGAGCACCCAAAGATATTCCCAGCCGAGGCGCAGAAAATGCTTCAGACACTTGAAAGATTCTGGATGCAGCAGGAGGCGGACTCCCAGGAATTCATCCTTTCTCTCCAGCGCATGAAGGACAAGCTCAGCAAAATCCGTGTAAATCAGATGGTCCAGAAGGATATTCGTCAATTCTTTAACAGTTCATAGGCTATTTCTATAGTGTTCTTTCACATTTTTATAGTACCTTATGTAGGGAATATAAAATTATGAAATTATCGGGAACGCTCGTTACAATTAATAATCAAATAACAGAGGTTTATTAATTGATGCAAAGGACCGAGCTCGGGACCGACCTATATTATTAATTAACAAAAATTATTAATTTATAAAGGTTTAATTTAGACAGATTCAAGTGTAGCAGAAAAAACCTATATTTTGAAGCGCAGAAAGGGATCTTAGCGACGGTTTACTTTCTGTCCTCCATTTGGCATACTTCTAATATTCAATAATGGATCATATTCCACTTCCATATGTTGATCGCTTGAAGAGTTCTTCTATACATTTCAATGAAAAAAAAATGATTTTTGGTGAGATGGTTTAAATAATGAAGAAAAAATCCTAATGTGAAGAAGTTTTGCCGGCCGCACTGTGCCGCCGGCGAACCCCGAAAAAGAATAATCAGAGCTTTGAATTGGACTACCCCCCTATGGAAATTGCTGTAACCCAAAAAGGCTTGAGAGAGACTAGTGCACCCACTATTAATTTTCACTTTGACAAAACGATATCTGGATGTGAGACTGGCTCTCTGTTCATACTTCTATTGCTTGATGTCGCTTGCTTGCTTTTGCAATGGAAGGTAATTTCTTCTCGATATCTTTGTCCTCGATTCTGGAAGATGTGCTTAAGGAGCTGCAGGGGATCAAGCGGCTCAGCGACACGGAATTGGCATCCAGGAAAGCAGGGGAGGCTGGTACTAGAACAATCTTTTCTTTCTTTCTTTCTTTCGTTCTTCCTTATATTGTCTGCGTCTGTCTCTATTCAACAATATCGAATTGATTTTATAACAAGATGTCTACATATAAAGATTTGGAGAATGCAAGCATTGTTTTTTTTATATGAATATTTTTTTCTTCCAGGGAGGCAGAAAAGATAGCTCTTTTATGCTTTAAGCATGCATTATCTATACCTTTCCAATCCAACAAATTAAAACTGAATCTTCTTGCATTCATCGCTTATTTAATTAGCTATTCAATCTGGACAGACTAATCTTAAGCAGGAAATTTCATTAAACTTTGATGCGAATGATGTATTTATTATTGACAACTTGCGATTATAATGGCCTAATCTTGACTTAACTTTAATACATTATTAGATTAGTAATATTTCAAGTCTCTTGATCCGAATTTGAAGTAATTTTTGACATATTTTATCTCGAATATATCCAGTTCCATATGTTGGTATCAATGTCATACAATTAAAAATAAATACAAACGAAAAGTAAATAAGCAACTACAAAAACACATATTTATGTGAAAATCAAATTAGAAAAAATCACGGTAAATACAAGAACAGAGAACTCCTAAAGCCCTCTACAATTCCTTACGCTTACAAATGTACTCCCTGTGACCGTTATACGAGAAGACCAAAACCCTTGCACATATCACTCAAAAATCAAGTAACTCATAAGAGAGCTCTTTTTCATCATGCTTTCAATGGAAGAAAACTCATCTATATTTATAGAGATCATATCCCACCACTAACATCTAGCCAACAACTCTCATTAATGATAGTTAATGGCTAAGCAGTCAAATTTTCCTTAACTACAAATAACTATCAAGCAGCCAAATTTTACCATCATTAATAAAAGTCAATAATCAAAGCAGTCAAAATTTACTCTTTTTCCATCTAACATCTAGAAGTTTAAAATTTGTGCATCCATCTTCTAAACTCAAATTGACTTCTAATTGAGTTCAAAATTAGCACATGAGATGTACCACCGTCACCAATAACATAGATTCAGTTTTATTTTCTTTGGTCATCATATATATTCGGTAATGGCAGCGGCTAGAAGGCATGAAGCAGCAGGCTGGCTTAGAAAAATAGTGGGGTCTGCAGGGGCTAATGATTTGCCTGAGAAGCCTACAGAAGAAGAATTCATGCTAGGTCTGAGAAGCGGTTTTATCTTATGTACTGCACTCAACAAGGTTCACCCTGGGGCAGTAACAAAGGTAACTTTTTGAGCTAAATATATATGAATATCTAATGCGTAACTATCTCTCTTTTCTAGTTTCATCAAAAGTTTGTTTTTTTACTCTATTATTTCTTCATGGTGTGGTATATATGTAAAGTTCTTATTTTAACACGCAGGTTGTTGTAAGCTCAACCGATTCTATGGTAAGCTCAGATGCAGCCGCCTTGTCTGCTTATCAGTACTTTGAAAATGTAAGGAATTTCTTTGTAGCTGTTGAAGAGATTGGTCTCCCCACATTTGATACATCAGATTTTGAGCAGGTTAGCTTTAGAAATAAGACATGTCCTGTATTCTGTGCTGCTCCGTGAACACTATCTGAGAATCATATATACTTAAAGAGTTTCATTAAAATAGCGGCATTTTATGTATGCCACACTGAATAACACTAATTGACTACTGTTCAGATACTAGTTTATTGGCTATAAGTGAGTCATTATATTTTATTCTGGTGGACTGTTCAGGGTGGTCAAACCTCAAGGATTGTAAACTGCATTTTGGCTCTTAAATCGCACAGCGAGGGGAAAAAAACAGGTGGGATTTCCTCATGGAAATTCGGGGCTACTGTTAAGGCTGCCGTCTCAGGAAACGCATTTTTGAGGAAAAACTCAAATTCTTTCTGGAATTCCTCTGCAAGGACTCGGTCCCAGATTGGAGGAGACAGTTACAATACTGAAAAAAAATCAAAATTTGAATCCCAAGAAATGGTTCTAAAGAAACCAATACCAAATTTTTTGAATCATGCTCTGAATTTTAACCAGGTTTGTGCTAACGCTCTGCGTTATATTGTTCGTGCAGACTTCATGTAGCAGTCTTGTTCGTGCACTTTTGTCAGACAAGAAACCAGAAGAAGTTCCAAAAGTAAACTTTTTTAAAGACTTTATCGTCGCATCTTAATTGGCATGCATTCTATATGGTGTTATCTAACAGGTTCTTACAGCTTGTAGAGTCGCTGCTGAACAAAGTTGTGGAGGAGTTCGAGTGCCGCATTGCAAGACAAAATGAGGTTGCTCTATGCCTTTAAATCAAATCTGAGCTTCTTACTTAGTTTGCCGTGTACACACGGGTCCCAGCGATTGAGTCCACAGCATAAACAGACCTAAACTTTTTGGTGCGACAGATTTTTTATTTGTTGTTTGTTTGTCCACCTTTTTTGTGTGGAGCCTTTGGATAAGCTAGGAATATATTGTCAGATCCTTAGTCTTCACCCGGTAGAGCTGCGAATACTTATTGTCATTTTGTACTATTTTGCTGGTGCCCTAGATTTTGTGTCGGGTGGCCGGTATCTTCTTTCAAGGGAGAGGAAAAGAAATGTGTAACTCCTATATTTGTTCTCAATAGATTTATGTGGTGTGGTAGATTTTTCTTTTTTAAGTTTTGCACGTAAATCTGTTATTCTTCAATACTGCGATCTGTAATCGTGTTTTGTTTTTTCTCCGATAATTTTTGCTACATTTATATTGATCAAATAAGTGGATCAAAGTAGTAAGATATTGAAATTTTTCTATCTTTTATTTCCTATCAAAGTAGTAATTCTTTTTGGTTAAAGTGAAATTACTTGCATTTGGTTTGTAGTAAAACGTGTATTCAATTTTGTGTTCTTATATAAGGAAACAGCGTAATCCAACTACGCCCAAATCGGGGTAACTCGTAATTATGTCGAATTAGGCAGAGACACTGAATCAAGCGGAGAAGCCGAGAGAGACGAGAGAAGACTTCCCTCTTCTCTGGGCATAACGCGATAAGAGCTTTCCTGCAGAGAAGGCAAGCAACTGCGACTACGACGTGAAAACCTCACTCTTCTCCAGCTTCATCCATGGCTTGTTTGAACAATGTTATATCAACGATTCAATTGAATCTTTCGTTCGAACGATTCCTTAGTTTCATTCGAAAGAAGCCAAAATTTAAAAAAAAAAACAATTTTTTTGGAGTAATCTTATCCCCGTAGTTTACTCAAAACACCATACTTTCATATTGCTTCCTTTCAAATAAAAAAATCTTAAGTTTCCTGAAAACTATCAAACAACAATAAATTAATCTGATTACATTGTAATTAAATCACTTTACTCTTAAATCTCTTAAACTTTTTTATGTCAAGCATCCTAAATCTTTGTATTCATTTGCTGCGAATATTTATTCGTGTGATGCTATCATAATAATTAGTCATTGCTCTCTAATACAATTTTTTTTAGTAAAGCTAATTATGCATGTTCGACATTTACTCAGGTGAAATTTGTTTCAAGCAAACCATTCTCTAAACATAAAGTTTTAATAAGCCCAGAAACTGCTGTTACTTTTGAGATGAATGTATGGTATTTTCACTGTTAATTTTATGAACAATGCATGCTATAGTTCCTGAATAACCTAAATTTTCAATTCTCTTGTGTTACAATTTTGAAGGAAAATATAGAAGATACCATGTGCACAATATCAAAAGAAGAGAGCTTCCACAATAATCATAAAAATGCAGAGGGATCCAAATATAAACTTTTAAAGCAATGCTTGATTATTGATCAACAACAAAGACATATTCAGGTAGCTTATCTTACTCCAGCTGATTGTCGTCCACAATATATAAAAACATACATTATTTATCTGCAGGAACTAAGATGCAATATTCAAACTACCAGAGCTTGTATGGAAGTCATGCAAAGAAAATGCTCTGAAGAGATGAAAATAATTGGTTAGATAAGAAAATAGTTCAGAATTTATTAAAAAGTAATAACGAAACCTCCTATATTATTTTTCTTGTCTCTCATACCCAAAACAGGGAAGTATGTAAGCAATCTGGCTAATATTTCTTCAAGCTATCATGAAGTTCTTGAAGAGAATAGAAAGCTGTACAACGAGGTGCAGGATCTTAAAGGTGTGATTGTGACTTGATATATGTGAGATCATGAGCTATGTCATGTTCAAATAGGTGAAGTCTTAATAGATTTAGCCGTTTCAGGAAGCATACGAGTTTACTGCAGAGTGAGGCCAAGCATCACCAGTAAATTTAGCAACGACACTATTGGATGTTTTGACGAGAGAAATATTACGATCAATGCTCCTTCAAAATATGGCAAAGATTGCAGAAAGACTTTTACCTTTAATAAGGTATTTGGTCCTTCAGCTTCACAAGGTACCTTTCAATTCGTGCGCTTTTCCATTCTGAAGGTTTAATGTATAGGGTTAAACTAGTTAAACATCATTCTGAGCATTCTTTTGTTCTTCAGAGGAGATCTTTGCAGATACCAAACCATTAATTCGATCTGTTCTTGATGGTTACAATGTCTGTATATTTGCCTATGGCCAAACAGGCTCTGGTAAAACTTATACAATGGTAAGGCGATTTAAATTTACTTCATGTTTGTGTTAGATCTGAAAAGTTAGATCAAACAAACTAAAATAGGGTTTCTTTTCCTCTTAAATGCAAGACTGGACCTCACAAATTCAACCAGCACAACATGGGAGTTAATTTTAGGGCATTGGAGGATCTGTTCAACCTCGCAGAACAAAGAAGAGGCATGTTTGCATATAAAATTTCTGTACAGATGATCGAAATATATAACGAGCAAGTGCGAGATCTCCTTGTGAGCGATGGTTCTAACAAAAGATATCCTTTTATTAGCCATTGTTTCTTGGGGGCTGTTTGGTTGAATGTCAATTGAAAAGTTATTAAGATAACATGTTATTCAGATAGCATGTTATTCAGATAGCATTTTATTCAGATAATAGTATTATTCAGATAACAGAGGCTATTTGGTTTAGTGTTATTTAAATAACAAATGTCAGTATTATTCAGATGTATGTTGTTTGGTTTGTTCTCATTCATGTTATATTACACGTTAAGTAAGATTAGCCCAATTACTGAGATTTAAATAATTTCATATAGCATAAACAAACTTTAAGAAAAAAAAAAGCCTTAGTGCATCTGCAATTTACATGCTTATGCAAATGCAAGACAAATAAACTCTTTCAGTGCGATATAGCAAACGTTAAGAAAATGAAAGCAAGAGTCTGATTTAAAGCTGTAAAGCAGATTAAGAAATAGATTTTATCTTACATATTGAAATGAGATTATCAAATTTTTAAAATAACAAATCACAAAACAAATTTTCCTAAATTGTTCATAATCAAATGACAATATTAAGCAAATCCTATGAAAAAATACAAAAAAACCCATTCATTTACTTAATCGGCTGCTGCTTGCGCGTGAGGCGAGAGGGAGTCGGGCAACCTCTGATACTTTGCATGCGTCTGGCAGCGATGACGGACGAAGCAAGGCAAGCGCGTACGGCAACAATGGTGGAAGCGATCTCAGCGAGCTCGGCGTCGAGATCTCCAGGAGGTCGCGCGAAGTACCCTATCCTCTCGAATAGATTGTCCGCAATGCTATCTGAATGTGAGATAACATTAGACGATGGCATTTAGGTAATTTTTTAGATGTTATTAATTACATATCATTAAACTAAACAACCTTCATCTTACCGACATCCTTAAATAGCATGATATTACGGAACATGTCGGTGAACCAAACAGCCCCTTAGTAAAATTTGGTTCACATCATTTGGTTCCTTGTTTTATTTTTTTTATTTTCCTTAACATCTCAGCACAGTAGGCATAAGAAACAGTTTTCAAAATAAAGTGAATGTACCAGATGCAAACCTGTTTCCAGTTTCTTCAACTGCTGATGTGATTGAACTCATGAATATTGGGCAAAGGAATCGTACGGTGGGTGCAACGACATTGAATGATCGAAGTAGTCGTTCTCACAGGTTTGTTTTCTCTCAATTCATTTTATAACCCTAAATCCTAAATTCTAAAACTGTGACTGACTGGTTAATGGTGCAGCTGCCTGACTATTCATGTTCAAGGAAAGAACTTGACATCGAAAAACATTCTTCATGGATGCATGCATCTGGTAGATCTGGCAGGCAGTGAAAGGGTTGATAAGTCTGAGGCTTTAGGAGAAAGGCTAAGAGAAGCACAACATATAAATAAATCTCTCTCAGCCTTGGGAGATGTGATATCTGCACTTGCACATAAAAGCTCGCATATTCCTTACAGAAATAGCAAACTCACTCAATTGCTACAGGACTCTCTTGGTAAAGACTTGTTAACTTGTCTATAAAATTATAGCTCTCTGAAGATTTCTGTAGCACTCGTTAATCTTGATATGCAGGAGGGCAGGCAAAGACATTGATGTTTGTTCACATAAGCCTTGATATAGATTCAATAGGAGAAAGCATCAGCACACTGAAGTTTGCTGAGAGGGTCTCTACCGTTGAGCTAGCCACTGCTCGACTAAATAAGGAAAGTGCTGAAATCATTGAACTCAAGGAGAAGGTATTGTCAATGAGATTTTTCTTCATGGTGGGAAAATTTGTTATTAATAAAATAAAATAAAAATACTATGTTGGTTTGGTTTATTTCAGCTAGCTAGGCATAAAGCCACAGTTTCAAGGAGGGGAAAAGATTCAGATTACCTTCAATTTATGACACCTACACTTAATGCGTCAAAAACAAATCTTAGATCATCGTCTCTTGCATATTTGAACAGACGATATCAAGATGATGTTTTAAGCTATGAAAGCAGCAATCATAAACAACCGATGGAGGAAGTTCACGATGTGGAGGTATTTGTAACACTTGGATAGTTAAGGCGAATTACAAAAAACTGCTTTATCTTACCTGCAACAAACTTAAAAAACAACAATTTTGATCAACCTTGAAGTGCACTGTGGAGACAAAGGAGCATATTGATAGAACTTTAGCCCACTCACATTTCACTAACTAGAAAAATTTTCAGTTATGTGATCAAGCACAATGAAGGCAATGGATTCATACAGACAATTTCACTTAGTGAGACTATTGTTTGGTGTTATTTTCATTTACATTGCTCCATCTTAAATCACACAGATTGCACATAGGTTCCTACAATTCAAAGAATTCAAAACAGATTGTATGAACCTAGCAATTTACTCTATATTTATATCAAACAGAAGATTAGTTATAAAAAGTAAAAGTTGCCTCTTCTTCTTTATAGATGCATACGTAGTCTTACATATGATAAATTAGAAAACTAATTCGGAGAATAAAATTCTGATTAGCACATATATTCAATCAATGAGCCTTGATCCGATAATTTGTATTTGATAATATTTTTTTCAAACTTGAGGGGTTTAAATAATTTTACTTTGCTAGTCTTTAGTATACCTAGAGATTAAAAAGTTATCCAAGAGAGGCGCATTGGATTCATTGAAAAGATTCTTAGAGTGAACCAAGCGAGCATAGCTCACTTTTGAGAGAAATAATTTATCGTATTAGATATTATTGGGCGGACGTACTTGATAGTGCGGGTGAGAAGTGGAGTGTTGTAGTTGTTATTGGAGGAAATCCCAATGAGGAAGAAATTTCATTGTCGGCTTGACCTTACTAACTAAAAATCGGGCCTACTAAGTCATGATGTGAAGGGGATTTATTTGACGGGATACTCTCCCTCTCCGTTGATGTAGGGTAGGCTAGACGCAAGAGTCGATACAAGAAATTATGTTTAATAAACCCTGTAGACAAACGTTAGAAAGCAAGATATTCCCCTTACAAGTTCTCAAGCGTTGGCTTTCCTCCGCACAAAGGTGGGCCAATCTTTAAGAGCGGGTGACGACTGAAACCTGTAGCAATTCTTTGAAATACGCTGCTGGACTAAAGCTTGTAGTAATAGAACAATCGACTCAAGGTACAGTAATATTCAAATATTCAGTTCCAAAGAAATAACTCACATACACGAGGACACGGCGAGAGCTGCTGCAAAGGGCTCGCTGCGACTGGACTGGGCGGTAGTGGGTGCAGCTTCGAGGAGAGAGCTGCGGTTAGGAGGGCTGTTTGTGGAAGGGAAGGGGTGGCTGTTGGTGGAAGGGAGGAGGTGGCTGTTGGGAAGGGAAGGGGGCGGCTGTTGGGAAGGGAAGGGGGGCGGCTATTGGTGGAAGGGAAGGGGTGGCTGTTGGGAAGGGAAGGGAGCGGCTGTTGGTGGAAGGGAAGGGGTGGCTGTTGGGAAGGGAAGGAGGCGGCTGTTGGTGGAAGGGAAGGGGTGGCTGTTGGGAAAGGAAGGGGGCGGCTGTTGGTGGAAGGGAATGGTGGCTGTTGGGAAGGGAAAGGATAGTAGCCTAGGAGTCGTCACCTAGGGTTCCACGGAGTCGGCACCGCGGAAGAAGCTTGATTACCGGTTGGAGGCTTTCTTTTTCAAAATCAGCAATACCCCAAATGGCAGCAGCCCTCGCCCTTAAATAGAAAACAAATGCTAGGGCACCCGGAATCGACGGCTATGATTGGCCTAGATTGTCGGGGCTCAAAACTTCCTAAATAATAATGCAAATAGTACAAGTAATATATGAAAAAGCATGTAAACGACGAGCCCGACGCATACGTGATGTCGGATTATCAATCGGAACAAGTTCGTCGGCGTGAATACACAAAAGCGGGCCCCGCCTAACGATGTATGGGCTCCGGCCGATCTCCATCATCCGTCTTCTATGATAATGACACATCATAAGAACAGAAAAGAAAACAACATAGACAAGATTTATAGTGGTTCGATTGAATGGATCGATCTACGTCCACTTTAGCTAGGCCTTGAAAAGATTTAATCATTTTTATACATTATTGAAGATACAATGGATCTTCTTTTTAGTTTTATCGCTTACTGATTGAAGGTTTCAAGGGTTGATTTTGATTTCTTGATTGGTTATAAAATGGGGAATCAAGGGTTTGGGTCCCTTTAGCATAAAAATAAATAATTTTTATTATTTTTGTTTCCTTTCCTTTCTTAGATATCATGGTGTGATGTGTGTTTCCCATCAAAAAATCTTAGTCATGGGAAAGGAACAATAGCCGACATCTACCAGAAAGTATCGTGGATTTACTCTTGGCTAAATAATTTTTATTATTTTTTTTCCCCTTCTTTTCTTAGATATCATGGTGTGATGTGTGTTTCCCATCAAAAAATCTTGGTCATGGAAAACGAACAATAGCCTACATCTACTGGAAAGTATCGTGGATTTACTCTTGATTGCAGCTATGAATTTCGTAGGCTAATGGTAGCCATATATTGCCAGGTCTGTCTTCTTGTCCAAGATAAGATTCTCCTCTTGCTTGACTCTTTATAACGATTCAAGACAGCTCCTCGATCTGATGTCTGATGATTGTCGAGCTTTGAGGTTTCAAATAGCAAGCACGGGGCCCTTCTTTCTGATTGGACTCCACCCTTCCTTCCAAGTCGGGGACACAAAATGATTTGTCCCTCAAAACGAGTCAGGGACATTTTGGGAAGATTATTCAATCATTTTGTGTCCAAGTGCTCATTATGATTGTTCTGTCTATCACCCAAAATGTATTGTCATGATCTTCATGAGATTTACAGATGTCACATTCATTTTGTCAAATTTGGGTGTCTATAAATAGGATGATTAAGTACTCAAGTTGGAAAATCTTGATCTTCCCCTTACCACTAGGTTGCTAGCTCAGACTCTTAGCTCTATCGCTCCCTCACCCATAGGAATGAGCATAGGGTGCTTCAGGGGCAGTCGGGCAGCCGCATTCGTGAATTTGTTTTGGTAACAACATCACGATTGGGTTAGGTCTTTATGAATTGTATAAATTTTATTGTTGGTGGGTGTCTTTACTGCAAGATGACAAGTAGAGATCAATGCTTGGAACTCATTCAGTGTCGGTCTTCCAAAGATATAAATGAAAAAGGAAGTAGCTCAAACTGCCCTGAAATCTAACTCCATCTGTGCATCACCTTTGGAAGATCTCTAGATTATAGGTAGAATTATTCATCTAGGGGTAACATCCTTTTTTGAAATTTTGATGAAGACCTCTTGAACTTGGTGGAGAAATCTATCGATGATCTTTAATTTTTTGGGTGATTGCAGCAAAAAGACCATTGATTAAAGAATCAGTATCAACTAGAATCCACATTACCTTGAAGCTGAAAATAATAACTAAAGACTGCAAGCAAGTGGAGAAGAAAGTGCAAGGTAAGATAAGAGAACCTAGAATCATGATACCGTATTAAAAAACAAAAGAACCTATATCTTAAATAATACAAGCTATTAGATACCTACACCTAAGCATATTTTTGGAATATAATCCTTTATAATACAAATTTTTTCTAAAGGATACAATTCGTGTTTAACATCTAATGATTGAGATGGTAATTCATGAATACACCTTATGCTTGAATGCTTAATTATGATTGTCAGTATCCCATTTCAATAATTGCTATGAGTTTTTTATTATTACTTCTTTTTTATGATTTGTAGAAGTGGTATGTTTCTTATATTGTTTCCTTTAAAACAGCAATACACACATCATGTGTGTGTATAAAATTTTGTTGACACATTGTCTGCTCGCAACTGTTTCTAGGTGAATCAAAGGTCTGCTTTAATACAAAAGAGATTAAGTGTTGATCTCCAGGAATTACTAATGGCAGAACACTCAAATGTATGGCCAGATTCTTCTTCTAGCATGAATATTTACCATGAAAATGGTAAAGAATTCAGCTCTGCAAACTTGGTCGATGAGGTCATTACCGACAAACAATATGAGGGTCGTTCTATTGCTGATTGGGTGGATGGGGATGAAGCAACGGTGCATGATTTCTTGTATCAAAAATATGTTTCTGATGGTGCAGAAGTGCTTCAAGTTCAGCAGTACGGTGGAGCAGGAAATAAGAAAAACGATAACATTGGACTTGAGATGCATAGACATCAGTTTGATTTTTCAATCCCCACTGATGTTTCAGATGATTTGGATTTTGTTACAAGCGATTCTTCAGAAACTGATGCCTTGTGGCAATTCAATACATTTTCTAAAGCTGCTGCCGTTGCTGCTGCTTCTGCTTGCACAAAAAACAAAAATGAATTTGTGATCAGGAAGCCTCAGATAAAGTCAGTCATTAGTCCAGATCTAAGGTAAGTAATTAAACTGATTATCAGTGAAATTTAATGCTGTTTAGAGAGTTTGGCGAAGTATATATGATGAATTCATAAGACTTAAATTGGTTGACTTTTTCTGTCATTCAGAATTCCCATTCAGTCTCACATTCCATCGCCTCCATCAAGAAAAACACCAAGTGAAACCAGTAGAACATTATCAAAGCAGATGATCATGAGTGGAATGAATGGGAAAAGAGCTTCCTCAGTTGGAAAAATGCGAGCTGTACAGTGAGGAGGTTGATGTACGTGAAAATATATATAAATATATATACATATATTGTAAAGTTAGCTGAGGATGTTGCTTTCTTGATATATACACTGAATGGGTGGCAGTAGAAAAATGCTATTGCTCTCCTCAGTTTGTTTGCTCATTGTTGATATATTGAATTGTTCAATGTTGGGTGAACTCTATAGAGTTGCACATATTTTCCTTCAGTCTTTGTTTCATTTGATTTTGTAGTGGCAATGCATTATGTTCCGATTGTAACGATAACTGTAAGATACATTAAAATATGGGTAATTCAATAATTTTCTTTAGTTAATTAGAAAGCACGAGTAGAACAATGAAGGAAATTTAAAAGATAAGAATAGCATGCTATTAAGAAATCATGTTATTCTGATAGTAGTGTTATTCAAAGCAGTGTTATTCAGATGGCAGTAACTATTTAGTTTAGTGTTATTTAAATAATAGATGTTATTGTTATTCAGATGTATTATGTTTGGTTTATTGTTATTTATATTATGTTACACATGAGATAAAATTACTCTTGGCAATGAGATTATACATGAGCAGCTCTTTCTCTTCATGAAAAAATATTCAAATTTATTATTTTTTAGTTACAGTTACTCATGTGAAGGAAAAATAAGAGAAACACAAATTGAGAAAAAAGAAAAGTTTGGATGACAGCTATTTTTCAATTCTACATTGGTTCTAGAAAGAATATCATTGCCAGCGAAATGCTTTGCAGTTGGAATATCACTATTAAAGAAAAAAAAAAATTAGAAAACTTAAGGAAAAACAGAATATCACATGAGGTAAGATTACTACCAACGAGTGGGATTGGATTACTTTACTGAACAGGGATGACCTTTCAAATCCTTCTCATATATACACTTGAATGCGCTTTCTCTTCAAGATGGTGAATCCTCTGTCGCAAAATGGCGGAGAATCCTCTGCATCATCTTTGGCGATGATCAGATCGGCGGTGAAAACTTCATGTGCCATCTTCGTCCTTGTTGAGAGTGACATTTGGGGGTGTCGCCTTCGTCCTAACCGAGAACGAGAACCGGGAGTGTCCCCTTCGCCTCGACTGAGAATCGGAGCAAAGCACCCGGTTAAGCACGGGACTGCGACGAGTAGATTGTTGGCGATGTTATCTGAATGCCGTTTGGGCAATGATAATTTTTGAAAATTTCATAATTCTAGTATTTTTCTATATATTTTTACTTTTAGTTTATTTATAGACTAGAATGTTTATATTAGTGAATATTCTTATTTATTATTTTATTTCAATTATTCTTTTTTACAATTTTTTTTTTTTTTATTCATATGTTTTTTTTTTGCACCGCTGCTTATACTTAAATTATAATTAGTTGTGATATTCAAAATGATTAATAAAATGTTTAGCCCAATTTAAATTGTACTTAAACTATTTAGTCTAACTGTATTTTTCTTTTTATTGGCTTTGATTTATCATATTTAAATATCAAAATGTAATAAATCAGATGCATTTGAATGCTAGTGCTGGACCAAGTGCGTAAAGTTCAATCGCTTCTGCTTAAAACATCATTTTCTTACTTTTATATTAAGTGTGAGAGAGTTTCTATTTACTAGTTTCTTACTTATTGTTTAATTAATTGCACGTAATAACTTAATTTAATTATTTGTCTTTACTTATTATGTGTTTGAATTAAATCTTACTTAAAATGCTTGATTTGGATAAATGGATATTTGAACGGATTGTATATATATACTTCATGCTCATAAAACTAATTGTTGCATATTGTATCTATCCTTATTGTAGCATGATTGTACATGCATTTTATAATATCAAACTTATATTGCTTCATGTGAATGTTCACTTTTTCTACTACTTGCAATTGCTATGCTCCTATATGAAATTGTAATCACTTTAGTTTCTATTATTAATTGTAATTGCATTTATGAATTACTTCATGAATCTTGCAAGTATTTTTAGTTCACATGTTTTATTTCTTTTAATTATGATTGCATCTACACTTTTATATTCAAGTAATTATAATTACTTATTTTGTTACATGATTACTTGTCTTGTACATGCATACAATTATTATTTTCATATATGTAATTGTAACTACTTTGATCACATGCATTTGAATTAATATGTATCTCATGCATTTTCACTCTTCTACTTCCTCATCTTACCTTTAGATTCTCTTCATGATCCTTGACCAAACACAGCATCTAGTGATTTGGGTTAGTTTCCTTCTAATTTAGTATTAGATGTTGTGATGATGCTCCGATGTTGGGTTAATTTCTACTCAATATTGGGGTCGTCATAGTAGGGAATGTGTGATCATTGACATTATTAAATAGTAAGGTATTTGTGATCATTGACATCATTATATAGTAATCTTCCTTAAAGTAAAAGAGTTTTTTGAAAAACAAAATAGTTTTTTTTTCTTCAATATCAATTTAACTATCAAATAACATCTTTATCAAAATATTTCTCTAGGGTTCTTCAAAATAGAATAGTAATAAGAGAAATTTATATAATTATTGCACCAAAACTATATGTGAGCTTTGCCCTACAATTTTGTAAGTTGATGAAAATACTAAATTTGATTAATATTTAAAAAATTATATTCCTAGATCTATGATTTTAACAATATTCTTAGAACTTCCTATTAACTAATGGTAGTTTGTCCAAACTCCCATCATAGTTTAGACATAAAATGGTAAGCATCGATTGACTGAAGTAACGGTTGCTTGAAGATATCAAGCCATCCATTATACCTCACAATCTCCCAATTCAAAAATAACAAAGCAAAAAATGAGTGTACAAATCGGCTGTGTGGCGGCCGCCCCTTCTAATTATAAGGCTTAAGGAGTGGTCGTCACTAAGCACATCTTATACTTAACATTAGGTTGGAATTTAAGACTCCAATCCAATCTTAAGGAAAAGATGTACTTTTCATAATAAGGTAAAGATTAACAATCACTTAATGAGTATCAGAGTGCGGAAGAAAAGTAGTAATCGAAGTAAACATCCATATTATAAAATAAAGACATCCAACTCAGAACATATACAATGCAGAAAAGTAAAGCACAATTTAGTCCTGTATTATTACAAACATTTAAATTTAAGAATTGAAATGAAAAGAGTCTCTCATCCTCACAATATAAAAGTAAAGTAAAGCAATCTAATAAGTAGACTAAGGTCCCTCAGTAGTCTGGACCTCCTCCTGGATCTGCTCCTCAATAGGCTCAATCTCCTCAAAAAGCTCAGAATCTACCATTATCAGTTTCATAATGGTAGGACCCCAGCCAACAAAAGAAAAATATTATTAGACAAAATATCTAAGTACATTTTAAGGTAATGAATTTTTAATATATTTTAATGATATCATAACTGGAATTAAGCATAGCATAGCAGTAAAGCAATAAGAAAGGAAGAACAAATTATGAGGTAGAAACATATCTCAACTCAGGCTGCAATACAATGTAAGTAAAGTACAAGTGCAAATCTACTAAGTACAAAAAATAGTCCTATGGAATATGATCAAACTAACATGCCGATTATAGTATAAGTAAAAGTACTGTACTGAAAATATATAAGACTAGCATCCTAACATGCGCTCAAGTAAGTAAAACGGCTGACATATAAAAAGTTCTGAAATGTAAAGGAACTGCAGAAAATGAAAAATATGAAAGAAAGAAAAGTGTGCTGAAATGGTAAAGTAAAGTAAGTCTGAAGTATAATGAAAACATGTAAAGTAACTGTAACGAGACTGAAAAGTAAATGTAAGTAATGTAGATTAAAGTGTTGTACGTGTGAGATATTCTTATTTAGTCTGCCAAAAAGTAAAGTCCATATGATAATCTAGGAGAAACATCCCAGATTAAAGTAATGTCCACCAAAGAGGCATCTAGGAGAAACATCCCAGATCTTAAAGTAAAATTCACAAAGTATTTAAAGAGTATATAGGAGAAACATCCCAATGCCAAAGTAAAGTACCATAGGGGAAATTCCCTAAGCAAAAGCTATCCTAAAGTAAAGTCATACTAAATAGCAGGCTAAGTAAAACATAAACCACAAGTATAATATTGTTTATTAGTGTTTCTTTTAAAATTATGCATATGATATGTGAATGAAATTCAAAGTATATTAGAAAGTATGTATCAACTATTTAAGTATGTCCAAATGTGTAAAAAGGCTTAAATACACGGAAAGCATAGCAATTTCAAATCAAGGAAATAAATAGCACTACACAAACTTTATGATATCACCTATTTTCTAATTTAATCATTTTAACTACTCTAAGTTACATAAGATTCAGAATCCTCAATTCCTATATTGTCTGTAACTTAGAATCACAAACCTACTAATTGAACATAATTAAGATTAGCTACTTCCTAATTATAAATGAATCCATGTCGCCTAAAAGATTTGAATAAGTAAAATCAATCATCCTAAATTATTGCTTTATATAAACCCAATCCAAATCTTGATTAGCCAAATCAAGATTTAAAATATTAAGAATCAAACTTCAAAGAATGAAGTTCAATTACTTAATCACAAGGGTCATCTTAAGGACTAAGGTTTAATCCCATCTCACTGATTAAATATTAAGGCAAATCCTATTGAATTAAGTTAAATTCAATAGAATAGATCTCTAATCCTAATTATAATGTTAAAATATCAAATAATCAATTAATAAACTACAAAAATCTAATAAACTAATAAAATCAAGATTCCACCTTAATGAGTAACCCACTTTACCCATAGATAAATTCTAACATAAGATCTAACCATAATCTTAGAAATTAAAGCTCTTAAGTGCTAAGAATATCACTTAGACACATATCCTAACTAAGGTTATAAGACCTAAAGTTTGATCTAAGAAGTTCAAAGGAAAGAAAGGTTTCTCATAATTAACTTAAGTTTTGCTTAAGACTTAACTTAGGGTTTTCGTCAAATTTCTAATTTGAGACTTAGAATTATCTAAATCAAGGTCTAAATCATTTTAATTACTATATATTATGATTTAGAGGTGAAATTAGGTCAAATTCATTAAACCCTAATTTTGGGCAAAAAGACCGTTTTGCCCCTTACTTAAGGGTCTAAATCTTATCTTTGTAAATTAGGGCTATATTCTGGATTCTAATAAAGTGGAATGATTACTTACTATTTAATATGAGTTTAGATAGTAAATTCATTAATTTTTATTAAGTATTAAGCCTTATAAGGTCAATTTAAGTAATTTTACCTATAAGGGTATTTTGGTAATATTACCCTAATAACATATAATTTTTCTGTTAGTTTATTAAAGGTTAAGTCCTAAGCTTTCCATAAAACCTAAAATCATCAAATTCTGATGTGTATTGGCTAAGTTATAGCCAATACAAGTTCTATAGTTTAAATGATAATTAAGGTTCTTAATTAAGATCAAATTTTCTAACTTCTCCAATTGATGTCCAAATTGAGCAAAATTAGTGGCTATGATTCACAAATGATCCATTGATTTTATTGACTAGTGGTAGGTTCAATTTGGAACCTAATTGGCTAAGTTATGGCCTAATTAGGGTTTAGGGTGATTAGTGAGTGATTAGTAAAATTAATCACCCAATTACTAATCCAACCCTACAGCTAGGTTCTAATAGACTCTATAAGTTCTTTAAAACTTAAATTGTTCAATTTGGATCATTAGATTTGCTAATATTCACTAATTATGTTTTAGGGTAATTAGAGATGATTAGCAAATCTAACAGTTGGATCTTAAATATTTTTATAGATTACTGTAAATTAGGTTTTCCTAATCTAAATTAATGTTTGAATCACCTAATTTGGAGTTCAATTGACCAACTTATGGCCAATTGAAGTTCTATGGTTAATTAAGCTAATTAGGGTTAGGTCCTAAATGTGATTAGTCTAAATCTAATCCAAACAGCAATATTAATCCTACTAAAATGTTTCTTAGGGTTTTGTGAGTATTTTGAGACCCATATTGGGTATGTTTGAATTAAGGGATACAAAGTTATAATTAAATGAAGTTTTGTGTCATTTAGGGTAATTATGTTTGATCCTAATGTCACTATACTAAATATAGGTCCAAATACAAAATTGATAGTTCCAAAATGTTCCTCTCATTTTTTTGATTCCAATGATATATAAATTTAGTATATTTGGAGTTATAGATCTTTAGTTATGAATGAAATAATGTTTGGTTTAATTAAATATAAATTTAATTAAATCGATTTAATATTTAAATGTATATATTATTATTATATATTTATTATTATTATTTATTTCTTTTTATTCGTTAATGGTGGGCCCCACACGGGCGATCGAGGCAGTCACATGGGTCAGGATGAACCTGACCCGGCCCGGTTCAGCAAGGAGCGTCGTCTCCTTCAATGAGGCGCTGGAATTTAGGTTTAAGGTTCTTGCCAAGTTCGCTTAATCGGATTTTTGAAGTCGAATCTTCAAGCCGATGATACACCTGAGATTGGCGATTCTAACTAGTGCGGAAACTTGATTTAAATCTCTCTTAATCAGACATAA
Organism: Gastrodia elata; assembly: GCA_016760335.1. Lineage (NCBI taxonomy): Eukaryota > Viridiplantae > Streptophyta > Magnoliopsida > Asparagales > Orchidaceae > Gastrodia > Gastrodia elata. The sequence goes on along the minus strand of CM028679.1, from coordinate 24,186,071 downwards.
TTTGATGCCATAAACTCCTAGGGTTAGGGATTTTGACAGGTAAATGGGATGATAACAGCACTTAATTGATTCACAATGATTCATAACGCGCAAGATCTCAATAATTGATCTTAATTTTCGAACAAAATAAACTAAGAGGTGAGGTGGGTACCTTTGGTCAACGAAGAAATTCTAGGGCTTGCTCGGGATGAAGTTCTAGTTGCTCAATCGACTCCATACGAAGATAATTTGCGAAATTGAGATTAAAGATTCAGCACATTGATAAGGAAGGATCCTCATGCGGTGGATGACACCCGTTTCACGCGAAGAGACGAAACGTGGGTGAGCGAGAGCTCAGCGTGACACGCGCTGAGCAATGGAGATGACAGCTTCTGAGCCGTCTGATCTCGCTCTGAGATCAGATTGGACGGCTCAGATTTGATGCTGCTTGGCTAATGGCACGCCAATGACGTGAGGGAAAGGAAACGGCTCAATAATTAATTTAACGGATGATGTTAACTTGATTTAATTAATATCATTATTAAATTATCTATATTAATTTACTCATTAAAACTTTTCATTAATAAATTGCATTCAAAATTTTCCCAATAAATCATCCCTAACTAATTGAGGGGCTCTGAACGCAATGGCGTGATCGAATTTTTGATTTGATAAATATTTAATTATCTGATTTTTCGGAGTATTTAAATATTATTAAAATATTTACCGAAAATCCAACGACTTCCAAATGCGACCAAAATATCACCCATAGCTATTTTGGGGGTGGTGAACGCAATAGCGAAATTAGATTTTTAATCTGAGGCCTAGATAAAAAATCAATTTCTAGGATTTTGAGATTTTCCAGAAATCCAAATAAAAAATTTGATTCATTTGATTTCATAATTTGACTGGATCTTAGAGATAGTTCTAAATTACTTGATTAAGGTATTAAAACAATAATTAAGACTTAAAATTAGTCTTAATTGACCTAAGTAACAACCCAGGTTATTACAGGCTGACATTCAGATAACATCGTCCGACAATCTATAACAAGCGATAGGGTTCTTCGCGTTCGTTCTCCCAAAGTTCGTCGATTTTTCATCAGATGCAGCGCAGGTGCTCCGCCTTCGCTTCACCTCTCGTTCCCATTCACTTCGTTTTTTTGATGAATGTTTTTTCTGAAGATTTGCTTGATATTGCCAATTTATATGATTAATTTTAGGATTCTATTTACTTAATGATGCTAATTTAAAATTAATTTCTGATATATAGGGATATGTGTGATCAATGACATCATTAACTAGTACGGTATGTGTGATCATTGACATCATTATATAGTAGCCTTCTTAAAATAAAAGTGTTTCTTGAAAAACAAAAGAATTTTTTTTCTTCGATATCAATTTAATTATCAAACAACATCATTATCAAAATATTTTCTCTAAGGTTCTTCAAAATAGAATAATAATAAAAGAAATGTATATGCATGACACTTAAATCTTCATAATAATGTAAATACTTTATGAAAATGTATTATTTTTTAATTTTCTCCAAACCTAATTTTTGGTCATTCCACATTATATTCTATACATTTAATAGAGATGCACGAGTCTTATTTTTGTATTGACCTAACCTATATTTCTCTTTGTTTTTTTTTTGAATTGTGCAAATATGATTTCTTATATGTGAGCTTAAACAAGTGTTTTAGCTTATTATCTTAATCTATGTTATGTTCAAGCTATTAATGTATTTTGTTGGACAATCTTATTGAACGAAGAACTGTAAGATGGGCTGCTGAAAGTTATCCAATGAAATTCTATGAAGTTCAGACCACAATTGCTTTGCTTCAAATTTACTTCAAACTTGAAGCTATCGATGAAAGCAAAGTGTAAGTCTTTTGTCTGTTGCAAACATAGAAAATGCTTACAAATGGGATTAAAGTTATGTGGTTGATATTAGAAGTATATCTTTTAAAACATATTTCCCTTATCAGTATGTCTGCTATCTGTTACTCTATGTATCCAATGAGTTGTTCATGCTAACATGGCTTTAATATGATTGGAAACTTACATGACATGTAAAAAATTTGTTACACTAATTAATTTATTAAGAAATTTCTGTGTGTTTTTTTTTAATATTATAATTTCTTCTTGGATGAACTGCTAATAAAAATTTTAACGCTTATAAGAATTGAATTAATAGAAGTTAGGTAAATACAAAAATTAAATTCATGAAATTAAATATTTGGGCTAATATAAGGCAACTGCATTGACACATTTGTAATCTTTCTTTCTTAAATGAATTTATTGCATCGAAAACAACATCATTTGGTGAATTTTTTGCAAATTGTATGTATTTCATGATATTATATTCTGTGTGTTGACACTCCACATATTGTGCAGTTTCATACTTATATATATATATATATATATATATATATATATATATATATATATATATTCAAATGAACCACAAGCTTCCGTTTGCAATTAACTATCTCTCATTCAAAATCTCTTCGTCTCCCCTTGTAGACGAGTTCGATGTAAGGCTAAGAAGGCGTGAAGCCCAATTCTGGCGGGCTCTATGGTTTTAGGCCTATTTTACCCCCTATCGGTCTGGGAAGGGCACGCTGCTCTCTGCCAAAATTCATGGACAACCTTCTTCAATCTTCTTGCAACGGCGACAGGGACAAGCAAACAAGCAAATGAAGATGTGTCCAAGCAGAAGAGTTTCACAAAGGATTGATTATGGTTTCTGTTATTGAAAGATTATGCAGCTCTTAATCTCCGGCTATGGCAAAGGGAGGTGAGGGCTCAGAGGCATTATTTATTTTCTTAGTGTTCTGCAATGCATGCCATTAACTTTGTAAAACATATTTTCTATTGATTATATATATTTTTGGATTTATTATTAGATATTTATGCTATTAATCCAAATGTTATATTATATATATTGAAATTTTATTTATGAAAGCATGCAGACACAGAGTTTTAAAACACATGTATATAGAGTAGATTATCGTTAATCATGATCATGTTAGTGATTATTATGATAGTTATGTCATAAGAATCATCGTTTAAGCAAGCGTGCCAATGGAGTATTCAAAATTATTCCTTTTATAAGGAATTCGTGGGCTCAATTTAATAATAAAAAAAATACATCATATATACAACAATCAAAATTAGAAGCTTAGAAATAGAGCCTTTAGGGGCTTTTTGTTTGGTTGGAAGAGCAAAAAAAAATACTATAATATTATTGTTTTAAGATAGAGTTTAAAAAGTTGTTCTTCGCTTGAAAATGAAGATTTTAATCATTTACCTAACTTTTAATATGTTGAACGAGGTCATAAAAAGGGCTAAGCCAGTTCAATTTTCAATTTTCTTAAATTATTCAAAACTGTTTTTGTTTTATGCTGTTTAAGATATTTAAGATAAGGGTCGCTTTTTTATTCTAAGAAATTTAAGAAAAAGATACATGTGTGGTTCTTTTTTACATAATTTTGAGTTGGTTTATTTAATATATAGAAAATACTTTAGAGATTCCATTAACTAATGTTATCTATGCAGAGCTTTTCATGGTAAGTAGAGGATAGTGGTGCTCATGTTGTCGGGAGAAGTCATGAAAAAGTTGCAAAGCGTAGCAAGATGCTTGAATTTTTGTGGGATGTTGCTGAATGATTTTCATGTAGATGATGACATTTTATTGAAACGACTAACATGAGAGTTGTGACAAAAGACCCAATAGGGTATGATCATATTCAAAGAGAGTGAGGAAAGGCTGTAGAGTGGGGATTCCTAAGGATCATATCAATGGTGTTAAGTCATTGCAGATTACATGACACATAAAATTTCATTCCCATCACATATTCTATTCAGAGCTGTCTTTTCATTGCAAGTAGAGGATAGTTGGTGCTGATGTTGTGAAGAGAAGCCACATGAAGAAGTTGCGGAGTGCAGCAAGATGTTTGAATTTTTGTAGGATGTTACTGAATGATTTTAATGTAGATGATGATATTTTCCTGAAATGGTTCACATGGGATATGTGACAAAAGGTGCATTAGGGAATAAAGTGTGGCGCCCCAGCACCCTTAATCCGCCAAATGATTAGGTTAAGGGTGGGGTGTCACTCTGGCTAACCCCTCACTTATCATTGGATTAAGATAAACTCCACAATCCACCTGATTAGGGAAGGATTAACATAAAATCAAACTAATAGTCACTGTATAAGTAAACAAACAGAGTGCGGAAGCGATTTAAGGAAATGTGAACCATTCAAGTATCACAGTGCAAATAGGAAAAATAGAACTCAGAATATAAGCATACAATCCAAAAACACAGTCAATAGTACATGTATTATTACATAATTTAAAATATTTAAATATAAAAATAGAATGAAAACCACTCATCCTCACTCAAGAATATAAGAGGGCTAAACGGCAGCTTCTTCCACGGGCTCCTCCTCTGGGTAAGGCTCCACACCTAACTCCTGCTCGTCTAACTGAAAAGAGTCTGCCATTGTTAGTTTCACAATGTAGGGCCCCAGCCAAAGAAAAGAAAAATCTGGTTAGACAATTATCTAAGTACATTTTAAGCTGATAAATTATTATAAGTATTAAGTAATATCACCATTTGACAACATCTAAGCAACATATATATATAAGAAAGGAGCAGCAAGCAATACGAAAGAAACAGGAAAGCTATAAATCATCATTTATAACTTAAGCAAAGAAAAAGGGAAGAGGCTGAGACTTGCCTCGCATACAAACTAAATAAGGAAGGGCGTATAAATATACATAACTAAACAAGTGCAGTAAGAAAAATTTTACACCCTAAACATACTGGTGATCAACAAAAAATATGCTAATTAAAATAAATAACTCAGCAGTGGTACATATAAATAGCAGCAAGATTCTAACATCCTATATATATATATATATATATATATATATATATATATATATATATAAGCAGTACAAGGAAATAGCTGACGAAATAAGAATACTGAAAAGTAAGCAACAATAACTGCATATAAAGTCATACGTGCATCGACTGCCATACAGAAAAGAGCTACTCAAGCCCATTGAATACCAAAGAAGCTTAGCACCATCACGGTTAAGACATAAAACTGTGTACTCCTATCGACATAAGGAGGTTAGGTATATAAGCACACAAAGCAAGCGAAGGGTCTTAGCACCAGTACGGTTAAGGCCCAACTATATGCCCCTAGCGACATAAGGAGGCTAGTAAACTAAGCATACAAGGCAACCTTAACGCCAGTACAGCTAAGGCACCAACGGTGTACCCCTAGCGACATAAGGAGGCTAGTAAACTAGGCACACAACAAAAGCGGATCCTTCCCCTAGCGACATAATGAGGCTATGCAATAAGGATATTGTAACAGCCCCAATATTTGGATAGAAGATTTATCCAAATATTGAGTGTTACCTTAGCACCCAACACTTTGAATAGATCAAATGCTAATGCTAAGTGGCCAAGTTTCTTTATGAGTATTTGTTAAGTTAAAAATGAACGAAAAAAAAAAAAGATACATATAAATGCAGATATACAAGCATTTGCAAATAAGCAAACCACCCATTCATCCAAGTAGTTTTATATACATAACAGATACAACACAAATTAATAACTGAAATAAAAGTAACTTTATACAATTTAATTATTACAAGGCTTTTTAATATACATGGCAGTTTAAAATTTGACTATGCGGAAGCAGATTTCCATAAGGATTCTTCAAGTACCAGGACCTACATTACCTGAATAAAAAGGCTCTTGCTCTATCATATTTTGGTATTTAAATATGATAGGGCAATATCAAGAAAAGAAAAAAGTAATTAGACTAAACAGTCTAAGTACAATTTAAAATTAGCTATATTTTTAGATTAACCAGATATCACAATTGTTATTTACAATTTAAGTATGCAGTGGTGCTGGAAAAGCTATGTAGTAAGTAAGAAAAACAGCATAAAATTTATTGAGTAAAAATACTCATTTTATATTTATAATTCTAACCTTTTTCTTAAAATTTAAAATTTAGAATTTAATATGCGTGTGAAATGCAAGCAATTTATATGATCAAATGAAAGTATGCTAAGTAAACAATTGATATACAGTGAAACATAAATTGAAATTAGGCAACATACACTGTATTTAAATTAACTGAAACAGTAATCAAATTGAAAATAGAGAGTGTAAAGGAAAGAAGGAAATATCTTAGATTCTCAATCTAAGATAATCATAGTCTAAGACTATGATTCGAAAGCATAACTAAACAGTTATGAAGAGATTTTTCTAAGAAAATCTCTCATATTTAAGTTAAAGTTACATTTAGGAAAAACCTCATTCTGTAGGAGTACACTACAGAATGGGCGAGGAGTTAAGCACGTCTGCTTAACCAGATACAGTGGGGAAATTGAACATTCACATTTACCCTTTCTAAAATGTGAAGTTCTAAGAAAAATATTTTCATTTGTACTCTAATTGCATCAAGGCATTTTCCCTTTTAAAGTTTTAAGAAAATCTTTATTTATGCACCAAGTCTTGAATATATGTTCAAGGATAGGAGGCTCAAAGTTATGGATTTCAAAAATTATAAAGTATGTGATATCTTTTTGTTATCTAAATTTTGAATATTCTACTTTATAATCGGAGTTAATTAGACTCCAAATTAACTTATAAATATTTAATCTTAAGTCAATTTCAAATAAAAGTAGAAGGAATTGTAAATGAAATTAGAAAGTTAATACAATTCAATAAAATAAAAGGAGAATTTATCCAAAGCTCAAAAAGAAAAGAAGCTATTAATTTCAATTAAACTAAAAATGAACCATAGAATTGAATGTTTTGATTTGAATGTTAAAGTTTTCTGAAATATTTCTAAGTCTTAAAAATTCTGGCAGAGTCTCCTTTGTTTTTGTTCAAATTTTCAATTTTCACAATCAATCTCCAGTTCTAAATTAGAGTTCAACCCCTTTTATAGGATTGCTCATTTCCAGTTCTACAATATAGTTTAATTCTAGTTCTAAAATAGAGTTCAACCCTTTTTACAAGATTGCTCATTTCCAGTTATATAATAATTTCAAATATATAAAACTAAACTAAGCAGTTTGTACATCCTATATAGAACATCTAATAAAGAGAGATGTAGGAATGAAATTAGTAATTTATAAGAGCAGCGTTATGTGACTTTTGCACATAGCATTTAATTTAGCCTTCCTGTATTAATTTTTATAATTCAACCTGCAAAACATTAACATCTATAAAGTTAGCATTTAAATATAAAGAAACTAAAATTATATAAAATTTAAAGGCATTATTTAATTGTTCTTAACTGCATGACAACAAAGATGTTTATTTAGCATTTGGACTTTTAATATGAATCATGACAACATGTGGTATTACTAAGAAAAACAATATTATGTATCCTTCTGTACATTTCATAGTAGCAATCATGTTTGAAAATAAATGGCAGCTTTTATTCTTACTTACATAAATTGACATTAATAGATTTATGCTCAACACATATTAAACCGTTTAACCATTGCATTTGATTCCTTCAATCTCATAAGATAGCAGCATCTTGGTCTTTATAAAGTAAATGGCAGCAATTCGATTTTACAAAGTAGATAGTAGCATTTGTATTCATGTTGAGATATGGCAGCATTTATAATTAAAAAAGAATGGTAATATTTGATCATATAATATAAGAACAAAAGATGACAGCCTTTTTGATTTCGTAAAGTAGATGGCCATATTTTGTTTAAGATCTAATGAATTTGGACATTAGTCCTACTAAAATCTCTATATGAAACTAGATGTAAAGTTAACATATTACAAGATTCAAATGAAAAGATGATTATTAAAGGACTAATATTTATTAGAAGAACAATACCTATTTAAATTAGTTCTATAGAGAGCAACAATATGTAATCTAACATGCAAATGATAGACAACTTTGCATATGTCAAACTACATCATTACTTACAATAGTGTGGAGCTAGATGCACATCCCAAAAAAAAAAAAAAAAAAAAAAAAAAAAAAACTCAAACCTAGCCGAATATTTAATTATCAAATATGACTTTGAGCATAAAAGAAAATTCTGTAAACTCCTCATTATTGGTGGTAATTACATGAATGATATTCCTAGTCATAATTATGTATTTAAACTCGTAGAAGATCATGCATCGAATGAAAATTTTTATTTCGTAAACTAGCCCATATCACTAGTGGGAAGCAATATTTAAATAAGAAATGCATACAAGAATTACAATCAAAAACCTACATGACAGATAAACTATTCAATGAAGCTAGCGAATATATTAAATTTCTTCTTCATTTTGACACACTTTAAATAAGAATTTCATGTGCCCTTTATTTAACTCATAGAAATTTTACAAGAAATCACAGAATAATATACTAAGAAGACTAATTGATTGTCATACTTGCAGAAGAAAAGTTGATGAGAAGAAATTCAGCAGCTCAAAACTTTGTATTAACAAAGGACATATATTAATGAATTATTATTATTCCTTTGCTATAATTAAAGCCAATAATTAATTAGTAATTGATTAATATTTTCATGAAATCTTTAATTGTTAAACAAATCCAACATTTTATAAAAGAAATTTTCATCATTTAAGAATAAAGTTCTATGATTATTTATGGTATAACTTGCAAAAAGTATAAAATTTGCTAATCATTGATATTATTGACTTGCAAGGGATACAAGGTCCATTTAGAAAAATTCTGAGCAAATAGAAGATAATGAGGATAATTCAAAAGTTTCTTTTAAGTAAATTTTATTACTCAAGAATATGTAAGCAGCTTATAAAATAAGAACTAAAACTAAATCATGTTTTGCCTTCAATAATCCAGGATAGCACCATAATGAAAGTCTTAACAAAGGGTGTAAACAACGACAAATAAAATAAGTTTCAACATATTTCAATACCATCATACGCCGAGAGTATAATAACATCAAACTCTTCCATTTTATCATTATAGAAAGAGTAAATCTAATAGTATCTAGAATTTCCATGAGTAAGATGAGCCACCTTCTTACCATCCTTTCTTTCTTACATTCAATAGTTTTTATACAAAATACTTGTAGTATATTAAACCGGAGCTTTTTATACAACTAATTTCGACATATAAATTCAATCATTGTAACTAAAGTACTTGCACGCTTTAATAATTATTGACAATAATGCAGTTTATAATAAATCTATGGAGTAACTACAAACATGTAAATAAATTGATGCAAGATTTTGAATTTAGATATTAACAATAATATTACCTTCATGGAAGACTTCCAAAAGTATTTAATGTTATAGATATAGTTTTAATGAATTCCTAAACTCCAAGTATAAATCAAAGACAACTATATAATAAAAAAAAATTTCAAACTGCATGAGAGAAGATAAGTGATTTGAATGATGCAAGTTAATGTACGAACATAGTAATCAAAAGATGTTTTATGATCTGTCTTACTAACATTAAGAGGCTTATTATAAAATAAAAAGAATGATATAAAACCTAAGACTTGCAAGTTCTTAACTAAAATGTTTATTAAACTACCAAACATCGTTATTAAAGAAATTAGCACACTAGACCTTACAGAATGATAAGGATTCATCATCAGATACTTAACCAATATATTCTCAAGAGTAACCATTAATTAAATAAAAGATATACGAATTCATAGAATTCTTAATAAATATGTATATAAATCTTCCATTTACCAATCGATTAATTTCAAATGAAACAGCGATATTGAAAATAAGTGAAATTAAAATAGTTGAATCAACACCCTAAAAGATTAGATTAACAAAGCTATTCAATCTCATATCTCTTATTATATCTTTTGTTAAGTTATAGATGAATGTTTACAAATTAAACAATATTAAAACTTTCATAAATAAATAAAGAATCCATCACAAGGTATATTATGATTTCTATAGATCCTTTAAGATGACTTCATATAAACTATATCGGATGAAAAGTCGAATGGAGTACCTTTGCTATTTTGCGGCTAAAAGAGAAAAGGTTTCGGCTTTGGGGGCTCTCGGCAAGAGGAGGTTTGGCGAGTGGAGGGGGCTTCGGTTAGCAAGGCGCTCGGCTGAATGAGGCGCTCGGCTGAATGAGGCGCTCGGCTTCCTAGAGGATTCGGCTACTCCCAGCTTTTCTTTTTTTCTTTTTTTCACTCTCAGGGGGAAATAAGGAGATGACATTATAAGCTCACTTGGAGACGATCGAGGGGATTCCGCGACTTGCGAGGAGATGAGCCTTCAGCAATCGGTCATTGGGCATAGCGAAAGGTGGAAGCCACGCGTCGTTGGTTCTCCTCTTGCTCGCTCCAAGGATGATGATGGAGCCGAGCATGCGTATAGAGGAGGCGGTCTCGGGATGGGGAGGGTTGCGTGCGAAAGGATTAGGGTAGAATGAGATAAGGTAAACGATTTATGTATATTTGGATATATATATATATATATATATATATTTATATTGATTTATATGATTAATTTATAAGTTTCATTTAATTAATATTATATGATGAAATATTTCTAAACCAATTTTTGAAAAATTGTTTTTTAGTTAAAATGAGTGTTACGAACTCAAAAAGGAAGTCGGAATTTAATTTGGAAGCTATCTTAATTATTTTAATTACCGAATTATGAAAATGTAATAAAATAATCAAGAAATTTTGACTTTCTCCAAAACTCACCAAAATTTCACCCCAAGCTAATTTGGGCGTGAGGAATACAATGGTAAAATCTGTTTTTGATTCTGAAGTCATTTTAAAATAGGTATTTTCAAAATTATCTGAAAACCAGGAAATGCTGGAAATCGACAAACGATCTCCAATTCGCACGAAATTTGAGGTGGAGATTTCTAACTATAATATGTGAGTAATGAAAGAGAGTTAGAGTAAATTAGATTTACTAATTGATAGGTAACAACTTCTGGGTTGTTACAGATATAACTGAGAGGTAGTTTATAAAATCATTATCTTTTCATAAATCACTTTAATATTTTCACAAGGAATCTAAGGAGTCTCCATATTTTCCTAACAGTTTATTTATGCATCAAAAATCTTGTATGATATTCTCAAGAAAATATGGCACAAAAATCAAGGAATTCGTAAGCAACAATCATCAAAGTAAGCAAGGGATTCTACTAAACATGGTGATATCAGTTATTTTCTACTTAACCTTCTAACTATTCCAAGTTACACAAGTTCAGGATCACCATTTTCTTACTATCAAGTGTAACCCATAAATTCATCCTTATAAGTTAAAAAGGATTGGAACTGATCAGGTTCCAATCTAGCTCAATCAGATAGACGACTACGAGTTAAATAAATGAATCATACGTCCTAGTTTTGTAAATTTAGACATTCTAACTAAGATCTGATCAATATCTTCTAAACCTATAGATTATGGATTAAACACTATGAGAATTAGGTTTAATCACATAATCTAAAGGATAAGACCTAAGTTTTAGGTTTTATTCTATTAGTGATCTACTAGTTAAGGCAAATCCTATTAAGTAATCAAATTTAATAGGATGAATCTTTTATCTTAAATCTAAAGTTAAAAGACAAAATAATCGGAACGAGTTGTAAAATAAAAGAAAGTATATAAACTAATAAACCAAGGTTTTACCCATGGGGTAACCCAATTTACCCAACGAATGAATTCTAGCCTATGATCTATTCCTAGTCTCAAGAAAGGTCCTTATGGTGTAGTGCTTAAAACATAACAGAAGTTATTGGAATCTAACCTAAGGGTTGATTTCACTCACTTGATTGATTATAACATTAGTTTTAGGGTTCTGGAATGTTATCTAAAGGGTAGATATACTTAATTCAATCTTATGGCAAAATGACTATTTGGCCCCTATTTTAAGGATCAAAAAGTCAACTTTTTTATTTAGGGGTCAGAATTGAATTCTCTTAGCTCCAATTGGTTCCTTACTGTCTAACTTAAAGATAGACAGTAAGTACGCCTAAATCGGGCGAGAAACGGTCAAGTTATGACTAAAATAAGGCTAAGGGTAATTTGGTCATTTACCAAAATTTCTAGGGTTCAAATTCTAACTATTATTTTATTATATTGATTACATTCAAATTCTAGGCTGGTTAGTATCTTGAATTTTCCAATTTGGAGTTGATTTGACTAAGTTATGGCCGTTTGAAGTCTAGGGGCATTTTGGTCATTTTTCACTAAAGTCAACACTAAATTCTAGAGTTGACTTTTTATCCTGATATCCAAATGGGAAAACTAATACTACTACGGTGATGGGGCCATTCTCCTGAGCATTTTAAGACCCATATTGACTATGTTTCGATAACTGGGTAAAAAGTTATGAGGCTCTAAATAGGTCCTAAAATGTTACATCGTTATACGTACCCGAAATAAATTTTTATAATACATTATTTGAATCCTTATATTTTTCTGAGTATTTTAAGACCTATATTGGCTATGTTTGGATCATCCTACAAAAAGTTATTAAACTTTTAAGGTTTACTATTCAAAAATACAATTTGAATTATTTTACTATTCATTTATTCAAATTGTATTATTTTACTGTTCATTCCTCAAGTTTTTATATAAAATTTCTGAAATCATTAATCTTTAATTAATCTATGATTAATTAGGCTTAATTATTAATTAACATTAATTAATCTATTATTTAATTAATTAATTTATATTTATTAATATTTTACTTTAGCAAAGTAATTAGGGCTAATCACTATTTAATTAGTCTTAATTACCTGTTAATATCTATTTAAGAATATTTAATTATACTTTACTGTTCATTAGTAATTAATTATCCTAATTACTGTTTAGGGTTTAATTAACCCTTTAATTAACCCTAATTAATCCATAATTATTCTTAATTAATTAAGATTACTGTTCAAAAGTAATTAGTACTAATCATAATTTAATAAACTACTAACTGTAATTAATTAAAGCTAAACAGTAATTAATTAACAGTAATTAAATTATATTTTAATTAACAGACAGTGGGCCCCACTGGACACATGGCACTGCCAGAGGCTGCCACGTGGCACTGTGGGCCCCACATGGGCTGACTCAGCACGAGTGACTGGGCAGTGGACCCCACCTGACACGTGGCACGGCTAGAGGCTACCACGTGGCACTGTGGGCCCCACGGGGAGCCGAACCGTCGCGGTTGACCGGGCAGTGGGTCCCACTTGCCACGTGGCGGGCCCAGAGGCGGCCACGTGGCGCTGTGGGCCCCACTGAGGAGCCGAACAGCCACGCAGGCTCGGTCTATGGGCCCTACGTGACACCTGGCGTGCCGGCTATCTGCCACGTGGCACTGGTGGGCCCCACGGCCGAAGCCGAAGCGTCGTGGGCTTCGGCTGGTGGGTCCCACTGGACACGTGGCAGGCCCAGAAGGTGCCACGTGGCACTGGTGGGCCCCACTCAGCTGACGCGGACCCGGCTCTGGCGGGTGGGGCTCGGGTCGACCCGGCCCGACCCGGACTTCGTCTCCCTCGCGGAGACGGCCCGAGGGCGCTGGGCTAGGGCACGGCTTTTGCCGGCCTTCCCGGCGCCGGACCACCTCGGCTCGCATGGCCGACGGTAGCCCTCGATGAGGGCTACACGCCGGTGGGTGGACCTTCACCGGAGGTGGCCGGGATCGCCGGCAAAATCAAACCCTAGGTCCTAGGGTTTCGGCGGATGCGACGAGGGTTTAGCCCGAGGCTTTAAGCCTTGATTTGAGTCAACCGGACCGATCGAGGTCGATCGGGTCCGGTTGATCGTCGATCTACAGTCTAACCTACAATTCTATGGTAGTGAGACGACGAGAGATGGACGGAGGAGGGGGTAGCGGGAGTACCTCGTTTGGACGGCGGACGGGAGGTCGGCTCAGTTCGGCTGTGCGGACTCCGATTCATGTAACCGGAGATGGAGGGGCGCGGGGAAGGTCCTTATGGACCTCCGGACGGAGCAGCCGAGGTGGGGGAGGCCTCTGGTTGGCCAGGCGGGCGGCGGGCTTGCCACGTGGCGAGCGGGCGACGGGGCCGAGAACGACGGCCTCGGATCGTCGGATCCGCGCGATCGCGGACGGTCCGGATCAGCCCGAACCGCGTGATGCGGATCACGGCTGCGGGCCACCGGATCTGTGTGGATCGGACGGTCCAGATGGATCCGTCCGATCGGATGGCGCCGTTAGCGCCGTCCACTTAAGCTGACGGCGCCGTACGACGCCGTTAATTAATTTTTTTTTTCTTTTTCAGAAAATTTCCAGAAAATTTTGAACATATTTTTCCTAACTAATTTGGGGTCAAGGAATTCAATGGCGCAGTCGGATTTTTGATCCGACGAGTATTTTGATACCTCAATTTCCGGGATATTTTTATTATTAAAATATTCGTCGAAATTTCGATGACTTCCGATTGACACGAAAATTTCACCCCAAGCTAATTTGGGGTCAAGGAACGCAATGGCGGTCATTTTTTGATTAGAGGTCAATTTAAATAGGTCAATTTCTAGGGTTTCTGGATTTCTAGAAATCAGGATTCGATCCATTTGACTCCTGATTTAGACTAGGTCTTAGATGTTAACTCCATTTGACCTAATTAGCACTTATAATTATGTTTAAGACTTAAGATTAGTCCTAATTAACCAGGGTAATAACTTGGGTTGTTACATAAAGAGATTCAAAGACAGTGGGGTTCTGTGGCGACCGGGAATTGAAGTTCGAGAGTCTCTAAAGAATGATTCATACAATAAAAATATGAATTTATGAAAATAAAGAAAATAAAATACATACATATCCACATTTACATTCAGAGCCATACACATATGAATATACAATAGTTTTTAATATTTACAATAATAAATTAAACAACTTTATTTTCTCACATATCAACTACTTTTCTTTTGATTTCTTAGGCAGATCTTCAAAAAAATTTGATTATCAAAATCTAAAAAATTCAGTTACTAGTCAGGTAGGAGTACGCAAATCGTTCTTATAAGAATAATTCTAGCATCCTATAATAGGCATAAATTAAATATGGAACTGAAAGAAATATTTGCATATATAAAAAGAAAGCAAATTTCTCAAATTTAAAAATTGTCCTGCATGTTAGCTTTGAAATTCAACATATATGAAAAGCATAAATTTATCCAAAGCATTTGTAACAATAAGTCGAGTCCAAAGACTCCTGAGCCCAAATGGGTAAACTCATAGGCATAACCTGTACGAAGCTTATCTCACTACATGTCGGTAGCTTACTCAAAATAGGAACTGATAGTGTGTCTTTCCTCTGGATTTGCCCACTTCCTAATAAGGGCTAAATCCCTCCATATGACTCCCAGGGGCTGCCAGCAGGCCCAATTTGTACAGATTCTCAGTGTTGCTTTCCATCCTCCAAAGATAAATACCATAATAATATATACCACATTTCATCTTTTTGTTATATGCTTATTTGATAACATTCTTTTGTAGATTTATAAGCGGTAAGCAGTTTTGAAATAATATTCAAATGAAAAATGGCTAAAAATGAGAATACTGAAATAAAACTTATATGTAGATTTACGTTAATCAATTCAATTTCTTTGATCTGCCAAAATAATTTAATTCATTAATTTAATATTTTTATCATGATTTGTAATATTAGGTTTTTGAAATAATAATAAAATGACTATTTTGAATATTTGAATTATTTTATTAAGTTACTTTATTATTATGCTTTATAATATCAAATTGGGAATTTGACCTTATAAGGGCATATTAGTAATTTTACCCTTAATGAAATATAAAATTTTTGTTATTTTATTGTAGATTATGTCCTAAGATTTCTATAGAACCTAAAATTATCAAATTCTGATATATATTGGCTAAGTTATAGCCAATACAAGTTTTAGGGTTAATAATTAGGGTTTAATGTGATTAGTGAGTGATTAGTGAAATTAGTCACAAAATCATTAAACTAATTATACAGCTAGGTTTTAATTTACTTTATGAGTTCTCTGAAATTAAAATTACTTAATTTGGATCATTAGATTTGCTAATATTCACTAATCAAAATTTAGAGTAATTAGAGCTAATTAAGAGATCTAACCGTTGGATCCTGAATATTTTTATAGATTATTGTAAGTTAAGGTTTTTTAATCTAAATTGATATTTGGATCACCTAATTTGAAGTTAAATTGACTAACTTATGGCTACTTGAAGCTCTAGGGTTAAAGGCTTAATTAGGGTTAGGTCCTAATTGTGATTAGTCTAATTTTAATCCAAACAGCAAAGTTAACACTACTAGAATATTCTTTAGGATTTTTTGAGTATTTTGAGACCCATATTTGATATGTTTGGAATAGTGGATACAAAATTATAGCTATTTGAATAATAAAAGGAAATGCACCTAATTAATACTACAACATCTAAAAGGAAATGCACTTAATTAAAGTTGTTTCAAGTTATATATTAATATTATCATATGCTTAATATATGAAAATAATTAAGCTCATTTCATTCTTTACTCATGCTCATACATTTTTGTTGTGTTTCATTTTGAGACTCGAAATCATTCTTTTTTTTTAAGGCATTATCAATCAAATGAATCTTGAGATATAAAGCCTTAAATAATTTGCTCTTATGATATAAAGCTTTATAATATGTTCCCTTGAATAAAATGTTAACCCGTAATTGAGTGACAACTATTAAGTTCTTACCAACTTATGTTCATAATATAAGGATGTTTACCCTTGATTTTTATAATTTTTTGTTAATTTCAGCTATTGAATTATTTTACTTATTAGATTTACTAATTTTTACTTAATTTTTATTCATTCAATTTGTAATGATTTACATAGCTCTCTAATTTTGTATTTGATTCTAATAAATTCAGCAATTGATGAATTATATAAACTTATTTAGATTTAGTGTTTTTTAATATATGCTTAAAAAGTATATATTCTAACAAATTTGTGTATTCCTTTTTTTTCACTATCAATGCAAATAAAATTGCTATGAATTTATAATTACTTATTTCATTTTCTTATGACATTACTCGCTGCATTATTGCCTGAATGGCTCAATAAAGAAATTCACTGTTTATTTGAATGAAAATTACATGAAGCCGGCATGTTAAGGAATTAGGCGGAGCTGAAAATGAGTAGTTAATAACCTCTCATCATGTTTCAATTCTTGATTAATTTCTTATGGATTGAATTCACCGATTTGTGATGCTTCGATGATCGGTAGTCAAATAACTTTTATTTTACAATCATTCAATCTTCTTTCCAACCATAATTTCATCGATCATTTT
The DNA here is from genome assembly GCA_016760335.1 of Gastrodia elata. Lineage (NCBI taxonomy): Eukaryota > Viridiplantae > Streptophyta > Magnoliopsida > Asparagales > Orchidaceae > Gastrodia > Gastrodia elata. The sequence goes on along the minus strand of CM028679.1, from coordinate 24,168,772 downwards.
TTTCGTTTTTCTGTTGGATTTTTGTTTTTCATTTTTATTGTTCGGTAAAGAATGCATAATTGGTGTTTTTCTTTGGAAGAAATTTGCCCATTAAATAATATCAATTTGTTCTTTAGAAGAGTTTAAATTAAATAATTGTTACAAAAAAATATTATTTTTCTGTTTGAATTAAGCTTTTCTGTTCTTTTGAGTTTCGCATGAATTAAATATGTAAACGAATATAAATTAAAGAGAGTTTTTGAAAGAAAGTAATTTTTAGACTTTAGAAAAAGAATGCTATTAACTTTGAGAAAAAGAGAAAAAATAATTCATAGATAAAATACGTATTTGCGACCAATTGAAATTTTTTTGTACTTGTATATATATATATATAGTAAAATTAAATTAACTAAGAAATAACTGGGACACCACTCACTATATGAGATGGTATAGAGTCAATTATGCTTAGAAATATTATTTAAATTCATTGATGTGTCACTTAAGAAACTCATTCAATAAAAATTAAATATATTTCATTATTATTTATTTATATAAATATTATTTTATAAGTAATTGAACGAGTTTTTTTTTTAATATCAGAGTAAGCATATTCCTCTTATTCAGATAGGCGGGTCCAAGCCCCCGAAACGTGGCCGTTGTCACAGACGAAAGCCCGAACGACGGGCTCGCCGTCATCATGGAAGCCAAGCACTGTTCTCAAACAGAAGGCGGAATGGAGATCCCAAATTTCCTGGCAGGAGCAGAAGGCGCAGCCCAGCGGGATCCCGCTCCTGTTGGTGGTGACTATGGTTTTCCAGACTCTGGAACGCTTGAAGTTGCTGAACAGTCCCCTGAACACCATGTACTCCCGCCTCTGCCGAGCATGAACGCATCCCGGCCAATCGCAGATGTAGAGCGAGTCGCACCTGAACCTAGGCGCCAGCAATTTGGCTCCCTGCTCCCTGCTTAGATTCCACGCCACGGATGCCAGATGGGCGCTCACCCTGCCGCCGTCCCCATCGATCCTTCTGTTCTTTGAACTTTCGGTTGCCTCTTCCAATCCTGACTCTGCATTTTCAGTTGGAGGAGAAGAGGGAGTCAGCGCCTCCTCGGAGTTATCGTACACGGTGTCGAAGTAGAGATCGTCAAATAGAGACCAGCAATCGGAAGGGGACGCTCCCTCCTCCGCACCGGCCGGAGGCTGTGGTGGCTCCAGCGGTCCGTGGAGGGAATTCTGGTCCGGTCCGATGTCTCGCTCGAGCCCAAAATCGGAGCTTTTGAGGAGGACTCCGGCGCAGAGCAGGCCTGGGCAGCAAACGGAGACCTTGAAGAGGGCAGCCCAGCCGCCGTGAGGGCTTTCGAGGAGATCGGAAGAGAGGGTACGGAAGCACTTGGCGCGGCAGCAGGCGTCGCCCACCAGGGAGGCGAAGCGCATGCTGACGCAGCACAGCCGCGCCCAGTCGCGAGGATCGAACTCCAGCTTACCCAAGATTTTGAGGATGATGTCGTTTGAGAGGACCGCGAAGACGTCTCCGTCGCCGACCGTCGGATATGTTGCCTCGTCGATTTCTCGTTCCATGGTGAAGGATCTTTCGATTAGGGCATTGATTCAACCAACGCACCGCTGGAACTCGCTTGAAATTTGAACGGGACGAGGAGAGTTCTAAGACCCGTGATCGCTTTCCCGAGCTTAAAGCACACCGATTTTAAGGGTTTCTTGTGAAAAAGAGCGTTGCGAAGGTGGAGGGGATTAGGAACAATGATATTTAAAATTATTCGGAACCTAAAAAAATTCGGATTTTAAAAATAATGTTTATATTATTTTAATATAAATAAATAAACATAATATTCAAAATAAAATTATCTTTTTTCTTAAAAAAATCAGTTTTTCCCTCGCTCCAAGGTGATTTGTGGAGGGCGTTGATCCGAGTGGATCGAGTAGATTCCATCCACACAGACCACTGAGGGCTCTTTCTGCACGCCTCCTTCTGAAAGAGTCAGTATGTGGATGCCATGAAGCCGGGTGGACAGCGGGTACCTAAATTGAACTTTAAAACGAGTGTCAAAATATTTGATTTATTATTAATATTGATATTTGTATAATAATATTATAATAATATAATAGGATCAAAAATTATAACAATACTTATTATATTATATAAAATATTAATAAATTTTGAATAAAATAAGAGAAATGCTATTTGAACTCGTTGGTGTGAAACCCAAAAAAATCTAATTCAATATAATTTGAGCATATTTCATTATTATTTATTTATTTTCATTAAAGTAATATAAATATTATTTTTATGTTTATATTAAAATAATATTCAAATATTATTAAGTAAAATTTTTTGAGTACCACATTAACTAATCTTATAAAATAACTCTTATGCCATCCACGTACTAATTTTTTTTTCTATCACTCTCATACTATTAAAAGGGCTAAAAAAACGTTTTTTTCTATCACTCTCATACTATTAAAGGGCCAAAAAAACGTTTTTCTATCACTCTAATTTTCAACATTTGTGTATTTTTAGAACATACATAATTTCTTAAATGTTCTATAAAAATTTCATAATTTTGAAATTCATGTGAACTAGAAATATAAATCTTAATATAACATTTTTCTTAAGATTGCTGAGTTCATCCGCCAAGAAAATATATACCCACATTTATAATAACAATAATCGTATAAAATAAGAAAAGAAATGATCTAATTTAGAATTTTCCTATCCACCTGTTACAGAAGGAAGGGAAAGACATAAATTTTTGGGCGACGCAGAGATTCTAAATTCACGTACTGTTAATATTCCTAGAAATCAATCAATTGCATTTAGTCTTGGCAAAAAATCAAACTTTGCTGAACCCGATTCTGTGCTCAAGTGTTATAGGAAGCATTCAAAAGCTGCCGAATGTTTGTTGGGGAGATTTCTTTTGGGTTGCCATGGACAAGCCTCTTTGCGACCAACAGATTAGCCGCCTCTGTAGGATGGTAAGGGTCCCAATACACATATTTTGAGCGATCTCCGCAGAGGCTCGATGCCGGCCCGCAAGCAATAACTCCTCCATGAATCCCGCCATTGCCACAGCAAGCATCCCTCGCTGTTTCAAATCCTGAAATCAATCACAGTGTTTCAAGATCACCTGCAAGACATGCTGAGGATAGCGGGGGCAGTCAAAAAGCATTCCTACCGTAGGACTGATGATTGGTGATGACATCCATGAACAGATCGTACAAGTTCGCATAAAGAAAATTCGATCCAGGGAGCATTTGGTTCAGTTTGGAAAGCAGATCGCGTAGCTCTCCGTTATACATCTTAGCCAATTGGTTAGGCAATGGGGCACAGCCAGTCTCATCAACTGGAGCCAAGGATGTTTGGTAAGGGATGCATCCAATGGGCACAATGCTCCCCATGACAATGTTTCTTGCATCAAGACAGTAAAGCCTCTGCATTTATTTAGTTGGCAGTTAATTAACCCATAAGCTCTACACATTTCAAAAGTGGGGGCTTTGAACAGAGCTTACTGTAAGCTGCTCTTTTAGTGCGAGCATTAGTCTGTTAATGTATGCGTCCGGAGCTTCGAAATCAGTAATGAAAGTCAGGTAGTTGTTGAGAAAGTCGTTTGCTCCGATGGTGATTGAGAAGATTGCATTGTGTACGAGCTCTCTGGCTTCATTCCTCCCTAAGAACTCGTCCAATTGCTGCCTGGTAGTGTTAAAATAATCAATTTGCAGGTTCATTCCGAGCCTGCTCACCTGCATATACGAAACAGAATTAAAATTTTGTTCTCAAAGGGTAGCAAGATCGGGAGAAGCATTCGCACGTAGAGCGCTCCAGTTTTATTCAGTATTCCTCCAGCACCAGAAGCATAGTTGACTCCATTCAAAAGGGATGCGCCGTTTGTGTACGGATCCAGAAAAGGCGGCGCGTAATTCAGCTGTCCAAGCTCTTCCCCTGAGCAGCAAAAGGAGAAAGCGTCAAAAGTTGCTGGCCTGCAAAGATTAGCTCAAAAGGCGCGTACCAATGATGTCGGCAATGGTCCTGCCGTTTGTAAAGCGGCCTGTGGGGAAACCGCCGGAGGCCTTGAAGTCGATGCCATTGGGAGGGTGGTTTGCTTTTGACAGGGAAGTCAGCAAGTAGTTGTTGTTTCCAGAGTCCACGTGGGAGTCACCGAAGACAAAAATGGCCGGCGGCCTGTTATTCTCTGCGCTGCTCGAGCTGGCCATGGTGCTAAAGAGGGCTATCATGAGCAGCGGTGGTATTAATGAGCAGGGCATTTTACTGTCACTGGAATTCGTATGCCAGCACTAGGCAGCAGTTCTGGTTTATAGGCACCCTTCATTTCATTCCATTACAGCGAATATATTAACTTGCAGGGGTGCCTGCACGACTGCAGAGCCGAGTTGGTGGGTTGGTTTGAACTTTTGGGTTTTTCTGCACTTCACTCAATCTTGGATTGTCCCCTTGAGGCAGAAACGGCGTGGAAAATATGAAGCATTAGCCGTTGTACAAAGTGTATCCTTTAGTACAATTAGATGTTTTAATATCTTTTGGGTGGAATGCATTAAAGAGAATGACACGTCCAAATGAATAGACTATTTTTGCCAATATCAAAGAAATATTGGGTCCAGATTGTTATCTTAGTCAATTATGATTAATCTTAATTTTAAAACTAATCATAAGTGCTAATTAGGTCAATTGGAGTCAACCTCTAAGACCTAGTCCAAATAAGAAGTCAAATAGATCGAATCCTGATTTCTAGAAATTTTAGGAAATCCTAAAATTTGACCTATTTAAATTGACATCCGGTTGAAAAACGGACATCGTCATTGCGTTCGTTGGCCCCAAATTAGCTGGGGTGACATTTTCGTGTCAATCGGAAGTCGTTGAAATTTCGACGAGAAAATCGAGAAATTAAAATACTCGTCGGATCGAAAATCCAACATCGTCATTGCGTTCCTCACCTCTCAAATAGCTAGGAAAAATATATTCGAAAAAAAAATAATAATAATTTAATTAATTATTTAACAGCGCCATTAAAACCTTAAGCTTTGCCATTAAAATCATAACGACGCCGTCTAATCAGACGGCACCTCATCCGCCGTCAGATCTAATCCAATCCGACGGCTGAGGCATCATCTCCTTCGGAGACTCCGCTCGCACGCCACGCGTAGGGCCGCCGCCTCGCTCAGCCAGCCAGCGCTCGAGCCCGCCTTGCCGCCTCCGCCCCGCTCTCCTTAAGATCCCATAAGGTCGAAGGATCGCGGGTTAGCGCAAGCCAGGCTCGACCAGAGGTCCAGGTCGTCTTCCAAAGCCTCGAGTCCCTCGCGTCGTTCGTTTCAGGTACTCCATCCTCTCTTGATCTTGCTTCGATCCTTATAATGTAGTTTCGTATATCTATTCCGAGCCTATGATTGTCGATCCAACGGATCGATCGGGTTGGATTGAACCCGATCGATCGGATTCAACGATCAACAAACAGTCTAAACCGTTACCCGTTTTATCCGCCGAACACTAGACCCTAGGGTTTGCTCCTGCCGGCAACTCTGGCCACCACCCGCGTCGACCCCCCCATTGGCGTGTAGGCCTGACTTCGGCCTTTCGTCGGCCATGCGAGTCGAAGAGACCCGATGCTAGGATGACCGGCAAAAGCCGTGCCATAACCCGGCGTCCTCGATAAAAAAATCGCGAGGGGAGGGTAGCCCAGGCCGGGTCGGGTCGATCCGGGCCCGCCCCGAAACTTGCCCGGGTCCGCGTCGGCAAAAGAGTGGGGCCCGCGGGGCCACCCTGCGCCCGTGGGCCCCTGCGGTTGCTTTGACCGCAGCCGTGAGTCCCACCCCACGCCCGTGGCCCTATCCCGAGCCGCTATGTGGCTCGGGAGGACCCGTCGCTGGTCTGCCGTTGCTGCAGTGGGGCCCGCCGCAGGTCTGTGGCCGTTAAGCGAGTGCCACGTGTTCTTCTGGGACCTACCTTCATTAAAACCCGTGGAATAAAATATTATTAAGCTAATAATTAATTAGTTGATAATTATAATTAACAGTTAGTCGATTAATACTAATTAATGTTAATTAACTATTAATCCATATTAAATAGTACATTAATTAATGCATATGATTAACTAATTAGGATTATTATAATAATTAAACAGTAAACATAATTAACTCTATTAATTAATTAATTAATTATAACTTAATTACTAATAAACAGTAATTAATAATATGTTATAAATATCACTGAATTAATATATATATATATATATATACAGTAATATTAATAATTTGATAATTATTAAATAGTAAATGAACCTATTAATTAATCATAATCTTAGGATTTATAATTATGAATAGATAATTAGGACTTAAATAGTAATTAACTTAACTCTAATTAAACAGTAATAAAAATAGTATTATAATTAAAATAATTAAGTAATAGATTAAATAATAATTAATATTAATTAATTACAGATTAACTAATTAATTATTAAATACAGAAAATTATAATTGAACTTTAGGAATGAATAGTAGATTAATATAAATTGAATAAATGAATAGTAAAATAATACAAATTATATTTTTGAATAGTAAAACTTAAAAATTTAATAACTTTTTGTAGGATGATCCAAACATAGCCAATATAGGTCTCAAAATACTCAGAAAAATAAAAGGAATCAAATAGCGTAATGTAAAAATTAATTTCGGGGTGCGCATAACGAAGTAGTATTTTAAGATCTCTTTGAAACCCATAACTTTTGACCTAATTGACAAAACATAGTCAATATGGGTCTTAAAATATTTAGGAGAGCGGCCACATCACTGTAGTAGTATTAGTTTTCCTATTTGGACATCTGGACAAAAAGTAAACCCTAGATCTCACAGTTGACTTTAGGGAAAATTGACCAAAATGCCCTTAGAATTCAATTGACCGTAACTTGGTCAAATTAACTCCAAATTCAAAAATTCAAAATGCTAATTAGTTTAGAATTTCAATGTCATCAATAAACTAAAATAATAATTAGAATCTAAATCCTAAAAATTTAGAAAATGACCAAAATATCTCCAATTTTAGTTAGGTCATAATTTGACCATTTGGGGCCCAAATTGGGTTTACTCCATATCAACACACTCAGTATACTATATGGAATCTATAGAAACTGAGTTTGCTAAAATTGGACTTAAAACGGAAAAGTTCGGTTTTGTCACCCGTTGACCGACTCGAAATTACCAAATTGCCCTTAGAAAGCAAAACGTCCGTAACTTAGTCAATTGGCCTCAGAATGCAGTGTTCTTAGACTCTATGGAATCATTGAACAATCACCAACAATAAAATGCATAAAAATTTAGGGTTCAGTAGAGTAAAAATCACTAAATTGCCCTTAGGCCAAAAACCTTAATTTGGACCTGTAGGATCCATCTCTCGTCCAAATTGGACGTACTTACTGTCTATCTTCAAGTTAGACAGTAAGAAATCATATGAAACTAAGAAAATTCAGTTTGGACCCTTAAGTCAAAAGTTTATTTTTCAGACCCTTAAGTAGAGGGCAAAATAATCACTTTGCCCTAAGATTGAATTTAGTACCCTTAACTTTTAATTAACTTTTCAAGACCCTAAAACTAATATTATAATTGTATTAATGACAATTAAGTGAGTGAAATCAACCATTAGGTCAGATTTCAAAATTTCCCTAAATTTTTGACACTATACCTTAAGGACTCTTCCTGAGACTATGACTATATCATTAGTTAGAGTTCATTCATTGGGTAAATGGGTTGTCCAATGAGCAAAACCTTAGTTTTATTAGTTTCTAGACTTTTTTTTTTATTTTACAACTTGTTTTGATTATTTTGTCTTTTAACTTTAGTTTTAGGATAGGAGATTCATCCGATTAAGTCTGATTACTTAATAGGATTTGCCTTAATTAGTATATCACTTCTAGAATAAAACCTAGAACTTAGGTCTTATCTTTTTTGGATTATGGGATTAAACTTAAATCTCATAGTGTTTAATCCATAATCTATAGGTTTAGAAGATCTTGATCAGATCTTAGATAAAATATCTAAATTCACCACGTATGATTTATTGATTTAACTCATAGTCGTCATCTGATTGAACTAGATTAGAACCTGATCAGTTCTAATTCTTTTTAACTTATAAGAATGAGTTTCTAAATTACAGTCGATAGTAGGAAAATGGTGATCCTGAACTTGTGTAACTTGGAATAATTAGAATGGATAAATTAGAAACATATGATATCATCATATTTAGTAGAGTCCCTTGCTTCTATTTGATGATTGTTGCTACACATTCATTGTATTTTTGTGCCTTAACTCCTTGAGCATATCATATAAGATCTTTGATGCATAAATAAAATATTAGGAAAATATGGAGACTCCTTAAATTCCTTGTGAAAATATTAAAGTAATTGATTAAAGATAATAATTTATGTGTTATAGTTGTCTCTCATTTATGTCTTATGATTGCCTAGTTTCCTTGTTAACACTAGGGGAAGACTTTATTTATACCTTCTGTTTGTTTCGTTGTGTGCTGATTGCCTAGCCTCCTTGTTGTCACTAAGGGTACACAGTTTTGTGCCTTAGCTGTGATAGTGCTAAGATCTTTTATATTAAGTGGGCTAGATTAGCTCTTTTCTGTATGGTAGTTAGTACACAGATGTTTACATATATGTTTAGTTTTGATGTTTTGTTTACTTTTCAGTCAGCTATTTTCTTTGTAGTGCTTATATATTTTAGGATGTTATAATTTTGCTACTATTATATGTATTATTACTGAGTTCAGTTATTTTAATTTGCATATTCTTTTGATCATCAGCATATTTAGGATATAGTATTTTCTTCCAGTACTTATTTAGTTATTTACATTCATATACCTTACCTTATTTAACTTGCATTTGAAGCATGTCTTAGCCTCTCTTTTTGCTTAAGTTATAAATGATTGTTTATAGTTTTTTCTTTCCTTATTGTATTATTAGTTGCTCTCTTATTTAATATAGTTGTTGCTTAGAGAATGTAAATATTGATATTACAAAATATATGAAAACTTATCAGCCTAAAATATACTTAGACAATTATCTAACACAAGATTTTTCTTTTTGGCTGAGGCCCTACATTGTGAAATCGACAATAGCAGATCCTCTTCAGTTAGACGATCAGGAGATAGGTGTGGAGCCTTACCCAGAGGAGGAGCCTTTGGAAGAAGCATCTATTTAGTTTTCCCTTTTAAGTGAGGATGAGCTCATTTTTATCTTCATTACTTAAACTTTTACTTGATGTAATAATACAGATACTGTTGACCGTATATTTAAATTTCTATGCTTATATTCTTAGTTATATTTTCTGTTATTTATATTGTGATGCTTGGATGTTTCTTATTATAAATCGCTTTCGCACTCTGTATAGTTTTATTAGATAGTGACTGATATTTTTGATTCTGTGCTTACTCCTTCCCTGTGGCGGCCGCCCCTTCTAATTATAAGGATTAAGGAGTGGTCGTTACTAAGCAATCTCATACTTAATATTAGGTTGGAATTTAAGACTCCAATCAAATCTTAAGAAAAAGATGTACTTTTCATAATAAGGTAAAGATTAGCTATCATTTAATGAGTATCAGAGTGTGGAAGAAAAGTACAAACTGAAGTAATTATCCATACTATAAAGTAAAGATATCCAGCTCATAGTATATATAATGCAGGAAAGTAAAGCACAAATTAGTCATGCATTATTATAAATATTTAAAGTTTAAAGAACTATAATATAAAATGCTCTCATCCTCACAGAGTAAAAGTAAAATAATCTAGTAAGTAGACTAAGGTCCCTCAGTAGTCTGGACCTCCTCCTGGATTTGTTTCTTTATATGCTCAATTTCCTCAAAAAGCTCATAATCTACCATTATCAGTATCATAATGGTAGGACCCCCAGCCAATAAAAAAAAATTATAATTAGACAAATATATCTAAGTACATTATAAGGTAATGAATTTTAATATATTTTAATGATATCACAATTGTAAATAAGCATAAAATAGTGGTAAAGTGATAAGAAAGGAAGAACAAGTTATGAGGTAGAAATATACCTCAATTCAGGCTGCAATATAGGGTAAGTAAAGTATAAATGTAATCTACTAAGTACAAAGAAAAGTCTTAAGAAATATGATCAAACTAATGTGCCAGTTATAGTATAAGTAAAAGTACTGTACTGAAAATATAAAGACTAGCATCCTATCATGCTCTCAAGTAAGTAAAACGGCTGACATAGTAGGAAAAGACTAGCATCCATCTGAGTGTTCGATACTTCCTTTACTTTCAATTTTCATTTATGTGACTGTGGGGCCCCCGTACTGACAATAAGGAAGTACGGTGCTCCAACTGTGGCAAATCCCCAACATAAGTAAAGTTAGGCGAACCTAACTTGCCTTAAGGCAAGGACTTGTCACCAAGTGCTATAACATTCATCAATATAGATATCAAAGTGGCAGAAGCAATATAAAAATAGGGTAATATCCACAAGCATACATAGTAGAAAAAGAAAATGCAATATAGTAACTCATCACAATGCAGAAAGTATAGTACATCCAGAAAGTTTAATTATTACAAATTGAAATGAGTAACTAAAAATGAAAGACTCTCGTCCTCACTGGAATAACAAGACAAAGCTAGCTAGACAGCAGCTGGAAGGTCCTCCTCCTGAACTGGCTCCTCCTCAGCGACACTGCCCACAAACACGCCTGAATCTGACATTTGTTGGTATCACAAATGCTAGGGCCCCAGCCAACAAAATAAAAAGATTACAGTTAGACAATTGTTTAAGTACATTTTAGGCTATTTAAAGTGAATTGAATATTAAAAGATATCACATTTAAATTTGACTATACATGCAACAGTAAAGGGGTGCAATAAGCTATGAAAGAACTGGGATACTATAAACTATCTATTTATAGCATACAACATGTATGTAAAGTAACATACAAACTCAAAATAAGCAAGGTAAGGCTGAGAGCAAAAATAACTGCAACTACTGAATAAACATGATCCTAACATGATTATGATCGAAGTAAAACATGCTGAGTATAAAAGGACATGAGTATTGAATATAATAAAATTCTAGTATCCTAAACATGCCATTCATACATATATCTAAACCATGAAAGTATACATATAACATGCAGATTAATGTGAAAAAAAAGGCTACTGAGACATGTGGCAAAAGCAAAGCAATGTATAACATATAAAGCCATTGAGACATGTGGCAAAGCGAGCAAATACTGAAAATAAGGCCACTGAAGCATGTGGCAAAGCAAATCAGAAAAAAACAATACAATACAGCTACAGTAGTAATAAGCCTAAGTTCTAGTACTGCCATACCAGCCAATAGGCCATACAAGGCCTCCAATATCAATCAATCAATCAATCCCCAGCCTAGCCATCCAAATATGCTAGGTCTGAGTCCAGTCTATACAGTACTACTACTGAAGAGGCAAACTAAACTAGGTCATATTCTACTAATTGTGACAAAACAAAACTGAATGATATGTAAATTCAATACTAGCTTAGGATACATCATCCTAAGTTTTCCTATTATGCTCAAGGGCTAAAGCTCAAAATCCAAGGTATGCAAGGCAATCTAGTCAAAGTAAGCAAAAGACTCAATCTAGACTTATGTGATATCTGTTGTTGTCTAATTTCCAAATATAGCTATTCTGAGAAGGTACAAGCTTAGGATCTCCAATATCCAGCTATCGAGTAGAGTCTCAGATTTACGTCCTTAAAGTCAAATATTAGAACTTAACAAGTTCTAATAAAAAATCATGTGACGACTATATGGTTTAAATAAGCCAATCAATGACCTAATTTTATGAATATATTACTCTCTTACCCAAATCTTGATCAAATAAATCAAGATTTAAGAATTTAGAACTTAAACCCTATGTTGAGTTCAAATTCTTAATCCAAGGTGATACTAAAATAGGATCTAGGTTTCTCACTTAATCCCAAGGGTAAAGGTTCCTATAAGTTGAAATATTCAGGAACTACGGTCTTAGTGGAGGGCTATTCTATTAATTATAAGATAAAATAATCAATTAAGAACTTGAGAATCTAAGATCTATATTCGATCTTTAAGATAATTTTATTATCTTATTGATTGAATCATCCTACACCCACATGGAAGGTTTCAAAAGATTAAACAATCAATCATTTAAGAATTTCAATTGGAGGTGGTTTGATTCAAATTGAAGATCTAAGTCTAAGATCTAAGATCCAAAGATCTGAGATTTGATCACTTTAGACATTAAAACTAGATATTAGCTTAGGAGCTTTAATTTTATGCTTCTTTTGGAATTTAAACTATATTGCACTTAGTAAGATGATGCTTTAACCATTCACTTCCCTTGATTAACATTTAAGCTTATAATCATCTCTTTAGATTACTAAGATCTAAGAGTCTAAGTTTGATCACTTTTGATCTGAAGCTGGATTCCTAACTTAAACTTTTCCAATTCCTTATCTTTTGATACTAAGCTCTTAAGTTATCTTATCTGAGTTTATTAATGATACAATTGACAATTCTTATTATATTTCAATTTTCAGGTCAAATGATCCTTAAATGGAATGCTTAAGAGTTAAGTATCTTATTTAAGGATTAAATGAAGATTTGATGATTTAAGGATCATATGAATAATATTATTGTTCTAAGATTTCAGAGAACATTTCCAATTTAATTTAAAGTATATTACTGAAATTTTCAATCCTTGAGGGACATTAATCCACATTTTGGTCAAAATAACCAAGATGCCCCTCTTAAGGCTAAAATTGGGATTTTAGGGTTTACTTACCCAAATTGGTTTTAATCTATTTTAATATGTTTCACATGACTTAATATAGTGGGAAACACCCAAAATTTAGGTTTTGAAGACCTAATTGATCTTAATTAGCACTAATCACTTAATAAAACCTCTTAGGGTGATTAGTGAAATTAAGGCAATTTAGGGCAATCCAACTCTACACTTAGATTCTAATTGACTTAATATAAGGTTATGAACAACCCTCACTCAATTCAGAGGCTTAATTAGGGTTAAGTTTAGTAATCCTTAATTAGGGTGATTAAGGAGTGATTAAGAAAATTAATTACCTAAAATGGATTTTAAGGGTCTAGAATTGTTCCTTAGGTCATAAGGAGCAATCAGAGCCCTTAAACTCACAATTTGGACAATTAGGTGATTTTATATGATTTATTTAAGAATAAAAAAGTTTCAGTTAATATTTTTAAATCCAACCATTAGATCTAGAATTTTATTTTAGATTCAGATTCCTGGAATTTTTTTGATTCAAATGGTATATTGGATCATACCATTTGGATATGTGAATCTAAAGTTATTCAATTAATTTATTCTGAATATTTATTTAAATTAAAACTATAGGTTTCAATTAATTTAAATCATAACTATTAAAAATACACTCCAATAAATATTAATTAACCGCAGCCCAAAATCAAAACCGCGTGGGACGGGGCTCGGCCCGGCCCAAAATTGGCTTTGTCTTCCTCCCGATCGCGCCAGCAGCCCTAATTCCCGAGGCGGACTTCCAGCGCCAAATTCGCCGCACTCCGGTCGTTCCGCGCCGCGATTTCGACGGCTACACGTTCCCTGACCTCAGACGCATCGATTGAACTAAGAAGCCCTCACTGGGATGCTCTGGTTCGCTAGATGCCTATTCGACCTAAATCCTTCGGCTGGCGTACCTGTGAGGAGATAATTCTCCTCACAGAGAGCACGGGTCACCTTGATCTTGATCCCTACATGTTTAGGGATCAAGGAGGAAGCAATAGGGTGACACGCGAGGCTCTGGGGTGGTCTGGATCCTTGGGGTCTTACTTGGCGATTTCTGTCATTTAAGCTCGCGACTGGATCGATCGATTCCAGTCGAATCGATCGATCTGGTTGAACCCAACCATCGATACCCATTTACAATCATTGCCGAGGGGTATCGATGCTAAATGGGTGCCTAATTGCTCGATGGGGACGTCGCATTTACGTGGATTAGTCCGACTAACAGTGCGTTCTCATATGGTGCTTAGACCGTCTGGCGCACTGCCAAAGCTCACTAGAGGTCTAGGATGACCGCTAGGAGCTGAGGGAGGGTCCTAACACAGCATCTATTGCTTGAGGAGAGGCGAATCGAGCTGGATTCAGCTCGATAAAGAGGGAAGAAGGCTGTACCTTAGTTTGAAGAAACGCAGGGACGGAAGACAATGCGGCTGGGCTGGATTGATCCAGAATGTTGCAGAAGCTCTGCAAGGCGGTCTGAATGCCAGACCACGCCCTTTATTAGCAGACGCGGCAGGACCAGTTGTCACGATCGCCGAGAGCTTCAATGGCTTCAGCTGGGGGGAGTGAAATTCAGTGAGCAAAGGAGCTCACTGAGAAGTTTGGAAGGTATTTATAGGCCGGGAGAGACCTGGGGAGTGGATGCCAGAGCTCTGGTTTGGAGCTTGGCTCGGCCTGAAGGTTCACTCGCCATTGCCTCTTAGGGACAGGCCCAGCCATCCCTGCGGCTCGGCCATAACAGGAAAGACCTCTAACAGTCTTGCTGACCTGGCGGGAGGGTGGCAGACAGGATCGACGTGGCTGGGTACGGAGAATTTTCCGCTGTCGGGTAGGATCGTCGTGAGAACGATCCACAGTGACTGGACTCACCTCCGCCGTCTGATGCCGAAGCAGTTGGATTTAAATGGTCTGATGCGGGGTTTTAAAAATGGAAACGCGGATTAGATCCTACGCGTCTAATTTTAGATGCCGATCGCACGACCATGATTCAATCCTGGCGGGGAAAGATCGCGCCGTTGGAAAAGTCACGCCGAGATGCGTACTATGCATCCTACGGGTGCATCCCTGTGCACCGCTGTCGGGACCCCGCAGCGGATCTGCCGCGGTCCCGACAGCAAATCCCACCGCAATTTTAATTAATTAATTTACTTTAATATAAAATTAATTCAATTAATTAATAATAAATATAATCCTAATTATTCTAAATCTAATTTAGGGTTAAATGAGCTCCAAAAATTCCCAAAAATTCACCCTTAGCTAATTTGGGTATGAGGAATTCATAAATGAAATCAGATTTTAATTTGGAGATCAAAATAATTTAGGTATTTTTCAGGGCTTAAAAATAGCCAAAAATACCAAATTTTCCAATTTAGTTCCGATAGATTTCAAACTTTTATGTTTAGGTTTAAATGACACATTAAATCTAATGGAATCAAAATCAAACCTTGGTTTAGCTTAATTAATCTAGTTTTAAGCTAGGGTAACAATCTAGGGTTGTTACAATGACTGTCTTACTTACTTAGCCTTTATTATCTTACTTACTTAGTTGTTACAGTTTCTCTTTACTTAGTTCTTTTCCCCAGTATTGCCTACAGTTTTTCCTTACTATACTTTTTACCCGTATTTAACTTTATTTATACATAGTTAGTTGTGATGTGTTAGACTTCTTGTCTAACACGGGGTACTTTTGGGATCCGGCAAGTTGCTAGATCCTGAGCAGCTTGTGGAGACAGCTCAGGAGGACACATAGGAGGTCCAGGAGGAGTACGTCGAGCCTTAGCAGATCAGACATCTACCTTTACTTTCAGCTCTATTTCAGTACTATAGCTGTGGCGGCCACTCCTTCTAATCACAGGGCTAAGCACATCTCATACTTAACATTAGGTTGGAATTTAAGACTCCAATCCAATCTTAAGGAAAAGAGGTGTTTTTCTAAATAAAGTAAAGATTAACAATCACTTAATGAGTATCAGAGTGCGGAAGAAAAGAATCAACTGAAGTAAATATCCATAAAATAAAATAAAGACATCCAACCCAGAATATATACAATGTAGGAAAGTAAAGTACAAATAATTATGTATTATTATAAACGTTTAAAGTTTAAAAGCCAAAAGAAAAGAGTCTCTCATCCTCTCAATATAAAAATAAAGTAATCTAGTAAGTAAGCTAAGGTCCCTCAGTAGTATGAACCTCCTCCTGGATCTGCTCCTCAGAAGGCTCAATCTCCTCAAAAAGCTCAGAATCTACCATTATCGATTTCATAATGGTAGGGCCCTAGCCAACAAAATAAAAATCTTGTTAGACAAAATGTCTAAGTACATTTTAAGGTAATAAGTTTTAATGTATTTTAATGATATCACAACTTAAACTAAGCATAATATAGCGGTAAAGCCCAAAGAAAGGCAAGAACAAGTCATGAGGTAGAAACATACCTCAACTCAGGCTGCAATACAAGGTAAGTAAAGTACAAGGTAATTCTATTAAGTACAAAGAAAAGTCCTAAAGAATATGATCAAACTAACATGCCAGTATAATATAAGTAAAAGTACAGTACTGAAAGTATAAGACTAGTATCCTAACATACTCTCAAGTAGGTAAAACTGCTGACATACAAAAAGTTCTAAAATATAAAGGAACTGCAGAAAATGAAAAATATGAAAGAAAGAAAAATGTACTGAAACAGTAAAGTAAAGTAAGTCTGAAATGTAAAGAAAGTATGTAAGGTAATTGTAAAATGTTTGAAATGTAAATGTGAGTATTGTAGATTTAAGTGTTGTACGTGTGAGATACTCTTACTTAGTCTGCCAAAAAGTAAAGTCCATCTGATAATCCAGGAGAAATATCCCAGATTAAAGTAAAGTTCCACCAAAAGAGGCATCTAGGAGAAACATCCCAGATCCTAAAGTAAATCCACAAAGTATCTAAAGGGCGAATATGAGAAATATCCCAATGCCAAAGTAAAGTACCATAGGGGAAATTTCCTAGGCAAAAGCAG
Source organism: Gastrodia elata (assembly GCA_016760335.1). NCBI lineage: Eukaryota > Viridiplantae > Streptophyta > Magnoliopsida > Asparagales > Orchidaceae > Gastrodia > Gastrodia elata. The sequence continues at coordinate 24,151,963 of CM028679.1, read as the reverse complement.
TCCTAAAGTAAAGTCATACTCAGTGGTAGATTAAGTAAAACATAAATCACAAGTAAAATATTATTTATTAATGTTTCTTTTAAGGTTATGCATATGACATGTGAATGAAATTCAAAGTATAATATAAAGTAAATATCAAGTAATTAAGTATGCCCAAAGGTATAAAAAGGCTCAAATGACAAAGAAAGCATAGCAGTTCAAATCAATGAAATAATTAGCACTACTCAAACTTTATGATAGCACCTATTTTCTAATTTAAATGTTCTAACTACTCTAAGTTATATAAGATTCAGAATCAACAATTCTTACACTGTCTGTAACTTAGAATCACGAACCTATAAGTTAAACATAATTAGGACTGGCCACATCCTAATTATAAATCCAAGTCGCCTAAAAGATTAAAGTAATTAAATCAATCATCCTAATTTGTTATTTTATAAATCCCAATAAAATCTTGGTTAGCCAAATTAAGATTTAAAGAATTAAGAATCAAACTCTAAAGAATGAAGTTTAATTCTTAATCACAAGGCTATCCTAAAGGACTAGGTTTTAATCCTATCTCACTGATTAAGTGTTAAGGTGAATCCTATTGAATTAAGTCATATTTAATAGGATAGATCTCTAATTCTAATCATAATATTAAGAGATCAAATAATCATTTAATAAATTATGAAAAATCTAATAAACTAGTAAGATCAAAGTTTCACCTTAATGAGTAACCCTCTTTACCCATTAGATAAATTCTAACCTAAGATCTAATCCTACTCTTAGGAATTAAGGCTCTTAGATTCTAAGAGTATCATTTAGACACACATCCTAACTAAAGTTATAAGACCTAAAGGATAATCTAAGAATATTCAAAGGAATGGATAAGAATTCAGTTTTAAGATTTTCATTTAAGGCTAAATTTAGGATTTTTCTTCTAATATTTAATTTAAGGCTTAGAATTATCTAATTATAGTTTAAATCACTTTAATTACTATTTGATATAATTTAGAGATGAAATTAGGTCTTAATTTTATTAAACCCTAATTTTGGGCAAAAAGACAGTTTTGCCCCTCCTTAAGGGTCTAAATCTCATCTTTATGAATTAGCACTAAATTCTGAATTTTAATAACATAGAATGATTACTTACTGTCTAATATGAGTTTAGACAGTAAGTTCTTTAACTTTGGTTAAGTATTAAGCCTTATAGGGTCAAATTAAAGAATCTGACCTATAAGGGCATTTTGGTAATTTTACCCAAATGACATATAATTTTTCTATTAGTTTATTAAATGTTATGCTCTAAGGTTTTCATAAAATTTAAATTTATTGAATTCTGATGTGTATTGGCTAAGTTATAGCCAAAACAAGTTTTTATGGTTTAAAGGGTAATTAAGGATTCTTAATTAAGAGTCAAAAATCTTAACTTTGTCATTTGGTGTCCAAATTGAATAATTTTAGTGGTTGTATGTCATAATTGATCTACTGATTCTAATGACTAGTGGTAGGTTCAATTTGGACTCCATTTGGCTAAATTATAGCTTAATTAGGGTTTAGGGTGATTAGTGAGTGATTAGTAAAATTAATCACCCAATCACTAATCCAACTCTATAGTTAAGTTCTAATAGGTTTTAGGAGTTCTCTGAAACTTAGTTTGTCTAATTTGGATTATTAAATTTACTAATATTCACTAATCAAGTTTTTAGGGTAATTAGGGGTGATTAGCAAATCTAACTATTGGATCCTAAATATTTTTTGTAGATCCCTATATATTAAGTTTTGCTGATCTAAATTGATGTTTGGATCACCTAATTTGAAACTAAATGGCCAACTTATAGTCATTTGAAGTTCTAGGTCAAATTAGGCTAATTAGTGTTAGGTCCTAAACATCATTAGTCAAATACTAATCCAAACAGCAAATTTAATACTACTAGAATATTCTTTAGGATCTTATGAGTATTTTAAGACCCATATTCAATTGGTTTGAATAAATGTGTGCAAAATTAGGGTTATTTGAATGAAATTCTAATTTTAATAATTAATTAAATACCTAAAAATATCTCTAAGTAAATTATTGGTCCTACAACAAAATTAATAGTATTATTAAATTTCTCATATTTTTCTGATGAATTTGATATATTCATTTGTATGATTTGGATTTATATTTTTAAAGTTATGATTGTTTAAAGTTTTAATATTAATTATATTGATGAAAATGAATTTTATTTGTATCTATATATATATATATTAAACTTACTGTATTGTAATTATTATATTTAATTAATTTTTAGTAACAATATTTCAAATTTTAATTTACGTATGAAAATTAATTGTGTTAATTTTTTGTTTTATATATATATCTTTATGTATAAATATATGTATTATCAAATATCTGTTAATATATATAAATATTTATTTTATTTAAATTTATTTATCTGCAGGAATTTGGACAGTCAGCAATTCCTCTTCTTCCACGTGGCGACTGCCTATTCGGCGGTGCAAGGCCTGCGGGCCCCATCTGCGACGGTCGAATGACTGCGGGGCCCGCAGTCAGTGAACCGCGCGAGTTTACGTGCTCGGTGGACCCCACAGCCCACGCGGCTTGTCCGGATGCGCGACAGCGCAAATCTGAGGGTCCCACATTTACGCACGTAAGCAAGTACTGGGCGGGCCAGGCCCGGGTTGACTCGGCCCAAATCGTATTCCTTCTTCCTTCTCGCCTCGCCTCTGCGATCAGGAGAAATTAGGGCTGCGAAGTTTGAGGCCTTCCTGACAATTAAAGAGCTCGGCCTGCATGGAATTAGGTAGAGGATGATCATGGCTTTGAAATGAAATATAGATCATCGATCGAAGTGATTTGAGTTTGTCGCAATATCAAACCCTAATTAGCTCACACAAACTTAACAGTTTGTACTGTGGCCATTTGTTTGATTTAAGTCGATCGAACTTATTTGAGTTCGATCGGGACCGATACATCGACAATCAAGGCTATGAAATAAGAAATCGAAATGTAAATTACAATAATTGTTGAAGATCAAAGGTTTAAGTGTGTACCTCAAATGAATGACAGATGTGGCTTAAAGTTCGTTTGCGAAGGTCCCGAGTTTCTTTAAGATTTAGAGGTTAAAACCGAGCAAAATGGAGGCTCTAGAGGTATTATACCATCCTTATCGCGATTGCAAGCGGTGGCTTGATGTGCTGGAGGAGGCAAAGGCGCCGCGCGTCGACTCCCACGACACGCGGAATCCATGCGGAGAAGACGACCAGCCGCCGTTTGATCAAATGATCAGACGACTGAGATCTCTCCGCTCCGTCTAACGGTAATAATGGAAGGCGTTTAAGGAGATTAACGGCGCGATAAGTAACTTGACGGAGTCCGTTAATAATTAATAGTAATTATTAAATTAATATATATATATATATATTAACCTTAATTAAATTTAAGTACTCAAATGTATCCAGAAAATTTCTAATAAATCTTCCTTAGCTAAATGAAGGGTGCTGAGCGCAATGGCGCACTCGGATTTTTGATCTGACGAGTATTTAATTATTCGAATTTTTAGGTATTTAAATAATATTAAAATATTTGCCAAAAATTTAATGGCTTCTAAATGCATCAAAAACTTCACCCCAAGCTAATTTGGGGGTGGTGAGTGCAATAGCGAAGTCAAATTTTTAATCTGAGGTCTAGATAAAAAGTCAATTTCTAGGATTTGGGATTTTTCCAGAAATCAAGTTTTGCATTATTTGATCCCTGATTTGATCCAAATCCTAGAGGTAGGTTCTAAATGACTTAATTAAGCTACTAGAACCATAATTAAGACTTAAATCAATCTTAATTGACCTAAGTAATAACTTGAGTTATTACAAACTCCCATACTTAAGAATGATGTCGTCCTCGACATCTCTCAAATGGATAAATAAATTAATTATAGAGCATTGATTTTAAAAAGAATAGAGTTTAAGAAGTACCTTAGGTAAAGAGATTTGGGTATTTCTGACGCATATCAGTTTCTTTTTCCCAAGTGGCTTCATTGCATGATCGATTCTTCCACTGAACTTTTATCATATTGATTGCTCGGTTCCTTAGTTGCTTGCGATCATGAGCCAAAATCTGAATTGGTTCTTCAGCATATGTTAGATCTGGTTGAATTTGAATTTCTAGGAATTGAACAAGATGTGAGGGATCTCTGAGACACTTCCTTAAAGATGACACATGGAACACGTTATGAACTGCTGAAAAGTCATCTGGAAGATTTAATTGATAGGCAGAGGAACCTATCTTTGCCAATATTTCAAATGGGCCAACATAACGAGGACTTAGCTTTCCTGCTATACCAAACCTGAAGACTCCTTTTATAGGACTTACTTTCAAATATGCAAAATCTCCAGCTTTGAATTCTAAGGAATGATGATGCCCATCATGATATTTCTTTTGGCGATCTTGAGCTACACGAATACGTTGTTGAATTAATTGAATCTTCTTATTTATTTCTTCTACTAGTTCAGACCCGTACAACTGCACACTGCCAATCCCTGACCATGCCAATGGCTTATTACACTTCCTGCCATATAATGCTTCGTATGGGGCCATCTTTATGCTAGCTTGGAAGCTATTGTTATATGCGAATTCTACTAACGGCAGATGATCTTCCCAAGATCCAGAAAAATCAAGAATACATAATCTAAGTAGATCTTCCAGAACCTAATTTACTCGTTCCGTTTGTCCATCTGTTTGTGGATGAAAAGCTGTACTTAATGCTAGAGTTGTGCTTAGATCTTGATGTACAGCCTGCCAGAATCTGGAGGTAAATCGACTATCTCTATTAGATATTATTGATCTAGGAATTATATGTAATCTGATCACTTCTTTGATGTAAAGTTTGGCAAGTTTCTCCACAGAATCAGTCTGATGAATGGGTTTTGCTTGTATACCTGTCCTCCCGAGTAGCGCACCGCTCCGCCGCATAATGTACACATATCTCTCATTTTTTTGCGCGCGGCGATAGGGTGGGGCGCTACAGCCAGGCTGGCTGTTGAGGTGCATTCCTTCTGAGTCTATTTCTAGCAATTGACTCCTGAGTTGGAGCCTCACCATCAATATCAGTTTGCTTTTCATCATGTGGCGACCGGGGATCGAAGTTCGAGAGTCTTTAAAGAACAATTCATCTTAAATGAAAATATAAACATTTTTATAATTCAAAAAGGATATAATAAAATAAATACAAATTCAAAGTCTTTTTATACATAGAGCCAAAACATATATGAAAATTTACAATAGTTTGAATTATACAAAATATGAAATATTTACATTCTTTTGCTTCCTTTATTCTTCTTATTTTGATTTGGCAGATTATCAAAACCTGAAAAATTCAGATTTACCAGTCAGGTAGGAGTACGCAAATTGTTCTTATAAGAATAAATCTAGCATCCTATAATAGGTATAAATCATATATGAAAATGAAAATAAAACTGCAAGTAAAGTAAGCAATCTCCAAATGTAATTTCTGCCCTGCAAAATAGCTGTGAAAATCAACATATATGAAATAAATTTTATTGAAAGCACTTGTAATAATAAGGCGAGTCCTGAAGACTCCTGAGCCCAAATGGGTAAACCCATAGGCATAACCTGTAGGAAGCTTATCTCGCCACCCGTCGGTAGCTTACTTAAATAATAATTCTTGGTGTGTCTTTCCTCTGGATTGCCTACTTCCTACAAGAGGCTAAATCCCTCCATATAACTCCCAGGGGCTGCTAGCTAGCCCAATCTGTACAGATTCTCAGTGTTGCGTTTCTTCCTCCAAAGACAACCACCACAATAATATATTCATTGTTTCAACTTTTTGTTACATGCTATTCAATATCATTCTTTTTGCAAATTATAAAGCGGTAAGCAGTGTAAATAATATTCAATTGGAAAATGGCTCAAATATAAGAATACTGAAATGAAACTTATAAGTAGATTTGCGTACCTGACTTGTTTTGTCTCAAAATCAATTATTTCAATTTGTTTGATCTGCCAATAAGTAGTTTAAGTCATTAATTTGATTCTTCATAATAGATTTTTATGACATTTTATTTGAATTCATTGAAGTAATTACTTTTATGTTTTAATAATTTCAAGTGATATTTTATATGAAATTTTTAGAAATATGTGTAAACATCTATATTTCCTAAAATTTTTTAAGTCCTAAAATTCTTAAAAATTTCGGCAGAGTCTCCTTTGTTTTTGTTCAAATTTTCCAAATTTTATACAAACATTCTCCAATTCTAAATATAGAGTTCAGTCTTTTTTACAAGACTGCTCATTTCCAGTTCTAAACAGAGTTTAATTCCAATTCTAAAATAGAGTTCAACCCTTTTTACAGGATTGCTCATTTCCAATTCTACAAAAATTTTAAATACATTCAATTAAACTAAGCAGTTTAATATCCTATATCAAACATCTAATAGCAAAAGATGCAGAAATTAAGTCAGAAATTTATAGGGGCAGCATTTATTTGGCTTATTTTTGCTATATGTTAATAGCATTTAGCGCATTATTTCTCTTGATACTAATTTACAACTCAACCTGCAAAGAATAACATCATTAAAATTATCATTCAAATATAAATGAAACAAGTAGGGTTGAATTCTTAAAACATCATTTGATTCTTTAAATGCATTTAATAAAAAGGAGTTAATACACGTAATGACAATATTCCATGATTCTTTCATATATTTATTTGATCACATGTGTTTTTAATAAGACAACTGATAGTATTTGATTCATATTGAAATGAATGGCAGCATTTATTCTCATGGATCTAACTAACTCATAATTTTATAAGCAGAAATGATATGGATACTTGAAGTAGGAAAAATACAATCTAAGAATAAAGTAATGCACTTGCTTTAAATAGAAAGAGATTTCAAAGTTTCAAATGTTGAATTCAAATAGAGAAAATAGACATTTCAATTCCCGCTTAGAATAAATCTATTTAACATAAATGCTTATATGTGTGAAATAGATGATCAAATGTCTCAAGTTTGATGAATGTCAAGTTACTTAGTAACATAATGAAAATTATCTCTCAACTAAGTAGGTTAAATTATAATGATATTGAACAGCATTACATAAGTCAGATATAATGGCACTAGAAGAAGACTTAATAAATATTCGAGTAAAATCATGTATAAAAAGCATTATTTAAAATAAATGGCAATATAATTACAACATTCCCATTGTTTCTTTTATTCTTATACTAATTGTAATTTGAAATGTAGGTAAATCATTAATACTAAGCTGATTAAAATGCTTTTAACAGATTTTTTTAACATAGCATCTGAATTTTATTAAAAAAAATTAGAAAGCAAGCATTATTTAGCTTATATAATCTATTGGCAGCTTTTGTATCTTACAAATAGATGGCAGCAATTATTCACATAACTTAGATGGCATCTTTGAATCTTATAGGATACAAAGTAGAATTTGGATCTCATAATTATATGGCAACATGTGATTCTAATGAAAGAAAATGATGGCTCTTATCCTTACTTACATTAATTGACATCAATAGATCCATATGAAATAAATAAAATATAATTATATATATATTGGATAATTATTTTACAAGTTATCAATAAAATTTATACTTAAAAATGATCCTTTGATTTCATTAAACTAATCGACGGTTCATCACGGCGTTATCTGTGATTTAAGATTTAGGCCGTTTATTTAAATGGAAACGGCGCGGTTCAATTCATGAAACCGTCGATTCGATGGCAAAATTTCGAGTCCGTGATCTTTCCCAACTGAATTTCGTGTCTTTGAGAAATTTGGGCGTGATCATAGCAACATGAAAGGGCTTCTAACAGCGCATTAAGTCTTTCTTACGAAAGAGCATCATATGGCCTAAGTTTCAATTTCTTGTAACTCACTTAAGATCAATTCTAAGATAGACTATTATGATACCATAACATTTAGTCTACAAAGCATTCACAAGAGGAATTTAAATTTCAAACAATTGAATTTGGCTGAATTCGTTTATTATACTACGCAATAATCTATCCTTATAACAGCAAAACAATGATTCTAATATGGGGTATTTAAGAAATATTCGTGCAGATGTTAAATAGATTTAAGACAGATTTTATTACTGAGTTAAAGGAATCCTTTTAGATAAAGATCCGTTGGCTCCAATCCTAATCAATTTGCCTAAGTTATATAGATTATAAAGAATATACATACTTCACCTGATAAATTAAACAGCAACAAAAGTAGAAGATGAAGGACAGTTAACGACATCCCAATTTGTAAATCAAACTCTTGAAGAGATCGATTAATCCAAAAGATATTTATAAATTCACTTAGCAAACATCTAAGTCTTATTCAGCCATCATAATTACATGAGTTTTTGTAAGATGTATATCTTTATAAATGAAATTATAAAATAAACAGTAATTAATAATCTTATTAAATATTTTATGAAATTGAAAAAGAATCAATAAATCAAATAGGACATAATGAGATTTCTTTAATTGTTAATTACATATTAAGATCCTAAATGACTGAAATTTCAGAATAAGGAAAAAAAAAAATGAAACCTTAATTAATGTTTCTTCTTCTAATCCTTTCTTCTACTATTCAATCAATTCAATCTTCTTAATTTTCTTCAGGTAAGGACATCATTGGTGCTTATTGGTTATTTAATGGAGTCTAATAACTATCTGTTTTAAAATCAAGGAAAACAGAAATATCAGAGGGCAAAAATAATGCACTTCGAAATCGTCTAAATGGAGAGGAATGTATCGATTTAGAGACTTGCAGGCTCCTCAAATCCATTCAACAACAATGTCACTTATGCCTTAATCACACTAGGTAAGATTGACAACATATATATCATTGCATTTAGGCGATTGCACCCATTTTTAATGATTGACAACAGCTTCAGAATTTGAATAGCTATTCACATATCAAAAAAAAAAAATACCTAGATATATAACCATAAAGAACATAATATGAAAATTCTGGAAGTCTTCATTAAGTAGGAGGAATAATGAAATGGAAGGATTAAATCGGTGGAAATACCTTGCTGCTAGAGGTCGCACCAAACAAGGCTAGGGTTTGCGAAATGGAGACGCTTGGCTTGGAGGGAGGCGCTCAGCTTGAGGAGACGCTCGGCTAGATGAGGAGAATCGGAAGAAGGATCGGCTAGGGTTCGCTGTTGTCTTCCCTCGCACGCACCTTTCCTTCTTATAATGCTCTTTTCGAAACGAATAGAAGGATAGGATGAAGTTGAAGCTTATCTTCTCGGCGAGGACAGCTGGAGTGTGTATGGAAGGAGATATCCCGAGGAGGAAGGAGGGTTATCGGCGGGAGAGCGTGTGTGCGTGCGAAGGAGATAAGGATTTAGGTTTAGAAAAAAAAAAAAAAAAAAAAAAAAGAAAGAATGGATTTATATATATATATATATATATTTAATGATTTCTGATTTTAATTTCATTTTTTTTTAAATGATTTTCAATAATCACCGAAATATTTACCCCTAGCTAATTGAGGGTTTCTGAACACAATAGTGCACTCAGATTTTTGATCAGGTGAGTAATTAATTACTCGTATTTTCAGGTATTTAAATAATATTAAAATATTTGTCTAAAATTTTACGATTTCCAAATGCGTTCAAAACTTCACCCCTAGCTAATTTGGGGGTGGTGAACGCAATGGTGAAGTCAGATTTTCAATCTGAAGTCAAAATTATTTAAATATTAATAAACAATTTGAAATGAAATTTTGGTATTTTATATATCATCACCAATGTGATCTTCATCTATAGGAGTATCTTCAATATGATGTGAAGTTTCCTATGAAACAAATGGGGTGGCATCAAACCCCACTCTCTGCATTCCTGTAAGAATCTCAGTATTATCCTCCACTTGATGAGAACTCCTCTATCTCAAGAAATACTCTTCATCAAAAGTGACATCCCTGCTCACCACAATCCTCTTATCAATTGGATCATACAATTTGTAACCCTTCACGCCACGTCTGAAGCCCACAAAAATTGCTTTCCTAGCCCGCGGTTCAAGCTTATCTTTCCTAAAATGGTAGTAAGCTGGGCTGCCAAAGATCTTCAGCTAATCATAATCTGTGGTAGGATGCCCTGACCACAACTCAATTGGAGTTTTCTTGTTAAGTGCGGCAGATGGCAGACGGTTGACCAAGTAGCAAGCATAGTTTAGGGCCTTCGCTCAATAGACTCTCTCCAACTCAGCATTGGACAACATACACCGCACATTTTCCACTGAGGTACGGTTCATTCGCTCTGCTACCCCATTCTGCTGCGGTGTTCTTTTAATGTGAAATGACGCTCAATCCCTGAATCTTGACATTCATTTACAAAAGAATCACATGTGAATTCTCCACAATTGTCCGAACAAACTATCTTGATTTTTTTGCCCATTTAATTCTCCACCATCTTCTTCCAATTTATGTATACCTCCAGTACATTTGCTTTGCTCTTCAAAGTGTGCGTCCATACAAATCTGGAGTAATCATCTATAAAAGAAACAAAATATCTTCAACCACCGAATGATGTAGTCGTTGTTGGTCCCTATATATCTGTGTGTATATATTCTAATATACATTTGGTGTTATGGAGGCCAACACCAAAGGGCTTGCATGCTTTTTTGCCAAAAATACAATGTTCAAAAAATTATAATTTGCAATAATTTATACCTTTGATGAGCCCCTCTTTCTCCAATGCCTTAAGTGATTGTTCTCCTACATGTGCTAGTCTCATATGCCACAGCATCATGGCATCTTTAGAGTCTTCAGCCACAATCGTTGTACCTATCACTGTACTTCCTTGCATATATTAGAGGTTCTGTTGTCTAACTCATCTTAAGTAAGTCATTGCACCTTTGCTGATCTTCAGAACTCCTGTCTCAATCACCACCTTAAGGCCCTTAGCTTCTGTAACAGCACAAAGTTGTTACTCAGCTTAATTTTAGCATAATCATATCGTAATTATCATTTCATTAAATTCATATAATCATTAGAACCAAATCCTGAATATTTGGAGCAATTCAGAGCTCAATCGATTATTTTGAGATATTTTAATATTTAATTAATTAGAAAATTGAGGTATTTATTTTGATCTCAAAATCAAAATCTGACTTCGTCGTTGCGATCGTCACCCCAAAATTAGCTAGGGACGATGTTTTGGTCGTGTTTGGAAGTCATCGGATTTTTGCGAATATTTTAATATAATTAAATACCCAAAAAATTGACATAATTAAATAATCGTCGGAATCAAAATCCAACTTCGTCGTTGAATTCCTCACCCTTAAATTAGCTAGGGGTGAATTTTTGAAAAATTTTGGAGTGCATTTCAAAAATCTGAATTTTTAAATAATTAAAGAAAATAAATAAGTAATTATTTAGTGCTTAATTTTCAAATTCTCCCCTCCCTCTCTCCTAGCTGGTACCATATTCGGCGCCCCTCCCTCCATGGCACGCAAGAGATGGCTGAGAGCCATCTCTTTTTCCCTCACCCCATGCCCTTAGGCTCCTTCATGATGGCTCCCTACTCCTCCCTTTCCCTAGGCTCATCATTTCTCCTTCTCCTTTAAGAAGGAACTCAAGCTCCTTCTTCATCCCCATTTGGCCAAAGTTGCAGCTCTCTCTTCCTTTATTGATGCCCTTGTGTTGAAGAAGAAGAAGTTCAGCTCATCTCCAAGCTTGAAGAAAATAGAGGTTCATTCTTCTTCCTTTAAGGCTAAGGTACCCATTTGCTTACTCTCATTGTACCCATTTGCCTTCTTCATGTTGTTATTATGCTTGAATATATATTTAGAAATCCATAAGCATGTATGGAAGCCATTAAGGCTCTCAAAAGCTTCATAGAAAACTGCTTTATTTTTCTTGCATTCTGCACACCTTTGCATTTATTATCATTTTTCATATAGTTAGAATGCTCTGTTTGTGCCAATTTTAGTGTCAATGGAAAGATATCGAAAAGGCATTTCTATTGATATATAGTATCGCTCATGAAATGCTCTGGATTGAGAGTATTTGTGCTTGAAAGTAGGCCTTATGGGTTTCATCCAGGCAAAAAACATCGTCTGGCGCTGCAGCGCCCAAAGTTGCGAAATGGACCGCTGCAGCGCGTCATTTCAGAAAAGTCATATTAAAATTCATTAATTACCTAATTAAACATTAAATTGCAAATTTGACCGTCAGCACGCCACAGCGCGTTGCAGCGGGCTGTAACGGTATTTTAAGAAAACTTTAGAAAAATCAGAAAAATGAATTAATTGAACAATAATTTCACAAGTTGGACCGCTGCTGCTCGCCATAGCGTGCCACAGCGTTAAAAGTGCCATAACATGCTACAGCGCTACAGCGCTAAATGCGCCACTGCGCGCTGCATCGCTAAATGCGCCACAGCGCGCTGCATTGCTAAATGCGCCACAGCGCGCTGCAGCGCCCAAAATTGCAAAAATGCCCATAAATGTCTCAAAATTGCAATAATTGGCTAAAATGGCCAAAACTTCACTATTTTTGCATTTTAACATCCCTAGGACCCTAGTAGAACTGAATTATATCAAATATAAACCTATTTTAGTTAAAATTAAATATTACATAAAATTCTATATGGAAATTAAGTTGAAACCTTATCATTTTTAATAAGTGCTCAAAACATACTATGTACCTTAAATATATTTTGTATCAATTGCTAAGTAATAGAATCTTAAGTGTTTGTATTGAATATGTATATCTTAATAACCAAATGACATGAAACTTAAGTCTTTTTAGATTTATGATTAAGTGCTAATTTCTTTGGTTTGATTTAGAGTTTGATTAGCATAAATTACCTTTTTATCCTATGGCATCTTTATATTTATATGATTTCATGATATTAGGATGAATGTTAGAAAATTTTAACATTATTTGTACACTTAAATATGCTTAGTTGACATTAAATTATAATTAAATATAAGAATCTTGATAACTTGATTAAGTAGATGATACTTAATCAAAATTTAAAATTTGACATCAATAATATACTAATAATATATTAATTTGTCATTGACCTTTAAATTAACCCTTGGTCTTAATGGTAGAAAAATTAGGGGTTAAACCCTAATATGTCTTGATTAAGATCTCAACCTTAATCACTTAATCAATTAACTTGATTATAAGATAATTTAATTGACATTATTCTAATGATGCATATGATTTAATATTGATCTTAAATCATTGAATTAGAAGTACTAATGTTAATATTGAATATGTGTGATTGAACCATCTAAATCTAAACTTTAGATCTTTGATTTTCTCTTATATAAGACTATAAGCATAAAATGGGTAATAAAATTGTAATAATTTATGAAATAATCTAACTCTAATAAGATCTTTGATTTTATCCCATGATTGTAGAATAGAAAATGATCAGATGAATTTTAATTATCTGATTTGATCACTTTAACCTAAGTCTAACAAGTAAACCTTAAGAAGTAGAAATGTGAGATCATAAGGGTCTTGCTTTAGGATCGTTCTTGAAATATTTAAAGACCTTAATTATTGATATATTGAGGTAGGAAGAACTTTTATAATTTATTGAGGTAGGAATCTTAGATGGTCCTTCATAACCTTAGAGTTTGATCTTGATACCTTGTGGTGGGAACTACCTAAAGCATCTAAAATGGAACTTCTCCCTTGTGGTAGAGATCAATATTGAGTGATCTCTTTGATCACATCCTTAAAGCTTTGTGTAGGACTCACCTATTTAGAGTAAGGATTAATAACTTTGATAAATTCTTATTGATTAAATAAAATATTTTGAACCCAAATTATTAGTTGGGTATAGTAGGGTATACCTATAGTACTGAATTACCTTAATAGTATTCAGGATTGGTTGATTCACTCCAATATGGACTTATGACCAGGTGCTATCTTGAGGGATTAGACGAATACAGTTCCGTTAGAGTAAATCTTCCAAGACTAAGAGTATTACAATTAGTGAACAGGATTCTTAGTTTGAGATATAAACTGTGATCGGGTTCTGCCTCATATCGTAATGTGCTTCAATAAGTGCAGTTTAAGCAAACTAAGTATCTTAAGTGACTTTGAGTAGACCACTAAGTATGCTTATAATTAGGATATTTAATGGCTTAGCTTGATATGTAAAATATGACTGGTTCTACCTCTTATTGTAGTGCTCTTCGATAAATGCAGTTTAAACAAGCTAAAGGTTAAATCCATTTTTATTGCAAATATGCTAAATATGTGTATATAATCAACCCAGCTAATGATTTTCAAGTAAATTCTCAACTTTAACTAATTATCGAAGTTAGAATTTTAGGAGTCAGAATCCTCTTAATAGGATTCTGCACAATGGAGACATTGAATTCACTATCGGATTTCAAAGTATTTTTCTGGATTTATCTCATAAGCATGAACATAAGCATAAGCATGATGTGTGAGTATCAGAAGGATGTATGAGTATCAGTGATGATTTATAGGTTACAGAATATTGCATACATTGACTGGGGAAGTTCAGGATGCACCGGCATCATCAGTAAACACTATTCCCAACTGGATATATGTATACATTGGACCGTACTACTCATAATAGTTCTGTGATATTTTGGTTGCATATCAGTAGCATACAGTGTTGTGGCATATTCAGATGCACAGTAATAGTGAAATACAGTATAATTTTATATATGATTACTTAGTTTTAGATTCACTACTGTTTTGGTTTATTTTCAATATTCAATTTATAGTTCAATTTTACTTTACCTTACTTCAGTTTTGTACAATTTTATATAGTTTTATGCTTTTAGTTGCATTTACAGTTTTTTTGCAGACTTACTTATTATGTAAATGTTAAATGAACAACTAGAACTATTAGATTAATTTCGATGTGTTAGACTTATTACCTAACACGGGTACTTTTTAGATCCGACAATTTGCTAGATCTCGAGCATTATATTGAGCCAGGTCAGGAGGACACCCAAGAGATTCAGGAGGAGCCCATGGAGTACTAGTGGATTCTCCTCTAGTTTTACTATCTTTTTGCTTAATTTATTTCAGTTCAGTACTTAGCTCCATGTCTTTTATTCAGTAAATATTTATAATAATTCTGAATATATATTTTTTTTTTTCTGAGACAAATATTTTCATATAGCTTTCGTGATGAATATTTCTAGATATTTGCTTTAAGCTTCCGCACTCTATTATCTACTACTTATACTTAGTATTGTGATGTGATCACTATACTGGAAATGCTGATATCTTATATATATATATATATATATAAGATTCCTATTGTATTCTAAATCTAATGTATGTATTTGCCTAATACTTAGGATAAGGATACTACTCTTATCTCAAGTATTAGCTCTCAACCCTCCTTGAGGTTGAGTCAGCAGCCCTTTAAACGGGCTTAGTTTTTAGCTATTTCGGGGAGACAGGTCTTCCTCCTCGAGTGGCGCACCGCTCCGCCGCCGATCAGATTATATTTATCTTTTGCACGCGGCGACGGGGCGGGGCACTACAGCTTCTAAGGCTTTAATAGACAGAAGATTCTTCTTGATTTCTGGCACGTGTCTGACTTCCTTTAGTTCATGAACTGTCCTAAATGTGTCCTTATCAGCACACTACCAACTCCTGTAATCTGGCAAGTAGCATCATTTGTCATTGTGACAGCATCGCTGTTCGTTTCCCTATATGAATAGAACCAATCCTTCTGGGAGAAAATATGATACGTTGCACCAGTGTCCATGATCCAACTGGAGCTGTCTACTATTAGACCCATGGAAACTATTACAAGAGATACATCAGAGTCTAAACCTTCCACTGCATTTTGAATCATATTGGCCTCTGAAGATCCACTCACCTGCTGCTTGTCTTTCAACTTTGGGCAGTCCTTCTTCCAATGCCCTGTCTCTAAACAGGATGTGCACTGATTGCGTCGAATACTTCGACCTCTAGATTTCCCCCTTTTTCTGGAAGTCTGCATTCTTCTTTGGCCATTGCTTCTTATTCTCTGGTCTTCCCCTCTGGAGTGTAAGTGCCTCTGCCATATCATATTTGGTAGACTCCTTATCCCTTCTTCTGAACTCATGATTCACAAGGGCTGTAGTTACCTCCTCATACTTCAGAACCTCCTTCCCATGGATCAACGTCATGATGAAGTGCTAGTACTCATCTGGCAACAAGCTCAACAATAACAGGGCCTTGTCTTCATTATCCACGATCTCATCCAGATTTAGCAAATCTGCCAATAGCTTTGTGAATTCATTCAGGTGCTCATCAATGAAAATCCCTCTTCTCATCTGAAATCTGTAGAGCCTCCTTTTCATGTGGAGTCTCCATGCTCTTCGTCAGGTACTTAGCCTCTATAAATTTTTATAATTTATATGCCGATGTCTCCATCATAACTGCATACTTGATCTCCTGAGTCAAACAGTTCTGGATCAAGCCGCATGCACTGCGATTCATTTTGATCCAGTCCCTCTCTAAAATTTCCTCTAGTTTTTCTTTGCCATCTAGAGCATCTTCAATATTTAGGGCACACAGTGTGTCTGTCACATCGCACCGCCACATCCCAAAGTTGTTCTTCCCATCAAATTTGACCACATCTATTTTAGCCGATTGTGTCACAACTTGGTGGAGAGTCCTCTCCACCACCGACGACGACGAAGGTCCAACCACCACTTCTCCTCCTTCAGCCATGTTTATCTTATTGTTTTAATAAAATTCAATCACAAATTAACAATTAGCTCAAGCAAAACCCCAGCCTTTAAGAATGAACAAGGGAAATCAAACCTTTCTTTGATACCACTTGTTGAGATCAAATATGGTTTAAACCAAAAGCAGAACAAAAAGAAATTTGAGCGAAAGTTGAGAAATTGAAAAATTAAAGAAAGAAAAATAAGCACATAAAATAATCACAGCCACAAGACAGAAATTACGTGATTCGGTGATCACACCTACGTTCACGGGGAGGAGAACAAAGTTTCACTAAAATCAGAGAAAAATACAAATGATTTAAGGTTAGAGAACCCTTACAAAACATTCTCTTAGAAATATTTTCTTGTATCTTGTGTGTTGAAACTCTTACATATCAATGCCTATTTATAAGCCATTCTTGATTCCCAAGAGTTATAAATTTTAATATCTCAATTAAGGACAAAAAAAACTTCCAAATCCATAATTCTCGAAACGAAAGTTATTAATGCGCCAGTTTGTTAATATCATAATTGAGACATTTAATTTATATATAGAAAATTAGTTTCCTTTAATTTTCCTTCAATTAAGGAAAGTTAATTTTCTTTAATTTAGAAAAAATAATTTTTTTTAATTTTTTTTGATTAAAAAAAAATTTAATTTTCTTTAATTTTCTTTCAGATCAATGATAAGTAGAAGCGCATTAAAGCTAATAGAGGTTGTGGGTAATAAATGCGAGCTCTCGACTTTAATATCTTAATTTAGTCATCAAATTTTAATAAAGCATTATTTATTAGTGATTAAATAAAAAGTAAATGTAAAAAAACTTTTATAAATATTTTATTTATTATTTAAAATATAAAATACACTGCATTGATAGTATAAGAGTAATGTTAAATGCTACTCTTTTAATATTTATATATTTGCAACCCTCATATTCTACTCTTTTGATGTAAATTATATGCATATATACATATATATATATATATATATATATATATATATATATATATATATATATATATATATATATATATATATATATTCCACTGCACGATGATTCATGTTTCACGAGTTCCCCTCTTCTTCTCAATACAATCAAAATTTTATCAATAAATTGGTGTTTCGAGGGAGTTATCTTATCTTCATCATCAAAAATTCCCTCAACAATTCTTCTCAATATTTCAAATTATTTCAATAGAACTTCATATAATTTTAATGTAGAAAAAGCTGTGTAGCCTCCAAGCTTCCCTCCATTACTGAAAGAATCTAATGGTAATACAACTAAATCACACTCTATCTTCCTGCTACCATATGACAGGAAGCATCTTCTATTAGATCTCATGAATTTACAGCTCCAATCACTTCAAAACAGACTTTCTCCATAATCGAATCTTCCACCTTGTCTACATCAATTGCAATAGTGCATTACAATACTGTGACGTACTGCATCGCCATTGGCAAATGGTGATTCTGCAACAAAGGTGGTATTACCGTCGCCATCAAAGAGCGACACAACCAGGCCACCTTTTGCATCCTCAGTCACATGACATTCCTCACCAATGGAAACCGATGATAGAGCCTCAACTACGTGCACATAATCGAGGCCTCCGTCAATTTGGTTGCCTCAACAACAACCTCCATAAGATTCACTCTTCCCGACACCTGGGTTGCTGTTTGAATTTATGAAGTCACTATTCTGTTGTATTTTGGAATATACCTGAAGCTTGTTACTGGATGTGTGTGTCTTATATCATTATTCAATACTTATTTATAAATCATCTAAGAACTAAGAACATGCTATACTAATATCTCTTTTTGGTAGCATTGCTTTATGAGTAACCAAATTTCTTTAATGTTTATCTTCAAAAAAAAGTATTGCATTAATGTACAGATCTCTTATCTAATTAAAAATACATTAGTTAGTCATTAGTCAAAGGAATTCATCTTTATAATTCTCTGTATCCTGTTCGTGAAAAATGCCTCGGGCGGCGACTTTATCGGCTCGTACTCCTCTCGCCCTCAATCCAATGTCACAGGTTAAGATTTCGCTTCTCCTCCTTCCTCTTTTCTGTCTGCAGCTCTGTTGCGCCTCAAATTCGCCGTCTGAGCTCATAAATCCCTCTAGAGCAAGGCAGATCTCGTGGAAGCCCAGGTCCTCTCTCTCTCTCTCTCTCCGTGTGCGCGCGCGCGCGCGCGTTTGCCTTTATTGTATTTGCTCAAATCTCACATTTTGCAGAGCATTCGTTTACGAAGGCTTTTTGACAGACGAAGAATGCGATCATTTGATATCTCTTGTGCGTTTAATCTACTCATCTCTCTTTTTTTATTTCGATTATGTCAGTGTCGCGAAATTTCTCTGCCTCTTACTAGCACATATCAACATTTATAGGCTAAGTCTGAGCTGAAAAGGTCTGCGGTGGCAGACAATTTGTCAGGAAAGAGCACTCTTAGTGATGTCCGAACTAGCTCTGGGATGTTTATCCGGAAGGGCAGGGTTTGTTTTGCATTCCTTGAATCCCTGCGCTTTTTTTTGTTCTATTAGATTTCTTCAAACTTATTTACCTGAATTTGAGTTTTATATATTTTTTCATGATTATAAATTTAAATGTATGATTCTACTATTTCAGTTTATAGCCTATTGCTTTCATATAGGATGATACAACCTCTCCAATTACAAATGCTCCTTCTGTTTGACCTTTGATGAAATACTCTTTGCAGGACGATATAGTCTTGGGCATTGAGGAAAAAATTGCAGCTTGGACTTTTCTTCCAAAAGGTGATAATACATTTTTATTTTCCATGTTATATTCTCATGATAGAAATGACCGTTTTGATGAATATTGTGTGACATTTTGTTGGAGACTAGTAAATGACCATATTGATGAATATTATATGACATTCTGTTGGAGACTAGTGATTGACCTGCACGCGTGAATTTCTACCTTATTGATCGGCATGTCATCTTTTCAACAATGAAGCTATATTTCTAAATTATTGAGTTTTAAGTGTTATCTGTAGAATATTCTTAAGAAACATTCTTGAGTGGAATAATATTTGTAAAATTATTATTGTAATATCAAGACTAGACATTAATGGGTTTAGCATTAATTTGGTTCCCAACATCAACAATCTCTATGTGAATTAAATAATCAAGGTAAATAGATTGAGTTTAATGTGCAACATACAATTAGCTTCTAGCTTATTTCACAAAGAAGCATAAATATATATATATATATATATATGTTGCCTCCCGTATCAGTAATTCTAAGCCAATTGAATCTCGAAAAGCTGTAATGATCATGATTTTTGTTATATTATAATTGCTAGAAACAATATTTGAAGTTTTTATTAATAATGGAGAATAAAAATGTGCAAGTAATTGTGGTGATGTGGTGAAACACGTTGAAATTATAGAATTTAGAATTGAAACAATCTACAAATCTTTTAAGTGCTCTAGAATCAACCAAGAACTTTAGAACTTAAAATATTTGATAAAATACAACTAAGTGTGCTAAAGATAGATGATGATCTCTTGAAACTACAACATCCTTATATGAACTTGAGATCTGATCTGCCAAATGCTTCACTGCAGTAAATATTTGAAAAGCTTAGGCAGAGAAACTAGGCCTAAAGTGTGTTGAAGAGTTTGAACATAAAAAACTTAACTGAAAATTTTCTTGTGGTGCGATTTTGCATGTTGTTACGAGTAAACTCTACGTGGGATGAAAGAACCTCATTGTTTAAGTCGATCACTGCAAAACACCTGATTATACTGCCCCCAAAGATTTATTCTTCTCAGTTTTGTTAGTCAAATTGCAAAATACAAGTAGTGCATACTGTAATTCTATATTAATTCAGTGTCACAATGCTCTTTTAGTATCCCATGAAAATGAATAATTTCTCTCAAAATGTTTGGTACATTGGTGGCATCTTGTTGAATCAATCTTTTCCATGATGATTGAATCTTATTGTTTTATGTTCAGAATAATCCTAGCACAAAATCCATATATGCAACTTCTCATGAACCATCTGGAACTTGTGATGACATACATAAAGCAATGTGTCTTTGTACCATTTTGATGTACAACACATACCATTGTTTTATATTTCTACCAACAAGACTTTTCGTTTGTGACTATTAGTAACTAACTTCGACTAAGACCATGGCCTTGTCCTGACCAAATTGTCTAGGTAGGCATCCAAGATTGAGCTCTTTGAATAGCTTGTCTCTTAAGGAACAAACTTGTATGTATAAACTGTGTTTCTAAAATAAGCCCCTTTTATAGACTTCAATGACCTCTAAAATCAACATTAAATACATTTAATTATTTGAATGTATCGAAAATTTCATTATTTTAGTATGTGCTAAATAATAAGATAACTATGCCCTATGCCCACATGAGATTAACCTCATTCATTTAATCACATTCATGATATGTGGATGTGATCAATTGCTTCTATTTACTGTTACTCTCCTTATTTAAAGAGAGCTGCACCTCTTGTAAAGTGTGAAAATATATTCTAATAATAGATTTCAATGACCTTTCAATTCAACACATGGTATCCAGAGCATCCAGCTTTCAGCCTTCAAGAACTCATATAATCTCTCGGCTCCCTCTTCACCGACCCAAGAACTCATCCAAGCTTCAAACGGAAAGCTATCAGCCCACCACATCCCCTTTTCTTCTCACAACCAGAACCATTTCAAGAATCCCTCAACAACTTCTCTTCTATCGTCTTCCACACCTCTACCATCTTCCGACGCTAAAGAAGCTTGCAGCTGCAACTGTCCCTCTCCACTTCTCAACTGAAATAGAAACATCTCTAGCTGTGATCAAGAAGATCTGCCATCAAGAATCAACGCCTTTAAAGATGTCAATAATCGACGATCAAGAATCGACCGCTATTTTCGTTGTATTTCGCTACAATCGTCCTCGCCGATGATCCCTCCTTTGAAGACATCAAGAATCGACTTCAGCCATCTGAAGAAGATTCTTCTGTCTTCTGCGATGGCTTCTCCAACTGATCTTCTTCCCACCCCTCAATCAGCGAGTCTAGCTGATGGAATCTCCACCCTTCCAATATTTCGGCCATCACCACCATTGGCTTCAGTGATGCTACGCACCTTGGTAATGTTCATCACATCCTCAACATTAAACTGGACAAAGCCAACTACACTCTGTGGATGTCTCAATTCATCCCTCTATTTTGAGCTCATCGACTCCGAGGTTTCATTGATGACTCTCTAGCACCTCCCTCACAATTCTCCGATAATGGCAAATCAAGTCTTGAATATTCAATATGGCTTACCACCGATCAACTCATTTCCAGCTGGATCATTTCTTCAGTAACAGAATTCATTCATGCTCAAGTTTTTGGGCACGATTATGCTTATTCCATATGGCAAGCTCTCTCCGAAATTCATGCATCTACTTCTCAGATCTGTCTACAGCAACTTGAGTATCAACTGCGTTCTTTTCGGAAAGGTGCTACCCCCATGAATGACATGAGCTTTGCGGCATTCTTTTAAATCATGAGATTCTATATTTCACAGACACCATTGTCAGCAGTGTCATCTCTGCTAACTTGTTCAAGTCAACACCAAACATACGTCAAATCACTTCATTTCTCGTTCTAACATCACTTTTAATCAAGGCCAAGGAAGGGGTCGCTTTCGTGGTCGCGGTTACTTCAATGGTCGTGGCTGATTTTCACTCATCTATCAAGTATGCAATCGATCCATATGCTCAGCAATCAACTGCTATAATCATCAAGATGTTTCGGCTTTCCCTCCCCAACGATATTATGGCACCACTGTTGGCCGGCCTAATCCTCCCTCTACTCACCTGGTAACTTCTAACACTGATGGCTGATATTCAAACTCTAGGGCAACTCATCACATCACTCATTATCTTCAGAAGATTCAATTCTCTCAGTTGTATGAAGGATTGAACATTGTGCATGTTGGTAATGGACAATGTTTACCAATCTACAATACAGGCAATTCTACCTTTTATAACTCTAATACTTACTTAAAATTAAGAGACATTCTTCATGCACCTGCAAGCTTACTAAAGACAATAATGCATATATTAAATTTTATTATGATTGTTGTATTGTGAAGGGTTTTCATACCAAAGAGCTTCTTCAAGGAACAATTGATCGTGGTCTGTACCGCTTTGCTCTCAGCCCTACCCACACGTCTCCTGCTGCCCATCATATCAGCCGACACACTTCCCCCGATATATGGCACAATCATCTTTGTAACCCACATCTCAAAGTTCTTAAAAATGTTTACATTCTTTAGATGTTAATTTTTCTTCAGGACTTGTTTGCCATTTATGCTTGCAAGCTAAGTGTCATCGACTCCATTTACCTAATTCTTTAAATTTTACAATAACCCCTTGGAATTAATATACATTGATGTTTGGAGCCCGATTTCTGTTGTGTCTATCACTGGTCATTGCTTTTATTTTTATTGGTGCATTGTAACAGCCCAAACTCTTAAGCACCAAGGTATTGTTCGCTTTGGCCTGAAATGCCTCACGATTTTATCCTTAGAAGATAAATTCCTAGCAGGTCACCCATCCTAAGAGTGCTCTCACATAAGCACGCTTAACTTTGGAGTTCTTATCAGGAACTCCGCCGTTATCTGAAAAGGCGCCTCGATGTTTAAGAGTTTCACTTATTACAACTTAAGTGGGTCATCACATGCATACACTCGATTGTGTTGGTTGTTTCCTCTACATCATAAAAGTGATGCTCTCCTCACCTTCATCAAGTTTAAATTTCTCGTAGAGAATGTCTATAATTGTAAAATAAAACAAATTCCATCTAACAGAGGTTTAATTTCAGAAATTAGTTCCCCTTCTTTCTAAATATGGCATTCAACGTCGATTTAGTGTTCCATATGTTCCCCAACAAAATGGCACCGCTGAATGCAAACATCAACATATTGTCGAAATTTGTCTTGCCCTCTTGTCCACCTCATTCCTCCCTCAAAACTATTGGATTTATGTTTTTCAAACCGCCAATTACCTCATTAACAGATTACCTAACAGCAACAATGCCACCATCTCTCCATTTGAACTTCTTCATCGCATCAAACCGGACTATACCAAATTAAATTGTTTGGGTGCTTATGCTTCCCTTGGCTCAAACTCTATACTCAATCTAAGATTGATAATCGATACACACACTGTATCTTTCTTGGCTAAAGTAGCTGTCATTCTACTTATATGTGTCTTGACCTGAAAATCAATAAAAATTTCGTTTCTCCTTTTGTGGTGTTTGATGAAACTAATTTTGCTACAATACCTACACATCAAAACAACCTCTCCATTCTAACCCAGTAATCATCAATGCTCTCATCTCTCTTTCCCAACAACCGTTCAAACCCACAAATCACCCTTCAGCTCCTTTTTTGGTGCAGCAGCCTACCAACAACTTTCTTGCTCCTGAAACTACAACTGCACCCCCCATCCGCACCTATACCCGAACATATCCTCAAAAAAACAGCTCCTACCAATCTACCCGTACTCGAATCTTCCCCAAACCTTACAAATCTATCTCCACCTGAAGCTATTTCAGAACCTACCACAACCTTGAAACCTCCGCCAACAAATTCTTCTTCGGTTGCACCTCCCTAACACAATACTAACACTCATTTAATGATAATTAGACATAAATATGGGCACCTCAAACATAAGTGTTATCTCACATCCAAGCATACAACTTGCACCTATTATACTGCCACTATTTTCACTACATCTATTCCTCGGAGCTATTCTCAAACCATGCAATCCTGACTGGCAGCATGCTATGCAATTTGAATAAAATGCCCTAATACGCAATAAGACCTGGTCTCTTGTTCCTCAAACTCCTGGCATGAACATTATTTGCAAATGGTTGTATAAGCTTAAATACAACAATGATGGGACCATCAGCCGGCACAAAGCAATGTTAGTTGCTCGTAGCTTTTATCAACAAGGAGTTGATTATCATGAGAATTTTAGTCCCATGATAAAACCTGTCACTAATCGGATAATGCTAACACTTGCAATAACATACACTTGGCATATCCATCAACTCGATTTTGATAATACTTTTTTTAACGACGATCTGCAAGAACATATCTTCATGCCTCATCCAGAAGGTTATGTTGACTCATTTGCAAACTTGCATAAAACATTATATGGTCTTAAGCAAGCTCCTCGTGCATGGTTCTCAAAGCTCTCTAGGTTTCTTCTTAAGCAAGGATTTCAACAAAGTGTTGCAGAAAACTCACTATTCTTCTACCGCAATACGCATATTATTTTGCTCTTCCACATCTATATCGATGACATCATTCTTACAGGAAACGATTCAGCTACTATACTTTAACTCATACAGTCCCTCAGTGATAACTTCACAGTTAAAGACCTTGGTCAAGCACATAATTTTCTTGAGATTCAACTCTACGACAAGTCTACGACTCTTTACCTCTTGCAATCCCAATACATTTCAACTTTACTTCAACAAACTAATATGGAGAATTCAAAGTCATGCGGAAGTCTAATGTGCCCTATGTCATTCTCTTCATCGGCTACTGTAATGACCCTAGGTCATTTATAAGGTAAACATTGAACTACTGTAATTTTCAGATTCGTTAAATTCTCCCGCAAATTTCAGTTTCTCGTTAAAACTCCCGCTAAAATTTGATTTTTCAGTTTCAATCTTTAGCATAGAAAGCTTTCAAATTCATTTAAGCTGAAATAGGAAGTTAAAATTTCTATTAAGCGCGAAAGATCAAAATAGGAAACGAAAATCTCAGAAAAATCGTCGGCAATTAAGGTTGATAGTTCGATTAGGAAAGGAATTTGGAAACATACGTACGCTCATTAATCGCTCGGCTCCATAATTACGCTGTTTCCAAAATCGTCGGAAGCCTCCCGCGCGTTTCATGGCAACGCGGCAGGCGTGCATTATATACGCACGCCTTACTTAAGCGCCAGAAGACCCTCGGTTCTTCACTACTCCACTCGCCTCTCCCTCTCTTTCGTAGAAGCATACCTGAGCCGACGTCCAGCAGTCAGAGCCACTTGTCTCCACCTGCGGTTGATCCTCCTTCCGCTCGTGCGGCGAGAGACGACGTCAGGAGCTCGTAGCGCACGACCTCTGCCTCTGCACCGACTTCTTTCTGCGCTTGATCGATCGCTCGACTCTGCGCGTCGACCCCCTTGTGCTCGATCCCTTCCTTCCGCTCGGCTTTCTTTGCGCCCGACTTCTGCAGCAGGTAAGAAGCCCGACTGCTCCCATACTTATATAGACTTAACTAGGGATTAGCAAATAAACATTAAGTTGATAATTAAACTAGAATATATTAAATTAATTAAACTTTAAGTTTTATGTTCCGATTTTCATGAGCAGTATAATTCAATTTATCTATTGTATGCTGAGTGAAAAGCGAAGCATCTATTTTCGTGTATTAGTAACGAACCATAAATGTCTAATCCCAACTTTAGTTTAATTATCAAATCATTCTATTAAAAAGATTTAAGAAATAGGATTTGATGTGGTTAAACTTGTATATACTTAAATTGAAAGTATAAATTAAGTGAATGCTTTGCTATTTTAGATGTCACATACAACTAAATTTCTATATGAGTGCGTGTTAGGTTAGGAAAATCTATGCATTATACTAACTTCTATATAATGTAATTTGATACATTTGATTCTAACTTATAAATCTTTGCATTCAAATTAAGCATGAAGTTGGGAACGAAATTAGGAGTTTTAAGAAAGCATTGTTTAACCTAAAATTATTCTTATGACTTTGAGATCTTAAGTAGGTAAATTTAAAATCAAGTTTAGGAACCGGAATATAAGTTTTAAATCTTATAAATAGGTCGTTGCAAAGTTTAATAAGATCTCAATTATAAATTTTGCAGACACATTGAAATTGTGAGTGAATCGTCTTGAATAAGTCAAACATGGAAGATACACTGGATATTATTTTTGTACTTCTTACTATCATTTGCTGCTTATGCATCACTTTGAGCCTATTTTGTATTGCTACTTAATACGTTATTCTTACTACTAATGATGTAAGAGAAATTGAATGATGTTTATGTATCTTGTGAATGTTGCAAGAAGGGTTCCAAAATGGAGCATGAATTGGTTAGGGACAGGGCTAGTCCTCGGGAGCTATAAGGGTGTCATCTGGAGCCTTTGAGGGAGGCACATGTGAAGGTCATGATTAAATGCATGTTTATTATCATCTGAGGCCCTTAAGGGGGTCCAGGTGAAAGTTTATGCTTAAATGCATATGAACACAGCCTCATGGTTCTGGCTTTGTCCATCAGAACTGATATTATTGCTTTATAATATCATAAACATAAGCATAATCATGAATTTTTACGCTATTATTGTTTTTCTATTTGAAAACTTGGCATGTGAAAAGGACATTTATGTTGTAGGAGACATGATCATCTTTTATTTGCAATAAACTATATTTTTCCTGCAATTGTTATTATTTTTGCCTTCCGCTTTGCTTTAAGTATATTTTTAAATATCTTTTGTATTTAGAATGTGCACTAAGACATTATTTTTATAATGCTAGATCAGATACAGCTGGAGGAAGCTGATATAGTTTAAAGACATGGTGCGGTAATTTAACGGATCTAACTGCCCCTTCAAGGGATATTTATTTTTGTATAATGAAAGTTATGTAATAAATTATGGATATTGTTTTACTTTAAATTGAATGAATGCTATTTTTTATACTTGAATGGCTCTGGATGTGTTTAACTGCTATTTTATCTAACTGCCAATATGATTCTGCGGAAAGATGCATCCAATGTTAGATTAGTTGTTACCAATCTAACATGGGTCATCACAGTTGGTATCAGAGCAGGATTGGAAGTGTTGGAGTAAAATAGTAATTGACATAAAAGTCATAATTAGGAAATCATTCAATTTAAAAATATAAATACACTGGAATGAAATACTTGATAGAAAATTAGTGACATAATAAGATTGTGGTAGGAACAAAACATCTTATAGAAAATTAGTGACACAATGAAGTTATTATTAGGACAATATTTGTAGAAAAACTAGTTACATAATAAGGTCATTATTCAACAAAGTATAAGTTTGGATCTTTAGCAGATGAATTCCCCTAATCATTCTGCGGAATACTCGGACTGACTTAAGCCAAGAAGGATCTTGGCAAATGAACTTCCACGAACTTAATTTCAGCCCCCTACTCTTGAAGACCGGATTCGAGAATTGGAGGACAAGGAAGAGGCACGCGGTGAAAGCCTGACAAGGTTCGTGTGTCTCTTACGAGAAGATCACTAGCTTCCAAAAAAGGTGCAAGAATTAAAGGAGACACTGAGGTTAGTAGAATTTACTCTGGAGAAAGATGAAGAGCATGAAGAACGCATTTCAGAGGTGGAAAGGAAGGTGCATCACGAGACTCGCCAAACGGGGGATGCAGCTTCAACTTCTAAGAAGAGAAAAACAATCAATAAGTATAAGAAGCTTTGGGTTGAAAGCCTTAAGAAACTCATTTAGATTAATATTTTCTTAAAGAGCGAAATTATGTGAAACAAGAGAAATTGATTGTATCTTTATTTCTGTTAAACTTTTTTTTGCATAAAATATTAATTCTTTCTAAATGAAGCATTCAATTCTTTATTTATCGCAATCACCCTCCTTATAGATGAATCCGGAAGAGTAGTCTCCTGAGTTGCCAATGGAGACTCCAGTAAAGGCCCCTTTGTCTTCAGGACCTTCGGAGAATAAGACCGACAAGATCTTGGAGTTGATGGCTCAAATATTAGCCAATCAACACAAAACTCATGAGTCTCCTCCTAGCTAAGGGCACAGAATTGGCGGAGCCTTGCAAGCCTTCTTGAAGCTGAACCCACCGCGCTACGACGGATCAGCTCCGCCAATGGAGGTTGAAGATTGTATTCAGGAGATGGAAAATAAACCTAAGGATATAAAGTGCCCGGCCAGAGATGCGGTGAGATTGGCTAAGAGCTTATTCAAGGCTGAAGCTGAGCGATGGTGGGGAGTCACCCACAAAACTCAGTTCTTGGGCTTGGAGCTAGAGGACATATCATGGGAAGAATTTGCGAAGGTATTCCGAGGTCGCTACATCCCTCTGTCTGCTCAGAAGATATTGGAGAACCAATTTATTAAGCTGACTCAGGAAAATAGGTCCATCGCGGCTTATGAGTCTGAGTTCACAAGGCTCTCCCGATATGCGCCCAAGCTAGTAGACACAGAGGCTGCTAGGTGTAGCAAGTTCTTGGATGGTTTGAAGGACTCCATCCGAACCAGCTTACTGCCGCTCAAACACACTAAATTTGTTGAGTTACTGAACTGCGCGACCATTATGGAGCATAATGAGCAGATGATCGCCGAACGCCAAGAAAAGCGTCACTCCCAATCCCAAGACAGTCGTGAAACATTTAAAAGGTCTTGACCTAGTCGGCAGGCCAATGTTTATCAGATCACCTCAGGGCCTGCTAGGGAAAGGAAAAATTCAGAATGTCGCCGACCACACTCAATGGGCAGGTGCTATCACACTGGCAACAGATGTTACCAATGTGGCAGGACAGGACATAGCTACCGACATTGTAGATCTTTCAAAATTATAGATGGAGACATCATTCAGAGGCCCAAAATGAACTCGGTATTAACCCCTCCTTGTACCCCGGCTCCAGCAAGTGCACCAACCTCAACAGCATCTTCTACAACCACGCCAACTCAAAGGAGAGGTCATGCCCCGGGACGATCAGCTGCCGCTAGGGTTTACACACTTTCTCCAGTTATGGCTCCCGAGGATCATGACGTGGTGACAGGTACTTTTAAATTATCTTGATCGACATTTTTTAATTTTTAAGAAATAAATCTTTAGCATGCATTCAATATTTAGGTACCTTATACTTTTCTGAGAATGCATGTATAATCTTATTTGACACTGGTGCTAATCACTCATTTATATCCGAAACATTCGTAAAGAAGCTGCAACTGCCATTTAGAGAACTAACAGAAAGATTAAATGTGGGGTTACTATCTGGTGCCCTTATGAGCGCTAGAGAGTATTGCGAATGCGAAATCCCAATTACTGGCGGGACGTTTAAAGCCAGCTTGATAGTTCTTCCAATTGCAAATTTTGATATCATTTTGGGTATGGACTGACTATCTTGTCATCAAGCAGTCATCGACTGCCAGCGTAAAAAGGTCACCCTCAGAAGTGCAGGAAGATCGATGACATTTATGGGAAGACTAGGCACTGCAGCGTCTCTCATCAATGTCATTCAAGCAGCCAAGTTAATTCAGAAGGGGTGCGAAGCCTACTTAGTAATAATGTTGGGAAGCAGAGAAGAGGTAACTTCCTTAGATGATACAAGGGTCGCCAATGAGTTTCCGGATGTATTTCTCAATGATTTGCCAGGAATACCTCCGGTACGGGAAATAGATTTTACTATTGATTTAATTCCCGGTTATCGAAGGCACCATATAGAATGGCACCAAAAGAGCTTCAAGAATTGAATGAGCAATTAAAAGAATTATTAGATAAAGACCTTATTCGTCCCAGTATGTCACCTTGGGGAGCTCCTGTGCTTTTTGTCAAGAAGAAAGATAGGACGATGATGATGTGTATTGACTACAGAGAACTAAACAAGGTGACAATTAAGAATAAAAATCCTCTTCCCCGAATAGATGACTTATTTGATCAACTAGCCGGAGCTGTTGTTTTCTCCAAGATCGACTTTCGATCTGGATATCATCAAGTAAGAATAAGGGAAGAAGATATCCCAAAAACCGCATTTAGGACAAGGTATGGCCATTTCGAATTTCTTGTGATGTCTTTTGGATTGACCAATGCCCCCGTCACTATTCATGGATTTAATGCAGAGGGTTCTAAAACCATATTTGGATAAATTTGTGATCGTCTTCATTGACGATATTTTAATTTACTCCAAGAATGAACTTGATCATGAGGTTCACTTGCGGACAGTTTTAGAAACTTTAAGATGCAGCAAGTTATACGCAAAATTTTCTAAGTGAGAGTTTTGGTTGAGCTCAGCAACCTTCCTAGGCCATATCTTAAGCATTGAAGGAATTCAAGTAGATCCAAAGAAAATTAGTTTCATTCATGAATGGACTCGGCCTTCAACGATAATGGAAATCAGAAGTTTCCTGGGATTGGCAGGATATTATAGAAAGTTCGTACAGAGATTTTCCCAAATTTTAGCTCCACTCACCAAGCTCACCCAAAAAGCCACACAATTCATCTGGAGTTCTGAATGCGAAATTTCTTTTCAGAAATTAAAGGATCCCTTACGACCGCCCCTGTTCAAGCATTACCTCAAGAAGGCATGGACTACTAAGTCTATACCGATGCATCCACGGTAGGACTGAAGTGTGTTCTAATGCAAAATATGAAGGTAATTGCTTATGCTTCTCGCCAGCTGAAGGTTCATGAAAGAAACTATTCGGTTCACGATCTGGAGTTAGCAGCCGTTATCTTTGCGCTTAAAATATGGAGGCATTATTTATATGGGGTAAAATGCGAAATATTCACAGATCACCGAAGCCTCAAGTACATCTTTACTCAAAGGGAGTTAAACTGTTGGCAAAGACGATGGCTGCAACTCATTAGTGATTATGATCTGGATATCCAATACCACTCAGGAAAGGCCAACGTCGTGGTAGACGCCTTAAGCCAGAAATTAGTTAGCGTACTCAACACGATGACCATTAATAAGGATCTCATTAAGGATTTGAATAAGCTGGAGATAGATCTAGTAATGATGAATCAACTGAATACCATTTCAACTTCAGAGGTTACAAATTTAACGTTAGAGGAACGCATAAAATTATCTCAAGGAAAAAATTCAAAATATCAAAAATGGAAGCAGATTATCTTGGAAGGAAAGAATAGTTATCTTCAAGAAAAGAACGGCTACATATACCATAAAACTTGATTGTGGGTGCCCAATGACAAAGAATTACGAATGGTAATTTTATAGGAAGCACATTATTTAAGATATAATATCCACCATGGGACTTCAAAAATGTACCATGACTTAAAGAAAATTTATTGGCGGTCTGGACTAAAGAGAAGTGTAGGAGAGTTTGTGGCGCGTTGCAATGCATGCAACTTAGTAAAAGCGGAACATCAAAAGTCAGGAGGACTCTTACAGTCGTTATCGGTCCTAGAATGGAAGTAGACTGATATTGCCATGGATTTTATTGTTGGTTTGCCTCGAAGCAAATCGGGAGCTGATATCATATGGGTCGTCGTTGACAGACTCACGAAGTCAGCTCATTTTCTTTCAATCAGACAGACAAACCCCGTGGAGAAGCTTGCTAGAACTTATATTAAAGAAATCATTCGGCTGCACGGCATTTCGAGATCAATTATATCAGACAGGGACCGAAGATTCACTTCTCGATTTTGGAAAATCGTACACCATGATTTGGGTACTAATCTTGCAATGAGCATTGTTTTTCATCCTCAAACAGATGGACAAACTGAAAAAGTTAATCAAGTACTAGAAGATCTCTTAAGACTTTGCATATTGGACTTCAGTGGGAATTGGGAAGAACACTTGCCATTAGTTGAATTTGCTTATAATAACAGTCATCAGGCCAGCATTAGAATGACGCCCTACGAAGCTCTGTACGGAAGAAAGTGTCTTACACCTCTATCCTGGTCAGAAATTGGAGATGTCCAAATTTATGGATCCGATCTTGTCGAAGAAACTAATAAAAAGATTCAGTTAATAAAGTTAAGAATAACTGCAGCCCAGGATCGCCAAAAGAAATATCACGATTTGAGACACAGGATGCTGGAATTGTAGGTATGAGATTTTGCTTGTTTAAAGGTAAGCCCAATGAAGAGAGTATATCGATTTGGCATATCAGGCAAGCTGAGCCCGTGATATGTGGGACCATTCGAGATTATTACCCGAATAGGGAACTCTGCTTACCGTTTGAAACTACCTGAGGATTTTTCTAGAGTAGACGATGTGTTCCATGTATTGTCCTTACGAAAGTATCTACAAGAACCATCTCATCAGCTAGTAGCTCCTGGAGCGGTAATTCAGTCAGATCTGACATGTGTGGAAGAACCAGACCAAATTATTGAACGGGATAACTGTCGATTAAGAAAGATAACCAATCATATGATTAAGGTGCAATGGAAGGGTCACAGCGCCAAGGAAGCAACGTGAGAAAGAGAAGAGGATATGAGAAAGGAATATCCCGGACTCTTTCAGAATTCAGGTAACCTTAATTAAATCTTTTTGCATTCAACTAAATATTTTCTATTACGGTGAAATATCGAGGACGACATTATTTTTAAGGGAGTTTGTAATGACCCTAGGTCATTTATAAGGTAAACATTGAATTCCCGTAATTTTCAGATTCGTTAAATCCTCCATCAAATTTCAATTTTCCGTTAAAACTCCCGCTAAAATTTGATTTTTCAGTTTGAAACTTTAAATTCATTTAAGCTGAAATAGGAAGTTAAAATTTTCATTAAGCGCGAAAAATCAAAATAGGAAACGAAAATCTCAGAAAAATCATCAGCAATTAAGGTAGACCGTTCGATTAATACGCTCATTAATCGCTCGGCTCCATAATTACGTTGTTTCCAAAACCGTCGGAAGCCTCCTGCGCATTTCAGCGCAACGCGGCAATTGTGCATTATATACGCACGCCTTACTTAAGTGCCAGAAGACCCTCGGTTCTTCACTACTCCACTCGCCTCTCCCTCACTTTCGTAGAAGCGTACCTGAGTCGACGTCCAGCAGTCAGAGCCGCTCGTCTCCACCTGCGCTTGATCCTCCTTCCGCTCATGCAGCGAGAGACGACGTCAGGAGCTCGTAGCGCACGACCTCTGCGTCTGCACCGACTTCTTCCTGCGCTCGATTGATCGTTCGACTCTGTGCGTCGACCCCCTTGCGCTCGATCCCTTCCTTCCGCTCGGCTTTCTTTGCGCCCGACTTCTGCAGAAGGTAAGAAGCCCGACTGCTCCCATACTTATATAGACTTAACTCGGGATTAGCAAATAAACATTAAGTTGATAATTAAACTAGAATATATTAAATTAATTAAACTTTAAGTTTTATGTTCCGATTTTCATGAGCAGTATAATTCAATTTATCTATTGTATGCTGAATCAAAAGCGAAGCGTCTATTTTCGTGTATTAGTAGCAAACCCTAAATGTCTAATCCCAACTTTAGTTTAATTATCAAATCATTCTATTAAAAAGATTTAAGAAATAAGATTTGATGTGGTTAAACTTGTATATACTTAAATTGAAGTTTAGATTAAGTGAATGCTTTGCTATTTTAGATATCACCTTCAACTAAATTTCTATATGAGTGCGTGTTAGGTTAGGAAAATCTATGCATTATACTAACTTCTATATAATGTAATTTGATACATTTGATTCTAACTTATAAATCTTTGCATTCAAATTAAGCATGAAGTTGGGAATGAAATTAGGAGTTTTAAGAAAGCATTGTTTAACCTAAAATTATTCTTATGACTTTGAGATCTTAAGTAGGTAAATTTAAAATCAAGTTTAGGAACCGGAATATTAGTTTTAAATTTTATAAATAGGTCGTTGCAAAGTTTAATAAGATCTCAATTATAAATTTTGCAGACACATCGAAATTGTGAGTGAATCGTCTTGAATAAGTCAAACACGGAAGGTACACTGGATATTATTTTTGTACTTCTTACTATCATTTGCTGCTTATGCATCACTTTGAGCCTATTTTGTATTGCTACTTAATACGTTATTCTTACCACTAATGATGTAAGAGAAATTGAATGATTTTTATGTATCTTGTGAATGTTGCAAGAAGGGTTCCGAAATGGAGCATGAATAGGTTAGGGACGGGGCTAGTCCTTGGGAGCTATAAGGGTGCCATCTGGAGCCTTTGAGGGAGGCACATGTGAAGGTCATGCTTAAATGCATGTTATTGCCATCTGAGGCCCTTAAGGGGGTCCATGTGAAGGTTTATGCTTAAATGCATATGAACTCAGCCTCATGGTTCTGACTTTGTCCATTAGAACTGCTATTATTGCTTTATAATATCATAAACATAAACATAATCATGAATTTTTACGCTATTATTGTTTTTCCATTTGAAAACTTAGCATGTGAAAAGGACATTTATGTTGCAGAAGACATGATCATTTTTTATTTGCAATAAATTATATTTTTCCTGTAATTGTTATCATTTTTGCCTTCCGCTTTGCTTTAAGTATATTTTTAAATATCTTTTGTATTTAGAATGTGCACTAAGATATTATTTTTATAATGCTAGATCAGATACAGCTGGAGGAAGCTGATATAGTTTAAAGACATGACGCGATAATTTAACGGATTCTAACTGCCCCTTCAAGGGATATTTATTTTTGTATAATGAATAAATTTTGGATATTATTTTACTTTAAATTGAATGAATGCTATTTCTTACACTTGAATGGCTCTGGATGTGTTTAACTGTTATTTTATTTAACTGCCAATATGATTCTGCGAAAAGA
This sequence comes from Gastrodia elata, assembly GCA_016760335.1. Classification (NCBI taxonomy): domain Eukaryota; kingdom Viridiplantae; phylum Streptophyta; class Magnoliopsida; order Asparagales; family Orchidaceae; genus Gastrodia; species Gastrodia elata. The sequence goes on along the minus strand of CM028679.1, from coordinate 24,116,687 downwards.
TGCATCCAATGTTAGTTTGGTTGTTACCAATCTAACATGGGTCATCACAGCTACACACTATCTAATGCAGAACAAAGGATTTTTAAAGTATTGCTGGTGCTCTACAGTATCTTCTCCTCACATGGTTGGATATTTCATTTAGTGTCAATCGCCTCAGTCAATTTATGCATTCTCCAACTACTGAACATTTGCATGCGCTCAAGCATATTCTTCGCTACCTAAAAGGCACCATTATTCATTCTTATATTATTCATCTAGCTCCTTTTTGATACCTTCAGGCATATACCGATGTCGATTTGGCTAGCTGCAAGATTGATAGAAAATCTACTGATGAATACTTCATTTTTTTTGGATCCACACTTATCTCTTGGTCTTCCAAAAAGTAATCCAGCATTGCTTGCTCCAATACTGAAGCATAATATAAAGCTACAACCACTATAATCACTGAAGTTCTTTGGGTAGTTCATCTTCTATAAGAAATTGGCTTCTCTCATGTGTCAATACCCACAATATGGTGGACAATCTCGGGACAACCTATCTAGATACAAATCTTGTGCTGCATACTCATATAAAACATGTGGCTCTTAATATTCATTTTATTCGCGAGCTAATTACCAAGAAAGAAGTCCAAGTGCATGTCCAGTCCGAACTACAACTTGCAGATGTTCTCACAAAGCCACTATCTCCTAAGAACGTTTAGAACTATTTTGGTACATTTAAATGGGCTCTTCTTTAGGAATTCATGCATGAGACACTGTTGAAGTTTCATATGATCATCAGTCAAATGTTGCTAAGTCATATAAATAATGCAACTTTGAAATCATTTTGGGTGATGGTCATTCTTGGATAATTCTAATCTTTTTCAATATTCGTCATATTCCCTGCATCATTCACAAATTACCCAAGAAAATCTTTTGTTTTCATCATAATATTGATATCCTGATTGCATTTCAGCAACAAAAACTTCTCTTACTAGAAGTAGATCTATTTTCAAGTTAATTGATGACAATCTCACTTATGAATGACTTAAAGACTCATTACATCTCATGAATATATTGGTTGCATTTGAATGTCTAAAGTTCTTAATCTCCTCGTTCAATGTTTCTTTGATTTTGAAAGCTTAGACAGATTTGTATATATAAGCACTCTTCAATTCTATTTTGCTCAAAACTGCAAGTCCTTCCATATAAACATATCATTAGGGGAGAAAATGAGTCGAACTTAACCTGATTGTGTTTGGCTTATTTAATTTGAGATATCTTCAAGCTTAGCTCAAACTTATTTATGGTCAAGCCAAGCTCAAACCTGGATGCATCACATTATATTTGAGATATTATTGTGTTGAACTCAAACTCATGCATTATATTATATAGAATTTTGAGTAAATAATATTAACATTTTAAAAATATATTTTTTAGCATTAAAATTTTTAAATAATATGTATCAATCAACTAACATTTATAAATAAACATTTTTATTTTCATATTTCTAAATTGCACTGGCACCTCATTATCTATTTGTAATTACAAGAATTTAAAAATTAATAAAATAATAATGCTTATTTGTAAATAGTTAAGTTTGGTGATGTATATGTAATATTTAAAGATTTAAATGCTATGCATATGAAGATTCCTATATAATAATCATTTAAGCTATTTAAATTTTTAAATAATATTTTGTTTAAAAATTTGTGATTGAGCCATTATTGAGATGACTATAATCAAATATGGCACAATTGTGTATAACTTTATAATGGATAGAGCTTCAAATATGTGTTCAAACTCGGTTCATTAGCTTATTGATCAAATTGAGTTGAAGCTTCTTAACAAATCAAACATTTAGCTATTTACAAACAATAAACTTTGATAGTGTGAAAAAATCTCATTAATTAATTTTATTTTCATTTAAAGGCGCATATTATCAAATTTTGGCTTAGAATTCTTCATTTGAAGATTTACACTCCAACCATTGATCTATCTATATATATATATATATATCTAATTTTGTTTTTCTCTTGCATTGTAAATACATGCAAAGTCTTAGGTAAAATATAAGATTTGAAATTAAAAAGCTTAAAATTTTTGCTCAATTAAGTTCAACATAGTATTAGAACTTTAAGTCTTTGAATTAATTTTTTTTCTTTAGCCTTCATTGTTCAGCCTTTTTCAATCTCTTCAAGAGTGATTATCCGTAACCCGCAAGCTTCTGAATCTTAGTGGGATCTAGATTTGCAGGTATGTTGAAGATTGAAGACTATTGACCTGGTCTCATAGATATGGGTAGGGCTGGCTTATAGTCGAGTTCGAGTCGAGCCAGCCTAGACTCGAACTTGTTCAAGTTCGAGTCATTTTAAATAGGGTTCGAGTCAAGACATATGACTTGAACTCGACTTGAAAATTTTCGAGTCGATTCAAAATATATCGAGTTTGAATTTCGAGTTTCTGGTCAAATTGTCAGCCCAAACAATAGGATAAAATGTGTTATTTTGTGGAGCCTGATTGGGTCAACTTATGACTTATGGTTAATTCCATCATCAATTTTTTTGGGGGTATTTTTCTCTTTTTGTAAAATATGTTCTTGGGCTCTATAAATATTAATGTTGAGGTTAGGGTTTGTTGTGAGAGTGAAATTTTAATCAGTGGTCGTCATCTTCTTCCAAAGGAGAGGAAAAGTGATCTGTAAAACCTTCTATTTTTCATAGTGGATTTTTGTGGTATGGTTTGACTCCGTGATTTTTCCCATTTTGAGTTCTCACATAAATTTGATATTTTTCATTTGTTTTATGTTTTTTTGCGATCTGTGATTCCTGTGTTTTCATTTTTGCTATGATTACTTTTTCTCTACACTTTTCAATCTCTTTAAGAGAGATTTTATGTAATCTGTAAGCTTTTGAATCTTAGTGGGATCTAGATTTGCAGTTATGTTGAAGATTGATTATAGACCTGGTCTCATAGTTGTGGGAGAAAGCTCAAGGATCTTATATTTTGCTAACTAATATGCCCACTCTTTTTACGTACTCCATTCAATTAAAGGCACTTGTGGAAGGATACTCAATCATTAAATTATTTTATTTTTCAAGAAACAAATGCTTTAAATGCTAAATTATAGTGATAGCAGTATTGAATATTCATCTCAATGACAAAAATTATTTAATATGGTCTCATTTAATTAATTGTTGAGATCTTTAACCACCAGTTCTAAAGTGAATTTGGAATAAAACCCGCAAAATAGAAAATCATACAGATCTCAAAGCAATCACTGAGAAATAACCATCCAAACACAAGGATATATGTGAAAAATCCGATAACGGGAAAAATCATGAAGCCACATGTGGCGACCGCCTCCAAACCGTCGTCAAGTTAACACTAATTCAACTCGGATTAGAGGGTGGTCCCCATTAGTATTACTGATATCACTTAAGTTATCCGTAATACCGCATACAGTACCCCGAGTTTATAAGCACAAAATAACTCGATGTACTAGCTATAATAATCCTCTGCTTAGTGCCAGATTAGGCATATCATGAATCCGCCATTAAGCATAGGATTATATCTTAAGTAGGCATACATACACTAAGTGTGTAATACATCAGAAGTGCAGAAGCAAAGAAAGACACATCCATACATTACATTCAAGCAATAGTAAGGGAAAGTACAGAAAGAAAAACATACAACATTGAATTATTACAACCAAAGTTAATAAAAGTACTGAATAAAAATACTCTCTCCAGAAATAAATTGTACCCTAAGAGATCTAAGCAATGACTGCAGGATCATTCTTGTGGTCCTGCTCCTCACCTGGTAAATTTAACATTTCAGGTTCACATGCCAGGGCTCTAGTCAAAAAAAAATCTTGTGTTAGACCATTGTCTAAGTACATTTTATGCTGAAATTTAATTATGCCTACATGTTTTAGGATATCACAATTTAGATGCACATACACAATAATAAGTGCAACAAAGCAAAATAAAGAAAGGATAGCTATAAACCATCAATTTATAACTGAATAATAAAAAGAGGTAAGTAAAGACACATACCTCGGATTCAGTTGCTGCAACAAGGTTAGGTAATAAATAAAATATAAAAATAAAAATAACTATACTGTGACTGAAGAAACACCCAACATGAGTATGATCAAGAATTAACATGCTGATTTGACTATAAAATAAATAAGCAGTGATACATATATACCAGATGAATATAGAAATCAAGATTGACATCCTATAATATGTAGGTAGTAAAAGAGTTGCACAAGTAAGAAAAGTTGAAGTAAAAGCATACAAAACTTGAAAAAGAAAGTAAGACTCTCATATCATAAAATTGGTTAAGAAAGCCACTGAAACTATTCTGAACTGAATATATCAAGTAAAAATATCTAACTACTCAGAGCTAGAATTGTACTGAATTGAATTGAAGAGACAGAAATACGTATGCAAAGATCAATTTTAGTTACTTTACTTCACTTCTGTGGACACGTACAAAAGTAGCTAAGGAGTCAAGCACGTCTGCAAGACTAAGGGTGGGCGCTTCTTGGTGGCCAGTTTGTTGCCGGTAGGTGTAGCCTTGCCCAGGAACCTTTCAGATCCCACCGGAACGCCATGCCTTGCCTCGGAACACCATCGAAATTCTGTGTCTTGCCTCTGAACCCTCTGGGAACACCACCGGAACTCTGTCGGCACCTTCCATGTCGATCCAATCAGGCTCCACGCTTAACAATCTCCCATTTGGAGACTAATTGCGATTGGTCCGTCTTCTACTGGAGTTTCTTCACCTTGGCTTCATTACCAAAAGGAGATGGAATTTAAGTAAATCTCAAGTTGTTGAGGACTCTTGCAAATCCAAAAGTTTTCATCTTAGTAGTTCAAAAGCAGAATATGTAGAGTGTTAGTTTAATCGTTATAGGAGCCATAATCCCAAAGACATAATTATTGACGACCATTTGATAAAGAAGAGCGAGAGGCTAAAATACATTTGTTATTCAAAATATTAATGAAAAAAAGAGCGATATGATTAATGGAATCTAAAATGTTTAGATGGAATGGATGAGTGCTTGTGAGTGTTGTGTGATAAAAAATTCAAACTCAAACTTAAAGGAAAATTTTATAGAGCGATTATATGATCAACAATGCTATATACAATTGAACGTTGGTCAACAATGAAAAAATATACTAGTACAATAAATGTTATAGAGATGTGGATGCACTATTAGATGAGTGGGTCTACTTGAATGGACATAATGAGTTCATTTGTAACAAGATTGGTGTGGCGCTATAGGACTATTATATTATTGTATATTTAAATAAAATAAAATTTTATTTTTAATTTAAATAATTTCTATATATACATCTAGAATAAATAATGCAGTTAACCAGAAACAAATCATTTAATCAAACTAAAAATAAATATCAAAGAGAATTAATTCTCACAACTCTAAATGCTTCTCATCTAAATGCTATCAAACTCGTAGCTTTTTAAAAAAAAAAAGGTGAATAAACATAAGATATATAGTAAATTAAAATAAATTTTATTCTTATGCCAATATTTGTCATAAGGTTAAGCAAGCAGTAGGGGTTTGATTACATTCATTGTATATACATTAAGGATATACAATAGGTATGTAGGTATAAAATACATAGAAGACTTATATAAGTTAAAAGAATTTCAATATGTATACTAAAAAGTATCGAATATTTCAACTCTAATAAGTTGCTAATATTAAATCAATTATCAATAAAAGAGTGATGACAAATCTTATGCTATGAGCAACTCCAATTATGCATTTTAATAGATAATTTATCTCAATATTGTATAGTAAGAAATTAAAATATATAAATATTTGTATCTCATGATATTGCTACAATTTAACAATTCGTGTGATGACCCATATTAGGTTGGTAACAATCAATCTAACATTAGGTACATCTTTCCGCAGGATCATATTGGCAGTTAGGTAAAATAGCAATTAAACACATCCAGAGTCATTCAAGTGTAAGAAATAACATTCATTCAATTTAAAGTAAAATAATATCCAAAATTTATTATATAACTTTATTATACAAAAAAAAAAAAAATCTCTTGAAGGGGTTGTTAGGATCCGTTAATTTGTCGCGCCATGTCTTTAAATTATATCAACTTCCTCTGGTTGTATTTGATATGACATTATAAAAATAATGCCTTAGTACACATTCTAAATACAAAGGATATTAAAAATATACTTTAAGCAAAAGCGGAAGACAAAAATGAAAATAATTGCAGGGAAATATAGTTTATAGCAAATAAAAGATGATCATGTCTCCTGCAACATAAATGTTCTTTTGTCACATGCCAAATTTTCAAATGAAAAAGCAATAATCGCATAAAAGTTTATGTTTATGTTTATGTCTATAATATTATGAAACAATGATAACAGTTCTGATGGCAAAACCAGAACCATGAGGCTGGGTTCATATGCATTTAAGCATAAACTTTCACCTGGGCCCCTTAAGAAACTCAAATGATAATAAACATGCATTTAAGCATAACATTCACCTGGGCCTCCCTCAAAGGCTGCAGATGGCACCCTTATAGCTCCCGAGAACTAGCCCCATCCCTAACTTATTCATGCTCTGTTTCGGAACCCTTTGCAACATTCATAAGATAAATAAACATCATTTTGTCTCTCTTGTATCATTAGTAGTAAGAGTAAAACATTAATTAACAATATAAAACAGGCTCAAAGCGATGTTTTAGCAGCAAATGAAAGTAAAAAGTATAAAAATAATATCCAGTGTACCTTTCGTGTTTGACTTGTTCAAGATGATTCACTCACAATTTCGATGTGTCTGCAAAATTTATAATTGAGATCTTATTAAACTTTGCAACGACCTATTTATAAGATTTAAAACTTATATTCCGGTTCCTAAATTTAATTTTTAAATTTACCTACTTAAAATCTCAAAGTCATAAGAATAATTTTAGGTTAAACAATTCTTTCTTAAAAACTCCTAATTTCGTTCCCAATTTCATGCGTAATTTGAATGCAAAGATTTATATGTTAGAATCAAATGTATCAAATTACATTATATAGAAGTTAGTATATTGTATAGATTTTCCTAATCTAACACACACTCGTATAGAATTTTAGTTGCAGGTGATATCTAAAATAGCAAACATTCACTTAATTTATACTTTCAATTTAAGCATATACAATTTTATTGAATAACCACGTCAAATTCTATTTCTTAAATCTTTTAATAGAATGATTTAATAATTAAACTAAAGCTAGGTTTAGACACTTAGGGTTTGCTACTAATGCACGGAAATAGACGCTTCGCTTTTGATCCAGCATACAATAGATAAATTGAATTATACTACTCGTGAAAATTGTAACATAAAACTTAAAGTCAAATTAATTTATTCTATTCTAATTTTATTATTATTATTATTGTTATTATATATATACATATACATATACATATATAAATATATATATATATACATATATATATATACATATGTATATATATATATATATATTTATATATATATATATATACATATGTATATATATATATATGTATATATATGTATATATATATATTATCCTTTTAAGCGACTCGACAGAGGAGCTCTTACCTTACAATCGAGTGAGCACACAGAGAGATCGGCGTAAAGGATCGGGCGATCGGGCGCGGAATCGAGCGGAAGAGGGTTCGGCGCAGAGGCGGGAGGACCGGACCGTGCGCGCTGGGACGTCGACTGCACTCGTGTCGGCTTCCGTCGTCGGCAGCAAGGATTGACGCGCCGTTGCCTGCTCGCCTGCTGCGCGGTTTCGTCGGCTTAGGTACGCACTTCTTACGTCGAGCGGAAAAGTGAGGGAGAGGCGAGAGGAGAAGTGAAGGAATCGAGCGATTTTCTGGGGCTTAAATAAGGCGTGTGTATGTAACGCACGCCTGCCCCGTTGCGCTGAAATGCGCGGGAGGCGTCTGACGGTTTTGGAAACGGCGTAATTATGGAGCCGAGCGGTTCTAAAAGAAACTAATGAGTGTACGTATGTTTCCAAATTTCTTTCCTAATCGAACTGCCAATCTTAATTTTAAACTTCCTATTTCAGCTTAAAAAAATTTGAAAATTTTCTATGTTAAAGATAGAAACAGAAAAATCGAATTTTAGCGGGAGTTTTAACGGGAAACTGAAATTTGCTGGAGAATTTAACGAATCTGAATATTACGGGAATTCAATATTTACCTTATAAATGACCTAGGGTCGTTACAATTCGTATCTCAAGATGTCACACTTTGAATGTTCATGTCTTATGATATTCCACAATTCAAATATTCATATTTTTTTTATTGGGCTGTTTACAAAATCGGGTATTACATAATAATGAGAAAATAAGCATATCTTCTTTTAAGTGGTGATTTCTTATATTTTATCATATAAGCATGCACTAACCTTTCTCAAAGTAGTGGTCTAGGTCTTCTTATCCCTCCAAAGAGGATAATGCCCCATTCTTAAATACATAGATCGGACCCATAAATTATCTTACAGCAAAACCAGGTTGAAAGCTAAACATAGCTACTTTTTTAAGATCAATCATTCAAGAAATTTGCACCATTAAGGCTACATTGTCTTTTTCAACATAATTACAATATTTTCTATTCATACAATAATAGTCTTACATGCTTGTATGTATCAATTAAATAAAGATTATATTTGCATTAATTAATCCAATCTAACATAATTATTATATCAATATAAAGATATTATATGATTTAATCAACAAATTAATGACTATCACAAGATATTGCAAGCTTAGGATAAAAAACAATTAATAATGATAGCATGTCAAATAAGTTTTCAGGTTAAATAAAATACAATCAAGTTGATATCCAGGTGATTAAATGATTCAAGAATTACAAAGTAGCAAGATAATGGTACACTCCTTATTCCTCCAAAGCAAATAATTCCTTGTTCCTGAATACGTATGACCAGTCTTTTAAATTTTCCCACAATGGAATCAGTTTGAAATTAAGCATTGTTACAAATATGATCGATCATTCAAGGACAATGCACCATCAAGGCTACACTACATTTTTCAGCATAAATACAATAATGCAATGATTGTATTCACATAATGATAGTTTTGCATGCATGTTTCTATCCATTGAATAAAGATTATGCTTGCATCAATGAATCTATGCTTCTTAATATAGCACAATTGTTATATCATTATCATAAGCTTAGGATAACAACAACAATTAATAATGATAGCACTTCAAATAAGTATTGTGGTTACACAACATATAGTCAAGGTGATATTTCAGTGTTTAAATGATTCAAGAATTGCAAAATAGTAACTTATAAGACTATTAAGTTATAATTCAAACAAAAATCAAGGCAAAATCAACATTTCAACAAGCAAACGACATGATGTTAACATATATTGGCATAATTGAGCAACATATATATTTGAATGTACTTCTCATAACTTGCACAAAAAGTTGAAAAATGATATTCCATAAGGTCACTATAATACTTTCAACATGATATTTTAAGCATTCATGACACGTAGGGTAACGATATTTTTTTTAGAAAATTTGAAAATTTTCTTTGATCGAGGGGGCATATATAAGCCTTATGGACAAAATTGGGAATGCATATTAACGCATTTGGGAGTCTGGCGAGGCGTACAAATAATGTGAATTATTTAAAGAAAATTCACAATCATCTGGTCTGAATTGTGCCTAATCTCTCTACGTGTCCTGGGCGCTCAGCTCAAGATGTTTGGGCTCCCAGCTCAGTTCCAAATAAAATAATAGTAATAATATTTTTTAGGAATAACTATTGTAATAGTAATTATGATAATTATGATAATGAAAATAATTAAAATTATGGGATGTCATAGCTAAAGTGGCTCCAAAAGTGGATAAGATTTGAGGATTTTATCTTTTTAATGGCGTGTGCACATTAAGTGTAGACTGTTCAATGCCCTTTTAGAAAACTTAAGTATATAAATTTTCCAGTGTTAAAAGCGGAAGAGATAAAAATGATGAAAAATTATCATTAAAAAGTATCTCCTTTGTTTAAATCTTAGGGATGGACGTTTCATTTTATTGTGCACAATGGAAACAAAGAGTTCATGTAGCTGATCCAATCTTGTGGGGCTAAGGCTTGGTGGTGTTGTATTGTTGTAGGTGATGGATCTATCAAAAATAAAAAAGGAAGTAGGTAGTAAATAGGTATTCACAATAAAATATAAAGTGAATAGCACTATAGAAAGATAGGATTGGTACCTAAAGGATTTACTTGGATATTTAGAATTGATTGTCAATAAACTTTTGCAATTAATGCAAAAACAAATGTAGTATGAATACTTTATCCCTTGCTCATGATCATGATTGCCCTCTCATACAATTTGATGTTAAAAATGCTTTGCTTCATGAGGATATTGAGGAAGAAATATTTATAGAAGTACTACTAGGGTTTATTATAAAAATGCCTATCTCATGTAAAACAATCACTGAGAGCAAATTTTGGAGATTCTCTAAAATTATGATATGATTGGGATATTGACCAAGTCAAGGAAAGCATACTTTTTTATAAAAAATTCAGGAACTGAGGAAGCTAGAACTCTTCTTGTATATGTGAATGATATTGAAATGATGAAAAAGAAAATATTTGCAAAAATATTTAGTAGGGAAATTTGGGATAAAAATCTTGGATGGTTAAGTTACAACTTGGGTATTGAAGTGGCTTAATCAAAGGGAGCAATTTTTATCTTTCTTCAATAATATATTAGGAATCTCCTTAAAGATACAAGCAAATTAGGATGCTAACTTTCTAGCACTATTATTGACTCAAACCACAAATTAAGAAGTGCTAAAAACACACCTCAACAAATAAAGAAATGTACCAAAGATTAGTTGAAGACTCATCTACTTTTCTCACATTACTCTTGGCATTGCATATGTTATGAGTGTTGTGAGTCAGTTCATGCATGAGCTTAAGAAACCCGTCTACAAGCTGTCTATAGAATCTTACTTTATCTCAAAAGGGAAAGATGTCTTGTTAAAAAAAAAAAAAAAGAGAAACCCTTACACTTGAACTTACATAGATGTTGATTGTGTTACCTCCATTGTTGATAGAAGGCAATAACTAGGTATTGTATTATTCTAGGAGAAAATTTTGCTACTTGGAAAAACAAGAAACATAGTGTGGTGGCAAGATCAAGTGCAAAGTTGGAGTTCAAAGCTATGGCACAAGAAACATGCGAGTTATTATTAGTAAAAGATTAAATGAGAAGGATTGATGAACATATACTGAGATAGCAAGTTTGCCATCAAAATTGCTTACAATTCCCGTTCAACAAGATAGAACTAAGCATATTGAAATAAATCGTCATTTTATCAAAGAAAAACTTGTTAATGGTCTTATATGCTCTCCATATATCTCAATTAGCTGATAAATTCAACAAAGGGTCTGATAGAACTTATATTTCAATCAATTATATCCAAGTTGGGATTGAATGAAATATATACACTAACTTAAGAGGGAGTGTGGAAGTATCTCAACCATTAATTCTACTTTCGTCTAAAGGCCCATATTATCAATTCAAAGCTTAAAATTTTGCATAGGAAGATTTACATTTCAGCAATTCGTGTATAGCATATTTCTATTTTTGTATTTCCTATATTAAAAATAGATGTAAATCTCTCGTGTAAAACACAAGTTCAAAAAAAAAAAGTTTAAACTCTTCTCTCAAATTTTTGTCAAGGCAACCCTATATATCGTGATGTTGAGGATAGGAAATTCAAAACTATCTATAATTTATTGTTGTTTGGTCTATAGCCCGACCATTAGCAAAGTTGGTGCCGCGCAATAACTCATTCTAATATGCTCCACTGCCTTTTTTATCTAGTATGCCTTGTAAGATTGGATGTTCTTGAGGACTCATTTGGTAATATGGCAGGTAAGGCAAGCTTGCTCCCATAACTAAATCAATACCATGTTGATTTCACACATTGGTAGTTTAGTCCATATTAATAATTCCTCTATTACAAGTTTACCATACATAAATGAGCGGTTGTTTGACTGCCAGCACTTTATTTTGTGGGTGACCTTGCAATTTGAGCAATCAGTCATACTATGACAATTTTCGTATACTTGAAATACATGAATAAATTGTTATTTAGTGTATGCCTTAAATTCAATTTAGATCAGCACAAGCTATGCATACATGTCCTAGGGGCAGCACTACGTAAGAAGGGAACGGCCTAGTATGCCTTTATATATAAATTTGTGGGAATTATTTGTAATTTTCTTTTGTTTGTCCACCGCTTTAATCTGCTTCATATGAAAAGTTGCTTTAGGAGATTAGGGCGGCTGTATCTCGTTCTTCCACATGTTTTTTTCCTTCTTTTCTCACCCTTTCTAAATACCTCACGCTCACACATAGCCTGTCTTGTACTCATTAAACTGAAAGCATTTTTTATTTTCCATTTAGAAAATGGTGAGGACATGCAGGTTTTGAGATATGAGCATGGACAAAAATACGATCCACATTATGATTTCTTCACAGACCAAGTTAATGTTGCCCGAGGAGGTCATCGAATTGCCACCGTTCTTATGTATCTCAGCAATGTCAAAAAGGGTGGAGAGACCGTCTTTCCAGAAGCCAAGGTGAGTCCACGACCTGCATTCATTGTGATTCACAAAGCTACTTCATGATTAATAAATACTGTGGTACTTGCTAGGAATCTCGGCACCATTCCAACACGAAGGATGAATTGTCGGAATGCGCTCAGCACGGAATTGCAGGTGATATATGCGCGCGCGCATACAGTTTAAGATGCTGAATGTTGGGTCTTGTACTTGCTTTGGGTGATGGTTCTGATGCCATATGCATAACTTAAATTTTCAGTAAGACCTCGCAAAGGGGATGCTCTTCTTTTCTTCAGCCTCTATCCAAATGCCTCTCCAGACCACAGTAGCCTTCACAGCGGGTGTCCTGTGATCGAAGGGGAGAAATGGTCGGCAACGAAGTGGATTCATGTAGGCTCTTTTGATCGAGTATTGGAGAGGAATGAAAATTGCGTTGATAACAATCCGAGCTGTGAGAGGTGGGCTTTTATGGGAGAGTGCACTAATAACCCCGAGTATATGTTGGGAACTTCTGAAGTGCCGGGTTACTGCCGCAGGAGCTGCAATGTTTGCTAAGCTGCCCGTTTCTTCCCTCGGTCTCTGAACCCTGATATTTTATTCACATGCTTTGTTTTTATATCTTATATTATATTGGGGTATCTGAATAATGCCTATGAAGCAGCCAAAACATTAGTTTATTAAGAAAATTATGATTTAATTCTAAATCCTATTTTAATAATAATCTTATATACGCCGAACTTCTTCATTTTGTGCTGCAGACGCATGCTTAATTTTAGAATGTGTATAATGACGAGAGAATTTATGCATTTTTATTTTCATGAATGATATTCATTATGGCGTTTAAGAAATAGATCTCAGAAATGCAAATAGAATTAAGGGGCAGCCATCTGTTTGGGTTCATTTTCAGATTAGGAGAAATCCCCGTGAACGGACTGCAAAAATGAATCGGAGATGGCCAAGGCGAATCCAGCAAATTGCCTTCACTGAATCCAGTGAGTGTGCAATGGTGAATAGTCCACCGAATCTAGTTACTATGTTCTTCCCTTTGCATCTACATTTCCTATAGTCTCTGAATCCAACTCGAGAAAGCCACCTAGATCCTACCTTTTCCCAGCAGCTCCAGGGACTCAATTCGCTTCCTTCTCCCCTTGAGAGTGAAGTCCATGGAGACTACAGCGCCTTGATTGTGAAGGAGAATTAGAAATCAGGGAAGAAGATTAAGGGGAGACTAATCGAAGGTCGTGATTATGTTGCTTTTCAGCAGTTCGATCTAGGCCACAGAATGCCATTTGAGCCGCTAGTCCTCTTGAAGGAACGGTTCATGTTGGCTTTATACTTTTTTTTTTTGGTTTGCAGTAACTTTGGCTCTACTCTTCTGTGTTTTGGCTGATTTGTTGTAATAGTTTGGTTCTGATAATTTTTTTTTTAATTATTTCTTAATTGATGCACCAAATAGCATAAAAACTTGAAGGTGTTTGGGTGATGTTACCCTATATGTAACATGAATAACAATTTAAATAATATTATCTGAATTACACTGCTATTTGAATATTATCTATCTTAATAACTTTTCACATAACATAAAACCAAACAGCTACGGGTGCTTGCAAATACCACTGAGCTTCCTTTTTTCATGTGATTATGGGGGGGTGTCTACAAGTGTTTCTGCTAACGAGTAGGGCAAACAGAATGAAGGGTTCATTACTGGCCATTCCCGTCCCTGATCGCAGCTGCAAAGAAGTCCTCCAGGATGTCAGTTCCATAGCTTGGCGTCTTCTCCGGGCTGTAGTGGCCGGTGTCGGAATCGAGAACCAGCATGCTTTCGACCGCATAATACCTCACAATTCTCCCCAATTCTGCGGCATCCTCCATGAACGCCGGAAAGATCTTGGCCAGCAGCTCCATCGCTCGGATCACGAAATCAAGTGCGCGCACGGGCACCTTGGCGAAGCTCGGCTGGCGTCCGAGCAGCCGGAAAAGCATCTCCGCCTGCTGCATCGGCGTCAGCGCCTTGCCCGGGCCGCCCACCGGAAGGACCTTGCCGGCCTTGCTCTCGTCCACCACGCAGTCCACGAGGAACGAAGCGAGATCGCGAGCGCTGATGGGCTTGCAAGAGCACAGTTTTCCGTCGCCGAACAGCACGAAGGGCATCTTCCACTCCTTCACGGCGTCGACCTGCCCGGCCAGGCTCTTGAAGAAGGCCGTCGGCCTGACGATGCTGTAGCTGAAGGAGGGATCCTCGGCGGCCTCGGCGGAGAGCTCGGCCTCGAACCTGAGCTTGGCTCGCTGGAACTCGAGCAGGGGCTTCTGGACGCAGATGGCGGAGAGGAGGACGAAGTGGGTGGCTCCGTGCCGGCGGGCGGCGGCGAGGCTGTTGCGGCTGGCCTTGTAATCCACCCTCCACGAATCCTGGACGCCGCCCGTGCGGCTGGCCAAGCAGCAGACGGCCGCGTCTAACGGAAGGGCAAGGGAGGCGAGGGAGCTGTTCAGAGCGTCCGGATCGGTGACGTCGGAGAAGCAAACGGTGGTGCGGCCGCCATACTGCTGCTGGTGGTGCTCAGAGATGGTGCCGTCATCTCTTATGCGTTCGATGGAGATAACGTGGAAGCCACGGCGGCAGAGCTCACTGACGACGAACTTGCCGATGTAGCCGGTGGAACCGACCACGAGTATGTTTACCTGGTCAGGTGGCTTGGTGCGGAAGGAAGAAGAGGAGGCGGTGATGGCTGTAGTAGTAAATGATGGAGTTTTGGTTTTGGGTGATCTGTGCAGGTTCGGAATGAAAAAGGCGTGTAATCGGAGGCGAGTTGAAGAGAAGCAGAGGGGCATTCGCATCTCCATGAATTTTCTGGAGGATGTGCCGAGTGTTGAAAGGCAACAAAAGGAATGTTGATATATGTAAAAAAAATACTCCCAAGACCTTTTTTTTATTTTACAAAAATAAGCAAGGACCGATGCTAAGTCTATGAAAGCCCAATGTGGGCTAATGAGAGGTCATTTGAACCCCAGACAAGTTATACTGGACAACAATCACCCAAATGCAGTCAATGAGGGACAGTAATGGCCTAGCTAAGGCCTGCTAGGGCTGGTGCGGCCGAGCAAGGGTTTTGATGAAGCCCACAAGCAAGCAGCCATAATTTAAACAATATTTAATATTTAATCATATTTATATAAAAAATCACATCCTAATCATTGATCAAAAGGTATAAAGAAAAGTGTGGCATCAATTATCGCAGCTACAGCATCATATGATATTGAAAAGAACAATACAAAAACAAAAATCTTAGTAATTTTTTTTTTTCTTTTTCCTGTGCTTGCACATAATTTATATACACATAAGAATATATATATTCTTTCTATTTCCTACAATTTCCATGGCTTTACAAGAGATCAAACGTCAAAGGCCGCTGTTTGGTCGAGCAATTTTATGAGCCGCTTCTAAATCATTCAGAAACCTGCAAATCCCATTAACGAAAATGAGAATTCTATTCTAATCAACAGCTTTTACCATCACAGATATAATAGAAATAAACCACGTTGTAGCACTATCCTATATAATAAGAGAAGAGAAATGCTGATAAGCCATTTATTTACCTCTTAGAATTGAGAACAACGGTGCCACCAAGAATGATGCATGCCCCTGAATTGGCTGCATTATGCAGAGCCACTGCTCGCGCCTCCTCATAGGTTGTGCCGCCAATGATGAAGATTACAGCTTCCTGCGGCCTGGATATTAGAAGGCAAAAATCAATTCACAGGCTTCAAGAAGATGATGAAGATGACACCAGATTAGTTGTAAATGAGCATTGGCTCATCAATGGGATTGTAAGCTAAGCTTATCAAGCTCACGAGTCATATTTGAGTCATTAATTGAGCTCAAGCTTAGGCTAACTCAACTTGTCAGCTAGTCTATCCTCCTCATTTATATAATATATTATAATTAATTACAATCTTTAAAAGTTGAACTAACTTGATTGAATTTTAAATTTTATTAAACAACCCATAAATCCTTATTCATAAAACCCAATTCATTGACTTAAAAGCCAGCTCGCGAGCTTGTTATTAATCTAGCTTAATAAATGAGCTTGATCTCAAAAAATTTTAGACGAGCCGAGGCAGGAGATTGACTTGACTGGGATATATGAAAACAGATTATTCATACTACTGCTTCAAAAGATTTAAGTAATTACAAGTACCTGCCCTGCTGAAAGTGATTCCCAATGAAGG
The DNA here is from genome assembly GCA_016760335.1 of Gastrodia elata. Taxonomy (NCBI): domain Eukaryota; kingdom Viridiplantae; phylum Streptophyta; class Magnoliopsida; order Asparagales; family Orchidaceae; genus Gastrodia; species Gastrodia elata. The sequence goes on along the minus strand of CM028679.1, from coordinate 24,099,819 downwards.
GATATTCAGCATCTCTAAGGCGCCCCTTGATGATGTTCTCCATGGTTTGAAACAAAAGTGACTGATGCTGAGTGTACACATTCTCAACTCCCTGCATTATTGCAAAGACACCAAATAAAACCCAAAAATGAGACCTTGCTATGCTGCTGCCCAACAACAAAGAAAATAATAATGAATGAATGAACTAACGGGAGGCTATAAAAATACCTTAAGTCCTCGAGCCATATTGCGAGCAATATTTAGTAGATCACGATTGCCGTATAAGTCTCCAGTTCTCTTTTCAACCCCAGCTTGCTTTAGGAGAAATTGTACAAGCTGCTTAACAATATAATTTGTAAAAAGAAATAAAATGTGACTTGAGCAGGTGTTCCACTTGGAGACAAACAAAAAGAGAGCATCAAATGATATCATATAATAAGAAGTCAGTTCAGTTACGTTACACCAGACTTATATTCTGCTGATGGAGAATCCAATTTGTTGATAAGCTGCATTATCTGTATAGGGCTCTCCTTCTCATAGCGCAGGGCATACAACATCACTAACCGTAAACGGTCGAATTGAGAAACACTTTCATTGTTCAGAAGGTTGCTTACAGCCTGGAAAAAAAAATTAGCTTCCAAACTCTAAATTCCTCATCTGAACAAAATAACATTAGATAGAAGATGAAAATATCCAAAATGTTTTTAATCATCTTTTGTCTTTGGACATTTTTAATAAAAATTAGTAATGTAGTCAGTCAAAGAGTTGCCAATTCTTAACGTTGAAAGCATAAATGAAGAGTAAATACCATCATCTCAATTAATCTTTAAACGGTACCATAAGAAGTTAGTTATCGCTGAAGTACAAATCTCCATTGTATTGGTTTTACTAAGAGATCTCTTGAATCTTCACCATGTTGATAGTTAAAAAATAATTCATTTATTGACAATGATAGGCTTTGTTTAAAGATTATAGACTGTACCGTCCTCAAGATCCCACTGATGCCCAGAGTTATTAAATATGGCAAGAGCGGAAAGATTCAACCATGTTTCACTGGCCCTTTTAAGTGACCGAGAGTGGGCATAATCTCGGACAGTCCGGATTATCTCAAGACTTCAAAGATAATAAAATGTGTTTATCGTATCAATTTTTGCATTATTATACATATATGCTTCTCATACTATTCATTTGATAAATTTTGAGTTATAAAATAATGCAGAGCACATCTTGGAGAGTAAAGTTCAAGCACTTCAACATCAATCTATTCCTTTTATTCTAGTGCTCGAGCATTCAAAAGAGTGAATCTATCAAGTACACTGAAAAAACGATTGTGAAATATTTGCAATTACTCCAAAATTAAGGTATGAACTTGGGGATCAAATTTTTTTAATGGCAGGATGTTACAAAACATATAATAATATAAATAAAGTCAAACCAATTGAACACCACCATCAAAACTCGTCCCCAAATCGTGAGTCCCTACTTGTCTGCCTCTACCAACTCTCCCGTGTATGAGGAATCTACTGTTTTTGCTCACTCCACAACCTCTTGTAAGTAATAGAGGAACTTACAGCTAGATCCTTTCTCTCTTCCATGTTTAGTCCTCTTGTTGCATAGTCCTAACTACAGTCCATTTCTTGTTTCTTCTTTCTACATCAAAGCAAGCCTGCAACATCGCTTCACTCCAACTATCAAGATTAAAAAAAAAATTCATTTCTTCATTTCATTCCTCATTGACCCAAAGCAATTTCCATGCCCTAGTTCCATTAAACTCCCTCTTCAAGAAATTTCACATGTTTTCTCACTTGAAATTTCAAGTTATGTGGATAACCATGTTGCTATTGCAACAAGGATAGTTGAGCAGATGGACATACAATGTGTTAGCTCATTCGGAGTTGTGGGATTTACTCAATTGTAGTTAAGGATATTTGGGCCAGACCAACTAATTAGCAAAGTTTTTAAAATCGAGACAAACTTTGGCCAGTAAGGAAAGATGTGATGTTTGATGATACATTTACAGTTCAATGGAGGTTTAACTGCAATGTTGTAATATTGTTATTATTATTTGATAATCATAAAATGAATAAATTAACAAAATGGATCTTTGACTTGCTAAATATTCAAAATAATCCTTAGCTCTTGTATATATATACTTTGATCCCTTGAATTTTGTTTAAGTGTTTATTTTATCCCTATCGTTATTTATGCATAACTCCCAGTCCCTTCCGTTAAAGAATTAAGGGTATTTGCATCTTTCAGCAGATATATATATCCAGTTTTTTTTGTCTTTCTTCCGGTTGCGAACAAGTGTTGACTTTAATTTCATTTTGTGTACATGTTACAATTTTTGCGAGGCTGTTGAACTTGGCAAAGTACTGCTTTAGTATGACCTTGACACAGTTGTGCAGAGTGACTAGCACCACCCGGTCACCAACAGGTAACATTGTCAAAGAACGGGGTTGAAGTTCTCCCTCTTTATGGTTTCTAGCGCCTCGATGTCCATTGCCAGCTGGTTCAGGATGCCGTCGAGATCCCGTCGACCTCCACGATCATGCAACCGACATGGTTGTGCCTCATCTTGAACATCCTGGTGAAGACATTGCGCATCAATCACTGCGCCTCATCTTGAGATCCTCTCCACGAGCCCCAACGTGGTCCCTGCCATCCCGGGAAGGTCCTCAGCGAGAATTTTGCCAGTGGACAGCGCCAGGGAGAGGACCTTCACCATACTCGTCGGGTTCCCCCAGCGAAGATTCTAGTGGTAGTCCAGTAGCCGCTTCTCCGTTCACCCCTGCATGGACGCCAGCGCAACAGCGCGCCAGAGCGCACACTGGAGTAACTTGACTCCGTCGGGTTCACCGCCCTCTTGACGTCACTCGCCACTTCGGTAATCCTAAGAGTTTCCTTGATCAAATCGGAATAAAAGACAAAGAAAACTGGATGTACCTGCTAAAAGATGCAAATACCCTTAATTTTTAATGGAAGGGATGGGGAGTTACTCATAAATAACAGCAGAGACAAAAAAATATTTAAATAAAAGTTAATACACCAAAAAAAGTATTTATAAGAGTTATGAACTATTTTGAACATATTTCAAGAGTCAATGAACCATTTCAATAATTTTCTCTTATAAAAAAATATAGGAATAATCAATGTGACTCTAAAATCTTCAGTATTTAGATTTCTAGCTCATAAACTTTGATTTATACAACAAAACACCTAATTTTAAATAATCATCAATTTTTCCTAATTAAAAAAATCAAAGGGAAAATTAGTTTAAGTGTAATAACTAGGACTAGGCTGGTAATAATTTTATTTATATTAATATTTGAAAGTTTTATATACAACTACTTAAGATTTAAGAGATGTGTATGTAGGCCTGTTTGATTGGGAATTATGCCCCAAAGCCAACAAAACATCCCTTTTATAGGGTAACTTAAGCTACTAAGCTAAACCTACACAAGGGATCAAGCCTTTATTCCACCGCCTAAGCTATCCCAATGGAAATGGAAGCTTAAGTCAAACCTAGTACAGCCACCGGGTGCAACAACTTGCTGCCAATTGTCAGTCACCTACCTCTTATCATCGCCGATAACCACAGCCATCAGGCCCATGCAGCACATCATGTCCTCCCAAGCTACGCTGACAGTTGCCCCCATTATTTGTGACCATAATCACTCGTCCCCACAACCACTGACCAATTGGTCGCTAGTCCTTACACTGCTCTCAGCCATCTGCTCAAGCAACTAAATCAATTATGGTTAAACAAAATGATTTATAGACTAACTTATCTTCATGCATGAGCCTAACAATTTGATTTAGCTTTACTTAGCTTATCTAGCATAAGCCAAGCTAATTTTAACTTGAACCATGCCCAAAATCCATTGGAAAATACCTAATTTTAACTTAAGCCAAGCTAGCGTTTCATTCAATATTTAGCAATAGATGTTTAAGACAAGTGAATCTGACAAGAATCGCGTAGCTAAAGTTGGCTGGATGAAATTTCGGCATATTAAAACAAAATTCTATTATCTATATGGCATAGCGAAACAAGTAAAAGGCAAAAACAGAAAAAGAAAAGAGACGTGATTTATACTGGTTTGATTGAGTAAACCTACATCCACTAGAAGGTAAATTTCTGAGTTGCATCATATTTATATTTATCCTTTGTTGAGATACACAGCATAAACAGAGCGCCCTTTTTAAGCGGAATCAGTTACTTTTACAAGGTTTTGTGTTGAGGCAAGAGAAAGTACAGTAAGAATAAAAAAAGCAAAATGTGAAGTATCCTTCATCTCGAGCTCCTTGCGTAGGGAAATTTAAATGAAGGGCAGAGGAGACTTCACTCAAGCAGTCTCTAGATTAATGCAATAAGTTCGACAAGAATCCAAACCTAGTACCTTAAAAGAGCAGAGTAGTTATAATTGATGGAGCTTTTTGTCAGAGAATGTTCTGGATTGGGCGGCAGCAAGAGGTAGGTCGATTACATAACGGCTTCTGATACCGCCAAAAATAGACATGTACATGGATATATGTACATGGATATGAAGGCAACTGTAAAGATTTCCTCGGTCTGGATAGCTCAGGATTGACTTGGAAAGGATGATTTGGTGTCAAGTAATTAGTGAGTGAAATCACACGGTGAAGACAAAGATGGCTTGGTCTTGACGAGATCCATGCAAACCTGCAATGGACCGAGTCATTAAACAAGAGCAAGACTTGGGAGATAATTAAGGGTGATTGAAGTTAATCAAGCATTCTTAAGATGACATATGGACGACAAGGATTAGTTTAAAAGTGCTTATAGCATCTTCCCCCCTACAAAGGCTCGTGAGAGAAATTCCTTTAAAATTTGTTGAATGATCTTCTATTCAAAAGAAAACGCAACAGTTTCACAAATGTAATGGCCATTAATAGGAACGTTGTTAACCTCCTAGCTAAATTCTGGTATTCGTCAAATACCAGCTAAAGTTCGTTTTATATTTATTCACCTCTAAATTTTTTTTCGTTAATTTCCCCACTTCTGTTTTATGTTAACTTTCCGCCAATTCGTTTCGTACTGTAATGATCTTTGGTCATTATGGGCTAATCAAAATTCTAACTCCCCCAACTTAGAAAGGCAGTAAAGAAGAAAAATAAATTAGTACTCAAAATCTAAAAAAAATTGCATTTTTTGATTCCTCGCACTCAAATTAGTCAAGGGTAAAAGTTTCATAAATATTTGGACTTAAAATGGAGGATATATTGGATTGAAATGAAAATTTATAATTATATGAAAAAAATATTAATAAGTAATAAAGGAGGAACCACTGATTCTTCCCCGCCCATCTACAAGTTGCGCCATCTCCTGCGGTAAGGGACGTCACTTCGGAGACGTCTGCAGAAGGCGTATAGAAACCCACAGTGCCTAGTGTTCTAACAGAAATCCTCAATTTCCTCAACTTACCTTCCGCTTCGGTGCATGCGAGAGATCTTCCCAAACTATTTCCTGCTCATTAGAGACGAATCGATCATTAGAAAAAACCCTCAGCGCCTGTCAATTCTTCTCCCGACTCATGACGCAGATTTTTCCCCGATATCGATAACTTCTCCCGACTCTTTCCGCCGATTACTGAAAGTCTCTGGTAGCTTGAAGACTATCGTGGAATCCCGATTGTTCCTCTGAGTCCCTCATAGTTGTCTGAAGGATCTCTCAACGTCTACCACCCATAGCCGGCGATCAACCAGGTGACTCCAATTGTCTCATTCCATCGACACTACCTCCCAAACCTCTCGTTCTCTGCCAATCTCTGGAAGACAACTCAGCTGCTTAATGTATGAGTTCAGTTTACAATTACCTCTACCTTTATAATTTGAATATAACGTTAATTCCTTGAGAGAATGAATAGATGAAATTCAATAGACGTGTATTCAGAGGTCTTAAACGTTCTTTCAAATCCAGAATTGATAATGAAATAGAAAGATCCTAAAACATTTTCACTATCTAGAAGAAAACATGTTGCATTAATCTGTTATTAATGTATTTTAATTTCTTGGCAGCTGTATTTTCGGTGATGACTTATTTATCCAAGCACAAAGCTGCTGCTCTGAAATCTACTAACAATCTCTAGTACATGCCGAATGGCTTAGAGAATATAGGATCCTTGGAATGTATAGAGTATGTAAATTGCCTGCAGCAATGAATCTTAAGTATTGTTAAATTCTACGTCACTCTGTTAAGTTCTGGAATCAAAGCAGCTTGCATCCGATGTATCTCAATATGCTGCCCAAGATATTCTGGGTGAAACGATCTTCTGATTCTATTATGTAGAATAATTTGACCTGTTAAAACTGGGAGAGATTAATTCTGTTCCGTGATGTATCATAATAATGGAGCTCTACAGTAAGCTGTTTTCTTGTACTTAATCTAAGCACCCTAGCGTTCCAGCTGCACTTTAGTACCTCAGTTAATGCACCCAAATCATTATAAGCAGTCGTTGTAAATCAATTAAGCGTAGTTTTGCTCATTCCTGATTAACTATTTAGTTTTCCATTGTTGTATGAATTGGGAGGGGGTCCAACTTTAATAAAGTTATTATACTCGAATGAATTAATAACTCAAATTCTGAAAGCAAGTTGTCTCGAGGTTACCCAGCAATTCGGTAATAACATAATGAAATTTCTATACTCCAAGGATGAGCTGTAGTTTACAATTTATTTCTTGACTCACATTGCAGTGATGAATAGAACGAGTAAGGGTTAATTCTGATTCTACATCGGGATCAAAACTAGTGTGTTAAGATGCTTGATTCCTGAAGATACAATTAATCCAGTTTTAGTTAGGATTAAAACAAAGGATGTATTTAGTAATGCAAATCTAATTGAATGAATAGGCTGAAAGATTGGCAGTTCATAAGGGCACCAAAATAATTTGTATGCCGAGAAGACACAGAATAAGGAGAAGTAAAGGAGTGGTGCTTTAATCACATTAAGTATTCATCAAGGTGTAAACAAAACCCTATATCAATGAACTGTCCTAGAGGAATTGTTATTGAAAAATAGATAAATCAGTGCTAGGTGAAAGTTTTATGCAGTGCAAGAAAAATCTGAATGAAGCTTTGCCTTTTCTTTCACTAATTTCTTTAGTTGAGTCCCTGAAAGAAATTCTTGTATGCAATCCTAGGTCTTTCAACATCAACATATGTAGTCTACTGCATGAATTCCCGAATGATAGATTTATGAACTATTATTCAACTCGTGGCAAAGAGTTTAAAGAAATTATGTGATCTTATTCAACTCTTAGTGGAGTAGTGTTACCTTCAATTACCCAAGGAGTGATGTCCTGTGCTATTAGAAGTATTCTGAAATGGACTCAGCCCAAATTTATGATTTAATCACAAGCTTGACCTTGGGAATTCCTGTCTAAGAGTTGGGATGATGTACTTGTAAGAGATACTAAGCTGTTAACGCTAATTGATGTGCCATCGTCATTTAATCTGATTCTCACAATAAAACTAATTATGTACTGATTATCCTATACTTTCAAAACTTAAATTAATATATTTGATTTAATCTGGAATATGTGTGCTAGACGTCTAGATTTCTTGAAGATGCATTACATTGACTAAATCAGCGTTTTAATAAAGTTTGATTATTTAATAAATCCCTGATAGTTATCCTCATTTCCATGACAAATGAAATCCTATACCAAAGCAAGTTGTTTCCTCAACAACTCATACGAAATCTGATCCGCACAAATCCTATTATTTGTTATCTCGTGATTAACTAGAATTGAAGCAACGATCTGAACACTAAGATTTAAATAGAGATTTGTAATGAACATTCTAAAATTTAAAGTAAAATCACCTTTAGACTTATAGGTCAAATTTAGGAATTAAAACATCTGTTTTGATACTACAAACAAATATTTTCAAGGTCAATAATGTTACAAATATATTTTTTGCAGACATATCAAGCTCTTGAGTGCTACCTCCACTTAAGTCAAATACAAAGATACCTGATATTACTTTTTGCACTTAATTGCCTTTACTGCTGCTTTAACATCACTTTAAGCTTTATCCATGTTGATATCAAATGAAATATTTATTTACCGCCATAATGATGTCACATAACGAAATGTATTTATTGTCTTGTGAATGTTTGCAAGGGTTCTGAAACAATGGCTAAATTAGGTTAGGGACGGGGCTAGCCCATTGAGAGGTAGTTATAAGGGTGTCATCTGGAACCTTTGAGAGGGCCAGGTGATGAACATGCTTTATTGAACCCAATATTGAGGTTCTGAATTTTCCCAACAAAATTGCTAAAGTTGCTTCATGACATCAAGACATACTTATAAATGTTCCCAAATGTTGATATATTTTATGAAAATGGCATGTGACACATAATTATAGCATGGAACACATTTTTATCTAATGATCTATGTGCAGGAATTTATATCACTCTTATGCTTTATCCAAATTTCCAACAAATTTTATCATTTATGTCCTTATATTTGCACATCGCATTTGAAATTTGAAAAGGTACAACACTTAATATTCTTGGTACTTAGAGTACTCTCTAATTATTGAGAATTCAAATTCCGACATTGTATCTATATAAAGCCAGATCAGGAACAATTGAAGGAGGCTGAGCAAGCTTGACGGCAAAGCGTATGACGAACTCATAATTCAAAATTTAAAGAAAAAACTTAAATTTTATTTCATTTTTATGTTTAAGTATGTTGTAATAATTATTGTTTCAAATTATAAATGTGGGGGCAATATTGTTTTGAATGTTTTCTTATATTAAATTAAATGAAATATTATTATCATTTGTTTTTTTTATAGCTCTGGATGATGAATGGTTATATTATACCATTTAATTAGGTTGTTCAATAGGATCCTACGGGAGTGTACCTAATGTTTGATTAATTTTACTAACTCAATATTGGGTTGTCACAACAGATTCCGTAAAGAAGCTTGGAAGGGTGGTAATTATCCATGGATGTGATTATCTCAAGACAAGCTTAGACCGGCCCACTGACCAAGAGGCGGAATTGAGGCCTCTTATAGCGGTGGAAGGCAAAGAAATAATTTCAGATGTAGGGCCTTGTGGAATCGGATTAGAAGCTTATTTATCAGTTCAGTCATTAGCTGATGAAATGGAATGGAAGGAGTCAACAATGGCATCACATATAGGCAAAAGAATCACATGTGAAGTGGACGAGGACAATTCGTGGCCTAAGAGGGTTAAATTTGAGCCTCCCATCTTCACAACACATAAGATGGCAAAAATAAACATTCTCACAAGATCAGCGAGAGCTTTATGACTACATACAAGAGAGGTTTTCATGAGTTCTGGGTGGAGGATGTTTTGGACGGTCAAGAGACCACTGCAGATAAAAAAGAAATGTGAGAGTAGCAAGCCTTTGCAACTGTCATGCACAAAAATTTGAATTACAACATCGCAATCCCGAGCTTCATTCATGCGGGTAGGGAGGGGTTTTACCCATTCAGAAGATTACACAAGTCATGAAATGTACTCATCCGTAGGGTCATGTGGGATCTGGCTCCAGCTATTCCTACGCACAAGGTATGGGCCATGCTAGGTAATAAGCATGGAAATTGAAGTATTGTCGAGCCGCCTGCAAGAAGATGAGGGTCGGATCGCTTAGCTGGAGCACAATCTGGGTGCTGCACTCAATAAGAAATCAGTTTTGAAAGACTGAGTCAATGCACTTGGGAAGGATAAACATGGATAAAGGAGATGCTAAAGAACAATGTTGTGATGTAGGTATCAAACAACTTGAAGGAATTGCTCTGAAAATGCTAAAGGAATGTTGAAAATATTGAGGATGCTAGAAACGGAGTAATTACCTATAAGGGGATATGGACTATTGTGAGGAACTGATGAAGAAAAAGCACAATGCTCTCTCGGCTCATATAGATCAAAATGCAAAATCTTTGTCCAAGTATAAAACAATGTGGCAAATGCATGTACCTCTATGCGTAAGTTAGAAATGGTATAGACAAAGTCTCACTGACTGTATTGGATCACCAAACGCAAATGGAAGGATGAGTTGAGTTAGAGAGAAGAGTGGCACGGGCAAAGAATTATATAAAATCAACATATGTGATGGCTCTCGACATTTTTGCGTTGTTACAAAGAGAATGGTTCGAACTCATGGTTCTCAACTTAGTGCAAATTGGAGCGATCTTAACTAAAACAGTACAGTTTTAGGGCTTCAACAATCTGAGCAGGTCTCGAAAGGCTCACATTATTAACATACTGTCGATTCAACTTTATAAGTTCTACAAGTATAACCGATCATAGCCAAAACAGGAGTGTGGCCAACTAAATCAATTTAATCAATCGAATCACATGATCAGTGCAATCAATAAGATCAATGAGAACAACGAGATCAACGACATCAACTTAGGCTGGGCAATCATAGAGATAAAATTGATGTTGTTTAGTATGCCTTTTCCATTTTATTTTGTAAATGAAGTGAAAGACTTCGATTAAGTGTCGAGCTAGTTTGTAACTAATTATCCTTTATGAATGAGAACTGGAAATCATTTTATGTGTAAGGGTGTAATGTTCTTAGTTTTCAAAGAGTATTTCTAAGTGTTGAGGCAAATGCACGCTTGGTTTTTGTTCTTTATCATGTTCGTGAGATTATGTTCTCAATTGGCTCAGGGTGTCGTCATTTTGGCATAAACCCTAGGTTATTCCCAACACATTTCTGAGTGTTTAGATTATCAGTGAAGGCGTCGTGTAACACCGAAAGACTGATTGAGTTTGTTCTTGAGCTCATATTGAGCCTTAGATGACTTGGCATTCAAAAAAGATAGTTAATTTTATAACTCGGATTTTATTAGTAGAGTAACTTTGGGTGATGGACCAAGTGAGGTCGAGTAAAGTATAATTTTAGGAATAGTTATTTCTTGAAGATGCTTTATAATTAAAGCATAAGCTTATATTATCTCGTGTACATCGAAGGCCATCTTTATACTTGTAAGGTTGCAAAAGGTTTGTTTATTTTATGTATAAGGAGATTGTTTAGTCAAATGGTGACTAAAAAAAAGCTTCCTTAAAACATTCCCATTTGACTATAACAACTAATTTGAAGTCATTTGAATTGACTATGGAAATTTCCATATAACCTCATTCATTAAAACTTAACTGAGTTTGTTGATCAGAGAAATAATCGCAAAATTTTTCTATGATTATTAAAATAAAATAAAGTTTTTAAGAAATCACCTTGTCTAATGAAGAAATTACCATATAATTTCCTATTTTAATGTTATAAGAGAATTGAGATTATAAATAGGAAATATAATGGAGTGAAATGACACATATCAAGCATAAACTCCTCTCTTTTTTAAATATTTTACTCCCTCTTTTGAGTAATAAAAGGAGTATACTCTATTGTAGCTGGAGGCTATAGATGAACATTCATTGAGCCACACAAATTATGAGTATTTGTACTTTTGCTTATTCATTTTTTATTTACTTCAATTTTCTTTCTTGAGTGATCCTACACCGTATGAATAGAAGTTTGTATCTTCATGTCACAAATATCCAAATAAATGGTATTAGAGTGTCCAATTTAAGAAGGCAATTTAAAGATATGCCTGGCGATGGAAATGTGGAGATCGATAAGCTTGATAAGAATAATTTCAGGTTATGAAAAATACAAATAGAGGATTATCTAGATAATGTAACTTCTTTTGGATCTTCTAGATCGATAAGCACTCAGAGCTATGTGGTAAACCTTAGCATAAAACATGGCCATATAAGTCATGTATAAGATGGCTTGATAAAAAATTTATGTGTAGATTTTGCTTAATCATTTGAATTTAAGATCTAAACAAAAAAAAACAAAGGTGAAGATCGATAAGTTTGATAGGAACAAATTCAGGTAATGGGAAATGTAAAAAGAGGATTATCTCTATCAGAAGAAGTTACATTAACTTTATTTGCAGAAAAGCCAAAAAAGATGGAACAAGCAAATTGGGATCATCTAGATCGATAAGCACTCAGAGTTGAGGTTAAAAACATGGCAATCATAGTCATGTATAAGATGGTTTGGTCAAAATTTAAGGTGTTGATTTTGCTTAATCATTTGATTTTAAGATCTAAATAGAAAAAAAAACAATTTGGCAGTTTTTTTTTTGAAGTGGAAATTAATTTCCTTGACATGCAACTATTATTAAGAAGCCACCTTATTTGATGAAGAGATTACCATAAAATTTCCTATTTTGATGTTATGTAAGAATTGGGAGATTATAAATAGCGAATATAATGGAGTGAAATGACACATCTCAAGCATAAGCTTCTTTTTTTCTTTAATATTTTCCTCCTCTTTTGAGTAATAAAAAGAGTTTACTCTGTTGCAGTCTACAAGTGTAGGTGAATATTCTCCGAGCCACACAAATTTTATGTATTTGTAGTTTTTGCTTATTTCATTTTTTAATTGCTTCAATTTTCTTTCTCGAGTGATCCTACATCGTATGAAGAGAAGTTTGTGTCTTCATGACACGGATACCCCAATAATTGGTATCAGAGTGTTTGGTTTAAGAAGGCATCTAAGAGATATGGCTGACGATAAAAAAGTGAAGATCGATAACCTTGATGGGAATGGAAAGTACAAATAGAGGATTATCTTTATCAGAAGAAAATACAAGTCAAAAAAGATGGAACAAACAGGTTAGGATCTTCAAGATTAATAAGCACTCAGAGCTATGTGGTTAACCTTAACACAAAACATGGCAGTCATAACCATGTATAAGATGGATTGTTAAAATATTTAGGTGTTGATTTTGCTTAATCGTTGTTGATTTTAAAACCTAAACATAAAAAAGGGGCAGTTTTTTTGAAGTGGAAATTAATCACCTTAAGATGCACAACTATTAAAAAGTCACCAAAACCATCAAGATTGCAAAATGGTCTGTGAACTATGCCCTCCAATTGTGACCTACGACTACAGCATTTTAGGTTGTTTACCACTTACATGATCATATTATTGAAGCTTCTTTCCATTTAGAGATCTACATAATCAACAATTCAAATAATTTTCATCCCCATTACAGTTTAATTTTACTATCCAAATGTCAAAATTAATTGTTTCATAATTTATTTGTATTATTTAAGACTGAATAGGAATCACTAGCCCTTTCTAAACAACATAAAAACTTTTAAAATAAAAATCTTAATCTTCCCCACACTTCCCTTCTTTCCTTTACCACAGATAAAATTTCAACTCTAACGCCATATAGTACCATAAGTTTGTTTTTCTATTTTTTTAATTTTATAAAAGTTAAATTATTTTTATTCATCAGATATACAAACAATTATGGGAAACAAAGATAAAGATTTTATGCTCACGTAATCAGGCTAAAGGGAAAATAAAGAATGTCCAAAAAAATAAATTAAAACATCTTAGTAAGCAAATCTCATTGAACTTTAAATACCTCGTAAGCTGCTGCTTGTCCACCATTACATGCAAGGTCTTGTTCTGTTTGTGAAACTAACATAAGTTTCCTCTCGTCCACAATTCGGCTCATTTCTGTAACCATGGTAACATGCTTCGAGACATTCCCATGCATCTTTCTATATTCAGGATAGTTATTGACAAACTTTGCCATATCATCTGCAAATAATAAGATTTCAAAAGATAATACATTAAAATACTTGAAACAAAAATCCCAATTGAAAAATACGTTTGTCATAGTTTGATCTTCAACATAAAACAATTTTGAACCAAATCTACCTATTGTTTGAATATTTTGGTTACTCTTTGCAATTTGTTGAAAATCGTCCACCATTTTCTTGATATTCATCCCAAGATCTCCAAAATTTTCATAAATATTAGCCTTAAGAAATGCATCCTGTTCAGATGATAACACCACCTCCTGTACAAGTACAAGGCCTTTATGGATCAGCATTGACAGTATAATAACCAAATGCAGTTATAATTAAATAGGAAGTGAGGGGCAACAATCAACAGAATGCTACCTGGTGATCTTTGGGAACTGCGCCAACATTTGCCAAATTAACTTTATTATCGAAAATACCAATAAGTTCATGTACCATTGCCTATGGTCAAATGGTAACAATATGTTTAAGATTTTAATCAAATTACTTTATAATGAAAATTTTTATAGAAAAAATAATCTGGAAAATAAATATAAAACAAAGAAATACAGCACACTACTTGATATGTCCACTGGGTCAGCAGAGGCGTAACAGGATCATCTCTTCTATCAATGACAAGCAATAGCGGAGAAGTTTCTGTACGCCTGAAATCAAACAAGCCACTTTCTTGCTCGTACATAAGCTTCTGCAAATTTTAGCGCAAGAAAATTAATATATTAGTGATCTATTTATGAAAGCAATAACTAATCACAAGAAAAAAAAAATCAAGAAACACATGTACTAAGGGACATTCAAGCACGCAACAACAACACGAAGTCTTAATCCAACTAGGTGGTGTAGACAACAAAAATCTTTTGTTTCCACAGTGCACGATCAAATAGAGGCCCCTCCCTAAATTCCAAATAGACATGATCCTTTCTAATAGTTTTTTCTTATATCTTTTTTGGTCTACCTCTTTCTCTTTTAATATGGGAAAAATTCATAAACTTATTTATTTTAACAGAAGCATCTATATTTGTATACGCTTAAATATGCCCTTAAGGGCTTCAGGCATAAGCATTTTAAATGTGCAAATTCATTTCTTATGATATGTAAACTTAAACCCACAGCTGTTTCTTGAGCAATCCTCTTTGCAATATCTGAAGTTCTTTGATATCGTATGACAGGTCGTCGCTTAAGTGCAAGGAAAACTGCAGCAATACCATCCACAATGCGATCACAGAAGCTTTGTGAACATGGAGGATCTACAACTGCTGGGAGCATGTACATATGATTAATGTGCAAATTCAACGTGAAGTGATAAGGATCTATGGCACAAAAATCAGCAAAGAATTCCTGCAAAATTGCGAGAAATTATATTATGTACAGAAATCTTAAGCTCTCTATATATAGAAAACTATATTTATTTGCATGCTACAAGAAGCAGCAAGCTCAAATTAACAGAATATTATGCATCAAGAATTCAGTTACACTGAGTGTTGACAATAATTTGATTCTTTTCTGCATGTACAACATGTCAATTAAATAAAGGGAAGCACGCCAAACTAAATCATTTCAAGCCCTGTTACATCGTGTCATTTGAAATCTGAAATGCCCAATAACAAAGAATCTCTGAAGAACTGCAAAAGATACAAAACAAGACGAGCATACATGTACAATTTAAATGAGGACAATTATAACTAAGTTACATCAAAAGTTAAACAGCAAGTTAACCCATATCTCAAAAAATACAAAACGTTTATACTCAAAATCTTGCCTTCACAGATAAAAATGAAATTCAAACGAATGCAAAATCATATACAAAACATTATTCATAGATTTGGTTTCAACTATCATTTGCTACTAATCTAATAATTTTGAAAACATAGAAGATAAATGTATATTTCTTAAAATAGTTTAATTAATCAACTATGATTTTAAACAGCGATAGTAAATGAAAAAAAATAAAACATTAATGGAGAAGAATCATTATCAAATCAAACAGAGCAGAAAAGGCAGTAACTGCAAACCAAATCAGAATGATTTAAAGTTAAATCCCACAAAAACTGGATTTGAATTTGTTCCAGCCACGTCCAGTAATAGAAAAAATAAATAATTAGAGTTGCACAGTTCAGTCCAGAAAGCCCTATCTAAGTACATATGACACTGGTTGGTAAGAAGATTGGCCATATGTAATTTCTTAACATTTTCCGTGTATGCTCAGTTTTATATATTTTGTTTGATATCTAAAGAATAATTATATGTGATGTGAGTAACATAATAATCCCTAAACAATTTGTATGTAATTTTAAATTTATAATTCTTCCATTAAACTTCTCTTTCAAATTTATTCACAATCTCTTTACCCGAGCTCTTTCATTTATCGTATGTGCACCTTTCTATCATGAATAATGACATGCACATTTATTGTGTATTAGCACATAATAGCTTAACTGCCCAAGCAAACTAGAATGGTATGCTTTCCATCTTATGTATGCTTAGGCACCTTTTTAGCCACTTCATTTAAAGAAAAAACTATTTGCCAAAGTCATTCTTTGACTCTTTGAAATGGTAAACAGAAATAGTGATTGACTTTTGTAAATTTTAAATTAATCCATCTGCCTATAATTAAGGGCCAAAATATTTCTTATTTAATCTTTCCATTTATTTTCAATGGTGATATTAAATTATTAATTCACAATTTAAGACTAATATTTTTTTTTAATATGAACTTCAATATTTACATGTGTTTGTAAATAGAAATTCAATATTTACAATTTTTATAAATCACAATCATGCTACTTATTTAAGAAAATATTTATATATTTGAACTAGATTTTCAATATTTGTATATTTTTTGTGAACCACAGACACATTAATTATTTCAAATTGTTTAATTATTAGTAGCTATGAAATTTTTTTCATATGAGATAAAATATTTATTTGTAAATAATTAAAATTTGGTACTATTTTTGAAGTTCTCAAAGATGAGATCCTTGATGCAGCCAGGTAATGTGGAATAGGACTAGGGTAATATATGAATACAACAACACCGAGCCTTAATCCCATAAGTGGTTGGCTACATGAGTCCTTTGATTCCATTGTGCATGATCAAATAAAAGCCCTTTCCTAAATTTCAAATAGAAAAGATTCTGCATAACATTTTCTTCCCATGTCTTTTTTAGCCTTCCTCTTCCTCTTTTAGCATGGGCGAAATTTATAAGCTCAGTTTCTAACGGAGGCATTGCATGACATACGCTTAATATGCCCGAATCATCTAAAGCAGCATTCTCTAATCTTATTCACTATTAGAGCCACTCCAATCTTGCTACAAATATACTCATTTCTCATTCTATTCTTACAAATATACCCACTCATCCACCTAAGCATCCTCATCTCTGTAACATTTATTTTATCAGTAGTAAGATTATTATATGAATAAAAATTGCATAATTCAACAATTTGTTTTCTTCAAAATTAACCCCGCAAAGCAATGCTCACTTAACGTAATTAACAACAAAGCTTATTTTGCATCTTTTTAACCATTAAGGGATTAAACTTGAATGATGAATAATAAAAGTAATTTTATAGCAACAAAATATGAACACACATCTTCATTATTACAAAATAAAGATAGTTGAAAAAAGAATCAAAGTATTTAAATCATATATATAATAGTTTATATTTAGAAAGTATTTATTCAAAATCAAAGAAAGAGCACATTTCCATAAATTCAATGACTACTAGTAGTGCTTACAAAAGTTTTATTGCTACAATATTAGATTTCACACAATTTTTAAATTTAATTTCAAAAGTATATGTTTTTGGCAAAGCTCTACCATGTTGCCATAATATTAAAGTGTAAATTTTCTGCTCAAATTTAAATTCGAATTTTGAATTTAAAATTTAAAATTTGGAGGAAAATAAATTTGGCAAATTACTATTATAGTAAATGAGTTCTAAGATAGTTTTAAAATTCAAAATACTAAGGGAATGTAAATTTCCAATTCCTAAAGGAATGGAAGCCCGATTAAAATCTCTTTAAATAACTCATGTAGTATTTTAATTAGTACAGTTCCTTTTTAAAATTTCCAAATAAGATTTTAAATAGTCTCATATTGAAAACTTAGATTTGAAAATGGATTGATAAGTTGAATAGCCTTTAATGTGTTCATCTGTCTCCATTTCCCCTGCTCTCTTCTAACTAGTCCTCCTTTTGTCTCCCTCTCATTTTCTCAAGTCTCTTATAACCCTCGACCCTAGTTTAGTTGTTCCGTTGAACTGAGGCAGCTTTCTCTTCATTCTTCCTCTTTCTCCCAGGAGCTGCAATCTTTATTCATCCGTTGGTTCTGCCATCCTCCAGCCACAGTCTACTGTAGCTATTTTTTCTCCCAGCAACATATATTTGTTTTCCTTAGCTGCATCAGAACAATTTCCATAACATCAACAATTATTGTTGTCCAGTGTTATCTGTCGCCTTCACAAAACCCTTCTGTCTTCAAACAATCACAGGATCCTTTTCTAACAGCAAATTTCTGACATTAAAACAATAGCATGTTGCTATCCGTAGTTCAAAACAATTGTCTGCTGTCAACAACAGCCCCAATTCCTTTCAAAACTGTTTCTAATTTTCCCATTTAACCCCAACCATAGCGCCTAGTTCTTCATCAGGGTATATTCATTATTTCTTTTAAGCATTCCGATCTTCTTCAGCAGATGGGGGATTCGGATAAGATAATCAAAATGTCTATCTCATTCCCCATAGCTCAACTCTTCATCTTCTGTGATTTTAAATGGTTTTGCAGTCTTTTTCCTTGTGAAGTTGTTTAAGCCTTAACTGTTGCATGAGTGTTATATGTGAGCTAATATAAGCACATTTATATTAGGATGTGATTGAAAATATCTGTTCCTAAGAACTATCATGAGCATGCTATGCACTATTTAAATGTAAATTTGGAAATGAAAAGGGATTTCTTGACATTGTGTGAAACTCAGGCCTTTTGAGAGAGTTCTCTTTGAGCGGCCTAGTGGCCATCTTCTCATCTCCTATTGCGAGAATTTGAAACCTCTATTTTGATGACTAAAGATATAGTTTTATTCTCCATTTGTTCATCAGCAAGCAATTTCTCTCCTAAGCCTCAAACTCCATCTACTCTTCATCTTCGCGACTACAACACGCTACAACTCGCTAACGCCTTCCCATGGTTCTCAAGCAATGGCACCTCTCTAGTTTCTCATTAATCACATGACTCATTAATCACTTGACTTTAGACCAGAGATGAAGGAGCATAAAATGTTCTGTTTTCCTTGTCTTTTTTCTTGGTGAACTTTTCCATTGACTCCTTCATAAGAGAAATTAAATCCTAAACTTAAAAGACATTATTTTATATACTAGTAGTTATAAGAAACTCACAAAGTCTCACAAGCAAATCAAAATACTTAAAGACAATCTTTAAACAATGGCATGCTTTTTAAATTATAAGAGAAAAATATTACATACATTTTTATTGGATCTTCATTGTAGACATTGTTAATTCAATATTTCTCAAGGTCAAACTAGGCCTCAAGTGATTTGATAGAATTCATATTAGTGAATTTTAAGGGAGTTACTCGTTTCCTCGAGTCGACCAACTACAAATGAATTTAGCACAAAATAAAAAAAAACAAAAATTATAGTAGTTTAGTTATTATAGAGCTTACATCCACTTTGGAAATTAAATATCATTTTCATTATTTTGTTTATAAATTAAGAATGTAAATGCTCAGGGGTTTGATTTCCTAGACTTGTAATAAGACAATTAGTACAAGAGTTCTTTCACAAAAATTTTAATTTCACGGACTCACCGAGAGTTCATGTGAAGGCCTGACGCCAGTTCATTGAGAACTGTCCCGACATCGGGTACTCACATATTGCTGGATCATATTGAGCAATTTGAGAAAGAAAATGAACACATAAAAACTAAAATATTTTTCTCATTTAATAATATTTCCATTTTTTTATAATGTAGCCCACAAACTTCTAACAAAGTTATCTTCTAGAATACAAGATGAACTTTGAAAAAGTAAAATAAAATAAAAGTAAAAGCTGTGTCGTAGGTTCTTACGCCAGTATGAATTTTCAAAATTCATGTTCAAGCTCTCCCAGAAGTACCTGACCTGGTATTATACATAAAACAAAATTGGGATTGAAATTCCCAGTAATTAGAGAATACTCTAAGTACCACAGCAAGCAATGAAGTATTAGATTTTATAATAGCAGAGATGCGATTTGTAGAAATAAAGATGCAGGAAAAATAACAAGATAAAAGCGCAAACGAAATAATTAACTTCCTGCAAAAGATATTAGCTCAAAGATGTAGGTTACTGTGATATCCCGATATACGGGTGTTTACATACCGCAGGATCATATTGAGCAATTTGAGAAAAAAAAGAGACATAGAAAAACCAAAAATATTACATTTATTTCAATAGTTCATATTACAAGATCTTTTCATCGTACTCCTCGTACAAAAGTGAAAATAAAAAAAATAAAAGATAAACAAGCAAAATAGCGTCGTGGATCTATCAGCAGTTTGAACATTTTAAGCATTAGAATTCTTGCGTGTATTCTCCCAGAAGCACCTAACCTGGTATTGTACATAAAATAATACCGGGATTGGAATTCCCAGTAATTAAAGAATACTCTAAGTACTGCAGTTAGAAATGAAGTATTACATTTTATAATAGTAGAAATACGATTTGCGAAAAAGATGTAGGAAAAATAAAGTAAATGCGCAAATGAAATAATTAATTTCCTGCAAAAGATATTAGCTCAAAGTTGTAGGTTACTGATGTCATTTTTTCCAGTAACCTATTACGAATATTGTTACTGATGTCATTTTTCCAGTAACCCACGAATGCTATTACTGATGTCATTTTTCCAGTAATTAGCCATGAATACCGTTACTGATGTCATTTTTTTCAGTAACTGGCCACGAATGCTATTACTGATGCATTCTTTCCAGTAATTAGCCATGAATATTGCCACGTTGGTTCCAAACAACCAACCAAGCTGCAAATGAAATTTGGCTCAAAGCAAATAAGCGAAATAGTAAAATACAATAAAAATATAATACATGTCAGGTACTGGGTACCTTTCGTTCTTTAGGTTCGGATGAGTGATAGATAGCTCGCTCAATCTACATTTTTTAAGTTTTTGATATTTTAGCATTTAGCCAAGGTTCTTTAGGAATAAATATTATCTTCTTTTCCATTCTGTTCTTCTTTTGCTTTCTTATTTTTTGTTTGAAATTTAATTTTTTAAGTTTATTGTGATAGCAGTAATACTTATTATAGCATTATTATTTATAATGTACAAAAAATAAAAGACAGAATGGAAATGACTGATTTGAAATTAAAAATAATAGACATCTTTATTACATTTTCATTATTATCTATTATGATAATGTGAACAATGTATTTGAGATGATAGTACTATTATCATACTAATGATTTATTAAGCACATAATGAAATAACACAGAAAATTTCTTTTCTTCTCCTATTTTCCATCTCTTACCTTTTAGATTAAAATTGCCGGAAAACGGAGGGAGGTCGAAGGCTGCTAGTTGGCTGGCTAAGGAAGGTTTGAGGGTTGTGACGGCTGGCCGGAGTGGCTGCAGCAAGAGGGCTGGCTAGCAAGGGCTGTTGCTGGCTGCTGGAGGCTAATAGTGGCTGAGGAGGAGGGGCTGGCAGCTTGCTGGAGGCTGGTAGGGGCTAAGGAAGAAGCTGGCAGCTTATTGGCTGCTGTGGGCTGAGGGAAAAGCTGTTGTGGGGCTGGTAAGGGCAGAAGAGGAGGGGTTGGCAGCTTGCTGGCTGCTGTGGGCTGAGGGGAAAGCTGTTGTGTGGCTGGTAGGGGCTGAGGAGGAGGGGTTGGCAGCTTGCTGGCTGCTGTGGGCTGAGGGAGGAGCTGCTGTGGGGCTGGTAGGGGCTGAGAAGAGGAGGGAGGGCTGCTGTGAGGCTGGCTGTTTGGAGAGGAAGAAGACTGGTTGTGTTGGGAGGAAAAAGGAGGGAATGGAGGTCTCTTAAATAGAGGAAAGGGAGAGGGAGGGGTAATAGGGGTGTAGGGGACATTCCCCCTGCGCATTGAATGACTGGCGCGGAATCTTCTTCCTCCAGAGGCAGAAGAATTCGCACAGGACTGATCGCAAGCGCGGGGGAATAAGAATTCCTTAAGGAAATTCTTAAAACTACTTAAATTTAAATTAATCACATTTTTCTGTCGTTCAGCGTCCAAATACAACGAAACTTGACACCGAGGTGTGTTATGACATTACAAATACCCTCGCGCCAAAAATTTTCAATTCAGAGCAATATTTTATTTTATTTTAATTTTTGATGTTTAAAATTTCGCAAATTAACCACGATCAAACCGACGCTCAGAATTTGATGAAACTTTTCGAATAGCCTTTAAATAATATACTTAACACAACGACACTAACAACGATGCATTCGAACACGCATTTTCCAATGCTCTTGATTTATAAAATTTAAATAATTTAGAAGATAAAGAAGGAGCTTTTGTTATTTGAATTTCTCCCAAACTAGGGAACTTTGATCTTAAAATTATTCTTATCTAAGAGTATTTTTGTTTGTCATAATTCAAAATTCCCCGGGATCCTAATTTCTAAGGCGGGATTTGACCTAAACCCAAAGTAATGACTTTGGGTCATTACAAACTTCCTTACTTAAAAATAATGTCTTCATCGACATCATAAGAACAAAAAAGAAGATTTAAGGGAAGGAAGTTTTGGGTTACCTTAATTAGAAAATAACTCTGGATACTTTCTTCGCATAGCATCTTCTTTTTCCCATGTGGCTTCCTTTGCAGTATGATAGTGCCACTGTACTTTAACCATCGAGATCGTTCTACTTAATTTGTGGCGGTCTTTCTTAATGATTTGAAGTGGATTTTTGACATAAGTCAAATCGGGCTGAATTTCGACCGTCGAATTAGAAATTTGTTGAGAGGATTTTTGATAGCATTTGTGGAGTGTTGAAATGTGAAAAACGTTGTGCACGACAGAAAATCTTTCAAGAAATTTAAGTATGTAAGCGGAGCTTCCAATTTTTGCAGTTACATCGAATAGTTCAACATATCTGGGGCTCAACTTACCAGTAACTCCAAAGCGATGAATATCTTTCATCGGGCTAACCTTTAAATAGGCACGATCACCAATTTGAAAATTCTAGCATCCGATGTCTGGCGTCGTGATACTTCTTTTGTCGGTCCTGGACTACCGCAATTCAGCTCTTGATTTGCCTTATCTTTTCATTCGTTTCTTCAATCAACTCCAAGCCATAAATTTGAACGTCTCCAACTTGTGTCCAGGCTAGTAGAGTGCTGTACTTTCTTCCATATAAAGCTTTATAATGGGTCATTCCAATACTTGCTTGGTGGCTATTATTATATGCGAATTCGATTAAAGGTATGTGCTTCTCCCAATTACCACCAAAATTTAGAATACTCAACCGCAGTATATCTTCGAGTATTTAATTAACTCTTTCGGTTTGCTCGCCTGTCTGTGGGTGGAAGACGGTGCTTAGAGCTAGCACAATTCCTAGATTGCGATGTATCGCTTGCTAAAATTGAGATGTAAATCTGTTATCTCGATCCGAGATTATGACTTTTGGAATCCCATGAAGTCTGATTATTTCTCTGATATAGAGTTTGGCTAACCTTTCAATGGTGTCTGTTTGCTTGATAGGAATAAAATGAGCTAATTTAGTCAATCAGTCCACTATTACCCAAATTGTATCTGCTTCTAAACGACTCTTGGGTAATCCCATGACAAAGTTCATAGAAATATCTGGCCATTTTCATTCCGAGATTTCTAATGGGTGTAAGAGTCCACCTAGCTTCTGATGCTCAGCTTTTACTAAACAACCCACATAGCATTTAGCGATAAACTCCGCCACAATTCTTTTAGGTCCTGGCCACCAGAATACTCCTTTTAAATCCTGATATATTTTGTTGTTTTCGGGATGAACTGAATATCCCGAGTTATGAGCTTCACTTAGTATCTAGTTTTAAATTGATGTCATTAGGTACCCAAACTCTTTTCCTATGGTATATATAAATTCCTTACTGAAGTTGTAAGTCCGTTTGACGTCCATTTTTTATGTCCTTCTTTAGCTTTGAATACACCGGATCTTGTTCTTGAGCGATATAAATCTGTTGCAGAAGCGTAGGTTCGACGATAATTATCTGGAGTAAATCGCTTAGTTGCTTGCCGGAAATGGGCCTTATCCCAAACTTCTGGAATTCTTCTATCAAGGGGCTTTCCATGATTAACTTGTTTAGCAACACCTTTCTGCTGAGGGCATTGGTGACAATGTTGTCCTTTCCACGGTGATACGTAATACTAAGATCATAATCGCAGATTAATTCAAGTCATCTTCTTTGTCTGCAATTCAGTTGTTTCTAGGTAAAAATATACTTTAAGCTTTGGTGGTCGGTAAAGATTTCGCATCGTACCCCGTACAACTAGTGTCTCCAGATTTTTAGGGCAAAAAGGACTGATGCTAACTCCAGATCGTGAACTGGGTAATTCTTTTCATACTTCTTTAATTGCCTTGAGGAGTAGGCAATTACTTTTCCCTCTTGCATTAGGACACATCTCAATCCAACGTTGGATGCATCAGTAAACACTTGAAAATTAATCCCCGCTTGTGGTAAGATCTGAATTGGTGCGGCAGTCAGCAATTCTTTCAATTTCTAGAATGCTTGTTCGCAATCTTGACTCCAGACAAAAGGTACCGCCTTTTGAGTTAACCTTGAAAGAGGTGAGGCTAATAGCGAAAATCTAGCCTGCTAGACCCAAAAAGCTACGAATCTCGGCCATAGAAGAGGGTTGCGGCCAATCCTGAATGACGCTTATCTTATTCTGATCAACTTGTATCCCTTCAGCACTGATCATATGACTAAGAAAGGCAACAAATTTAAGCCAAAATTCACACTTTGTGTATTTGCAAACCATTGATGTTCCCTTAAGGTGCCCAACACGAGACTTGAGTGATTTTCGTGATCTTCTTCACTTTTTGAGAAAATAAGAATGTCGTTGATAAACACGATCACAATTTTGTCCAGGAAGGGTCTAAGAACTCACTGCATTAGATCCATGAAGACTGATAGAGCATTGGTTAATCCGAATGACATTACCAAAAACTTGAAATGTCTGTAACGAATTCTAAATGCTATTTTTGGAATGTCCTCCTCTCGCACTCGGACTTGATGATAACCTGATCGCAGATCTACTTTGGAGAAGACTTCTGCCCCAGCAAGTTGATCAAATAGATCATTTATTCGAGGAAGTGGATATTTATTTTTGATAGTTATTTTGTTTAACTCTCGGTAGTCGATGCACATGCGCATTGAGCGATCTTTCTTTTTCACAAAAAATACTGGAGCTCCCCAAGGTGACATGCTAGGCTTAATTAGGCCTTTTTTCATTAGTTCTTGTAGTTGCTCGTGAAGTTCTTGCAGCTCCTTTGGTGCTAAACAGTAAGGTCCTTTTGACAGAGGCTGTGACCTTGGTACTAAATCAATAGCAAAATCTACTTCCCTTATTAGAGGTAGACTAGGAAGCTCGTCATGGAAGACATCAGGGAATTCTCTGACTATTCTGGTTTCTGCTAGAGGGATGTCCTTTTCTGATTCACTCATCATAGAGACTAGATAAGTCTCGCACCCTTTGCGAATTAGCTTTTTCGCCTTAAGCGCGTTGATTAGAGCGGAGTTAATACCTAATCTACCTATGAATACTTCCGATTTTCCTTTTTTCTTTAAAGTAACCTTCTTCTTCCGACAATCAATGACTGCTTCATGCGTACTTAACCAATCAATCCCTAAAATGATATCAAATTTCATTATAGGGAGGATTTGTAGAGTAGCCTCGTAAACCTCATCATTGATTGCAATATTGTAAATGCAAAACTGCTGAGTGCTCATGGTGGTACCGAAGGGTAGTTTGATCTTTAGAGTGTTGGCCAAATTGCAACACAGAAAATTTAGAGTTATAGCGCAACTATTCGAAATAAAAGAGTGGCTTGCTCCCGTATCGAACAAGATATTAAAAGGCTTACAATTAATTTGAACGATGCCAAATTCGAAAAGGAAATGATTAACATAAAGGTATGCAAATGTGGAAAAACTTA
This sequence comes from Gastrodia elata, assembly GCA_016760335.1. Taxonomy (NCBI): domain Eukaryota; kingdom Viridiplantae; phylum Streptophyta; class Magnoliopsida; order Asparagales; family Orchidaceae; genus Gastrodia; species Gastrodia elata. The sequence continues at coordinate 24,074,030 of CM028679.1, read as the reverse complement.
AGTAGGAAAAGGGATGTACCTGACACTACGTCATTGTCATCAGGTGCCAAGATAGGAGTAATGGTGTACATCCTTGCTGGAACGGTAGCCCGAGGGGTCTGACCATTCCATTTGTCCCGTGGACACACGAGCAATCCAACCCGTACTAGCGCCTTTTATTAATTATTTTATTAATTATATTTATATATTTATTAATTTCCCTGATCAGTCCCCCAGTCACTTTGCTCCCTTCCCTAGTTTTCGGTGTTCTCGAGTGCCTTCCTTCTCACTAGGCGTAGTAGTAGTTGGCTTTGGCCGGTTCTTCATGAACCTAGCAGCGCTCCATCTAGTTAGGCCCGTTGGTCGCCTCTTGAATCGGCAGATGAGTTCTCCCGTTGGTCGATCCTATCTATAACATTACCTTCGTCGAGCCCTTGTTATTTCTTTTTTATTATAAAAAAATAATAAATTATTTTTGAGTATGCCTGAAGAGTGTGATAAGGCAAGTTTGCACAATGCGGCAGTGCCCCTCCGACCCTCCTGGTGGCCTTTACTTTAGATGGAGAAAGCCGCCTTTTTTTTTGTAGCCTACCCCTACCTCTATGCTTGGAAGTCAAAATAACATAAGTAATGAAATGCTTGGCAGCATTGCCTCGCGTAGCGTATAATGTTTGTTGAGTTTAGGCAAATTAGATTTTCTATTGTCTTTCTGTGGTAAAATTTGACCTATCTACCCTTATGATTAATATAACTATTCTAAGATGTATAATAAATAAATCAAAATTTTGATGGGCAGGTGCTGTTGTTACTGCAACTTGCCTAGGAGCACCTCCTCTTCGTTGGTTATTGGCGGGGGCTGCTAGTGCTGAGTTTTGTCTTTGGACAGATCTTGCCACCGGGATAACATCTCCATCTATCGTCTTCTTGGCAATACAATGACGATAACCATGATCGAAGCGCCCGCAAGTAAAACAGCGGTCTTGCCCGTAGTAGCATCTACCAATTGGATGAGGTCGATTAAAGACCACACCTTCATTGGTATTGGGGGCTTTTGTGGACAATTGATACGCTTTGGCTGGAGGAGAGTAACAAGGACGCTTGTAGATCTCCTGATCCCTCGCATATGTGATTAGCCTTTTTCCAAGCCTTTCTACAACACTTGCTCGTTATGCTCAAGCATTGTTGCACAGTCCAAAAGATCGGCAAATTTTGTATGCCTCGGAGAAATTAGGTTGGTGTGAATGCTATCTTTTAAACTCTCCAAGAACCTACCGCACCTCGAAGCTTCGCAGTCTACCAGCTTCGGCGTCCAAACACAACAAAACTTGACACTGAGGTGTGTTATGACATTACGAACACCCTCGCGCAAATTTTTTTTGATTCGGAGCAATATTTTATTTTATTTTAATTTTTGAGGTTTAAAACCTTGTAAATTAACCACGATCAAATCGACGCTCAGAATTTGATGAAACTTTTCAAGCAGCCTTTAAATAATATACTTAACACAATGACACTGAAAACGATGAATTCGGACACATATTTTAATGTTCTTGATTTATAGAATTTAAATAATTAAAAAAATATAGCGGGAGCTTCCGTTATTCGGATTTCTCCCAAACTATGACACTTTGATCTAAAAATTATTCTTATATAAGGGTATTTTTATTTGCCATAATTCAAAATTTCCCGGGATCCTGATTTCTAAGGCGGGATTTGACCTAATTCGCAAAATAATAATTTTTGGGTCATTACAAACTCCCCTACTTAAAAATGATGTCGTCCTTGACATCATAAGAACAAAAAGAAGACTTAAGGGAAGTTTTGAGTTACCTTAATTAAGAAATAACTCTGAATACTTTTTTCGTATATCATCTTCCTTTTCCCACGTGGCTTCCTTTGTAATATGATTATGCCACTGTACTTTAACCATCAAGATCGTTTTACTTCTTAATTTGCAGTGGTCTTTCTCAATAATTTGAAGAGGCTTTTTGACATAAGTCAAATCAAGCTGAATTTCGACCGTCGAATCAGAAACTTGCTGAGATGATTCCTGGAGGCATTTGCGGAGCGCTGATACGTGGAAAATATTGTGCACGGCAGAAAGTCTTTCGGGAAGTTTAAGTCAGTACGCCTAGCTTCCTATCTTTGCAGTTACTTCGAAGGGTTTAACATATCTGAGGCTCAGTTTACCAATCACTCCAAAGCGATGAATACCTTTCATTGAGCTAACCTTTAGATAGGCACGATCACCTACGTGAAATCCTAGCATCCGATGTTTGGCGTGTGATACTTGTTTTGTCGATCCTGGGCTGCTGCAAATCGGCTCTTGATTAGTTTTATCTTTTCATTCGTTTCTTCAATCAACTCAGAGCCATAAATTTGAACGTCTCCAACTTATGTCTAGTTTAAATTTTTCGCATTTTTTCGCCGTTTGGCGTCCAAAAATAATGAGACTTGACACCGAGATACCTTAAGATAAAACGAACACTCGCTCCGAAAATTTTCGATTCAGAACAATATTTTATTTTATGTTAATTTTTGAGGTTTAAAACATCAAAAATTAATCACGATCAAACCGGCGCTCAGAATTTGATGAAACTTTTCGAGCAACTTTTAAATACTATACTTAACACAACTACACTGAAAATGATGAATTCGGACATGTATTTCAATATTCTTGATTTATATAATTTAAATAATTTAGAAAATAAAGCGGGAGCTTCCGTTATTCGGATTTCTCCCAAACTAGGGCACTTTGATTTAAAAATTATTCTTATCTAAAGGTATTTTTGTTTGCCCTAATTCGAAATTCCCCGGGATCATAATTTCTAAGGCAAGATTTGACCTAATTCGCAAGGTAACGATTTTTGGGTCATTACAGTTCAACCCTTATAAAATTTTTCAAGGATCTCTTTGGAAAATTTTGAAGTTGAAGAAACCTTCAAATGCATAATGGCCAAAAGTTTAAGTGCCAAAAGTCCTCTCATTATTGGTTAAAAATGAGCATTTATATTGTTGTTGTATTATCTAGTTTTAAAACAGTAATTGATGAGTCAATACGCCATTGGCTAGGCTTCTTGCACATACTTTATATTTAGTGATAGTTTGAATCAACGACAAATGTAAAAAGTATACTAAAAATGCAGTTTTTTATTTGCAAAATTGCCAAATAATCAGTATTTTCATGCTCTTAAAGTGTCGTTACTAATACAGAGTAAACAACACTCTAATCATAGTGCTACTAAAGGGATCATTAGCCAACGATGAGTCCTATTAGTAGCATTTTCATTCGTCAAGAAACATGACTATTCAAAGAATCCTCAGTCAAACTTTCAAATAAATATTTAGTATTTTAGGAACTACTTTGCTACGATTACACATTAAAAAACACAATACTACGTAGATGACGTGATAATCCCATGTGTAAGAAAATAAATGGTGCAATACACCTTTTGCTTAGGCACATGTGTAAAAACAAAAAAGAAAAATAAATTTCTATTGATCCTGGATACTTTCTTGTGTATATTTTAGTATAAGTATAGCATTTTTCCTTTAAGTAAATCAATTTTAAACTCGGGACACATCTATGGCTATAATTTACTTTTGAAAAACATTTATAACATATACGTCCCACTACCAAGCAATTATGATGAGGTCATGACAAGTTCAAATGATCCTTAGCAAAACACTATAGCCAAATTGTGTCATTTGATGTTTTTTTTCCTGGGTTGTAGCTCGCTTGATATTTGTCTAGGGTCGTCCAAATTTGATGAGTTTGTCATAGTAGAAGTGAGACGCGTGTACCACATTATCAAAAAGAAAATTTTGGTATACATTTTCTGTCTCCTTAAATAAGTTTGTTATACTTACAAGGTTATTACTTATTTCTTTTGGCTAAGGTAAATTTCTATCATCTTCAAATCGATACATGAAAGGTTAGAGAAAATGATGTATAATTGTGCAATTGGATGAACATGGGGGTGCCTTAATTCAAATATAAAATTTCTTGATCTCGGAGTGTAATTATGATTGTTGAATAATTGCTCCAAGATCAGCAAAAATACTTTAAAAGTTGTGTCAAGACACAATAGTCAAATGAATTTAAACCGAGTTAAAGGTATGATTGAGTGTATTATAGTGAGGGCTGACTATGAAAAGGTATGAATGAATATATTTCATTTGGTGTTTTGCCAAGAGACAATTGAATTTGATATTGCTTCATCATAGCTGCTTGGGAGTGGGACACATGTACAACTAAGATCCAATAAAAATCGAGTATAACAATTGTAATTGTCTCAAGCAAACCGTTAATTTTTGTTCACTTTAAAAAGTAGTTCAGGTATTTTAGCACGTTAAATAACATTTTTAGAATTTAGTGTATGCAAGTATTTTACTATAAATCATAATAGGCATGATGTAGACATATAGCAATTGTTGCTCTGCCAAACTTATAGAAGCATTTTCCATGACTTGGTTCATTTCTATCATGCAAAATGATATGTATGCTGTGTTCACAAAAATCATCACCATTCAAGCAACAATGGGTGGCTCAAAACTTTTAAATTAGAGTTTTGTGTAATATTTTTCATGAGATAGTTGATTTTTTAGTAAGAACACAAAAGTAGAGAAACTGTAAGAGCATAAGTAGAAGATTGGTTGCTATAACAAGCTCACTTGAACTTGCTGAACAACTTCTTGTTCATCTGAATCAGCAAGAACTTGGATTTGAGTAACCTTCAGGATGTTGGAGAAAACTAAAATAAATTAAAACAACGTTTAATTAATACACATCCCGTCTCAGCGTAGGTAGCAAACAATTATAAAACACGTGTTTCCGAAGCATACAAAGATGATACTCTCCAAATCTAGGAATTGACAATTGACGCCGTAACTTCTGGATATTCTCAGATGTAGGCCTAAGAAAATAAACTGCTTTCAGATGTGTCATTGACTCTTTCGACATTGAATCCACCAGCTCTACCAAATAAACTTCCTTTTGGAGCAGTTCTGACTGAGAATAAGCAACACTAACAATGCTAACCTGCAACAGATAGCATTAAAGTATACGAACATGCACAATTTGATTATTCAAGAATACTATATACGAAACTAAAATAATAGAGAAAAAATAAATAAAATCTTGAGGCTATCATATTACTGCACAAATTACCTCACATTGAGGGTTGTTGAGTCAAATTTGACTAAGGGCTAAGCTATCATGTAATTTTAGAAGTAGCACTCTATGTAACTTCTCTTTTATGCTTCTTAGTCTCTTCTAAATGCCTTGCCTCTTTTAATAACTAACTTTATTTGTATTCCAGAGCCAAACAATGATACAAATTCTTATACTAGACATCATACAAGGTCTCAATGAGAAGGAGCCCTCATTAAACCATATTACAAAACTCCATTTATGCATCAAAAGTTACAAGTAAACAATTTTGTATTTCCCTACCCAAGAAGCCATCACGTCACATTGCAAAAAAATATAAGAACATGACGATTCCTCCAACTTTGCTTTTAAACCAGTAAGCCAAGTTGCCTCAGTTCTTTTCCCAGGTAAAGGCAAGAACAGTGGTTTAGGAAGAATACTTCCCGGGACAACCACGTTTTTGGGTTCCATAGATTTATTCCATATCTAATAAAAACATGTGCTCAAAACTCATAATTTGCCAAAGTCAGCAAAGATAATACTTAACCTAGAATGAAAAACACATAAAATTTATAAACGTCTCAATTTAGAATGCATTCTAGAGTGGAAAAAACGACATACACAAATTCATGATTCCCTAATAAAAAAGTTTGTATAGTTCCTTGGTCAATATCAGATGGTCGTTACTGTTATGAGCGCAGGGAAGTGAATCGCAGAATTCTTTAAAATGAGCAGGTTTGGCAAGGGAGAAAGGACGTAGAATTCCAAAAGCTTACCGTTTGAGAATCCAGAATAAGGACCTTCATGCCGGATATGTCTTTCAACATTCGGTCAATGTAATCTCTTGCAAGTGAAATTAACACCATTTGAATCAGCAAGGGTTCAAATAAGTCGCGCTGGTAAAAAACGACGAAGCGGGGAGATGTGCGGCACCGCACAGAGGGCACACACTGGAGAGATTGTTGGATCCAGTGAACAGGCGACACGATGGCCTAAAGCGCTGTAGTTAGAAGGAAAAATGCGGGAACGGATGCGGGAGCGATAGAGAGATGCATACACAAGCTAAGTCACGCGAAAGAAGATACAAAAAATAAAGAGATCTGAAACAAAGATAGGGTCATAGGGCACATAGGAAGAAATGCTTATAACTCGCGAGCGCCGGAGGAGCGAAAACTGATACTTTGCCGGCGGAAGAGATCGAGCTTCAAGACGACGATACGGTCGCCCGAGAGGTCTACAGTGCGATGACTCAACGCACACGATTTTCTCAATCTTTAAAATAATTCCTATTAATTTTAATTAATATTTTTAAGAACCATAATAGTTTTCTCATTAGTAATATTATTATTATTTTAAAAAATGCAAAATATTCCAAGGCATAAATTAAAATCAGATAATTTTTTATAAATTGAATAAAATTTGTGAAAATATAATTCTGCCTGTAATTTATAAAATCAATTTTTTACACTAAAAGTCACTCTTATTGAATCATTTAAAAACAATATTCAAATTGAGTACGAGAAAAATGAATATTAGCAAGAAATTATATGTGAAAACTTTCCTAATTTTACTCTCATTATGACATTATTGGGAGTGATAATGATTCTTATTTCAAGCTTCATCTTAAAATTATTTAGGAAATATAACAAAAAATCCCCATAGTAAAACCAATTCTAAGAACTTCAATCTTATCTAATAAGATGCCTTCCAAACTTGTAATATTCATAAGAGAGTCATTATTTTTTCTACTAATGCTTCAACCCCTATTGAAGCTAATTCTGATTTAGCAGATGAAAATTTAACTAATGAGATGATGGTTTTGAATGTTATTTCTCTTAATGATGCTTGTCATCCCGTAATTTTTATTAAGGAAAATGAGGTTAATAATGGGCTTGTGACTTCTTGTGTAATATATGAAATAGTTTTAGGTACACATGATAAAGATTCTTGTTGCTATAGAATGTGTCTCGTACAATTGTGAAACTAGGGCCTTGTTATAATATTAAGGATGTACTTGATAATCCTTTATGTTTTTTTATTACAAGCAATGTTTGATGTTGTTAATATTATTAATTTTGGGGATGTGTCAAGTAGTGTGGCGACCCGCACCCTTAATCCACCAAAGGATTAAGCTAAGGGTGGAGTGTCACTCTGGCTAACCCCTCACTTACCATTGGATTAGGATAAAATCCACAATCCATCTGATTAAGGAAGGATTAACACAGAATCAATCTAACAGTCACTATATAAGTAAACGTACAAAGTACGGAAGCAGTAAATGATATCCAAACATCACAATATAATATAAGTGCAAAATATGGCTCAAAATATAAGCATATAAATCCAAATACATGATCAAGGGTACTTGTATTATTACAACAATTAAAGTTTAAATGAAAAAGGAAATGCAAATACACTCATCCTCACATATAAATCTAAAGACTAGATATGCCCTGGCCCGAACTGCTGCTCCTCCTCAGGTACTGGATCCTCTATCTACTCTACGTTTGCCATTATCGATTTCATAATGTAGGGCCCCAGCCAAAAAGGAAAAAATATTGTATTAGACAATTGTCTAAGTACATTTTAAGCTGATAAATTATATATATATTTTGTAATATCACTATTTTACCATTTCTAAGCAATAACCATATAAATATAGGAGCAACTAGCAATACAATAAAGAAGAAAAAAGCTATAAATAATCATTTATAACTTAAGCAAAAAGAAAGGCTAAGACATGCCTCACATGCAACCTAAATAGGGCAAGGCATATATAAATAACTAAATATATGTTGAAAGAAATTACTACATCCTAAATATGCTGGTGATCAAAAGAAATATGCACATTAAATAACATAACTCAGCAATGATACATATAATAGCAACAAAGTTCTAACATCCTAAAATATATATATATATATATATAAGCAAGACAAAGGAATAGCTGACTGAATAAAAATGCTAAAAAGTAACCAAAACATCAAACTACATATATATAAACATCTGTGTACTAACTGCCATACAGAAAAGAGCTAATATAGCCCACTGAATATCAAAAGGATCCTAGTGTCATCAAGGAGACTAGGCGCAAACTATATAACCCTAGTGTCATACAAGGAGACTAGGCAGATATATAGGGTTTTCTCCTAGTGTTTACAAGGAGACTAGGCAAAGAAAATACAATGAATCTTCTCTTAGTGTCAACAAGGAGACTAAGCAAAGAAGATATAAACCAAGTCTTCTCCTAGTGTCAACAAGTAGACTAGGCAAAGAAGACATAACTGAGAGGCAGCTCTAACACATATAATTATTATCTTTAATCAATCACTTTAATATTTTTGCAAGGAATCTAAGGAGTCTCCATATTTTCTTAACATTTTATTTATGTATCAAAATCTTTTATGATATGCTCAAGAAGTTAAGGCACAAAAATACACAAGGAATGTGTAGCACAAAATATCAAATGTAACCAAGGGACTCTACTAATATGGTGATATCATTTATTTTCTATTATCTATTATAACTATTCTAAGTTACACAAGTTCAGGATCATCATTTTCCTACTATCGAGTGTAACTTAGAAATTTGTCCTTATAAGTTAAAAAGGATTAGAATTAATCAGGTTCTAATCTAGTTCAATCAAATGATGACTATGTGTTGAATCAATAACTCATACGTCTTAGTTTTGTGAATTTAGATGTTCTATCTAAGATCTGATCAAGATCTTCTAACCCTATAGATTATGGATTAAACATTACGAGATTTAGGTTTAATCACATAATCCAAAAAGGATAAGACCTAAGTTTTAGGTTTTATTCTAAAAGTGATCTACTTATTAAGGCAAATCTTATTAAGTAATCAAACTTAATAGAATGAATCTCCTATCTTAAAACTAAGTTAAAAGACAAAATAATTAGAAATAAGTTGTAAAATTTTAGGAACTAATAAAATCAAGATTTCATTCATTAAATAACTCATTTACCCAATGAATAAAATCTAACATAGGATCTAGTCCTAGTCTCAAGAGTAGTCCTTATGTGATATGTAATATCCTAAGGAAAAAGGACTTAGAGAAATTTTTAGGGATTTTGATAAATTGACCTAAATATTGATTTTACTCACTTAAATGATTCTAATATAGTTCAAATATTAATTTTTAGTGAATTAGAAGACTAATTAGAGGTTAAGGATTGTTTAACCTAAATTTTGAGCAAAATGACTATTTTGCCCCTACTTAAGGGTCTAAGAAGTCATCTTTTAATTTAAGGCTCCAAATTGGGATTTCTTATTATCAAATGATTCATTACTGTCTAACATAGAGATAGACAGTAAGTATGCCAAATTTGGATAAGAAATGAGTTCTATAGGTCCAAACTAAGGTTTTTGATCTAAGGGGTATTTTGGTAGGTTACACTTAATGAAATCTAAATTTTTATATAGTTTACTGTTGATTATTATTCAAGGATTCCATAGAGTCAAAGAACACTAAATTCTGAGGTCTAATGAATTATTTATAGTCATTTGAATTCCTAAGAATAAATTGGTAATTTTCTAATTTTATAGGGTTTAAAACCTAAATATTACTTTAGATTATTGTTGGCATTGAAATTCTAAGGTATCCAATTTGTACAATATATTTTAGGTACAATGTAGGTTTTGATCACTTATTAATAATGACAAGGTTTTCAAATTTAACATTCATATAAAATTTTATACAGTGTTCAATTTTAACTTGATATAACTTAGCCCCACTAGGGTCCTATGGGTCTTAAAATACCTAAACAGTGAAGCTTTGGCCATTTTCAGTCAAAACTGGGCAGTTTACAAAAAATCTGGGCAGTTTTCTGGAATTTCTGGGCAATTTGTAAATCTGGGCGTTGCAGCGCGCTGAAGCATTTTTCGCGCGGCAGCGCATTGTCGCGCTTTCCGCGCGGTAGCGCCATTGCGCTGTGACTCGCTGCAGTCCACTGCAATCCGCTGTGACCCGCTGCAGCGCGCTATGGTGCGCTGTAGCGGTTCATTTTGCAAATCCACTGTTCAATTAATTTATTTTCACATTTTCAAAAGTTCTGAATTTCCGCTATAGTCCGCTGCAGCGCTCTACAGCGCGCTGTAGCGGACCATTTTACAATTTACTGTTCAATTAAATTTAAAGCTGTTTTCCTAAGTTCTGAAATGTCGCTGCAGACCGCTGCAGCGCGCAACCGCGCGCTGTAGCGATTCACTTCGCAATTTACTATTCAATTAGTTATATTAACATTTTTCCCTAAGTTTTTACGCCCGCGACCAACCGCTGCAGCGTGCTACAGCGCGCTGTAGCGGCGAACGGTGATTTCGCCAGGTGCGAAACCCGGGTAGGCCATTTTTCGAGCTTAATTATTCTCAATTCAGAGAGTTCCATGAGCAGTGCCATATATTAATGGAAAGGTATTTTCAATACCTTTCCATCGGCACGAACGGATCATCCTAGCTATACTGAAAATATAGATAAATGACAGGGTGTACAGAACACAAGAAAAACAAAGCTGCACTTCCTTTTCCCTTAGCAAGCTCCCAAAGAAGGAGGAGAATGAGGAGAAATGAGGGAAAGTTTCAGCAAATGGGGGAAGGAGCCATGCTTCTTCTTAATAAAGGGGATGATGGGGATGGAGTAGAGAGCTAGGCCATCATTACCCTAGGGGGAAAGTGTCATCATTGGGCTGCTCAAAGGTAGGGAGGCGCTGGCTGAGGTGATGGCCAGCCATAAATCAGAATTAGAAAAATGGGGAAATTGCGAATAGGGGATCTAATGATTGCTTATTTATTTTCCTTATTTATTTAAAAATTCTGATTTTTGAAACGTGTTCCAAAAAATCCCAAAAATTCACTCCTAGCTAATTTGGGGGTGAGGAATCTAACAGTGAAGTCGGATTTCAATTCCGACGATTATTTAATTATCCTATTTCTCGACGCATTTAATTATATTAAAATATTCATGAAAATCCGACGACTTCCAAACGCGTCCAAAACATCACCCTTAGCTAATTTGGGAGTGACGATCGCAACGGCAAAGTCAGATTTTGATTTCGAGGTCAAAATAAATATCTCAATTTTCTAATTAATTAAATATTAAAATATTTCAAATTAATCGATTGGTCTCCGAACTGTTCCAAACCTTCAGGGTTTAATTCTAATGACTAGATGAACGTGATGGAATGATAATTATGATATGATTAAGCTAGATTTAAGTTGGGTAACAACCTTGGGTTGTTACAAGTAGGAAGATATAGATTTACATGGGGTTGTGTGTTGCCTTGGGCTAACTGCCAATTGATAACCCAAAACATCAGCGGGAGAGATAACCCAAATTAACCATCATCAATTCAACACTCCACCTGAATTGACTAGATCATATGAATTATCTCTATTACCGCTTGTAATGCCCAATCATCAGCCAAGTTAAGTATTTCTTTAACTTGACAAATGATATAAAAGGTATACATCTAATGATCATAACACAATATATGTATAGTATAATATTAAATACAGAGTGTGGAAGCTAAAAGGTAAATCATCAATGCATTCATCCATCCATAAACAGTAAGTAAGAATATACATCTCAAAAAGGAAAGCAGAAAATACACCCAAACATGATTAATTAATAAAAACTTAATAAAGGTACTAAAATAAACTCTCATCTCACTAAAGTAGGAAACCTAACTAAGGAAGAAGACATCACAACTACTCAGCAACACCACGCTCTCTTCCTCTTGAGTCTCTTGCAGCTCCACCAGCATGGGATCCTCAAAGCAAGCTGAATTTGATATTATGGGTTTCACTATGTCAGGGCCCCAACCAAAAAAGAGAAAAACCTTATTTATAGAATGAGTCTAAAGTATATTTTAGGCTCACTAAAATGCATTAATTATATTATAGTGATATTTAATGAAAAATAAAAAGTAAAAACAAAATTGAAAGTAAGCACTGAAAGTATAACTAAAAACTAAGTAAAATTGAACTGCATAAAATACTAAAATGTATGCCATGTACTGAAATAAACTAAATGCCATAATATGCAATATGGATCTCCAATGCACGTTCTAACATAAAATGCATATTGCCATAAGAATTGTGCCCAATGCATTGAAATAAAAGATAAGTGCCCAATACAACTGTAATAACTTTAGGTTATTACTTAGCTTAATTTTAACTTAATTGTATCATAATTATTATTCCACTAGGTTCATCTAGTTATTAGAATCAAATTCTGAAGATTTGGAGCGATTCAGAGCTCAATCGAATATTTGGATTATTTTAATAATATTTAATTAGCTTGAAAATTGAGATAATTATTTTGACATTATATAAAAAATCTAACTTTACCATTACGTTTGTCACCCCCGAATTAGCTAAGGATGATGTTTTGAAAGTATTTGGAAGTTGTCGAATTTTCTCAAATATTTTAATATATTTAAATACCCAAAATTAGGATAATTAAATTGATTTTCAAACTATAATATGGCTTCACAGTTGCATTCCTCACCCTCAAATTAGCTACGAGTGAATTTTTGAAATTTTTTGGAGCTAGCTTATCGATTCAATTTTAATTTCAAAAATGTGTTAATTAAAAATTAGAAAATGGTTAATTAAAATTTCCTTATTTTTCTATTTTTCTTTTTCTGCATCTGGGACCCACTCCCCTCTCTCATTTGACACCTCCTCTCCTCAAGCCTGCACACATGAGCTTCTCTCTCTCTCTCTTTCCCCATGCTGATGATGGGAGAGGACTTGCTCCCTCTCCGAGCCAATGGCGCTCTTCTCCTTTATCTAGCCCCCCTCAGCTCTCCTCTCTCTCTCTCCATGTGCTCAGTTGTTGAAGGAAGAAACTCTTAAGCTCTTGAAAAACCCCCAGCTCTCTTCCTTCTTATTGCTAGTAATTGAAGAAGAAAAAGATCCTTACTTAAAAGCTCTCGAAGAACTCTAACTATAGATGTAATAGCCCAAACTCTTAAGCACCAAGGTAATGTCTGCTTTGGCCTGAAAGGCCTCACGATTTTTTCCTTAGAAGATAACTTCCCAATAGGACTAAGATGGGAAACTACAAGTGATAAATTATGTGATGGATTAATAAGCCATTATGCTAGATGTATGAATATCCATTCTTAAACTAAATGAGAGAACACAACTCCAACGATTTTATGAACCAACCATTGCAAAAGAAAAATAAGCATTTAACTAACATAACTAATTCTCATATTACTTATAAGATAAAAGGAGGGCAGCATGCATATGGATTTATAAGTATAGCAGCTAACAACCTAATAAAAGCAATGATTATTGAATCTATAAGCAAATCAGATAAAATTTCATCAAGAATTAGATAATAATTTCTACATTTTTACTAAAGTTGAATCGATCGCATTATTAAGGCTAACTCAAACTTTTAAATGGACAAAATCATGGGTGATGCATAAACTAGTTTGACCATTCATGAATTGCAAAGAGGATGCATGCATAATGCTCAACAATTTGCCATTCATTAAGTTCCATTTACATGCGACTACTAGAACTTTGAGGGAATGCTTTCTCAAACATGGGAATGATATGCTTCACTAGAACATCATTAATATTTAAATAAATCATTGCATTTAGATTCAAATTATTCGATTGTCATACAACTTGAAATTAACTACTTATTTAGAGCAAGAGTAAAATACTGAATATACTTCATATTAAGTTCTCAATACAATTATTGAATATAACTCTTAAAACTTAATAAAAGTTATGAGTAAAAAAAAATATACCTTGATGGCTGTACTTTGCTCAAGGGAGAGGAGCTGTACAATAAGGCGGCGGCTCAGTCATGGAGAGAAGAAGGAGTGCTTGGCCATGGAGAGGAGAAGGAGTGCTCGTCCATGGAGAGGAGAGGGAGTGCTCGGCCATGGAGAGGAGAAGGAGGAGGAGAGCTCCTCAATGTGTCGGATGGAAGAAAAAGTCGATTAGCTTATGCTAGAGAGGCAAAGGAATTTTGGTTGTGAGGATTTAGGTTAGAGTGGTTTGGAAAAATTAGGTTAGAAGAGATATAAATAAAGCAAATCCATGATCTATTTAAGCTGAAGAATTTAAATCGAATGACCAAAATTTCACGAGCTATGATCTATACCCAAATAAACTTTAAAAATTATAAACTTAGTGTTGAAGCGAGCGTCTCAATGAGACAAACGCATGCATCCAAAAATTATTAAATTTGGACATATATTTTATTTTATATTAATTTTTAAGTGAAAAACTTCAAAAATTCGCTACGATTAATTCGGAGCTCGAAAAATCACAAAACTTAAAACATAGCATCCTCATATAATGATTAACTCAAATCTACAAAAATTTATAAAATCCAACTTTATTTTATCTATTATTAACTCCGAAAGTTTAAACTTCCTGAATTTATTTAGAACGATCCGAAATTCAGATTGCGCTCAAATTTTGGTAGAAATATCCCCTTGATACGATTCATTTGAGGATATTTTAATTTAATTTTTATCCAACTTAAATATAATATTAAATTTCATCTTAATCTGCTCATGATTAGATCTGAACGGCTTAGTAACAACATTGAGTTGTTATATTATAATAACTAAAGGTTATTACCTAGCTTAATTTTAGCCTAATTATATTGTAATTGTCATCCCTTTAAGTTCATCTAGTCATTAGAATCAAACTCTGAAGGTTTGGAGCAATTCAGAGCTCAATCGATTTTTTGGAATATTTTAATATTTAATTAATTAGAAAATTGAGGTATTTATTTTGACCTCAAAATCAAAATCCAACTTCGCCGTTGCGATCGTTACCCCCAAATTAACTATGGGTGATGTTTTAGATGCGTTTGGAAGCCGTCGAATTTTTGCGAATATTTTAATATAATCAAATGCACCGAAAAATGGGATAATTAAATAATCATCAGAATCAAATTCTGACTTTGCCGTTAAATTCCTCACCCCCAAATTAAATAGGGGTGAATTTTTGAGAATTTTTGGTGCGCGTTTCAACAATCTGAATTTTTAAAGAATTAAGGGAAATAAATATGTAATTTTCCGGTTCCTAAACTGCAATTTCCCATAATTTTCTATTGCTTTTGCTGATAGCCCCTTCCATTTTTGGCTTCCCCATACCTCCCTTAGGCAAGCTTGATGGGCCTCCTCCTCCCTCTCTCTAGACTCTTGATGGCCTATTCCCTATGCTCATCATTTCTTCTTCTCCTTTAAGAAGGAGCCCAAACTCCTTCTTCTTCCCCTTTGAAAAGCTGAGCTCCTAGCTCCCTCCTTCCTCCTTCTTTGAGTGCTTGCTAAAGAAGAAGAAGTTTAGCTCTCCACCTGTGGCGGCCCTGCCCCACCGTGGTCCTGTTAACTTTTAAGTTAACATGATTACGGTGGAGGGGTTACCAAATGACAAGGTCCTCACTTAAGATTGGATTAGACACATATTCTAATCCAGTTTAACTAAGGACTTTGTCATTCATTCCAGAATTTATCACTAAATGATTATACATGAACTCAGAGTGCGGAAGCATAAAACATAACATCCATCTAATACAGTATAAATACAACAATACAGAATAAGTAAAGTACTGAAAGAGAAATATAAACCTGTATTATTACAACATTTAATAAGTTTAAAAGAACTGAAAGGAAACTCTCAATCTCACTGGAAGAAAGAAAACTAATACTACAGATCTTCAGGAACGGGCTCCTCCTCCAATGGTAAGCTCTCCACTGGATCTACTGCTCCAACAAACTCAGAACCTACCATTATCAGTTTCATAATGGTAGGGCCTCAGCCAACAAAAGAAAAATTGGTTAGACAATATGTCTAAGTACATTTTAGGGTAAAAGTTTATTTAAGTTAACTGAATATCACCATAAAAATAGAACTGAGCAAAATAGGTGCAGAAAAGCGTATAAAAAAGAACAGTATATAGTTATAAACTACAGTTTATAACTAAACAAATAGGAAGTAATACATACCTCCTCCAAGCAACTGCAACAAAGACAGGTAAGTAAAAGAAAAGTAAAAGAAAGGTAAGAAAAATACAACCTAAACATGCTTATGATCAAACAGAGTATGCTAGGTGACATACAAAATTTGAACAGTATAAAACTGAAAACGCTAACATACTATGCGAGCATATGAAAACAGTAAGTAAAACTAGCATTCTATATAGTGCGGAAATAAAACTGTAAGTAAAACAGTGCTAAATGCAAAATATATAAGTAAAATAATAACTGTAAACTGAAACTATAGTGACTATTTAAGTCACCTGAACTGAACACAAACTCAGCAAATCTTAGCCTAATGAGCTAAGAAACTCTGAACTGAACATCACTGAAACTCTTAGCCTGATGAGCTAAGACAAAAACTAAATGTAAGTGTACTTGAATTAGTATAACCATATCAAAATCCTGACTCTATAGTCAGTAAGGCAAGAGTCTATCCATCCTATCCCATGGACTAGGCATGGCATAGACTATCGGATTGAAACCCCCTACAAGAAGCCGACCCCGAACGAGTTGATCAAAGAGGTATACTAATCAAGTTACACCTTACAAACCACTTGTAAAACAAAACACAATGCTATTTATGAATGTTCAAAATTGACATAAGATATTTATCAAATATCTTAAGTACATAATATGTGTTCAAGGTATAAGGCTCAAAATCAAGGAATGCGAAGCATCAAAATCAAAGTGCAAGAAACTCTATTTAAAAACACAGGTGATATCTTTTGTTATCTACTTTATTCGTTCTATCTACTCTAAGTTACATAAGTTTCAGAATTATCAATTCTTACACATTCTGTAACTTAGAATCACGAATCATACTTGTTGAAGATAATTAGGACTGGCCAAATCCTAATTATGACTTAATCAAAAGACGACTATTTGGTTAAAAATGAATAAATCTTTGACCTAGTTTTGTAAATTAATTCATCCCAATCTCATCTTGATTAGCCAAATCAAGATAAAAAGATTAAGAATTAGACTCCAGATGATGGGGTCTAATCACTTAATCTAAAGGTATAATCTAAGGGTCTAAGGTTTAGAACCTAAAACTCACAGACTAGGTTAAGGCAAATCCTAATGATAAATCAAATTCATTAGGATAAATCTCTATTCTTAGTTCTAAAGTTTAAAGATTAAATAATCATTTAATAAACTAAGAAAAATCTAGAAACTAGTAAACTCAAGGTTTCATCTAATTGAGTAACCCAATTTACTCAATAGATGAATTCTAACTTAAGATCTATTCCTAATCTTAGGAAATAAGGCTCTTAATTACTAAGAGTATCTCTCAAGATGCACATCCTAACTAATGTTATAAGACCTAAGGTATGATCTAAGAGTGAGTAAAGAAGGAGAACACTCACTTAGGACTTAGGAATTTTCTCAAGGAGCAAAATTTAAGATTTTAATCAAAGATTAATTTAAACTTGGATTTGATTAATTTCAACTATGAATCATTTTATTTACTAATTTTAGTGATTAGAAACTGAATTTAGGGCTTTTAAAGGCTACACCCTAAATTTGGGCAAAATGACCATTTTGCCCCTACT
This sequence comes from Gastrodia elata, assembly GCA_016760335.1. Lineage (NCBI taxonomy): Eukaryota > Viridiplantae > Streptophyta > Magnoliopsida > Asparagales > Orchidaceae > Gastrodia > Gastrodia elata. The sequence goes on along the minus strand of CM028679.1, from coordinate 24,056,310 downwards.
TAAGGGTTCAAAAGATCAACTTTTAATCTAGGGCTTAAATTCTAAAATTTTCTCTTGGAAAGTGTTTCTTACTATCTAATATAAGATTAGACAGTAACTAAGTTAATTTTGGGTGATTATTAAGCCATATGAGATCAAATTAGTGAATTTGACTCATAAGGGCAATTTAGTAATTTGACTAAGTGAAAGCTAAATTTTCTTTTAGATTATTGTTCTTTACTGTCTAAGCTTTTCATAAAATTTAAATTTGCTAAATTCTGATAAGTATTGGCCAAGTTATGGCCAATACAAGATTTAGGGTTAAAAGGTGATTACTGAATTCTTAATTATGGGTCAAAAATCCTAACTTTGCCAATTAGTGTCCAAATTAAGCAAAATTAGTGGTTATGAATTACAAATAGCCCACTGATTAGCAAATCTAACTGTTGGATTTGAAATATTTTTACATATTACTGTTAATTAAGTTCTTCTGATCTAAATGGATCTTTGGATCATCAAATTTGGAGCTCAATTGACCAAGTTATGGTCAATTGAAGATCTAGGGTTAAATAAGTAATTAGGGTTAGGTCCTAAATGTGATTAGGCTCAAACTAATCCAAACAGCCAAGGTAACCCTACTAAAATGATCCTTAGGGTTTTCTGATCACTTTAAGACCTATATTGCGTATGTTTGGATCAATCTACACAAAGTTATGGTTAAATGAAATTTTGAGACATAAATTTGAACTTAATTAAACCCTAAATATCACTTTACTAAATACTGGTCTTACAGCAAAATTATTGGCATCAATAAATTCCTTATATTTTTCTAATTTCAATGATATATAATTTTGTATATTTTGGACTTATAAATATTAAGATATGATCATTTAAAGATTTGGTGTTTAATTAATTAAAATGAAATTGATTTAAATAAACAGAATTTAATTAATTAAATTTAATTCATTTATATATTTAAATTAACTTTTCTTTCTGCAGGAATTGATTAGCGCCGGGCACGTGTCCAGACGTGATTGGCTGGGATAGACACGTGGGCCCCAGAGCTGTCTTAAACGAGGCAGACAGAGGTATAGGTGCGGGCCCCTCCTCTGCCGCTGAGCCGCGAGGTGGCGACGCGTGTCTGCTGGATGACACGCGGCGCAGCCTTCAGAGCGCGATCTGCGCTTGTGGGCCCCACTGGCAGCCATAATGATGGCGCTGACCGTCTTCCGGGCCCCACCACTAATCCAGTGTGCTGCACGCGTGGACCCAGAGTGAACCCTCGCGGGTCGGGCTTGACCCGACGCGATCCTCGAGCATCGTCGTCTTCCTTATTTTGGAGGACCACGGCTAGGGCACGATGCTTCGAGGTCTTAACATGGACGACTGTGTGTGACCCGCACAGCTATGGAAAGGGCACAACTAGGGCTTTCAGTTAACATGATAATCGACTCTTAAGATGGCCTAAGGCGTCGGTGAGGATCAACCCTAATGGCTAGGGTTTGAAACTAAACTTCTAACGGTATGTACTGCAGATATTATCTAAAATTCGCAAGATTCCAATCAACTTAACTAAATCAGAAGCAACAATACATCCATCTATCGAATGAAATAACAATTCGAATCGAAATCAAAACAAAATTATAAAGGATAGAGGAACGATCAGTACCTTAATTCAACGGTTCAGAAAAATAGGGTTGGTGCTTGCGATGATATCTGATATTTTTCGAAAGATCTTTGCAAAACCTCTGGAATGTGAGATTGAAGGGAGTTCTTATTGAAGTTTAGGAGCGGTGGATCGACACCTGCTTGGCCAGGTTGTCTGCCGCGCGTCGAAGGAGCGCCACGCTCAAGCGAGGCGAGGGTTCTCGGCAGGGATGATGCAGAAGCCGTTCGATAAATTGATCGAACGGTCAGATTCGATCGTTAGATCGAATCATGCAGGCGAACGGCGTTAAGCTAGGGATGGATGGCGCCGTTAAGTCCAATTTTAATTAATAATATTTAAATTAAATTATTCAGATTTAATTAATTAATTTTAACCTATTAAATGCATCCCAAAAATTTTCAATAAATCACCCTTAGCTAATTGAAGGGTGAGGAATGCAACGGCGCACTCGGATTTTCGTTTCGACGAGTATTTAATTATTTGATTATTTAGGGTATTTAAATAATATTAAAATATTCGACGAAAAATCAACGACTTCCAAATGCCTCCAAAATTTCACCCATAGCTAATTTGGGTGTTCTGAACGCAATGATGAAGTCAGATTTTCAATCTGAGGTCTAAATAAAAAGTCAAATTCTAGGGTTTGAAATTTTCCAAAATTCTATATTTGACTTTATTGACTTCTGGTTTGACCTAGGTTTTAGAGGCAAGTTCTAAATTACTTAATTAGTGACTTAGAACCTTAATTAAGACTTAGATTAGTCTTAATTGAGCAAAGTAACAACCTAGGTTGTTACACCACCTCCAAAGGCTTTGAAGAAAGACAAAGGTAGTTTCTTCCTCCTTGCAAGGCTAAGGTACCATTTTGTTTACTCTCCTTGTCTCCTTCATGTTGCTACAATGCCTGCATGTATCTTTAAAAATTCATAAGCATTTATGGAAGCCATTAAGGCTCTTAAAAGCTTCAAAGAAAACTGCTCTATTTTTCTTGTATTCTGCACATCATCATCATTTTTCGATATAATTAGGATACTCCGTTTGTGCTGATTTTGGTGCTAATGGAAAGGTATCAGAAAGACCTTTCTATTGATATATGACACCGCTCATAGAATACTCTGGATTGGGAGTATTTGGGCTCGAAAGTAGGCCTTACGGGTTTCGTCCAGGCGAAAAATACAGTATAGTGCTGCAGCGCGCTGCAGTGCCCAAAGTTGCAAAATGGACCACTGCAGCGGCATTTTAGAAAAATCATATAAAATCAATTATACGCCTAATTAATGTAGCGATATTTTTAGAAAAATAATAGAAAATCAGAAAAATAAATTAATTGAACAGTATTTTTGCAAGTTGGACCGCTGCAGTGCGCCACAGCGGGCCACAGTGGCGGAAGTGCTGCAGCGCGCTACCATGCCAAAAGAGCCACGCGTGCTCCAGTGCCAGCAGCGCGTTATAGCTCCCGAAATTGCAAAAACTTCCCAAATTTTTATGAAACTGCCCAAAATTGGCTGAAATGGTAAAAACTTCACTGTTTTTGCATTTTAAGATCCCTAAGACGCTATTGGGACTGAATTATATCAAATATGAACTTATTTTAGCTAAAATGGAATAGAGCATAAAATTATATATGGAAATTAAGCTTAAAACTTTGTCATCTTTATCGAGTGCTCAAAATCTATCATGAATTTTATTTGTATTATGCCAATTACTAGATAATAGAATTCTTAGAGGCTTGTATTGAATAAGTATAATCTTAACAACCAAATGGCATGAAACTTAAGTCATTTAGATTTGTAATCAAGTGCTAACTCCTTTGGTCAGTTTGGAATTTAGTTAGCCTTAATTACTTTCCATTTTATGTTGAATTTACATTTCCATGCTTTTATGATTTTAGGATGTATGTTAGAGAACTTTAACATTATTTGGACACTTAAATATGCTTAAATTGACATTAAATTATAATTGAATATAACAATCATGATAACTTGATTAAGTAGATGATACTTAATCCAAACCTGAAATTGCCATCAATAATATACTAATAACACATTGATTTGTCATTGACCTTTAAAAGTAACATTTGGTCTTAATGGTAGAAAGGTTATGGGTTAAACCCTAACTTATCTTGACTAAGATCTAAACTTTAATCACTTAATCAACTAATTTAATTACAAGATAATTTAATCGACATTATTCTAATAATGCATCTGATTTAGTATTGATCTTAAATTATTAAATTAGAAGTGTTAAGGTTAATATTAAATTTGTGTGATTGAACCATCTTAATCTAAACTTTAGATTTTTGATTTTCTCTTATATAAGACTATTAGCATAAAGTGGATAATAAATTGTAATAATTTATGAAATGATCTAACTCTAATAAGATTTTTGATTTCATCCCATGATTGTAGAATATGAAAGGATTAGATGGATCTTATTCATCTGATCTGACCACTTGAATGTTAGCTTAAGAAGTAGAAAAGTGAGATCTCAAGGGTCTTAATATAGAGACATTATTGAAATATTTAAAGACCTTAATTATTGATATCTTGAGATAGGAAGAGCTTTTGTAACTTATTGAGATAGAAACTTATATGATCCTTCATAACTTTAGAAGTTAAACTTGATACCTTGTGGTAGGAATCACCTAAAGTACTTAAAATTGAACTTATTCCTTGTGGTAGCAACCTACATTGAGTGATCCATTGATCACATCCTTGGAGCCTTATGTAGGACAAACTTATTTAGAGTAATGGTTAATAGCTTTGATAAATCCTTATTTATTAAATAGAATCTTCTGAACCCAGATTATTGGTTGGGTATAGTAGAGTATACCCATAGTACTGGATTATTTCAGTAATATTTAGGATTGATTGATTTACTATAATGTGGACTTATGACTAAGCGCTATCCTGAGAAATTAGACACGAATACAATCCCGTTAGAGTAAATTTTCAAAGACTAAGAGTGTTACAATTAGTGAATAAGATCCTTAGTTTGAGATCTAAACTGTGATCAGGTTCTGCCTCCTATTGTAGTGCGCTTCGATAAGCGTAATTTAAGCAAACTAAGTATCTCAAATCACCATGCGTAAGATAATAAGTATGCTTATAATTAGGACATTTAACAGCTTAGCTTGAGATATAAACTATGACCGTGTTCTGCTTCCTATCATAGTGCGCCTTGATAAGTGCAGTTTTAACAAGCTAAGGGTTAAATCCATCTTTCTTACAAACATGCTAAATATGTGTATACAATTATCCCAGCTAATGATTTTCAAGTAGACTCTCAACTTTAACCAAGTATCGAACTAGAATATAGGAGTCAGAATCATTTTAGCAAGATTCTACACAATGGAGATATTGAATTCATTATCATATTTCAAAGCATTTTTCTGGATTTATCTCATAAGCATGAGCATGAGCATAAGCATGATATGTGAGTATCAGAATGATGTACGAGTATTAGTGATGATTTATGGGTTACGGAATATTGCATACATTGACTGGGAAATTTTAGGGTGCATCAGCATCATCAGTAAGCAGTATTCCCAACTGGATGTATGTATACATTGGACCGTACTACTCATAGCAGTTTAGTGATATTTTGGTTGCATATTAATAGAATACAGTATTGTGGCATATTCAGATGCACAGTTTCAGTGACATACAACATAGTTTTACATATGATTACTCAGTTTCAGATTCACTACTATTTTTGATTTACTTTCAGTATTCAGTTTATAGTTCAGTTTTACTTTACTTCACCTTACTTTAGTTTTGTATAATTTTATATAATTTTATGCTTTCAGTTGCCTTACAGTATTTCTACAGATTTAATTACATTATGTAAATGTTAAATGAATAGCTAGAACTGTTTAGATTAATTATGATGTGTTAGACTTATTATCTTACACGGGGTACTTTTAGGATATGGTAATTTGCTAGGTCTTGAGCATTATATTGAGCCAGGTTAGGAGGACACCCAGGAGATTCAGGAGGAGCCCATGGAGTACTAGTGGACTCTCCTCCAGTTTCAATATCTTTTTGCTTAGTTTATTTCAGTTCAGTACTTAGCTATATGCCTTTTATTCAGTAAATATTTATAATAATTCTGGATGTATTTTCTTTCTTTTTTGAGATGAATATTTTCATATAGCTTCTGTAATGAATATTTTTGGATGTTTGCTTTAAGCTTCTGTACTCTATTATATACTAATTATACTTAGTATTGTAATGTGATCAGTATACTAGAAATGCTAATATCTTATACATATATTGGATTCCTATTGTATTCTAAATCTAATGTGTATATTTATCTAATACTTAGGATAAGGATACTACTCTTATCTTAAGTATTAGCTCTCAACTCTCCTTGAGGTTGAGCCAGCAGCCCTTCAGATGGGGTTTTGGTATTTTCAGCTATTTCGGGGAGACAGGTCATTCCTCCCCGAGTGGCGTACCGATCTGTCACCGAACTTAATTATGACTATTTCATTTGCGCACGGCGACAGGGCAGGGCGCTACAAGTGGACTCTCCTCCTGTTTTACTATCTTCCTGCTTAGTTTATTTCAGTTCAGTATTTAGATTTATGCCTATAATTCAGTAACTATTTATAATAATTTTGGATGTATTTTCTTTTTTTTTCTGAGACAAATTTTTTATACATCTTCTGTAATGAATATTTTTGGATGTTTGCTTTAAGCTTCCGCACCCTATTATATACTACTTATACTTAGTATTATGATGTGATCAGCATACTAGAAATGTTGATATATTATGCATATATTAGATTCTTCCTATTGTACTCTAATTCTAATGTATATATTTGTTTAATGCTTAGAATACATATACTACTCTTATCTTAAGTATTAGCTCTCAACCCTCCTTGAGGTTGAGTCAGCAGCCCTTTAGACGGGCTTGGTTTTCAGCTATTCGGGGAGACGGGTCATTCCTTCCCGAGTGGCGTACCGTTTCGTCGCCAAACTTAATTATGACTATTTCATTTGGGCACAACGATGCGGCGGGGCGCTACATACATATAACCCATCTTTTGTTTTAAAGGCTTTCTTCCATTCATCTCCTTCTTTCATGCGAATCTGGTGATATCCACTCCTTAGATCAATCTTAGAAAAAATTTGTGCACCAACCATCATGTCTAGTATATCATCAAGTCGTGGGATGGAAAAGTGATATTTAACAGTAATTTTATTAATTTCACGACTATCTGTACACATACGCCATGTACCATCTTTTTTTGGGGTAAGGAGAGCAGACACAACACAAGGTGATAAACTTTCTCGAATACAACCTTTAGATAATAACTCATCAACTTGTTATTTGCATTCATCATGTTCATTTGGGTTCATTCGATAATGAGAAAGATTAGGAAGCGAAGATCCAAGAACTAAATCAATAACATATTGAATGATTCTCAGTGGGGGGAAGTTCATTTGGAAGTTCATCAGGGCAAACATCAATGGATTTAGAGAGGAGATCACTTATCTCAATAGGTAAGGCTTTATCACAGGGTTGTTGAGCAGCTTTTGTTACAATTAGAGTAAACACAATATTTCCATGAGATTCTCTTTCAAACTCATGCTTATTAATAATGTGCAAGGATTTATTTTCTACTGGGGCAGATGAATCTCTAGGCTGGTGTGAGCTTGCCTCTTTAGGCTTAGCAAGATTTAGAATAACTCTTTTGCCCTTAAATATGAAATGAGTAAGTATTTGTATGTCGATTATGAATGACATGCATATCATAAAGCCATGGTCTTCCTAACAGTATGTGGGAAACATCCATAGGAAGAATATCACACCATATTGTATCAGAGTATGCTCTTAATTATATTGGGACAAGACAATGTTGAGATATAGAGATAGAAGTTTTGTTGACCCATGCAACCTTGTAAGGTCGTGGATGAGGCTCAGGTGTAAGCTTTATTTTAACTAAGGCTGATGTGGTAATAACATTCATACAGCTTCCACTATTAATAATAAGTTTACAAGATTTATCACCACTTTTAAAATATGTATGAAAAATTGATGTACGTTTCCAATCAGTGTCCTTTTGAGGGGTAGTTAATACACATCGCATGACAGCAATATGTGATTCACTTAATGCTTCATCTGCATCACTAGCTTCTTCACAAGGGTCAACTGCAACTAGATCATCATCACAATCATTATTATGTTCAACAGTTTCAGAATCTATAAGTAAATTTCTATGTGGATAAGTACTTGCAAAATACCCATTTTTGCCACATGTGAAACAAGTTATGCTTGAAGCTTTAGAATTTGATACAATGGGTGTCTTTCCTTTATGATCATTTGATGGTTTGGAAGATTGGGGAATTGGGGCAATGGAGCGATGCTGAAAATTGATTCCTAAGAGGTTGTTTGTTTTCTATGGGTGTGAGACTTGAGGTATTGTTCAATTAAGTAGCAAGTTGAAATGCATCCTCAAGAGTGTAAACCTCTCGAGTTAACATTTCTTGTGGAATATTTGCTCTTAAACCAGATCAAAATCGAGAAATTATTGTTCAATGATCTTCAATAACGTCACAACATGTCATCAATTCATCAAAATGAGTCATATAATCAGCAACACTCATAGCTCATTGCCTAAGTGTAGTCATCTCATCCATGAGCTGATCATGAAAAGTTAAGGGCACATATTATTGTTTTAGGATTTCTTTCATCTCATCCCAAGAAGAAATAGATGGTTGCCCAGTTCGTTGATTCTTACGCTCAAGATTAATCCAATATGTTTTAGCATAGCCTATCAACTTCATACTAGCAAAACATACTTGTCTCTCATGGGACATTTGCATCCAATCAAAATATTGATCCATATCAATAAGCCAATCAAGAAAAAACTTTTATCGAGTCGTCCATCAAAAGTGGGCGGGTCTATCTTTACCCTATGAACAATATCATCATCTAAGTCTTGGTGGTTTGTTCGTGATGCAATAATACATTGACACATATTATGTAAAGGCTCATATGTACAAGGAGGAAAATGATCTCGATGATACCTTTGCGCATAGCCATTATGTCTCTGATTCACTCTATCCTATGATAGTTTTGTGGATGTATACTATCTAGATCTTGATAATCATCAACATGACTTAAGAGGTGATTGCGTTGTGGTCTAGTTGGTGATTGTGGAGGAAGATGAGATGATATATAATCATTGGGATGACCTTCTTGGCTAGGAATATGGTCATTTTTTTCATTTGGTGCAAGGGGAGTTGGTGATATTTCATTGGCTTTCAACTCTAGCACTTCAATTTTAGTTCCAAAATCATGCATTGAGAGAGTGAGTGTAACAACCCAGGTTGTTACTTTGCTCAATTAAGACTAATCTAAGTCTTAATTAAGGTTCTAAGTCACTAATTAAGTGATTTGAAACTCATCTCTGAAACCTAGGTCAAATCTGAAGTCAGCAAAAATCAAAACAAGAATTCTGGAAAATCCCAAAACTTGGAAATTTGACTTTTTATCTAGACCTCAGATTGAAAATCTGACTTCACCATTGCGTTCAGAACACCCAAATTAACTAGGGGTGAAATTTTGGAGGCATTTGGAAGTCGTTGATTTTTCGTTAAATATTTTAATATTATTTAAATACCCTAAATAATCAAATAATTAAATACTCGTCAAAACGAAAATCTGAGTGCGCCGTTGCGTTCCTCACCCTTCATTTAGCTAAGGGTAATTTATTGGAAATTTTTGGGATGCATTTAATAAGTTAAAATTGATTAATTAAAAATGTATATGTTAATTTAAATAATTATTTAATTATTTAAATCCCTAACGGCGCCGTTCGAAACTTAACTGCACAGAAGCTCCGCTGTTTGAAATCAAATGGTAGTTTAGGACCGTTCGATCTAAGATCGAACGGTTATGGTGTTTCGTTCCCACGCATTCGGCGCGTGTCGTCGAGCCCTGCACGCGGCTAGCAGAGGCTTCACCTACGCGTCTTCCACCGTTCTTCGACTGCTGATCTTCCCTTTAAGGGCTCTTGTAGACTTCGGATCGCAGTTTGCACCATCAAGATCTAAGTTCGTAAGTAAAGGACCCTCTGCATTGTAGCTGGACATTTGAGCCGTCGATTTAGGTACATACAGATCTTCTTCCTCCTTCAGTTATATGCATATGTTTTGAATCGTGTGTTTATTTCAATACCGAGATTGATAATTGATCAATTCTGATTGAGTAATATGGTTAGGGATTAATCGAATTTAAGATTATTTGCACAGTACAAACCGTTAGACTTTGGTTTCGCCGGACCATGGATTTAGGGTTCGTTATAAATTGCGATTCCGAGCTCCTTTGGCGATGCTTTAACCCTCATCGTAAAGATCTCGGCGAGACTCGGCGTCGGCCGTGCGGGTCATGCTGGTTCGCCGTAAAGAATAGCGCTGAATCAAAACCCTAGGTCGCCTTGGTTTGGGACGAAGAGCAAATATTTGGGTCAGACCGGGCCGGTCTCAACCCACGAGTATTTCGGGCCATCGATTTGAGTGTGGGACCCACAGCCGTCAACCGTCAGCCGTCAGCCGATGAGATGAAATTCAACGGTGTGGGCCCGCTGTAGACTTGTTTGAGTGCAGTGGGTCCCACCCTTCGTCCCTCATTGCGTCTGGGGCTGCCACGTGTAGTTATGTGGGCCCCAGTTATGCTGTCGTTGAATATTTGGGGCCCGCCATCTGCCGCTCATCCAGTAGCAAACCGCCACGTGTACCTGCAAAAAGACAGAAATGATTATAATAGTTTTAATTATATATTTTATAATCAGTTAATATTAAGTATGTATATATATATATATATAGTATTAGAGTATATATAATTATATTTATAAATACAGAAAAATTAAAATTAATATTCATAAATTGAATTAATGATTACTGTTAAAAAAAGATTAATTAATAAAATTATAATAATTACAATTCAGTAAATTTAATATTTATATATATATATTTAAATTAAAATATTCAAAACTTTAAATATTCATAACTCTCAAAATATTTATCCAAATTATACAATTAAATATATTAATTTAATCAGAAAAATATGAGGAATTTATTGATACCAAAATTTTTGCTGTAAGATCAATATTTTGCAAAGTGATTATTTAGGTTTAATTTAATTTAAATTAAAATGTCACAAACCTTATTTAGCTCATAACTTTGTACCCAATGATCCAAACATATTGAAAATGGGTCTTAAAGTGATCAGAAAACCCTAAGGATCATTTCAGTAGGGTTAGCTTTGCTGTTTGGATTAGTTTGAACCTAATCATATTTAGGACTAAACCCTAATTAGGTTAATTAACCCTAGAACTTCAATTGACCATAACTTGGTCAATTGAGCTCCAAATTTGATGATCCATAAGTTCATTTAGATTAGAAGAACTTAATTTTCAATAATATGTAAAAATATTTTAGATCTAACGATTAAATTTGCTAATCACCATTAATTGCTCTAAATCTTGATTAGTGAATAATAGCAAATCTAGTTACCCAATTTGAGAATTTTAAATTTCAGAGGACTCCTAAATCCATTTAGAATCAATCCATAAGGTTGGATTAGTATTTGAGTGATTAATTTTGTTAATCACTCACTAATCACCCTAAACCCTAATTAGGTCTTAACTTAGTCAAATTAAGTCCAAATTGAGCCTACCACATGTCATTATAATCAGTGAGCTATTTGTAAACCATAGCCACTGATTTTGCTTAATTTGGACACTAATTGGCAAAGTTAGGATTTTGACTCTTAATTAAGCATTCCTTAATCTCCTAAAAACCCTAGATCTTGTATTGGCCATAACTTGGCCAATACTCATCAGAATTTAGCAAATTTAGATTCTATGAAAAGCTTAGACAGTAAAGAGCAATAATCTAAAAGAAAATTTAACTTTCACTTAGTAAAATTACTAATTTGCCCTATTGAGTCAAATTCACTAATTTGATCTCTAATGGCTTAATAATCACCCAAAATTAACTTAGTTGCTGTCTAATCTTATATTAGTCAGTAAAAAAAAAACACTTTCCAAGAGAAAATTTCAGAAATTAAGCCTAGATCAAAATTTGATCTTTTGAACTCTTAAAGTAGGGGCAAAATGGTTATTTTGCCCAAATTTAGGGTTTAACCTTCTAAAGCCCTAAATTCAATTTCTAATCACTAAAATCAGTAAATAGAATGATTTAGAACTGAAATTATTCAATCTTAAGTCTAAATTAGGTTTTAATTAAAATCTCAGAATTTGTTCAGTAAAGAAAATTTCCTAAGGTGAGTGTTCTCATTCTTTAATTATTCTTAAATCCATCCTTAGATCCTATAACATTAGTTAGGATGTGTGTCGGGAGAGATACTCTTAGTAATTAAGAGCCTTATTTCCTAAGATTAGGAATAGATCTTAAGTTAGAATTCATCTATTGAGTAAATTGGGTTACTCAATTAGATGAAACCTTGAGTTTTCTAGTTTCTAGATTTTTCTTAGTTTATTAAATGATTATTTAATCTTTAAACTTTAGAACTAAGAATAGAGATCTATCCTAATGAAATTTGATTTATCATTAGGATTTTGTCTTAACCTAATCTGTGAGATTTGGGTTCTAAACCTTAGATCCTTAGATTATACCTTTAGATTAAGTGATTAGACCCCATCATCTGGAGTCTAATTCTTAATCTATTCATCTTGATTTGGCTAATCAAGATGTGGTTGGGATGAATTAAATTATAAAACTAGGTCGATGATTTATTCTTTTTAACTAAATAGTCGTCTTTTGATTAAGTTATAATTAGGACTTGGCCAGTCCTAATTATCTTCAACAAGTAGGACTCGTGATTCTAAGTTACAGAATGTGTAAGAATTGATAATTCTAAAACTTATGTAACTTAGAGTAAATAGAACGAATAAAGTAGATAACAAAGGATATCATCTGTGTTTTAGATAGAGTTTCTTGCACTTTGATTTTGATGCTTCGCATTCCTTGATTTTGAGCCTTATACCTTGAACATGTATTATGTACATAAGATATTTTGATAAATATCTTATGTTAATTTGGAACATTATTTATAAACAGCATTATGTTCGTTTCACAAGTGGTTTGTAAGGTGTAGCTTGATTAGTATACCTCTTCGATCAACCCGTTCGGGGTCAGCAACCTTTCGAGGGTTTAATGTCCGACAGTCTATTGGCCATGTCTAGTCCGAGTGATAGGATGGATAGACTCTCGCCCTACTGACTACGGAGTCAGGATTCTGATATGGATATACTAATTCAAGTACACTTACATTTAGTTCTGTCTTAGCTCATCAGGCTAAGAGTTCCAGTGATGATTCAGTTCAGAGTTTCTTAGCTCATCAGGCTAAGAATTGCTGTTTTAGTGTTCAGTTCAGGTGACTTATATAGTCACTATAGTTTCAGTTTGCAGTTACTGTTTTACTAGTATATTCTGCATTTCAGCACTGTTTTACTTACAGCTTTCCTGCACGTGTTTTTATATAGGATGCTAGTTTTACTTACTATTTTCATATGCTTGCTTAGGATGATAGTGTTTCAGCTTTATACTGTTTAAATTTTGTACTTCACTTAGCATAATCTGTTTGATCATGAGCATGTTTAGGTTGTACTTTTCTTACTTTTCTTTTACTTTTACTTACCTGTCCTTGTTGCAGTTGCTTGGAGGAGGTATGTTTTACTTCCTATTTGTTTAGTTATAAACTATGGTTTATAACTTATTATAGTTCTTTTGTACGCTTTCCTGCACCTATTATGCTTAGTTCTGTTTATATGGTGATATCTTTTTAATTTAATAAAATTACTGCCCTAAAATGTACTTAGACTTATTGTCTAACCAGATTTTCTTTTGTTGGCTGGGGCCCTACCATTATGAAACTGATAATGGTAGGTTCTGAGGTTGTTGGATTAGCAGATCCAGTGAAGAGTTTGCCATTGGAGGAGGAGCCCGTTCTTGAAGATCTGTAGCTTAGTTTTCTGTTTTCAGTGAGGTTGAGTGTTTTCTTTCAGTTCTTTTAAACTCATTAAATGTTGTAATAATACAGGTTTATAGCTCTCTTTCAGTACTTTACTTATTCTGTATTATTGTATTTATACTGTATTGGATGGATGTTATGTTTTATGCTTCCGCACTCTGAGTTCATGTATGATCATTTAGTGACAGTATTCTGGATTGAATGGCAAAGTCCTTATTTAAATTGGATTAGAATGTGTGTCTAATCCAATCTTAAGTGGGGACCTTGTCATTTGGTGACCCCTCCACCGTAATCATGTTAACTTTAGGGTTAACAGGACCACGGCGGGGCAGGGCCGCCACAGTGAGATTTTCCATTTTCTCAAGTAAGAGTTTCAGGAGGTTATCGATTCTTTGTTCAGAAGTTTGGCCTTGGTATCGTTGTCCACTACGAGTCGACATAATTTATATATATATATATATATATATATATATATATATATAGGAGTTCTCGATTCTAAAAGGTTTTCGATGTCAAAATAGCTGAATTAAGCAAAATACTCTTCTACAAAGTTGTAAATCTTGACGTTCTACCTAAAATCGAGCGCTCAAACATAAAATTCAGATATAAATTGAATAAGTTATGATCAAATACGACATGGTTTAAATCAAACCGAAAAGTGATGTGAATGAAATTTATGCTTTATTGTATGCAATGATTTTGCCATCAATTCGCATAAAAATTGAGAATATATTTGCTCTGATACCAATATGATGTAGGACAAAGTAAATGCGTATGCGGAGGGTGTGATGATTTTTACACCAATAAAAATAACGAATTACTCACAATTGAGTGTTGATAAAATAAGGCAAATTTTACATACAAATGTGAAATTAAAAAAAAAATAAGATTGAGATGATTCGAGCCACTGTTATGCTAACACACAAAATTTCTTATCATATAAAGTATAGAGATAAATAAGAGTTATGGTTGATCTAACTTGTATCAAAGTTAAGGCAATCGATGGCAAAGCGGGGATAATTGAAGTCGACCTCTACAAACAGTCCTTCATCACAAGATCTTCTTTCTTCCTTAGATGTTCTTCTCTAAGACTTGCAATACTCGCACTCAAGATTTCCTTCTCTTAAAAATGAAAGTACTAATGAACATAATAAGTAGAGAAATTATTTTCATTCAATCTTCAATGCCATGATACATAAGATATTGGCTTATTTATAGCCATACAATATATGTCAATTGATCATCAAAACTATAAACATACCCTTTCATGAAGGGTTAAAGTGTCTTTTTCTACAAATGACTAATAAAACCTTCAACCAACCCACTCATGAAGGACTAAAGTGTTCTTTCATATATAATACCAAAAAAACTTTAAACCAATTATCTCATAAAGGACTAAAGTGTCCTTTCACTCAAATAACACTCATGATAAAAAAATATGATAAATGGGCTAATCTAAAGGCCTATTTAAATGAGTTCCACAAATAAGCCCATATAACTAAAATGAAAATACAATATAAAATCATAAAAATATTAAACTTAATTTATGATTTGGTGTGTTGACGATGATTACGTGAGTGCTCTGCATCACTTTCCTAAAGAATGAGTGAACTATCTAGTCTATACTGATGCCTCTAGTATAGGCTTAGGTGCCATACTAATGCAAGAATGGAAGGTCATAGCATATGCTTTCCACCAGCTGAAGATCCATGAAAGAAATTATGCCGTCCACAATCTGGAATTAGCTACCGTAGTGTTCTCCTTATAAATTTGGCGTCACTATTTATATGGGATTCAGTGCTCGATTTTCATAGATCACCAGAGTCTGAAGTACATATTCACTCAAAGAGAGCTAAATTGCTGACAGAGAAGGTGGTTAAAATTAATTAGTGACTACGACCTTGATATCCAGTACCACCCTGGGAAGGCAAATGTTGTAGCTGACGCTCTGAGCCATCATGCTACTCTTAATGCTCTTTTCTCTAAGAGTCCTCTGGAGGAAGAATTCTGTAAATTGGATATCCAATCAGTGCATAGTGACCAAGTGAGTAAGATGCTCTCGATGATTAATGTGGAACTCACATTCCAGAGAGATGTATCTATAACTCAAACAAAAAGATGATGAGTAGCTAAATTTTAAATAAGACATTAAGAGTGGTCATCATATCGACATTTGATTCCATAAAGTTTCCATATATCAAGGAGATCGTGTAACAACCCAAGATTGTTACCCAGCTTGATTTTAGCTTATCTATATCTTAATTTAGTTCATCCCATCGTTAGATCCAATCCCTGAAGGTTTGGAGTAATTCGAAGCTCAATTGATTATTTTAGAATATTTTAATATTTAATTAATTAGAAAATTGAGGTATTTATTTTGACCTTGAAATCGAAATCTGGCTTCGCCGTTGCGATCATTACCCTCACCCCCAAATTAGCTAGGGGTGATGTTTTGGACGCATTTGGAAGTCGTCGAATTTTCGCAAATATTCTAATATAATTAAATACCCCAAAAATTATCATAATTAAATAATTGTCGGAATCAAATTTTGACTTTACTGTTAGATTTATCACCCCTAAATTAGCTAGGGGTGAATTTTTGGGAATTTTCGGAGGGCGTTTCAAAAATCTGAATTTTTGGATAATTAGAGAAAATAAATAAGGGATTACATAATCATAAATTTGCAATTTCCCCTATTTTCTCTTTCCTAAACTTGGCTGGCCACCTCCCCCTTCATTCAGCTGACCCATGCTTCCCATTTCTCCCTCCCATACTTGATGGGAGAGAGCTTACCTCTCCCTTCACCTAGCCTCTCTAGCCATGATGAAGCCTCCCTTCCTCTTCTCCTTTAAAAAGAAACACATCCCTCCTTATTTGGTTTGCTGCCAAGCTAAGAGCTTCCCCTCTATTTTCTCCATTGCTGAGTTGTGTTGAAGAAGAAGTAGTCCAGCTCCTCTCCAAGCCTTAAAGAAAGTAGAGGTCCCTTCTTCCTCTCTCACAAGGCTAAAGGTACCCATTTGTTCCTCTCCTTATCTCTTTTATGATACTATAATGCTTGAATGTAAGTCTAGGAATCTATAAATATGTATGGAAGCCATTAATGCTCATTGAAGCTTCTCATTTCTTGAAAAATGCATGCTCTGTTTTCATCCATTTTGTATATTATTTTATTTATGCACACTTTTTGTATAGTTAAAATGCTCTGTTTATATCGATTTTGGTGTCGATGGAAAGGTATCGGAAATACCTTTTCATTGATATATAGCACCACTCATGAAATGCTCTGGATTGGGAGTATTTGAGCTCCAAAGTAGGCATTCTAGTTTTCATCCAGGCGAAAAATGCTGTCTGGCGCTGCAGCGCCCAAAGTTGCAAGTTGGGCTGCTGCAGCGCGCACTGCAGTGGTATTTCAAGAAAAACTTTTGAAAACCTGCCATTTGACTAATTAAACAGTATTTCGCAAAATGGACCGCTACAGCGCGCCACAGCGCGCTGCAGCGGAATTTTCAGGAAAACTTCAGAAAATATGAAAAATGAATTAATGACACAGTGTTTTTGCAAGTTGAACCACTGCATCTCGCCATAGCGCGCTGCAGCATGCCATATCGCACTCCAGCGCTAATAGCACCACAACGCGCTTGTAACAACCCTGTTGTTATCATAGCTAAAATTAGATTAATTAAGCTAAATTAAGCTTTAATTTTGATTCCATTAGATTCAATGGGTCATTTAAATCTAACCCTAGAAGTATGGGATCAATCAGAGCTAAAATAAAAAATTTGGTATTTTTAGCTATATTTAAGCCCTAAAAAATACATAAATTAATTTGATATCCAAATCAAAATCTGATTTCATTTTTAAATTCCTCATACCCTAATTAGCTAAATGTGAATTTTTGGAAATTTTTGGAGCTCATTTGGTCATAAATTGGATTTAGAATATTTAAGAATAATTATATATTATTTAATTGGTTTTATTTATATTTAAATTAAATTTTAATTAAAAAAATAAAATGGCGGGATTTGCTGTCGGGACCGCGGCAGATCCGTTGCGGGATCCCGACAGCGGCGCATGCGTATAAGCCACCCGATGCAATAACACGCATCTTAGCGCTCTCGATCCAACGGCTCTCATAACACGCGACTTGATCGAATCCAATCTGCCCGATCGGCATCTGACATCCGACGCATGGGATTTAATCTGCGTTTCGGTTAATTAGAGGTCGCATCAAGCCGTCTATCCTCAACAATCTCATGATCAGACGGCGGAGACAAACACTACCACTGTGGATCTTCGTTCTCGCGACGATGCGGCCCGACAGAGGAAATTTCGCCCGTACCAAGCCACATAACCTTGTCTGCCACTCCCCTCTCCAGGTCACCTAGACCGTTAGCGCCTTTCCGAGAATGGTCGAGCCTAGTAGTGCGACCCGGGAGGCCTGGACCTTCCCAATTTCAGAAATTGGTGAGGACCCTCGGCTGAGCCTCTTCAACCAAGCCCGAGCTCTGGAAGCCACCCTCATAGCTCCTTCGGCCTATAAATACATCCAGAGATTCACAGTGAGTACTTTTGCTCACTGCGAATCCTCAATTGGCAGCCGAAGTCCCTGGAGCTCCTGTCTAATCTCGGCGAATTCCCGGCGTTCCCGAAGCTTAGAACCACTGATAGAGGGCCCGTCTGGTGTTCAGACCCCTGTGAAACTTTGTCTGTCATCCAGGGAGCTCGGAGGCACTTCTAATTCCCTCAGCCGAACCTGCAACCTGTCCGCAGGTACAGCCTTCTCCCATTAAATTCCTTCGATTCAATTCCTCATTCTGTCCCTGCATTGAGCCTCTGGATGTTGCATAACTAGCCGTAGCCACTTAGGGAACCTGTAACGATTGTCGCCAGGGCTTAAGCTAGCTCGGATTGATCAAGCTAGCAACTGAGCCGAGGCTGAGTCCGAGTAAGGATCCATCATTTGGCTGCACCCCAAGCTGTGAAATCTTAGGGGTTTGACTTGCCTCACCTCTCTGATGGTGTAGGGATCGAACCCTGTCAGTTAGGTGGCTCATGTGAGGAGAGTTTCTCTCTCACAAGGAACCTTAAGTCCCTATCCTTAGTGCCTCTCAGTAAAGTAGTACTCCGGCGATCCGGTGTATCACTAATGGGGGTTCGTAGCCCAATCGACGCGTCTCGACTCCAGGAATGTGTGAATATTGAAAGGGGTTGCCGTCGTCACCTAAGTGCGGAGAATTGCAGCGCTGAAGATCAGCTAGGATCGGACCCGTCGAGAGGAGGAAGATGAAGTGTAACACCCTGCCCGTCGCCGTGCACAAAAAGAAAGAGTCATAATTAAGTTCGGCGAGGGAATGGTGCGCCACTCCGGGAGGAACAACCCGTCTCCCCGAATAACTCAAATCATAAAACTGTATAAACATGTACAAAACTGAAACAATGTAAAATAAAACTAAACTGTAACTGAATACTGAAAATAAATCAAAATAGTACTGAATCTAAAACTGAGTAATCATATGTACAATTATGTTGTATGTCACTGAAACTGTGTATCTGAATATGCCATAATAATATATGCTACTGATATGCTACTAAAATATCACTGAACTGTTATAAGCAGTACTATCCAATGTATACATACATCCAGTGTAAATACTGTCTACTGATGATACTGATGCATCCTGAAATTCCCCAGACAATATATGCAACATACCGTAACCCATAGATCATCACTAATACTTATACATCAATCTGAAACTCACACCTTATGCTTATGCTCATGCTCATGCTTCTAAACTACATGAGATAAATCCAGAAAATGCTTTAAATCTGATAATGAATCTAAAGTCTCCATTATGCATAATCCTGCTAAAAGGATTCTGACTCCTGAATTCTAATCTCGATAATTGGTTAAGGTCGAGAGTTTACTTAAAATCATTAGTTGGGGAGATTGTATACACATATTTAGCATATTTGCAAGAAAGGTAGATTTAACCCTTAGCTTGTTTAAACTGCACTTATCGAAGCGCACTACGATAGGAGGCAGAACCCGGTCACAGTTTACATCTCAAGCTAAGTCGTTAAATGCCCTAATTACAAGCATACTTAGTGGTCTACGCAAAGTGACTTAAGATATTTAGTTTACTTAAATTGCACTTATCGAAGTGCACTACGATAGGAGGCAAAACCTGGCTGCAGTTTACATCCCAAACTAAGGATCCTGTTCACTAATTATAACACTCTTAGTCTTAGAAGATTTATTCTAATGGGACTGTATTCGGCTAATCCCGCAGGGTAGCACGTATTTATAAGTCTACATTGGAGTGAATCAACCAATCCTGAATATTACCGAAATAATCTAGTAGTATGGGTATACCCTACTATACCCAACTAATAATATGGGTTCAGATGATTCTAGTTATTCAACAAGGATTTATCAAATCTATTAATCTTCACTCTAAGTAGGTGTATCCTACATAAGGCTTCAAGGATGTGATTAGAGGGTCACTCAATATAGGTTGCTACCATAAAGAATGAGCCACATTCTAAGTACTTTATGTGATTCATACTACAAGGTATCAAGTTCAGCTTCTAAGGTTATAAAGGATCAACTAGGTTTCTACCTCAATAAGTTACAAAAGTCATTCCTATCTCAATGTATCATTAGTTAAGGCCTTTAACCATTTCAATGATGATCATATAACAAGACCCTTAAGATCTCACTTTTCTACTTCTTAAGGTTTACTTGTTATACTTAGGTTAAGGTGATCAGATCAGATGATTAAAATTCATTTGATCATTTCCTATACTACAATCATGGGATAAAATCAAAGATCTTATTAGAGTTAGATCATTTCATAAATCATTGCAATTTTATTATCCATCTTATGCTAGTAGTCTTATATAAGAGAAAATCAAAGATCTGAAGTCTAGATTTAGATGATTTAATCACACATATTCAATATTATCCTTAGCACGTCTAATTTAATGATTTAAGATCAATATCAAATCATATGCATTATTAGAATAATGTCAATTGAATTATCTTATAATTAAGTTAGTTAATTAAGTGATTAAGGTTTAGATCTTAATCAATACAAGCTAGGGTTTAACCCCTAACCTTTCTATCATTAAGACCAATATTAATTTAAAGGTCAATGATAAATCAATGTATTATTAGTATATTATTGATGTCAAACTTAGGTTTGGATTAAGTATCATCTACTTAATCAAGTTATCAAGATTCTTATGTTCAAGTAAGCACATATAAGTATTCAAATAAATGTTAAGGTTGTCTAACGTAGATCCTAAAATTATGAAAACATAAGAACATAAAGATGACATAAAATAATAAGGTAATTAATGCTAATCAAATTCTAAATCAAGCCAAAGAGATTAGCACTTAAGCACAAATTTAAAAGATCTAAGTTTTATGCCATTTAGTTGATAAGTTATACCTATTGGATATAAACACTTAAAATTCTATTACTTAGCATTTGACATAATGCATATAGAGTTACAAAGTAGGTTTTAAGCACCTTTTAAAGATGACAAAATATCAAACCTAACTTTCCTATAGAATTTTATGCAATGTTCAATTTTAGCTAAAATATGTTCAAATTTGATATAACTTAGCCCACTAGGGTCCTAGGGACCTTAAAATACAAAAACAGGGAAGTTTCGACTATTTCAGCTAAAACTGGGCAATTAATACAAAATCTGGGCAGTTTTCTGAAATTCTGAGAATTTTGCAAGATTGGGCACTGGAGCGCGCTGTAGCGCTTTCCGTGCGGCATCGCGCGGTAGCGCTTTTAGCGCGACAGCGCCTTTCGCGCGACAGCACACGATAGTGCCATTAGCGTGGCAGCGCTGCGACCCGCTGCGGCGCACGGCAGCGGTTCACTTTGCAAAACCACTGTTCAATTAGTTTATTTTCACATTTTCTAAAGTTCCAAAAAATATTTCCACTGCAGCCCGCTATCGCGCGCTGTAGCGGTCAATTTTGCAAATTTACTGTTCAAATAGTTTAATTAATATTTTTTTTTATATATTCCGCCGAAATTTCGCTGCAGCGCGCTGTAGCGCAACATGCTGCAGCGGCTTAGCTTTGCAACTTCGGGCGCTGCAGCGCGCTGCAGCGCCAGACGACATTTTTCACCTGGACGAAAACTTAAGGCCCATTTTTCGAGCTTAAATGCTCCGAATCCAGAGCATTCCATGAGCGGTGCCATATATTAATGGAAAGGTATTTCTGATAATTTTTCATTGACACTAAAATCGGCACAAACAGAGCATTCTAACTATACAAAAAATATGGATAGATGACAGGGTGTGCAAAATAGACGAAAATAGAACAGATTTTTGTGAAGCTTTTAAGAGTCATAATGGCTTACATTCATGATTATGGACTTCTAAAGCTGCATTCTAACATTATAACAGCATGAGAAAGGCAAGGAGAGGAGCAAAGGGGTACCTTTAACCCTTTGAAGGCGTGCGGGATGAAGACCTCTCTACTTTCTTTAGGACCTTGGAGGAAGCTTCTTCAAGGTACAATAATGGAGAAGTAATGAGAGAAGGGGAGGTGAGAAAATTTCAGCAAGCCAAAGAAGGGGGGGTTGAGCTTCTCTTTAAAGAGGGAGGAGGAGGAGATAGGTGTGGGGCCCCTGTACTGACAATGGAAAGTACGGTGCTCCAACTGTGGCAAATCCCCATCTTAAGTAAAGTTAAGTAAACCCAACCTGCCTTAAGCCAAGGACTTGTCACCAAGTACTATAACATTCATCAATATATATACAGATATCAAAGTGGCGGAAGCAATAGGCGAGTAGTGACATCCACAAGCACAACATAGTAGAAAAGAAAAGAAGAC
The DNA here is from genome assembly GCA_016760335.1 of Gastrodia elata. NCBI lineage: Eukaryota > Viridiplantae > Streptophyta > Magnoliopsida > Asparagales > Orchidaceae > Gastrodia > Gastrodia elata. The sequence continues at coordinate 24,033,786 of CM028679.1, read as the reverse complement.
AATTTAGTAACTCATCATAATGCAGGAATGAAATACATCCATAATTAATTATTACAAATTAAATTTAAAAGGAAATGAAAATGTCTCTCAATCTCACTAAAAAGAAATACAGAATCTATCTAAACTGCAACAGCAAGGTCCTCCTCCTGAACGGGCTCCTTTCCTGCAGCATTGCCCATGAACAAGTCTGAATCTGACATTTGTCGATATCACAAATACCAGGGCCCTAGCCAACAAAATAAAAAGTTACAATTAGACAATTGTCTAAGTACATTTTAGGCTATTTTAATGAACTGAATATTTTAAAGATATCACAATTTAAATTAGCTAAACATGCAAGCGGTAATGGGTGCAACAAGCTATGAAGAAACGGGTAACTATAAACTATCCATTTATAGCCAACAACTAGTATGAAAAATAACATATAATGCAAAATAAGCAAGGTGAGGCTAAAAGCTAAAAGAAATAGCAACTATGATATAAATTCTGATCCTAACATGCTTATGATCATATTAATACATACTGAGTACATAAAGCATACAATACTAAATAAAACACACAATTCTAGTATCCTAAACATGCCAATATATATAAGTAACCATATGAGTATAAATACAACATGCTAATTAATATAAAAGAAAAGAAAGTAAGGAAAGCCACTGAGACATGTGGCAAAAGCAAGACAATCCATGTAAAATCCACTGAGACATGTGGCAAAAGTGAGCAAGTACTGAAAGTAAAGCAACTGAAGCATGTGGCAAAGCAAAATAGAAAATAATACTAAACAATCCAGCTAAAGTAGCAATAAGCCTAATACATAGTACTGCCATACCAGCCAATAGGCCATCCAGGGCCCCCAATACTAAAATATTAATCAATACCCAGCCAATAGGCCATCCCAATCCTCTAGGCCTGGGTCAATTCTACACAACACAATTACTGAAGAGGCAGACTATGCTAGGATATATTCTACCAACTGTAAGCAAGGCAAGAACTGAATGATATGCAATTCAAGTACTAACTTAGGATGTATCATATATATCCTAAGTTTTCCTATTATGCTCAAGAAATAAGGCTCAATAACTAAGGTATGCAAAGTAAATCAAATCAAAGTAAGCAAGGGACTCAATTTAAACTTGTGTGATATCTTTTGTTATCTAATTACCAAATCTAGCTACTCTGAGAAGGTACAAATTTAGGATCTTCAATATCCATCTATCGAGTAGAATCTCAGATTTATGTCCTTAAAGTTAATATTAGAACTTAACAAGTTCTAATTCAAAGTCATGTGATGACTATATGGTTTAAGTAAATAAATCAATGACCTAATTTATTTATATTTTACTCTCCTACCCCAAATTTTGATAAAGTAAATCAAGATCTAAGGATTCTGGACTTAAACCCCACTTTGGTGTTCAAATCCTGAACCCAAGAAAAAAGTCCTATTAAGGATATAGGGTTCACATTCTATCCCTATGTTAAGGATAAAGAATCCTATAAGCTGAAATATCCAAGAACTACGAACTTAGTGAAGGGTTATTCTACTGATTATAAGATAAAATAATCAATTAAGAACTTGAGAATCTAAGATCTACACTCAATCCTTAAGATAATTTTATTATCATATAGATTGAATCATCCTATACCCACATGGAAGGCTTCAAAAGATTAAACAATGAATCATTTAAGAATTTTAATTGGAGATAGTTTGATTCAAGTAGAAGATCTAAAATCTAAGATCCAGGATTTAATATCTAATCACTTTAGACTTAACTAGTTTTCTAACTAGTTTTTTAACTTAAGATTTCCTAAATATGTCTCTTTTAGAATTTACTCTCATAAACTAACTTAGTTGAGTTTATTAAACTGAAATTTAATATCTAAAATCATTAGATTCAAATATTAGGGCTAAGTGACTTCCTTAAGATCACTTAATGTCAAATTATCTTAACTAAGACTAATTAAGGATTTCTTAAATAACTTCCACATGACCAACATTATTATTCTAAGAGTTCAGTGAAACATTTATAACCCATCTAAGGGTAGCTTACTGAATTTTCCAAGGTTTAAGGGAGCATTTAAGCACATTTTGGTCAAAATGACCAAAATGCCCCTCTTAAGGCAAAAATTGAGATTTTAAGGTTTAGTTATCCAAAGTAAATCTAATCTATTTTAATGTGTTTCATATTGATTAATAAAGTGGGAAACACCCTTATCTTAGGTTTTGACAACCTAATTAAGCTAATTAACCCTAATCACATTTTTAGGCCAATTAAAGTGATTAGTGAATTCAAGGCATCCTAAGGCAATCCAACCTTGCCCATAGATTCTAATAGACTTAAGATAGCATTAAGAACAACCTTTGCCAAAATTAGAGACTTAATTAGGGTTTAATTTACTAATCCCTAATTAAGGTGATTAAGGAGTGATTAAGAAAATTTAGTATCCAAAATTGGTTTTATGGTCTACAATTGTTCTTTAGGGTTTACTGAGCAATCAAAGTCCTTGATCAATTAATTTGAATATTTATTGAATTTATTATGATTTAATTGCAAATAGAAAAGGATTAGGGAATTATTTTAAATCCAACTATTGGATCTGTGATTTTATTTTATATTTAGATTCCTTGTATTTTTCTAATTCAAATGGTATATTGGATCATACCATTTGGATCAGTATAGCCAAAGTTATTAAATGAATTTATTCCGAATGTTTATTTAAATTGAAACCATAAGAATTGATTAATTAAATTAATAACCATAGAAAATGCATTCCTATAATTCGCTATTAGCCGCGGCCCAATTCCAAAAGGCGCGGGTCACTGTTCGGCCTGACTCGTGACTTCATCTCCTTCCTCACGATGACCCCCGATGCTGGCTCCGTAGGGTTACCTTCTAGAGCTAAATTCACCGCGCTCAGACCTCACTGACGACTCCAATTAATCCCTACACGCTCCATGGGTCAAGACGTATCTAAGGGACTATGAATCCCTAACGGGGAGGCGGTGGATCGCTGAAGTGCTACTCGGCCGAACTGTCCCCTTTACGGATGATTAGGGTTTACTGTGAGGAGCAATTCTACTCACAAAGATGACCATTTGGCCAGAGCTCGATCCCTACACCATCCTAGTGGTGAGGCAGATCGAAACCCTCTGGCTACATGCCGTGGGAAGCCCTGGATCGTCGAGTCCTTACTTGAGCTTGGCTGCGTGCTCGAGGCACAAACCCGATGAACGAACGATCAAAATAGGCTAGCCTAGACCCTGAGGACAATCACATTGGGTTTCCTAAGTGGCTATGGTTAGCTAGGCGACATCTAGAGGTTCAATTCAAGACCATATGAAGAATTGAATCAGGAAATTTTAATGGAGGAAGGTTGTACCTGAAGTCGAGGTCACAGGCTCGGCCGAGGGAATTGAAGTGCCTTCGAGCTTCCTGGATGACAGACAAAGGTTCATAGGGGGTCTGAACACCAGACGGGTTCTCTATCAGCAGTCATAAGCTCCAGAGACATCGGGAAATTGTCGAGGTGACGGGAGCTCCAGCAGGCCTTTAGATAGGCAATTTGGGGATTCACATTGAGCAAAGGGACTCACTGTGAAGTCCCAAGGGTATTTATAGGCGCCATGGAGTCCTGTGAACAAAGATCAGGGCTCGGGATGGGAGCTTGTGGTCCTCACCGTTTCCTGAAATTGGGAGGGTCCAGGCCTCCCAGGTCGCTCTATTAGGCTCAGCCATTCTCGGAAGGTCCTAACGGTCTTGGTGACCTGGCGAGGGGAGTGGCAGAAAGGGTTATGTGGCTCAGTATGATGAAATTCTTCTCTGTCGGGCCGAATCCTCGCAAGAACGAAGATCCACAGTGGTGGGGTTCACCTCCGTCGTCTGATTCACGAAGCCATTGGTGATAGACGATCTGATGCGGCTCCTAATTAACGAAAGTGCGGAGAAGATCTCGTGCGCTGGATGCTAGATGCCGATCGGGCGGGTAGGATGTGATCGAGGCGTGCGATATGAGAGACGTTGGTTCGAGAGCGCTAAGATGCGTATTATTGCATCGGGTGGCTTATACACATGCGCCGCTGTCGGGACCCCGCAACGGATCTGCCACGGTCCCGACAGCGAATCCCGCCATTTTAATTTTAATTAAAATTTAATTTAAATATAAATAAAACCAATTAAATAATATATAATTATTCTTAAATATTCTAAATCCAATTTAGGACCAAATGTGAGCTCCAAAAATTCCCAAAAATTCACCCTTACCTAACTTGGGGGTGGAGAATTCAAAAATGAAATCAGATTTTGATTTGAAGATCAATTTAGTTTAGGTATTTTCTAGGGCTTAAAAATAGCCAAAATACCAAAATTTCCAATTTAGCTCCGATTGATCCCAAACTTTTTGGATTATGTTTAAATGACCGATTGAGTCCAATGGAATTGAAATCAAAGTTGGGTTTGGCTTAATTAAATCCAGATTAGCTAAGATAACAACTAGGGTTGTTACACTAGGACATCATGATTGGCTATAGAGCTAGGAGGTGAGGGGAAGGCATGGGAGGAGTCGGATTTCGATTCTGATGATTATTTAATTATTTCATTTTTCGGTGTATTTAATTATATTAAAATATTAGCGAAAATTCGACGACTTCCAAATGCGTCCAAAACATCACCCCTAGCTAATTTGGGGGTGACGATCGCAACGGCGAAGTTGAATTTCGATTTTGAGATCAAAATAAATACCCCTCAATTTTCTAATTAATTAAATATTAAAATAATCCAAAATATTATATTTAGCTCTGAATTGCTCCAAACCTTCTAGGTTTGGTTCTAATGACTATATGAACTTAATGGAATGATGATTATGATACAATTATAATAAAAATCAAGCTGGGTAACAACCTTGGGTTATTACACGAAGTCACGGGTCGGGCCGACCCGTGACCCACGCATTTTGAATTTGGGCCAATAGAATAATATTAGAATTTATGGAATTAAAATCCTTAAGGAAATTAATTCATAATTAGATTCCTATAGTTTTAATTTAAATAAAAATATAGATTAAATTAATTAAATAACTTTAGTTATATTGATCAAGATGTTATGATCTAATATACCAATTGAATCAGAAAAATACAAGGAATCTAAATATAAAATAAAATCACATATCAAATGGTTAGATTTAAAATAATTGATTAAACCTTACCTGTTTTTAATTAAATCATAATAAATTCAATTAATAATCAAATTAATTGATTAAGGGCTCTGATTGCTCAGTAAATTATAGAGAACAATTTCAGACCCTTAAAACCAATTTTGGATACTTAATTTTCTTAATTTCTCCTTAATTACCCAAATTAGGGATTAGTGATTTAAACCATAATTTAGTCTATGATTTTGGGTAATGTAATCCCTAATGCTATTCTAAGTCTATTGTAACCTATGGGTAAGGCTGGATTGCCCTAAAATGCCTTAAATCCACTAATCATCCTAATTGGCTTAAATGAGTGATTAGTGCTAATTGGCTTAATTAAGTTGTCAAAACCTCCGCTAAGTGTGTTTCCCACTAGATTAATCAATATAAAACATATTAAAATAGATTATGAGTAATTTGGATAATTAAATCATAAAATCTCATATTTAACCTTAGGAGGGGTATTTTGGTCATTTTGACCAAAATGTGTTTAAGTGCCCCTTAAACCTTGGAAAATTCAGTAAATTATCCCTGGTTAGATTATTAATGTTCTCTGAGCCCTTAAGCTAATAATGCTAATAATATGAATATTAATTTAAGAAATCTTCAATTAGCCTTAATTAAGTCACTTATATCTTAAGTGATCCTAAAGAAGTCACTTGGCATTAATAATTAAATTGCATTGATTCAATTGTAAAATCTCACTTTAATAAGTTCAATTTAGTTAGTTATGAGCTTAAATGCCAAAAGAAATGCAATTAGTAAAGTCTAAGTTAAAAACTTAGCTTAAGTCTAAAGTGATCAAATAATCAGATCTTAGATCTTAGACTTTAGATCTTCTACTTGAAATGAACTACCTCCCATTTGGATTTCTTTAAATGATTCATTGTTTAATCCCTTGAAACTTTACATATGGGTGTAGGAAGATCCAATCCATAAGATAATGAAATTATCTTAAAGGTTGGGTATAGATCTCAGATTCTCAAGTTCTTAAATGATTATTTTATCTTATAATCAGTAGAATAATCCTTCACTAAGTTCTTAACTTTTGGATATTTTCAGCTTATAGGATTCTTTATCCTTAACTTAGGGATAGAGTGTGAACCCTAGATCCTAGTCAAGACACCACCTTGGATTTAGGATTTGAACACCAAAGTGGAATTGAAGTCCAAAATCCTTAAATCTTGATTTACTTAATTAAGATTTAGGTAAGAGAGTAAAATATTAACAAATTAAGTCATTAATTTATTTACTTAAACCTTATAGTCATCACATAATTTTGGATTAGGATTTGTTAAGTTCTAATATTAACTTTAAGGATGTAAATCTGAGATTCTACTCGATAGCTGGATATTGGAGATCCTAAACTTGTACCTTCTCAGAATAGTTAGATTAGATAAATAGACAACAACAGATATCACATAAGTCTAGATTGAGTCTCTTGCTTACTTTGACTAGATTTACTTGGCATACCTTGGATATTAAGCCTTGTTCCTTGAGTATAATAGGGGAACTTAGGATATAGATAATACATCCTAAGTTAGTGTTTGTAAAGCATATCATTCATCTGGTTCTTGCAGTACTTTCAATTAGTAGAATATCTCCTAACTTAGTCTGTCTCTTCAGTATTAGTATTGTATAGGATGGACTCAGGCATAGCAGATTTGGATGTCTAGGTTGGGTATTGATTGATCTTGGAGGTCTTGTATGACCTATTGGCTGGTATGGTAGTACTATGTCTTAGGCTTATGGCTACTCTACTTCAGTTTTCAGTCTTGTTTTTTTTTGCTTTGCCACATACTTCAGTGGCCTTACTTATAGTACTTGCTTGCTTTGCCACATGTCTCAGTAGCTTTACATTGCATAGATTGCTCTGCTTTTGCCATATATCTCAGTGGCTTTTCTTTTCTTTTCTTTGGTACTAATTAGCATGTTGTATGTATATTCTTATGGCTTATTTTTGTATATTAGCATATTTAGGAGTTAGAATTTCATGGTATATTTAGTAATTGTTTTCTTTTATAATCAGCATGTTTTAATGTGATCTTAAGCATATTAGGTTCAGAATTGTATTATAGTTGCTGTTACTTTTAACTTTTAGCCTCACCTTATTTATTTTGCATTATATGTTATTTCACATACTACTTGCTTGCTATAAATGGACAGTTTATAGTTACCTCATTTCTTCATAACTTGTCGCACCCATAATTAGCTTGCATGCTTAGTAAATTTAAATGTGATATATTTAAATACTCAGTTCATTAAAATAACATAAAATGTACTTATATAATTGTCTAACTGTAACCTTTTTGTTTTGTTGGCTGGGGCCCTGACATTTGTGATACCGACAAATGTCAGATTCAGACTTTTTTGTGAATAGCGCTACAAGAGGGGAGCCCGTTCAGAAGGAGGACCTTGCTGTTGCTGTTTAGATAGATTTTTCATTTCTTTTTAATGAGATTGAGAGACATTTGCATTTCCTTTTAAATTCAGTTTGTAATAATTAATTTTGGATGTATTTCATTTCTGCATTGAAATGAGTTACTATATTGTTCTCCTTTTTCTCTACTATGTTGTGCTTATGGATGTTACTTTGCACCTATTGCTTCCACCACTTTGATATTTGTATGTATATTGATGAATGTTTATAGTATTATGGGGACTAGTTCTTGGCTTAAGGCAAGTTGGGTTTTCACCTGATTTTACTTAAAGCTGGGGATTTGCCACATTTGGAGCACCCTACATCCTATTGTTAGTACGGGGGCCCCACAGCGCTGCCGCGCGAAAACTGCCACAGCACGCTACAGCGCCAGAAGCGCCATAGTGCGCCGTAGCTCTAAAAGTGCTCCAGCGGCTGCAGCGCCAGAACCGCCATAGTGCGCTCCAGTGCCCAAACTTGCAAAAATGCTAGAAATGTCTGAAAAACTGCCCAGTTTTGGTTGAAATGGCCAAAACTTCATTGTTTTTGTATTTTAAGGTCCCTATGTGATGGCCTTGCCCCACTGTGGTCCTGTTAACTCTTGAGTTAATATGATTACGGTGGAGGGGTCATCTAAATGACAAGGCCCATGCTTATGAATAGGTTAGTGACTAATACTAACCCATCATAATCATGGGCCTTATCATTTAGATGACCCCTCCACCATAATCATGTTAACTCAAGAGTTAACAGGACCACGGTGGGGTAGGACCGTCATAGTTGGTATCAGAGAATACCATAAGGTGTCAGATTAGAATTTGTATTCCTCTCTACCTAATAGATTGTTCTTTTGCCACTGTATCACTAAATGGATACTTGAAAATAACATCCATATCATTATGATAGCAATTCAGAATAAGAGGTATGAAGTAAGAAAAATACTTCCATAATAAAACTTAAGTAAGGACTAAATGAGAAAGTAATAAATAGTTAAATAACTTAGAGGAATATTCATAAGACATTTAGTATTAAAGTAACTAAAATATCAAATCTTGACCTTTATACTAAGAGATTTGAGATAATATTAGTAATCTAACTATTAATTAGATTAAAAGATATAAGAAATTCAAAATTTGTGTGCTAAATGAATCTCTTTAGTACACACCATCTCTAGAAAATTAGATATACCACATTTGACTAAATGGTGACTTAAAGTGCATAAGATCCTTATCAATTTAAACAACTATAGGGTTTTTCTATTAAAATAAATTATCCTTTGAATAATGAGCATTTAAGAAGTATCACAGCTTTTCCTTAAAGACTAAAATTAATTATATTTATTTCAGAATGAGTCCTGTAACTTCTTCCCTCAACATGGATGATTCATCAAATAGCAACACCGACGAAATCACTTCACTCAGAAATATGATATCTATCATGTTAGAGAACCAATTACAACAAGCAGTGACTATCCAGGAACTAGTATATGCTCTTAGTATTACTAATACTGGTATTCTTTTCTGCATCCCTTACTCCTCATAGTCTCCCTATCTCTTATTGGTCTACTAATGCAATTATCTAGTCACTTCTTAAGATTGAGACTTCTAATCTTTAAATGGAAACTTATCACCTGTAGATACTGAGACTCATCATAAGATAACAAAAAAGAATCGAAAGTGCAAAGCTTGCCAAGAAGGATCTAGCACATCAATGGAAACAAATCAATGGTGTAATAGATCACATCCCTGTGGAGAGTGCTATCATTATGACCACCGATGTTTTACATGTGGTCTTCAGGGCCACAGATATCAGGAATGCTGTGCTAAAAAAATAGTCGATGGAGTTATAATCAATCGTTCTTGTCAGAGTAAAACATGCCATGATACATCACCTAAAGATTTGGAATCAATATCAATTCTAACCTCACCACTGTCAGAGAAAGAATGTCCAGCTGGCAGGGAGCAAATAGTTGCTCCTAAACTTCAAGAACATAATCATCTAGAAATAGAGGAATTTATTAATAATATTGTTCCAGGTACATATATTCAATTTCTCCATTTCTTTCAGCCTTAGAGCTTATTTTTACTATAATAATTTAATTATAGTCATCATTTAATTTGAATCTTTCATATAAGCCTAAACTAGTATTCAATATGTTTTATCCTTAATTTGATCGTTAATTCTTCCTTAAGCTTAGTTTATTAAACTTTAGATTCTTTTGGCAAAACCACACTTTTGAGACTCATATAAATAATTCTTCTTCAAAGAAGTAGATTACCCAGTGTGGATGAATAACTTCTAATTTCTTAGATTTGATTAATTTATATCCTTTAATTTATGGTCAAATAAGTCATAATCACAACTTGAATAATTAGCCTAGTTTATCTTGAAGATTATAAGTATCTCATTCCTTTGCATGAGAGTATCCATATCCCTTAAAATGGATAATTATAACCTTAATACTTTATTTAACCAAGATGTGATTATGAATCTTAGAAGTAACCTATAATTATATCTTATCTTAAACGATATACAATCCATTAATTAGATTATTTTGTTAATTCTTGAAATTCTAAATATATTAAGTCATATTATGTGACTGAACGAAGTAGACTTTTCTTTTTCATAAAGTTAAGTATCCAAGCTGAATAATCACTCTCATTAGCTAAATATCATTCTTTGAATAACTAAGACTACTTGATTAAATATTAGAAGCCTTAGAATGAATTAATTATATGATTAGTTCACCATATATTCCTTAAGGTGAGATAACATAATGGTTAGACTATTTTTAACTTATATGTGTATTATCACAAGTTTAGTTATAATGAACTTGTTTTATTCTTAGTCATAGCATAATGAGTATGTTCTATCTAGTTTTAAACATAAAACCCATTCTAAGACAAAGAACTTTTGTTCTTGTAAGAATAAATTTTTCCTTTAAGTTGCAAAACATTTTTAATTCTAATTTCTAATTAGAATTTATAATTATTCCTTGAAACTCTTTTTAGTTAAGTACTTATGTCAATTTGATAAGTTGATCTTGTACTTTCTCTTGTCCATTCTGTTTGGATAGAAATTCTATTTCTCTCACTATAATCTTCATCAAGTGATAAATGTCACTCAAAATGATAGATTAATTGAGAAAAATCTTATTCATATTGAGTAAGAAAATCTCCTTTTCCAAATAATTTAATTTCAACCTTTGTATCTTTATCTAAGTCAAGATATGACTTAAGCAGTCATGAAACATTCATTTGGAATAAGTTTTCATTCATCATAAGATAAGTTTAATTACTAGATTTCTAATGATCTAAGCCACATTTTATGACTTCGATATTAACAACTAGTCCTAGAAATTTTGGCATAAGTTATAAGACATGACTTATAACTGTAACCTTAGTTTCCTATTAATATTCTTAATACTATTCATAAGAATAAATAAGTTTCTTGCCATTATCAAGTCAAAAATTTATGACTTGTGTTAATGCACTTTATAATCATTAAACCTTGGATATTAAGTCATGAGGTGAGACTTAAATTCTTAAACATTCTCCTTAAACTATGAGGTCATGTATCTTAATTGGATACTAATCCTATTTGCTCTAACAAGAACATTTTTGTAAGAGACGAATGCCTCTTATTTAGTTCGAACCTAGTATGGACTAATTCATACAATTAGTCCATCCTCATCATATCCTTAGATAGAAATTATAAGCCAAACTGTTTGGATTCATTATTAGACTTAGATTTTAATACTGAACCTTTTCCTAAAATTCTAATAGAATAAGTGATCAAAGAATGCTAGTTCTTTGATGCCAAATCCTTGAATTCTAATTCTTTGAATTAGAATTATTCTTATTCTTGAATCCTTGTTGAACCCTGTAATGGCTCAACTAGTTATCTAAGCTTTCTGAATAGTGAATATAGCTTAAATATCTAACTTATAAGATCTTGACCCATAAATTCATACTACATTTAGCAAGTGATGTCACCTGCTAAGTTATAACTATCTTATATTACTAAGTCATATATTATGACTTAAGAGCTAAGTATTTGATCCTTAAAGTTATATTTAGCTTAGATAAATGTTAGCTTCTCTTTTTCTAATATTGAGATCCTTATTAAGTGATGGTTATCACTTAGTTGATTAGTTTCTTAAAAAAAAAAAATTGTATATAATGTTTCTATCACTAATTATAAGATAAGATTACGAGGATTGAATCCTAAAGGATGAATCTATAACCCTTCAAGTTCCTTTAAGTCCTTACTCATTTGAACAATATTATATTCTTAAATTCATGGCAGTTATGGTGTGTAATTGCCAATCAAATCTCCAATCCCTAGAAGCAATTCATTCCACTAGGGCATGCATTACTGTATTAGTAGTGATGTGATGTGATTACAGTTTGATTATTATAGAACCTAAGGTATCTATAAATTTCTTATATTTCAAATGAGAGTAACTTAATACTTTCATGATCTTCATCTTCCTATTTTTAGTGAAAATTTAAATCAAAACTATCACTCATTGAATGGCCTGTCAAAATCCTAGATAAAGATCAAATTGGTCATTTGATCTGAGTTCCAAAGGCTAATTAAGAACACTGATGTTCTTCCACTTCCATTAAGCAATTCTATATTCACTTAAACTTTTTTAATCATGCTTATTCAATTCTAGTATTTTCAATTCCAATATTTTGTTTTGTTCTACTTTATTTTATTTTCCATTTGAGTGATGTCGAGGACGACATCATTCTTAAGTGGGGGAGTCTGTAACAACCCAGGTTGTTACTTAGGTAAATTAAGACCAATCCAAGTCTTAATTATGATTCTAATATCTTAACTAACTTATTAGAAGCTCACCTCTAAGATCCAGTCTAAATCAAGAATCAAATGGATCAAAACCCTAATTTTTAGAAAATCCCAAAACCCTAGAAATTAACTTTTTATTTTGACCTCAAATCGAAAATCTAACTTCATCATTGCGTTCATCACCCCCAAATTAGCCAGGGGTGATGTTTTAGATGCATTTGGAAGTCGTTGGATTTTCGTCGAATATTTTAATATTATTTAAATACCCTGAAAAATCAAATAATTACATACTCGTCGAATCAAAAATCCAATTTCACCGTTGCGTTCCTCACCCCTCAATTAGCTAGGGTTAATTTATTAAGATTTTTTGTAACTTGTTTAACTAGTTAATTTTAATTAAAAAAACTTATTTAAATAAATTAAATAAAAATACTATTTAAAGTAAACTGACGGCTTCCATCAGTTTCTTCTTAATGTCGTTCCTCCATTTCTTCTTCAGATTCGTTCGGTCTAACGTCTCTCGTGAACCGTTCGATCGAAAGATCTAACGGTCCACTTCTGTCTTCCTCGCGTGGGCGTTTTCACGGTACGCATGGCGTACACGCGGCGAGAGCCGCCGCGTGTTGATCCAGCACTGCCCCTTCTGCTCGTCGAAGGGGCTTCATCAGGGCTTTTATTGCTCAAGGAACGGAGAACAATAAAGGATTGCGTCTGTAAGCATATGGAAGCAAGGATCGAATCCACCTCCCAAATCCTCCTGAAATATCGAACGAGGTACGCCTGGATACCCTAAATTTTCCTTCAAATTTTGCATAATCTCATTTTGTTTCATGAATGCATGATATAGATATTAAGTTATGCAGACCCGATTAAGAGCAATCACATCCAGCTGATTTTAGTCTGCGATAGTCATTCGTGTATGCAAAGTTAGGGCAGAAGATTAGAAGAATCATAATAATATAATAGATATAATTTATAAGCTCAAATGATAGCCTTTGTTCATATCTTCATTTTGACATATTGCTTGCTGCTTGAAGTAATCTATGCTGAGAGTAATTTGTAACCCTAGGATCTAGGGTTACGGTCCCTGTCGGGGACGATTGACAGTTCTCGGACCGGTCCAGGGCAAATCGGTCCAATCCTGAACTGCGGCATTCGGTCTGATTCTCTCTTTCCTCAGCACTTCACGTATCAGTTCTAACCCCCCCCCCCCACCCCCCACGTGGCCCCGAGGTCAGCGTCTGCGATGGTGGACCTCGTAGTCAGTTCGTCTGGCTTCGCGTGGGTCCCGCTGTCGCCTTTAATCCAACTGCATGCCGACACGTGTCTCCGTTTGTACCCTCAATGTTGGCATCGATTGATTAGGTAGGGCCCGTTGCATAATTTAAATCAAATAGAATTATTAAACCTGAAACAATATGAATTAATATAAGTCAATTTAATTAATTGAAATCAAATTAATTACTAAACTTTAAATATAAATAACTCTCCAACCCTAAGTCAAAATATAGCAAAATGATATGTCATTTTAATCTGAAAATTATAAGGAATTTATTGGCACTATCAAAATTGCATTTGGATCAATATTTCACATAGTGACATTTAGGGGTATTAAATAATTCAAAATATGTACAAAACTTCATTTAACCATAACTTTGCAACATTTAACCCAAATATACCCAATATGGGTCTCAAAATACTTAGAAAACCTTAAGGATTAATTTAGTTGTATTCACTTTGCTGTTTGGACTAATTTTGGACTAATCACTTTTAGGACCTAACCATAATTAGGTCAATTAACCTTAGAACTTTAATTGACCATAAGTTGGCCAATTAAACTCCAAATTAGGTGATCCAAATATCAGTTTAGATTAGAAAAACCTAATTTTATAGTAATCTGTAAAAATATTTAGGATCCAACAGTTAGATCTCCTAATCAACCTTAATTACACTAAAACTTGATTAGTAAAAATTAGCAAATATAATAATCCAAATTAAATAATTTAAGTTTCAGAGAATTCTTAGAGTATATTAAAACCTAATGGTGTAGTTGGATTAATAATTTGGTGATTAATTTTACTAATCACTCACTAATCACCCTAAATCCTAATTAGGCCATAACTTAGCCAATTAGAGTCCAAATTGAGCCTACCACTAGTCATTGTGATCAGTGGATTAGTTGTGATCTACAGCCACTAATTTTGCTCAATTTAGATACCAATTGGAAAAGTTAGGATTTTTGATCCTTAATTAAGATAAATTACCATTTTACCCTTAAACTTGTATTGGCCATAACTTGGCCAATACTTATCAGAATTCAAGAATTTTAAATTCTATGAAAATCTTAGATAGTAAGAAACATTAAACTGAAAGAAAATTTAGATTTTATTAAGCTAAAATACCAAAATGCCCCTATAAGTTAAATACATTAATTTGATCTCATAAGGCTTAATAATTACCCAAAATTTGTGTAATTGCTGTCTAATCTTATATTAGACAGTAAGAAACACTTTTCCATATAAAAATTTAGATTTGGAATCCTAGATCAAAATTTGACCTTTTGAACCTTTAAATAGGGGAAAAATGACCATTTTGCCCAAATTTTAGGCTTAGCTTTTTTTTAAGCCCAATAATCTTATTCTAAATGTTATAAATAGTAAGAATAGTGTTTTAAATCATAAATTTTGTAAGTTTAAACCTTAATTTGATTTTGATCAAAAATCTCATTTTAAGCCCTTAAGGAAATCTTAATGTAAAACCTTAAATTTTCTTTCCTTAATCCCTCTTAGATCTTTCCTTAGGTCTTATAACATTAGTTAGGATTTGTGTCTGAGAGATACTCTGAGTAATTAAGAGCCTTAATTCTTAGGGTTATGAATAGATCTTAGGTTAAAGTTCATCTATTAAGTAAATTGGGTTACTCAATAGATGAAACTTTGAGTTTACTAGTTTATATATTTTTCTTAGTTTATTTAATAATTATTTGATATTTAAATCTTAAAATTAAGGATAGAGATTTATCCTAATAAGATTGATTTAATCATTAGGATTTTCCTTAATCTAATCTGTGAGATATGAGTTTTAAACCTTATAATCTTAGATGAACTTTTGGATTAAGTGATTAAATCCCATATTTGGAGCTTAATTATTTACCATTTTATCTTGATTTGGCTAATCAAGATGGGTTTGGGAGTCTTAAAATTTTCAAAATAGGTTGATGGATTTATTTATTTAATCTATAATCATCAGTGATTTAATCAATTATGACTTGGCCAGTTCTTATTGTTTTCCAACTTATAAGGATGTGAATCTGAGTTACACTCGATAGAAGGACTTGGAGATCCTGAACTTGTGTAACTTAGAGTAGATAGAACGATTAAATTAGATAACAAATGGATATCACATGTGTCTTGGTAGAGTCTCTTGCTCACTTTAACTTAGATGCTTTGCTTACCTTATTTTGAGCCTTCTACCTTATTTACATGTATTAGATATAGACATTTAAAAAGTGTTTCATGTCAATCTTGTATTGCATAATAACATTTGCATATGTCATCATCAGTGTTAAGTTAAACATATAATTAGTAGAATATAGTTTAATTAGTATGCCTTTTTCCTACCTATACTTTAGTACAGGTTGAACCTAGACCTATGTCAGGCTAGGGGTGTAAATGTCTGTCTAAAGTAAATCTAACCAACTCCTAAGCCTAAAATCGGCTAGGATAGTATATGTTAGACTATAAACTTTATGCCTTACATCCTTTTATACCCTTTGTTGGCATTACTAATTTAGGTACATTTCTACTTTAAATTGTTTATCTATTTCAGTCATAATGAATTTAGTTCATACTTACTGTTTCAGTTTACATTTCCGTATTTTCTTACTTACTGTTCTTCAGCATTTACTAGCTTTACTTCTGCTTAGAGGATGCTAGTTTTGCTTCTTATTTATATTTATAGGACGTTAGTTTCACTTTTAGTCATTTGATCATTTTACATGTTCATTTGCTTATATGTCAATTAGCATAGTCTTGGATTGATCATAAGCATATTTAGGATATATTTTATTTATAGTCACTTATTTTATACTTACCTAACCTTGTTATAGTTGCTATGGAAGAGGTATGTGTACTTCTTAGTTGTTAAGTTATAAACTAGTTGTTTATAACTTTACCTTATTCTTTCTTACACATTTTTGCACCTATTTATATGCTTTTGTGCTTACTTGTTTATGATGATATCTAACAAACTTAATAAATTGATTACCCTAAAATGTGCTTAGACAATTGTCTAACTAGATTTTTCTTTTGTTGGCTGGGGCCCTATCATTGTGATACCGACAATGATAGATTCTGAGCTATTTGGGGTGATAGAGTGTAATAACCCTAGGTTGTTACCCTAGCTAAAACTAGATTAATTAAGCTAAACCAAGGTTTGATTTTGATTCAATTGGATTCAATGGGTCATTTAAACCTAAATCTAGAAGTTTGAAATCAATCGGAGCTAAATTGGAAAATTTGGTATTTTTGGCTATTTTTAAGCCCTGAAAAAATACCTAAATTAATTTGAACTTCAAATTAAAATCTGATTTCATTTTTGAATTCCTCATACCCAAATTAGCTATTGGTGAATTTTTGAGAATTTTTGGAGCTCATTTAGCCATAAATTTGATTTATAAAAATAATAAGAATTAATATGATTATTAAATTGAATTATATTAATTAAATTAAATATTTAATTAAAATTTAGGGCTGGGATTTGTTGTCGGGACCGCGGCAGATCCGCTGCGGGGTCCCGACAGCGGTGCATAGCTTCAGACCTGTAGGATGCCTGGCACGCATCTTGGCGTAGCCCGTTTAGCGGCGCGACCCATCCACGCCATGATCTGATCGTGGCCGCTCGATCAAGAAATCCGATCCAACGGCTTTCCACGCCCCGTCTTAAGTAAAACCTGATTGAGTGTTGGATCGCTTCAGTTAGATCTAACGGACCATCCATCTCCCCGCTCGATCGTTATTGATCAAGCGATCAGGACCACCCAGTTCTAACCGAAGGCCCATCGAACGGCTACACCTTTCCCGTGGCTATTCATCATCGTCCCAGGCGTGGAATCGCTGGCAGCTCCCGACAGGATCCCAACGTCCTGCCCTCGTGGCAGTACGGGGATGGGATCTTGTCCCCCACGACCTCTCCCGCACCCCCATCGCCATATCCGGGTTAATCTCCCGGAATTGTCCCTTCTTCGTTCGGGGCACCCAATCGCCAGCCTTGGGCCGAAGCTGTGGGCTCGATCCTGGCCCTGGGAACTTGCCTCCGAGCTATAAATAGCCCTCGATCTTTGGCAGCTAAAGGTTTTGCTCTGGCCTCATCCCCATTAAAATTTCTTGTGCCTCTCTATTCTAGGCCCTCTGCTCCTGGTGTGGCGGCCCGTTCAGCTACCGGTGGGGCTCAGTTCGATCGTCTTCCACTGATCATGGGTGTGGTTTGGTGTTCAAACCCCAACTGCCGGTGTAGAGCTCAACTATCCCCTTGTCCTCTGCTGTGCTCGGATTCGTCCAGTTCAGGTACTCCCTTTCCCTAGTGAACTAAGCAAGCTCACTGTGGCGCCCACCACCCTTAATCTGCCAAAGGATTAGATTAAGGGTGGGGTGTCACTCTAGCTAACCCCTCACTTATCATTGGATTAGGATAGTCTCCACAATCCACCTAATTAGGGAAGGATTAACACAGAATTAAACTAATAGTCACTGTATAAATAAATAAATAGAGTGCGGAAGCGATTTAAGGAAATAAAAACCATCCAAGTATCACATAACAAATAGGAAAAATAAATAGAACTCAGAATATAAGTATACAATCCAAAATCACAGTCAATAGTATATGTATTATTATATAATTTAAAATGTTTAAATTGAATGATAAACCACTCGTCCTCACTTGGAGTAAAAAGGGGGCTAGACGGCAGCTTCTTCCACGGGTTCCTCCCCTGGGTAAGGCTCCACACCTAACTCCTGCTTGTCTAACTGAAAGGAGTCTGCCATTGTCGGTTTCACAATGTAGGGTCCCAGCCAAAGAAAAGAAAAATTTGGTTAGACAATTGTCTAAGTACATTTTAAGCTGATGAATTATTATAAGTGTTAAGTAATATCACCATTTGACAACATCTAAGTAACATATATATATATATGAAAAGGAGCGGCAAGCAATACAAAAGAAACAGGGAAGCTATAAATCATCATTTATAACTTAAGAAAAAAAAAGGAAAGAGGCTGAGACATGCCTCGCATACAAACTAAGCAAGGAAGGGCATATAAATATACATAACTGTCATGTGCTGTAAGAAAAGTTCTACATCCTAAACATGCTGGTGATCAACAGAAAACATGCCAATTAAAATAAATAACTCAGCAGTGGTACATATAAATAGCGGCAAGGTTCTAACATCCTAAATATATATATAAAGCAGTACAAGGAAATAGCTGACTGAATAAGAATACTGAAAAGTAAACAATAACAACTGCATATAAAACCATACGTGTACAACCTGCCATACATAAAAGAGCTACACTAGCTCACTAAACAGGGCTAACGATCTTAGCACCAGTACGGCTAGGGCGGTTCCTAGCACGATACGGCTAAGGCAACATCAGTCAACGAGAAAGGCCCTAACACAGTACAGCTATGGCGGTTCCTAGCACGATACGGTTAGGTCACCAACAGGCATACCCGAAAGATCCTAGCACCAGTACGGCTAGGGCGGTTCCTAGCACGATACGGTTAGGGCAATAATTGGTATGAGCAAAAGAACACCGAGAGGCAGCTCAAACACTTCATCATTATCTTCTCATTAATTACTTTAATATTTTCATAAGGAATCTAAGGAGTCTCAATATTTTCCTAATAGTTTATTTATACATCAAATGTCTTATATGATATGCTCAAGGAAATATGGCACAAAAGTACAAGAAATGCGTAAGCAACAAAGCATCAAAGTAAGCAAGGGACTCTACTAAATATGGTGATATTATTTGTTTTCTAATTAACCATCTAACTATTCCAAGTTACACAAGTTCAGGATCACCATTTTCCTACTATCGAGTGTAACCCGGAAGTTCATCCTTATAAGTTAAAAAGGATTGGAACTGATCAGGTTCCAATCTAGCTCAATCAGATAGACGACTACGAGTTAAATAAATGAATCATATGTCCTAGTTTTGTAAATTTAGACGTTCTAACTAAGATCTAATCAAGATCTTCTAAACTTATAGATTATGGATTAAACACTACAAGAATTAGGTTTAATCACATAATCCAAAGGATAAGACCTAAGTTCTAAGTTTTATTCTATTAGTGATCTACTAGTTATGGCAAATCCTATTAAGTAATCAAACTTAATAGGATGTATCTCCTATCTTAAATCTAAAGTTAAAAAACAAAATAATCAGAACGAGTTGTAAAATAAAAGAAAATATAGAAACTAATAAAAACAAGGTTTCACCCATTGGGTAACCCAATTTACCCAATGAATGAATTCTAACATATGATCTAGTCCTAGTCTCAAGAAAGGTCCTTAAGGTGTAGTGCTTAAGACTTAACAGAGATTATTGGAATCTAACTTAAGGATTGATTTTACTCACTTGATTGATATTAAGAAGATTATAACATTAGTTTTAGGGTTTTGGATTGTTATACAAGGGGTAGGGGCACTTAACTCAAACTTAGGGCAAAATCATTTTGCCCCTGCTTTAAGGGTCAAAAAGTTAACTTTTGACTTAGTAGTCAGAATTGATTTCTCTTAAATCCAATTGATTCCTTACTGTCTAACTTGAAAATAGACAGTAAGTACGCCTAAATCGGGCGAGAAACGGTCAAGTTATAATTAAAATAAGGCTAGGGGTAATTTGGTTATTTACCTAAATTTTTAGGGTTCAGATCCTAAATATTATTTTGTTATAATGATGACATTGAAATTCTAAGCTGGCTAGCATCTTGAATTTTCCAATTTGGAGTTGATTTGACTAAGTTATGGCCGTTTGAAGTCTAGGGGCATTTTGGTCATTTTTCACTAAAGTCAACTCTAAATTCTATGGTTGACTTTTTATCCCGATGTCTGAATGAGAAAACTAATACTACTACGGTGATGGGGCCGCTCTCCTGAGCATTTTAAGACCCATATTGACTATGTTTCGATAACCAGGTAAAAAGTTATGAGGCTCTAAAGAGGTCCTAAAATGCTACCTCATTATACGTACCCATAAATAAATTTTTACATTACGTTATTTGAATCCTTATATTTTTCTGAGTATTTTAAGACCTATATTGGCTATATTTGGATCATCCTACAAAAAGTTATTAAACTTCTAAGATTTATTATTCAAAAATATAATTTGAATTATTTTACTATTCATTTATTCAAATTATATTATTTTACTATTCATCCATAAAGTTTTTATATATAATTTTTGAAATTATTAATCCTTAATTAATCTGTGATTAATTATGCTTAATTACTAATTAACATTAATTAATTTATTATTTAATTAATTTAATTATATTTATTAATATTTTTACTGTAGTAAAGTAATTAGCACTAATCACCTTTTTAGTTAGTCCTAATTATCTGTTAATACTTAATTAAAAATAATTAATTAGGTTTTACTATTCAATGATAATTAATTAACCTAATTACTATTTAGGGTTTAACTAACATTTAATTAACCATAATTAATCTCTAATTATACTTAATTAACTAAAGTTACTGTTCAAAAGTAATTAATACTAATCATAACTTAATTAACCACTAACTGTAATTAATTAAGGCTAAATAGTAATTAATTAACAGTAATTTAATTAAATTTTAATTAACAGACAGTGGGCCCCACTGGACCCGTGGCACTGCCAGAGGCTGCCACGTGGCACTGTGGGCCCCACAGGGACTGAGTCAGCTCGGGTGACTGGGCAGTGGGCCCCCACCTGACACGTGGCACGGCCAGAGGCTGCCACGTGGCACGGCCAGAGGTTGCCACGTGGCACTGTGGGCCCCACGGGGAGCCGGACCGCTGCGATTTGACCGGGCAGTGGGTCCCCCCCCCCACTTGCCACGTGGCGGGCCCAGCGGCGGCCACGTGGCGCTGTGGGCCCCAATGGGGAGACGGACGGCCCGTGGGTCTTGGGCTGTGGGCCCCCACATGCCACGTGGCGTGCCCAGAGGCTGCCACGTGGCCTGGTGGGCCCCACGGCCGAAGCCGAAGAGCCGCGAGGCTCGGCGTGTGGGCCCCACGTGACACGTGGTGGGCCCGAAGGCTGCCACGTGGCCTAGTGGGCCCCACCTGCGGCTTACGCGGACCCGACCCGGACGGGTCGGGCTCGGGTCGATCGGCCCGGCCTGAGGCCCGTGACCCTTCGCCTTCTCGGGTTCGGCGGACCGAACCCAGGTGCCTTCGGAGCCTCGTTGCGCCCGATCGGGTGGGTATGAGCTCGATCGGAACCGGTGGATGGGTAGAGGACAAGTTCATCTACCTATCCTACAATTATTGTAATGATTGAACAGAAATCGGGGGAGATCGGGGTACCTGAAGTGCGGGTCGGCGGACTTTAGGATTGGCGGACGGTGGCTGGCTTCGGGGATCGATTCCTGCGTGATCTGGGCTCCGATTTTCGCAAACTCGAAGCCCAGAGGTCGGCCAAGGTCTTATAGACCCATCGGCGACCTCGCCGAGGCCAAGGAGGGGCCGGATTGGCCGAAAATGGCGGCGGGGCGACGCGTGTCACGCGGGCGGAGCCGTCGTCCTCAACAGCTCCGCAGCCGTTGGATCCAGGAGCAATCCAACGGCTGAGATGGCGCCGTCAGCTACAGTGGACAGAAAGTTAAATACTTAACGGTGCGCCGTTATGTATTAAAATAATATATTTTTTTTTTTGAAAAATTTTCAGAAAATTTTGATATTTTTCCTAGCTAATTTGGGGTCAAGGAATTCAATGGCGCAGTCGAATTTTCGATCTGACGAGTATTTTGATACCTCGATTTCTGGGGTATGTTTATTATTAAAATATTCGTCGAAATTTTGACGATTTCCGATTGACATGAAAACTTCATCCCAAGCTAATTTGGGGTCAAGGAACGTAATGGCGGTGTCCATTTTTCGATTGGAGGTCAATTTAAATAGGTCAATTTCTAGGGTTTCTGGATTTTTAGAAATCAGGATTCGATCCATTTGACTCCTGATTTGAACTAGGTCTTAGAGGTTGACTCTATTTGACCTAATTAGCACTTATAATCATGTTTAAGACCTAGAGTTAGTCTTAATCAACTAGGGTAACAACTCGGGTTGTTACACTCACTGTCCTGCTTACTTAGTATGATGAGTTCCCGTAGATGCTTGAGAATTATAGGATCGTCAGTAATCCCATTGGAAATTGCCTGAGATGATGAAAGCCTGACATTGCTGAGCATAGTCGAGCAAGAGACATCATCTGAGGAAATTCCAGAAATTGCAGATTTTGCATATTGGTCTTAAGGAAGGATAAATCTCTGCATTATTGCATTTCGTATTGAGCTTTTAGGGGATCGATTTGGGCTGTGTAACCCAAGGCAGCTCGATATGAGCTATCCTCACTTGGACGGCTATTGGAAAAATAGTTCGAGTAAGGATGTAGAGTGTTAGCTGTCCCCGAGCCCAATGGAGTCGTGATTCAGCCTTGTGATGGCCCAGGGATGGTGTAGGGTTTGATTTGAGGCCATTTGGTGGTCTGCGGGAGGAGAATTTCCTCCACATAGAATTTTAATGGCTGCCTTCCTTCCAATAGGGGATTAGGGGTTTCCGTCCAGCCCCGATGGGGGTTAGGGGCTAGATCGATCGGTCACTCGCTGGGTAACGTGCGTCGTTTCTCCTCATCCGTTGTCAGGGTCAAAGGAAGTGGAATTTGGGGATTTAGGATTTTTCCTAAGCCGCCTACTGTCGGGACCAGGTGCAAAGAAGGAAGCGACAGCGCGGGTCGAGCTGACCCGTGACCCGCGCTGTCCAGCAGTCATTGGGCTCTCGGCCCGATTGACCCGCGTAATTTATTTTGGGCCGCCGTTTAAATTAGAAATTAAGGAATTATATTTCCTCTATTAAATGGCAGAATTATTAATATGATTGTTTCTATATAGTTTTAACTTAAATAAACATTCAGAATAAATTAATTAAATAACTTTAGTTATTCAGATCCAAATAGTATATTCCAATATACCATTTGAATCAGAAAAATCTAAGGAATTTAAATATAAAATAAAATCTTTGATCCAATGGTTGGATTAAAAATTATTTGCCAAACCTTCTCTATTTTTAATTAAATCATATAAAATCATTTAATTATTCAATTTATGAGTTTAAGGACTCTGATTGCTCCTTATACCTTAAGAAACAATTCCAGACCCTTAAGATTAATTTTGGATAATTAAATTGCTTAATCACTCCTTAATCACCTTAATTTAAGGATTAGTGATTCAAACCCTAATTAATCCCCTGATGTGGGTGGAGATGGTTCCTAACATCATATTAGACCTAGTATAACTTAAGTGTAAGGTTGGATTGCCATAAAGTGCCTTAATTTCACTAATCACCCTAAGTGGCTTAATTAAGTGATTAGTGCTAATTAAGATCATTTAGGTCATCAAAATCTAAGGTAAAGGTGTTTCCCACTTCATTAAGTAATATGAAACACATTAGAATAGTCTAGAGCAAATTTGGATAGTTAAACCCTAAAATCCTAATTTTAGCCTTAAGAGGGGCATTTTGGTCATTTTGACCAAAATGTGATTTAATGTTTCTTAAGGATTAAAAATTTCAGTAAACCACTATAAAATAGCTTGGAAATGTTCTCTGAAGTCCTAGAACAAGGATTGTGTTATTATGATCCTTAAGCCATGAAATCCTCATTTAGTCCCTAATTAAGATACTTAAATCTTAAGCATTCCTTATAAAGATCATTTGACCTTAAACTTTAAATCTAATAATTGAAATGGTCAATTATCTCATTAATAAGTTCAGTTAAGATAACCCAAGAATTAGATGTTAAAAGAAAAGTAATTGGAAATGTCTAAGTAAAATCTTAGCTTAAGATCTAAAGTGATCAAATTTCAGATCTTTAGATCTTAGATATTAGACTTAGATCTTCAATTTGAATCAAACCACCTCTAATTGAAATTCTTTAATGATTGATTGTTTAATCTTTTGAAACCTTCCATGTGGGAATAGGATGATTCAATCAATAAGATAATGAAATTATCTTAAAGATTGAATATAGATCTTAGATTCTCAAGTTCTTAATTGATTATTTTATCTTATAATTAGTAGCATAGCCTTCCACTAAGATCTTAGTTCCTGAATTTTTTAACTTATAGGATTCTTTACCTTTAGGATTAAGTGAGAAACCTAGATCTTATTTTAATATCACCTTGGATTTGGAATTTGAACTCAACATAGGGTTTAAGTTCTAAATTCTTAAATCTTGATTTATTTGATCAAGATTTGGGTAAGAGAGTAAAATATTTATAAAAATTAGGTCGTTGATTTTCTTTTTTAAACTATATAGTCATCACATAATTTTTGGATTAGAACTCGTTAAGCTTTAATATTTGACTTTAAGGACGTAAATCTGAGAATCTAATCGATAGCTGGATATTGGAGATCCTAAGCTTGTACCTTCTCAGAATAGTTAGATTTGGTAACTAGACAACAACAGATATCACATAAGTCTAGATTGAGTCTCTTACTTACTTTGACTAGATTGCTTTGCATACTTTGGATTTGAGCTTTAGCCCTTGAGCATAATAGGAAAAACTTAGGATGATGCATCCTAAGCTAGTGTTAAAATTACATATCATTCAGTTTTGTTTTGTTTGCAGTTAGTAGAATATGACCTAGCTTAGTCTGCCTCTTCAGTAGTAGTATTGTATAGATTGGACTTAGACATAGCATATTTGGATGGCTAGGCTGGGGATTGATTGATTGATATTGGAGGCCCTGTATGGCCTATTGGCTGGTATGACAGTACTAGGACTTAGGCTTATTACTACTTTAGCTAAATTGTTTTGTTTTCTGATTTGCTTTGCCATATACTTCAGTGGCCTTATTTTCAGTATTTGCTCGCTTTGTCACATGTCTCAGTGGCTTTATATGTTATATATTACTTTGCCTTTGCCACATGTCTCAGTGGCCTTTCTTTTCATCTTAATCTGCATATTGTATGTATACTTTCATGGCTTAGATATATGTATGAATGACATGTTTAGGATGCTAGAATTTTATCATATTCAGTACTTGTGTTCTTTTATACTCAGCATGTTTTACTTCGATCATAATCATGTTAGGATCATGTTTATTCAGCAGTTGCAGTTATTTTTGCTTTTAGCCTTACCTTGCTTATTTTGTATGTCACTTCACATATATGTTGCATGCTATAAATAGATAGTTTATAGTAATCCATTTCTTTCATAGCTTGTTGCCCCTTTACTGCTTGCATGTGTAGTTAAATTAAATGTGATATCCTTTAATATTCAGTTCATTTAAATAGCCTAAAATGTACTTAGACAATTGTCTAACTGTAACCTTTTTATTTTGTTGGCTGGGGTCCTGGCATTTGTGATACCGACAAATGTCAGATTCAGACGTGTTCGTGGGCAGTGTCGCGGAGGAGGAGTCAGTTCAGGAGGAGGACCTTCCCGCTACTGTTTAGATAGTTTTGCATTGTTTATTTCAGTGAGGACGAGAGTCTTTCATTTTTCAGTTATTCATTTCAGTTTGTAATAAGTAACTTTCTGGATGTACTCTACTTTCTGCATTGTGATGAGTTACTTTATTACATTTTCTTTCCCTTCTATGTATGCTTGTGGATGTTACTTTATTATGTACTGCTTCCGCCACTTTGATATTTATATTGATGGATGTTATAGCACTTGGTGACAAGTCCTTGACTTAAGGCAGGTTGGGTTCGCCTAACTTTACTTAAGTTGGGGATTTGCCACAGCTGGAGCACCGTACTTTCTTATTACCAGTACGGGGGCCCCACATAGAGCTTTCAGGAGATCTGCCTGTGGAGGAGGAGTGTGTACCGGAAGATCCTTAGACTTAGCTTCTTTTTCTTGCATTGTGAGGCTAAGTGTATTTCAGTCGTTTTAAACTACTTAAATGCTATAATAATACAGGGTAAAATTTTACTTTCAGCACTTTACTTATTCTGTACTATTGTATTTATATGATGGATGGATGTTATATGTATGCTCCCGCACTCTGCTTGTCTTTTAGTTTCATTTAGTGATAATATATTTTGAGAAATGACAAAGTCTTTGATTATGATGGGTTAGCATTAGTCACTAACCTATTCATAAGCATGTGCCTTGTCATTTAGATGACCCATCCACCGTAATCATATTAACTTAAGAGTTAACAGGACCATGGCGGGGCAGGGCCGTCACACCCTAGGACCCTAGTGGGACTAAATAATATCAATTTTGAACCTATTTTAGCTAAAATTGAGCATTGCATAAAATTTTATGTTGAAATTAAAATAAAAACTTTGTCGTTCTTAAAGTTCTCAAAACCTACTATGTTCCTTAAATGTATTGATATGCCAAAGGCTAAGTGATAGAATCTTAAATGCTTGTATTAAATAGGTATACTTTGATAACCAAATGGCATGAAACCTAAGTCTTTTAGAATTGCGATTAAGTGCTAATCTTTTTGGTTTGATTTAGAATTTGATTGGCATTAATTACTTTTTTGTTCTATGTTATCTTTTCATTTATGTGCCTTTATGATATTATGATAAATATTAGAGAACTTTAACATTTTAGACACCTTGATGGGTCTAAATTGACATTAAACTACAATTGAACATATGAGCCTTAAAAACTTAATTAAGTAGATGATACTTAATCTAAACCTAAAGTTGACATCAATAATACATTAATAACACATTGATTTGTCATTGACCCTTAAGAGTAACCTTTGGTCTTAATGGTAGAAGGGTTAGGGGTTAAACCCTAACTTATCTTTATTAAGATCTAAACCTTAATCACTCAATCAATTAACTTGATTGAAAGATAATTTAATTGACATTGTTCCAATAATGTATATGATTTAGTATTGATCTTAAATTATTGAATTAGAAGTGCTAAGGATAATATTGAATATGTGTGATTGAATCATCTGAATCTAAACTTTAGATCTTTAATTTTCTCTTATATAAGACTACTAGCATAAGATGGATAATAAAATTGCAATGATTTATAAAATGATATAACTCTAATAAGATCTTTGATTTCATCCCATGATTGTAGAATAGGAAGGGATTAGATGGATCTTATGCATCTGATCTGATCACTTTAACCCAAACTAGTAAATAAACCTTGAATGTTCGCTTAAGAAGTAGAAAAGTGAGATCTTAAGGGTCTTGCTATAGGATCGTTATTGAAATGGTTAAAGACCTTAACTAATTATACATTGAGGTATGAAGGACTTTTGTAACTTATAGAGGTAGAAATCTTGTGGTAGCAACCTATATTGAGTGATCCTTCATAACTTTAGAAGTTGAACTTGATACATTGTGGTAAAAATCACCTAAAGTACTTATAATATAACTTATTCCTTGTGGTAGCAACATATATTGAGTGATCATTTGATCATATCATTAGAGCCTTATGTAGGATACACCTACTTAGAGTAAGGATTAATAGATTTGATAAATCCTTGTTTATTAAATAGAATCTTCTGAACTCAGATTATTGGTTAGGTATAGTAGGGTATACCCATATTACTGGATTATTTCAGTAGTATTCAGGATTGGTTGATTCACTCCAATGTGAACTTATAACTAGGTGCTATTCTAAGGAATTAGATGAATACAGTCCCGTTATAGTAAATCCTCCAAGACTAAGAGTGTTACAATTAGTGAATAAGATCCTTAGTTTGAGATGTAAAAAGCGACCAGGTTCTGCCTCATATCGTAGTGCACTTCGATAATTACAGTTTAAGCAAATTAAGTATCTTAAGTCACTTTGCATAGACCACTAAGTATGTTTGTAATTAGGACATTTAACAGCTTGCTTGAGATGTAAACTGTGACCGGGTTTTGCCTCCTATCGTAGTGCGCTTCGATAAGTGCAGTTTAAACAAGTTAAGGGTTAAATCCATCTTTCTTGCAAACATGCTAAATATGTGTATACAATTATCCCAGCTAATGATTTTTAAGTAAACTCTTAACTTTAACCAATTTTTGAAGTTAGGATTTTAGGAGTCAGAATCCATTTAGCAGGATTCTGTACAATGCAGACATTGAATTCATTATCAGATTTCAAAAATAATTTAGATTTATCTCATGTAATTAGAAGCATGAGCATGAGCATAAGCATGATGTATGTGTATCAAAATAATATATGAGTATCATTGATGATTTATGAGTTACAGAATGTTATATACATTGACTGGGGAATTTTAGGATGTATCGACATCATCAGTAAGTAGTATTCATAACTGGATGTATGTATACATTGGACTATACTACTCATAGCATTTCAGTGATATTTTGGTTGCATATCAGTAGTATACAGTATTGTGGCATATTCAGATGCATAGTTTTAGTGACATAAAGCATAGTTTTATATATGATTACTCAGTTTCAGATTCATTACTGTTTTAGTTTACTTTCAGTATTCAATATAGTTTAGCTTCATTTTATTTTACTTTAATTTTGTACAATTTTATACAATTTTATGCTTTTAGTTATCTTTACAGTATTTCTGCAGGTTTAATTATATTATGTAAATGTTAAATGAATAACTAGAACTGTTTAGATTAGTTTCGATGTGTTAGACTTATTGTCTAACACGGGGTACTTTTGGGATCCGGCAATTTGCCAGATCTCGAGCAGTATATTGAGCCAGGTCAGGAGGACACCCAGGAGATTCAGGAAGAGCCCGAAGAGCACTAGTGGATTCTCCTCTAGTTTTACTATCTTTCTGCTTAGTATTTCAGTTAAGTACTTAGCTCTATGCCTGTTATTCAGTAAATGTTTGTAATAATTCTGGATGTATTTTCTTTTCTTTTCTAAAATGAATGTTTTTATACAGCTTCTATGATATATATTTCTGGATGCTTGCTTTAAGCTTCTGCACTCTATTATATACTACTTATACTTAAGATTATGATGTGATCAGTATACTGAAAATACTGATATCTTATGCATATATTGGATTCTTATTGTATTCTAAATCTAATGTATGTATTGATCTAATACTTAGAATGATGATACTACTCTTATCTTAAGTATTAGCTCTTAACCCTCCTTGGAGTTGAGCCAGTAGCCCTTCAAAGGGGCTTAGTTTTCAGCTATTCGGGGAGACGGGTTATTTCTCCCCGAGTGGCGCACCGCTCCGCCGCCAAAATTGATTATAACTATCTCTTTTGCGCGCGGTGACGGGGCGGGGGTACTGCAAATCGCTTATGGATCCTTAAGTCCATGCATCAGAAGGTGCTAGTTGAAGGCCATAACTCCGGATATCAGGTTCATCCGGGAAGTTCAAAGATGTACCAAGACCTGAAACAATCCTTCTTATGGCTAGGGATGAAGAGAAGTGTGGCTGAGTACATCGCAAAGTGCCACGCTTGCTGTTTAGTTAAGGCAGAGCATCAAAGACCCGGTGGTTTGCTTCACCCACTTAAAATTCCTGAATGAAAATGGTTAGATATATCGATGGACTTTGTTATGAGATTTCCTCGTGCGAGATCTGGAGCAAACCCTATTTGGGTCATAGTTGACCGATTAACCAAATCTGCCCATTCTGTTCTTATCCGGCAAATAGATTTAGTTGAGAAACTTGCAAAATTCTACATCAAGGAGATAATCAGGCTTCATGGGATCCCTAAGATAATCGTATTCGATAGAGATAGTCGATTCACCACTAAATTTTGGTAAGCCATGCATCAAGATCTAGGTGTACCATAAACCCTAAACCCTAAACCCTAAACCCTAAACTTTAGCAATGAGTATGGCCTTTAATCTACAGACGGATGGTCAGACAGAATGAGTGAATTAAGTTCTTGAAGACCTACTTAGACTATGTATACTTGACATTGCTGGATCTTGGTAAGAACACCTCCCACTAGTGGAGTTCGCTTACAACAATAGTTTTCAAGCCAGTATAAAGATGGCTCCATATGAAGTCTTGTATGACAGAAAGTATAGCACCCCATTGGCGTGGTCAGAAATAGGCAGTTGCAGCTATACGGATCTGAGCTAGTAGAAGAAACAAATAACAAAGTCCAGTTTATTCAATAGTGAATTTGGGCAGCTCAAGACTGCTAAAGTAAATACCACGACCTTCACCATCATCTTTTGGAATATAAAGTTGGAGACTTTGCATACTTAATAGTCAGTCCGATGAAAGGAGTCTTCAGATTCGGCATAGCTGGAAAACTTAGCCCCTGTTATGTTGGCCCATTTGAGGTAATAGCCAGAGTAGGTTCTTCCGCCTACAAACTCAACCTCCCAGATGACTTTACCATAGTTCATAATGTATTTCACGTATAATCTCTAAGGAGGTGCCTCAGAGATCCATCTCACATCGTGCAATTCCCAGAAATTCAAATCCAGCCTGATCTATCACATGCCGAGGAACCAATTCGAATCCTGGCCTGTGATCGCAAACAACTTAAGAATCGTGCAATCAAGATGATCAAAGTATAATGGAAGAATCATTCTTGAAATGAAGCCACTTGGGAAAAGGAGTCTGATATGCGAGCCAAATATCCTAGACTCTTCGAGGAGCCAGGTATTTTTTCTTAGCATTCTAAGCTTTCAACTTCAATTCATATTTTAATCGTGCTTTCTGCTTTCCACTTGAGTAATGTCGAGGACAATATTGTTCTTAAGTGGGGGAGCCTGTAACAACCCAAGTTGTTACCCTAGTCAATTAGGATTAATCTCAATCTTAATCTTGATCCTAAGTATTAGTTAAGTCATTAGGGGTCAACCTCTAAGACCCAATCCAAATCAGGAGTCAAATGGATCGAATCCTGATTTCTAGAAAATCCAGAAACCCTAAAATTTGATCTATCTAAAAAGACCTCAGATCAAAAAATGGACTTCGCCATTGCGCTCATTGCCCCCAAATCAGTTAAGGGTGATGTTTTCATGTCGATCGGAAGTCATCAAAATTATAACGAATATTTTAATAATATTTAAATACCCAAAAAATTGGGAAGTTAAAATACTCATCAGATCAAAAATCTGACATCGCCATTGCGTTCCTCACCTCTCAATTAGCTAAGGGTGAATATTTAGAAATTTTCTAAATTCAAGTTAATTATTTAAATTAAATCAGGAATTAACTAAATTAAATTTAATATTAATAATATTATCTAATATTATTTTCCTTCCAAACGGCGCCATCCATCTTCTTACGCCGTTAGCGGATCCGCCGTTTTGATCGGACGCCTAATCCAAGCCGTCAATCGATCAGATGGCTCTCGCCTTTCCTCCCCCGCCCGCAAACCCTAAGGTTCCACACGGCAACGCCGCCGTGTGCTCGGCCAGTCCCCGCCTCCCCCGACCTCGCCAACTCCGCTGCGGACTCCTCTTAGATCCTCAAGGGATCGGGACTTCGGACCGCTTGCCTAAAAACCCTCGGAACTCTCTGGGACTTGTCCGCGTGAACCCTCGATCCTCCACCGTCAATCCAGATACCCGATTCCTTCCCATTCTTTCCACTAAATGCAATCAATTGATGTCCAAAAATCTATTCTAATTGTCCAATCAACGATCCACCAGTTTCGATCGGGTTCGATCGAACCCGATCGATGGTGTGGCGCCCACCACCCTTAATTCGCCAGAGGATTAGGTTAAGGGTGGGGTGTCACTCTAGCTAACCCCTCACTTATCATTAGATTAGGATAGACTTCACAATCCACCTGATTATGGAAGGATTAACACAGAATCAAACTAACAGTCACAGTATAAGTAAATAAACAGAGTGCGGAAGCGATTTAAGGAAATGTAAATCATCCAAGTATCACAGTACAAATAGGAAAAAATAAAACTCAGAACATAAGCATATAATCCAAATATATAGTCAATGGTACCTGTATTATTACATCATTTAAAATGTTTAAATAAATATAGAATGAAAACCACTCATTCTCACTCGAAATATAAAGGAACTAGACGGCAGCTTCTTCCACGGGTTCCTCCTCTGGGTAAGGCTCCACACCTAACTCCTGCTCATCTAACTGAAAGGAGTCTGCCATTGTCGGTTTCACAATGTAGGGCCTCAGCCAAAGAAAAGAAAAATTTGATTAGACAATTATTTAAGTACATTTTAAGCTGATGAATTATTATAAGTGTTAAGTAATATCACCATTTGACAACATCTAAGCAATATATATATATATATATATATATATATATATATATATATATATATATATATGAAAGGAGCAGCAAGCAATACAAAGAAACAGGGAAGCTATAAATCATCATTTATAACTTAAGCAAAGAAAAGGGAACAGGCTGAGACATGCATCGCATACAAACTAAACAAGGAAGGGCGTATAAATATACATAACGAAACAAGTGCAGTAAGAAAAATTCTACACCCTAAACATGCTGGTAATCAACAGAAAATATGCCAATTAAAATAAATAATCCAGCAGTGGTACATATAAATAGCAACAAGATTCTAACATCCTATATATATATATATATATATATATATATATATATATATAAAAGCAGTACAAGAAAATAGCTGACAGAATAAGAATACTGAAAAGTAAGCAACAACAACTGCATATAAAGCTACACGTGCATCGACTGCCATACAGAATAGAGCTACTCAAGCCCATCGAATACCAAAGAAGCTTAGCACCTTCACGGCTAAGGCATAAACTGTGTACCCCTAGCGATATAAGGAGGCTAGGCAAAATAAGCACACAAAGCAAACGAAGGGTCTTAGCACCAGTACGGTTAAGGCCCAATTGTATGCCCCTAGCGACATAAGGAGGCTAGTAAACTAAGCATACAAGGCAACCTTAACGCCAGTACGGCTAAGGCACCAACGGTGTACCCTTAGCGACATAAGGAGGCTAGTAAACTAGGCACATAATAAAACAGATCCTTCCCCTAGCGACATAAGGAGGCTAGGCAATAAGAATATAACTGAGAGGCAGTTCATAAAATCATTATATTTTTATAAATCACTTTAATATTTTCACAAGGAATCTAAAGAGTCTCCATATTTTCCTAACATTTTATTTATGCATCAAAAATCTTGTATGATATGCTCAAGGAAATATGGCACAAAAATTAAGGAATGCGCAAGTAACAAAGTATCAAAGTAAGCAAGGGACTCTACTAAACATGGTGATATCATTTGTTTTCTAATTAACCATCTAACTATTCCAAGTTACACAAGTTCAGGATCATTGTTTTCCTACTATCGAGTGTAACCCGGAAGTTCGTCCTTATAAGTTAAAAAGGATTAGAACTGATCAGGTTCTAATCTAGCTCAATCAGATAGACGACTACGAGTTAAATCAATAAATCATATGTCCTAGTTTTGTAAATTTAGACGTTCTAACTAAGATCTGATCAAGATCTTCTAAACCTATAGATTATGGATTAAACACTACGAAAATTAGGTTTAATCACATAATCCAAAGGATAAGACATAAGTTCTAGGTTTTATTCTATAAGTGATCTACTAGTTATGGCAAATGCTATTAAGTAATCAAACATAATAGGATGAATCTCCTATCTTAAATCTAAAGTTAAAAGACAAAATAATCGAAATGAATTGTAAAATAAAAGAAAGTCTAGAAACTAATAAACAAAGGTTTCACCCGTTGGGTAACCTAATTTACCCAATGAATGGACTCTAACTTATGATCTAGTCTTATTCTCAAGAAAGGTCCTTAAGGTGTAGTGCTTAAGACTTAGCAGAAATTATTGGAATCTAACTTAAGGGTTGATTTCACTCACTTGATTGTTACTAAAATGAATTTAATATTAGTTTTAGTGTTTTGAAATGTTATCCAAAGGGTAAGGGTACTTAATCTAATCTTAGTGCAAAATGACCATTTTGCCCCTACTTTAAGGGTCAAAAAGTCAACTTTTGACTTAGTGGTTAGAATTGATTTCTCTTAGATCCAATTGATTCCTTACTGTCTAACTTGAAGATAGACAGTAAGTACGCCTAAATCGGGCGAGAAACGGTCAAGTTATGACTAAAATAAGGCTATGGGTAATTTGGTCATTTATCTAAATTTCTACTATTCAGATCCTAAATATTATTTTATTAAATTGATGACATTGAAATTCTAGGCTGGTTAGCATCTTGAATTTTTCAATTCGAAGTTGATTTGACTAAGTTATTGCTGTTTGAAGTCTAGGGGCATTTTGGTCATTTTTCACTAAAGTCAACTCTAAATTCTAGGGTTGACTTCTTATCCTGATGTCCGAATGGGAAAACTAATACTACTACGATGATGGGGCCGCTCTTCTGAGCATTTTAAGACCCATGTTGACTATGTTTTGATAATCGGGTAAAAAGTTATGAGGATCTAAAGAGGTCATAAAATGCTACATCATTATACGTACCCCAAAATAAATTTTTACATTATGTTATTTGAATCCTTACATTTTTCTGAGTATTTTAAGACCTATATTGGCTATGTTTGGATCATCCTACAAAAAGTTATTAAACTTTTAAGATTTACTATTTAAAAATACAGTTTGAATTATTTTACTATTCATTTATTCAAATTATATTTTTTACTGTTCATTCCTAAAGTTTTTATATAAAATTTCTGGAATTATAAAGCTTTAATTAATCTGTGATTAATTAATCTATTATTTAATTAATTTAATTATATTTATTTATATTTTTACTATAGCAAAGTAATTAGTGCTAATCACTATTTAATTAGTCTTAATTACTCATTAATATCTAATTATGAATAATTAATTATACTTTACTGTTTAATAATAATTAATTATCCTAATTACTATTTAAGGTTTAATTAACCTTTAATTAATATTTAATTAATCTCTAATTATATTTAATTAACTAAGGTTACTGTTCAAAAGTAATTAACACTAATCATAACTTAATTAACTACTAATTAATCATTAACAGTAATTAATTAAGATTAAACAGTAATTAAATTATAATTAAATTAACAGACAGTGGGCCCCACTGGACACATGGCACTGTGGGCCCCACAGAGGCTGAGTCAGCATGGGTGACTGGGCAGTGGGCCCCACCTGACACGTGGCACGGCCAGAGGCTGCCACGTGGCACTGTGGGCCCCGCCGCGGTTGACCGGGCAGTGGGTCCCACTTGCAACGTGGTGGGCCCAGCGGCTGCCACGTGGCGCTGTGGGCCCCACTGGGGAGCCGAACCGCCGCGCGGGCTCGGGCTGGGTGCCCCACGTGACACGTGGCGTGCCGGCTGGCTGCCACGTGGCACGGGTGGGCCCCACGGCCGAAGCCGAAGCGTCGCGACTTCGGCTGGTGGGTCCCACTGGACACGTGGCAGGCCCAGAAGGTGCCACGTGGCACTGGTGGGTCCCACCCAGCTGGCGCGGACCCGGCTCAGGCGGGTCGGGCTCGGGTCGACCCGGCCCGACCCGGACTCCGTCTTCTCGGCGGAGGGGTTCCCGAGGGCACCGGCTAGGGCACGGCTTTTGCCGGCCTTCCCGGTGCCGGACCGCCTCGGCCCGCACGGCCGACGGTAGCCCTCGTCGGGGGCTACACGTCGGTGGGCGGACCATCGCCGGAGGAGGTCGGAGGCGCCGGCAAAGGTCGAACCTAAGTCTAGGGTTTCGGTTAGGGAGACGAGGCGAAACCCGAAGGTTTCAAACTCGGATCTGGGTCGATCGGACCTGATCGAGGTCGATCAGGTCCGGTGGATTGCTAGCCTAGTCCTAGATCTACAATTATCAGGTGTCAAAATGGCGAAACATGGAGGAGGGGGTGAGATCCAGTACCTTGCTCGACGGAGGAGCTAGAAGAACCGGCGCTGCTTCGGCCATGGAGATGAAGGTGGCTGGAATGCTTGCTTGCGCTTTTTCAGTTGGCGACCTCCCTCGCTGCATGAATGGAAGGTCGAGCCCACTCCATCCATAAGTGAAGAGAGCGGCGGAGAGGCTCGGCTTGGCAGAGAGCAGATCGGCGTTCGACTTGGAGAGGTGGACGAGGCGAGGCCGCGAGGAGAAGAGAGGGATCGTCGACTCCTCGTCGAGGGAGGAGAGGCCAACGAATAGGGGGATCGAGCGCTCGGCCCAGCAAGAGAGCAAGCGAATGGACTTAAGGAAGGCCGGGCGGAGGTTGCGAGGCGAGCGGCAGAGACTCCTAGGAGAGGAAGACACGCGACAGGAGGAGAGGCGAGGGCGGAGGCGGCGTGCGAATGGGTCGGCCGATCGAATGTAGAAGGCGTGAGAAAGGGGAGGGGGCTCGTGCGATTTTTTTTCTTTTAATTTAGGGCAGGCGTATTTGGAGATGAAGATGATTAAAGAAATTGAAAAAGAAAAATTATAAAAAAATTTATATTTGGAAATTAATAAAATTTCCTAATTTCTTTATTTATTAAATGGTTTCCAAAAATTACCAAATATTCACTCCTAGCTAATCGAGGGGTGAGGAACGTAACGGTGAAGTCGGATTTTGATTCCGACGAGTATTTAATTTTCTCATTTTCCGGGTATTTAAATATTATTAAAATATTCGTCAAAATTTTGATGACTTCCGATTGGCATGAACCTATCACCCCTTGCTATTTTGGGGTCAATGATCGCAATGGCGAAGTCCGTTTTTCGATCGGAGTTCAAAATAAATAGGTCAATTTCTGAGGTTCCTAAATTCCCAAAATAAGGATTTTATCAGTTTGACCTCTGATTTGGATTGGGTCTTGGTGGTTGATTCATAATGACTTAATTAGTATTAGAATCAAGATTAAGATTAAGATTAGTCATAATTAACAATGGTAACAACTTGGGTTGTTCCAAAAGGAAATCGAGGTTTCAACTACAATCGTTACCGTTAAACCCGCAGACTCGAATCCTAACGACCTAGGGTAGGCCCTAGCTGGTGATCCCGGCCTCCTCTGTTGGCAGCCCAACTGCCGTTGGGTAGGCCTCACTGAGGCTGACCTCCGACCGTGCGGGTCGAGCACCCTAGCCGCTGAGAATGGCGCGAGAACTCACGCCCTAGCCGAAGGGGCTTGGG
Source organism: Gastrodia elata (assembly GCA_016760335.1). Classification (NCBI taxonomy): domain Eukaryota; kingdom Viridiplantae; phylum Streptophyta; class Magnoliopsida; order Asparagales; family Orchidaceae; genus Gastrodia; species Gastrodia elata. Next base: position 23,996,099 of record CM028679.1, on the reverse strand, counting down.
CGGGTCGCGGGATTTGTCTGGGTGGCCGGGTTGACCCGGGCCCGACCCGTTTCCGCGGAATCTGTCCGCGTGGGCCGGGCGGGGCCCGCAGCGCCACATGGCACCCGCCAAGAGTGACACGCGGCATGTGGGGGCCCGCCGTCTGTACCGCGGTCCCTTCGACGCGGCAATGGGACCCACCTGCAGTGCAGTGCCCAATCAGGCGATGCCGCGTGTCCCCATGGATCCCAGCTATCCCTTAGCCGACAGAGGTGGGGCCTGCCTCCTCTGGTTCAGCCAACCAGAGGGCGCCACGTGTCCATGGCAGGTCCCGTGTCACAAATAACCTGCATAAATATAATTATATATAAAATAAAATAATTATATAATTACTTTATTAATGATTCTGTCAATGTTTAATTAAGTGAATATATATATATATATATATATATATAGTTAGTATGTTAATTAAATTGCATAGTTCTATTAAGTTAATTAAATAATAATGAGTTAATTAATTAGATAATTAATCTTATTATTAATTAGCAGTAGTGGATTAGTAAATGTAGTTAATATTAAAATAATTTATTAAAGGTAGTAAACATTAATTTAATAATTAGAATTATTTAAATAAGTAATTTAATTAATTATTATTATTTAATCAATTAATTAGTTTAATTAATTAACATTGTTTAGTTAATTAAATTAAATTCAGTAAGTTCATTTCTTTCAAATCTTAGGAATGAATAATAAAATAATACAAATTGAATAAATGAATGGTAACTTAATTTATTTAATTAAATTATTTAATTCAAAATCTTCAAAGTTTAATAACTTATTGTAGGATGATCCAAACATAATCAATATATATCTCATTTTATTCAGAAAAATAAAAGGAATCAAATGACGTAATTCAAAAATTCATTTTGGGTTACATATAATATAGTGACATTTTAGGATATAAATAAACCATCACAACTTTTAACCTAGTTGTCCAAACATAGGTATTATGGGTCTTAAAATATTCAGGAGAATAGCCCCAACACTATAGGAGTATTAGTTTCCTCATTTGGAGCTTTGTTTGAAAAGTAACATTTATGACCCTACCCTAAAAATGACCAAAATGCCCATAGTATTCAATTGATCATAACTTGGTCAATTCAACTCCAAATTCAGAAATTCAAAGTGCTAACTAGCTTAAAATTTTAGTGTTATCAATAAACCAAAATAATATTTAAGATTTGAAATCTAGAATATTAGAATGATGAAAATATCTCTAACCCTAGTTAGATCATAACTTGACCATTCAAAGTCTAAATTGAGTTTACTCCATGCCAACACGCTCAGTATATTATAAGAAAACTATAGAAACCTAGTTTGCTGAAATTGGACCTCAAACGGAAAAGTGCGGGTTTTGTCTCCCGTTGATCGACAAAATTACTGAATTGCCCTTAGAAATTGAAATAGTCATAACTTAGTCATTTGACTTCAGAATGCATTGTTCTTGAACTCTATAAAATCCTTGAATAGTAACCAACAGTAAAAATTTAAGTTCCATTAGGAGTAAATTACTAAAATTTCATTTAGGTCAAAAACCTTAGTTTGGACCCGTATGACCCGTTTCTTATCCAAATTGAGCAAACTTACTGTTTATCTTCATGTTAGATAGTAAGGAATTATTTGGCAACAATACATTATAATTTGGAACCCTAAATCAAAAAATCATTTTTTTGACCCTTAAGTAGTGGCAAAATGATCATTTTGCCCAAAATTTAGGTTAAACATTGTTAAACCATAAATTAGAATATTAATAGAATCATTAGGTCACTAAAACTAGTATTAGAACATTAATAGAACATTAATATAATCATTCTAAGTGTTAAAATCAGCTTTTAGGTCAAAACATTAAATTTCCTAAAAAATTTTCTAAATCTTTTCTAAAGATTTTACATCTCACATTAGGACTATTCTTAAGACTAGAACTAGTTCATAGGTTAGAGTTCATTCATTGGATAAGTGAGTTATTTAATGAGTGAATCCTTAGTTTTATTAGTTTCTAAATTTTTCAAATTATTCTGATTATTTTATCTTTTAACCCTAGATTCAGGATAGGAAATTTATCCTATTAAGTTTGATTTGCTTAATATAATTTACTTTAATTAATAGATCACATTTAGACTAAAACCTAGATCTTATATCTTATTCTTTTGGATTATATGATTAAGCCTAATCGTGTGGTGTTTAAGCCATAACATATAGTTTAGTAGATTTTGATCAGATCTTAGATAGAACATCAAAATTCATCAAATTAGGGTGTTATAATTTATGTATTTAAACCTGTAGACATACTTGATTGAATCAGATTAGAACCCGATTAGTTCTAATCTTTTTAACTTATAAGGCCGTATTTCTAAGTTACACTTAATAGTAGGAATTAGAGATCCTAAACTTGTGTAACTTAGCATAGTTAGAATTGCTTAATTAGATAATAATAGTGTCACTATGTTAGAAGAGTCCCATGTCTACTTGATTTATTTTGTTGCTACGTATTCCTTATATTTTGTGCTTAATTTGTTGAACATATCATATAAGAAAATTTTATGCATAAAATAAAAACTTAGAATAATTAGGATAACAGTTGCCTTTGGGTTTAGTATATTTTAGCAGATTCAGGTGCACATTTACCATAATAGATCGGAGTAAGGAGTAATAAGGATGCTTAACATTACTCATTGAGGAGTGTATATTAAGCTTGGAACCCATCTAGTCTTGCAGATGTGCTTGACTCCACAGCTATTTTAGTATGTGTCCATAGAAACAAGAGTAAAATAACTAAAAGATTATGCATTTATATTTACTAACTCCTCAGTTCTGTTGCTACTATTTTATTTGCCATAGCCTAGAAAGGCTATGTGAATTTCTATCTGCTCAAGCCCAGAAAAGCTTTGGAGATTTCACTAGGCCCGATTGGCCAGCTTTCTGATATAACAGTCTTTACATACTTATTTCAATTTTAACTTACTATGTACTATATTATTGATGCATGTTTCAATCAGCTATGTTTCTTTACTTACATGCTCACTTGTACGTATATATAGGATGCTAGACTTTACTGCTTACTATATGTACTATTTTCAATTTTTTGTCTTTAATTAACATATGCCATATGATCATCAGCATGTTTAGGATTAGATTTTACTTTCAGTACTCTTACTTACTGCATCATATATATATGTATATGCCCATTCCTTGCTTAGTTTATTGAGGTATGCTTTTTGCCTCACTTTTGCTTAATTATAAATATTGTATTTATAACTTATCATGTTTCTTGTATGCTTACTGCACTTATGATTTTAGTTTACTTTTTGTCGTGCTTAAAGTATTTAGAATGGTGACATTAATAATTTATTTAAAATATTTATCCTAAAATGTACTTAGATAATTGTCTAATAAGATTTTCTTTTATTTGGCTGGGACCCTAGCATTATGAAACTGATAATGTCAGATTCAGATAAGTTTGAGGAGCTAGTGTTGAAGGAGAGGAGCCTTATTTAGAGGAGGAGTATCAGCCAAGAGAGACATATGTTGTCTAGTTCCTTTTTAGCTTTTTGTGAGGATGAGTGATTTTATTCAGTTTTTAAACTATTCATTTAAATATTGTAATAATACAAGTACTGTGACTGTGATTACTTTTTTGCACTTTATTATTTATTGAGCTATATGTTATTTCTCACGTGATGTATGGTGGATGGATGTAATATTTATTTTATTTTGCTTTCGTACTCTGTATGTATGTTAGATGTAGTAACTGATCTTCTTAGTTATTCTGTGCATGTCCTTCCCTTATTAGTAGATTGTGGATCTTATCTAATCCAATAATAAGTGAGGGATTTGCCAGAGTGACACTCCACTCCTTAGTCTAATAATTATGGGCTTAAGAAGCGGGGTGCCACAATTATCAATTCAACTTATTGTGGAGCTCCAATCGAGCTCATTCAAGATCGATTTGAGCTCAATTTGTTGATATGCGCAATTGCATATAGTGAACCCTAACTGGTGAAATTAAAATTAGTGTTAGCGTAAATAGGTTTCATCATTTCACGATTCTTATGCCAAGTGATAGAGTGAATCATTAGCTCCATTTTGGTATGTAGATTATTATCTGGATTGATAGGAGCAGAGAGTATGATGATGCCCTATCTTCCATCCCTCGGCACCCGATGGGATGACCTATAGTGCCAAGCAGGTCGACTCGACCCTCGTGGCACTGTAGTTGGACTCATGCACGCGAGTCGCCTGCGTGCGTGGGAGTAGCTGCAACCCGATGCCCACATGTGATAGGAGCTGTGCGTACGGGTGATTAATTAATATTAAAATTATTAATTTATTTAAGTTAATAACTTTTAAAATATAAATATGAATTTAATGAAATTATATATTAATTTGATTAGAAAAACGTGTAGAACATTATTGTGGAGTTCAATTTTCTAATCATTTTCTAATTATTATTAAAAGTTATTAAGGCTTAGATGTCCGATTTGATCATACTCATTGTCATTGTACTTATTATGACATGTGGAAACTATAGTCAATATGTTTATATGATTTAGACATAAAATAAAAAAATATGAAATTTTGATCTTGATTAAATTAAATTAATATTAAATGCTCAAAATTTGGGTTTTACTTAAATATGTTTTCTAAACTCCAGAATACTTTAGAAAACCTAGTTAATGATATGAAATAATATTAAATAATATTTTGAGTAGGAAAATAATTAGAATAATTTAGTTTTGAATTAATATTTAGCAAACCTAAATTGAAACCTAATCCTTAGAAGAGAGGATTTTTATGTGGATATTGTTATGACAGGATTTAGTGAATTATTTAGGATAGTAGTAAGTAGGACAAAGTGTAGTAATTGCAATTAAGAGAATATTCTAAGACTAGAAAATATCATTTTAGGAGGTTTATTGTGATGGTCAATCTAGTCTAGTTAGTGATTAGATTTTTTAAAAATTCATTAAGTATTTGTAGTGCAATGTAGTTAGTGTAATGTAGGTGGCCATATCATTCTAAGTGCAGTGCCTACAATCATTTGGGAAGAAATATTAGTAAGACTTAGAATATTTAAGAAATAGCTAATGAATGTAAACTTAAAAATTTAGTGATGTTAATATTAAGACTTGAAATCCTAGGATTAAGGAAAGAAACTCAGTATTTAGATTAATAAACTAATGAGAGTTAGATCTAATTAACTTTAAGATCATTCCTTAAGTCTTATTAGTTTGGGATAATAAATATGCAAAATCATTAAGCTTATGGATAGTCTAATAGCGCCACATTAGTGTTATATCAAATTGAATTACTTTTATTTAATATTAAATTAGTCCTTAAATGTCTCAAATATATTTAATTTTATATTTCCATTTTTAAAGCTCAAAATATTTACTCTGAATCTAACGCAGTGCTCAAATGTATTGGACCCGAAGCAAGCGGAGGCAACAATGTGTGTGTCGGCTCAAATATCGACCTCCAGCATCAATCAGCTTCTTGAGTTTGCCATAAATTCCCCTAATTCTCTCTCTGCACTATTCTTGTTCTTAGGACATCACAGCAGACAAATTATTTGATAAAATAAAAATTATAGGAACTAATTCTAAACTTAGTGGGACTAAATAAAATTATTCTCATTATTTTATATCATGTAAATAAACTGAATAGATATATAAGAAATTACTTTTAATAAAACTGCGCCTGTAGCTCAGTGGATAGAGCGTCTGTTTCCTAAGCAGAAAGTCGTAGGTTCGATCCCTACCTGGCGCGAGTCGTAAATTTTTTGCATTATTTACATATTTAGATTGGATTGTGCTTAATTAAAGTTTGTTACAAATTGATATCACATAAACATCTTAATAACAAAGTTATTTGTAAACATTAAATTAAAATATACTTATAACAAATTTATTTGTAATAAATTGAAAAAAAATATTAAAATTTGTAATCATCAAAACATGATGAGATTGTTAATAAATTATTAATTATTTGTAATTAACATCAGTAATATCATTCAATACCAAATTAAGATAAATACTAATTAATGTAAGAAGTCCAAAATAATTTCTTAAGCTTTTAAATTTCTTATGTTTAACAAAAATGATACTGGCAATTTTTTTTCTTTCACAACTAAAAATCAATTTAGGCATGATAAACTTAAGGTTCATAGGCTAAATTTTCATAGGCTAAATTTTTATTTGTCAAGCTATACTTATTTTGCCTAACTAGAGTTTGACTCCATTGAAAAGCCAACAAAATGTATGAATAAAATATAAATTATATGAGCACATATATGAAGCAGCTGCAAAACTCAATCTAATTGACTCAAGTATTTAATAAAAAAATCTGTTGCTAAGAAAAGAGAGAAATATTACCTTAATAGTACTAAATTTTTTTATATTTACTCATAAAATAAATAATATATATATATTACCACTCAAATCCTTAAAATTAATTAAATATACGATTCCCATTTAACTTTAACACAGTTCAGCTTTTCGATCAGAAAGCTATCGACCACTACAATCATTGTCATTGGCAGCGGGCTCCTCCTTGGGCGATCTCTTCACCGTCAAATCGGCCGATCGCACTTTAACATAGCATACTCTCATCCCTCAATTCTCCCGTCGTTGCCTCCTGTCTCTGCTTCGACATCGCCCTCGGGCACACGACATTCCCCTCTACAATCTCTTCCAGGAGTACGCGGACGGTGGTTCCCTAGCTGACATTGCCCCCAAGCACGATGAGAATTCCGGTTGGTCCCGTGTCCATGAGATTCAGTCCGGCCTAGCCTATCTCATGCGCCCAATGTCATCCACTGCGATCTCAGGCCATGAAACGTCCTGATCACGTCGGACGGACGGACGAACAATGATCGGCTACTTGTAATTTCCATTTATTTCAAAGCTATGTTGCTCAACTACTTGTAATTTAAATGGTTTATTAGTTCATTTATTTTACAAACACTTTCAGAGTTTTGTTAAACTATTAAAAGTGGTATAAGCAGGTTGATTTTTATATGCAACTTGGGAGTGAGTAATAGGATTTATATTTTGTGAATTTTTTTAAAAAGACCGAGTAAATAGCCAATCAATTATCCCAATAGGGAGGGTATGACAAAAATAATCAAAATATTATGAGTAAATCAACATGATAGATAGCAGGACACTAGAAAAATTGTAAGTTATGGTGAGATTCTAAGAGAGGATGTATGGAGACGGCCGTGGATGCGTTACATTATTGGTGAAAGATAGGGCTTGAGGTACAATGCGTACAAAATGAGAAAGGGCAAAATACATAGAATAATGCCGTATATTTCTTATTTTAAAATCGTATATCTCGATATATAGGCATGTGTTACAAGGTTACGATGGTGATGGGATTAGTAGTACGGGCTTGTAGTGGACGATCTAGATTGTTGTCACCCCCCACAAATGAGCTACTAGTATAGAGGTAGTGAGTTTGGGGCGTAGCTTGCATAATCAAGCTGTGGTGAGGGGCTTGGTGAGGAGATTGACTGCTTGATCCTTGGTAGGAATGTAGACAGTTGTAGTTCTTGTTTGGTGATACAATCGCATATGAAGTGACAATCCACATCAACATGTTTTATTCGAGCATGGAAGACCGAATTATTTGCGAGTGCAATGGTGGAAAGGTTATCGCAGTATAAAGTAATTGGTTGGGTTGCGGAAGTGGTAGTCACGATAGCCAGATTCTATCGGTGGCAGTGGGTACGAGAGCCCTGTATTATGCTTTTGTAGAGGATGTAGTGACGAAATTTTGTTTTTTGGCAATTCAGTAGATGAAAGTGTTGTTGAGGAATATGCAATTTCCGGAGGTTGATTTTATGTCATATGTGTCACCGGCCCAATCAGAGTCTGCATAGGCATGACATTACATATATTCAGGATCAAGTTGTATGCCTAGAGAGATGGTGCTTTTGAGTTATTGTAGGATTCATTTGGGTTGCACAAAATTGTGCTTGAATGGAGGTTTAAATAAAGACTAGGCTTATATTTGTTCTGGTGATGGTGAGGTATTGGAAAGAGTCAGCTAGTTATTTGTATAGTTCTTGGTGATTGAAGGGGTATTATTTGGCTATTTGGGCGATGAATTTGTGATGGGAGTGGCTGCGGTGTTGCATTGCTCCATCCTCGTGGTTTTCAAAATGGTTGATGCATAGAGGGCTTGATCGATAACTAAACTTTCATAATAAGGTGTTATTTAGATTTCAAGAAAGTTTGTGGGAGAACCCTGATTTTCATTTTGTAGTGTTGAGTGAGTAGATCAATCAAGGAATGTAGAACAACTCTGTTCGGTCTAGTGATAAGCAGATTGTTGACGTATATAAGGATGTAGATACCTGTTGTATTACTGAAAGGATGAGGAGGAAGGGATTAGCCTTGCTTGTATGGAATCCATTGCAATGTAGAAACATGGTGAGTGTAATGCCATTCATGTGGCGATTGTTTGAGATCGTAAAGCGCCTTATGAAGTAGGAAAATATGGTTATGGATTTGATTATTTTCGAATCCTTTTGGTTGCTTCATGCAAATTATTTCCTTTAGTTGCACATGCAGGAAGGCATTGGTGACGTCCAGCTGAGGGATAGACCAATGTCGGTGGATAACGACGGTGAGTAGAACTCACATGATTGGTATTTTTGCATATGGGCTGAAGGTTATGAGGCAGTCAATGTTGTCATTTTTGTTGTAGCTTTTGGTCACTAGCCGAGCTTTGTAGCATGCCACAGCCCCATCATTGTTAAGCTTTGTGAGATATGCCCACTTGCATCCAAGAATCTTTTGTTGGGGATGCGATGAAATGAGAGTATGTGTTTGTTTATCGGTTAGGTCTCAGAATTCATCCTTTGTAGCTTGTTGCCATTGTTTTTGTGTTGCTACATCAGTGTAGGAGATAGGTTCTTTTGGTGGTGGAGTTCGGTGGAAAAGATTGTGTATTTGTTTGGGTTTGAATGTACCAATTTTGGAGCATGTTTGCATAGGATGATTGGAAAGAGGTGAGGCTGGTTTTGATGTAATGGTGGGGTTTAATATTGGGGATGATGGTGTGGCAGGAGCGGCTATATTAGCAAGAGGGTTATTGAGAGAGTTAGAGGGTGATGATTAGTGAGAGGTGAGAGGAACAACTAAGATGCTTGATTGCTTGGATATTGCTCGTGTTGTGGTTAAGGTTGAGGTTGGAATTAGAAGAAGAGGTGTTGTGAGCTGCATTTGAAGAGTGCTAGTGCTAGAACGAGTGGATGAAGAGGTGTATGAGAAAGTGTTTTCTATGAATTTGATGTGGCTAGAGATTAGCGATGTCGTTTTTGGATTGTAACATAGGTACCCATTGTGATTCGGGGAGTATCCGAGAAATATCTATGGTAGAGTGTAGGCTTGTAGTTTGGAAGTTTTGGTAGGAGGAAGAAGGAGAAAATATAGACATACAAAGACTCGTAGGAGGTATAAGTTTGATTTTGTTTATAAGGAGTTGGAAGGGAAAGATACTGTTTGTGTTTGGGGAAGGTAATCTATCGATAATGTAAGTAGCGGTGAGAACGACATGAGCCTAAATAAGCAAGTAGATTAGTTGTTTATAGGAGTGCACGAGTGTGGCGCCCCGCACCCTTAATCCTGCCAAAGGATTAGATTAAGGGTGGGGTGTCACTCTGGCTAACCCCTCACTTATCATTGGATTATGATAGTCTCCACAATCCACCTGATTAGGGAAGGATTAACACAGAATCAAACTAACAGTCACTGTATAAGTAAATAAACAGAGTGCGAAAGTGATTTAAGGAAATGTAAACCATCCAAGTATCACAAAACAAATAGGAAAGAAAAATAGAACTCAGAATATAAGTATACAATCCAAAATCACAGTCAATAGTACCTGTATTATTACATAATTTAAAATGTTGAAATTGAATGAAAACCACTCATCCTCACTTGAAGCAAAAGGGAACTAGACGGCAGCTTCTTCCACGGGTTCCTCCTCTGGGTAAGGCTCCACACCTAACTCCTGCTCGTCTAACTGAAAGGAGTCTGCCATTGTCGGTTTCACAATGTAGGTCCCCAGCCGAAAAAAAGAAAAATATGGTTAGACAATTGTCTAAGTACATTTTAAGCTGATGAATTATTATAAGTGTTAAGTAACATCACCATTTGACAACATCTAAGCAACATATATAAATGAAAAGGAGCGGCAAGCAATACAAAAGAAATAGGGAAGCTATAAATCATTATTTATAGCTTAAGCAAAGAAAAGGAAAGAGGCTGAGACATGCCTCGCATACAAACTAAACAAGGAAGGGCGTATAAATATACATAACTAAACAAGTGCAGTAAGAAGAATTCTACATCCTAAACATGCTGGTGATCAACAAAAAATATGCCAATTAAAATAAATAACTCAGCAGTGGTACATATAAATAGCAGCAAGATTCTAGCATCCTAAATATATATATAAAAGCAGTACAAGGAAATAACTGACGGAATAGAATACTGAAAGGTAAACAACAATAACTGCATATAAAGCCACACGTGCATCGACTGCCATACAGAAAAGAGCTACTCAAGCCCATCAAATACCAAAGAAGCTTAGCATAATCACAGCTAAGTCATAAACAGTGTACCCCTAGCGACATAAGGAGGCTAGGCAAAATAAGCACACAAAGCAAACGAAGGGTCTTAGCACCAGTACGGTTAAGGCCCAACTGTATGTCCCTAGCGACATAAGGAGGCTAATAAACTAAGCATACAAGGCAACCTTAATGCCAGTACGGCTAAGGCACCAACGGTGTACCCCTAGCGACATAAGGAGGCTAGTAAACTAGGCACACAACAAAAATAGATCCTTCCCCTAGGGACATAAGGAGGCTAGGCAATAAGGAAATATCTGAGAGGCAGCTCATAAAACCATTATCTTTTCATAAGTCACTTTAATATTTTCACAAGGAATCTAAAGAGTCTCCATATTTTCCTAACAGTTTATTCATGCATCAAATGTCTTATATGATATGCTCAAGAAAATATGGCACAAAATTACAAGGAACACGTAAGCAACAAAGTATCAAAGTAAGCAAGGGACTCTACTAAATATGGTGATATCATTTGTTTTATACTTAACCATCTAACTATTCCAAGTTACACAAGTTCAGGATCACCATTTTCCTACTATCGAGTATAACCCGGAAATTTATCCTTATAAGTTAAAAATGATTAGAACTGATCAAGTTCTAATCTAGGTCAATCAGATAGACGACTATGAGTTAAATAAATGAATCATACGTCCTAGTTTTGTAAATTTAGACGTTCTAACTAAATCTGATCAAGATCTTCTAAACATATAGATTATGGATTAAACACTACAAGAATTAAGTTTAATCACATAATCCAAAGGATAAGACCTAAGTTCTAGGTTTTTATTCTATAAGTGAGCTACTAGTTAAGATAAATCCTATTAAGTAATCAAACTTAATAGGATGAATCTCCTATCTTAAATCTAAAGTTAAAAGATAAAATAATCAGAACGAGTTATAAAATAAAAGAAAGTCTAGAAACTAATAAACCAAGGTTTCACTCATTGGGTAACCCAATTTACCCAATGAATGAACTCTAATCTATGATCTATTCCTATTCTCAGGAAATGTCCTTAAGGTGTAGTGCTTAAGACTTAGCAGAAATTATTGGAATCTGACTTAAGGGTTAATTTCACTTGCTTAAATATTACTAAGATAATTATAATATTAGTCTTGGTATTCTAGGATGTTATCCAAAGGGTAAGGGTACTTAGCCCAATCTTAAGACAAAATGACTATTTTGCCCCTACTTTAAGGGTCAAAAAGTCAACTTTTGACTTAGGGGTCAGAATTGATTTTTCTTAGGTCCAATTGATTCCTTATTGTCTAACTTGAAGATAGACAGTAAGTACGCCTAAATCGGGCGAGAAACGGTCAAGTTATGACTAAAATAAGGCTAGGGGTAATTTGGTCATTTATCTAAATTTCTAGGGTTCAGATCCTAAATATTATTTTATTATATTAATGACATTGAAATTCTAGGCTGGTTAGCATCTTGAATTTTTCAATTTGAAGTTGATTTGACTAAGTTATGGCTGTTTGAAGTCTAGGGGCATTTTGATCATTTTCACCAAAGTCAACTCTAAATTCTAGGGTTGACTTTTTATCCTGATATCAGAATGGGAAAACTAATACTACTACGGTGATGGGGCCGCTCTCCTGAGCATTTTAAGACCCATATTGACTAGGTTTCGATAGCCGGGTAAAAAGTTATGAGGCTCTAAAGAGGTCCTAAAATGCTACCTCGTTATACGTACCCTGAAATAGATTTTTACATTACGTTATTTGAATCCTTATATTTTTCTGAGTATTTTAAGACCTATATTGGCTATGTTTGGATCATCTCAAAAAGTTATTAAACTTAGATTTATTATTCAAAAATACAATTTGAATTATTTTACTATTCATTTATTCAAATTATATTATTTTACTGTTCATTCCTAAAGTTTTTATATAAAATTTCTGAAATCATTAATCTTTAATTAATTTGTGATTAATTAGGCTTAATTATTAATTAACATTAATTAATCTATTATTTAATTAATTAATTTATTAATATTTTACTATAGCAAAGTAATTAGTGCTAATCACTATTTAATTAGTCTTAATTACCTGTTAATATCTATTTAAGAATATTTAATTATACTTTACTGTTCATTAGTAATTAATTATTCTAATTACTATTTAGGGTTTAATTAAGCTTTTAATTAACCTTAATTAATCTTTAATTATTCTTAATTAATTAAGGTTACTATTCAAAAGTAATTAGTATTAATCATATTTTAATTAACCACTAACTATAATTAATTAAGGCTAAACAGTAATTAATTAATACTAACAGTAATTTAATTAAATTTTAATTAACAGACAGTGGGCCCCACTGGACACGTGGCACTGCCATGGGGCTGCAACGTGGCACTGTGGCCCCACAGGGGCTGACTCAGCTTGGGTGACTGGGCAGTGGCCCCAGCTGACACGTGGCATTGCCAGAGGCTGCCACGTGGCACTATGGGCCCCACGGGGAGCGGACTGCCGCGGTTGACCGGGCAGTGGGTCCCACTTGCCACGTGGCGGGCCCAGAGGCTGTCACGTGGCGCTGTGGGACCACATGGGAGCCGAACAGCCGTGCGGGCTCGGGCTGTGGGCCCCACATGCCACGTGGCGTGCCCAGGGGCTGCCACGTGGCCTGGTGGCCCCACGGCCGAAGTCGAAAGGTCACGGGCTCGGCGTGTGGGCCCGACGTGACATGTGGCGGGCCCGGAGGCTGCCACGTGGCGTAGTGGCCCCATCCGCGGCTTAGCGGACCTGACCCGGACGGGTCGGGTTCGGGTTGACCCGGCCCGACCCGAGGCCGCGACGCTTCGTCTTCTAGGGTTCGGCGAAGTCGAACCCAGACGCAAATCGGGCCTCGGTGCGCCCGATCAGGTTGGTATGAGCCCGATCGGAACCGGTGGATGGGAAGAGGACAATTTCATCTACCTATCCTATAATTATTGCAATGATCGAACTGAAATCGGGGGAGATCGGGGTATCTGAAGTGCGGGTTGGCGGTATTAGGATCGGGCGGACTGTGGGCTAGCTTCGGGGCTCAATTCCAGCTCGATCTGGGCTCTGATTTGTGCAAACCTGGAGCCCAGAGGTCGGCCGAGGTCTTATAGATCTGTCGGCGACCTCGCCGAGGCCTGGGAGGGGCTGGATTGGCCGGGATTCACGGCGGGGCGCCGCGTGTCGCGAGCGGGCGACGGGGCCGAGGGAGACGGTCCTGTAGCCGTTGGATCTGGATCAGATCCAACGGCTGCGATGGCGCTGTCCGATCTAACGACGCCGTTAGCTACAGTTAACGGTAACGTTAATACTTAACGGCACGCCGTTAAGTATTAAAATAATATATATTTTTTTCAGAAAATTTTGAACATGTTTTTCCTAGCTAATTTGGGGTCAAGGAATTCAATGGCTGTGGCGCCCACCACCCTTAATCTGCCAAAGGATTAGGTTAAGTGTGGGGTGTCACTCTGGCTAACCCCTCACTTATTATTGGATTAGGATAGTCTCCACAATCTACCTGATTAGGGAAGGATTAACACAGAATCAAACTAACAGTCACTATATAAGTAAATAAACAGAGTGCGAAAGCGATTTAAGGAAATATAAACTATCCAAGCATCACAGTGTAAATAAGAATAATAGACTCAGAATATAAGCATAAAATCCAATATACAGTCAATGGTACTTGTATTATTACATAATTTAAAATATTTAAATAAAAATAGAATGAAAACCACTCATTCTCACTCGAAGTATAAAGGGACTAAATGGCAGCTTCTTCTACGGGCTCCTCCTCGGGGTAAGGCTCCACACCTAACTCCTGCTCATTTAATTGAAAGGAGTCTGCCATTGTCGGTTTCACAATGTAGGGCTCCAGCCAAAAAAAGAGAAAATCTGGTTAGACAATTGTCTAAGTACATTTTAAGCTGAATTTTTAATAAGGTTATATAATATCACCATTTTATCATTTACTTCTAAGCATGATATGTAAATATAGGAGCAGTAAGCAACACAAGTAAGAAGGCAAACTATAGACTATGCTCTATAGTATAAACAAGGCAAAGAAAAGAGGCTGAAGCATGCCTCGCATAACAAGTAATCAAGGAAAAGCATTTAAGTGTAAATATAACTTAATAAATGCTGGAAGAAAAATTCTACATCCTAAACATGCTGATGATCAATAAAAATAATATGCTAATTAAAAATGAATAACTCAGCAGTGATATATACATATAGCAGCAAGATTCTAACATCCTAAATATATATAAAGCAGTACAAGGAAATAGCTGACTGAAAAAGAATATACTGAAACAACCACAACTGCATATAAATCTATAATACATCAACTGCCATACAGAAAAGAGCTACACTAGCTCGCCAAAAGAAACTGAAGATCTTAGCATGATACGGCTAGGGCTACTCCTAGCTCGATACGACTAAGCCAACAACAGTCACATATATGGCCTTAACACGATACGACTAGGGCTACTCCTAGCTCGATACGGTTAGGTCACCAACTATCATACCGAAATATCATAGCACAGTACGGCTAGGGCAACTCCTAGCACGATACGGCTAGGGCAACATTCGGTCTGATCAAAAGAAAAACACTGAGAGGCAGCTCATTCACATCAATTCATTATCATTTCACTTATTTACTTTAATATTTTCATAAGGAATCTAAGGAGTCTCCATAATTTCTTAACATTTTATTTATGCATCAAATGTCTTATATGATATGCTCAAAGAAAATATAAGGCACAAAAATATAAGATATGCGTAGCAACAAATAACAAGTAAGCAAGAGACTCGACTACACATGCTGATATCATTTGTTTTCTACTTAACCACTCTAACTATTCCGAATTACACAAGTTCAGGATCACCATTTTTCTACTATCGAGTGTAATTTGGAAACTCGTCCTTATAAGTTAAAAGGATTAGAACTGATCAGGTTCTAATCTAGATAAATCAGATAGACGACTATGAATTAAACAAACAAATCATACATCATAATTTTGTGAATTTAGACGTTCTAACTAAGATCTGATCAAGATCTTCTACACCTATAAATTATGGATTAAACACTACGAGGTTTTAGGTTTAATCACATAATCCAAACTGGATAAGACCTAAGTTCTAGGTTTTATACTATAAGTGATCTACTAGTTAAGGCAGATCCTATTAAGTAATCAAACTTAATAGGATGAATCTCCTATCTTAAATCTAAAGTTAAAAGATAAACTAATCAGAATGGGTTATAAAACAAAATAATATCTAGAAACTACCAAAGCCAAGGTTCCACCCATAGGGTAACCCAATTTACCCAATGAATGAACTCTAACCTAAGATCTAGTCCTAATCTCAGGAAAGATCCTTAAGGTGGGGTGCTTAAGACTTAGGAAAAATTATTGGAATTCAATTTAATGACTTGTTTTATTTACTTACATGATACTAATATGATTACATTATTAATCATAGTATTCTAAGATTTTAATTAAGGGTTAAAGTTGCGCATTTCTAATTTTAAGGTAAAACGATTATTTTGCCCCTACTTTACGGGTCAATCAACTTTTGATTTATGGGTCCAAACTGAGTTTTCTCTTCTCCAACTAATTCCTTACTGTCTAATTTGAAGATAGACAGTAAGTACGTCCAATTTGGACGAGAAACGACCGAGTTATGGCTAAAATAAGGCTAGGGGTATTTTGGTCATTTTCCTAAATTTTACGATTCAAATCCTAAATATTATTTCTGTGAAAATGATAACATTGAAATTCTAAACTAGGTAGCTTCTTGAAATCTTGGATTTGGAGTTAAATTGACCAAGTTATGGCCATTTGAAGTCCAAGGGTATTTTGGTCATTTTCACTAAAGTCAACTCTAAATTCAAGAGTTGACTTTTTGTCCTGATGTCCAAATAGAAAAACTAAAACTACCACGGTGATGGGGCCGCTCTCCTGAGCATTTTAAGACCCATATTAACTATGTTTCGATAATCGGGTAAAAAGTTATGGGGTCTTAAAGAGGCTCCAAAATGCTACCTCGTTATACGTACCCCGAAACGAAATTTTACATTACGCCATTTAATCCTAAATATTTTTCTGAGTATTTTAAGATCTATATTGGCTATGTTTGGATTATCCTAAAAAGTTATTAAACTTTTAAGATTTACTATTCAAAAATATAATTTGAATTATTTTACTATTCATTTATTCAAATTGTATTAATTTACTGTTCATTCCTAAAGTTTTTATATAAAATTTTTGATTTTTAAATTAATTATATTAATTTACTGTAGCAAAGTAATTAGTGCTAATTACTTTTTAATTAGTCTTAATTATCTATTAATATTAAATTAAATTTAATTAATTTAGGTTTTACTATTCAAAAGTAATTAATTATCCTAATTACTGTTTATGATTAAATTAACAGTTAATTAATCCTTAATTAATCTCTAATTATAATTATTTAATCATAATTACTGTTCAAAAGTAATTAGTACTAATCCTACTTTAATTAACCACTAACAGTAATTAATTAGGGCTAAATAGTAACTAACAGTAACTTAATTAATTTCTAATTAATCAACAGTGGGCCCCACTGACACGTGGCACCTTCAGAGGCTGCCACGTGGCACAGTGGACTCCACAGGCTGCTGACTCAGCTCGGGTGACTGGACAGTGGGCCCACCTGACACGTGGCACTGCCAGAGGCTGCCACGTGGCACCGTGGGTCCCACGGACTGCTGACTCAGCTTGGGTGACTGGACAGTGGGCCCACCTGACACGTGGCGCTGCCAGAGGCTGCCACGTGGTACTGTGGGTCCCACGGGCTGCTGACTCAGCGCGGGTGACTGTACAGTGGTCCCACCTGACACGTGGCACTGTGGCCCCACGGGCTGCTGACTCAGCTCGGGTGACGGAGCTGTGGGCCCCCACATGACACGTGACAGTGCCAGCGGCTGCCACGTGGCCGGGTGGGCCCCACCCGCGCTGACGCGGACCCAACCTGGACGGGGCGGGCGGGATTCGATCCGTTTGACTCCTGATTTGGACTAGGTCTCAAAGGTTGCCTCCACTTGACCTAATTAGCACTTATAATTGAGTTTAAGACTTAGAGTTAGTCCTAATCAACTATGGTAACAACTCGGGTTGTTACAATGGCGCAGTCGGATTTTCGATCCGACGAGTATTTTGATACCTCGATTTTCAGGATATTTTTATTATTAAAATATTCGTCGAAATTTTGAGGACTTCCGATTGACACGAAAACTTCAGCCCAAGCTAATTTGGGGTCAAGAAACGCAATGGCGGTGTCCGTTTTTCGATCGGAGGTCAATTTAAATAGGTCAAATTCTAGGATTTCTGGATTTCCAGAAATCGGGATTCGATCCGTTTGACTCCTGATTTGGACTAGGTCTCAAAGGTTATCTCCACTTGACATAATTAGCACTTATAATTGTGTTTAAGACTTAAGGTTAGTCCTAATTAACCAGGGTAACAACTCGGGTTGTTACAAACGAGTGACTTCAAAAATGTGGCGGACCGAACCCAGTCCTCTTCGGGGTGCTGGTGCGCCCGATCGGGTGGGTTTTAGCCCGATCGGAACGGTGGATGTGAAGAGGACATGTTGATCTACCTATCCTACAATTTTTGCAACGATCGAACGGTAAACGAGGGAGATCGGGGTACCTGAAGTTCGGATCGGCGAAGGTTTCGGTGGAAAAATAGGGCTGACTTCCGGGCTTGATTCCGGCTCGATCCGGGCTTCGATCGGTGAAAACTCGGAACCAAGGGGTAGGCCGAGGTCTTATAGACCGGACGACGACCTCGTCGAGGACTGAATGCGGCTGGATTGGCCAGAAGACACGACGGGCCGCCGCGTGTCACGCGGGCAGAGTCGTCGAGGAAGACGACTCCGCAGCCGTTGGATCTGGGCCGATCCAACGGCTGAGATGGCGCCATCCAGATTGACGGCGCCGTCAGCTACAGTGACGGGTCCGTTAAATACTTAATGGCATGCCGTTAGCTACAGTAAAAATATTATTATTTTATTTATTTATTTTTTTTTTTTTGAAAAATTTTCAGAAAATTTTGAACATGTTTTTCTTAGCTAAATAGGGGTCAAGGAATTCAATGGCGTAGTCGAATTTTCGATCCGACGAGTATTTTGATACATCGATTTCCGGGATATTTTTATTATTAAAATATTCCTCGAAATTTCGACGACTTCCGATTGACACAAAAACTTCACCCCAAGCTAATTTGGGGTCAAGGAATTCAATGGCGCAGTCGGATTTTCGACCGACGAGTATTTTGATACATCGATTTCCGGGATATTTTATTATTAAAATATTCGTCGAAATTTCGAGGACTTCCGATTGACACGAAAACTTCAGCCCAAGCTAATTTGGGGTCAAGAAACGCAATGGCGGTGTCCGTTTTTTGATCGGAGGTCAATTTAAATAGGTCAAATTCTAGGATTTCCGGATTTCCAGAAATCGGGATTCGATCCGTTTGACTCCTGATTTGGACTAGGTCTCAAAGGTTGTCTCCACTTGACATAATTAGCACTTATAATTGTGTTTAAGACTTAAGGTTAGTTCTAATTAACCAGGGTAACAACTCGGGTTGTTACAACGAGTGACTTCAAAAATGTGGCAATGTTTTCACTCGTTCACTTTGTTTTGTCGAGGGTTGTAGGGGTATTACATTTGGTGGCGGATACCTAAGTTCTTGGGAAGGTTGTGCACTTCTCCATCTGATCTTAAGATCTTGATTTATTTTTGAAATTGACATTGAATAAATTTGTGGAGATACATGAATTTTTGAAAAATTTTTTATTTATGTTGAGAGCGAATAGCCACGTGTAACGAGAATAATCATCCACAAATATAGCAAAAAATTTGTAACCAACATTAGAAATAGTTGGGGCAGGATCCCATACATTCGTATGAATGAGCTCAAATAAAGCATAAGTTTGTGCACTGAATTTTGGAAAAGGGAGTTTATGAAGTTTGGATTAAATGCAATGAGAACATGGAAATGTAGCTAACCTTGCACCGTGGGAAGGATTTTATTGGTGAAGGAGATGAGGAACAACTTTGCTTGGATGACCTAATCATTGGTGCCTTGGAATGTCGGTAGATCTTGAGGATGAGCTGAGAGTTGGTGTGGACGGAGGAGGTTCTAGGGAAGAATGGATAGTGAAAAGCCCGTTCTCGCAGCGACCCTTAAGAAGAGGAGTGCTTGTTTGAAGGTTTAGGGATTAGGGTTTAGGGTTGTAGGGTTTAGGGTTTAGGGTTTAGGTTTAGGGTTTAGGGTTTAGGGTTTAGGGTTAGATTTTAGGGTTTGGGTAGGGAGGTTTAGGG